>CM042378.1:3490451-4867951 GCA_023634145.1 Thymallus thymallus | reverse complement strand
GACCCAAAATTAAGGAAAGCTTTGACTATGTACAGACTCAGTGAGCATAGCCTTGCTATTGAGAAAGGCCGCCATAGGCAGACCTGGCTCTCAAGAGAAGACAGGCTATGTGCACACTGCCCACAAAAGGAGGTGGAAACTGAGCTGAACTTCCTAACCTCCTGCCAAATGTATAACCATATTAGAGACATATTTCCCTCAGATTAGACAGACCCACAAATAATTATCTACTGGGTGAAATACCACAGTGTGCCATCACAGCAGCAAGATTTGTGAACTGTTGCCACAAGAAAAGGGCAACCAGTGAAGAACAAACATCTAACATTGTTAATTCAGCCCATATTTATTTTATTTATTAATTTAATTATTTGCACATTGTCAGGTGTAAAGCAGTTAACTTAAATAGAATCCCCAATTAGAGACAATGCAGTCTAATTTGGGACCAAACTATACCTAGAGTTCACTAGAACTCTCTAGTCAGGATAACAGGCCCTACCATAGAGGTGCCAAGAGAAGTCTCCGGACACTAATCCTGACAGTACCACCCCCCCCACCCCCCCACCCCCCTGGTGTGAGGCGCCGGCACTGGAGCCACCGGGCTGGGGATCGCCACCATGATTCTGGTGCGAGGCGCCGGCACTGGAGCTACCGGGCTGGGGCTCGCCACCATCACTCTGGACTGGGAACCAGCAACAGGAGGGGCTCCACTGCGCCGGCAGCTTACCCAGCTCCATGGCCGGAGCCCTCCACTGCGCCGGTGCCCTGTCCTGGACCGGCAGCCGTCCCAGCTTCATGGCCGGAGTCTTCCACTGCACTGGTGCCCAGTTCTGCGCCGGAGCCAGAGCCGCCACCGATGCTAGTTGCCCTCCCATACCCTTCCCAGTTATGTTACGGGTTTTGCGGCCAGAGTCCGCACCTTTAGGGAGGGGTACTGTCAGGCTCTGACCATAGCCTCTGGCTTATCTCTATGTTGTGATGTTGTGATGGTCATGGCCTGACAGGGGTTATCTATGTTAGTCTATGTGGTTTTGTGTTTGGTCCCCAATTAGAGGCAGCTGTTTAGAATTGTCTCTAATTGGGGAACCTATTTATGTTTTAACTTTTTCCACCTGCGTTGTGGATTATTGTTTCGTGTTCTGTGCCTGTGTGCCAACACTTAGTTTACAGTCGTGGTCTCTTTTGTTGGTTTTTGTATTGAAGTTCGCTGTTAATAAATATGTCGAACTACAACTGCGCTGTGCTTTGGTCTGCCTTTATCTACGATCGTGACAGTAGGTTGGAAAAAGTATTTGAACCCCAGCAGTCAGTTAACCTGGAGTCCAATTAATGAGACCAGAGTAGAGATGTTGGTTAGAGCTGCCCTGCCCTATAAAAAACACTCACAAAATGTTAGTTTGCTATTCACAAGAAGCATTGCCTGATGTGAACCATGCCTCGAACAAAAGAGATCTCCGAATACCTAGGATTAAGCCTAGATGTTCATCACTCCACGGTAAGACAAATTGTCTATAAATGGACAAAGTTCAGCACTGTTGCTACTCTCCCTAGAAGTGGCCGTCCTGCAAAGATGACGGCAGGAGCACAGTACAGAATGCTCAATGAGGTTAAGAAGAATCCTAGAGTGTCAGCTAAAGACTTACAGAGATCTCTTGAACATACTAACATCTCTGTTGACGAGTCTATGATATGTAAAACACTAAACAAGAATGTTGTTCATGGGAGGACAGCACGGAAGAAGCCACTGCTGTCCAAAAAAAACATTGCTGCATGTTTGGATGTTCCACAGCGGTACTGGCAAAATATTCTGTGGACAGATTAAAGTTGAGTTGTTTGGAAGGAACACACAACACTATGTGTGGAGAAAAAAAAGGCACAGCACACCAACATCAAAACCTCAACCCAACTGTAAAGTATGCTGGAGGGAGCATCATGGTTTGGGGCTGCTTTGCTGCATCAGGGCCTGGACAGCTTGCTATCATCGACAGAAAAATGTCTTATCAAGACATTTTGCAGGAGATTGTAAGGCTATCTGTCCGCCAATTGAAGCTCAACAGAAGTTGGGTGATGCAACAGGACAACCACACAAAACACAGAAGTAAATCAACAACAAAATGGTTTCAACAGAAGAAAATACGCCTTCTGGAGTGGCCCAGTCAGAGTCCTGACCTCAACCTGATTTAGATGCTGTGGCATGACCTCAAGAGAGCGGTTCCACCAGACATCCCAAGAATATTGCTGTACTGAAACAGTTTTGTAAAGAGAAATGGTCAAAAATTCCTCCCGACCGTTGTACAGGTCTGATTCGCCACTGCAGAAAACGTTTGTTTAAGGTTATTGTTGCCAAAGGAGGGTCAACCATTTATTAAATCCAAGGGTTCACATACTTTTTCCACCCTGCACTGTGAATGTTTACACGGTGTGTTCAATAAAGACATGAAAACATATAATTGTTTGTGTTACTAGTTTAAGCAGACTGTGTTTGTCTATTGTTGTGACTTAGATGAAGATCAGATCAAATGTTATGACCAATTTATGCAGAAATCCAGATATTTGGCTGGTCATGGCTCACATCAACACCATCATCCCAGAAACCCTAGACCCACTCCAATTCGCATACCGCCCCAACAGATCCACAGATGATGCAATCTCTATCGCACTCAACACTACCCTTTCCCACTTGGACAAAAGGAACACCTCACATCACTAAGTTTGCCGACGACACAGCGGTTGTAGGCCTGATCACCGACAACGATGAGACAGCCTGCAGGGAGGAGGTCAGAGACCTGGCCGTGTGGTGCCAATACAAAAACCTCTCCCTCAACGTGAGCAAGACAAAGGAGCTGATCGTGGACTACAGGAAAAGGAGGGCCGGACACGCCCCCATTCTCATCAACAGGGCTGTAGTGGAAAAGGTAGAGAGTTCCTTGGTGTCCACATCACCAACAAACTATCATGGTCCAAACACACCAAGACAGTCATGAAGAGGGCATGACAACGCCTATACACCCTCAGGAGACTGAAAAGATTTGGCATGGGTCCTCAGATCCTCAAAAAGTTATACAGCTGCAACTGCTCAGCAATGCGCTACAGAGGGTATTGCATACGGCCCAGTACATTACTGGGGCCAAGCTTCCTGCCATCCAGGACCTCTATACCAGGTGTTGTCAGAGGAAGGCCCTAAAAATTGCCAAAGACTCCAGTCACCCTAGTCATAGACTGTTCTCTCTGCTACCACACGGCAAGCGGTACCGGAGCGTCTAGGTCCAAAAGGCTCCTTAACAGCTTCTACCCCCAGCTAATCAAATGGCTACCCGGACTATTAACATTGACTCCCCCCTTTTTTTTAAAGCTGCAGCTACTCACTGTTTATTATCTATAGTCACTTTACCCCTACCTACATGTACATATTACCTCAACTAACCTGTACCCCCCGCACATTGACTCGGTACTGGTACCCCTGTAAATATAGCCTCGGTATTGCTATTTTATTGTGTAATTTTGTTTAGTAAATATTTAACTAACTCTTATTTTTCTTAAAACTGCATTGTTTGTTAAGGGCTGGTAAGTAAGCATTTCACAGTAAGGTCTACACCTGTTGTATTTGGCGCATGTGACAAATAGCATATGATTTGATTTGATTTAACTATAAACAGTTGGAGTATAACCGACTGCAATAAACTAAATGAGGGTGGTGTCTCCAGTCCACATTAAGGGTTGGGCCACACTGACTTGACACACAAGAGGGCGAAAAAACTATGGAGGGAAAAAATATAATCTGGGAATGAAATCCAGAGTTCGATAACCGACTTAATAACTCTGTCAAGAGAATGGGACTAATTACCAACCTGTTGCACTGTGTGCCTCGCCTCTCACGTCCACTTCTGAATCCCCACTCTGTCTCCTCCTGATAAATGAAGACCTCTTAATCATTTTCCTGGAAGGATACCCCGGCTCCCTGGGGGCCCCTGGGGGCCTCTCAACAACCACCCCAGCCGGTCACTTAGCATCTAAGTGTGAGTCATCATCAGGCCTCTCGGCTACAGACACTCTCCACAGACCTCTTCTCTCTCAGAGAGAAAGAGAGAACGAGAGAGAGAGAGAGATTTCCTGACCAAATGTCAAAAATATAAAACTATCAGAGAGAGTCACTTCCCCAAATTTGAACAAGTAGTCCGGGGCTTTGAGGACCTCTCTGACATAGAAAGGCTGCCGATCCTTTTGGGGGAAGACATGACCAGCTGTGCGCTGGCAGCATGCTATGTTGCTGCCTGCCACAAGTTGAGGGACAGTGCCTGACATATTTAATGCATTTATTTTATTTTTTCCTGTTGTTATTTGTTCTTTGATGTAATTATATATTTTTTTTTTAAAAATATATATATATGTGTGTATGTATGTATGTATATATGTGTATATATATGTATGTGCGTGTGTATATGTATGTATATATATATATAAAATAGAAAAAAAATATATATATATATAAAAAAAAATATATTGATGTATGATACTTTGGCAATATGTACATTGTTGCGTCATGCCAATAAAGTGAATTGAATTGAAATTGAGAGAGAGAGAGAGAGAGAGAGAGAGAGAGAGAGAGAGAGAGAGAGAGAGAGAGAGAAAGAGAGAGAGAGAGCACGATAGACAGACAGATAGACCGGTATTTTACATCTAGGCTCTGTGGTGGGCAGATAGAGACAGACACACAGGCAGAGGGGTCTTGGTTCTCAGCTTGTCCACACTCCGCTCACGACACGGTTCATCTCTGATTGGTGTCTGATTGATAGATCTCTGTTACAAGCCCCACAAACCCACTGGACACCCACTACTTCAGTTGGCTGGATATGTATGAGATCTAGTCTTTAGTCTATGAGCCAGACAGCCTCTCTTTCCAACCAGGAGTATAAGTAGGGTTTGGGGTTTGGGGTTTTTCCTGACCACATGACTGGAGTAGTAACTCTGGGCTAACGTAATACATAGACTATGACTAGGCCTGGTCCTACCAGCTGCTGTGAGCCTAGGGAAAACCTTCTACCTCTCACCCTAGCATCTCTGCATCCTTGGTATGCGTCATCATGATGCCTTCTTATGATGTCCTCTGTTGTGTTTGATGTGTTCTAGGAAGCAGGAACTGCTGACCATCTCCAACGTGCCCTTGGGAGATTGCCCCCCCTCGCCCCCACGAACTGCCCCGCCCACCATGAAGGTAGGACACGTACCCCCCCATGCCCGTCTCACTCATACCTTTTTCACACTACCGAGCAAGCGAGTTGAACCGAGCCAAGCTGGCCTGTTTACCCTATTCCACCATAGTTGATGGAACCGTGCTGGATAGGGCAGTGTGGAAAGTAAATAGTAAGTGAGCATGGTATTGTTTAGCTCTGTGCAATAGTGTGAAAAACAGAAACGGGTGTCAGTGCACTGAACCTGGCCAATTAGAACACTTCTGAGAGGTAGCATTTAAAATGGTAGCATTTAAAAAAACGAAAAATGTATTTTGCAGAGACTCTTATCCACAGCGACTTACAATAAATTCATCCAACAAAGGCCAGTGAAACAGCCTCATAGCACCATTAGTGCAAATTAAACCCTCGTAAAAAAAGAATCCTCAGAGGAATAAAGTAGCCACACTCTGTCTGCGTCACAAATGGTACCCTGTTCCTTATATAGTGCACAACTTTTGACCAGAGCCTGGTCAAAAGTAGTGCACTATAAAAATAATAGAGTGTATGACGCATAGTGAGTCAGCTCTATGAGGCCTGGATGGGCTTAATTCACTGTTCATAGAGGGTAACTCTTTATTCATTCTGGAGACTAGAGAGAGGCAGAGGGAGCTGCCAGGTTCAATAAGATCCAACACTTGTCTTTCTGTGGACTATTTTAATGTAGGGCCTTTATTTATATATTTATATTTAAAAGAGAGAGACACAGAGAGAGATCTGGCAAAAAATACTTGAATCTGTTATAGAACCCATTGCCCTTTATGGCTGAGGACTGGGGTCCGCTCACCAACCAAGAATTCGCAAAATTGGACAAACACCAAATTGAGACTCTGCAAAAATATCCTCTGTGTACAACGAAAAACAGCAAATAAAGCATGCAGAGCAGAATTAGGATGATACACGCTAATTATCAAAATCCAGAAAAGAGCCGTTAAATTCTACAACCACCTAAAAGGAAGCGATTCCCAAACCTTCCATAACAAAGCCATCACCTTCAGAGAGATGAACCTGGAGAAGAGTCCCCTAAGAACGCTGGCTCTGTTCACAAACACAAACAGACCCCACAGAGCCCCAAGACAGCAGCACAATTAGACCCAACCACATCATGTGAAAACAAAAAGATAATTACTTGACACATTGGAAAGTATTAACAAAAAAACTGAGCAAACTAGCATGCTATTTGGCACTAAACAGAGAGTACACAGTGGCAGAATACCTGACCACTGTGACTGACACAAAATTAAGGAAATAATTGACTATGTACAGACTCAGTGAGCATAGCCTTGCTATTGAGAAAGGCCGCCATAGCCAGACCTGGCTCTCAAGAGAAGACAGGCTATGTGCACACTGCCCAAAAAATGAGGTGGAAACTGAGTTGCACTTCCTAACTTCCTGCCAAATGTATGACCATATTAGAGACATATTTCCCTCAGATTAGACAGACCAACAAATAATTTGAAAACAAATCCAATTTTGATAAACTCCCATATCTGTTGGGTGAAATACCACAGTGTGCCATCACAGCAGCAATATATTTATTTAACTAGGCAAGTCAGTTAAGAACAAATTATTATTTACAATGACGGCCTACCCCGGCCAAACTCGGATGACGCTGGGCCAAGTGTGCGCTGCCCTACGGGACTCCCAATCACGTCCGGTTGTGATACAGTCTGAATTCGAACCAGGCTGTCCGTAGTGACGCCTCTAGCACTGAGCTGCAGTGTCTTAGACCACTGCACCACTCGGGAGCCCCAAGAAAAGGGCAACCAGTGAAGAACAAACACCATTGTAAATACAACCTATATTTTTTATATTGATTTATTTTCCTTTTTGTACTTGAACTATTTGCACATCATTATATAGACATAATATGACATTTGAAATGTCTTTATTATTTTGTAACCTTTGTGAGTGTAATGTTTACTGTTCATTTTTTATTGTTTATTTCACTTTTGTTTATTATCTAATTCACTTGCATTGGCAATGTAAACATATAGTATGTTTCCCATACCAATAAAGCCCTTAAATTTAATTGAAATTGAAATTGAGAGAGAGAGAGAGTACACTGTTACACAACAAGTACCTGAAGTGAAAAATCTGAATAAATCTTTGCGCTCTTTGATTACAATAAAAGTGTTTTGAAATCTATTCTGCCTCGATAAGAGAAACAGACTACACTTAAAGGTAGATTGAATAAACGATAAAAGAGAAATATATGTTTTTTTGTGAAGGATGCTGTGTAGTGTCACCTTGAAACAGGCTGACTCCTCTTATCTAGTCTGCAAGGAGGAAGGTGAGAGATAAACAAGAAAGTGGGAGAGGAGAGGAAAGAAAGAATTAAGGAATAGAAAGAGAGATATAGAGAAAGTAGGGGAGGTGGAATCAGTATGGCAGAGAGATAGGGAGCTCAATCATTATCTATACTCTATCCTATAGTGTACATACAGTATGACGCTATTACTATGCATACTGCATCTTCTATTACTTATTATTTTGTATATATTATTGATTATTGTACTGCACTGTTGAGGGAGCTATCACACACGCCTTTTGCTGCAGCTTTTGTACCTGCTGTAAACTGTGTACGTAACAAATACAATTTGATTGGATTTGATTGGATTCATAATCAATCACTTGATCAGTTATTTACACCGTGTTATGATACTGACTGGGTATTTAAAGCACAACTGAAGGCAATTATCAACTTTGCTGATAGAAAAGGGCATTGATGTTAGTTAGAAACATTTAATCTAGTTTCAAAATGGACTACAAAGTGTAAATAGGATAGTTCTGTTCATAAAGTCAGTCTCATCCAAACCTGAGTTTTGTAAGTGAGTTGTCATGACTTACTTGAGGGTTGGGTTTTGTTTTCCAATGCTCACTCGCCCACTAACACGTGATACCTGGCTGCGGTGATTACGCTCTATCCAATCCTACCAAACACCTTAACTGGATGTAAAATTACGCAATAAAAATAGTCTTAGATTCATTCTGACTATTTTGAGGAAGTAATACTGGCTTTGTTCCTACGGTGTCTCATGGGAGACAAACATCAGTAACTCCCACATCGAACAACACCCCCAAGACTTTTTCTTAATGAGCAACAGAGGAACACATGCAGAATCGGTGCATTCAGACGATCTTTAAAGGTCCAGTAATGTAGCTTTGCTGGCGACGCGACAAATTCCCATAGAAATGTGAGTTATAGATCTGTCATTCCCGAGTGGCGCTGTCACAATGCATATTTGGGGAACGAGGTGCAGAGCGAGAGGTGCGTGCAAACATGTTTATTAATGATATGAAAATAACAAAAGCACGAAACCGAGACAGCACCGTGAACTGGTGTCAAGTAAAACACAAGCACACACAAGAATCCACGATGCAGGTGGACACAATGGGAACATTAATAAAATCCCCAATTAGAGACAACAAGACAGCTGCCTCTAATTGGGGATTGGCCAAACTCAAAAAGACTCCCTGAATACTATTGTCAGGTCCTGACTGTGGCCATACGACTCCCACTAGAGGTAGCCAGAGACCTGGCCTCAGTCAGGCCCTGACAGGCGCAGCAGAGGCGTCACCACAGACCCTGGTTCGTTCCCGGGCTGTATCACAACCGGCCGTGATCGGGAGTCTCATAGGGAGGCGCGCAATTGGCCCAGCGTTGTCCGGGTTAGGGGAGGCCGGGGTAGGCCGTCATTGTAAATAAGAATTTGTTCTTAACTGACTTGCCTAGTTAAATAAACAATGACAAGAGGTGGATCTATTGTATGTGCACTATTTCAAGGCTTACAAATGCAATGACATCATCTGGTTGTAATGACATCATCTGGTTGTAATGACATCATCTGGTTGTAATGACATCATCTGGTTGTAATGACATAATTAGCACCCAAATCAGCACCACTGGGGTTGTGCTACTTACTGGTAGTAGCTGATGTGACATTGTCTCTAGTAGTAATAGTATAACTGCTGACACCTCTCTGAAAGAGTCCTTCACACTTCTCTCTGTGTGTGTGTGTGTGTGTGTGTGTGTGTGTGTGTGTGTGTGTATAATGAGTAGTTTTGTAAGGAACCACTCCCGAGTCTCAAGCCTTCCTCATTCTAAGACAAAAAGAAAGTGTATAAATAGCCTATTGAAAATGTTGATGTTCCATAGTTCCTTGTCCTGAACCAGAGGCAGGGATTCAAATGATAAGAGTGAATGAGGATGAAAGTTAATGTCTGTAGACACACAGGCAGGACCTGTTCCACTTGGTCAGTGAACAATAGGACTTGACTTTCCTGTTTGTGGCTTTGAATGAAATAAGAGAAAGCTGAACATAGCAGAGAGCACTAAGTTCTCACATTCTCCAAGGAGAAAATGAAGGACGAGGGAGCTTTTGGTTGAAGAAAGGGTTGTTTGAGGCAGATATAAAGGAAATGAAGGAGGTGAAGACCAGGCCATGAAAGAAAAGAGAGAGAGAGAGAAAACAGTTTTTGTTGAATAAACCGTGGAAGTCTTTTTCTAGTCTGACTGAGGAGCCAGAGGAGGTACGTGTAATATTGCAGTGTTGGGTTGTGCTACAAAAAGACTAGGGACACACGCATGCACACACACTGCACTGTTGGAACTAGAAACAATACTTTACTCGCATAAAAACTGTGGATGGAAAAAACTGAAATGGTTACTGAAAGCTATACAAATAAACGGAACTGAAATTAGAAGTAGACCTCATAGACCAGTATGGAAAGTCATCTGCTTGGGGAAGCAGTAAGAGGAAGTCTAGGAAGTCTTCTGGGCATTTCTGGTCTGGTAGTATGTGCAGCATCTCAATAGTCTAGTGGCTTCCTCTGCTCTCCTCTTCTCCTCTCCCTAGTCTGCACTGAGCTGAGAAGACGGGATAGCTGAGAGCAACATGGTGGACATGTACAAGGGTATTCGCTTAAAACCTGTCCAGTTATTATAGATCAGAGCAGATGAAGGAAAGTAAACAGAGAGGAAGGGATTGATGCAGCCCTAGCTTATATGCTCTCTGAGTGTCGATGTTATGGGCCCTTAGTTGACACAGGTGCACCTTCTCACAAAGCTCTTCACAAGTCCTCACTGTCAGCCCTAGCTATGAAAACACAATTTCCCTAATATTACATCAGGGTGTATATTATACACTAGTGGATTACCGGTGTTACAGTCAAAAAGCAGCAATACTGCTGTGGCCTCTGGGTGAATATTGGTTACGTGCTGTGCGCCTGGAGGCCGTGGCGTTTGAATCCTCCCAGTGCCCGTCCTTCCCTCTAATCTCGGTGTGGACAGCGCCGTGCGCAGCAGGTTGCCCCGGGAGATAAGAGAGAGAGCGAGAGAGAGATGTTGCTGAGCTCTGCTGAGTCTCTGTGGAAGGCTAGGCAGTAAATGTCAGAGAGAGAGAGAGAGAGAGAGAGAGAGAGAGAGAGAGAGAGAGAGAGAGAGAGAGAGAGAGAGAGAGAGAGATATTGGTATTTTACATCTAAGACTGTGGTGGGCCAGCCTTGGAGGCAGTAGAGGACTGACAGACCGATATCTTACACTTGGTTCTCAGCCTGTCCATGCTCCTCTCACGACACGGTTCCTCTATGATTGGCGTCCGATTGATAGATCTTCGCCTGGCCGCTAGGAGGCCCCCAGTGGCCCTCAGCAGTTCTCTTACCTTAGATGGGGGACGACGATGAATCACCAAGGTTACAGTGCCCATCTGTAGAGCTGTGTGAGCCTGGCTCTCTGTGTTGACTCTGTGGGACTAGCTGTGTGGGTTTGGGACAGGTTAATAAATAACCACTGCTGCACTGACAGCTGTGGGATTAGCATGTTCACCTGAGCTCAGGTGGATTGGATATCCCGGCGCTAAAGTAAAGAGATGTTTTTACTGCTGTGAGATTGATAATTTCCCTGGTTTTCCTGGTTTACAGAGTACCAGGTTGTACATCTAAAGGTAAGACATGGGTTTTCCAGGTCTTGGTGTGTTTTAATGGTATTGCTGGTGGTGTTTGACTATAATATCACATGTTGCTGTAATGCCGTGGGTTTAATGGCTGTGTTGATAAGGGAAGCAGTAATGACAGCGTGACTAATCGAAGCTCACGCCTTTCATTAGTGTCTGCGTACAGTATTACATAACTACATTTACGTGCCATTATGCTCACCGTATGAAAAGGTGCGTTTTACCGGTGCCTCATGTATTTCTGAAAAGTAGTGCTTTGACTGCCTTAGTCTGCATTCTCTACTTGACAACCTTGAAAACCTGAAACCTGTGATTCAAACGATGCAGTTAATCGTGTTCCTCAGCCTCTAGCGTATTTCCTGAGTATGACTTTTGACTGTCACATAGATAACTGTGTATTTGTTGATTGACTGTCATTCATTATAAAGACACAAAAAGGCCAGGACAACGCTGAATAAAAAACATATTTTAATCCAATATGGATCTTCTTCCAGTCCAAAAACTTTCAAGGACTTTTTGTTTATTTGTAGAGTTTTTCATTCCATCGCCTCTTAAAGTAACTTTCCAATGAAAATCACAAGTTTTAAAGCTTATATTCTATCCAAATAATGTTGTTGACTCATCCTTTATCCTTATTTATAATATTTATAATGACCGGTATTTGCCCACAACGTTGTGTTGTTTGTGAATAGGGAAAGCAAGGGTCATGCAGAAAAGCTGCTTATTAACATAGGGTCTAGTTCATTGTTTTTTTTTGGGGGGGGGGGATCTATTTCACTCATATTGTAATTAATAGTAGGTCATATTTCGTAGAAATCCTGGACAGCTACTTTAAGTATAATGGGATCATGTGTTAATGAAACTTTACTTCCTGGTCTCAGAGTCGTCCCTATATTGACATTAGTTATTTGAATTGTTTGATGATTATTACATTCCTGAAAATCCACTACATTTATTACCAATATTTAGTTGTCTGTACTTTCATTCTTTAAATTATTTCCATCATCCTGTCAATAAGATCTGGACCCAGAACTTCAGTATAGTTTCATAAAAAGCATATTTGTGTGCAAGGAGCACAGCAACAATGACTGCTTTGAGGAAGTGGTGTAGGCTTGGTTATCTGTGTTTATACAATGTACTGTACATATGGGTGTGAGAGGGTGTAGGACTGTCCTTCCTTATCTGCTCTGCCAGTGTGGAAATGCTGCTAGCTGGAGATGATTGTAGTGTGGTAATTGTAGTTACTGGGTTTGAGAAGTTTCAGGTCACGTTCAAGGCTATATTGCAGACTGCCCAGTCAGGCATCAGATTGCTATATCACATGATGTGGTTAGCTTGTGTACATCTCAATGTAGTCAGCCTGGAACGCAGCCTCAGTGACTAGACCTCTTTCCATTTCCATAAAAATACCCCAAAACCCCTTGGTCACACTTAAGCCATATCACACTGGTGTTATGCTTTGTGGACATCACAAAGCCATACCTCAACCTATAGCAAATTAATTAACCCTAATAGAAAATATCCGCCATTAATTAATTTGTATTTAACCTTTATTTATCTAGGCAAGTCAGTTAAGAACAAATTCTTATTTACAATGACGGCCTACACCGCCCAAACTCGGACAACGCTGGGCCAATTGTGCGCCGCCCTATTGGACTCCCAATAACAGCCGTTTGTGATACAGTCTGGATTCGAACCAGGTTAAATGTAGTGACGCCTTTAGCCCTGAGATGCAGTGTCTTAGACCACTGTAGCACTTATAAGCAATAAGCAATTTAGTGCTTATTTAAGAAATAAAGTGCACTCCTCTTATAGTGATCACATTGGTCCAGGACAACTTGATCACTATAACCGCATTCACTATAACTGTTTGACATTGTGGTAAAATAACCTCTGTCTGTCTCTGTTTGTTTCAGTCTGCCGAGTTCTTCGACATGCTGGAAAGGATGCAGGTAAGACTCCTCCTTCTTCTCTCTCCTTCCTTCTCTCATTCCTTCTCTCCTTCCTTCTCGCCTTCTCTCCTTCCTTCTCTCCTTCCTTCTCTCCTTCCTTCTCTCCTCCCTTCTTTCCTTCTCTCCTTCCTTCTCTCTGTTCCCACTGCTGGGAAAGCACGACACGTTCATCACTTCCTGAGATTTTAATCAAGGGTCCTCCCTAATGAGCAGAAGAGTCCGTTATTAAGGGAGTTTGGAGGGGGGATGCGGGCCACCCTTAATTTGAAGAGCCGAGACAACCGGGTCCAATCTCTGGTCCTGATTGATTAATGGGCTGAACCAGACCAAGTTAACGAGCTCCCTTTAAAAACCTCTGTCCTGTTGTGCTGCACTGTGTTTGTGGGGTTCTGGGATCTTCTGTGGGAATGTGGTTTTAGGCAGGATGGGGGCAGGAAGAGGGTGGGTGGAGGTGGCAGCTCTATCATGCCCATTTGGGGACAGTGCGGGAGCTTTTGAAAAAGTGAGAGAGAGCGGAGGAGGACTGGAGAACGATAGCGCATGATGACAAGTGTGCAAGGAGGAGTGAGGACAGAGCCACACTGGTCCGCTGCCACCCCCTCACCAGACCCCTCTCTGTCCCCACACTGGTCCGCTGCCACCCCCTTACCAGACCCCTCTCTGTCCCCACACTGGCCCGCTGCCACCCCCTCACCAGACCCCTCTCTGTCCCCACACTGGCCCGCAGCCACCCCTTCACCAGACCCCTCTCTGTCCCCACACTGGTCCGCTGCCACCCCCTCACCAGACCCCTCTCTGTCCCCACACTGGCCCGCTGCCACGCCCTCACCAGACCCCTCTCTGTCCCCACACTGGTCCGCTGCCACCCCCTCACCAGACCCCTCTCTGTCCCCACACTGGCCCGCTGCCACCCCCTCAACAGACCCCTCTCTGTCCCCACACTGGCCCGCTGCCACCCCCTCACCAGACCCCTCTCTGTCCACACACTGGCCCGCTGCCACCCCCTCACCAGACCCCTCTCTGTCCCCACAGTCCCTCACACAGCACAGCGCCACATCGACCCGCACTACTAACTAGACTAGAGCAATCGATGGCCGAAAAGTTGAAAGGCATCTATCTGGCATGGTTGATCTCAAAGCCCGTCTCAGACGGATCGAAGATGGACCCCTAGCTTTGATCTAACCCAGCGGTGTTGACAAGTAGTCCCCCACTGAGCTACAGCTGTTCCCCCATCCCCTCCACTTTCTGTCTGTCTGTCTGTCTGTCTGTCTGTCTGTCTGTCTGTCTGTCTGTCTGTCTGTCTGTCTGTCTGTCTGTCTGTCTGTCTGTCTGTCTGTCTGTCTGTCTGTCTGAGCCAGCCCGATCCCTGATCTGACTGTGCTGTATTGCCAACTCCTATGGTCATTGTCAATACAGCATAAACAGGTCTGGGACCAGGCTATGTCAGAGCCACTCTGCTGAACCGGCATCTCTAGAAGTTGAGAACCATTCAAACGCATGCAGAGAGTGCATAGATAGATTGCTAGACCAGTCTGTGCGTTGACCACTGAAATCAATAATGGAAAGTAGGGATAAGGATGTGGTTTAAGTCTGGAAAAAGAGAATCTGTATGTGTGGTTAGGATTCAGGCTTCAGAGCTGAGGGTCTTTCCAATAGATTGGTAATTGTGTAATTCAGGAAGTGTCAACCAGAGTAATGTCGGCTTGGCTCTGCATATACTATGCAAACACTTCTTATTACCAAGCAAATATTTTCCCTGGGTTCCACCAATCAGATGTTTACCTGATTTGGGAGATGTGTAAGTCAGGAATGATATTTTGTACCCTTGTTACCCTCCGTCCACATGCGTGACCCTAACCAGGTCCCTAAATCTGAGGAGACAAAGCCCCACTCGCAGAGAAGCAAGGTCTGAGAAACACACACACACACATCAGTGTCTGTGGACCTCACCACTGGGCATGCTTCTCTGTCATAATGCATTGAACTTGCCTCTGTGTCCATTCCTTTATTAATGTATTAATGTTTTCCTTTATTAGTTTTTTTCCATCCCTTCTTTATTTGATTGTGATGGTGGTCATCCTCTGTATTAAGCCTGTCAGCCCCAGGAGTAGTTTCACCACTGTCTACCACTGTCTACCACTGTCTACCACTGTCTACCACTCTCTACCACTGTCTACCACTCTCTACCACTGTCTACCACTCTCTACCACTGTCTACCACTCTCTACCACTGTCTACCACTGTCTACCACTGTCTACCACTGTCTACCACTCTCTACCACGCTCTACCACTGTCTACCACTCTCTACCACTGTCTACCACTCTCTACCACTGTCTACCACTCTCTACCACTGTCTACCACTCTCTACCACTGTCTACCACTGTCTACCACTCTCTACCACTGTCTACCACTGTCTACCACTCTCTACCACTGTCTACCACGCTCTACCACTGTCTACCACTCTCTACCACTCTCTACCACTGTCTACCACTCTCTACCACTGTCTACCACTCTCTACCACTGTCTACCACTCTCTACCACTCTCTACCACTCTCTACCACTGTCTACCACTCTCTACCACTGTCTACCACTCTCTACCACTCTCTACCACTCTCTACCACTGTCTACCACTCTCTACCACTCTCTACCACTCTCTACCACTGTCTACCACTCTCTACCACTGTCTACCACTCTCTACCACTGTCTACCACTCTCTACCACTGTCTACCACTGTCTACCACTCTCTACCACTCTATACCACTGTCTACCACTGTCTACAACTCTCTACCACTCTCTACCACTCTCTACCACTCTCTACCACTCTCTACCACTGTCTACCACTCTCTACCACTCTCTACCACTGTCTACCACTGTCTACCACGGTCTACCACTCTCTACCACTCTCTACCACTGTCTACCACTGTCTACCACTCTCTACCACTCTCTACCACTGTCTACCACTGTCTACCACTCTCCACCACGGTCTACCACTGTCTACCACTCTCTACCACTCTCTACCACTGTCTACCACTCTCTACCACTCTCTACCACTGTCTACCACTCTCTACTACTGTCTACCACTCTCTACCACTCTCTACCACTCTCTACCACTGTCTACCACTGTCTACCACTCTCTACCACTGTCTACCACTGTCTACTACTCTCTACCACTGTCTACCACTGTCTACCACTCTATACCACTCTCTACCACTGTCTACCACTCTCTACCACTGTCTACCACTCTCTACCACTGTCTACCACTGTCTACCACTCTCTACTACTGTCTACCACTCTCTACCACTGTCTACCACTGTCTACCACTCTCTACCACTCTCTAAATGACTTGGAACACTCCCCCTCAACCAGGAAAAACGTAGGCTAACTTAAAATAACAAAGAGCTGTGCGTAATGAATGCTATTCTGCTCAATGTCCTGGGACTATATACAGTGTAAAAACGAAGGCATAGAGATCGATTGGAGTGATGGTGAACATGGGCTGGCTATAGGCCAGACGGGCTGGTCTGTCTTTAGTCCATCTGTCTAAATTGTTTTTTTTTGGTGCAAAATTATAAGAATAATAAGGGGTTCCTCAAGTTTAAAAAAATGGGCTGGTGTGGGGGGCCTCGAGGGAAAAAGTGGGGCGGTGTGTTAGAAATGCCTAGGCCTACTTCTAGTCACAGTCCTTCCCTGTGAACATCACATCACAGCAGGTTTAGAGGTCATACACCAACCGACTGCTAACCAGCCACAGTGACTTAATGATGAACCCAGGTGTCACAGAGTCATACTGAGACTATCTCGTATCCCTGAGAGTGTCAGAAGGTGGAGACTATCTCGTATCCCTGAGAGTGTCAGAAGGTGGAGACTCCTCCATCAATGTTTGCCTGTATGATGACTGTGCTATTTCATTGTGTTGCTTCACTCATTGGACCATCAGTTGCATCTGTAGAATAAGTTACTATATATATGTTTACCCTGTGTTTCTATGTAGTTGCCTTCCTCCCAGTCTGTCTTGAAGCAATCACTGATCTTACACAACTTGGTAGGTGTAAGCAATGGTTCTATTACATAGCTTTCACCTACCCAGCCTTTCCAGATCAGGGATTTCTTTAAGCAAGGGATTTCTTTAACAGAGATCTAGTTGTTCCAGCCTTTAAGCTTACTGATCTGTGTGTGTGTCTCCTCTCTCTGTCTGACAGGATGATTACATCCCATACCCACGGATAGAGGACGTGAGTCAGCGCTCTGATACCATCATATAAGCTGGATCAAAACACTATGCACACACAAGCATGAATAACACAAACCCACAAATGCATACATACAGTACACACACACACACATACACACACACGCATACACACACACACACACACACACACACACACACACACACACACACACACACACACACACACACACACACACACACACACACACACACACACACACACACACACACACACACACACACACACACACACACACACACACACCACACACACACACTAATACTGGTGGTCAATGTAAAACAACTTTTACTACACATTCATGAATTCCAAGCTCTTATTTATTTATATTTCCTTATTCTTGTGCGATGTGCACACAGACAGATATTTTGGTACAAAAAACCCTTGTCCCTTGGTTGTGTGGCTCAGATTCTGGAGAAGGGTGGCCCATACCCGCAGGTGATCCTGCCCCAGTTTGGGGGTTACTGGATTGAGGATGCTGAGGCGCCTGCAAGCACCCCCACCTCCTCGGAGAGCAGCTTCTGTGAGGAGGATGACGGAGGGGGCATGAGCCCTGGGGGAGGCTTCGGCTTCAGGCTGGAGTGTAACAGCACAGCCAGGGCCTACCGCAAACACTTCCTGGGAAGGGTGAGTCATGGCCTATTTGTCTAGTAGTAATAATGTGGGTGTGTGAGTGGGGGAGGAAGGGTGGTCTGCGCCTGCATGTGTGTGTGTGTGTTGTGTGTGTGTGTGTGTTGTGTGTGTGTGTGTGTGAGAGTGTGTACGTGTGTGTTTCTGCTCAGGCGTTATGACTATGACTAAGTATTTTTTAAAAATAGATTCATATTCGATAGTTCAGGACTAATTAGGAATCAGTCGTTTGGAAAATGAACGTATAATTGACTCCAATTTTACGAGATCTGTGAAATATTGATTGTAAAACCTTATTAGAAGGTGAGTAACTTCTTTAAACTGTCTCATCGTACCGTGTCGTGATTCGCTGTAGTGATTAGTTGTAGTGATTCGCTGTAGTGATTCGCTTTAGTGATTCGCTGTAGTGATTCGCTGTAGTGATTCGCTGACTCTGTTGCCCTCCCTCCCTCTCTCTCTCTCTCTCTCTCTCTCTCTCTCTCTCTCTCTCTCTCTCTCTCTCTCTCTCTCTCTCTCTCACTCTCTCTCGCTCTCTATCTCTCTCTCTCTCTCTCTCTCTCTCTCTCTCCCTCTCTCTCCCTCTCTTTCTCTTCTTCAGGAGCATATGAACTACTACTGCACAGGCAGCAGTCTTGGGAACCTCATTATGTCACTGAAGCACGAGGAGGCAGAGGGCCAGGAGTTCCTCCGCATCATTCTCAGGTAACTACAGTAGGGCCAGGAGTTCATCCATCATTCTCAGGTAACTACAGTAGGGCCAGGAGTTCCTCCGCATCATTCTCAGGTAACTACAGTAGGGCCAGGAGTTCCTCTGCATCATTCTCAGGTAACTACAGTAGGGCCAGGAGTTCATCCATCATTCTCAGGTAACTACAGTAGGGCCAGGAGTTCCTCCGCATCATTCTCAGGTAACTACAGTAGGGCCAGGAGTTCATCCATCATTCTCAGGTGACTACAGTAGGGCCAGGAGTTCATCCATCATTCTCAGGTGACTACAGTAGGGCCAGGAGTTCATCCATCATTCTCAGGTAACTACAGTAGGGCCAGGAGTTCATCCATCATTCTCAGGTGACTACAGTAGGGCCAGGAGTTCATCCATCATTCTCAGGTGACTACAGTAGGGCCAGGAGTTCATCCATCATTCTCAGGTGACTACAGTAGGGCCAGGAGTTCATCCATCATTCTCAGGTAACTACAGTAGGGCCAGGAGTTCATCCATCATTCTCAGGTAACTACAGTAGGGCCAGGAGTCCATCCATCATTCTCAGGTGACTACAGTAGGGCCAGGAGTTCATCCATCATTCTCAGGTAACTACAGTAGGGCCAGGAGTTCATCCATCATTCTCAGGTAACTACAGTAGGGCCAGGAGTCCATCCATCATTCTCAGGTGACTACAGTAGGGCCAGGAGTTCATCCATCATTCTCAGGTAACTACAGTAGGGCCAGGAGTTCATCCATCATTCTCAGGTAACTACAGTAGGGCCAGGAGTCCATCCATCATTCTCAGGTGACTACAGTCATATAATTACATACAGTTGGGCCAGGAGTTCCAGTATGGTTGTTGGATCTGACCTAGCTATGATCTGCCCTTGCCTGGACCCATAAATACAGCCACAGCACACCGTGTCCAGTGAGCCTATGTTGGGTCTGGAGCCATGGCCTGGACCCATAGTTATAGTCACATTAACCCTACCTTGTGAACATGGATTTACACCCTCAAATATAAGTTATTTTACACTAACCAGAACTTTCACTGTAGAAATGGGAAGTATGTATGTGCGATGTGAACATAACCTACCTTGTTGATACTGGTTTTGTGCAATCATCACCCAGGTCGAGAACAAAGACACACCATGACAGGATCTCTCTGGCAGGCCTCAACCAGCTTCCCAGTGTGCCCCAGATAGCCAAGGTAAGGAGGGCTGACCTAAGTACCACCAAGTACCACATGTTCACTCAATGCAACATGTACTCAATGTAAAGTGGCGATCTGGGTTTCAAGCATCAACAATGCGGCTAGCCCGCCACTGTTTTGGTAAACAGCTGAGGGATGGAGCTGAAGAAATGTAATCACTTTCAAATTCATAGACTGACCATGAGATCAAAAGTATAGTTTTAAACATGTGTTGAAACTATGCAGTAAAACAATGAAGTAAAACAAGCTTTTGGGTTCTGATGCGGTAAGACAGTTGAAATATCTGTATATATATATATTATAATTAATTGAACAGTCCACAAAGTTATGTACCAATCCCAGATTGCCCCTTTAACCTGAAATCAATTTTTTTCAGTCACTGTAGTTTTTTTAAATGAATCTGTTTCTGTCTGTTTGTCTGTGTTTCAGCTTCTCTGTGACGACGTGACTGGCCTGAAGTTCAACCCGGTCCTGTACCCCAGAGTGAGTCCGCTCCACAGTTTCCTTTCAGCCAGGCGCTTCCACCTCTAGTACAGCAGCCATAGAACCAGGATCTTGTTCATTAGGTCATGCCATAGAAATATAAATAATATCCTAGCGTTTTCGAAACGTTTTGCAATGGAACACAAGTGTCCAGGTTGTCTGTTCCTTTTCAGTACCTTTTCTTTCCGTATGCTGCCTAATGAACATAATCCCACTTCCACCAGGTCCACTATACAGCCTGGACCACCCTGTTCTCTCGTACTCATGTGGTGTAGGCAGTGCTAAAGACAGATCTGATCCAGGAGCTGTTCATCACTTCAGAGGCCATCTGGATGATGGAGCTGCTTCTTGTGCCTCTGCTCCCGGTCCTGTAGAACTCATCCGTTATTATGACAGTCTGCTCAGACAGCTCCCTCTCCCCTCCTGGTCGCAGCTGGCTGCCTTTCCAAATGGCCCCAATCAACCCACAGTGGTCTTGGGTCATATTCATTAGGGCATGCAACGGAAAACATTTTGCAGCTGAAAACGTAGTCCCTCCCTGTTTTAGTTCAGTTTCTTACCGTTTGGTGCCTATTGTATACAACCCTGACCTCCCCAGACGTGATAGACATACACTACATCTTCAAAAGTATGTGGACACCTGCTCGTCGAACATCTTATTCCAAAATCATGGGCATTAATATGGAGTTGGTCTCCCCTTTAATGATATAACAGCCTCTGCACTTCTCAGAAGGCTTTCCACTAAATGTTGGAACATTGCTGTGGGGACTTGATTCCATTCAGCCACAAGAGCGTTAGTGATGTCGGGCACTGATGTTTGGCGATTAAGCCTGGCTCACAGTCAGCATTCCAATTAATCCCAAAGGTGTTCGATGGGGTTGAGGTCAGGGCTTTGTGCAGGCCTGTCAAGTTCTTCCACACCAATCTCAACAAACCATTTCTATATGGACCTGGCTTTGTGCATGGGGGCATTGTCATGCTGAAACAAGAAAGGGCCTTCGCCAAACTGTTGCCACAAAGTTGTAAGCACAGAATCTTCTAGAACTAAGGGGCCTAGCCCAAACCATGAAAAACAGCCCCAGACCTCCTCCACCAAACTTTACAGTTGGCACTATGCATTCGGGCAGGTAGTGTTCTTCTGGCATCCGCCAAACTTAGATTTGTCTGTTGGACCGCCAAATGGTGAAGTGTGATTCATCACTCGAGAGAACGCGTTTCCACTTTTTTTTCACTTTTTTTAACGTGTCAAATGGCGGCGAGCATTACACCAGTCCAGCCAACGCTTGGCATTGCTCACAGTGATCTTAGGCTTGTGTGCGGCTGCTCGGCCATGGAAACCCATTTCATGAAGCTCCTGACAAACAGTTATTGTGCTGACGTTGCTTCCAGAGGCAGTTTGGAACTCGGTAATGAGTGTTGCAACCGAGGACCGGCGGTTTTTAAGCACTACGCGCTTCAGCTCTCAGCAGTCCCGTTCTGTGTGCTTGTGTGGCCTACCACTACTCTGCTGAGCCGTTGTTGCTCGTAGACGTTTCCACTTCACAATAACAGTACTTACAGTTGACTAGCAGAGCAGAAAGTTGACGAACTGACTGAGTGGCACAGCGGTCTAAGACACTGCGTCTCAGAGGCCTCACTACAGACCCTGGTTTGATTCCAGGTTGTATCACAATCCGGCCATGATTGGGCGGCGCACAATTGGCCCAGGTTTTGCCGGGGTAGCCCGTCATTGTAAATAAGAATTTGTTCTTAACTGACTTGCCTAGTTAAATAAAATGACAGTGAAAGTCACTGAGCTCTTCAGTAAGGCCATTCTACTGCCAATGTTTGTCTATTGAGATTACATGGCTGTATGCTCGATTTTTTACACCTGTCAGCAAAGGGTGTTGCTGAAATAGCTGAATCCACTAATTTGAAGGAGTGTCCACATACTTTTATAGTGTAAATGTCTGCCTGAGTTATGGAGGTACTTTTTTTTTGTTATGGAGGATATTATATGTATGTACACATCCTTATCATTATAGTTTTTTTTGGGTTTCAGGGCTCTCAGTTGATAGTAGGTTATGACGAACATGAAGTGAACAACACTTTTAAGTTTGGTGTCATCTACCAGAAGTTTGGTCAGGTGAGTGTGATATGCGGGTTTTTATTGCCAAATGGTGTTTCAGTTTATTCCTTATCAATCCCATGCTATTTATCTTTGCTCTGTAACCTGCATTGTGTATGGAACCCCATACATTAACATCCCTCCCTTTTAATCTTCTCCCCTCATCCCTCTCTCCACTCCTCTCGTCGCTCCATCCCAGACGTCAGAGGAGGAGTTGTTTGGGAACAACGAGGAGACACCAGCCTTCCGAGAGTTCCTCAGTGTTCTGGGCGACAACATAGAGCTGAACGACTTTAAGGGGTTAGAGACACAGATACAACTCTACTACGACTCTACTACTGAGAGGGAGAGAGAGAGGGAGAGAGGGAGAGAGAGAGAGAGAGAGAGAGAGAGAGAGAGAGAGAGAGAGAGAGAGGGGAATGAGAGAGAGAGAGAGAGAGAGAGAGAGAGAGAGAGAGGGAGTCAGAGAGAAAGAGATAGTTCATGCAGAGAGAGAGGGGGAATGGAAGGAGGGAAGGAGAGAAATGCAAAAGTTTGACACTATATATACTGCTACCCTGCTACCATTCACATGATCAGGAAATGCTCCTGGCCCTACCCAATAATTGAGCGTCATGGTAATGATAATCATATTGTGTTGTCACTGTGCTCCAAGGTTCCGTGGTGGTCTGGATGTATCTCATGGTCAGACAGGCTCTGAGTCCATCTACACCGTCTTCAGACAGAGAGAGATGATGTTCCACGTCTCCACTAAACTACCCTTCACTGAGGGAGACGTACAACAGGTACTGTACACGCTACACCACACACAGCATAATAACAGTGGTTACAGAATGTGTTTTGTGTGTGTGTGTGTGTGTGTGTGTGTGTGTGTGTGTGTGTGTGTGTGTGTGTGTGTGTGTGTGTCAATCATAAACACCCTCTCTTCCCTCATCCCTCTCAATCCACACCATTCCTGTGCATTTTGTCTCTAATAATTGTGACAAATTATACTGTATTTTATACAGTCAAACAGTCCTAAGGTGTTTACAGGACACTATGCTCTTGTCCCTCAGCTCCAGAGGAAGAGGCACATAGGAAATGACATTGTGGCAGCGGTCTTCCAGGAAGACGCCACGCCCTTTGTGCCTGACATGATCGCCTCCAACTTCCTCCATGCGTATGTGCTGGTGCAGGTGGAGAACCCTGGTACTGAACATACTACATACAAGGTCAGTACTATAGCCTACTATGAACCTAACAGGCTCACTATGTGATATTTGCAAAGCAGCTTTTTGTTTTATTATGGAGTGGGCCTGTAAGGCATGGATATTATGTTACCGGTGTGAAATGGCTGGCTAATTAGCGGTGTGCTCTAATAGCTTTTCAATTGGTGACGTCACTCGCTCTAAGACCTCGAAGTAGTTGTTTGCCTTGCTCTGCAAGGGCCGCGGCTTTTGGGGAGCGTTAGATAACGATGCTTTGAGGGTGACTCTTGCCAATGTTTGCAGAGGGCCCCTTGGTTCAAACTCAGGTTTGGGCGAAGAGTGGGACTGAAGCAATACTGCTAGGATTACATAAGCCAGACTCTCTACAGAGTAAATGTGTGACATGAGTTGCTTTGTGTCGGCAGGTGTCTGTTACAGCGCGGGAAGATGTACCTCCGTTTGGCCCACCTCTCCCCAATCCAGCAGTCTTCAAGAAGGTAAGTGAGAGCGAATTACAGAAAAAGATACAGAGAGAAAGAGAGAGATTGAAGGAGAGGGTAAAGATACCGAGAGAAAGAGAGAGATTGAAGGAGACGGTAAAGATACAGAGAGAAAGAGAGAGATTGAAGGAGACGGTAAAGATACAGAGAGAAAGAGAGAGATTGAAAGAGAGTGTAAAGATACCGAGATAAGGAGAGAGATTGAAGGAGACGGTAAAGATACAGAGAGAAAGAGAGAGATTGAAGGAGAGGGTAAAGATACCGAGAGAAGGAGAGAGATTGAAGGAGACGGTAAAGATACAGAGAGAGAGAGAGATGGAGGAAGAGTGAAAGTTTCCCGTTGTTATTTACAGTGAAAGTTTGATGAGAACCCTGCCATCAATGTCACAGTGTGGATGTGAGGAACAAGGCACAGAGCGGGAGTTGCGATGAGAAATATTATTTTAATCAAAATGTCCAAACACAATGTCTCCAAACACAAAACAAAAGAGTAGTTACAAGTGCTGTAATACAACCACAAAGACACACACACTTGCTCTACATAACACGAAGGTAGAACCACGAGCTGCAATGAATCCACACTGAATAAGCACTTTGACTGGCAGCACCATGCGCTGGTATGAACCAAACAAGAACCCACAATGAACAGAGCACTGCCTGAACTTAAATGGAATGCCCAATTAGAGACAACTAGAGGCAGCTGCCTCCAATTGGGGATCGACACACAAAACATAGAGTTCACCCGAACTCTCCTGTCAGATCCTGACTGTGAACTCCCCACTCCCATCTAGGAGTCTAGAGCCCTGTCAACCGTCAGTACCTGACAATCATATACAGTTTATTCAGAAAATATTCATATTGCTTGACTTATTAAACATATTGTTGTGTTACAGATTTTATAGATTTTTTTCACACATGACAAAGTGAAAACATGTTTTTTGAAATGTTTGCAACTGTATTGAAAAGGAAATACAGAAATATCTAATTTACATAAGTATTCACACCCCTGAGTCACCATGTTAAAATCACCTTTGGGATTCACCGAGCTAGTCTGGATGCCGGTCCCGGAATGGGCACCGGCTTAGAGGCGGGCTCCAGCCATGGAGTCGGACTGAATACCGGTCCCGGACTGGGCACCGGCACCGAGGACGCTGACCTTGTGGTAGTGCTGTTCACTGGTCCCGGACTGGGCACCGGTGGAGAGGGCCCTGCTGGCTCGGATTTACTGCACCTTGGTCCCAGACTGGGCACCAGTGCAGTGCTGGACGATGGTCCCGATTGATCATTGCTGAACAGACATTTTCAAGTCTTGCCATAGATTTTCATGCCGATTTAAGTCAACACTATAACTAGGCCTTTCAGGAACATACAATGCTGTCTTGGTAAGAGATTCCAGTGTATATTTGGCCTTGTGTTTTAGGTTATTGTCCTGCTGAAAGGGGAATTTGACTCCCAGTGTCTATTTCATTTATTTGTATCCTAAAAAACTCCCTAGTCCTTGCCGATGACAAGCATACCCATAACATGATGCAGCCACCCCCATAATTGAAAATATATTTGCCCCAAACATAACACTTATCATTCAGGACAAAAAGTGAATTGTTTTACCACATTTTTTGCAGTATTACTTTAGTGCCTTGTTGTAAACAGGATGCATGTTCTGTAATAATTTTTTTTCACTCTGTCATTTATTGTATTGTGGAGTAACTACAATGTTGTTGATCCATCCTCAGTTTCACAGCCATTAAACGCTGTAACTGTTTTAATGTCACCATTGGCCTCATGGTGAAATCCTTGAACGGTTTCCTTCCTCTCCGGCAACTGAGTTGGGAAGGACGCCTGTATCTGGATGTATTGATACACCATCCAAAGTGTAATTAATAACTTCACCATCCTCAAAAGGATATTCAATGTCTGTTTTTTTTTGTTTTTTACACATCTATCAATAGGTGCCCTTTTTTTGCCAGGAATTTTTATGGTTGAATCTGTCTTTGAAATTCACCGCTCGACTGAGGACCCTTACAGATAATTGTATGTGTGGGGTACAGAGATGAGGTAGTCATTCAAAAATCATGTTTAACGCTATTATTGTACACAGAGTGAGTCCATGCAACTCATTATGTGACTTTCTAAGCACATTTGTACTCCTGAACTTAACAAAGGGGTTGCATCATTATTAACTCAAGACATTTCAGCTTTTAAATATTATTATAATAGTTTTTTTTACCCCCTTTATCTCCCCGGTTTCGTGATATCCAGTTGGTAGTTAGATTTTTTCCCACCGCTGCAATTCCCGTACTGACCAGCATCTGTAGTGACGCAGATACCACTGCGATACAGTGCCTTAGACCACTGCGCCACTCGGAAGGCCTCAGCTTTTCATTTTGAAACTTCTTTTTTTTTTTTTGTGTAATCTAAAAACGTAATTCCACTTATAGGGTATTTTGTGTATAGACCAGTGACACAAATTCTCAATTTAATAAATTGTCAATTCAGACTGTAAAAACAAAATGTGGAAAATGTCAAGGGGTGTGAATACTTTCTGAAGTCAAGGGGTGTGAATACTTTCTGAAGTCAAGGGGTGTGAATACTTTCTGAAGTCAAGGGGTGTGAATACTTTCTGAAGTCAAGGGGTGTGAATACTTTCTGAAGTCAAGGGGTGTGAATACTTTCTGAAGTCAAGGGGTGTGAATACTTTCTGAAGTCAAGGGGTGTGAATACTTTCTGAAGGCACTCAGTCCTTTTCGCCCCGTGGACTCCAGACGACCAGTACGGTGCTAATGAAAGTCACCTCTCCTCTCTCCCCAGGGTCCTGAGTTCCGTGACTTCCTGCTGACAAAGCTGATCAATGCGGAGAACGCCTGCTACAAGTCTGACAAGTTTGCCAAGCTAGAGGTGAGAGGAGCAGATGACTCAAGACACCCTGGATGTGTTGTTCAATCTTTTCATCTATCTCAATCACCTCTGCTACTGCTACTTAAATCTAACATGGTGGTGTTGTTTTCTTAAATCTAACATGGTGGTGTTGTTTTCTTAAATCTAACATGGTGGTGTTGTTTTTAAAAAATCTAACATGGTGGTGTTGTTTTCTTAAATATAACATTGTGGTGTTGTTTTAAAAAAATCTAACATGGTGGTGTTGTTTTCTTAAATATAACATTGTGGTGTTGTTTTCTTAAATATAACATGGTGGTGTTGTTTTCTTAAGTATAACATGGTGGTGTTGTTTTTTGCATGTGTGTGTTTGCATCTGTGCATCTGTACGCGTCTGTGTGTGTCTGTGTGTCTCTATGCATATGTGTGTACGTGTGTCTGTGGGTGCGTGTGTTCCAGGGGCGGACACGAGCTGCGTTGCTGGATAACCTTCACGATGAGCTGCACAGACAGACCCAGGCTACTCTGGGGCTAGGCCAGGCTGGGGAGGAGGACAAGCTGGAGAATGGGGGCCATGGGGGACTGCTGGAGTCCTTCAAGGTGACTCTTTAACACAGTCTGAACCTGTCTGAACCTGTCCCACACCCTCTCATTCACCTATCTAGTTGTCTACTGATGTTCTCTCTCTCTCTCTCTCTCTCTCTCTCTCTCTCTCTCTCTCTCTCTCTCTCTCTCCCTCCCTCTCTCCCTCCCCTATACACCCTGTCTGACCATATGGTGTCTCACTGTGTTCACAGGCAGTGTGGACGTGTGTGTTGCATGCCAATCATTCAACCACTGGGGGTGCTGTGCTCATCGCTACAACAGCAGTCACTGTTTATTACCTGTCGTCCCAGATACTGTATTATACTGATTGAGAATCAGAACAAAACATATCCCATATTAAAAGCATCTCCAAACATGGAAACACTCAATAAACACTGTTCATGTGGTGTATTTTGTTTTTTTTATGCCTTTGAGACTAACTTAGAAACACACAGTCCTTAGTCTAACCTACTTTGTGATGACATGTTATCATAAGGCTTATTGTGATTTTCTTTATGATTTAAGTGAACTAAAATAGTAGCCTAGTACACAGTACATCATTATCAGTAATATTCAATGATGGGGAAGCTACTTTGAAAATATAGTCTACCAAGCTAACAATGAAAAATTAGTTCACTACATCCAAACTACTTTGTGATACATTATCTTAGCTAAATCTGAAATGTCATAGACTACAAATTGCAAAAACAGATCATGCTGGAGTCAGAATGTGTAATTTATCCTATTAAATACTTGTTTAAACTGAAAATTAGGCAGGTCTGATGCCGAAAAAGAAAGGACACTTTTGTCTACTTTACCCATATTTTATTTTTTGCAAAAAAAAGTAGTGTGTAGTTCCGCTAGTTAAACAGTACCTAGATTAGAATTAAGTTAAACTACCATCTAGCTACTCCAAAATGTAGTTGAATTACGAGTTGAACTACATGTAGTTCACTATTTCCCAACATATTACAGTCATATCTCTCACTGTCCATGCACTGCAGTGCACTGCTCTTCTTATTCCTCTGTGTAGGAGAAGTGCGCTCTCTGCTGACAGTATATTGTAATAGCAGGTTTTATCTTTCCCATGAACATAAGTCTGATTTTATCAATATCAGATACATTCATCTTACCCAACCACATTATATAATATATAATACACACTTAATCTTGCGTAATTTGGTCGGATGCTCAATGTTTACGTAGTCTGTCCACGAGAGTTTAATACACACCACACTCAAAGAGCTTTGGAAATTGATGAGTACACAGATATAGTATAGTTGCAGGATGCGGTAGGTAGCCCAGTGGCTTAGGAGTTGGACCGGTTCGAATCCTGGGGCAGGCGCTGGACAAATATGGGGTGAATTGATCTGGCAACTGGAGGGCTGCTGGGTTCACATCCTAACGACATTCCCCTACAGTTGGGCCCTTAAGCAAGGCCCCTTTAAGTCACAATATGCTCTCCATGCAGGGGCGCTGTGCTTGTCTCAACTGTGTGCTGAGACAAAAACTGTACTAATTTCCCTTCTCATCCTCTGTCCTTTTTTCTCTCTCACTCTGTCACCGCTCCCTTTTAACCTGCTCCCTCCTCTGTCCCTGTCTCTGTCCCCATCTCTGTCCCCGTCTCTGTCCCCGTCTCTGTCTCTGTCCCCATCTCTGTCCCCATCTCTGTCCCCGTCTCTGTCCCCGTCTCTGTCTCTGTCTCTGTCCCCGTCTCTGTCCCCGTCTCTGTCTCTGTCCTCTAGCGTGCGATGCGTGTCCGGAGTCACTCCATGGAGACCATGGTGGGGTCCCACCGTCACCGGAGTCCAGGGGTGGCAGGGGGTGTCCCGGCCAGCTTGAGTGGAGGGGGGCTGCCACAGAGCACCGAGTGCACAAAGAGTACCTTCACGGTGAGCAGGGGGGAGAGGGTGGAGGGGGTGGAGGGGGAGGAGCGCTTGAGGTCATAAAGTAATATTTACACACCAATAAGACTGGACATACACATACTCTTGGTACATGGCACATATTGCAAAGATTTCCTCAAATTAGTCTTATGATATCAACATCAATTATGATGTCACATCCATGTAATATAATCATATTATCAGTGGACTGATGTAATTTTAACTGTTTTATATGTGAAGGGTAGTGGTCCATCAATATGTAGCCAGAATCTGCCTTAATTGAGTTCCATCAGCCTCTTAATGCTGTGTATTGCCTGCTTGTTAATGGTATTGAATGTGTGTCTCTCTCTCTAGCCTCCAATGCTGTCAGCCAAGTCTCCTCTAAAGAGTCCAGTGAAGCGTCGTTCAGGCCTCTTCCCCCGCCTCCACTCAAGCACAGAGAGCCCCTCGGACAGACACACACGCAGGTCAGCAGGATTTACATAGCCTGGTCCCAGATCTGTTTGTGCTGTTTTGTTAATGACCATGATTTGGCAAGACATCACAAACAGATCTGGGACCAGACTATGCATTCAGGTCAACTTTTGGTTTGTGTATTTACCATCACTAATAGTGAAGCTTGTGTTATGTCATTGTGTATTTGTTCTGCTAACTTGGTCTGTATGTTGTTGCAGTGACCAAAAGACCCCAGACATCTGCCCGCTCGGCCAGGAAGGGAGATCAGAGACGTCGTCCAACCCCAGCTCGCCAGAGATCTGCCCCAACAAGGAGAGGTGAGATGAACTACAAACAAAATACTGAAAATAAAAACACAAGGTGTGCATGAGGTATGCATATGCTTTGTAAACCTCTCCTCTCCTCTCCTCTCCTCTCCTCTCCTCTCCTCTCCTCTCCTCTCCTCTCCTCTCCTCTCCTCTCCTCTCCTCTCCTCTCCTCTCCTCTCCTCCCCTCGTCTCTCCTCTCCTCTCCTCTAATGCTGTTCCTCTACCTCCTGTCACCAGGCCGTTCCTCAAGCTGAAGGACTGCAGCAGCAGCAGCAGACCCAACATCTCCCGCTCCTCCTCCAGCACCAGCAGCTTCAGCAGCACCACCGGGGAGGGAGAGGCCCTGGAGGAGCTTGACACTGTGAGGGCCCGCGGCCACTGGGGAGACAGGGGGCTGGGGAGGGGGAGGTCCTGTAGGCATTATGCTGGGGGTGTATGGAGGATGGACAGGGGGTTGGGGGATAGGGAGTATGGAGGCAGGGGGACACTGAGGCAGTGGGCTGGGAGACAGGGGGACAGTGGCTGTAGAGGAGAGGGGTAGGGGAGTGGGGTGTGTTGAGGTGGGCTTGGGTGGGCCCTAACATTTTGATCAGGACTAGCAGGGTGCTTCTGGCACATAATTGGGCCGATCATAGGCCTGCGGTGCTCAGAAGTCGTAGAACCCAAAATGATGAACTGTATAAGGACCATGTTTGTTTTATCATCAACTGCATGGAGGCATCGACAAATTACACAGTTGGAATGATTAGAGATGATTTGGCAGTACTGAGAGAATAAATAGAGATGATGCAATATCACGACAGCTGGTGATTAAGTCAATTATGGTTTCTGTCACTCTCTTTGGATGATATTGTGCTGGATGTCAACACACACGCTTGGCAAAGGAAGAGAACGTCATAGAATTATTGTATCTTACACACATTACACACACACAGATCAGTGTTTACACACCAAAAAACAGTTGTTCAGGTTTTGCTGTTGAACAGAACTCAGTTAACCTAAGGCTGGAATTAGTGTGCCCCTCTGGAGCAGTTTTGGGGTTAAGTTCCTTGCTCAAGTGCACAACGGCAGCACAGTTCTGAAAACCGACCAACTGTAATTATTCCAGCTGAAGTCTGTTGGCCTTGAGTTAGTAGCCGTAGTCTGTAGTGTGTGTGACAGGGATACCGATGGATGACTACCCTAGCCCTGACCTGCTCTTCCTCATCTTCATCTTCATCTTCTCCTTCCTTCTCCTCTTCCTCTTCTCCTTCCTTATTGTCCTTCCCTCTTCCTCTTCGTCCTCCTCCTCTTCCTCCCCCAGGGAATCAACCCGTCCATAGCCTCCTCGTCCGTGTTCAGCCCCTACCCTTCCCTCAGTGTGGAGAGCCAAGGCTCGGCCACCCCCCTCATCATGTGTCGCAGCCCCACAGGTAAACATCCACAAGACCATATTAGCCCTCTGGGCTAAATTCTAAGTATTCTGAAAGTCATAAGGGTTATTCAACCATCTCTGTTATATAGGTCGCTATGCCCTCTGTATCCATCTCTTACACTGTAGATTACAATGGTGGGTTTGTTTACGTTCTTTACTTGAACTATCAGGAAGCATACGTGGTACTTTACTGTTTGCGAAGTATGTTGTCTCATCCTCAATGTGTGATTGACACTCAATCATAGAGTATTAATTTCTCTGATAACGGAGGCTTAATCTGATTCTCCCTCCAGATGTGAAGAGTAAGATGTCTCCCAGGTCAAATTTGAAGTTCCGCTTTGACAAGATGAGCCACTCCACAACTGTAAGTGATCTCTTACTGTACCGTACTATACTGTAGAGTACTATACTATACTGTACTATACTATACTATACTATACTATACTATCCTATACTATACTGTACTGTACTGTACTGTACTATACTATACTGTAGTGTACTATACTATACTATACTATACTATACTATACTGTACTATACTATACTATACTATACTATATTATACTATACTATACTATACTGTAGTGTACTATACTATACTATACTGTAGTGTAGTGTACTATACTATACTGTACTGTACTGTACTATACTATACTATACTATACTGTAGTGTACTATACTATACTATACTATACTATACTATACTATACTACACTATACTGTACTATACTATACTATACTGTAGTGTACTATACTATACTATAGTGTACTATACTATACTATACTGTAGTGTAGTGTAGTGTACTATACTATACTATACTGTACTATACTATACTATACTGTAGTGTACTATACTATACTGTAGTGTACTATACTATACTATACTATACTGTACTGTACTATACTATACTATACTATACTGTAGTGTACTATACTATACTGTACTATACTATACTATACTATACTGTAGTGTACTATACTATACTATACTATACTGTAGTGTAGTGTACTATACTATACTGTAGTGTAGTGTACTATACTATACTGTAGTGTAGTGTACTATACTATACTGTAGTGTACTATACTATACTGTACTATACTATACTGTAGTGTACTATACTATACTATACTGTAGTGTACTATACTATACTATACTGTACTATACTATACTATACTGTAGTGTACTATACTATACTATACTGTACTATACTATACTATACTGTAGTGTACTATACTATACTATACTGTAGTGTAGTGTACTATACTATACTGTACTGTACTGTACTATACTATACTGTAGTGTACTATACTATACTGTACTATACTATACTATACTATACTGTAGTGTACTATACTATACTATACTGTAGTGTAGTGTAGTGTACTATACTATACTATACTGTAGTGTAGTGTACTATACTATACTGTACTATACTATACTGTAGTGTAGTGTACTATACTATACTGTAGTGTAGTGTACTATACTATACTGTAGTGTAGTGTACTATACTGTACTATACTATACTATACTATACTATACTGTACTATACTATACTATACTGTAGTGTACTATACTATACTATACTGTAGTGTAGTGTAGTGTAGTGTACTATACTATACTATACTGTACTATACTATACTATACTATACTGTAGTGTAGTGTAGTGTACTATACTATACTGTACTATACTATATACTCTATACTATACTATACTTTACTTTACTTTACTATACACTGTACTCTACCATGCTGTATGTGTGATAAACCCGCTGCTCAGTGAATGCAGTCTTGAAGTGACCCACTGCTCTCCTCCACAGTCATTAGGATATGATAGGTAGATACAGCATCAGAGACAGTAGCTAGGTCCTGTATCACAGTCCCTTCACTGCTCTGTCAGCTCTGCATCCCTCAACTCTTATCTGTAGCACACTATCTAGCTAGAGATCCTGCATTAACCTATCAGCTTGATCTGTCGTTAGAATAGAGATGATGGTGATGATGATGGTGTTGTTGTAATGGGACATTTCTTATTTTCTATTGCAGTCCCAGTAGAAATCTGGATTTTCCAAAAAAGGGATAACACTGGCTGTTGGAGCAAAACACATCCACAACATCAACAACGCATCACAATGGAATCACAAAATGTACTTAACTTCATGACTAAAGGGAATTAAGTGGACTAGCTGGTGCATAAGAGCACACACGCAGACAGATACTGAGCTGGAAAGGAGCGAGAATCCTGTGAGTCTGAACTAAAAAGTTGTGAAAAAAAGGTTCCTCTCAGTCTCTCTCTCTCTCTCTCTCTCTCTCTCTCTCTCTCTCTCTCTCTCTCTCTCTCTCGCTTCCTCTCTGTCTCTCTCTCTCTTTCGCTTCCTCTCTGTCTCTCTCTCTCTCTCTCTCTCTCTCTCTCTCTTTCTCTCTCTCTCTCTCTCTCTCTCTCTCAACATGTCTGGTACAGAAATAGCTTACAGTGACAGGTGCCATGTGTTGCTGACATCACACCACATCTTTATTGGCCGCTGGTCTGATTAAAATACTAATCTTAACATTAACCTGATACAACAACTAGACAAGGCAAGGTTTAAAGTTCCAATGCAGGTATTTTTATCTCAATATCATATAATTTCAAATTAAATTGTCAATAAGAAACAAACATAGCTTCTTAGAAAATGGCAATTTCTCAAGCAAGAACTTTGCTAGGACTGTCTGGGAGTGGAGAGGGGAAAACTGAAAATTAGCTATTATTGGCAGAGAGGTTTGGAACTCTATTTCTTATTGGTCTATTCACCATGGACGGCCAAAACTCCATCCCACCAGAACAGGCTGAAATTTCAGGCGGTCTTTTCAAACAGCTCTTACACTAAAAGGGCATTATCATCCTTTTCACAGTATTATTCCAACCTCATAGTGTGGAAATATATATAGGACAGAGGAAAATCTCGTTTTTGACTGCACTGGGCCTTTAACCTCACAACATTCATCATCGTTGATTTATTTGAAACTGTGGTTATAGGTCACTTTTCCGCTGCACACATCTCTCAGATTACAGCGGTTGTTCATTGTGGTCCTCTTCTGTTACGATCTCTATATCTGGTTCCAGGTTGGTGTAAGTTGTGGTACTGTCCTTCAGAAAGGGATGTTGTTGTTAACCAGGGGGACTGTCTAACTGCCTAACAAGGAGTTCTTGCTGCAGTAGTTTTCGCTGCTTTTTGAGTCACCTGTTGTAATGCTGGTTGTCTTCCCCTCTGGCCTCACACACAGTACTTCAGTATCTGATCAATCCACAATAGAGATAGATACAGTATTTAGATGCTGCATGGATACAAGGGTTGCTAGGGATGGGGTCAATTCAAAAAAAAAAATTACATTGAGGACAATTGGAATTTTTGTTTACTTCCTGAATTAACATGGAATTGATGGATATGGTATTTATCTCTATGGCTCAATCCTCATCAAACAGTATTGAAGTGTTCAAGTTTGTCTTAAGCTGCAGAAGGAAGGGACTTATAAAACAAGTGCTCTATTTGTGGAGATTTGCTCACATGAAAATAAAAATGCCATTGCGCTCTGCCACAAGCTTAATCGCGCCTTACAATCTATCTAAAACCATTTCACCTTCCATGTGCTTCTCACTATGTGAGAGGTTGAGCAGAGAGTTTGGTTTATTTGCTTTACGTTTAGCTGTGGGTGTCTGATGAATCCAAACCTGGTTTCAAATACTATTTTAAAATCTTTCAAATACTTTGAGTGTTTGCTCTAGCCTGCCTGGTTTGCAGTTTTGGGACTATTGTATTGGCCCATTAAGCCAGGCAAGTTAATCAAGCACAGATAATGTGTTTGAAATGGTTTAATATGGTATTTTGAACCCATGTCTGTTTTTCACATGTCCTTATATGAACATCCAGTTGTATTTCACCCAATTAATCAATGTTAATTGAAAACATGTATGTTTATAAAGGGTGCATAGCTGAGAAACACACAGACTGCTCCATGGAAATCATTTTTAGTAGTTAAATTTTTTTTCTCTCACTAACATTTCTCCAAAAATAAAATTAATTGGCCAGATAATATTTTAAGGGGATCTTACATATTTTGGAACTGTGATTGAATGCTTTGTGATTTTGATGGTAAATGTTTCAGTCTTAAGTAGATGCAAACAGCAACAGTTGATCTTACAAACCCCCAAAACAATATAAGCGAATTGTAGTTCCAAAAAATACTACAAAACAACTTTATTTTGTTGTAAGCTATATGACTATAAACTAATCATATGTGAATGTGTTCTCCCAGGAATGCATCGAAATGGCAAGGTCTCCACTGATGTGACCAAATCAGTCAACTATATTTGAGTTTGGGAGAATATCCATGCACTATAGCTGTATAGAGGTTAATTCCTGTCGCTGGAATATTTGTCACTGGAGTTCTGTTATGTGGTACACAAAAAACTCAGAAAGCTGAGCAGGGCAGAAAGTTATATATGAACTAGTATTTTAGTTTGTAGTGGGCATCCACAAGTGCCCCTCAGCCTACTCTCTGTTAATAAGGCTATAATTTATTGATTTTATCTTTTGCTATTGATGTTATGTAAAAATGTAATTGCAGATGAAATTAATGAAAGAGGTCAAATGAAAGGAAATGTTCATTTAAAAAGCCTACACATGTATATGTATATTTCGTTATGTACTGTAATGTGCCATTAAGAATGTATGATAAAATAAAATGTTGTATTTTGTGTCAATTTGTGTTGTTGCTTAATTCGGTGACCTCACAGGAAGGAACAGAGGCATATATGACTGTTCTTGTCTGTTTATTATAAAAGGGACATTGCATGCTTTAGACCTGGGTTCAAATACTATTTGAAATCATCTTAAATAATGTAGACTGTATGTGCGTAATTGAGCTTGCCTGGCTTAATGGACCAATAGAATAGTCCAAAAACTGCAAACCTCACCCCACCGGCCCTACAGTATTTGAAATATTTCAAATAGTGTCTGAATCCAGGTCTGCTTTACATGGAACATTGTTTAGAGGGGGCAACATTTAATACAATTTGCTCTACTTTGCTTAGGAGGGGAAATATTTTGGTATTGAACATCAGTTCTAGTTTGTTTATTCAAACACATGGCAGAGAAAGCAGTTCCCACACATTACATAATTACAGTGTTAACAAATAAAAGACAGTTGCATGAATCATTATTTAGAACATTGAACATAGATTATATCCCCAGATGATTCACATGGCATCGTGATCTAGCTGAGTGTGTGGATGGCAGTTTACTGCATGACACGTACAAAATCAGAAAGCATCTGAAATCATTCAATCCAGATCTCTGATATGTGACTACTCGGTCAACACAGTCTGTTACATGCAAAGGTGAATATTGTAGTGAATTCAGGGGATAGCCTCAGCCAGGCCTCCAGCGACTGTCAACCCAACGCCTCAGCCTTTACGTCAAGAGATCCGAAGCATTTGACGAGGTCACTACCTACTGGGCACAGACATCAATTCAACGTCTATTCCACGTTGGTTCAACGTACTTCATTGAAATGACGTGGAAACAACATTGATTTAACCAGTGTGTGCCCAGTGGGTAGGAGTTGGGTTGAGGTCTCTACAATATAAAAGTCTGAGTCAGGAGAAGCGGAGAGAGGAGTAGACTGTGGGCTGTGCAGCTTCTTGTTGAGGATTAGGATTCTGCTGTACAAGGCAGTCCTTTGAAAGAGCTGCATAGACCAACTGCAAGAAAACAGACACTCAGGTTAGCCCTAGGAAGAAAACAGACACTCAGGTTAGCCCTAGGAAGAGAACAGACACTCAGGTTAGCCCCGGGAAGAAAACAGACACTCAGGTTAGCCCTAGGAAGAAAACAGACACTCAGGTTAGCCCCGGGAAGAAAACAGACACTCAGGTTAGCCCTAGGAAGAAAACAGACACTCAGGTTAGCCCCGGGAAGAAAACAGACACTCAGGTTAGCCCTAGGAAGAAAACAGACACTCAGGTTAGCCCCGGGAAGAAAACAGACACTCAGGTTAGCCCTAGGAAGAAAACAGACACTCAGGTTAGCCCCGGGAAGAAAACAGACACTCAGGTTAGCCCTAGGAAGAAAACAGACACTCAGGTTAGCCCTAGGAAGAAAACAGACACTCAGGTTAGCCCTAGGAAGAAAACAGACACTCAGAAGCATTCTAGAAAAGGTTAAGGAAAGGGCATTCAGAAGTAATTATTCCAATAACACTCACCTCTATCTTTGGTTTAGGCTTGGGTGTGGCTGCAAAGAAAAGATCAGAGTCAAAAGCAGAATTAATGAATACCTAAATGGGCACTTAAAAAATTAGCATTAGACTTGGCCTTTAAATAAGCAGTAGACACAATCAACTGTACAACTGGATATCATGTTCATGTACGGTGCTGTGGTAGAAATGTGCATGTCAACATACTGCAGCAAGATGTTATGAAATTGATAAAGAAAGAGATGTCTTACGGGGCTTGTCCTTGCGTGCACTTTGGGAGCGTGGTGGGGGCATGGGCGGCGGTAATGGTGGGGGCTGAGATGGGACCTTTGACCTTTTATGGCAAGCCAGACCCAGAACCAAAACCATGGTGATTACCAAACAGGTATTCACATACACCACCACCCTGAAATAGACCTTCCTCACGGATATGGGTGGTATGGCTGCAGAGAAAGGGTACAGCACATCAATGAAGTCAGAGCACATGTATACCAGTCTACCTGTCATCTGGGAATGTGGAGTGGTCATTTTCTTTGGTTTCTTATTTTGGGGGGAAAGTGTGGACAAAAATAAATACATACGATACGTTACTTGCATGAAACCGATTAACAATGATTTGATGTAGACTAGAAGGACCATATCTACCTGCAGTGATGTTCACATATGTCATATGTCCAACACTGGTGTGTCCCTCAACCCAGGTGATCTGGCATTGGTAGATTCCATAATCTGATTGGTTGACGTTGAGGATGTCCATGAGCAGACGGGTTCTACTGGTTGTCAACGTGACGTTGGAGAGATGACGCCTTGGAGTGGGACTAAAGTGAAGGAACTGTCCCTCTGTTGACAGGCCCCATCCCCCTGTCCAGCTATCATCTCCACAATGCTGAACAACACAGGATAGGGAAAGCGTGCCCCCCTTTGGTACGTTAAGAGAACTTCTATTTGCCAAGACAGAAGTCACACATTCATCTGCAACATAACCTGATGGAACAAAAGTTGAAAAAAGTGAACATATAAATATGATATAAAAAATTCACTAGACAATAGAGGAGCAGCATCTACAGTAATTAATATCCTAATAGCAATCTACATTTATAGTAATGAGAGAGAGTTAATTGAGAGTTAATTGAGAGTTAATAGAGAGTAGTTACAGTTGAAGTTGGTAGTTTACATACACCTTAGCCAAATTCATTTAAACTCAGTTTTTTCACAATTCCTGACATTTAATCCTAGTAAAAAATTCCCTGTCTTAGGTCAGTTAGGATCACCACTTTATTTTAAGAATGTGAAATGTCAGAATAATATTAGAGAGAATGATTTATTTCAGCTTTTATTTCTTTCATCACATTCCCAGTGGGTAAGAAATGTACATACACTCAATTAGTATTTGGTAGCATTGCCTTTAAATTGTTTAACTTGGGTCAAACGTTTCGGGTAGCCTTCCACAAGCTTCCCACAATAAGTTGGGTGAGTTTTGGCCCATTCTTCCTGACAGAACTGGTGTAACTGAGTCAGGTTTGTAGGCCTCCTTGCTCACACACGCTTCTTCAGTTCTGCCCACACATTTTCAATAGGATTGAGGTCAGGGCTTTGTGATGGCCACTCCAATACCTTGAATTTGTTGTCCTTAAGCCATTTTGCCACAACTTTGGAAGTATGCTTGGGGTCATTGTCCATTTGGAAGACCCATTTGCGACCAAGCTTTAACTTCCTGACTGATGTCTTGAGATGTTGCTTCAATATATCCACATAATTTTCCTTCCTCATGATGCCATCTATTTTGTGAAGTGCACCAGTCCCTCCTGCAGCAAAGCATCCCCACAACATGATGCTGCCACCCCCGTGCTTCGCAGTTGGGATGGTGTTCTTTGGCTTGCAAGCCTCCCCCTTTTTCCTCCAAACATAACGATGGTCAGTATGGCCAAACAGTTCTATTTTAGTTTCATCAGACCAGAGGACATCTCTCCAAAAAGTACGATCTTTGTCCCCATGTGCAGTTGCAAACCGTAGTCTGGCTTTTTTATGGCGGTTTTGGAGCAGTAGTTTCTTCCTTGAATAGCGGCCTTTGAGGTTATGTCGATATAGGACTTGTTTTACTGTGGATATAGATACTTTTGTACCTGTTTCCTCCAGCATCTTCACAAGGTCCTTTGCTGTTGTTCTGGGATTGATTTGCACTTTTCGCACCAAAGTACGTTCATCTCTAGGAGACAGAATGTGTCTCCTTCCTGAGCGGTATGAAGGCTGCATGGTCCCATGGTGTTTATACTTGCATACTATTGTTTGTACAGATGAACGTGGTACCTTCAGGTGTTTGGAAATTGCTCCCAAGAATGAACCAGACTTGTGGAGGTCTACAATTTTTTATCTGAGGTCTTGGCTGATTGCTTTTGATTTTCCCATGGTGTCGAGCAAAGAGGCACTGAGTTTGAAGGTAGGCTTTGAAATACATCCACAGGTACACCTCCAATTGACTCAAATTATGACAATTCGCCTATCAGAAGCTTCTAAAGCCATGACATAATTTTCTGGAATTTTCCAAGCTGTTTAAGGCACAGTCAACTTAGTGTATGTAAACTTCTGACCCACTGGAATTGTGATAGGGTGAATTATAAGTAAAATAATCTATCTGTAAACAAGTGTTGGAAGAATTGTTGAAAGTAGATGTCCTAACCGACTTGCCAAAACATTAGTTTGTTAACATGAAATCTGTGGAGTGGTTGAAAAATGAGTTTAAATGACTTCAACCTAAGTATATGTAAACTTCCGACTTCAACTGTATTTCTCTTTTGTAGGAAAGCAGATGATATTTAGATTAGATTGTTTGATTGATTACTTGTCCTTCATTTTCTGATCTTGAGCTACATCCTAGATAGCTGTTTCAGGTATTTGTTGGTCATCCTACATATGGTTTTAAAACCAAGGTTATATCCACAACTGTCAGGAACAAAAGTAGTTGGACTTACCCGGGAGAATGCATAGACAGGTCAATGAGAGAAACAGACAGTTGTACATGTCTTTCTTCCCCATAGAATAGTATGTTTTTCTTCAGTGTGCCCCTTCGAGTTCCTTTCCCCTGTATGAGCTCATTACAGGTTCCATAGAGCAGCCCCAAGACAATGTCCTGGTGCCTCAGGAAGCTGGACCCAACATTATTAGCGCAATAACTACTGTGTTTTTACTAGGATTATGCCAATTGTTCTTCTTAGTTTCTCGATTGTTCTCTCACTTTATCATACAATTTTTCCCCCTCGTTAGGAGTGTACTCTCCCCAATTGCGAAATGATTTCCACTAGCTGCCTCAGTTTAGTTGGAAGTAAGGAAGGAAGTACCCACACACACGAGCAAGCACACACACAATACTTTCTCTCTCTCTCTCTCTCTCTCTCTCTCTCTCTCTCTCTCTCCAACTCCAAAAGACAAATCACATCCTTCCTCAGGCTGAACCCCGAACTCTGTAGGCTGGGCACAATTATTAACACCTTAGATTGAAAATAATAGTTAATATTTAGCTTTACATTTAAAGAAAGTGTGTTGAATGTGTATGTTTTTGTTTTGTGTCTGTACATTGAATGTCATTTCATCCTCTTTCAAAGAAAGATTGTGTAATGGCATGGTCCATGTTTTACAATAAATCTCCTTCTTGCTTCTAGGTTATATTTCGAACCAATTCAGGCCAACCGCAAGGTAGTTGAAAAATGAAAATGAAAGCAATAAAATGTGTTATTACGTAATAATAAGGACGGAATAATAAATTCCACAATGATTGTCACATTTGAACTGAATAACTTGGTATAGAGCTTCAACTATACTGACTCTGATCATCCTCTAATATGAGGTCCCATGTCCTCACCAGTCTCAGGCATACTCTTAAATGTCAAGGGGCATGTTGAAGGACACTGTTATGCCAAGGGTGTTTGTGATACTCAACATCCCACAGTCTATTTTAGAGGAACTATTGGTGCCAAAACTCACCAGTCCATTCAATTGCCATTGTCTGTTAATATCAAGTAAATCCTAAACAGTTCTGACTAAACCTCATGTTCATTTAATTGAATTAATGTCTCCTTTAAAATCAGGATGATAAACCTATCAAAATAATACATTCAATGTAATTGAGAGTATTGGTAGATGGTTTAACTCCACAGCTAGGACAGACAAGTTTGTTGCAGGCTGCGTGTGGGGGGGTTTCCCCCCTGTTTCCGGTCGGAACTTCTGTTCGGACCGACTGACTGTCGTTGAATGACATAAACAAAGAGCCGGTGACTTTTAAAGACATTTAGAAACACTTGCTAACCCTCTTAGGAAAAATGGAGACTGGTATGTAATGTGTTACTTTGTCTTATTTAATTCATTGGCACTTGTATAGCTCGCTACGTGAGCTCAGTTTGCGTTCCCGGCTAATTGGTAGCAAGCTAGCTAACGGTAGCCAGCTAGCTAGCTAGCTAGCTTTATGTCACTTTCCCGATAGACTATTAGCTAGCTAAGTTGGGTAACATAGTTTAGCTAACATAGCTAGCGTAGGTGTATTTTCACTTTGCTAATGACATGACGGATATTGTTAGCTAGCTTGCTAACGTTAGCTAAAAACAGCCCCCAAATGTATTCCCAGCTATCAGTGTCAGAAAAGTTGATGGTTACTAGTAACTAGCTAACTATGGAACGTTAGCCAACTATCGGTTTGGCAGCTAACTGTGTTAGTTAACCAGTCAGCATGTTGAGCTGCCTTCTATGTTAACTATCTAACTGAATAACTATCTAACCATAGGGATAGTTAACATAGGGATCTAACGCTAGACAGTAACGGGAAAGGGGATTTAACCCAAACCCTCTGAATCCGAGAGGTGCGAGGGACTGCCTTAATGGAGGTCCACGTCATCCGCGCCCGGGCAGCGGTGGTTGTTGTTGTTGTTGTTGTTGTTGTTGTTGTTGTTGTTGCCCATAGGACTATGTGTTTTAACTGCCTTGCTCGAGTGCAGAACGGCAGTTTTTCCCCACCTTACCTCGGGATTCGAACTAGGAACCTTACGTTCTTAATGGCTAGCCTTCCTGCCGCTCCTTTTAATAAAGTGGGAAGCAGTGTTTGTCGACAAGCAGTCAGTGCACGACCAACCCAATACTTTTTGTTCAAGTAACTAGCTAAGCTGTCAGGATATGCCCTCCCCGTTACCATAAAACATTTGGCTACCAGACAGGGAAGGATGTTTGACACTATATAACAAGGGGTTTAACAAAAACTGCACTGTTGGTTAAAGGCTTGTAAGTAAGCATTTCACTGTAAGGCCTACACCTGTTGTATTCTGCGCAAGTGACAAATAAACTTGGATTTGATTTATAGTGGTAGACTTTGAACTTGTGGTGTGATGTGATTTGGTACCTTGTTGACCTCTGAAAGACTTGCACCCAAAGACCAGGAAATATGCTAAGTCAGTCATAAAAGCTACATAAAAACTTCTATGTAAAGTTGCAAGTCACACTAGACACCAGTTTGGCACCTTTCCATACAAAACTGACAGTCATTCCCATTCATGCTTTTCCATTCTGTGGAGGCTGTGTTGGAATGGACTCTCAGCCTATCCCTGCGTTTGTAACCCCTCTTGGTTATCTACACTTATTAAATCAGTATCGTCATAATAGGGTCTCTATTATCCATTTATTGTTGCAAGCTGACGGCAGGAAATAAGGTATGATTTCTCCAAGTGGAGTATTGAGGCATGTGAGTTTTTCAATCCCTGTAGATCTAGTGTGTATTCAATAGGAACAAAACAGAAGCGAACAGCCCAAACAGGGAGGGGCCTATATCAATTTGTCCAATAAAGAACGCTCATTTTTTGTTCCAAAATGTTTGCTACGCTTTACTCCGGTGTGGACTAATGAATACACCCTAGGAATTGCCAGTGTATTTCAACTGTTCTGTCATGGAAAATAGCCTAATGAAGAAGAACCAATAGGGCTTGAGTCAGGCAGTATGCATGATTAAGCAATGTTCTTCTCCGTGTTTAATTGCTGTGCAGTATTTGATGGAATGACACACCAGTATACTACTACTACAGATAGTTCTAGTTTCACATATACAGTACAGTGCCTTCAAAAGGTATTCACAGCCCTTGACTTTTTCCACATTATGTTGTGTTACAGCCTGAATTTAACATTGATTTAATAGATTTTTTTTTTGTCACTGGCCTACATCAATGTTCCCTACATTTTTTTAGGCACTGAGCAAATTTCAGGTCTGCTTGAGCGCAAACTTGAACATTGTGAACATTCTGTGCAACTTCCGGCATGTGTTTACTGTGAACACTGAGGGTGTACCTGCTTTAAGTTGGTTTTAACAGTGGTCAAGTAGGCTACTGTGGCTATTTTATCATAATGTAGGCCTACCAGTGGCCTGCCATCAAAAACAATGGAGAAAATGCATCCCATAACATTTTAACATTGCAATATCTGTTCTATTATTCAGCCTACAGTGGCAGCCAATGTGTGGTGTTCAGCCTACATTCATGAGACTTTTGAAAAAAAAAAAAAATGCATTACGTTAACATGTTTATCCAGTTGTCCTTCAGATACGGTGACTGAAAATGGTGTTGTTTGAAGCAAGAAACCCAAAAAATATTCCCATACCATTATTAAAGAGAATCAGACAAATGCCTATTGGCAACTTCGCTTGTTCAAGCCCATCTTAAAATACTACACTCCCTCTTTAAGAAACCCCCCCCCCCTCTTGACTCACTTTTCAAAGGTGGCTAGAAATGCACACGTTTTGTGGTCTTGTAGGAAGCAATCACCCCCCCCATTGCTGACTACAAATGATGTTTAACTGGGCTAATAACTCACAAACTAGCAAAGGATATGAACAAACGTGCACACATGGCTACATGTAGCTCTCATTTTGATATCAAAACAAGCGCATCTACTCATGACCAGGGCTGTTGCGGTGATGACCGTATTACCGCCACACCGGCAGTCACGAGTCACGAAGGCAGTCAAATTCCATGTGACCGTTGTTATGAACACGGTGTGTTTAGTCAGTAGTCAGTAGTGTAAGTGAGTGGATGCGTGCATAGATGGTGATAATGAGGGGTGTTGAGAGGTGCCATAACAAATTAACACAAAGAAAGCCCCAAAATGCCACAACCAAAAACAAGTGTGTCTACATGGAGAGTCTCTGCAATGTATGGGGGGGAGGTGTATTTATCCCCGGGACACTTCGCTGACGACCCTCCCGGCTCTGCCCACCGACATCCTATTAAGGAAAACAAGATTAAAGAGAAGGAATTTGGCAAACAGTGGGAGGCTCGTCACACCGTTTAGTCACTGTAATTAGGCTTCTCCAAGCTCTGATGCTTCTGCTGGTCATTAGTAGCCTACCAAACTTGCTAACTGCCTGGTACTCAGCACTCTATTGTCCCTCTAGTCACTCTGACATCAATCAAAGCACATTGCTTATATTTATAACAGGAGTATAGCCTACCTGGCTGGCATGAAAATGAACCACGGGGAAAAGCGTCCTCCATTCTCTATTTAAGTACATAGATTACATGTATTTTCCCTGCTGTTCCTGTTATGATGCAGGTGCATGATAACGGTCCTTTCTAAATCAAAACAAATGGCACACATATTTATTTAGTATATTTAAAGACAAGATTAAATCAATAATGGTCTGATGGGTGGCAATAATATCATATCATTGTATATTATCTCTTGTGAATGAAGCCCAGAATAAGAAACAAGCCCTTTTTTAAATCATAGTCACACCTCAGGACTGTACAGTGGGGCAAAAAAGTATTTAGTCAGCCACCAATTGTGCAACTTCTCCCACTTAAAAAGATGAGAGTCCTGTAATCATAGGTACACTTCAACTATGAGAGACAAAATGAGAAAACATTTTCCAGAAAATCACAAAATCACATTTTTTATGAATTTATTTGCAGATTATGGTGGAAAATAAGTATTTGGTCACCTACAAACAAGCAAGATTTCTGGCTCTCACAGACCTGTAACTTCTTCTTTAAGAGGCTCCTCTGTCCTCCACTCGTTACCTGTATTAATGGCACCTGTTTGAACTTGTTATCAGTATAAAAGACACCTGTCCACAACCTCAAACAGTCACACTCCAAACTCCACTATGGCCAAGACCAAAGAGCTGTCAAAGGACACCAGAAACAAAATTGTAGACCTGCACCAGGCTGGGAAGACTGAATCTGCAATAGGTAAGCAGCTTGGTGTGAAGAAATCAACTGTGGGAGCAATTATTAGGAAATGGAAGACATACAAGACCACTGATAATCTCCCTCGATCTGGGGCTCCACGCAAGATCTCACCCCGTGGGGTCAAAATGATCACAAGAACGGTGAGCAAAAATCCCAGAACCACACGGGGGGACCTAGTGAATGACCTGCAGAGAGCTGGGACCAAAGTAACAAAGGCTACCATCAGTAACACACTACGCCGACCGGGGACTCAAATCCTGCAGTGCCAGACGTGTCCCCCTGCTTAAGCCAGTACATGTCCAGGCCCGTCTGAAGTTTGCTAGAGAGCATTTGGATGATCCAGAAGAGGATTGGGAGAATGTCATATGGTCAGATGAAACCAAAATATAACTTTTTGGTAAAAACTCAACTCGTCGTGTTTGGAGGAGAAAGAATGCTGAGTTGCATCCAAAGAACACCATACCTACTGTGTAGCATGGGGATGGAAACATCATGCTTTGGGGCTGTTTTTCTGCAAAGGGACCAGGACGACTGATCCGTGTAAAGGAAAGAATGAATGGGGCCATGTATCGTGAGATTTTGAGTGAAAACCTCCTTCCATCAGCAAGGGCATTGAAGATGAAACGTGGCTGGGTCTTTCAGCATGACCATGATCCCAAACACACCGCCCGGGCAACGAAGGAGTGGCTTCGTAAGAAGCATTTCAAGGTCCTGGAGTGGCCTAGCCAGTCTCCAGATCTCAATCCCATAGAAAATCTTTGGAGGGAGTTGAAAGTCTGTGTTGCCCAGCAACAGCCCCGAAACATCACTGCTCTAGAGGTGATCTGCATGGAGGAATGGGCCAAAATACCAGCAACAGTGTGTGAAAATCTTGTGAAGACTTACAGAAAACGTTTGACCTCTGTCATTGCCAACAAAGGGTATATAACATAGTATTGAGATAAACTTTTGTTATTGACCAAATACTTATTTTCCACCATAATTTGCAAATAAATTCATAAAAAATCCTACAATGTGATTTTCTGGATTTTCTTTTCTCATTTTGTCTCTCATAGTTGAAGTGTACCTATGATGAAAATTACAGGCCTCTCTCATCTTTTTAAGTGGGAGAACTTGCACAATTGGTGGCTGACTAAATACTTTTTTGCCCCACTGTATTTTAAGGGAATTACTATTATTACCCCAAATTATATCATACACACATTTAGCTATTTAAGTATCTCTTCCTGTCATTTACCTGTACAGTTTGTGTAACCATGCAAGTATTCACTTATCTGTAAATATAACTGTATATTTACCTGTACAGCTAATTTAACCATGCAAAATATTCACTTACCTGTTCATTTAGCCAGTCTGTCTATTAAGTAAACTATTATTACCCTCGCTCATATCATAGCTACTGAAGTATTTCTCTGCCATCGACCTGTATAGTATAGTTAAACGTCCAACATCCACCAATGTATAGTGTACATATTCAGCCAACCACCCATACTATGCAATGTTTTTTTTATAGCTTTTTTTGCACTCCAGATATCTTGTATTTCTATACTTTTTCATACTGCCGCTCTATGTATCATGTACCGTGTATCTGTCTTTTGTGTACTTTCGTTGTGGCATTTTGCACCTGCCCTGTGTTTTGTTGTTGTAGCTGCTTGACAAAGAAATTTCCCCCTCGGGGATAAATAAAGTACCTACCTACGTACCTACGTAGCCTAGCCCATAGGACTATATGTTTTAATAAGGTTTGTATCGCACACCTCATGTAGCCTAGCCCATCGGACTATATGTTTTAATAAGGTTTGTATCACACACCTCATGTAGCCTAGCCCATAGGACTATATGTTTTAATAAGGTTTGTATCACACACCACATGTAGCCTAGCCCATAGGCCTATATGTTTTAATAAGGTTTATATCACAACTAAAGTGGCCAAATAACTTCTTTAAAATGAAGCACATTAATCTGCTATATTACGGGTGTAGAGCCTAACTGGCATACATACGCAGTTTGGGGAAGATCATTTTTACCATAAAAATGCACCATTATAATAAAAGCACTTAAGTCACTTTTGATAATGGTGTTTTCCGATAATGGAACGTTCACGCTTATAGCCTACTGCCATGTGCGCATTGCTGCGCTTATAATATGAAGAAATAGCATAATAGTTTCTCAACATTTTTAGCTAAGCGTTCTGATTTGTTGCGTCAGCCACATTGCGTAAAAGTTGTTTTGAAGCTATTGGTTGTATTAATTTGGGATCTATCGCATCCCACTACTGTCCCAGACTATGTTTGGAATATTTAATTCTCGCACAGAATAGAATAGGTCGACGTTTGTACTATGGGGGATAGTAGATTGTCATAGGCTAGTGCTTTTGCTGTTCGTTGGGCCTACTCATCATGTTGGCTGACGTAAAGTAAATGTGGACAGTTCTTACAATATCTTCAATATGCACCTCGAAATTGGATAAGGACGCGCGTAGTTGCATCCCCGATGTGTCTGTCTTCACTTGTAGCCTGTGAGAAAGACACAACGACCACTGGCCGCAAAAGGCATGGATTATTTTAGGGTACATTACTGCCATACAAAGGGGATGCCGCCCAGAAATTCTAGGCATTATCAAGTGCTTGTCAAATTTTGAATGAGTGACTGATGTAGTGTAAACAGTCTGCGCAAAAAAACAAAGCAGAGCACATTTTTCAAATCATCATTAGTCGCATCATTAAAAATAAAAAAAATATAGCCCAACGTTTGTAGAATAACTAAAGTTACATTAACAACTCTAAATTAAGCATATAGTAGTCTATATCTATTTCTTTGTAAACCTGCTAAATAAACTAGTGTAGCCCACAACCATTTTGTTTTTAGAGGTATCAATACTTTCTGAAGGCACTGTATATGGATAATTCCTGTGAAAATAAGATGAGAACACTTTTCTGAACTCTGCATATCTGATTTTGATACCAAACTTAAAGTCCTGCTGTTTTGTACCACATCGTCTGGTGTGGAGTGGAAGAGGGCGGGGCAAGGCATTATTTGAATGCTCCTTTCGCCACTTTGTTGACAATTAAATACAGTACAACTTTATTAGTGCTGTCCTGTTGCAATTAGGAACCCATTGCCACTTTGCCAGGTCAACAGGTCAAACACAAATAACATCCTCTTTATATTACCGCTCTTTACCACTTTGTTTCATCCAGACTGTTTCCATTAATAAAACATTGTGTCCTAGCCTGTACCCAGATCTGTTTCTGCTGTCTTGCCAACTCCTTGTCACACCAAACAATGTTTAGCATGAGATTTCCATTACAAAGTTCTCAAGAGAGCATAAACAGACCGGTAACCAGGCTAACCCTGTCTCCTTAAAAAATTACGACCTCTCTCGTCCTCATCAGGTCTGAGTCAGGAGAAGATCGCCTCCTTTGTGAAGCGTTTGCAGGCGGAGCCCAGGTACCTGCTGGCCCAGAACGTATCCACGTGCATCGACCCTCTGGAGGTGTGTCTGCACAGGCAGACGGTCCAGGACACGGTGCACATATTCCAGCACTCCATCCCCACAGAGGGCAAGCCTATCACCAACCAGAAAAACTCAGGTACACTTACCTACAGATAAGGTCAAATACATTGGCACCCTTGAACTTTGCAATGGAGCAGAATGTTCAGTTTTTTCTTTTCAAAACTGTTTGAATTTCTATTTTTACCATGTAGTCACCTAAATTACAGACAATTTAGTCCAGTCCATTTTCGACTTTGAAGTGAAAAATCTCAATTTAAATTTGAATATATATATTTTTGTCCTTTGCAGCTGTAAAATAAACAAATACACGTATAAACACAATGTTTTTCAATTTCAAAATGTTTTGTTGTTGAAGCAATGTATATATATATATATATATATGTATGTATATGTATATTTGAAGATATATGAAGAAATGTGTATATGTATATGTACAGCGGGTGAAATAAGTATTGAACACGTCACCATTTTTCTCAGTAAATATATTTCCAAAGGTGCTATTGACATGAAATTTTCACCAGATGTTGGTAACAACCCAAGTAATCCATACAAACCAAAACAAATAAGTTCAGAAATTAAGTTATGTGTAATAATGTGAAATGACACAGGGAAAAAGTATTGAACACATGAAGAAAGGAAGGTGCAAAAAGGCATGGAAAGCCAAGACAACAGCTGAAAACTATCAGTAAATAAAAAGCAATCCAGCCCCCTGTCAGTGCAAATTAATATCAGCTGGTTCAGTCCCAACTGATGGCCTACAAAAAGGTCTCATTGCCAAGGTGTCTCACAAGACACATCTCATGATGGGTAATAGCAAAGAGCTGTCTCAAGACCTTCGCAACCTAATTGTTGCAAAACATAATGATGGCATTGGTTATAGGCACATTTCTAAGCTTCTTAATGTTCCAGTGAGCACTGTTGGGGCCATAATATGGAAGTGGAAAGACAATCATTTCACCATACATTTGCCTCGACCAGGTGCTCCTCGCAAGATTTCTGACAGAGGAGTGAAAAGAATAAGTTGTCCAAGAGCCAAGGACCAAAAAATGCTTTAAAAAACCCTGCAATTAGCAGGTACTGTTGTCTCAAAGAAAACAGTAAGTAATGCACTCCACCGCCATGGCCTGTATGCACGCTCACCACGCAAGACTCCATTGCTGAAAAAAAAGCATGTTGAAGATCTTTTAATGTTTGCTGCACAACATTTGGAAAAGCCAGTGAAATACTGGGAGAATATAGTGTGGTCAGATGAGAGAAAAATTGAACTGTTTGGATGTCATAATACACACCATGTTTGGAGGAGAAATGGCACTGCACATCACCCTAAAAACACCATACCAACAGTGAATTTTAGAGGTGGGAACATCATGGTGTGGGGCTGCTTTTCAGCCAATGGTATTGGCAAACTTCACATAATTGAAGGAAGGATGAATGGGCAAATTTACTGAGACATTCTTGACAAAAGTCTGCTGCCATCTACCAGGATGATGAAGATGAAACTGTAGATCAAGATTCATAGAAGAGGCACAAGGAACCTTCAAGATTTGAAGACTGTTTGTGTGGAAGAATGGGCCAAAATCACACCAGAGCAATGCATGCGACTAGTTTCTCCACACACGAGGCGTCTTGAAGCTGTCATTACCAACAAAGGCTTTTGTACAAAGTATTAAATAAATATCAGTAAGTGTGTTCAATACTTTTTCCCTGTGTCATTTCACATTATTACACAACTTAATTTCTGAATTTATTTGTTTTGGTTTCTTTGTATGTATGGATTACTTGGGTTGTTACCAACATCTGGTGAAAATTTCATGTCAATAGCACCTTTTGGAAATATATTTACTGAGAAAAATGGTAAAGTGTTCAATACTTATTTGGGACACAACCGTGGAGTGGGGAGAAAGGTGGATACATTGTATCAAAAGTTGATTAGCCTACCTCCCAAACGTTTCTGACAGACAGCACAACACAATCCGGCCGTCCCCAAACTCACTGCTCTCGTCGCTGCGTTTTTTGATGCATCATTTTGCCTGGTTTCTGTAATGACGTGTTACAACTATGTGTCTATGTATAGGAGATAGGGTGCCATTTGTGGGTTTCAGGGAGATGTTGGATCTTCATCTGTGTTGATTGTGGGTTTCAGGGAGATGTTGGATCTTCATCTGTGTTGATTATCGGTTTCAGGGAGATGTTGGATCTTCATCTGTGCTGATTGTGGGTTTCAGGGAGATGTTGTATCTTCATCTGTGCTGATTGTGGGTTTCAGGGAGATGTTGGATCTTCATCTGTGCTGATTGTGGGTTTCAGGGAGATGTTGGATCTTCTCATGCCTCAACGTCATGCGCCTTCCCTTCATGAAAAAGTTCAATATCGAAGAGTTTGAGTTCAGTCAGTCCTACCTCTTCTTCTGGGACAAGGTAAGAGCACATTTGTTTGTCTTATTGAAATCGCATTTATTAATTTGATCAACTTTTAGCAATAGCCGCTAGAATATACACAGTGTTTACATTTCAGAGGTGGAGTGTAAACAGTGTTGGTGTGTTTACATTTCAGCGGTGGGGTGTAAACAGTGTTGGTGTGTTTACATTTTACCGGTGGGGTGTAAACAGTGTTGGTGTGTTTACATTTCAGCAGTGGGGTGTATACAGTGTTGGTGTGTTTACATTTCAGCAGTGGGGTGTATACAGTGTTGGTGTGTTTACATTTCAGCGGTGGGGTGTAAACAGTGTTGGTGTGTTTACATTTCAGCGGTGGGGTGTAAACAGTGTTGGTGTGTTTACATTTCAGCGGTAGGGTGTAAACAGTGTTGGTGTGTTTACATTTTAGCGGTAGGGTGTAAACAGTGTTGGTGTGTTTGGCAGTGTGTATCTCTAGTACTATTAGACCCATTGTCTGCCTTAAACCCCCTTTGTGTGTGGCGCTCTGTACACTGGACGATATTGTACCCACCACCCCCCCCCCCATCCCCCTTTTCTGCACTCTCCCCTCCCACCCTCCCTTCAGGTTGAGCGGTGCTACTACTTCCTGCAGGCCTGTGTGGAGACAGCCCAGAGGAAGGAGCCTGTGGACGGCAGACTGGTCCAGTTCCTGCTCTCCAACCCCACCAACGACGGCGGCCAGTGGGATATGCTGGTCAACCTCATTGGTCAGTTCACACCTGTTATTACCCAATCAGTGGAGTGTTGCTGCAACGCTTGCATTATGTCATGTCGTTATGTCATTGCTGCGTCCCAAATGACACCCTGTTCCCTATATCATGTACTACGTTTGACCAGGGGCCATATGTAGGTAAAAGGGTGCCATTTAGGACCCACCATGTATCTACCTTGGTAACTAGACTGTAACTACCTAGATTGAGTTACTAAAGTAGTAGTTACTGTGTAACTATTTGTAATTAGACATTCTACGTAACTACATGGTATATGTGCCACTTAACGTGCTCGTTCCCTTCCACTGTTTTAATGAGTCAGGTTTGTGGTTTAGATCAAGGCTGTGTCCCAAATAGCATCCTATTCCCTATATAGTGCATTAGTTCTGACCAGAGCCAATGGGCAAAGCCTCTGTGGCTCAGTTGGTAGAGCATGGCGCCAGGGTCGTGGGTTCGATTCCCGCTGGGGCCTCCCATATGAAAAAATGTATGCATGCATGACTGTAAGTTGCTTTTGGTATATACAGTGGGGAGAACAAGTATTTGATACACTGCCGATTTTGCAGGTTTTCCCACTTACAAAGCATGTAGAAGTCTGTCATTTTTATCATAGGTTCTCTTCAACTGTGAGTGAGAAAATCACATTGTATGATTTTTAAGTAATTAATTTGCATTTTATTGCATGACATAAGTATTTGATACATCAGAAAAGCAGAACTTAATATTTGGTACAGAATCCTTTGTTTGCAATTACAGAGATCATACGTTTCCTGTAGTTCTTGACCAGGTTTGCACACTGCAGCAAGGATTTTGGCCCACTCCTCCATACAGACCTTCTCCAGATCCTTCAGGTTTAGGGGCTGTCGCTGGGCAATACGGACTTTCAGCTCCATCCAAAGATTTTCTATTGGGTTCAGGTCTGGAGACTGGCTACGCCATTCCAGGACCTTGATATGCTTCTTACGGAGCCACTCCTTAGTTGCCCTGGCTGTGTGTTTCGAGTCGTTGTCATGCTGGAAGACCCAGCCACAACCCATCTTCAATGCTCTTACTGAGGGAAGGAGGTTGTTGGCCAAGATCTCGCGATACATGGCCCCATCCATCCTCCCCTCAATACGGTGCAGTCGTCCTGTCCCCTTTGCAGAAAAGTATCCCCAAAGAATGATGTTTCCACCTCCATGCTTCACGGTTGGGATGGTGTTCTTGGGGTTGTACTCATCCTTCTTCTTCCTCCAAACACGGCGAGTGGAGTTTAGACCAAAAAGCTCTATTTTTGTCTCATCAGACCACATGACCTTCTCCCATTCCTCCTCTGGATCATCCAGATGGTCATTGGCAAACTTCAGACGGGCCTGGACATGCGCTGGCTTGAGCAGGGGGACCTTGCGTGCGCTGCAGGATTTTAATCCATGACGGCGTAGTGTGTTACTAATGGTTTTCTTTGAGACTGTGGTCCCAGCTCTCTTCAGGTCATTGACCAGGTCCTGCCGTGTAGTTCTGGGCTGATCCCTCACCTTCCTCATGATCATTGATGCCCCACGAGGTGAGATCTTGCATGTTGCCCCAGACCGAGGGAGATTGACCGTCATCTTGAACTTCTTCCATTTTCTAATAATTGCGCCAACAGTTGTTGCCTTCTCACCAAGCTGCTTGCCTATTGTCCTGTAGCCAATCCCAGCCTTGTGCAGGTCTACAATTTTATCCCTGATGTCCTTACACAGCTCTCTGGTCTTGGCCATTGTGGAGAGGTTGGAGTCTGTTTGATTGAGTGTGTGGACAGGTGTCTTTTATACAGGTAATGAGTTCAAACAGGTGCAGTTAATACAGGTAATGAGTGGAGAACAGGAGGGCTTCTTAAAGAAAAACTAACAGGTCTGTGAGAGCCGGAATTCTTACTGGTTGGTAGGTGATCAAATACTTATGTCATGCAATAAAATGCAAATTAATTATTTAAAAATCAGACAATGTGATTTTCTGGATTTTTGTTTTAGATTCCGTCTCTCACAGTTGAAGTGTACCTATGATAAAAATTATATATATATATATATAAATTATTACCTTTCCCGATCATCAGAAAAATACGGAGTTATCCCAAAGAAATGCTTCCCAGAGTCTCACAGCTCCGAGGCCTCACGGAGAATGAATGACATCCTTAATCACAAGGTAGGTTTATTCACTTACATCTTTACAACATTCTGATTCATAATTATGTATTTTATAGAAATAGAATACCAAAATGTAGTCCTCCTGTTTCATACCAATACAAGACAAGGCAATACAAGCATATATACTCTACTCAGCACAGTGAAACCCGCCGACAAGAGCGTAGAAGCCACCTTTATTTTGGTGTCATCTGTTTTCTTATAGACAACCCAGATAACTAACCCTAACCCAACATGCTCCACAATGTCATTAGGTAATAAAGATAGCTGTTACAGTAGTATGTCATGTCAATGTTCCCTGGCTTTCAGCTGAGAGAATACTGTCTAAGACTGCGGAACATGGTGGCCAGTGAATCCACTAAAGCTGAGCTGTCTGACGCCATGGACACCATGATTGAGGAGGTTAGTGCATGTTAGAGAAAGAGAGACACTCACACACCACACACACACACACAACCGTTTTCCTCAGCACTTCAATAATGTTGTAGCACTGCATCATTTTGGCCAGAGGAGGGGGCTGTATAACAGCACATAGATCTTTGCTCCATCCAGGAAGGGGATAGGGCATGTTGTAGCAGACCTGTATGTATTGAACACGGCAGGTCTTGGGTAGGCAAGGACAATAACCATTACGGCTCCAGTTATTATTACTGTAGGCAGTATTGTTTTTTTTAGATTAGATATTGGCCATTCAATTCAAATCTATCTGTCGCCTGTTGTAGCAGCACACAGAAGGCTACAGGTTGATTAATAGTGACAGTGGATAGACACTGTCCTCTGTTCAGATGGATATCTAGGCCTAATAGTGACAGTGGATAGACACTGTCCTCTGTTCATATGGATATCTAGGCCTAATAGTGACAGTGGATAGACACTGTCCTCTGTTCATATGGATATCTAGGCCTAATAGTGACAGTGGGTAGACACCCTCCTCTGTTCATATGGATATCTAGGCCTAATAGTGACAGTGGGTAGACACTGTCCTCTGTTCATATGGATATCTAGGCCTAATAGTGACAGTGGGTAGACACCCTCCTCTGTTCATATGGATATCTAGGCCTAATAGTGACAGTGGGTAGACACTGTCCTCTGTTCATATGGATATCTAGGCCTAATAGTGACAGTGGATAGACACTGTCGTCTGTTCATATGGATATCTAGGCCTAATAGTGACAGTGGATAGACACTGTCGTCTGTTCATATGGATATCTAGGCCTAATAGTGACAGTGGGTAGACACTGTCCTCTGTTCATATGGATATCTAGGCCTAATAGTGACAGTGGATAGACACTGTCGTCTGTTCATATGGATATCTAGGCCTAATAGTGACAGTGGGTAGACACTGTCCTCTGTTCATATGGATATCTAGGCCTAATAGTGACAGTGGGTAGACACTGTCCTCTGTTCATATGGATATCTAGGCCTAATAGTGACAGTGGATAGACACTGTCGTCTGTTCATATGGATATCTAGGCCTAATAGTGACAGTGGATAGACACTGTCGTCTGTTCATATGGATATCTAGGCCTAATAGTGACAGTGGATAGACACCCTCCTCTGTTCATATGGATATCTAGGCCTAATAGTGACAGTGGGTAGACACTGTCCTCTGTTCATATGGATATCTAGGCCTAATAGTGACAGTGGGTAGACACTGTCCTCTGTTCATATGGATATGTAGGCCTAATAGTGACAGTGGGTAGACACCCTCCTCTGTTCATATGGATATCTAGGCCTAATAGTGACAGTGGGTAGACACTGTCCTCTGTTCATATGGATATCTAGGCCTAATAGTGACAGTGGGTAGACACCCTCCTCTGTTCAGGAGGAACCGCTGTTGGAATGTGTTGTTGCTATAGTCCCCCTTAAATAATCCCCCTAATTTGTTTTCTACATCAAATCAGGATGTTTGACATAAGTAGGCTTAGAAAAGGAACTGCTATAAATGCCCAAATAGCGATGACTGACTGTTTCTTTTGTTAAACCGTAATGAATTAGGACATAATCACAAGCCCCTCCCAGCGCTGCATAACATTGCGTAACCCAACTCTTACACATTTAGCAACAATGGCTGTAGTGATATATGGTCCATACTGTTTATAATCCACTGGTGACAGCTTGTGATTCTATACTTCTGGCAGCAAAGCGAGTGTGTGTCCACATGTGTGTCCATGTGCACACACACACGCCTCATGGACCTGATGATAGAATGTTCCATAAACAAGATCTTTATCGCAACGCTCCTGACATTGAATGGCGTAAGGCAATTTCGCTGTGAGAGAAAGTCATAATGTCGCAACATTCCCAGCACCACTTAAGACAGAGGAGCCGAGGAGAATGGAGGTGTATGAGGCCGGTCAGTCAATTTCACACAGCCAGAGACAGGACATTACATAAAGGATGAGGCCAGTCAGTCAATATCACACAGCCAGAGACAGGACATTACATAAAGGATGAGGCCAGTCAGTCAATATCACACAGCCAGAGACAGGACATTACATAAAGGATGAGGCCAGTCAGTCAATATCACACAGCCAGAGACAGGACATTACATCAAGGATGAGGCCAGTCAGTCAATATCACACAGCCAGAGACAGGACATTACATAAAGGATGAGGCCAGTCAGTCAATATCACACAGCCAGAGACAGGACATTACCTAAAGGATGAGGCCAGTCAGTCAATATCACACAGCCAGAGACAGGACATTACCTAAAGGATGAGGCCAGCCAGAGAGAGGACATTACATAAAGGATGTAGCTTTTTTTGTGGAGCGGTTTTGTCCCTGACTGCTTGTTTAAACAGCCTCACAGCTTGGATGCCCTACGCTAGCTACAGTACGTTCTGATTGTGCAACACTTCCAGTTCTCCCTCGTTGGACTTCTCCTATGAACAAGAGGTTTTTTTTTGTCAATGTGTTTGTTTGTCCACCTGGTCGTAGTTTGTTTTGTGTAACGCAGCTCTGGCAGCCAGGGGGAGTGTGAAGAGAGAGGGAAAGGGGAGGTTGGCCCAGGATGGTGAGTGGGGTAACCGGCGCCTCTCCACCCGCCCCGTGGGCCTCCGTACGGAGAAGGGTGCGTTGTCAGCACTTCCGGCCTTCTATTTATGCTTGGCATCTTTTACGACAAGTGAAACGTCACTGTCGTGCCGTGATTTAGATTAGCTGCTAGCTAGCGAGCCAACAAATTAGCCATAATTAATTAGGCTAGATTACACTCTGTCGGATGTGATCAGTTAGTCGGGTCCCTTTTGTTTTAATTAATTAACTTCTCTGTGTGCTCGTCACTCAGCATGTTGGGTTGACACAGTAGGCTGCGTCCCAAATGACACACTAGACTCAGTAGGGTGCGTCCCAAATGACACACTAGACACAGTAGGGTGTGTCCCAAATGACACACTAGACACAGTAGGGTGCGTCCCAAATGACACACTAGACTCAGTAGGGTGCGTCCCAAATGACACACTAGACACAGTAGGGTGCGTCCCAAATGACACACTAGACTCAGTAGGGTGCGTCCCAAATGACACACTAGACACAGTAGGGTGCGTCCCAAATGACACACTAGACTCAGTAGGGTGCGTCCCAAATGACACACTAGACACAGTAGGGTGCGTCCCAAATGACACACTAGACTCAGTAGGGTGCGTCCCAAATGACACACTAGACACAGTAGGGTGCGTCCCAAATGACACACTAGACTCAGTAGGGTGCGTCCCAAATGACACACTAGACACAGTAGGGTGCGTCCCAAATGACACACTAGACTCAGTAGGGTGCGTCCCAAATGACACACTAGACTCAGTAGGGTGCGTCCCAAATGACACACTAGACACAGTAGGGTGCGTCCCAAATGACACACTAGACTCAGTAGGGTGCGTCCCAAATGACACACTAGACTCAGTAGGGTGCGTCCCAAATGACACACTAGACTCAGTAGGGTGTGTCCCAAATGACACACTAGACTCAGTAGGGTGCGTCCCAAATGACACACTAGACTCAGTAGTGTGCGTCCCAAATGACACACTAGACACAGTAGGGTGCGTCCCAAATGACACACTAGACTCAGTAGGTTGCGTCCCAAATGACACACTAGACACAGTAGGGTGCGTCCCAAATGACACACTAGACTCAGTAGGGTGCGTCCCAAATGACACACTAGACACAGTAGGGTGCGTCCCAAATGACACACTAGACTCAGTAGGGTGCGTCCCAAATGACACACTAGACACAGTAGGGTGCGTCCCAAATGACACACTAGACTCAGTAGGGTGCGTCCCAAATGACACACTAGACTCAGTAGGGTGCGTCCCAAATGACACACTAGACACAGTAGGGTGCGTCCCAAATGACACACTAGACTCAGTAGGGTGCGTCCCAAATGACACACTAGACTCAGTAGGGTGCGTCCCAAATGACACACTAGACTCAGTAGGGTGCGTCCCAAATGACACACTAGACTCAGTAGGGTGCGTCCCAAATGACACACTAGACACAGTAGGGTGCGTCCCAAATGACACACTAGACTCAGTAGGGTGCGTCCCAAATGACACACTAGACACAGTAGGGTGCGTCCCAAATGACACACTAGACTCAGTAGGGTGCGTCCCAAATGACACACTAGACACAGTAGCGTGCGTCCCAAATGACACACTAGACACAGTAGGGTGCGTCCCAAATGACACACTAGACTCAGTAGGGTGCGTCCCAAATGACACACTAGACTCAGTAGGGTGCGTCCCAAATGACACACTAGACTCAGTAGCGTGCGTCCCAAATGACACACTAGACACAGTAGGGTGCGTCCCAAATGACACACTAGACTCAGTAGGGTGCGTCCCAAATGACACACTAGACACAGTAGGGTGCGTCCCAAATGACACACTAGACTCAGTAGGGTGCGTCCCAAATGACACACTAGACACAGTAGGGTGCGTCCCAAATGACACACTATTCCCTTTATAGTCATTTGAAACATGTCATGTTCAATTACAGAGTGTTGTAGTCCTTGTCAGAGTGCTGCATGGGTCTTCAGTGTGCAGGCTGTGTCCTAACTCTTCTTTAAACCATGTAAACGCTAAGCATGTTCTGGGTTCATACGCCTGCACACGTAAACCATGTAAACGCTAAGCATGTTCTGGGTTCATACGCCTGCACACGTAAACCATGTAAACGCTAAGCATGTTCTGGGTTCATACGCCTGCACACGTAAACCATGTAAACGCTAAGCATGTTCTGGGTTCATACGCCTGCACACGTAAACCATGTAAACGCTAAGCATGTTCTGGGTTCATACGCCTGCACACGTAAACCATGTAAACGCTAAGCATGAGAGGTTGTGTGTTTGTGTGTGCTTGCAAGTGTGTGTGTGTTTCTATGTATGCTTAGAAGTGGAGTGTGTTTTATATTTAGAAGTGGTGTGTGTCTGCGGTTACATTTGGAGTCAGTGTGTGTGAGTCATAGCTGATCAAAGCTCCCAGACTCGGCCCTCATTAAGTCAGGGGATGTCAGGCCTACTTTAAGTGGAGAGGGTCTGACGTTGTGCTGGAGAGTATCACTCTCTCCCCATCCAGGCTCCACATGACAGGCCTGAGAACCAGAGGCCAGGCTGCACCACCATTCAAAGACCTGGGTCTCTCTGAAATGTCCTGGTCCCTGCTGAAGATCCCTGTTCCTGCTGAAGCACACACAGACATGTACACTGTGACAGGCATGCAGGAACGCATACACAGGGAGACGTTTACAAGCACACACACGCACACACCACCTCACACGTAGGTAACCCGACTGATAACACACAACCACACATAATGCACACATATTACACACACACACACATTACACACACACACACACACACACGTTCCTCACATCCTCTCTGCAGCACTCATTCTGTCCTGTGTCATAAACAGTACTTTGCTGCTTCTATATAAAACGTGCCCATTTGAGAGGCGGACATTCTGAACAGAAATTCTCCTTCAGGCATATATATGACTGTGTTCAATATGAGTGCCGTCTTTTGTATATTGTAAGGAGTAATTGATTGGACAGTGAGTTGACTGACATGCTACGTGTACGTTTAGAGTGGCTATGTCTCAATGGATCCTATTCCTTGTATAGTGCACTGCTTTTGACCAGGGCCCACTGGGGGCTCTGGTCAAAACTAATACACTTTAAAGGGACAAGGGTGACATTTAGGACTGTCGGTGTGTTGGCCCAGTGCTGGCTGAAGCCGCAGGTCGCTGTGGGTGGGTTTGTGTTATTGTGTGGGCTCGTTTGCCAGCGCTGAAAATCGGCCTGCTCTACTCCATAAGCTCATATTTCTTAATTTAACGACATTGTTACAATCTGTAATGACCCCATGTGTTTTCTGTTTACAAGGCCAGAAAGTCTCAATCAACCCCAGTCCATTTCGTCTACACCAGCTGCTCTCTTGTATAGGTCATTTGCTTACAGTTTTCATCTAGGCTACATTTTCAACTCGAAGCTCGGGGCTTTGACTCGAAAGCTGCAGGCCTGTAGTCACAAAGCGTCTCAGAGTTGGGAGTTTCTGATCTAGGATCAGGTCCCCGCCCCCCCCTTTTTTTATTAATTGTTATTCAAAAGAAAAACGGATCGTTGATCAGCGCTCCTACTCTGAGACGCTTTGTGTGAATACGGGCCGTGGCAGGTTCCACCCATCACAGTTACCAGCAGGTGTTTTAGTGTGGCGTGCTGTTGCTGTTTACTTGTTTATTTATTTCTCTCCTAACGAGGTGATTGCCTCTGTTTGTGCAACGGGAGGTGAATCAACAAACAAACAGGCGTGCGTGAGCCGACGAGGAAAGGATGGAGCGTGTGTGTTGCTTTAGCATTGATGCTAACTGGCTGTCGTACTCCAGGTGCTCCAGTGTTTACTGCCAAGCATGCAAACACATGCTATGTAGGTACGCTCAAAGGCTAGCGTGATCCGCTGAGACACGCAGCATCTCCGGATGCCTCGGCCAATTACAGGCCTTATTACCCACACCTGGGCTTCATCCTGGTCACATGACACGGGAATATGGTCTGCGTTGTCCCACGTGGGGTTAAAAAACGGGTTACCTTAAACTTGTCCAATAAGATAGATAGGTAGATAGGTAGGTAGGTAGATAGATAGATAGATAGATAGATAGATAGATAGATAGATAGATAGATAGATAGATAGATAGATAGATAGATAGATAGATAGATAGATAGATAGATAGATAGATAGATAGATAGATAGATAGATAGATACTTTATTGATCCCCGGGGGGGGGAAATTTCATTGTCAAGCAGCTACAACAAAACACAGGGCAGGTGCAAAATGCCACAACGAAAAGTACACAAAAGACAGATACACGGTACATGATACATAGAGCGGCAGTATGAAAAAGTATAGAAATACAAGATATCTTTGAAGACAAAACCTTTGAAGACAAGAGCCAGTTCTTAGACTACTGTTAATCAGTTCCATGTTACAGTCTGGCTCTGTCTTTATGAAGATGGACACTTTCTTATTACAGCGTGTGTTTAATGTTTATCCCAGGCTATTGTAGGACTGTCCTCTGGTGCAGGCGGTGCAATTTCCCCCTACAAACACGGGTCACTCCGGCTTCCTGTCAATAACGGGATCCCAGCCGCCATCTCAGATAAGGCCCTAATTCAAACCTGGCCAAGCCGGGTGGCCTTAAAGATGCCTGTCTGCGCTTAGAAACCAACACAAAAACCTTACAAACCTTTCCAAAACAGACCCATAGCAGCCAGCCCCCGATAGACTGCAGCCGTGGTATTCTTTCTGTTGCGTTTTGCATTCGTTCACCAGCTTCACCCACCCGCTGAAGCAGTGTTTTGGAGTGGAAGGGGAGGAGCTATGTAATGTACGTCAGAAGATATACACACAGTGTTTGGAGTGGAAGGGGAGGGGCTATATAGTGTACGTCAGAAGATACAGTGGGGAGAACAAGTATTTGATACACTGCCGATTTTGCAGGTTTTCCTACTTACAAAGCATGTAGAGGTCTGTAATTTTTATCATAGGTACACTTCAACTGTGAGAGACGGAATCTAAAACAAAAATCCAGAAAATCACATTGTATGATTTTTAAGTAATTAATTTGCATTTTATTGCATGACATAAGTATTTGATACATCAGAAAAGCAGAACTTAATATTTGGTACAGAAACCTTTGTTTGCAATTACAGAGATCATACGTTTCCTGTTGTTCTTGACCAGGTTTGCACACACTGCAGCAGGGATTTTGGCCCACTCCTCCATACAGACCTTCTCCAGATCCTTCAGGTTTAGGGGCTGTCGCTGGGCAATACGGACTTTCAGCTCCATCCAAAGATTTTCTATTGGGTTCAGGTCTAGAGACTGGCTAGGCCACTCCTGGACCTTGAGATGCTTCTTACGGAGCCACTCCTTAGTTGCCCTGGCTGTGTGTTTCGGGTCGTTGTCATGCTGGAAGACCCAGCCACGACCCATCTTCAATGCTCTTACTGAGGGAAGGAGGTTGTTGGCCAAGATCTTGCGATATATGGCCCCATCCATCCTCCCCTCAATACGGTGCAGTCGTCCTGTCCCCTTTGCAGAAAAGTATCCCCAAAGAATGATGTTTCCACCTCCATGCTTCACGGTTGGGATGGTGTTCTTGGGGTTGTACTCATCCTTCTTCTTCCTCCAAACACGGCGAGTGGAGTTTAGACCAAAAAGCTCTATTTTTGTCTCATCAGACCACATGACCTTCTCCCATTCCTCCTCTGGATCATCCAGATGGTCATTGGCAAACTTCAGACAGGCCTGGACATGCGCTGGCTTGAGCAGGGGGACCTTGCGTGCGCTGCAGGATTTTAATCCATGACGGCATAGTGTGTTACTAATGGTTTTCTTTGAGACTGTGGTCCCAGCTCTCTTCAGGTCATTGACCAGGTCCTGCCGTGTAGTTCTGGGCTGATCCCTCACCTTCCTCATGATCATTGATGCCCCACGAGGTGAGATCTTGCATGTTGCCCCAGACCGAGGGAGATTGACCGTCATCTTGAACTTCTTCCATTTTCTAATAATTTTGCCAACAGTTGTTGCCTTCTCACCAAGCTGCTTGCCTATTGTCCTGTAGCCCATCCCAGCCTTGTGCAGGTCTACAATTTTATCACTGATGTCCTTACACAGCTCTCTGGTCTTGGCCATTGTGGAGAGGTTGGAGTCTGTTTGATTGAGTGTGTGGACAGTTGTCTTTTATACAGGTAACAAGTTCAAATAGGTGCAGTTAATATAGGTAATGAGTGGAGAACAGGAGGGCTTCTTAAAGAAAAACTAACAGGTCTGTGAGAGCCGGAATTCTTACTGGTTGGTAGGTGATCAAATACTTATGTCATGCAATAAAATGCAAATTAATTATTAAAAAATCATACAATGTGATTTTCTGGATTTTTTTAGATTCCGTCTCTCACAGTTGAAGTGTACCTATGATAAAAATTACAGACCTCTACATGCTTTGTAAGTAGGAAAACCTGCAAAATCGGCAGTGTATCAAATACTTGTTCTCCCCACTGTATACACACAGTGTTTGGAGTGGAAGGGGAGGGGCTATGTAATGTACGTCAGAAGATATACAGACAGTGTTTTGGAGTGGAAGGGGAGGAGCTATGTAGTGTACGTCAGAAGATATAGATATACAGACAGTGACACAGACATTAAAAAGAAGGCCAGTGGTCTCTAAAGACACCGGTCAAACATGATGTCCAGCAGTGGTCTCTAAAGACACTGGTCAAACATGATGTCCAGCATGGTCCAGCAGTGGTCTCTAAAGACACTGGTCAAACATGATGTCCAGCAGTGGTCTCTAAAGACACTGGTCAAACATGATGTCCAGCAGTGGTCTCTAAAGACACTGGTTAAACATGATGTCCAGCATGGTCCAGCAGTGGTCTCTAAAGACACTGGTTAAACATGATGTCCAATATGGTCCAGCAGTGGTCTCTAAAGACACTGGTTAAACATGATGTCCAGCAGTGGTCTCTAAAGACACTGGTTAAACATGATGTCCAGCAGTGGTCTCTAAAGACACTGGTTAAACATGATGTCCAGCAGTGGTCTCTAAAGACACTGGTTAAACATGATGTCCAGCAGTGGTCTCTAAAGACACTGGTTAAACATGATGTCCAGCATGGTCCAGCAGTGGTCTCTAAAGACACTGGTTAAACATGATGTCCAGCATGGTCCCTCTCCCCCTTCCATCCTCAACCCAGAGAGTCTGACTTCAGTCGAAAAGGCCAGGGCCCGCCTGCTCCCCACACATGGACCTGTCAGCCTCTGCGTGTCCACGCTGATGGATGGCTGTCTGTGTCCTGAAGGGGAGAGGGAGCCAACAGGATTGGTTGGGTATCTGTAAGAGATCCGGTAGCCTAGAACTGAGGAGGACTGTACTAGTGCTGAGAACACCGTGAAGGAATACAATGGAACAGGTCTACTCATAATCAACATTTTAAGAAGGTACAGAAGAGAAGAGTACCAAGAATCTTGGCGGTAGTGATGTATACATGATTCTAATGGAGACGTGCCCAGCCCACCCAGTGTCTCCTGCTCATCTTCGTCTGTCCGTTTGGAGGCAGGTGTTTCAATATTGACTCACTGAGGCTGTGCTGCTGCAGCCTGCTGACGTCATTGGGGCTCTGGCTCATTGTTTTGTGAAGAGCATAGCCTTGTTTCACCACGTCTACATGGGTGCTCTGTTGTGCTTGGACGGGACAGCCGTTTATTTAACCTGCCACGGAGGAGAGAGGGATGTGAGGTGGGACAGGGGCCGAGGGCACGGGGGCAATGGGGCCTGTTTGTGTGTTCGGGGCATCTGGTTAAATACAGGGCAGGGATGGCATTAAGTCTGTGCCATGGGGCAATGGGACAGGGAAAACAAACCCAGAGTCTGAGAAAAGGTGAGGGTTACTGTGAGGGTCCAGGAAGGTGGGAATATGGCTTTTAAAATTTTTTTATTTAACCAGTTGAGTCAGTAAAATATCAAATTCTTAATTTACAACAAGGGCCTACGTGGGAGTAGTTGTCTACTATCAACCTGAATACAGGAATGCCGTTAGTACTTTTAGTAGTTGACACAGTGCAAAAGTGCAGCATCAACGGCCCCTGAGTCTCTGCTTTGGAGAAGAGCTCCGGGGCCAAAAATAATTCCCCCGCTCTATTTTCACCCTGTGAGGAGTTTAATTTGTCTGGACTTTTTGCAGAAAGTAAATGAAAATAGTGGGAGTCAATGGGAAGTCCTCGTAAATACAGACGTGCGTGTATGTGTGTATTGCGTATGTGTGCTCGCATACTAACGGTCTGACTACCTACGTGTATGTGCCAGTTAGTGTACCATTTTTAAGCCTGTTTGTGATTGACAGCCCGACGCAGAGTTATCAAAGACAGAAAATGCGGGGTGTTCTCAAACCACCAAAACACCCGCTTAAATAATAGACTTTGATAGGACTGGTATATGTATTTTTAGAAGGAAATTCCTGAGATTGCTGTATCAGTTTAAGGAAGGCGTATTCTGATAACCCTGTCTAAACAGACTGGTAGAGGCCAGAGGAACACCATGGGAACTCAGTCAGAACCCACAACTACAGGAAGAGAAAGCACTACAGCCAGACTGAGAGAGTTAGAGGGATTGGGCCTTGGCAGGCCGGATATCCTCCTCACACTACTGTTAAAGCTCTTTTTGGTTGAGAGTTTGACTTTTACAATGGCACTTTTACATAGAGACTGTGAGAGATCTCAATGTGCTGTCTCTGTGTCTTATTTTTTATATTTTATTTATTCAACCTTTTATTTAACTTGACAAGTCAGTTAAGAACATATTCTTATTTACAATGACAGCCTACCCCGGCCAAACCCGGACGATGCTGGGCCAATTGTGCGCCGCCCTATGGGACTCCCAATCACGGCCGGATGTGATACAGCCTGGATTCGAACCAGGGACTGTAGTGACTCCTCTTTCACTGAGATCTTTCTAAAGTGTGAGACTTTCACCTCTTTATTATAGAGATAATGCATGACTAACCTAACCTTTTTTTTTGGGTGTGTGCACGCTTGCGTGCAGGTCTTCCGTGTGGCCAGTGTGTGTCTGGGCAGCCCTCCTGACTCCATTTTGTGGGAGTACAGAGACAAGGACAAGAACTTCCACCGCATGGGCCCCCTGTCCCCTCAGCAGTTCTACAAGGAGCTGGTCAAGCCCCTCTACAACATCCAGGACAAGGTAAAGTTTTTACCTAGCTTTATTTATAGATTTTTTATAAAATATCAAGATAGGCTTTGTGTCATGCAGACCAGAGTTGATCATAATTATTAGGCCTGTGAGTTTTTCCTCGGGTTGCAAAATTCCCGAAACATTCCTAAAGTTCCTGGAAAAGTTTTCTGAATTTTGCGACCCAGCATAAGTACAGGGCCCAGTTAGTCTATATTAGACCAAGGGTTGGGTTCAGGAATAACAACATCCCTAAAATAATACCCTCTCTCCCTGTGTTACTTGATGAGCTGAGTCTAACATCTGGTCTCCCTCCCCACCACCACAGATCTGTCTGGTGAATGACCCACGGCCTCAGAATCCCTATGAGAAGTTGTATAGTGTTGAGTTCCTGGGCAACATGGTTGGTGGACACAACACCCTGTACAACAACCAGCCCATCCAGCTGCTCAAAAAGGCAGCCGCAGACTCCATCAAAGAAGGAGAGGTACTGTGTGGGGGTGTGAGTGTGTCTGGGAAGTTAGACGAAGGCTGCGTTTGAGAAACGAGTGAGTTTGCAGGGAGACTACCTATAACTTATGTTTCTCTCTCTCTCTTTCTCTCTCTCTCGTAGGCGGTGTGGTTCGGTTGTGACGTGGGAAAGCATTTCCATGGCAAACTGGGCATCAATGACATGAATGTGTGAGTATTATGAGAGAGAGGCATACATGCGTCAACATCACATGTACAACTTACTAGCAGTCAGATGAGTGTGAGAAGGTGAGAGAGATCTCATCTCATCCTGTCCCTCTCTGTGTTCACCCTCTCTCAGGTTCAACCATGAGTTGGTGTTTGGGGTGTCAGTAAAGAACCTGTCCAAGGCAGAGAGACTGATCTTCGGCGACTCCCTCATGACCCACGCCATGATCCTCACCGCTGTCACCGACAAGGTAACACGCATACGTACACCCGCATACGTACACCCGCACCGTGTTTGAGTATTTCCCAGTGACTCTGCACCAAAGGCATCCAGTGTGTGTTTACAGTCGTTTGAATCGGCTGCAGGTTTTAAAATGGCTGTCAATTTCCCCCCTGTAAGTGACCCCAGCTGTCTCCTCCTTCCCCCTCAAAACAGCTGGACAGTATTTGGGCCCTAGGTTACACAACATAGGAGTTACCAGTCCTGGCCTGCACCCCACTGGGAATCCTGCGCTCCTCTCTTACTGATGAACATACTGTATAATTTGCTGTATAGACTCCCATCATGAATCATGTACTCCATGTATGACTAGGCATAAAGAAGAAAACACACAGGCTTGTCTGGAATTCATCTCCATTTCTTCTCTGAACATCTGCCTCCTATTGGTTAATGCATAATCATACACATTTAGATTTCTCTTTATCTGTCTCTCTCTCTCTCTCTCTCTCGCTCTCTCTTTCTCTCAGCAGGATGAAAAGGATGGAGGTTATGAGAAGTGGAGGGTGGAGAACTCCTGGGGTGACGACCGTGGGAATAAAGGTGAGAGCTGAGTCAACCAGAGGTCAGAGGAGGAGAGAGCCCGTTCTCACGAAGCTTTGTGATGTCTGTCTGCCTCTCACAACATGAGAGCCCCTCTAGGTTCGCCTGAGCCAAGCTATGTGAAGCACAGATCCCTCCTCTCTTCCCACAGGGCTCCAATCATAGGGACAGTTGGATTTCCTGTCGGGTCGATTGAATTTGAAGTAGAATTAGTGAAAAAATGCTCCTTCCCCACCCGCCTGGCGTTGTTATGAATTTATAATTGACTTCTGGTGTGGAGAGCTGGTTTTGGTTTGGGGTTAGTTTTTAACATTATCTAATGTCTGGGCCCCTACCGTAGCGTTGTCTGTTAAGGCTATGAACCCGGAGGGGTAGACCACAACAACAGGGCTGTTTCCCCCTTTCGGACAACGGCCCTTTGTCTCCCTCACAACACAACAGTACACCATTTTGTTTGAGCCTCCAGACTTCCTGTGTGTGGAAGACTCAGACACTGTCAGACTACTATGCCTGGGGTCAAACAGGATTTTTCTTCCATCAAGCGCCGCTAAAACGTTTGAAAAGAAACAATCACCGAAGGCACCTCTGTTGGGGCTGTATGGCTTTTTAATCAAAATATGGAATTATCCACCATTCCCACATCTCTCTTTCTCTCCCCCCCCCACTCTGTCTCTCTCTCCATCTCTACTCACCATGTGCTCTACATTCCAGTGGAGATTATTTCTGGTCAATGACTTCATATCATCTGCATATTTAGAATATAAAAAAATCTAAAGCCTCCTCAAATCAACTGTATTTCACGCATATCCCATTCCATAAACATGCACGCAGATGGGAGAAAGCCTTCATATCCGCTCCCCTCGGATGTATTAATAAAGTTATTGAAAACAAACGATGTGGAGGACGGCGGTGGCGGCGGAGATCACTGTTTGTTTGACAGCTGGAGGCGGAGACGGGGAGGGAGGACTTGTCAAAGCCACGACGGACGGAGAAAATGTGTGTTTGTAAGGTTTCCAGGGTTAACATCTCTCCAATTGCCTGTAATATTTAGTTTCTGCTAAGAGGATCCTGCCTAATTAGGTTAACACTGTGGTGCCTGGTTCAAACTGCTCAAAGCCTTCAAACACCAGAGCTTTTCACAAGATTGATTATGGCCCAAGAGTGCACAATTTGTACTTTTACGCGATATTATACAAATATGAGAAATGTGGGCCAGTCTGACCTGATATTTCATTGTGACAGACTGTTTATAGGCTAGAGATGCCCTCCCCAACGCACCTCTCGGATTCTACACGACCCCTTTTACAACTACTTTGGTATAGTGAGAAACAATATTTGTACTGGCTATTGCGATTCCCTTGTTAACATATCACGTTACCGGGCAGACTATGGACACTCTTATATCTGCTATTACAATTTGCTATTACATGTAGGATGATATCATCACAGATAGGTTTGGAAAATAATTTTCTCATTATCGCGAACTAAGGAGATGATGGAAACAGCATGTGCTGACCTGTGTTGCTCAGGACATTTCAGCTGTACTATTCTATCTAAAGCAGAATAGCTCATCTGAATAAACTCCTTCCACAGCTCTTCCTGTAAGACGGCGTAGGACACATCTGCAGTCCCGTTAAGACAAATAATGACGCTATACGAAACCGCCACCCGACACACACGTCTTTCCTGGAAAGGAAGAAAACGCAGAATGAATAAGACACAGAAACCGGGGTATTGTTTTGAGCTCAGGCACGTTTTTAGAGGTTCCAGTGACGTCTGCGGGTGATTGATGCGCTCTGAACACTCTGCCCGGGTCCAGAGATGAGAGGAAAATCAAACAGCGGTCACAATCTGGTCTAGTTCCCAGTTCTGACCGTTACACAATCCTGCATAACCACAGGATCATGCTCATTTGGCACCAAACGAAGAAAACAGTCTGAAACGGGGAGGGACTACCTGGACTTGTCCAATAAGAAACGTTTGTTCAATGTTTTTAAAAAGTTATCTTCTACGTGCCCAAATTAACCCGCCCGCGCCTGCTCAAATCCCAAGTCTCATCCTATCGCCACGTGGACAGATTGGATCTGTCCTGTTCCTGTCTGTCTGTCAACCCAGACTACAGACAATTAGAACAATGTATGAGGAATGTCCCTATTGTCATTAAACATCCTGCTCTCGCCGGTCTAATCTCTTCATATCAAGTGTTTATATGCTATTCTTTATGATTTGATGTACTCTCTGTCACCCTCTCTGTGAAAGAGAGGCCATGGCCTGCGTGTCTGTGCGTGTTCTCAGTGGCAAGGTCTGTGAGTGGGATCATGTACACTGACGATTGTGTTTCTGGGCCTGTTATGAAAATATATTAGAGCAAGAGAAGTTGCAATCGAACCATTCTTTAATCATTTTTTTGGGGGGGGGATAAAGTGGCCTAGTGCTGTGTTAATGAATCTAATTATGTGTGTCGGTCAGTCCCTCCCTTACAGTCTGGAGATTTATCGGGCTGGGGTGAGAACAGAAGTGTGGGACAGACCTGGGTTCAAATACTATTTGACATCATTTCAAATACTTTAGGTTGGCTTGCCTGAAAAGTCCCAGAAGTGAAAACCCAGCCCGGCTGCCACTCCATGCAGGCTAAAGCAAACCGGTCCTAGCCAGGCTAAAGCAAACCGGTCCTAGCCATGCATTTGACAGATTTAAAATAATATTTGAACCCAGGTGTTGTGTGGGACGGACGGACGGACGGACAGGGTGGGGTGGTCCAGGGTGGGGGTCTGTCCTTCCCTCCTCTCCCTGTGGAACAATAGGTCTAAGGCCAGGGGTGCCCCTCTTATCAGGACTCACACTTTAGAACGCTCGCTCGTTGCCTTCAGTATAGGGCAGTCCACTAAAGTACGGAGTGAGTCACTGGTACTGCTGTTAGCTAATGAATGTCAGAGTGACTGGTCTTAGACATGGGGGTTAATCAAGACTAATGATTATTGAGAATAAACTCCAGCACCACATACAGTACATTTTGGACACCTACTCATTCCTGGGTTTTTCTTTATTTTCTATATTGTAGAATAATAGTGAAGACATTAAAACTATTAAATAACACATATGGAGTCATGTAGTAATCAATAAAGTGTTAAACAAATCAAAATATATTTTATATTTGAGGTTCTTCAAAGTAGCCAACAGCTTTGCACACTCTTGGCATTCTCTCAACCAGCTTCACCTGGATTGCTTTTCTAACAGTCTTGAAGGAGTTCCCATATATGCTGAGCAATTGTTGGCTGCTTTTCCTTCACTCCAACTTATCCTAAACCATCTCAATTGGGTTGAGGTCGGGTGATTGTGGAGGCCAGGTTATCTGATGCAGCACTCCTTCACTCTCCTTCTTGGTCAAATAGCCCTTACACAGCCTAGAGGTGCATTTTGGGTCATTGTCCTGTTGAAAACCAAAAATTGTAGACCAAAGGACATATTTCCACGTTCTAATGTCCATTGCTGGTGTTTCTTGGCCCAAGCAAGTCTCTTCTTCTTGATTCACAGTCTCCTCTGAACAGTTGATGTTGAGATGTGTCTGTTACTTGAACTCTGTGAAGCATTTATTTGGGCTGCAATTTCTGAGGCTGGTAACTCTAATAAACGTATCCTCTGCAGCAGAGGTAACTCTGGGTCTTCCTTTCCTGTGGCAGTCCTCATGAGAGCCAGTTTCATCATTAATGTTAATTGAAATGCATTCCAGGTGACTACCTAATGACGCTGGTTGAGAGAATGCCAAGAGAGTGCAAAACTGTCATCAAGGCAAAGGGTGGCTACTTTAAAGAATCTCAAATATAAAATATAGTTTGATTTGTTTTCCATATGTGTTATTTCTTCACTATTATTCTTCTGTATAAAATATTAAAAATAAAGAAAAACCCTTGAATGAGATGTTCAAACTTTTGACTGGTACTGTAGGTGATCTTGACGCTCCACCGATTTTAATGGATCTTATACAAATAATATCAATACACCTTCATCAGGTCTTTTTTTAACTGTAGAAATTAACCCAATGCATCTCCGTGTGTGTGCAGGTTACCTAATCATGACCGACGAGTGGTTCTCCGAATACGTGTACGAGGTGGTCGTGGACAAGAAGTACCTGGCCCCAGAGGTGCTGGAAGTAATGCAGAAGGAGCCCATCGTCCTTCCTGCCTGGGATCCAATGGGAGCCTTGGCCTTGTAACTATGGGAACAGAGGGTGCCATCCCACCCACCCGGTCTCAGCCCTGGTCTGTTTGACTCTGCCCCATCTCTCTGGTTTTACCCCTCCATAGACTTCCACCCACCAAAGCCTGTTCTCTAGACAAATAATAAAAGTTTGTTTTTTTTACTGGAAAAACATTCTTCTTTCGGCCTTTTTGTTTTGTCCATGTCCTCTTGTGCTTCTCTCCGCCACCAGGCACCAGCAGAGTTAATTGCAATTCAGTTTATTTTTTTTGTGTGTCCTCTGGATTCATAAACATTCTGTAGAATGTAGAAAGTGCTGGCGTTGTTTAAAGGTTGTTAAAAGGTCTGTATGTACCATCTCTTTGTTAGGGCTGATTGAGGGTCACATCCTACGTAAGTAGTCCATCCCAGTCTTTCACCAGGAGACACACACACACATCCACACCACCAGTCTTAGCTGTATGATTGAGGCTCAGTGTAATGCCACCCCTTCCTCTCTGCTAGCTTCCCTAGGTCAGAGGTCAACCCAGAGCGGCCAGGCTAAAGTGAGGTGTGTGTGTGTGAGAGAGCGTTAGGCAAGGGTGTCAGGAAGTAGCGTACCAGTCACCCGCCCTCTGACCCCCCCACAGTCATGGTCCAATCCGGTGAATTATCGTTCACTGACAGCCACTCTTTGAGAACGGGAAGTGCCAGTTCAGCACATCAGCATCCAGGGCATCATAATAGCACGTCTATGACCGGTTCAGTCAGAGTTTAGTGGTGGTCAGACTAGTCTGTTTTGGTGAATAAGCAGTAGGGGGAACTCAACTCCGACACATTCAGTTCATGTGGTTAGAGACCACTGATTATGCACAAGCTCCCCATATGAACTTGACCCTGCTACTTATCGCCGTCTGCCCTGCTTTACTGTGAGCTCTGCCTGGAATGAGGGATGACAGACGGGCTGGCTGGCTGGCTGGAGCTCAGAGGCGAGTTGTCTGGAGCTGGGGGTCTGGAGGGGTCAGCTCAGTCCCCTGGAACCCCAACCACGTGAAGCCTACCTCAGCCCCCCTCCTCCAGTCATCCGACCCCACTATTCAATCATTACAACTCCCAGAGATCTCCCGAACCGACAAACGCAGGAACGACCAGCAATTGAATTTCCTAGAACCTTCCCTGAGTTTCAACCCTCCTGAGTGGTTAAACACAGAGACCGTACATTTTCCATGGGATCAGACAGAAGAGAGGGAGAGAGTGTGTTCCTTACCTTTGAGATACACTCAAACATAAACACTGTGTGTAAAAGTCCATCTTTCTTTCCCCTCTGTGATCCACTGTGGCTCTCTCTCTTGTGTCATGCCTCTGTCTCACTTTTCACCAGGTCTTCCCTGTTGACACATAAGAGACTTTCCATGCTTTGTTAGTTTGGCTCGCTGTATTCTGCAGCATCCACCTTGATGCTTTGCCATAGCTATGAATGTTCCAGTGCAGATTTCTCCTGTATATAGGGAGCACTGCATAAGTGGACCACATGGAGGTGAGAACCATACAGGTCCATATTGACAGCCCTCTCACCTTAGGTTCATATCTATGGATCGTCTCAAGTCTGAGGAGGAGTGCTGATCTCGGATCAGTTTTGCCTTTTAAATCATAATGGGAAAATACATATACAGTAGACGGGGGACCTGATTCGCACACCTACTCAGGTTTGAATGAGTAAACACAATAGATGAGCACCACAGTAAAGCTCAGTAGAGCACCACAGTAAAGCTCAGTAGAGCACCACAGTAAAGCTCAGTAGAGTACCACAGTAAAGCTCAGTAGAGCACCACAGTAAAGCTCAGTAGAGCACCACAGTAAAGCTCAGTAGAGCACCACAGTCAAATCTCGTTTTGCTATTCCTCGGGAAGGTTGACGTTAATCTCTCTTTTGTTTGGTATGTTAAGCAACGTAAAGAGTTTAGAGGTGATGGAATATTTTTTTTACATACAGTACCAGTCAAAACTTTAGAACACCTACTAATTTCAGGGTTTTTCTTTACTATTTTCTACATTGTAAAATAACAAGTAACACATCAAAACCATGAAATAACACATGGAATTATGTAGTAACCAGAAATGTGAAATTCAATTAACAGGTGTGCCTTGTTAAAAGTTGTTTTGTGGAATTTCTTTCCTTAATGCGTTTGAGACAATCAGTAGTGTTGTGACAAGGTAGGGGTGGTATACAGAAGATAGCCCTATTTGGTAAAAGACCAAGTCCATATTATGGCTAGAACAGCTCATATAAGCAAAGAGAAAGGACAGTCCATCATTACTTTAAGACATGAAGGTCTGTCAATACAGAAAATGTCAAGAACTTTGAAAGTTTCATCAAGCGCAGTTGCAAAAACCATCAAGCGCTATGATGAAACTGGCTCTCATGAGGACCGCCACTGGTTACCTCTGCCGCAGAGGATAAGTTCATTAGAGTTAAGGCCTCAGAAATTGCAGCCAAAAAATAAAGTAACAGACACATCTCAACATCAACTGTTCAGAGGAGACTGCGTGAAACAGGCCTTCATGGTCAAATTGCTGATTGTGTGGGGGTGCTTTGCTGGTGACATTGTCTGTGATTTATTTAGGATTCAAGGCCCACTTAACCAGCATGGCTACCACAGCGTTTTGCAGCAATACACCATCCCATCTGGTTTGCGGTTAGTAGGACTATCATTTGTTTTTCAACAGGACAAGGACCCAAAATGCACCTCTAGGCTGTGTAAGGGCTATTTGACCAAGAAGGAGAGTGATGGAGTGCTGCATCAGATGACCTGGCCTCCACAATCACCCAACCTCAACACAATTGAGATGTTTTGGGATGATTTGGACCGCAGAGTGAAGGAAAAGCAGCCAACAAGTGCTCAGCATATGTGGGAACTCCTTCAAGACTGTTAGAAAAGCATTCCAGGTGAAGCTGGTTGATAGAATGCCAAGAGTGTGCAAAGGGTGGCTATTTTGAAGAATCTAAAATATTAATTTTTTTGGTCACTACACGATTCCATATGTGTTATTTCATAGTTTTGATGTCTTCACTATTATTCTGCAATGTAGTAAATAGTAAAAATAAAGAAAAACCCTTGAATGAGTAGGTGTGTCCAAACTTAGTCTGCTGGAGTCCCTGGCTTTAAGAGGTGAGAGTTACACACTCACACAGTCAAGAACAAACACACTCTGTCATGAACACACTCACTCCAACATGAACACACACAGGCAGAGTTAGTTTCCATGTGAGGGGCTTTGAAGCCAGCAGGGCCCAGGATTGGTCGAGGCCGTTAAGGGGTTTTAGATGCTGTACCTTTTCCTTGGCAGCACTGAGCAGCAAATATGTAGCTTTGTAGTTAAGCTCCTCTACGTTCCCAGAGAGAGAGTCCAAGAAATTCCTCTTAATCTTTTCAGGGCTTTGTCGATGACTGACCTGAGTCTGGATGGTGACTCTCTTTCAACACTTAATAAATACATAACCTTTTTATTCAAAACTAATACTACACCCCACAATTCTACTTATTTCCCTTATGGACTGATAGATGTCCTGACGTCACTAATACAGAGACTTTATGTCACTACCAAGGATTTATCTGGGTTCAAAGTCCTAATGCCTTTGTTTCACACCAACTTAAAACCCTCTGTCGGGGACGGATTGTTCTGCTTTATTTATTTGTCCACCTCTTCTCGTGTGTGTGTGTGTGTGTATGTGTGAGAGAGAGAGAGAGAGAGAGAGAGAGAGAGATGGGGATTAACCAGCTTGGAAACAGATTGGAGTGAATCGCACTCGCAGCAGCACAGCCACACTGGTTAAGAGTTATGAATTGTGAGTATCTCTGTGTAAAAGTAGTTATGATTACAATGACTGGGTTGTCTTCTGTGTCTGACTCTCTCTGTAGATCTCTAGTGACTGGACTTGGAAGTCTCTACCCTAGAGACTTAACCCTGACAAAGGTTACACACACACACACACACACAGTGTATGACAGTATTATGCAGGTGGCTGTAAGAGGAGTCAGAGATAGCCCTACTGTGGATAAGGAGCATGGGATCCCTGCACTGGCAAAAGCTGTGTGTGTCAAATCAAGGAAAGGTAGAGTGTGGCCTTGGGTAAGCCCAGCTCTGTCTAATGTGTATCCATACCCTGCCACTCCAGGATGCTGTCAGTGAGCTGGACGTCTATGGACAGCAGAGCTGGTCGCTGGTCCCAGCAGCACCCCACTTCACCCCAGGTAGGACACATCTCTATTTCTCTCTCTCACCCACCATTCTAAGCTATCCACAGATTGGAACTGACCTTTTGCTACAGTGTGATTGCTTTTGCTCCAATTCCACAGACTTTCCACAGTCCCGGACCAAGATTAACACACATTCATATGGGTTTGTGTACAGGGAATAGAATGAAATACTGAATGAAAATGTTAATCAGGATATAATACGTACTGTATGAATACACAACAACATGATATGTTTTTCCCAGCCTTTCAAACAACCATAAAGTAATGGTTCCGTATCTGTAAATCACCAGCTCCCAAACCTGGATGGTCTTTCTGTTTAGTGTTGGGAAACTCACCAGGGAGAATCCATGGAGATTACTCTGGGCCTGTTTGATAGGATCCAGGTAGTGCTTGTTTGAGCCGTTCACATCTGCTGGAGATTATTACTGTTAGTTATATTAGTATTCATCCTCTTCCGATTCATATACCATGCTTGTGTATGACAGTGGTTGGATTTTACAAGTCTTTCTTTAATGACCGCGATACGTTCTATATGTTTGTCCCAAATTAAACAGCACCCTTAATCCCAGCCCTGTGTTGTTGTTATGGTGAGACTGGGTGAGTGCAGTTCCTCTGAGCTATACCAGAGGGAGCTCTTCTCTCCCTGAGCCGCGTCAACCGGGACAATCCCAGCCTGTTGTGTTGATGAGAAGTACTCTGTCTAGACAGACCGAGGGCCTAGAGGGAGAGGAGAGACTGGTAGGACTGACTGTGGCACGGAGAAGAGGAGGGTGAGGGAGAAGAGGTAGAGGGGCAGACGGAGAGATTGTCTCAGGGGGTTGTGTTGGGTTGTAAGCAAAAAGACACATTTCCGTTCTCTGCAAGATAGTGGGGAGGGCGTTGAGAGGGAGAGAAATTATATGTGGTCGTTTTTTACCTAGTTTAGGTAAAACACATTGACTAAGTCGCTCTGTATGAGAACTTCTGCTAAATGTAAAATGGTGAGAGAGATGGAGGGGAGGGAGAGAAAGTGAGATGGGGAGGAGGGAATGGGAGAGAGAGAGGGGGGGAGGAGAGCGTGTGATGGGGAGGAGGACAGGGAGAGAGGGAGATGGGGAGATTAGGCTCCTAACTTGCTGATAGACGGCAGCTGCCAGTGATTGTAATTGAAGAGATTAAATCACCCCTACAGTATTTCCAGCCCTGGTCCTCTTGTGTTTTCTGGCTAATCTTACTCCCTCTATCTATCTCCCTCTATCTGTCTGTCTCTACCGCCGTCTCTCCCTACCTACCTCCCTCTCTCTACCTCTCTCTCTCCACCTCTCTCTCTCTCTCTCTTTCTCTCTGTCTCTCTCTTTCTCTCTCTGTCTCTCTCTCTTTCTTTCTCTCTTTCTCTCTCTCTCTCTCTCCACCTCTCTCTCTCTCTCTCTGTCTCTCTCTCTTTCTCTCTGTCTCTCTCTCTCTCTGTCTCTCTCTCTTTCTTTCTCTCTGTCTCTCTCTCTCTTTCTTTCTCTCTGTCTCTCTCTCTCTCTCTCTCTCTCTCTCTCTTTCTTTCTCTCTGTCTCTCTCTCTCTCTCTCTTTCTTTCTCTCTGTCTCTCTCTTTCTTTCTCTCTCAACTTTATTTTCCCCTTGATCTCTACACATTTCATTCTTCCTTAGAAATGAGATATCTCTCTCTCATGTGGCACACACACACACATACACACACACACACACACACACACACACACACACACACACACACACACACACACACACACAGAGAGAGAGACATACTTGCTCACACATGAATGTCAGAAAGTTCATATATTAATGAGAGTGCTGACTTGCCCCATGCTGTTAGGAGTCCTAGCCTCCTAGCATAAATCCTTATTTTTCTTTCCTACTCTATGATAGAGATGTGTAGAGCTTTTTACAGTCACTAAGCTAGATGGGGTTACGCAAGACCCAATATGACTGATTTGTATGTGAGAACCACATTTAGTCAGAGGAAACACAACACACTTTTAAAGAGGTCAAAGGTTAAGATCCTTATCCTCAAGTCAACAGGAGGTCAAGGGCCCCCAGTAACCATAAATGAATGGAATCAAAATGCATCAATTACATTAAGTAGATATTTTAGATATGAAACAATAGATAGCATTGCTATATTCTAGCCAGCAGGATGACGTTCGATATCCATACTTTTATGAAATTTCCCCCCCCGGGGGATCAATAAAGTACCTATCTATCTATCTTGATCTGCCTAGTTCAGACCGGGAGCTGGTGGGGAGCATCTCCAACAATGAGGCAAGAAGAGGTGCACCTACTTGGCATGGCACACTTGACATTTTCCAAACATTTCTTTATCTGGAAGTTTTCCACCTGATCTGGGACTCACCAAGGAAATGGGGAACAGGCCTATTACTCTGAGGGGGGGTTGAAGAGTGGAGACGTGTTTTACGTTGTGTTTGTGTTTTAGACAGACGCAGAAGAGGCCTTTTTAGACTGCTGGTATCTAATGGCTTCCTAAAGGTCTGACTTTTAGAGTGAACTTGGTTTTCAAACAGCACCACGGCAGTAGTAGTTCTGATATGCTTCTTGTAAGTGCTTATTTAATTGTCTTGTTTGCGTGTGTGTGTGTGTGTGTGTGTGTGTGTGTGTGTGTGTGTGTGTGTGTGTGTGTGTGTGTGTGTGTGTGTGTGTGTGTGTGTGTGTGTGTGTGTGTGTGTGTGTCGGGAGTTGTTGATTTTCCCAGGGGATAAGCACACTATCCTTCAATTTATCATTCAGCGTATGGATTCCTATCGCACACTACTTCCTACGGCTTGGTGATTGGCTTGTTATTTTTAGTTTGGAGAGCTGACTGAGATTAAAGATGATTTGTTGTTCTGCGTTGCTGTGTAACACGTACAGTGCTGCTCTTTCACTACTTATTTTTTTCTTTGCAAAAACCATGCAATAATTTTTGACAGGTGCAATGAGACAACCAATGGAGGAGGAAGGGGTCAAAAGGTCAATGAGGAAGGAGGATACGGTCCGGTTGAGAGTGACAGCTCCTTCAAAGAAACCCTTCACCACTGCCAAATACATCTTGATAAGCATATTAGCTCTGCAAACCGCTCATAATGTCACTCTTAGATGTCTTCTTATGCTGTCTTGAAAATCAATTATCTGGTTAAGTCAACACATACTGCATTTCTGGGTAAGTCTTAGTTTTAAGATTTGTCAACATGCTCTCTCAGGACTTTTTATCCCCCTAGCAACACTATCTGGCATTCTATTTCTGGACCCTGCCTTTAATGTTTAGGGTAAACATAATTTATCTACAGTCCTGGTTGTATTATGACAGATGAAGTTCATGGCCAAGCGATTCAGTCGATGAGAACAGCTAACTTATCACTGTTGAACACTTCAGTCTGTAGTCTCTATAGAGATGCTAGAGGTTTGGTCAGGCTGTCTGTGAATGATGTCTGCGGATATTCTCTGTGTTTTGGTCACAGCCAGCCAGTGGGACTAGGGGATGCTTTGACTGCTTGTGTTAAAACACAAAGAGGGTCTCTGTAAGGTGAGACCAACAAAGGCCTTGGTAAATCATCCACCATGTATTGTCTTCAGTATTCCATAACTGATTACGAGCATAGATTGTAGTCCAGTGATGACAGGTGGATAGTGGTGCAGCTAACAGATGTCTGGAACTGCATCTAAGTTGTCATAAAAACGTTTGCATGTGTCCATATACATACCGCCCATTTTTCACACAAATATGTAAAATAGGTACAAAGGAAGTAAGCAGTAAGACAATATGATTGTGTATAGGAAAGAGAGAGAGTGGATGAAGAGGGAGACAGACAGCCAGAGAGACAGACAGACAGAGAGACAGACAGACAGAGAGACAGACAGAGAGAGAGAGAGAGAGAGAGAGAGAGAGCGGAGGAAGAAGGTGTAATAAACTCAAGCAGGGGTGTAGGGGGAGTGTCTGTACGTGTTCTTCAGAGGGACGGTGGTGAGTACCACCCTGACACAGACCCCCACATAACTACGGAACCACTGTACGGTAGGGCTGCATTCTGGACATTGTGTGTGTGTTTCTCCATGGTTCTATGCATATATATATATATATATACATGTGTTTGTGCCAGACCAAACTTCAAAGTGTGTATAGTGTGATGATGGAAGAGGTTTGAGTGCTCTACTGGGCAAACAGTCTGTCTTGATGTGTTTGCGCACGCATACCCTAGCAAGTTTATGCAGCGGTAGAGCATCATAAAAGTTCTAGTGAAAAAAGTGGGTTTTATCTTGTATGTTATACTCTTTCTATCATATTTGGTAGTGTGTTCTGTTACATCATGTTTTTAACTTCGTTACACTCCTTAAAGAGTGTAAGTTGAAGCATTTGTCACTTGTAATGTTGACTTGCAGTTGAATTATCTGATCCTGCACCATAGATACTAGATACAGTCGGAGTAGTGATGGAGATAATATTATGTGCTCGGGTTCCTCGTTGTCTTACACAAAACAAGATGTACTCCCTCTAGATACCCCAAATTGTGATTTGTTTTGCTTCCAGAGAAGACTTGAGTTGATTCCTTATCCACTACTCAATATTTCTACTGTACATAATTTGTTGTTTGTCTCTGTAACAGAACAGTTGGCTGAACTGTTGCTCTGTGTGGGTTGGTGTTCTTCTGAATTGACAGAATTGGAGGATCTTTGTTAAAGTAACGTAAAGTGGTCAGTGGCGGACATTGGAAGTCCCCCCTATATTACTGTGTTTTAATTTCAAGTTTCTTATGTCACATGTACAGTACAGTGAAATGCCTTTCTTACAAGCTTACACTACGATAACCTTGACAAAAGTGTGCTTTCTTCACAGTATCCAACATTTTCTGAACTTGTAGGATTCTTGTGGGGTCTGATCGCAATGATATTTCAAATATGTTGTTCAATTATTTAATTTTCAGCTGGAATATCTTTTAATTATGAAGTGGTTATTTGCCGTTACTCAGTGATGAGCTAATGTAAGTCCTATACAGCAACCCAGAGAGTAAAAAACACAGTATTTAGAGCAAGTTTAACTTATCTGATTAGTTTGAACTAATTGTTACCCCCAGTGTTTCACACACTTTGGACTCTTTCTTCCAGCTGTTGTTTTCTCATCTTTATTTATGAATATCCATCAACGGTTCTGCTTCCATCTCCTATATGTCATCTGTTGTCAGTCCAGGTGCCCTAAGCGGCTATGATAGGAGCATTCTGCATGACTGATAGGTGTACGGACTGGAATTCCATGGAGAATTACTGGACAATTACTTTTAATTGGGATAATGGCATCCCATTTGAATAAACTCTCCCATTCCCATTGAATTCTAATTTAAGTAAACGAGTATAAACGAGACGATTATTTCCATTATTTTCCACAGTTTAACTACTTTCTTACTCAAATCATGGGACTTTTTAAGCTGGGTATGTGGTCAACGTTTCTAAATAAAACAAACGTCAAAATCTAACATTTTAATGTAATATAGTGCATATTTAATGAATTTTAAGACTGATACAATTGTGTTTATGATCATTGTCAAAACTGATCACGACCGCACAAAGCTTTTTTTTCTCTCAGTGTGAAATTAAAACATAGAAAAAAAACGTGATGTGATTTAGAGCCCTGTCACAAACTACATCTCTCAGGAGACGTCTTTTATCAGTTTCATTTTAGTTTTCCTGTGGGAAGAAAATAGCTTCATAATAATGTGAATAAATACATTGTGGAAGAGGAAAGCTACTAATTATCATAAACAAAAGAAGCTCTCCTAATTTCCCAATATATTAGTACACAACTTTATTAAATAGCTTCATTGTGAGTCTCTACATTACACCAATATTACATTACACTAGTACACAACTTTTTCAGTCTATTGTTAAGACTTATACTTTGACTTAGACTTATAGTTTGTCTAACATATATGGATTAAATGAAATTAAAATGATAATGCTCAATAATGAACTTTAAAATGCCCCAGAATTGAGGGTATTTAGATCTTTTTTTTTTTAAATAAAGCAGACAACACAGTGGAACGGACTGGAGAAATACTGCGGTTGAATACTTTGCATATAACTGTGGTAAATATCTACTGTGGCCACACTGAAAAGTAGTTAAAAATAAAAATACATTTAGAAAGTAATTAAACATACAAAGAATTTTTATTTTCTGTTTAAAAAAAAAAAGTATTTCTTAATTTAATTCAACCAGTAATTTGAAGTTCAGAAATGATGTTTTCTTTAAACTATGATATCTTGATTATACTCAAAATGTCAAAGAAAAATTTGGACATAGTACTGTACAAGAAGAATGTGTTGGTGATACACATTTTTTTTTATATAATATGTGTTATCAGGGTATCAAATAACAATTTTTGTTAGCAAAATCAGAAGTCGGCTGGTTTTTGGACGCATATGACCCTATCAACTCGTTCCACCCTGCCTTAACACACTGACTGCACATTGATGTCATCTATCAAACTATGCACTTCTAGGAACAGTTTTTTTCGTCCTTTGAAATCTTGTCGCTGCCTGTATATTTTTTTTATCTAACCCTTTTAATCTAATTTATGTAGTGAAGTTCAACATTCATATTTTATCTCCGATGGTATAGAGACCCAAGAAATCAGATGTGATTGTAGCTTCAGCAGTTACAACAATGTCAAGAAGCAAAATAAACAAACGTGTTCTAGCAGATTCCCCTCAGGCCTTATTTGGCAGGGACTTTCACATTTCACATTTCCCCCAGTGTTTTGCACTTTTAACCCCGTAGTGACATATTACCAGTCAGTCTCGGTGTCTTCACCCATTTGTCTCCATCTTGTCTTGTGTTAACTAACCACTCAGGATATTCCAGAGAAGCCGGAAAAAAAAGAGCACAAACCAAACGAGGGAAAATACACAAGTAATTCAAAAAACATTACATTTCTAAACATGTCTTGTTGTTAACACAATGGTAGATAACACAAGTGATGTTTGTTGCAGTCTGGTACAGGTTGTACCACTGGCGTTTGTCATAGAAGGTGGTGGAGCCAGTCCAAGCAGCCCACCTGGCCCAGCCACACCTGCTCTCTCTCTCTCTCTCTCTCTCTCTCTCTCTCTCTCTCTCTCTCTCTCTCTCTCTCTCTCTCTCTCTCTCTCTCTCTCTCTCTCTCTCTGTCTCTCTCTCTCTCTCTCTCTCTCACTCTCTTTCTATGATACCCCTCATCCCCTGATGGGCACCTCATCACACCGTGCCACAAGTCCACTAACAACCACACCACACCCCTAACCACCGGCCATCGCCATGGAGATGAAGCAGTCAATGATGATGGACAGAGAGAACGAAGGAGGAGAGAAAGAGAAAGGGGAGGAGTCATCGCAGGAGAACGGCAGACTCATGCTGGCTGACGGAGGGGTGGCAGAGAAGGGCGACCCCAAAGTGAACTCTGGTGGGGGGTCGGGAGGGGTGTCCAACGGGTACCCCACGTCCACAGCGCAGAGCCCCAAGGAGGGAGCCGGTGGTGTAGCCGCAGGGGCCCGCAGGACTCTGGTGGTCCAGCAGACCAGTCTGGACCGGCCCCGGGAGATCTGGAGCAAGAAGATGGACTTTCTGTTGTCTGTGATTGGCTACGCCGTTGACCTGGGAAACGTGTGGCGCTTCCCCTACATCTGCTACCAAAACGGCGGAGGTGAGACCAGGGCCCTATTCATTTGAGCCCGCTGTTGCAAAAAAGCTAAAATGAGCATTTCTTGTTGGAAATCTAGTCTAGGTAGTCCCTCCTCGTTTCAGCCTGTTTTCTTCCGTTTGGTGACTAATGAACGCGACCCAGGTTGAGGGAAAAAGTAACACTGGAAAGGAGAGAATCTGTCGCTGGGGAAATTACAGAAACCCTCTACAGTATACTGGTAACAATAAGTATTAATGCATTGAATATAGTTTGAATATAGTTTTCCACACAACGTCTTTTCACATTTAATCATATACCTAGATAAAGAACCATAAAACTAGATGGATAAGTCGGACACAACGTCTGGAAAACACAGACCATTCAAACCAACCAAACCCTTTTATCGAATGAACATTTACACTTCAGACAGAAATAGCACTGAGTAAATACATACACGTTAAAACGTATGTCTTCTGTAATGAAAACAACAATAAATGAATGTTCCTCTAATGTTCCCAGATGTTTACAAGTGAACTCTGTTGTCCTCCCTGCCTTTCTACAACTCTCCTCCTCACATCAAATACGGGCCTCCGATTCCATTTTATTGAATTTGCAATAATAAAATCTTTGCAATATCCTGTTTCTCTGTTTAGCGGGAGCGAGAGAGAGAGATGGAGACAGGGAGACACTTGATAGAAGCAACACTATTAATTGTCTGTTTTTATGAGAGGGGCTTCAATCTCTTTTCTCTTTCTGTCTCGGTCTCTGTCTCTCTCTTTGTATTCATCTTTGTATTTCTCTTTCTCTTTCTCTTTATCTTTCTCATTTTCATTCTCTCTCTCTCTCTCTCTCTCTCTGTCTCTTTCTGTCTGTCTCTCTCTCTCTCTCTCTCTCTCTCTCTCTCTCTCTCTCTCTCTCTCTCTCTCTCTCTCTCTCTCTCTCTCTCCTCTCTCTCTCTCTCTCATTGCTTAATAACCTGTCTCCCAGCTACTTAATCAACAGTTATCTTTGCTTTCATGTCAACCACACAGATATACATTCCTAATCAAATACAGAGAGAGACAGGGGCTTGTCTGGACTGGATCTCCTCTCTAGGGTTCGACTTGTCTTCTTTCTCTCTGACATTTCCAATTCCTACCCTCAATCCCCTTGTTCTTTAGGGTCAGGTACAGGTCAATATTTAATGTTCCAGATGTTGTTGTCAGTTGTTGTTAGATGAGGTGTGTAGTAATCTGACAAAGAGTGCAGCTATGAAACATGTGGAGTTTATGTGGAGTCTTTTCCTCTCTCACTCTCTCCCTCTCCCCCTCCCTCCCTATCGCCCTCTTTATCTACCCCCTCTGTCTCTCTCTCTCCCTCTTTATCTCCCCATCCCCCTCTCTCCCCCCACTCCCCTTGTCCCCTCTGTCTCCTACCCGTTGTCCCAGGTGCTTTCCTGCTACCCTACATGTTGATGGCGGTATTCGGCGGCGTGCCTTTGTTCTACATGGAGCTGGCACTGGGGCAGTTCCACCGCAGCGGCTGCATCTCCATCTGGAAACACATCTGCCCCATTTTCAAGGGTAAGTAGAGAGGGGAGAATAGAAGCTTGTTGAAACTATTTGTATAAGTGTTATGGAGTCAGGAGAGGGGAGGAGTCAGGAGAGGGGAGGAGTCAGGAGAGGAGAGGAGTCAGGAGAGGGGAGGAGTCAGGAGAGGAGAGGAGTCAGGAGAGGGGAGGAGTCAGGAGAGGAGAGTGGAGTGGCATATCCAGAGAGACAGTGACCAGCTAGCTGCCTGTTACAGCAGATAGATGAGTGAATGTCTGAGAGACAGATAACATGAACTCTCCGGCCCCTTCGGCACATTCCTCATGAAAGCCTCTGCGTCCCCTTGTTGTTACGATGTCCAGCTCTCTGTTATGGAAATTGTCACATTTCCCACGGAAATGCCAGCATCCTTAGAAATGTGATGTTATGTAAATCTCAGTTTTTTCCAAATGTCATCGCCTACTTGAGTTAAACTTGAGTTAGCTTGAAAATAGATAGAAAGGTATAGATCTCTGAGTGATGCAGGTAGTGACTAAGCACTGACCGAACCGACCAACGCCCCAACACAGAACACACCTTCATCTCAAACTCACTTCTCATCTGGTCGGAGTCGGGTCTTGCGGTAGTGCAACCGGTTCTCTGCCTGCTCTCTCATTCATTCATACCTGTGTTAATCCTAACGTAAAAACAAAACTCTCTTCTCTCCCTCACAAACTCTCTCGCTCTCTCTTTCAACCAAATATTAGCTTCGCCATCTATATAGGACTACAGGACATTATAAAGTGGTTATACATGCTCATGATAAGTCAGACAATCCATTATAATAACTGCATTATACCAATACAGTCTAAGTCAAATGTTATTATTTCTGCTAAAGGTATCAGCTTTGCCATCTGCATCATGGCGCTGTACATAGCCTTCTACTACAACTTTCCCCTCTCGTATAGGTATCGGCTTTGCCATCTGCATCATAGCGCTGTACATAGCCTTCTACTACAACACCATCATGGCGTGGGCCTTGTACTACCTCCTGGCGTCGTTCCGGCCCACCCTGCCCTGGACCACGTGCTCCAACCCCTGGAACACGGTCAACTGCCTCCGCTACCTGTCCACCGACAGCAACGTCACCTGGACCAACACCTCCACCTCGCCCGCCGAGGAGTTCTATACGTAAGTGAAGACATGTAAGTGCAAGATAGGATGGAGGGAAGAGCAAAGGGATGCCAGGAACAGTAGACTGTAGAGGAGGGAGAGGTAGACGGCATGATAGGTTCGATAGAGGAGAGACAGAGAGGAAGTGACCGGGTGGGTGGGTGGGTGGATGAAAGGCAGATATGGAAGATGGATAGATGGAGGGAGATAGGGAGATAGGGAGAAGACGTGGCAGATAGAATGGAGGTAAAAAAGAGAGGGATTGATGGAGGAAGTAGTAAAACATTAAGGAGAGATGTTCCCTAGGGTATACAGCCGGTAGATGGCTACACTTCTAGTTGTTTCAACTAATTAGCATTAAGTAACTGGTTCCACAGCTTTTTTTTTTGTTTAGTTAACTTTCTGTTAAAGTGTTGCCTGAACTTAAAATGTTTAGTTGGCCCAAACCTAGCTCCAATTTGAGAAAACTTAGGCAAAAATTATGTCAACATAAGATGATGTTTGCTCAACTTGTTCATTCAACTATTATTTGTGCATCTAACTAAAAAATGCTGTGCAACTGGTTAAATACAAACACAAACAGTGCTTTTAACATGCAATGTTTTCAACTTACATATTTGACACAGCTTGACATGCATGTTTACATTGTGCATGTTCATTTATACAGTAATTATTATTCAACATGAACAGGATTCCGATCTTCCTGCCACGCCACCATGTCTGTGCCAATTATCAGTTAATCTGACTTCTCCCATCATTCATTTGATTTAGGGTTTTCTGTATAGTTGTCTAATGTTGGTGCTTCATATTACTTAATGTTACTCCTTAATCACTACTTTTAACAGAGCTGAGATTTACTTTGAAGTGCAAAGTGTAGCAATACAGTTGAAATGAGTCATTGACACAGGACGTGTTGAATAATAAATCCTGTATAAATGAACATGCACCAGTGGAGGCTGGTGGAAGGAGCTATAGGAGGACGGGGTCATTGTAATGGCTGGAATGGAACAGAGTCAAACGGGGTTTCCATATGTTTGATATGAGAGAGAGAGAGAGAGAGAGAGGGAGAGAGAGAGAGAGAAAGAGAGAGAGAGATGTGTATCTGCTACAAGCAACCTGCCAACCTCAGATGTACGAATTCTTTTCCTATTCTCTATTGATCATTCTGTTTCCACATAAATGGCTCCTTTCTCTGTTATTCTGTCATCCCTCTCTCTCACCCCTCTCTCTCCTTATCCCTCTCCTCTGACACCTTCCTCCTCATCCCTCTCTCCTCATCCCTCTCCAACCTCCTCTCCTCTCCTCATCCCTCTCTCCTCTGTTCCGCACAGACGTCAGGTACTGCAGGTGCACATGTCTCCTGGTCTGCACCAGCTTGGCAGTGTGAGTTGGCAGCTGGCTCTCTGTCTCCTGTTCATCTTCACCATCGTCTACTTCAGCATCTGGAAGGGAGTCAAGACCTCTGGCAAGGTGAGCACGCCTGGGGGATGGAGAGGGAAGGAGGGATGGAAGAAAGGAGAGCTGGAGAAACAGTAGATAAATACTGGGAACTCTATTTCTCACTGATGTCTTCTATTCATACTTGCCCCCCCCCCCTCTCTCTCTCTCTCTATCTCTCTCTCTCCCCCACCCCTCTCTCTCTCTCTCTCTCTCCCTCTCTATCTCTCTCTCTCCCTCTATCTCTCTCTCTGTCCCCCACCCATCTCTCTCTCTCCCCCTCTATCTCTCTATCTCTCCCCCACCCCTCTCTCTCTCTCTCTCTCTCTCTCTCTCTCCCTCTATCTCTCTCTCTGCCCCCCCCCCCTCTCTCTCTCTCTGTCCCCACCCCTCTCTCTCTCTCTTTATCTCTCTCCACCACCCCTCTCTCTCAGGTGGTGTGGGTGACAGCCACCTTCCCCTACCTTGTCCTGCTGGTGCTGCTCGTTCGTGGGGCCACTCTGCCCGGGGCCTGGAGGGGCGTGGTCTTCTACCTCAAACCTGATTGGGGGAAACTACTCAGCACCACAGTGAGTTGGCCCACTATTGGTTTAGGTTTCCAGACAATCTTGTGTCATCATAAAATACACTGACAGCGAATCGTACTGCCTGGTGTCGTCCTTATCCCTAGTATGTCTCCTTCCGCTTTCTCATCCACCCCTCTCTCTCTCCCTCTCTCCCTCCCTCTCCCTCTCCCTCCAGGTATGGATTGATGCAGCAGCTCAGATCTTCTTCTCTCTGGGGCCAGGTTTCGGGGTGCTCCTGGCCTTTGCCAGCTACAACCCCTTTCACAACAACTGCTACAAGTGAGACTCCATTTCTCTTGATACAGTAGAATCTGTTCATGAATCTGCTATATGGAATGTATTTCTCCATGTTGCCATCTGGTTTATTTTGCCTGTGACTTGTTGATAATCCTCTCTCTTTCTTCTCCTATCACCCTCTTCATCCCCTCTTTCTGTCTCTCTCTCTCTTTCCCCCCTCACCCCCCCCCCCCTCTCTACCTCCTTTTCTCTCCCCCCCTCACCATCCCTTTATCCCTCTCTCTCTCTCTCTCTCTCTCTCTCTCTCTCTCTCTCTCTCTCTCTCCCGTCTTTCAGGGATGCGCTGGTAACCAGTTCGGTGAACTGCCTGACCAGTTTCCTCTCTGGGTTTGTCATCTTCACCGTGCTCGGCTACATGGCTGAGATGCGCAAAATAAGTGTGGAGACTGTAGCCAAGGATGCTGGTAAATCAATCAATCTAAATAAGTGTGGAGACCGTAGCCAAGGATGCTGGTAAATCAATCAATCTAAATAAGTGTGGAGACCGTAGCCAAGGATGCTGGTAAATCAATCAATCTAAATAAGTGTGGAGACTGTAGCCAAGGATGCTGGTAAATCAATCAATCTAAATAAGTGTGGAGACCGTAGCCAAGGATGCTGGTAAATCAATCAATCTAAATAAGTGTGGAGACCGTAGCCAAGGATGCTGGTAAATCAATCAATCTAAATAAGTGTGGAGACCGTAGCCAAGGATGCTGGTAAATCAATCAATCTAAATAAGTGTGGAGACCGTAGCCAAGGATGCTGGTAAATCAATCAATCTAAATACGTGTGGAGACCGTAGCCAAGGATGCTGGTAAATCAATCAATCAAATCCCACATTGAAAATCTACCTTTCATATGCATATGTTTTATATATATTTCCACACTATGAGTTTGGAATAATACTGTGAAAATGACGATAATGCCCTTTTAGTGTAGCCCTTTTTGAACAGACCGGCTGAAATTTCAGCCTGTTCTGGTGGGATGGAGTTTTGGCCGTCCATGGTGACATCACAATTCTTGCTTGAGAAATGTCTCTTTGCTAAGATGTTATTTTTTCTTCTTCTTTTTGACCATTTCATTGAAAACAATCACAGTAAGGAACTTAATTGTTACCCAGAAAATGATTTGATATTGAGATGAAAACGGCTGCATTGGACCTTTAACGGAAAACTGATCCTAGATCAGCACTCCTACTCTGATACGCTTTAGGAATACAGGCCCAGATAGTTCAGAGGTTATCTGAGTTCAGACAGTAATTGAAATCTGGCAAGTGAGTACAGACCAGACCATAAGAAAGAGAGAGCAGAACAAATTCTCTGCTACGGTTCTAGTTACGTTCGCATACATCAGGACAAGACAAGTGCTGACTATTCCTTTTTGATTAAGACCCAACACCACATATAAAAGCCTCAGGGACGCATATGGAAATAATTACAATGCCTTAAGTGGTTTCAAACATAAAAGTGGGCAGTTAAGATGCCACATTTCGGCCATGCGTGTGTGTGTACCCTTTCCTAACATGTTTGATTGTCTGTCTCTTCTGCCAGGTCCCAGTCTGCTGTTCATCATCTATGCTGAAGCCATCGCCAACATGCCCGCTGCCACCTTCTTCGCCATCATCTTCTTCCTCATGATCATCATGCTGGGGCTGGACAGCACGGTCAGTGGCACATACACACACAGATGAATAAATACCTACAAATATACATGCGTGTGCACACACGTATTATTAGACTGGTTTTCAAATCGATGAATGTCTGTTTTTTTTATCAGTTCTCCGTTCTTACATAAATGTACTTCTATTATGTGTACAAATTTATTGAACCTAACTCAGGTTGTGTTGCGTATGTATTCAGCCAATTATGCTCTGAGCGTAGGGGGGGGACTGTTGATAGAACTTATTGTTATGCTGAAGGGAAAGGGGGATACTGAATGCATTCAACTGTAATGTGTCTTCCACATTTAACCCAACCCCTCTGAATCAGAGAGACGCGGGGGGCTGCCTTAAATCGACATCCACGTCTTCGGCGCCCGGGGAACAGTTGGTTAACTGCCTTGTTCAGGGACAGAACGACAGGAACAGTTTGTGTCCGTTGGTCTTTCTGTCTGGGTTTGCCTGTTTATTGCGATTTTCCATAGCTGCGCTGTGATTTTTGCGCATCTCTCTCACTCCATCTGTCTCTCCTCCTTTCCTCTCTCCCTCTCTCCTCTGTTACTCCTCTACTGTCTCCTCCTCCTCCTCTCTCCCTCAGTTTCAGTTAAATGTCTCTCCCTTCTTGTCTCTCGGTGTAGTTTGCTGGTCTGGAGGGGGTGATCACAGCCATGCTGGATGAGTTCCCCCAGTTGTTGTCTAGGAGGAGGGAGTGGTTTGTCCTGGGCTTGGTGTGTGTCTGCTACCTGGGAGCCCTCTCCACCCTCACCTACGTGAGTCTCCTCTCCTCTCCACCCAGCCTCAGTCCCACTCCCACCCAGCTTCGGTCCCACTCCCACCCAGCCTCGGTCCCACTCCACCCAGCTTCGGTCGCACTCCCACCCAGCTTCGGTCCCACTCCACCTAGTCTCAGAGCCACTCCCACCCAGCTTCGGTCCCACTCCCACCCAGCTTCGGTCCCACTCCACCCAGCCTCGGTCCCACTCCACCCAGCTTCGGTCCCACTCCCACCCAGCCTCGGTCCATCTCCACCCAGCCTCGGTCCCACTCCACGCAACCTCAGTGCACTTGGCTCATTACCCAGGGTGTTGTTCTTTCATCCAATCTGTTTTTTGCTGGTTATTTAGCAATGTCCAGAATCTCCTGAATGGCAGGAAGAAATGCTGATGGGAAATAAGTGGAAAATTAGCTAAAGTGGAACATCAGTGTTATTTACTGTATAAATGTATCTAGTCTCTATAGCTTGTTTCCCAGCACCCATGCATTTCTCTGGAACTCTGTTTTAGGGAGGTGCGTTTGTAGTGAAACTGTTTGAGGAGTACGCCACTGGACCTGCTGTCATCACTGTGGTCTTCCTAGAAGTCATCGCCGTTTCCTGGTTCTACGGTAAACGGCTGACAATGATTTTGTTGATAAGGCCCACATTATCCCTCCCTATTCTTTGGATTCAGCTTTTTTGGATGTTTATTTAATGGATGTGTGTAAGTGATTGGTTTGTAACCTGACTGCACTAGAAAGGTCTCATTTCAGACAATGGATGGATGGATGGATGGATTTCTATTCCGTATTGAGACACTATAGTGCGTGTGCGTGTGCATGTGTTTCATTGTGTGTCTTTGTGTCCATTTTCAGGCACGAGTCGTTTCTGCGCTGATGTCCATATGATGCTGGGCTTCTCCCCTGGACTGTTCTGGAGGGTGTGCTGGGTGGCCATCTGCCCCATCTTCCTACTGGTGAGTCCCCCTCCCCCACACACACACACCGTTACACACAACACACACACACACACACACACACACACACACACACACACACACACACACACACACACACACACACACACACACACACACACACGCACTATATACCTGTCTGAAACACCACCTCCTCTGTCTTCTCTCTCCTCAGTTCATCATTGTCAGTTTCCTGGCGTTCCCCCCGGATGTGAAGTTGTTTGACTACATCTACCCACCCTGGACCACTGTTCTGGGCTACTGCATCGGAGTGTCCTCCTTCATCTGTGTACCAGCCTACATGTTGTACCACCTGCTCACCACCAAAGGGACCTTTAAACAGGTAAGAGCCACCAGAGGGCTTGGGGTGGGCCTCTCCCCCTCCAGTCCCCCTGCCATCACCAGGCTACTAACAGATGACACAGTCAAAGGGAGACATGCAGAGAGTATACAAGCCACGATGGCTTCCAGACCTTACGTTTCAGACACACACGCATTCAAGCACACACACACACACACACACAAACATAGACAAGCGACAGACACCGCGGCACCTGCACACTGTCACGTTGCCAAGCCAGAAAACCGCGCCTTGTTTGAGAAGACAGACAGACAGACATCAAACAGCATAGAACACACAGCACCTTCCTCCCTCCTCTCCTTGCCTTTGATAAACCTGTCATCCAATAAGCCCAGTGTTTGCCCCAGTGCCACACCAGACAATGGGACTGAAAGACAGTGTCAGCAGAGGGGTGTGTGTGTTACGTGTTTGTTCTGGTCATGTGTGTGCTACGTGTGTGAGCGTTGTATGCCTAACCTGCTGCTAAGGCCAGTGAGCATAGACAGATGGAACAGAGCGAGGTCAGAATTACATAAAGTCTGTGTGACAGCACTCTATAATAATGATCTGTTGGGTTACGCCGCAGTTATACCAGACACTACTTCTTGCTCTCAAACTACCAGAAATCCGTCACTTTCAATGGTAGCAGACACAGGAAAGTCCCAATTTATGAGTGGCGTGACCAATAACCAATAAGAGGAAGGGAGGGTCTCATTAGATAGCTGATAGGCTAACAGCCAACGTGCCATTTTGCATGTTGTTCGGAAGATAGAACGACAAGGAGAGATCTCTGCCATTCATTGCCACAAGATAACTTCTAGTATAAGCGGACTGTTACAAGGTGAACCCAACACTCAAATCAAATCAAATGTGATTGGTCATATACACATATTTAGCAGATGTTAATGCGGGTGTAGTGAAATACTTGTGTTTCTAGCTCCAACAGTGCAGTAATATCTAACAATTCACAACAATACACAAATCTAAAAGTAAAAGAATGGAATTAAGGAATATATAAATATTAGGATGAGCAGTGTCGGAGTGGCATTGACTAGAATACAGTAGAATTGAAACTGCAAAGTTGCTTAGGAGCTAGAAGCAGAGCTGCCATATTAAATTAAATAACACCAATGTCCCTTCCTACCTCCTTTCTGTCCCTTCCTACCTCCTTTCCTTTCTGTCCCTTCCTACCCCTCTCCTTTATGTCCCTCCCTACCCCTCTCTTTTCTGTCCCTCCCTACCCCTCTCTTTTCTGTCCCTCCCATCCTCCCTTCCTTTTCCCTCAGCGTCTCCTGAAGGGCATCACCCCTGTACCCAGTGGGCCTCACAGTGACATTATCATCACCAACGCCATCTGACCCAGTGGTCTGACCAGGCCAGGTGGACTACACCACCCTCTGCTGGACATAGAGCACAACTGCAGGACGGGGAGGGTTCGTCCCCTCCCCCACTTCTCCTCCAGACCCCCCACAGCAGACTTCAGCACAAAGGCACCCCCGTCCATCCTACTGACCCCAGGGCTGAGGTGGGGCGCTGGGCTACACTGTCTGCAGCATCCCACCCCTCACCTCCTCTGTCATCTCCCTCCTGGCTCATTCTGTTAGCTAACCGTTAGCGGCTAATGTCATCAGTGTTTTCATATTGGCCCACGCTGGTCAGAGCGTTTCAACCAGACAGAGGGTTTTAGATGCCACAGCACAATGACATGTGTACTGTTATTGAAACATAATGCATCCTTTAAAGTCAATACCTGTCCATTGCAATTGGAATCCATCCATACAATATGAGGCATAAGCATACACACTACCTTGTTTACTCTGTCAGGTCTACTAAACCATTTTTATATCACAAACAAACATCTCATCTCACGGCTTCGTTTGACATTATATCCTTGTTTCATGAGTTCTGCATTCAGATATTTAGCTGAACATTGATTGCAAAATTCAGGTATCTTTTTACATTTCTAAATGAAGCCAAATATTACATGGATATTTCTACAGGTATTTCCAGATGTTGTCATGTTTTAGTGTGGAGTGACCTGGTGGGAGCTTGTCAGTATTTCTGAATGGGAATGGGATGGCTGAACCTATAAAGGGCCTTGTTGAGTGTCGGAGCATCTCCACACTGTGAAGCGCTGTATGTTGGTGTAGCTAGATACACTACAGTACTGTTTATGCTCTGTAAGCATATCCAGGTTGTTGGGGAACATAGAAACAAGTTCACACAGTCCAGTCGTATGTGGGGGGAATGTTTAGCTGCAGTATGGAGGGCTCTGGTGTGTGTGTGTGTGTGTGTGTGTGTGTGTGTGTGTGTGTGTGTGTGTGTGTGTGTGTGTGTGTGTGTGTGTGTGTGTGTGTGTGTGTGTGTGTGTGTGTGTGTGTGTGTGTGTGTGTGTGTGTGTGTGTCAGACAAAAATGGAAGAAACTTGGGGAGAACCTACCCTGTGCAGATCAGAAGGTCGTGGGTTATATTATTGCAATATAAGATGTATATTTATTTAAAAGATTTATTATTGCTGTCAAATCTATGTATGCTTTCATGTATTTTGTTAATCTCATTTAATATAAACTGACAAGCTGATCTAGTTTCTTAAACACCATTTCCGTGTTAGCTGCCTAATAGTGGGAACCAAATATTGGTCACAACTATTTTCATCTCCATCTCTCAGTCCTCAAGGATGCGTCTAAAAATAGGTATCTGTCTTTACTTTCTACCAAATAATCTGTTGTGTGTTGGAATGGGGGTAAAGGTATGACATGTACGTGTGTATTAAGTGAGTCTTGGTATCAGTGTATATCTTTTTATTCTGTGAATACCTGTCTACTCTCTTGAATTATGTTTGTGTGTGCCTCAGACCTAGGTTCAAATACTATAGGGAATCCTTCAAATACTTTTTGTGTTTTCTTTGGCCTGCCTAGTGCCAGATGGGCGGGGTTTGCAGGTTTGCGACTGTTCTATTGGTTCCATTGAACCAGGCAATCAAATCTGAAGTATTTGAAATTATTTCAAATAGTATTTTACTGGGGATTGGTGTACGTGTGTGTGTGAGCGTGCATACCTTGCGTGTGTGTGTGCGAGCGTGCATACATGAGTGTGTGTGCGTGTGTGTGTGTGTGTGTGTGTGTGCATTATGAGCAGAAGTAGCAGTGTCAGACTTTGTCAACTCTGTCAGTGTGTGCATGCTAATGTGTGTAACCTGTGCTTCAACTTGCGTCTGTGAAGTAATCTTCTCTTGTCTTGTTCTTCTCCAAAATATCCAATGAAGATGATGTTCAAATCACTCCCTCGTACCTCTCGAGCGTATATAATGTATGATCTATGTACGTCTGTAAAAGATTGTATTGAGAAATAAACCTGTATAGAAGAAAGATATAAATATATATGAAATAGATAAATAAAGTTAAGTTGTAAATGAGTAGCTATGCCTCTTGCATTTTTCCCCCCCCCCAATGCTTTTGTAACACAGTTTTTTATGTTTTGTAACATTGTAACACTTGAATAGGGTTAATTTCTGAGATTCTTTTTGGAATGGAGGTAGTTTAGTGCTGAGGGAACTTTTAGACAGCTATACACATCCCAGCACTAGGAGCTGTATTTAAGGCCAGTAGCTAAGGCCAGGTGCTTGAAGCACCAGCAAGGCTTTATAAGTGATTGCTCACAGGTGTGAGTGATTGCCGGGTAATTAGTTATTGAGAGGTGGGTCAAAGATTTTCTATTATATTGACAAGATAGTCAAGGGACTGCTCTAACAAAGGAATACCATTTTTGTACACAAATTCCTCATCTCGTGGTCTTATTTTCGAGGACAGATTTTGGGAGGAGTAAATCCTCTTGCTTCGATTCTTACTCTCTGCCAAAACTTTCAGACTGCAGAGAAGGGGGAGTGGAACTACCACCCTGCTTCCGCTCCTGGTTCTATATATACTGAACAAAAATATAAATCAACATGTAAAGTGTTGGTCCCATGTTTCATGAGCTGAATTAAAAGATCTTAGAAATGTTCCATATGCACAAAAAGCTTATTTTGCTCATATTTTGAGCACAAATGTATCCTTTACCCAGATAATCCCTCCACCTGACAGGTGTGGCATAACAAGAAGCTGATTAAACAGCATGATCATTACACAGGTGAACCTTGTGCCGGGGACAATAAAAGGCCACTTTAAAATGTGCAGTTTTGTCACACAACACAATACCACAGATGTCTCATGTTTTTAGGGAACGTGCAATAGGCATGCTGTCTGCAGGAATGTTCACCAGAGCTTAGGACTTCCACATCCAGCTTCTTCACCTGGGGGATTGGCTGAGGGGGTGCTGAGGCGTATTTCTGTCTGTAATAAATCCCTTTTGTGGGGAAAGGTTAATTCTGATTGGCTGGGCCTCGCTCCCCAGTGGGTGGGGAGTCATGTGAAATCCATAGATTAGGGCCTAATTAATTAATTTCAATTGACTGATTTCCTTATATGAACTCAGTAAAATCTTAGAAATTGTTGCATGTTGCGTTCATATTTTTGTTCAGTATAGAATATTTTCTGATGCTGCATTCGTAACCAAGTGGGAAGGTGGTAATTATCGTAAATGGCAGTTGGATAAATACACGTGCTTCGAACTCGTTGAGAAACGCTGCGTCAACCATAAACTAAAAGTATAGGGCTGTAACCGTTAGTTCGAATAGTTGCAAACAGTTGCGTTTAGCAAAGAAAACAAGAAAACAAAACTTCAGGTAGGTCCCTCCTCGTTTCATTATGTTTGCTTGCGTTTTGCAACAGAATCGTCTTGATGACTACGCCCCCAGCTATCATGCGTGTAAACAAATTATACTGTTCTTTTTATAAATAATGTTTTGTGGTTGCATTTAACTGCCAAATATGCTGTTATTAAAGTAATTTATTAAAGTCAGCATGTGGGAGAAGTCAGAGTTTCTCACTAGTAATTACCAGTTGAAGCGACGCTCAAGTGGATTTTTCCCAGTCGTATGTGGTAAATACCACCTTTCCACTTGGTTATGAACACAGCATTACACATTTCCCCCTGAACAGCATCCGAAGCACTTGTGCAAGATTTTAGTTCTGGCTTTCTGAGATTAATTCTCAGGTAAAAACATAAAGGCCACACACTGTCCTGTTGTTGTAGCCTTTTGTTCACAGGTGCAATCTGCAATACTTACTGCCTATTGAACAAATTATATAGCCATTGATTGATGAAGAATAATGACGAATCAAGGATTGCGGCTTTACACAACATCGGCAGCGAAGGTCAATCATCTATTGCAGTGTACAGGCCATACAACGTACACGGCATGTTTGTCCATCACAAAGCATGATGATCAAAGAGGGGCGATTGAGGCTATATCATCTATTGTGGTGCCACCTGACCTGGGGCTGGCCATGTGTGTAGGTGTGATGGCTGCAGCCTTCAGGCCCGGGCGGGGTCTCTGTCATCAAGGCTTAATCCTGCAGCCGTTAGCTTCAGTAAACACTCCATGATGTTCACACACTTAGTCAACAACACACAGACACACACAGTGTTGAGATTCAAGTGAGAAAGCCTATGATCTGAGGTGCAAGTCTCACACAAAGAGTGATGCATGTAGGCTACTTTGTGTGTGAGTTCAGAGGTCAGTCCTGGGTCTTATTAATCAGGGCACACCGTAGCAAAACACTGCAATGGAACACTAAAACAAGGGTTTCTTATTGGACAAGTTCAGGTAGTCCCTTCCTGTTTCAATAGGTTTTGAATCATTTGGGTGCCTAATGAATATTACTGGTTATTTTGGGTTTGTGTCTGCTGATGTCTGTACCACAGAGGTACAGTACATGCTCTTAGGGACACTCACAGTCATGTCCTGTCTACTCCCCAATGCTATACACTTATTTTTCAGCTGATACAGATCAATCTGTTTGCAAAATGAGATGGACAGGATACAGTAGCGTGTGCAAACAAACCTGCACACACGTACACACGTACATACATTTACAGACACGTACGCACGCACACACACACAGAGAGAAACTCCTGGGCTCCTCTCTCTGTGTATTTACTGTGGCAATTTCCTCTGGGCTCCAATCCCCTGAGTGATGGAAACGTCCTGTTTCTGTGTCTGGCGTTATCAAACTGGATCTATATTAAACATCATAGCACCTCCCTACCCCTCTACCTACCTGCCATCTCTGCATCTGTCCCTCCATATATACCCTCCTCTCATATTATTTTTCAATGTAATGTTTTCTCCTTCATATCACTGTCTTCTTTTTAAACCTCTTCCTTCGACCCGTGAACAAGGCTGCCAGACGCTCTCCTGCTGTTTTTACATGTGTTCATTTGACAGAGCCCTCTTGGCAGTACTTGACACGATAGCCCTCGTTCTCACTAAAAGATTGATAGGCTTGTTTGACATGAGTTCTACTCACTCCCTTTCCAATGAGTTATATTTTTTTCATTTTGTTCTATTTGATTGCTTTGTGAATCCTGGTATCTTTCTCTCTCTCTAGTTCTCTCTCTCTTTCTTTCTCTCTCTCTATCTCTGTCTTTTTCTCTCTCCCACCCTCTCTCTTCTGGTTCCTGGTGCCTCTTCTCTGGTGCTGCTATACCCGGCCCTGGTTCCTGGTGCCTCTTCTCTGGTGCTGCTATACCCGGCCCTGGTTCCTGGTGCCTCTTCTCTGGTGCTGCTATACCCGGCCCTGGTTCCTGGTGCCTCTTCTCTGGTGCTGCTATACCCGGCCCTGGTTCCTGGTGCCTCTTCTCTGGTGCTGCTATACCCGGCCCTGGTTCCTCTAGATCCTCCCTGATATGTCAGAGCTGTGAAGGCAGGAAATTACAACTTTTTTTCCCTCATTGACGTTCCCTTTATCAGGCCACAGCTTGGTTCTCAGACCCACCGCTTGTCTAATGAACTCATTCTAGCACACTGAGAATACCATCTTATCTCCACACACGTCCCCCTCTCCTCTCATCTTCTGCTGCTGCCTCCTCAATCCTCCATCCACAGTTCATATTATTGTTTCCAGAATGCCAAGAACTTCCCCCTATCTGCTTTTTCATTAAAGGCGTGAGAGAGTGAGGGAGAGGGAGGGAGAGAGAGAGAGAGAGAGATGGAGAGGTGGATAGAGCGAGAGGAGAGAGAGGCATTGGGTTTTGTGACTTGAGGCAGTCTATGACTCTAAAACAGTAGCTTGATTAAAGCCCATCCTTTCTCATTACTTTGGAGAGATTTGCATTCATATCTACAATTAACTACAGTACCTTTTCATTCGTTAACTATAGCCGGACCTGTTACCAGGTTATTACGCCTATACATATAACCTGGGGGTCGTAAGCACATCAATTAAATGTTAACAGAAGTTAAGTTTCTCAAGATAAGAAAGGAAGAGAGAGAAAGAGAGAGTAAGTTGATCATCTACATGTACAGTATGTGTTGAGAATGCTGTAGGCTATTTTACCTCTGTTAACATGGTCACTCTCTTAAGTACCACAGTCGGCAACGCCTCTCCCCCCCAGGAGGCTGAAACGATTTGGCATTGCCCCTCAGATCCTCAGCTGTACCATTGAGAGCATCCTGACTGGTTGTATCACCATCTGGTATGGCAACTGCACCGCCCATGGCCCGGAAGGCCCTACAGAGGGTGGTGCAGACGGCCCAGCGCATCACTGGGGGCGGAGCTCCCAGCCATCCAGGACGTGCATGCCAGGCGGTGTCTGAGAAAGGTCACCTGAGACATGAACTGTTCTCCATGCTCCTGTCCGATAGGCGGTACCAGTGCATCAAGGTTCAGACCAACAGACTCTTAAACAGCTTCTATCCCCTGGTCATAAGACTGCTAAATGGCTAACAACTGCTACTCTCCCACAGACTATCCACACCGACTCTATGCACACAGAGTGAGTCCAGACAACTTATTATGTGACTTGTTAAGCGCATTTTTATTCCTGAACTTATTTAGGCTTGCCATAACAAAGATGTTGAATAGTTATTGACTCAAGACGTTAATTCCAGCTTTTCATTTTTTATTAATTAGTAAACATTTTGAAAAACATAATTACGCTTTGACATCATGGTTTTTTTTGTGTAGGCCAGTGACAAATAAATGATCAATTTAATACATTTTAAGTTCAGGCTGTAACAAAGTATTTCTGAAGACACTGTATCTATTTATCCTGCTACTGTTCACTATTACTCCTGTTTACATGTACAGACGTGCTCAAATTTGTTGGTGCCCTTACAGCTCATTGAAATAATGCTTAATTCCCTCTGAAAAGTGATGAAATTAAAAGCTATTTTATCATGTATACTTGCATGCCTTTGGTATGTCATAGAATGAAGCAAAGAAGCTGTGAATTGAGATGAATTATTGCTTATTCTACAAAGATATTCTAAAATGGCCTGGACACATTTGTTGGTATAATTTGATTATAGTGATATTTCAAACTAATTAGTTTCTTTAATTAGTATCACACGTCTCCAATCTTGTAATCAGTCATTCAGCCTATAAAATGGAGAAAAGTAGTCACTGTGCTGTTTGGTATCATTGTGTGCACCACACTGAACATGGACCAGAGAAAGCAAAGGAGAGAGTTGTCTGAGGAGATCCGAAAGAAAATAATAGACCAGTATGGTAAAGGTAAAGGCTACAAGACCATCTCCAAGTAGCTTGATGTTCCTGTGACAACAGTTGCAAATATTATTAAGAAGTTTAAGGTCCATGGAACTGTAGCCAACCTCCCTGGGCGCGGCCGCAAGAGGAAAATCAACCCCAGATTGAACAGAAGGATAGTGCGAATGGTAGAAAAAGAACCAAGGATAACTGCCAAAGAGATACAAGCTGAATTCCAAGGTGAAGGTACGTCAGTTTCTGATCGCACCATCCATTACTTTTTGTGCGAAAGTGGGTTCCATGGAATAAGACCCAGGAGGACTCCACTTTTGAAAGAAAAACATAAAAAAGCAAGACTGGAATTTGCTAAAATGCATATTGACAAGCCACAATCCTTCTGGGAGAATGTTTGGACAGATGAGTCAAATCTGGAGCTTTTTGGCAAGTCATATCAGCTCTATGTTCACAGATGAAAAAATGAAGCTTTCGAAGAAAATAACACCATACCTACAGTGAAACATGGAGGAGGCTTGGTTATGTTTTAGGGCTGCTTTGCTGCGCCTGACACAGGGTACCTTGAATCTGTGCAGGGCACAATGAAATCTCAAGACTATCAAGGCATTCTGGAGCGAAACGTACTGCCCAGTGTCAGAAAGCTCTGTCTCAGTCGCAGGTCATGGGTCCTCCAACAGGATAATGACCCAAAACACACAGCTAAAATCACCCAAGAATGGATAAGAACAAAACATTGGACTATTATGAAGTGGCCTTCTATGAGTCCTGATCTGAATCCTATCAAACATCTATGGAAAGAGCTGAAACTTGCAGTCTGGAGAAGGCACCCATCAAACCTGAGACAGCTGGAGCAGTTTGCTCAGGAAGAGTGGGCCAAACTACCTGTTAACAGGTGCAGAACTCTCATTGAGAGCTACAGAAAATGTTTGATTGCCTCTAAAGGTTGTGTGAGGGTGCGACAGTAATGAGCACAATAACGGAGGCGGTTGAAACAAAAATGATGTCTTAATAGCGACATTTAACAAAGCACACAATAATCCACACACATTCCACACACTGAAGCAGGGAACATATATAGGGAGTGCAGTCATGTGAATGGGAACAGGTGTGTGTGGGTGTGTGGAATCAGGTGAATTGGTAACAGGTGTGGGAGCTTGGGTGTGGCTGCCATCTTCCTCATGCCGTTTGTTAGTACACCGGCGAGCCGGAGTGCCGGGGCGGAAGGGGCACCGTGGAGGTAGACGCCACAGTCGTGACAGGTTGTGCAACAAAATATTAGGTTAAGGGTCCCATCATTTTTGTCCATGCCATTTTCATTTGTTTTATTATTTACAATATTATGTTGAATAAAAAGTCTGATTTCTAATAAATATGGAATAAACAATGGTGGTTGCCAAGTTATTTCAGAGAAAATTGTGCTTTCTTCATTTTTTGTGGAGGGGTACCAACAAATTTGAGCACGTCTGTATATATTATCATAAGTATATTACCATAAGTATTTACTGTATATTCCCATAAGTATATTACCATAAGTATTTACTGTATATATATATTCCTACTTTCAGTCACTTTTCAGGCTTGTTTACTTTTTATGTAGAAACCCACCTGGCACTGACCTGTATATACTGTGAATGCATTCACATATTTCTAACTGTTCTTGTGTGGTTTTTAATTAAATTAACATTTTTAAAATGTTATGTTGTTATCTATATTATTATTATGACCTCTGCATTGTTGGGAAAGAGCTCTCACGGTAAGAATTTCACTGTACTGTTTTATGCCTGTTGTGTAAGTGGCAAATAAACTTTGAAACTTTAATCTGGTAGGAACAGACAGACAAACAGATGGGCACCCAGTCATAAAGGTCTTCCAGTGGTAATGATCCATGTTGCCTCAACTCCCTCATTTCCACTCCTGAAACAGAAGAAGAAGAACCAGCTTTAAATATCACTTAAAAAGCCCTCCACTATGTGGACACAGTGTATGAAAACAGACACATTCCCCTTTGATAAATCTGAATGAATTAGCAAAACAATACTGAAGGCGTCATTTTGCTTATTCATGCTCAAATCTTAAGCAGGTTTTGTTTCAACTCACTAATGTGTAAACCTGAGTAAATGAGTATTATATGTTATGTTTGTTATGGGATGTATTCATTTTTAGATGTCCATCATCCATTTTGTATGATATGTTATGAATTACAATTCATATGATATGTTCCGTATTACAATTCGTATGATATGTTATGAATTGCCATTGTTGTGGCTAACGTTAGCTAGCTTGGCTAGGTGGCTAACATTAGCTAGGTGGCTAACATTAGCTAGGCTTGGAGTTAAGGTTAGGGTTAAAGTTAGGAGTTAAAGGGTTCATTTTAGGGTTAGGGGAAGGGTCACCCTCCCTTCTGTCTTATGTAACCATATCAAAAGTAACATATTATACTAATTTGAGTGTCCCAGATTTTCATTTACAATGTTGCGTCTAGTGTAGACCAGGCTGCAAGGGTGAACCATTGTCCAGTTTTCAATGTCCCCCAGTGATGGTTATGGTTAGGATCTGGGTAGGGGAAGCTGATCCTAGATTTGTATCTATGGGAAACTTCCCCCCAGAGCTCCCTGTCCACTCTCACAGCCCTGGCTAAGGGGTCAAACCTGGCCAGCCTGTGGCCCAGGTCAGTGCTCACCATCTGATGTGAAAGGTCAAAGGTAATGGAATATGAAAGAGCTACATGTCCTCATGGTGTATCAAGTATGCCTACTAAAAACACATTGGTCATGTTTGAGATCAACTACATTGCAGTCGGCCTCTGCAGACTCTCCAAATCTCCATCAGTCAGTCTGCTCAGTAAGCAAAATGTATGCTCTCTGAATAGGGTCATTGTCTTCCATTATGCAAATAGAGACAAGCCTGCATTCAAACCTAGTGATATTCTCACCATCTTCATTTGGACCCAACCATATATATGGACAGAGCTTTTACGACTTGACTGACAGGGAGGGGGTGAGGTGCATCCTGGGAGCTCTGGGGCTCTGCTACAATTGGTTGGTCCAGTCTGGACAGACAGCGATGGCGCAGGTGCTCCAGCATGAAACCTAAGGACAACAAGATGGACGCTCCCCTCCCAGGCCCTCAGCCTCTGTAGAAGATAAATATTGTCTTAGACTAGCAATGATTTAATATGCCAATTTCTTGGCAAGTCTTGGTGATTAAACTTTTGGGGATTTTGTGTACGACTATTGGTTACATGAAAAACTGCAGGAGTGTATTTAATATGCACTGTATGTATGGCTTTTAAACCAATAATGACCAGTATGGTCATATTGTACTCTAGTTTGGCCTCTTAGCGTTCCCCTTTCTCTACCACCATGCCTCTCACCCAGCAGTGTGCGTTGCCTGCTCTCTCTGTGCAGCTGAACACAGGCAGCCTGCAGTGCCTTCCTGCAGCAGACAGGTCCCTGTGCTCGTGGGACTGCAGCCCCACCTGGTGGCCCAATGAGAGGGTTTCTAGCTCCATGTCCACCACGCCCAGGGCCCACCCAGCTGAATCCCTCACAGGGAGCACCAGTCTGGATGCCCCAAACACCACATATTGCCCAACCTGAGAGGTGTCACAGCACTGGAACAGGTAGTCTCTGGAAGAGAGGGTGGATCTACATTAGCCTGGTCCCAGATCTGTTTGTGCTGTCTTGCCAACTCCTATGATCATTGGTATATGCAACAGAAACAGATCTAGTATCAGGCTAGAGCCTCATGTGGACACTGGATGAGGAGAATCACAGTAGTACCATAGACTGTCTTAGGCTGGTAGATCAATGTGTCATTACAGTGGTTTGACATTGTATTGCAGTACTATACAATACAGACAAAAAAAAGGGTAAAATGATTTACCTGGAGAAGTGATCTGAGCGGCGTAAGGAAGGAGGAGGGGAGAGCCAATGGGAGCGACTAGAAGCTCCCTTCATCACCATCTTCCTCAGAGAGTAGTCCTGTAAATGGTGCTTATTAACATACTTAAAGTTGGTTTGATATCCTGTTGGGTAACTTCTGTGTACCTGAATTCAGTGGTTAGGGTGTGTGGTTAAACTAATGTGGGGGTGATAAGTCTGTTCAAATGGTTTATCTAGTGTGTGAATGCTGTGTATAGAAGGTAGCCTTTAGTGGATTGACGTTACTGTCTTCTCTTCAGTCTCTCTGAAGGCTCCATCAGATACAACCAAGGAATTCAACACAATCACCTTCAGGTAGAGGACCAGTCTCCATGACAACACATAATCCCTCTATGTCCTGTGCTGGGGTGTCTGACCCTGACGCCTTCATGACCTCTTCTATGTCCCCTCGGTCCTCTGGAGGTTGTGGGCTGTGTACGGCAGTTTGGTACCCCTGCTCAATGTTCTCTGTGGGGGTAACCCTGTTCCCCTCTCCCCTCCTCTCTTCTCCCCCCTTTATCTCATGGTATGGAGGATGCATGTCCCCCTGTCCAGCATCACATGGCATACAGGTCTTCTCTGTCTCCATGGCTACAGGGCTTCCAAGGAGACCAAAGGTCATGTGGTCGTCTTCTTGTAACAGCCCTGTAGAGCAATTGTGGTTGTTGTTGCTGTTGTTGTTATTTTTGTTGTTGTTGGTGGTGGTGGTGTTGTTGTTGTTGTTGTTGACTACTGATTCTCCAACGAGTCTTGTTTTCCTAGCTTAAATTTTAACATTCAAGCTGAGTAATGGTAACAGTGACATGTCTATGTCCTCTCTGTCAGTAAACACACACCTTTCAACTAGAAGGCAGTAAGTCAGTAGTACTACAACCTGTCCACTAGATGGAACTAGAGCTACATGGACATGCTGGGATGATGTCATTACGGTGTAGAATAGCGTGTGGGTTTTGTAGATATTCAGAACAATTAACTCGTTACTGTTTGTCTTCAGGCCTTATGTGAACATAATTGTGTGTGCGTGTGCGTGTGTTTACTTGCAGTGGTTAGGATCATGCATGGACTCCTGTGTGTTCTCATTTTGATCATGATAGAAACTCTCTGTCTGTCCAGATACCCAGTCTAAACAAACAAATAGATACTTTCATCAGATCTCAAAGCACTTTGATTTAGTTATGTTAAATTACATCCTCCATCAATCCTGATGTAATTCTCTGCAATCATTTCACCACAAGCTACAATGTGTTATGCAGTAAAAAGATGTGAGCAGCTAATGGGAAATGATGTTCTATTCAAAAAAGTTAATCAATGGTATTTACTGGTGTGTTAATGGTGGTGTTTAAGCATGGTTCAGTCAGTCACCTTAGCACAGTCACAGTGGGAGAAGGCGTGTCTCTGTCTAGTGCCTCAAATTCTCAGCCCCGAGACATACTGACACACATACAGACAGACAGACAGACAGACAGACAGACAGACAGACAGACAGGCAGACAGACAGACAGACAGACAGACAGACAGACAGACAGACAGACAGACAGACAGACAGACAGACAGACAGACAGACAGACAGACAGACAGGCAGGCAGGCAGACAGACAGACAGACAGTTAAATAACAGAAGATAAATACTGAGCCCTGCTCGCCTACTAATCACAAAGGAGAGGAAAGATAAACAAAGCATTTACAAAAAAATTCCATGGAGGGTTCTACATGGAACCCAAAATGGTTCTACCTGGAACCAAAAAGGGATTTACCTAGAACCAAAAAGGGTTCTCCGCTATGGGGACAGCCAATGAACCCTTTTGGAACCTTTTTTCTAAGAGGGTATATGGATAGCGAAGAGTTTTCATTTTTAAAATGCAATAGTGAGTTCGAAAAATCAGTACATTGAGTGGGTGGTCAGCAAAAACAGTGATCATAGTCTACTACAGTTGCTTGTTTTGCTTATAGGAGCGGCCTCTGAGAGATTTACCTGAGGCTGTCCTGTGCTCAATATTGAGGATGAAAAGTGAAAAAGGTTTTCCCCCACAAATATAAATCACATGGATTTACTTCTATTTTTCGTACTATCTGATGTTAGTTGAGCGAATTGGATTAAAACACAGAGCAAGATTGCTTGTCTCCTCTGTTCCCTTCTGTACAGTACATCTCTGAGTTCCTCCCTGCTCCCAGTCCCTGTCACTGATCCAAACACAGAGCAGCTTTAATTAAAAGCTGGGTTCTCTGTAGTCTTATTGTCTGTCTTGACGTTAAACCCCAAAGCTTTTATCCCCAGCATTAATCCTAATCCCATTTTCACTTACTCTCTCCAATCCACTAATCCACACGGAGGTAGATAGACACTAGCTCAGATCAACACAGGTCTGTACTGTACTGATCTGATGTACACAATGAATATGGCCAGGAGGTTTTCCTGACTACGGGAAAACTCTGGACCCTATATGATCAGGAAAAACTTCTGGACCTCATCATACAACGGCCTACCTTGAGGATCTTTGTATTCTTCATCTCCCTATATAAGTGTGGCCTGTTCCTACCAGGTGCAGAGAGAGGGTGTGGTCTGTCCAGTCAGTGAAGTGTAGTGCCAGACACTCCCTCTGTCTCTCCACGGTACGCCTCTGCAGCTCCACCCTGCACTGCTCCACCTGCCTCTTCAGCTCAGACAAGCTGAGACAACATATGATGGGAATGGTTGTCCATTCAATTCCCACAGTGTCGCTCGGTACAGTGCAGTTCCCACAGTATTGCTCAGTACAGTAAGTTCCCACAGTATCGCTCGGTACAATACAGTTCCCACAGTATCGCTCGGTACAGTACAGTTCCCACAGTATTGCTAGGTAGCAATTTATTTGGATTCTCTACAAGCTATCAGTAACATTTCAAACCTAACCCTAACCCTAACCCTAACCCTAGCCCTAGCCCTAACCTTAACCCTTATCCTAATCCTAACCCTAACCCTAACCTTAACCCTTATCCTAATCCTAAACTTAACCATAAACCTAACCCTAGCCCTAATCCTAGCCCTAACCTTAACCCTTATCCTAATCCTAAACTTAAGCATAAACCTAACCCTAGCCCTAACCTTAACCTTTACCCTTATTCTAAACCTAACCCTAACTGTAACCTTAGCAAGCAGCTGCTTATCAACAGATAGTTTGTTGATAGTATGACAATCTGCATCGACAGATGGACTATCCGGACTATCCAAATAAAGTGTGACACATTGCTCTGCTGCAAGGTGATAGAACTCCAGTAGAACACAGTGGAAGAACCAGTCACTTTTCATCTCAATGCTGCCTTAAAAAGTACTCTGTGCAGGCGGGTGACAGCCTTATGGGCTGTGACAATTAATGAGCCAAGGAATGAGCATAGGTACATGGAGGCCCAGATGCACCGTCAACAATCTCCACCAGGATATTGCTATTCTATTGAATGAAACAACCAGGGTATAAGAAATAGGCTTATGAGTAGATTATCACCTTTGGTTCTTATTAGGGTAGAGTAGCATCCTAACCAAGCCTGCACTGATGGAGATAGAGGAGGAGCAATAGGGTTGTGGGGGGAGATGCCATCAATCATTCTGTCACTACTCCATATGCAATCATCTCTCCCTCTCCCCCCTCCTTTCTCTTCCTCGTCTTCACTTTGGTATTGCACCCCATCTGTGATTTCTCTGTAGATTTCTCTCTCTTTCTCCGGGGTGATGAATATATCCCACCGGCTGCCTGGTGCCTGAAGCAGTTGCAGGGTGAGCTCCAGCTCCAGGAGGTACTGGGCTGCCTCTGCCTCGTCTCGGTCAGAAAGGCAGGGGGTGGAATTGAGAGTGGGGGTGAAGAGAGGTGGAGGAGGACCTTATCAAGCAATGGCCCAGATAAAGCAGAGGACTGAATGGAGATGAACCGTCTTCAACCACACCCCTCACCCCTTCCCCTTCTTCTCCCTCTCCCTCTCCCCTCTGCTCTGCCTCTCTAAGGAGCTACACGACACATGGGACCAGAGATGGTAAGACCTTCTCCAGCAGGAAAATCCAGTAAAGACAGAGCAGAGCACACGTTCACATCAGCTACATCAGATTGGGAAATTGGGAGATGGATGTTCTAACATAGAATCCATGGATTGTTCTCCATCCTGACTGAGCCAGTACTGGGTTAGAGGGTCAGTCAAGGCCTCAGTTGAGCTCTGCGGACACTCTCCCTGTTGGAGTTCAGTCTGTTCCTCAGCTCTGACCCTCGGCTGGTGATCTGTCTCTCCAGAGTGCTTTCCCACCCCTCTCTCTCCTCCTGATACCCTTTCATTTTCATCCCCCCTTTCCCTCCTCAGATGGAGAGAATAGAGCATCTGCTGTAAAATGTAAAAATTAGGAGATTGGCAGAAAGAGGGATGGAGCTTGTAGGCTATTTTGCACTCATATTCATTTTCTCTGGGAAAGAAGGTATTTAAGATAGGTGTTTATGTTTTTATAGGTTGTTACAGATACGTATGTGCAATACAATATTTATATTCGACAAAAAAACACAAAATTAAGCCGGAATTGTGCAGAAAACGCTTGAATAACCAAGAGTCATATATGTATCATAAACTACCTTAAGAAATATGATTGATTTATGGAAAATACACAAATAACCCCCTGACCAAGACTAAAATGTATTCATGTTTTCTGTATGCTATCTTTTCCCTGTATCAGGTTCTAGTTTACCTTGTGTCATTCTCCTTCTGTGTGAAATGGATTAACAACACTACAATACTCACCTTCTTCTGCCCTACAGTACCATTCCCAAAGGATGGTGGAAATGCAGGCTGTCAATAAACAACCCTATGGAAATGAATCTCTGCACCTCAAATCTCCATCTACCCTTGTAGCCAACAACACCCTCCCTAATGTGTGTAAGGGTGGCGTCTGCTGGTTGCTAGGCACAGGTCTCTGTTTGATGGTCACTAAGAGAAGGAGAAAGATCACTTGTTGTAAATGAGAGGATGCAAAGGGAGGTAGGGAGGTAGGGAGGGAGGGAGGGAGGGAGGGAGGGATCACTGCCACTGAAACATGACCTCATCGCTCAGCTCAGCTGCACTGCAGAGCAGTGTGTGGTTCATATGATTCCCTCCCTTTCATTTTTACACTTAATTGGGAGGCCTTTTCACAATAGGGCAGAGTGGGGTAAATTGAGACATTTACATTCAGGATCACTATATATATAGTATTCTTTCTAACAAAGACAGCTACCTATATTTTAGGATGTTGTGTATGCCAGGAAATAATCAGAATTCATATAAACATAACAGTTTTGAAAACACAGGTTGTCCCCCCAAAAAGTGGTCTCTTGGCATATCATGGGGTAAGTTGAGCGTAGGGACAGGGTAAGTTGAGCCGCCTTGGGAAGGTGGGTAAGTGGGTGATGGTGTCCTGTGACAGTGGGTGATGGTGCTGGTAGGTCAAAGTTTAATTCATGTAATGGGGGTGTGGTATATCGTATATCTTAAACGTATGCCTACATTCATTTATAGATCTCTCTGTTCAATATCACTTACCCTTCCATTTCTTGACCAGTTGTCTGGGACAGGGATGTTGTTTCGATATGCCAATTCTTAGGCATGTCCTCTGCATTTGAGGCTACTAGGCCCATGAAACTAGTCTGCGAGATTCTTAATATGTTTATTCCATGTCATCAGATAAGGCTTGTGTGCCTCTGCTACTGCATCATAGCCTCTCTTTCACACAGGGACATGTTTGTTAAATTTTTTGTCATTGTACCTCTTCGGTGTCATTCAGTCTATGTTTTCATTCCTTGCTGCTGCTTAAATGGACTTGTTCCCTTCTCTCACTTTCTTGGCTGCTCTTTCAAGAACCTCAAGAGGGGCTAAACCCATCCAACTGGGCCCATCCCACTGTCTCAACATAATCTGTCAACGTACTGTGACGTGGAGTCTACTTGGAAAATACATTGGCGCCTGTATTTTTGCACAAAATGTTACTGTGTTTTCTTTTCCCATGTATTCCCCTCTGTTGCCTTCAAGAGGACGTGCAGGCTAGGTCATAATATTTGGGAAGTGACAGAACATTTCTTTTTCAAACCAACCTTCTGTACAATGACCTGAAACTTTCTATGCATAAAAGCTCCCTGAAAAGCTCTCTATAAAAATCCTTCTGAAAGAGCTACAGTGCCTTAAGAAAGTATTCATACCCCTTGATTATTCCACATTTTGTTGTGTGAAAACAAAAACAAAAAAAATATTCACACCTTTGCTATGACACTCCAAATTGAGGTTGTGTGCTGCTTTGGCGAAAGACGTATGCGGGAGGTCGTATGAGGAATCTTTGAACAACAACAGGAATATTGGGACAGGTGTACCAAAACAAGTGCAAATTATTAGAAAACATTAGAGAGAAACTTAGGAGGGTCCAGCCTTCCATAAAGATAAGAAAATGGATCTGGTTTGGTCTTAACCAAATGGGTGTGTGGTAACACATCATTCAAAGATCAAAAGACCTACCGAGGCCCTCAGAAGAAAGATTATTGATGCCCATGAGTCTGGGAGGGGTTACAAATCCATTTCCAAGCAATTTGAAGTATATAATTCCATTTCCAAGCAATTCGAAGTACATCATTCCATTGTCCAACGAAAATTCCAGACCACTGGCAAACTACCTAGGACAGGTCGTCCCACCAAAGTCAGCCCAAAAGCTGACCGAAATATGCTCATAGAAGTCTCTAAGAATGGGTAACATCAAGGGATCTCCAGGCCTCTCTTGCCACAATCAATGTCGAAGTGCATGGGTACACTGTCATAAAGAGACTGCACAAACTCGGAAGGAAGAAGCCTCTGCTCTCAAAAAAGAATATCAAGACACAATTTACTTTTTACCGACAACACCTGGGTAATGAATTCCAAGTGATGAGGCATATATCTGGGAAGGGTATAAAACAATTTCTAGAGCGTTGAAAGTTTCCAAGAGCACAGTGGAACTACCCAGGGCAAGAAGGCCCTTGGTCAGGGAGGTGACCAAGAACCCAATGACCACTCTGACAGAACTACAGAGTTCATTGGCTGAGATGGCCAGAAGGACAACAGTCTCTACAGCACTTCACCAATCTGGGCTTTATGGGAGAGTGGCCAGATGGAAGACACTCCTGAGTAAAAGGCAGATGACAAAAGGCACGTGAAAGACTAAGATCATAAAGCAAAAAATTATGTGGCCTGATGAGACAAATTGAACCCTTTGGCCTGAATGCAAAGCTCTATGTATGGAGAAAACCAGGTACAGCTCATCACCCGTCTAACACGTGAAGCATGGTGGTGGCAGCATCATGCTATGGGGATGCTTTTCAGCAGCAGAGACTGGGAGACTGGTAAGGATAGAGGGAACCATGAATGGAGCCAAATACAGGAAAATCCTTGATGAGAACCTGCTTCAGAGTGCAAATGATCTTAGACTGGAGCGAAGATTTACGTTCCAACAGGACAGTCAAAGCAACGCTGAAATGGCTTTAGAACAAGAATGTGAAAGACCTTGAGTGGCCCAGCCAAAGTCCAGCCTTGAATTCCATTGAAAATCTGTGGAAAGACTTGAAGATTGATGTTCACGGCCACTCCCCATTTAATTTAAGAGTTGGGAGAAAATGGGAGAAAATGGGAGAAATCCCCAAATCCAGATGTGCAAAGCTGATACAGACATACCCAAGATAATTCAAAGCTGGAATCAACTCCAATTATGCTTCTACAAAGTATTGACTAAAGGGTGTGATTATTTACATAAATTATATATTTCTGTATTTCATGTTCAATACCTTTGCAAGCATTTCTAAAAACGTATTTTCACTTCGTCATTACGTGGTTCTGTGTGTAGGAAAATATATTTAATCCATTTAGGATTAAGGCTTTAATACAACTAAATGTGGGATAAATCAAGAGGCATGAAAGCGTAGGACTGCATTATTTTCTTCCACCCTTGTCTGATAGATTCCAGCATGGTTTTGCTGCGTTCATACCAAGGGGGAAACTTGGAATATACTAGGCCTACTTGTAAACTGGGAGAATGGGTTGTTGTGTGCATTCACATGCTTTGAACTCGATTGACAAATGTCAAACAAGCAGTGTCAACCATAAACTATAAGTACAGCTATCATGCTTCCAAACAAAACATAGCGTTGAAAAGGCACAATTAATTAGATAGATAGATAAATAGATAGTTAGATAAATAGATAGTTAGATAGAGAGAGAGAGAGAGAGAGAGAGAGAGAGAGATAGATAGATAGATAGATAGAATTCGGAGATCAGAGATTATTTCCCGCTTGTAATTACGAGTTGGAGGGCCGTTCAAGTGGATTTCCCCCCCCCCCCCAGTCGTATGCTGGTATTTACGAATGTACGAGTTGTTATGAATGCAACATTAAACAATGTCGTTTGACAGCTGGTCAAAAGACGCTGCTGAATGAGCAGGAGGGAAATCAGCAGCGACCAAATAACCTCGGGCGCCCTTGCACACCATCTTCTCAAATTATGACCATCTCGCCGCCTCTGCTTTCTCTAACTAAGGTATCCGTTTCCTGGACCGTGAATGGCGCTGGTCACCGTTCAGCGTTCGCCAACACCCAGCGTTGCCTCCAGCCCCTGCGTGTCGGTGAGTTCGGTCGTCTGGATTTAAGGCTCAATTCTACTGTTGTTGTTTAGGGTGGATGTTTAGGGTGGGTGTGTAGGGTGGATGTTTAGGGTGGGTGTGTAGGGTGGATGTTTAGGGTGGGTGTGTAGGGTGGATGTTTAGGGTGGATGTTTAGGGGTGGATGTGTAGCTGGCTAACAAGCAGGTTGTTGTCCCATGCACTAGTTAGCTAGAGGAAACACTTTTCACGGCACTCCGCTACCGAAATGACCCTTTCGTAGCAGGAGACTGAGGATAAGGTTAGGAAAAGGGTTAGGGTTAGTGGAAATGGTCTCCTAACCTGCTACGAAAATCACTTTGTAGCGAAGTGGGGTGAAAAGTGTGCGCTAGTTATCTTGTCTACAGTACTAGCTGGCTATGTCCTGCTTTTTGTGCGCATGCGTTCCTAAGAAATTGTTCAACTGAGATGTGTTTTAGCTGTCTGTTGTGTATAAATATACACTTTTGACTTTTGAATATACAAAGTTAAACTTTCCAGTTTCCAGACAAGTTGTCGCTTAGCTACCACAGGAATCTCTGTTGACGAGTTTATCTGAGTATAGATGGCTGATCATAATGTTTCACTCAGTCACTGCCATAAAGGTTTGTACTGTATAGAGTTAAAACTCATAATTGTTTTTACAACAGACCTAGCTAAAACAATGTAATGGACTCTCACAACAATTCCACATCAACTAGGCTCAAGTAATTCACATGTTTTGCATAAACCGGGTTAGTATGACATGGCTGTCCAACTACATTTTATGACAGGCATTGGGGAAGATTCCTTATGACATATCGAGGGTTGCCTGGCTGGCTGATATGCTGGCTGATGATTCCACATAAGGGTTGTAGCTAGACAGCCTAGCCCAGGGGTAGGCAACCCTGTTCCTGGAGTGGCACAGGTACTGTAGATTTGTGTTCCAACTAGGCACCCCAAGTGAGCCAACACACCTCGTCTTCCAAGTCGGTTAAATCAAAAGGAATGAAGTGCCTGCGGCCCTCCAGCACCAGGGTTGCCTAGCCCTAGATATTGTTTGTGTCCCAAATGGCACTTTATTCCATTTTAGTCAAAACTAGTGTACCATATAGGGTGCTATTTGGGACGTATCCATTGAGACAAGTCTGAGGTCTGTGGCTAGAGAAAGAATAATACTTGCCGTTTTGCTGTGACTTCTTTGTGCGGGTTGTCAATGCCTGAATCACATTAGGCCAGTCTGAGGACCATGAGGGATTAACTAATTCTCTCAAACAGCCATGGAAACAACTAAAGCAAAGGTCAACACAGAAATGTAGAGGTGATGCGTTAAGAGCAGTCAGACAGACTGAGAAATCAGGTTATGTAGGTGAAAGGAGCAGATAGCCTCTTTACAGGTAACTGCCAAAAATAAAGGAAAACTGAAGTGTTTTAATAGGGTGTTATGCCACCATGAGCCGTCAGAACAGCTGCAATGCCCCTTGGCATAGATTCTACAAGTGTCTGGGACTGTATCGGAGGGATGCGACACCATTATTCTACGAGAAATTTGGTGTTCTGTTGGTGGTGGAAGACGCTGTCTCATGCGCCGCTCCAGAATCTCCCATAAGTGTTCAATTGGGTTGAAATCTGGTGACTGAGACACAACCCTTAAAACAAAAACAACTGTTCCTCGGCCGTCGATGATGTCGGTTAAGGCAGCCCCCCCGCACCTCTTTGATTGAGGGGTTGGGTTAAATGCAGAACACACATTTCACTTGAATGTATTGTTGTGCAACGGACTAGGTGTCCCCTTTCCCTATGCTCCTTTGAGACCCCTCTTTCAAAGTCACTGAGATCTCTTCTTCTAGCAATGGTAGCCAAAATAATATATATTTATACATTACCCTAAGCATGATGGGATGTTTTAATTGCTCATTAACTCAGGAACCACACCTGTGTGGAAGCACCTGCTTTCAATATACTTTGTATCCCTCATTTACTCGTGTTTCCTTTTATTGTGGAACAACTATGGTCCTGAGGGTACCAGCTGCCTGTCAAGTGCCATATGAGAGGCACCCATGTGGGTGCTCTTGTGAGATGCCTGAAGCCTTCTCCTCCTGAGAAAGAGCCTCCTCAGCTATGTTCTACTGGCAGGCCATTACCACAGCAAGATGCCATGCAGGCCAGGGTTATTATGGCTGGCGTCCTTGGAACGATGCATGGCCATGATGAAAAAGCCTTATAGTTGACTGCCTTTGCTGTGTGTATACATAGTGCTATCATATCCTTCAGCTCCATGTGTCTGATATCCCGTTGGAAACTGATGCTCCAACATTTTTTGCGAAGATGTTAACACCCTGCAAGGAAGATTTAGGTCTAAATCAAATAGGCTTGGCCTATCTGTCACGCCTACCGCTGACTATTGTTTAGGAAAGTATCAGCACAGACTGAAGTGTCAAATATTGACTTGTCTATTAACTAAGCCTACTCTGTATTCTGAGCATCGAATCAGGAAGAGGGATTGCTGGACGGGGGAATCTGCCTAGTAGCACACTAAATCCTCCCCTCTCATTGGCTCAATGCAATCCTCTGTACATCCTTCCTCCATATGGTGACCATGGAGACGGGCCTGTACATAGTACTACATGTATGGTGACTTAATCACGGGGAGAGGAGGAAGCTTGCGGTCTTTCCGCCACTTCACCACTAAAACTCCTTTCTATAGCAGCCTTTTGGCTTTCACCATTGGAAAAAAAACAGTGGGTCAAGGGTTTTGGAAGACTTGTCTCATTGAAGGGATGGGTGGCTCCCTCAAGTCATATCTCCTGTGTCACCATGTTTCTTAACTGCATTTCTCAAATGTAATTTGCCTGGCTGTGCCAGCAGCTGATTTACATCATCTGATGTGTGAGGTTTTATGTCCAGGCCAAGGCATGTTTGCCTCCATTGTAGTTGGCTACATTCGGTGTGACAATCCAGCATGAGCTGATATATCTGCTTTTTGATTCGTGCTTGTTTGCGCGCCATCATGGTCACGCACACAAGCCCAACAAGCAGATCTCTTTACATAGACTAGGCCTAAATGTAAGCATTTTTGTGTTCTTGAGTATAGGCCTTGGAGTTGTGTGTCTGCTTCTCTATGAAGACTCATTGGCTGGACCACTGCTTCCCATCCCCTGTGTACATTGTGTGTCTGTATAGGACATGGTGAATGTAGCCAGTGTGTGGTGCATTTGGGCTTTATTAACCCAGTTAAGTATCTCTCTCTCACTCACTCTGACCGTGCAGCTGGGCAGAGGCGGGTGGGATCTGCTATGGCTGCCGTGTCCAGGATTTTGACAGCCTGATCCCTGGGAGAAAGTTCCCTGAGTTTGGGGATTACAGGCTGGGATTATGGCCTGCCTGTCTGTCTGAGCAGGGACAACAGACTGCCGGGCCTGGCCTGGGTGGGTGGGGGTGGAGAGAGCGAGGGACTCTTCAAAGCAGGCCGGCAGCTATTTCAATCCTTATCTGTTCTGGGTTTAGTGATATATCACAACAGTCAACCCCATGACATTGATGAAAGTGGATATTTAACGGCACGTTTAGCCGATGTGGAATTCATTATCCTCTTTTAAAATAAGGTTAATTCGCTCTTCCTCGGTGCCCGATGCAAAAAGTGTTGCAAAGTCTTTCTTGAATAGATAGCTTTACACTTAAATCTAACAAGCCTACATTTTTTTACAGCTGGTTTTGACTGGGTGTGTAATTCTTGTTCAAAAGATCTGGCAGCGACACACCTCTAATATTTCTATAGTACTAGGAATCTGTTTGGCTCATTGTTAGTCATTTTGAGTCACTTGACTTGATTCATATGCTTATCTCCTTGTTCAGGCCGGTTATTGTGAACAAGCAACCTTGTCTATTCATGTGACCGCAGCTGTATGTCTGTAAATGTGTCATTACTATAGTCAGTTGATGGATACATTACAGATTGTGTATATTGGTTTCTGACTGGTTCTCTGCTCTCTCCCCAGGAGGCAGACAGTGGTGAGGATGACCGTCGCTCCCAGCCCCGGAGGTAAGACTAGACCATTACCAGTCACACTCAACCTTCCAGGCCCAGCTGAATTTCTCCTCCAATTATTGTTGTGTTCAGTGCCTGAGTCTGAAGCGCAGCTGTAGTTCCAGCTACTGTCCACCAGGGAGAGTTTGTTGACCATGGTGGATGTGCACGTACTCTGCTGCAGAGTCAACCGACTCTCATTTAGCCACAGACTCAGGCAGCACCATGACTGACAGAGGGGTCTCGATAAACACTTGAACAGAATCGGAACAATATAATGGCTGTACATTGGCGGTTAGTCCTTGGCTGTTATAAAGACATGCAGCCATGCACAAAACAAGTGACTGTATATCTCCTATCAATTTACAGTATATCACACAAGATATTTTAAAATATCTTGAAAATAAAATTTCTATCAATATTTAGGCTCGCTCTTGACTAGCATAGTTTTCTGAATTTTTATTGACACTTAGTTTTAGGTTATTGTAGGAAAGGTTGTCATTTTTGCAACTAAAACATAATTTCAAACCTTGCTTACATTTGTACAATAACGTGTCTCCCTATTATGCGTGGGAATACTTGGAACAGATTTCTTAAATTAAAATCACTGAGTTGATTTCCAGGAGTTTTTAGTCATGTCCAACAATAAATTGTCCAACAAAAAAAAGTTGTTTATTTGAAACAGTTTGTGTGTGTATACAGTTGAAGTCCGAAGTTTACATACACTTAGGTTGAAGTTAATAAAACTCATTTTTCAACCACTCCACAGATTTCATGTTAACAAACTATAGTTTTGGCAAGTCTGTTAGGACATCTACTTTGTGCATGACGCAAGTAATTCTTCCAACAATTGTTTACAGACAGATTATTTCACTTATAATTCACTATATCACAATTCCAGTGGATCAGAAGTTTACATGCACTAAGTTGACTGTGCCTTTAAACAGCTTGGAAAATTCCAGAAAATGATGTCATGGTAATAGAAGCTTCTGATAGGCTAATTGACATCATTTGAGTCAATTGGAGGTGTACCTGTGGATGTATTTCAAAGCCTACTTTCAAACTCAGCGCCTCTTTGCTCGACATCATGGGAAAATCAAAAGAAATCAGCCAAGACCTCCACAAGTCTGGTTCATCCTTGGGAGCAATTTCCAAACGACTGAAGGTACCACGTTCATCAGTACAAACATTAGTACGCAAGTATAAACACCATGGGACCATGCAGCCGTCATACCGCTCAGGAAGGAGACGCGTTCTGTCTCCTAGAGATGAACGTACTTTAGTGCGAAAAGTACAAATCAATCCCAGAACAATAGCAAAGGACCTTGTGGAGATGCTGGATGAAACAGGTACAAAAGTATCTATATCCACAGTAAAACGAGTTCTATATTGACATAACCTGAAAGGCTGATCAGCAAGGAAGAAGCCACTGCTCCAAAACCACCATAAAACCACCATAAAAAAATCCAGACTACAGTTTGCAACTGCACATGGGGACAAAGTGGATAAATGTCCTCTGGTCTGATGAAACAAAAATAGAACTGTTTGGTCATACTGACCATCGTTATGTTTGGAGGAAAAAGGGGGAGGCTTGCAAGATGAAGAACACCATCTCAACCGTGAAGCACGGGGGTGGTAGCATCATGTTGTTGGGGTGCTTTGCTGCAGGAGGGCCTGGTCCACAAAATAGATGGCATCATGAGGAAGGAAACTGTATGTGAGTATATTGAAGCAATATCTCAAGACATCAGTCAGGACGTTAAGGCTTGGTTGCAAATGGGTCTTCCAAATGGACAATGACCCCAAGCATACATCCAAAGTTGTGGTAAAATAGCTTAAGGACAACAAAGTCAAGGTATTGGAGTGGCCATCACAAAGCCCTGACCTCAATCCTATAGAAAATGTGTGGGCAGAACTGAAAAAGCGTGTGCGAGCAAGGAGGCCTACAAACCTGACTCAGTTACACCAGTTCTGTCAGGAGGAATGGGCCAAAATTCACCCAACTTATTGTGGGAAGCTTGTGGAAGGCTACCCAAAACGTTTGACTCAAGTTAAACAATTTAAAGGCAATGCTACCAAATACTAATTGAGTGTATGTAAACTTCTGACCCACTGGGAATGTGATGAAAGAAATAAAAGCTGAAATAAATCATTCTCTCTACTATTATATTTCACATTCATAAAATAAAGTGGTGATCCTAACTGACCTAAGACAGGGAATTTTTACTAGGATTAAATGTCAAGAATTGTGAAACTGAGTTTAGATGTATTTGGCTAAGGTGTATGTACACTTCTGACTTCAACTGTATATATGTTTATTTATAAAATAAATACAGCGGGTGAAAATATATTTCCAAAGGTGCTATTGACATGAAATCTTCACCAGATGTTGGTAACAACCCAAGTAATCCATACATACAAGAAACCAAAACAAATAAGTTCAGAAATTAAGTTGTGAAATGACACAGGGAAAAAGTATTGAACAAGAAAGGGAGGTGCAGAAAGCCAAGACAACAGCTGAAAACTATCAGTAATTAAAAAGCAATCCAGCCCCCTGTCAGTGCAAATTAATATCAGCTGGTTCAGTCCCAACTGATGGCCTACAAAAAGGTCTCATTGCAAAGGTGTCACACAAGACACAACTCATGATGGGTAAAAGCAAAGAGCTGTCTCAAGACCTTCGCAACCTAATTGTTGCGAAACATAATGATGGCATTGGTTATAGGCGCATTTCTAAGCTTCTGATTGTTCCAGTGAGCACTGTTGGGGCCATAATACGGAAGTGGAAAGACAATCATTTCACCATAAATTTGCCTCGACCAGGTGCTCCTCGCAAGATTTCTGACAGAGGAGTGAAAAGAATAATCAGAAGAGTTGTCCAAGAGCCAAGGACCACTTGTGGAGAGCTTCAAAAAGACCTGCAATTAGCAGGTACTGTTGTCTCAAAGAAAACAGTAAGTAATGCACTCCACCGCCATGGCCTGTATGCACGCTCACCACGCAAGACTCCATTGCTGAAAAAAAAAGCATGTTGAAGCTCGTTTAAAGTTTGCTGCACAACATTTGGAAAAGCCAGTGAAATACTGGGAGAATATAGTGTGGTCAGATGAGAGCAAAATTGAACTGTTTGGATGTCATAATACACACCATGTTTGGAGGAGAAATGGCACTGCACATCACTCTAAAAACACCATACCAACAGTGAAGTTTGGAGGTGGGAACATCATGGTGTGAGGCTGCTTTTCAGCAAATGGTACTGGCAAACTTCACATAATTGAAGGAAGGATGAATGGGCAAATTTACCGAGACATTCTTGACAAAAATCTGCTGCCATCTACCAGGATGATGAAGATGAAACGACGGTGGACATTTCAGCAAGACAATGATCCCAAACACACAGCCAAGGAAACTCTCAATTGGTTTCAAAGAAAGAAAATAAAGCTGCTAGAATGGCCCAGCCAATCACCTGACTTAAATTCCATTGAAAATCTATGTAAAGAACTGTAGATCAAGATTCATAGAAGAGGCCCAAGGAACCTTCAAGATTTGAAGACTGTGTGGAAGAATGGGCCAAAATCACACCAGAGCAATGCATGCGACTAGTTTCTCCATACAGGAGGCGTCTTGAAGCTGTCATTACCAACAAAGGCTTTTGTACAAAGTATTAAATAAATATCAGTAAGTGTGTTCAATACTTTTTCCCTACGTTATTTCACATTATTACACAACTTAATTTCTGAACTTATTTGTTTTGGTTTCTTTGTATGTATGGATTACTTGGGTTGTTTCATGTCAATAGCACCTTTTGGAAATATATTTACTGAGAAAAATGGTGACGTGTTCAATACTTATTTCACCCGCTGTAAAAGAAATCTGAACTTGCGGGCCAAATTTGGCATGCGTTTGAGTATCACTTCCCCTGGGCTTGACCTAACCTCAAGTATTGTTCATGTTGGTAGCGTTCCATCATATGACCGTCATATATTCATAACAACATAATGATCATGATATTACATAGCTGATTGTTGTAACAAGCCTAACTTAACTCAGTCATATCAAATTATTTTGGTAAGCTAGTCGGCATCAAGTCTGCACTATAAAGTCTGTTGTAAGAACTTCTTATTGGCCTATTCAGTTATCATGGCTTTTTTATTATGTTCTGTTCTTTTATGTTACTGTTATGACAGTATTATATGACTTATGACAGTTATGTCGAACTAATCCTTGCGATGTAGGTTTGATTTTAGTCTATTGACTTCTGCCAATGCAAGGTAGGAGTCCGAGTTCTCCATACCAGTGCAGTTGCTGCTAGTTTGTAAACACACTGGGCCCACCACTGCAAACTGTTGTTTTGGCTTCATGCTGAGAAGGAGTCAACATGACATTATGTGCATTTGGCCAGTACAACCCCATAACAGAACATTAAACTCCCTTTATGCTTTGCACTGACTTCACCATGGAAATCTGCACTCCAATGCTGCAGGACATGTGGGCTCCATTATCTATTAGGTAATAATATGGGGATGGTGAGGTCATCTGGCCCCCCCAGCCCTGCCCATTCAATGTCCTTTGTGAGAGTGTTCACATCTTGGGCTATTTTGTCATTTGGCTCTCTCTCTCTTGCCTATTCTTCCCCCCCAACTCCTACTCACCCAACCCCCTTTTTGTAACAGCCTGACCCCTTGCTGGTTATGTAACAAGAAGCTCAAATAAACTATATATTGCATACACTTCATAAGGATTCCAGTACTAGAATTACATTGAATCTAATTGGCAATCAGAAAAATAGAGGCAACGTTTGAGGGACAAAGTTGTGTAGTACTCCATCGTTAAGGTTTTGCTCAATTATGGTAAGAGTGCCATTGGCATCTATTCTGTGCCTCACTCTCTCACACACACAAAGAAAGGCACGACAGCTGTTTGTCCCACGGCTCTGATTTAAGTCTAACATACTATATAATACATTAATCTGTGCTCTGGCTGTGTTACGTGTTTGCGCTGCTATGAATGTCAAGGACAGCATACTATATAGTACAGGCCTACTTGATTGTCGTCGATAGTAAGGAGAGTGCTGTTGGACTGCAGGCCTATTGAGGGGGAGAAGGGATCGGCTAAAGGATGTTCTGGGTCCTTTCTGTGACCTTGTCTATCCATTGTTTTCAGTAGGCATTTCCTGCTAACTTCAACATGGCTCTGGTAAAATGTGTGTGTGTGTGTGTGTATATACACACACACACACACACACACACACACACTGATGTGCAGGGCCGTGCACAGACCTTTCAAGGGGCAGGTAAAAAAAAAAAATATATATATATATATATACAGTGGGGAGAACAAGTATTTGATACACTGCCGATTTTGCAGGTTTTCCTACTTACAAAGCATGTAGAGGTCTGTAATTTTTATCATAGGTACACTTCAGCTGTGAGAGACGGAATCTAAAACAAAAATCCAGAAAATCACATTGTATGATTTGTAAATAATTAATTTGCATTTTATTGCATGACATAAGTATTTGATCACCTACCAACCAGTAAGAATTCCGGCTCTCACAGACCTGTTAGTTTTTCTTTAAGAAGCCCTCCTGTTCTCCACTTATTACCTGTATTAACTGCACCTGTTTGAACTCGTTACCTGTATAAAAGACACCTGTCCACACACTCAATCAAACAGACTCCAACCTCTCCACAATGGCCAAGACCAGAGAGCTGTGTAAGGTCATCAGGGATAAAATTGTAGACCTGCACAAGGCTGCGATGGGCTACAGGACAATAGGCATGCAGCTTGGTGAGAAGGCAACAACTGTTGGCGCAATTATTAGAAAATGGAAGAAGTTCAAGATGACAGTCAATCTCACTCGGTCTGGGGCACCATGCAAGATCTCACCTCGTGGGGCATCAATGATCATGAGGAAGGTGAGGGATCAGCCCAGAACTACACGGCAGGACCTGGTCAATGACCTGAACAGAGCTGGGACCACAGTCTCAAAGAAAACCATTAGTAACACACTACGCCGTCATGGATTAAAATCCTGCAGCGCACGCAAGGTCCCCCTGCTCAAGCCAGCACATGTCCAGGCCTGTCTGAAGTTTGCCAATGACCATCTGGATGATCCAGAGGAGGAATGGGAGAAGGTCATGTGGTCTGATGAGACAAAAATAGAGCTTTTTGGTCTAAACTCCACTCGCCGTGTTTGGAGGAAGAAGAAGGATGAGTACAACCCCAAGAACACCATCCCAACCTTGAAGCATGGAGGTGGAAACATCATTCTTTGGGGATGCTTTTCTGCAAAGGGGACTGGACGACTGCACCATATTGAGGGGAGGATGAATGGGGCCATGTATCGCGAGATCTTGGCCAACAACCTCCTTCCCTCAGTAAGAGCATTGAAGATGGGTCTTGGCTGGGTCTTCCAGCATGACAATGACCCGAAACACACAGCCAGGGCAACTAAGGAGTGGCTCCGTAAGAAGCATCTCAAGGTCCTGGAGATGCTTCTTCGAGTCTCCAGACCTGAACCCAATAGAAAGTCTTTGGAGGGAGCTGAAAGTCCGTATTGCCCAGCGACAGCCCCGAAACCTGAAGGATCTGTATGGAGGAGTGGGCCAAAATCCCTGCTGCAGTGTGTGCAAACCTGGTCAAGAACTACAGGAAACGTATGATCTCTGTAATTGCAAACAAAGGTTTCTGTACCAAATATTAAGTTCTGCTTTTCTGATGTATCAAATACTTATGTCATGCAATAAAATGCAAATTAATTACTTAAAAATCATACAATGTGATTTTCTGGATTTTTGTTTTAGATTCCGTCACTCACAGTTGAAGAGTACCTATGATAAAAATTACAGACTTCTACATGCTTTGTAAGTGGGAAAACCTGCAAAATAGGCAATGTATCAAATACTTGTTCTCCCCACTGTATATATTAAAACCTTTACAGAGGTATGTTATGATTAATTTTTTGTTTTTAACCTGCCCCCTGAAAGGTCTGTGCACGGCCCTGCACATCAGTGTGTGTGTGTGTGTGTACACTGACTCAAATCTTACCAGAGCCACATTGAAGTTAGCGGTTAGCTGTTGTAGCAGCAAAGGGTGGACCAACTCTATATTAATGCCCATGATTTTGTAATGAGATGTTTGACGAGCAGGTGTCCACACCGTTTCAGCCAACCAGACCGAAATATTGATGATGACGTAAATCAAATGTTCTGCTTTTGTGGCAGAACTGTTGATATTTAAAATGGGTAGCTAGCTACACACACACACGCTCTCGATCGCTGACCCCATCTCAAGCCATGCAGGTTTGGATAATGGCTGTGATAATAGCATTTACGTCCAGGTCTGTTACTAGTGCTGTAGTTGGTGTAAGCTAAGTGTTCTGGCAGGTCTCATTTCAGACCCCCTACTCCTCCAGCTAGCTCCAGTGAAGCAGGCCTATAGGAAACGGCTGCTCACTTGTAGTGGAGTGCAGGATGTTAAGGGGTAACTTGGGGAGTACACAGAGACCCAGTGACTGACTGCTGCGTGGAACACTCTGTGACCTTTTTTTTCCTAGTAACTCTCATTCAAAAAGCGAGAGAGACGTGAGCCATTGCTCAATCGGACCCACATGTTGGACCCTATTACCAGAGTCAAAACAAAACAATGTGGTTTCGTAGTGGTCTAGCCTATTAAAAGACGTGCAAAACATTCTGTGCCACATGACTAGCACAGATGCTGAGAAGACCATGTGAACATGCCCTGTAACCAAATACACCCAGGTATGTGTGAGTTTCTATGTCTCCTTCCCTGTCATGTTATGTTATTCAGAGTGCACGAGGAGTCAAGTGTTACACACTTCGTAAACACTGAGTGTAACCATGTCCCACGCCGTCGCCACCAGCCTTCTCTTCTTTGGCCACTTAGGTTTTAGAACATTAGAGTGGAACTTGCATAGTGGCTGCCTGTTGTTTGTACCGGCTGCATGTGTTATGTAGGGTCTTGGGTAATGGGGGAGCGTGAGGAGTAGAAACCGCAATGGAATGTTTTGACTTAAGTGCCCTCTGATTGAGCCCCTGTCGTCAGGTGTAATTGACCTCTGGCGTCTGACCTCTTCCTCTCCAAGCCTCAGGCAGCACTCCATAATACAGCCAATAGACCTCTCTGGAACCAAGGAAAGAGCCATGGGGGAGCATGTGAAAGTACATTGACCGCCACCATTGAAGCTTTCCAATATGAGTGGGACCAAATGAAGCTATAGCTTAGTTTTCAATGGACTCTGGCCTGTTTTATAGGGTGGACATTTAGCCGTGTAGGCCTAGCCTATACTATGTTTTGTTTTGGCTCAAGCGGACCAGGAATGAAGGAAGGAAGGAAGGAAGGAAGGAAGGAAGGAAGGAAGAAAGGACAGAGCAAGAGCTGTGTTCTTAGAACCGTCACGTTTGTTGTGTACACTCATTACCGCTTTCATTCTTTATCCAAGGCCAGGTCGTGTTAAGTGAAATTCCAGAACTGGCTTTTCTTCGTTCGGAGATGAGTGACAATGGGGAGCAGGAAGAGGAGACAGAGCTGAGGACTTTCTGGGGACTCATTGTAGAGCAGACCTTAAGTACTGTACTTTTCCTGCCTTGTTTGTACAGTAATAGTACAGCGACTTAGGATCACCAACAGACACTAAAATATCTTCCATAGAGTCCACTTTGTCACTTGGCTCTCGTGATACTGTTGTGATCAGGGGCGAAGGTCGGTACTCGCACTTGAGATCTGCGCTCCAAAATGATTGTCTCCCATTGACATTAATGTGATATATGCAAAAGTCTAAGTTACACACTTATCTCAAACTGTCGAATTAAGAAAAATAAGTACATTCTTGGTAGCCTTTTTTATATGACATTGGGTGCGTCTCAATTGTATTTCCTTGACTCCTCTTGCCGCCTCCTCAAAACACATTGGAGGAAAAGGGAGAAGGGACACGAGGAAACAAGGAAACACCAATGAGATGAATCTATTGTAGCCGAGTGAATCCGGACCCCAGTGCAGTAGAACAAAGCTCAGTTGGGTTGTCAACACGGTGCCCTCGTGTAGCCTATTTACACTTCTCACTTTCATCTTTAAAAACGGTATATCGCTTGCCAGTCTGATCCAGATAACAGGCCAACACATGAGTCTGGCCTTAGAGAAGCATTACAAAAGAGCGGGTCAGTTAACCTACAGCTGTGGTGCCATTTGGTTTGAGTAGGTGTTAGAATAAGTTGGTGGGCCCTTTTTCTACTGAGATGCGCCCCGTGGACAACGTGTCAATAACATAGGTTTATTACTTTGGTTTGTCTTGTCTTGAGCTGCCAGGTAGAAGTTTTGGCACTTTTGTATCCTTACTGAGTGTGCTTAGTGGCCCCTTGCGTAACATCACTATCTCTTGGTCAGTGTGAGAAATTTAGATCATCTCCCACATATTATATGTTTTATTTAACTAGGCAAGTCAGTTAAGAACAAATTCTTATTTACAATGGCGGCCAAATCCGGATGACGCTGGGCCAATTGTGCGCTGCCCTATGAGACTCCCAATCACGGATGTGATGCAGCCTGGATTCGAACCAGGGACTGTAGTGGCACCTCTTTTACTGATATGCACTGCCTTAGACAACTGCGCCACTTGGGAGCCTTCTTACAGCTGATCCAATTGGCAAAGGTACATCTCATTTTGCAGTCTGTTCCCAAATCCAATTCACTCAGTTCTTTAGCAGTGTTATTTGAGACTTTGTCAAGTTGCTGTCTACTCAGTAAGGCGAAGCAGTGTGCACAAGCACATTTCCATGGAGTCCGTTGTTGGTAAACACACAGCTGTCACAGAACATGTGGTTGCAATAGGTATGTACAGGTCTGCCAAAATAATGGAACCGCTTGAGTAAATTGGGGATACTATTAACATCCCATCATGCTTAGAGTCATGTATAAAAATGCTGAGCAGGCCATTATATTGGCTACGATGGCTATGCCCCCATAGGATGACGATGCCCCCATCCACAGGGCATGAGACTTATGGGAGCGGTGCTTGAGACCGTGTTTTCCACCACCATCAACAAAACACCAAATTGAGTTTCTTGGGGAAGAATGGTCTCTCATCCCTTCAATAGAGTTCCAGACATTTTATAGAATCTATGACAAGGTGCACTGAAGCTGTTCTGGCTCGTGGTGGCCCAATGCCCTATTAAGACACTTTTTTTTATATTGGGGTTTCCTTTATTTTGGCAGTTACCTGTATGTTCCTTCCTGTTTTGTTTACTATTTTTACTTCAACACCTCCCTGTACTTGTCAGTCATCACATTATATGGCTGTGTCTTGTTCGTCCACAACCTTGTCGCTGCAGGAGTGCCCAATGTGTCGCTCTCCCCTCGTCTTTCCATTGGGGCCCCTCTAAGCATGTCAGCAACTCCTCCCTCTCACGAGTTGACTTTGTAGTGCTGCCCCTGTCCCGTTTATAAGTTTGAAAGCTTTAACAGTAAGAGGACGGACACGAGTGCTCTTCGTAGACATATATTGATTATAGGTCGTTCGAAGGATCCTACCGCAAAAAAGAACTCCGTACGGTGTTACAGAATTTGGAAGAAGTGTTGCAATTAGAGGATACTGTACTTGATACACAGTAAAATGTTTGTTTCATAATTGTATAATAGGCTACACATTTTTATTTTACAAACAGGATACATTATTTTCAAGCTGCCTATTTTATAATGGCGACAAACATACTGTCATATCTATCGGGTTCGTTGGGCTAATAAGTGTTGACCATGGTCTTAGTGGAGTGAGCCCCTTTGAGGATATTTGGCGCCGCCGGTCTCCTCAACTATCGGTGTGCTGTTCGGTGTTCCAGTCATGACGCTCGGTAGCGTGTCCTCCACCGGGAGCTCGGCTGAGGGCTGCCTCTGCTCCTGCTGCGGAGCAGAGATAATCCCCTACTTCTCCAACAGAGTTGTGTCTCAGAACCAGATCAACCAACTGTGAGTTGTACATTTTTGCGACTAATAATTTTGTGGTTAAAATTAAGAAATAATTTCCCCACTGGATTATTTTCCCCGTGTAGTGGACATGCGATTATTGAAGTATGTATGGATACATTTCAGATGGATTTACTTTATCTCAGGTGTCACTAGTCTCAGACATTGCAACATTTATTGTGAAGGTATCTGACACATTTCTGATAATGTTGTGACAGTTCCTGACTGCATGTATTTCCCGAATGAGTGACATAACAGGATGCAAGTAATCTTGACAGGGCTTCCTCTCCTGGTTGAGAAATAATAGCACAGATAGCAAAATGGGTTATCCTTGATAATTGCGTGGCACGAAATCTGAATCATCTACCTGGCTGTCTCCAACCTGGTCTGACAAATCCTGTGAGTCAGTAAGTCCGATATCCATATAAAGCAACAGTGTGTGCTCTATGAACTAAAGCCAGAGAATCAGCCTATGCATCCATCCATGTTTTTGAGTTCTTTGTTCTGAAGCCTGCAGCCATTCTAACTAGGCTAGTTGGCTGAGGCTTTCTTACTTGGGCCTCTTTTATACAGTGTGCGACCAGTTGTCTTGTCCAAGTGACCGGCCAGAGGCTGCTTTTGATATTTGACTTGTAGTACAGGTGTGAACATAATACAGGAATGATTTAGAATTCTTCTGTGGCTACATGGGTAGTAGACTTACTTAGATATAATTGGGTATTTCCTCACTCACTAGTTCACTGTATGTATGTGTGACAAGTGCTGTTATCCTTATTATATGACCTAGACTAGTTTAGTCATGTGAACAGCCTAGACTTTGTTTGTCTTCATATTAAACACACTCGCTCTCTTGCTGGCGCGTAGGCACTTATATGCCATAAACTGCACCAGATATAAGAAAGCCAACTTCCTTGTTGAGGAGGAGAACTTTGGCCGGGTTTCAGTATGTTTTCTCTCAGCATTTTCAAGGTGGGCGAACAACCACCTATAGGCTATATGATGGCCTCCTTTTCTCGACATCTCCGTCAAACCAACCGATCCCAAAAAATGGATGGGTTTTGACAGTATTTTGGTTTACAAACCGATTTGTTATTAATGTGTAACCTAGAGATACAGAGGAATGCCTGTGTGTCAAAGATTTTAATGTTTAACCATGGGTTGGGCTAATTGCAGGTTTACAGTGTTTGGCTACCTGCCGGAAATCTAAAGAGGTATTGTCCCACTAATAATTTAGAATACTGACCCACTTCGCTGTACACCAAACACACGTGTACTGTATTACTGTTAGTCTGGGGGGGAAAGAGATAAGCATATGAATCTCACTCGCTTTAAGGGTGTGTGTGTGTAAAGATTGGCACCCATACAAGGAAGCAAGATTTAGGTTGCGATGTGATTGTCTGACATTAGTATCCATGAGCATCGGTAAACACTAAACAGAATGGGAGACGTTGATGTCGGTAAGAGACGTTACAGGTCTGGTTCATCAGCAGTTTAGTGAGACCTTCCCATTTAATGTGATCGTAGTAGTGTGCAATGTAGAGAATGGGGATGTGATAGATTGTACAATTGTTCTTAATGTTTTCAACATTATTTTTTTTAAAATATCGTTTTAACAATAAGAAAAAATCTAAATGACGTGAATTTACAGTTCAGATATGATCCTGCGTATGACCACTAGGAGGCAATGCAGTTCAATTTACCTCAGTCCTTGCTAGTTACGAGACGGCAGACGGCGGTTTTTCGACGTGGCACCTTGAAGTCTTTGTTCTAGATATGCGATCAGGGCAGTGAAGACGACATCTACCATTGACAATGGCTGCATATCAACTGCAATCATTTCTGTACTCTCTCACACTCTGTCTCTCTGCCTCTGTGTATTTAAACATAGCTCACTAATTCACATCTCTGTGAGTCTCTCATTGCCTAATCTGTATCTTTTTAGGAAGTGCTTGAATACAGCCCGCTACCCATTCCCTCTCTCCCTCCCACCACAGCCCCCATCTTTCTGGCCTGAACTCATAGAGCATTCAGCAGCGCTGGCCACGGCGGCTAGGCCTCTGCAGCCTGGGCCTATATTTATCTCTTTCCCCTAGTTAGAGTGGGACTAATATAGGCGGGTGGGGGGTGGGGGGGGGAGAGGAAGAGGAGAGTATTCCCTTACATGTCTGTACAGTAAAATGTCAGGAGTGCCGCCTCGGCCTCAACGCCCTCTCCTGCTGTCCTGCGGCCCATAGACATGAATCGGGGCCAAAGTGGGTCTATTCTACAGTGGCTCTCTGTCTACCTCCATATAGCCACAATTGTTATTTCCCCTGTTAGGGGCTGCACCCATAATGCACTACTTTTGGCCAGAGCCCTATGTATGGAATAGGGTGTAATTTGGGACGCGCCTATAGTCAGAATAGCTCTATTTTTACGACGGACTGTGTAGGGGTTTCAAACTATATTGGGGAAATGATCAGCAGTAGCCTTGTTGAGGTGTGTATAATATTTCACATTGGAACCAGTTACACCGAGTTTTCTAGCCAGCTAGTGGACAACAATATCTGTTTGACAAAACGTTGTCTACTGATCTGACTGTTGGGTTTATCTTACACAGCGAAGATACACCTGAAGGGTGTTTAAATTGAATGTGAAGTACAGTGGCTGGTCAAGGCAGTCTAGTCTATAGTTATTTATAGTCATTTAGAAAAAAAACTATATATTTGTAGCAACAGTAAAGAGCCACTTGACAGTGATTTATGTCTGGCTAGCTAGTTTTGGATTCCTACGCTGGCGGGAGGTGCAAACCTCTTCACTAAGGGGTCAGTGTTGTATTACACTTGACATTGGGTGCTGCTGCCTTCTGGAGCTCTGTACTGTCTGTCTGCTGCCTGCTGGAGCTCTGCTCTGTCTACTGCCTTCTGGAGCTCTGCTCTGTCTGCTGCCTGCTGGAGCTCTGCTCTGTCTGCTGCCTGCTGGAGCTCTGCACTGTCTGCTGCCTGCTGGAGCTCTGCTCTGTCTGCTGCCTTCTGGAGCTCTGTACTGTCTGCTGCCTGCTGGAGCTCTGTACTGTCTGTCTGCTGCCTTCTGGAGCTCTGTACTGTCTGTCTGCTGCCTTCTGGAGCTCTGTACTGTCTGTCTGCTGCCTGCTGGAGCTCTGCTCTGTCTGTCTGCTGCCTGCTGGAGCTCTGCTCTGTCTGTCTGCTGCCTGCTGGAGCTCTGCTCTGTCTGTCTGCTGCCTGCTGGAGCTCTGCTCTGTCTGTCTGCTGCCTGCTGGAGCTCTGCTCTGTCTGTCTGCTGCCTGCTGGAGCTCTGCTCTGTCTGTCTGCTGCCTGCTGGAGCTCTGCTCTGTCTGTCTGCTGCCTGCTGGAGCTCTGCTCTGTCTGTCTGCTGCCTGCTGGAGCTCTGCTCTGTCTGCTGCCTGCTGGAGCTCTGCTCTGTCTGCTGCCTGCTGGAGCTCTGCACTGTCTGCTGCCTGCTGGAGCTCTGCGCTGTCTGCTGCCTGCTGGAGCTCTGTACTGTCTGTCTGCTCCCAGCTGGAGCTCTGTACTGTCTGTCTGCTGCCAGCTGGAGCTGTGCTCTGTCTGCTGCCTGCTGGAGCTCTGCACTGTCTGTCTGCTCCCAGCTGGAGCTCTGCACTGTCTGTCTGCTCCCTGCTGGAGCTCTGTACTGTCTGTCTGCCTCCTGCTGGAGCTCTGTACTGTCTGTCTGCTCCCAGCTGGAGCTCTGCACTGTCTGTCTGTTTCTGAAAGCTACTCCGTTGTCAAGTCTGTCTCTGTCTGTCTGTCTGTTTCTGTGCTATCCTCCTCCTCCTTCCTGCCCTGTGCGGGCGTGTACTACACCCGATGATACAGATATGATTAGATACAGCTGTACAGAAAGGTTATGAGTGAAACAGAGCGAGAGAGAGCGGTATGAAGAAAGTGAGAGAGATGGGGAAGTAGAAAGAGGAAACAGCTGGGTCAGGATGGGAAATGAGCTCAACCCGGCCAAGTGTTTTCTCTCTGTTTGTTTTCGTTCTTCTTCTGGTCCAGGCGTGTCCCCTCACTCCTCACATTACACAGCCTCTCTCTAGCACGTCAGCCCCATGCTTCTGCTATTAGGCTCATTGTTGCACATTTCCCCATCCTGTGTCTGTTTGTGAGGGAGGACACAGACAGCCAGTACTGAGTCTCTGCCTCCCAATCATCCACGGTAGATGTGATTGTGTGGTGGAAATGAGGCTGACTGTGGATATGGAGCAATACTTATGGTAGGGATGTTCCAGAAGATTTTAGCCTAGTAGCAGCTCCTCAGCAGTGTTCCCTCGACACACGTCAGCACATTGTGTTTTGGTAGCCTAGACCTATATCAGTCACCTGACACTTTGTCTTCTGTAGGTCTCCTCGCCCTTTAATGATATGAGTTAAGGTCAATGTGCCACTGTGTGAGATTCTGTACAGTATATGTTCTGTGTTGTATAGATGGTGTGTGTGTGTGTGTAGCCTATATCTCCACTATCTCCATCAGCTAGTAACCCCTGTAGATCGTGTGACCTCGCCACTTGTTCTAGTAGGATGATTGTGTACTATAGTTTAATGTGATTATGTGGCACCACAGAGCGAGGAGTGATCTCATACATGAACTCCCACAGTGGGAGCTCTGCTCTGTCTGAGCCAGCTGTGCAGGGGAGGTGCGTGGGGGGGCTCCAACTGACCCTCCGCTCTACCCCTAGCCTCCAGGCCCCAGCTGTTAGGGGGACAGGGCCTGGCCAGAGGGGAACATTGTGTTCTGTGTTGGAGTGCACGTGGCTCAGTCTGTCTGTCTGTCTGTTTCATGTAGCTACACAGACTGAGTAGTAGCTGCCGCCTGGACAACATGCTGTTGTTGCTCTTCAGACTGACTTATGAAGAATAAAGCTGTGTGTGTGCGGGCGCTTGTGTGTGAATGAGCGTGTGTGTGTGTGAGCCCCTAGCCTGAAACGTTCCGTTAGCGTCTGTCTCTGGCCCCTCTGTGAACCCTGTGTTTTCTCTCTCCAATCAGCATCAGCGAGAGCTTCCTGACGGTGAAGGGCGCCGCCGTCTTCCTGCCTCGGGGAAATGGCTCCTCCCCTTCCTCTGCGCCCGGCATCAGCCAGCGGTGGAACAAACACACAGGTATGCCCACCCACTGACTGACGGACGGACGGACGGACTGACAATAAACTAGCCAGCAGACAGACAACCATAGGACAGGGACGAGTTCGGTAGGTAAACGTTGTGGAACGTTGCAGATAGAAATGCTGCAAATAGAGCCAACATGATGTCAGAGGCCTGTCTGTTCAGCTCTTTATAACATAGAATTGTTCCACAACGTTGTCCTGTTGAACGCTCCCCATTACTCAACACAGACACATAGAAAACTGACACTGCCCCAACATGAGGCCAAACCATAGGGCTGTTTATCATTGGAATGCAGCAGGCATTCTATAGTGTTGAGGGAACCAACACTTGCACTGTTGTATAAGTCACCAGAGCAGAGCTGTCCAGTTCAATTGACCCTGTAGCTGTTATAATATGACACAGGTGGTCCACTGACGGCATGTTGCCTTGCCATAGAGTTGCTATTTAGGCGTGTGTTTTTCCCATACCAGTGTCCTTGTGCTCAAGGGCAGAGGTACTTGTGGGAAGGCTACTCTCTGCTCTGCTGGGTTTGCTAGGATTTTTTTTCCCCAACTCTGTTAGTTGGATGTACCAGCCGTAGATGCAGTTTCTTTTCTTCTTGTTTTCAGTGACAAATGTCCTTTTGGCTCTTGCGGTAGTAATTGTGAGAAAACGCTCTCAAGTGAAGGACACGTTATGTTACTTCGGATGCATTTGAATGTAAATGTTTCACCAGGCTGTATTTGGAGTTTCTATAAGTGTTTAATCAGACACACTGATAGAGAAGATGGCATGCAATGTGTACGATCTCTCTCGCTCTCTATCAGTCCACTAGTAGTATCGTACACATTGCATGCCATCTTCTCCTACTCATTACTCCTCTGGGTGAAGTTAGTTAGTCCAGTTTATGCAGGCATAGAAAGATTGTACTTTTTGGAGAAAGTCCTCTGGTCTGATGGAATAAAAAAAGAAATGTTTGGCCATAATGACCATCGTTATGTTTGGAGGAAAAAGGGGGAGACTTGCAAGCCGAAGTACACCATCCCAACCGTGAAGCACAGGGATGGCAGAATCATGTTGTGGGGGTGCTTTGCTGCAGGAGGGACTGGCATCATGAGGAAGGAAAATGATGTGGATATGTTGAAGCAACATCTCAAGACGTCAGGAAGTTAAAGCTTGGTCGCAAATGGGTCTTCCAAATGGACAATGACCCCAAGCATACTTCCAAAGTTGTGGCAAAATGGCTTAAGGACAAAAAAGTCAAGGTATTGGAGTGGCCATCACAAAGCCCTGACTTCAATCCTATAGACAATTTGTGGGCAGAACTGAAAAAGCGTGTTCGAGCAAGGAGGCCTACAAACCTGACTCAGTTACACCAGTTCTGTCAGGAGGAATGGGCCAAAATTCACCCAACTTATTGTCGGAAGCTTGTGGAAGGCTACCCGAAAACGTTTGACCCAAGTTGAACAATTTAAAGGCAATGCTACCAAATACTAATTGAGGGTATGTAAACTTCTGACCCACTGGGAATGTGATGAAAGAAATAAAAGCTGAAATAAATAATTCTCTCTACTATTATTCTGACATTTCATATTCTTAAAATGAAGTGGTGATCCTAACTGACCTAAGACAGGGAATTTGTACTAGGATTAAATGTCAGGAATTGTGAAAAACTGAGTTTAAATGTATTTGGCTAAGGTGTATGTAAACTTCCAACTTCAACGGAATCTCTTTCTCTCTCTCTCTCTCTCTCTCTCTCCTTCCTCAGGTGACCTCCAGCAGCACCTGCAGACCATGTTCACTGTGCTGCGGCCAGAAGACAACATCCGCCTGGTACGTCTCCTCTCTCACTCCCATGCATCAAGTTCAAATGTCAAATCCATTATGTTTTATTCACTTAGCAGACAAATGAGTCTAGAACTATTCTGACGAATCCTTCCAAATGCAGAGGGATTGACCAGAGGTTATTATTCTCCCTCCATCTTATCTTCCCTAAGGCTGTGCGCCTGGAGAGCGCGTACACTCAGCCTCAGTGCACGCGCTACATGGTGGTGGTGTCCACCAATGGGAGACAGGACACAGAGGAGAGTGTGGTGCTGGGCATGGACTTTGGCTTCTCAGACAGGTTAGTACCACTGCATGCTGTCTCTGTGTGTTAGAGGCCCACCTCTTTGAAGGTGTGTGTCTGTGTAACATCTCTAACAGCTGTCTTCTCCTGCAGCTCATGCACAGTGGGGCTGGTTCTACCCCTGTGGAGCGATACACTGATCCACTTGGATGGAGATGGGTAAGAAGACTACACCCATTTACTCCTTGCTGCATTTACTGTAGTTCTTCTGCCCAGTAGGACAGTCACATAACCTGTCTGTTTGTCTCTCTGTCTCTGTAGGGGCTTCAGTGTGTCCACGGTCAACAGGGTCCATGTCTTCAAACCAGTCTCTGTCCAGGCCATGTGGTGAGCACTCCTCCTTTCTGTCCTGTCATCTCATCCCCCTCTCTTATCTATTGTTCATCAGGTTATCACTCCCTCTTCCTCCCTTCATCTCCTTCCTCCTCCTCTTCTTACCTCTCCACCTCCCCCTGTGCCCCCCCCCCCCCAGGTCTGCCCTGCAGTCGCTCCACAAGGCGTGCGAGGTGGCCCGCTGTCACAACTACTACCCTGGTAGCCTGTTCCTGACCTGGGTCAGCTACTACCAGAGTCAGGTGTCCTCTGAGCAGGTCTGCATCAACGAGTGGAACGCCATGCAGGACGTCCAGTCCCACCGCGCCGACTCGCCCGTCCTCTTCACCGATGTGTGAGTGTACCAGTCAGTCGTTCTCTCTCACACACACACACACACACACACACACACACACACACACACACACACACACACACGCACTTCCATATTAAGCAACTGTGGTGATGTCTTGTAAGGAGTAGGTCACCTGGACTCATACCAACTTCTCTCCCAAAGAAAACAAAATTGCCCAATTACCAGAGCACACTCATCTGCTTCCCTATTAGAGACCAAAGGTCAAACACACACAGCTCTCAGAATTACCTCGTCATGATCGAGTTATCAACAATCAACAATCTGCTGTAGCAAGAGGATGCAGCTCGGAGATTTATGTCTGTATTAACCGGGGAAATTCCCCACCCAGAAGCGATCACATGTGCCTGCTCGTTTAGGGGTGTGGGGGGACTGGGCTATCTATAACGCCAGAACTCTGCTTGCGTGCCAGCAGCGTCTAAAATAGCCCCATCTCCGTGACGGCTTTTATTTATGCATGGAAAAAGTTGCTAGACCGATAGGTAGACTAGTGGATGGATGGACGGAAGCAGGTGGCCGAGGGCAGTCAAAGAGAAGGAGAGGATCGAGGGGTAATTGAGAAGAAATCATAGCACTCGACATGTTGGAAGACATTTTAAGTAGGGGAGTGACACAGAGGTAGGGGAAAGGGTTCTAACCCAAACCGGTTTAAAGGTATTTTACTGGAGAGATGAGGAGAGTAAGCCTCCGCATTGACATCAAACGTCCCGAAGGCACAGTGGAAAGACGTGTACACACACACACACACACACACACAACCTGATTTAAGCTTGAGTACTTTTCACACACACTTAAAGGCAGACAATACAAGTGTTAGTCAACCCTGTTTGGGTCGCTGCCAAAGCTAAGATGTTAGTCAATCTTGTTTGGGTCACTGCCAAAGCTAAGATACCTGTCGATGACGGCCAGGGATATTTGCCTTCGCATATTAATTTTATTCAGTATTGAGGGCTCGCTCTGACGTGGAGGATTTTACCCAAGTCCTCAAACCCTTTCCTCGAGATGTCAATTAAGTATTTGCTTCTATAAACAAGCTGACCCTGTGGATGTATTTCAAGGCCTACCTTCAATCTCAGTGTCTCTTTGCTCGACATCATGGGAAAATCCAAAGAAATCAGCAAAGACCTCAGAAAAAAAATTGTAGACATCCACAAGTCTGGTTCGTCCTTGGGAGCAATTTTCAAACGCCTGAATGTACCACGTTCATCTGTACAAACAATAGTACGCAAGTATAAACACCATGGGACCATGCAGCCGGCGTACCGTTCAGGAAGGAGACGCGTTCTGTCTCCTAGAGATTAACGTACTTTGGTGCGAAAAGTGCAAATCAATCCCAGAACAACAGCAAAGGACCTAGTGAAGATGCTGAAGGAAACGGGTACAGAAGTATCTATATCCACAGTAAAACGAATCCTATATCGACATGACCTGAAAGGCCGCTCAGCAAGGAAGAAGCCACTGCTCCAAAACCGCCCTAACAAAAGCCAGACTACGGTTTGCAACTGCACATGGGGACAAATATTGTACTTTTTGGAGATATGTCCTCTGGTCTGATGAAACAAAAATGGAACTGTTGGGCCAGAATGACCATCGTTATGTTTGGAGGTAAAAGGGGGACGCTTGCAAGCCGAAGAACACCATCCCAACCGTGAAGCACGGAGGTGGCAGCATCATGTTGTGGGGGTGCTTTGCTGCAGGAGGGACTGGTGCACTTCACAAAATAGATGGCATCATGAGGAAGGAAAATGTGGATATATTGAAGCAACATCTCAAGACATCAGTCAGGAAGTTAAAGCTTGGTCGCAAATGGGTCTTCCAAATGGACAATGACCCCAAGCATACTGAAAAAGTGTGTGCGAGCAAGGAGGCCTACAAACCTGACTCAGTTACACCAGTTCTGTCAGGAGGAATGGGCCAAAATTCACCCAACTTATTGTGGGAAGCTTGTGGAAGGCTACCCGGCACGTTTTACCCAAGTTAAACAATTTAAAAGGCAATGCTACCAAATACTAATTGAGTGTATGTAAACTTCTGATGTGATGAAAGAAATTAAAGCTGAAATAAATAATTCTCTCCGATTATTCTGACATTTCACATTTTCCTCCACCCAGCCGGCCCCCCACAGCCCCCATAAAATAAAGTGGTGATCCTAACTGACCTAAGACAGGGAATTTTTACTAGGATTAAATGTCAGGAATTGTGAAAAACTGAGTTTAAATGTATTTGGCTAAGGTGTATGTAAACTTCCAACTTCAACTGTAGACTGAGGTGTGTGTACTGAGGGTGTTTTTTGTGTGTCCCCAGGCCCACAGAGAGGGAGCGCACAGAGAGGTTGATCAAGACTCGCCTCAGAGAGATCATGATGCAGAAAGACTTGGAAAATGTCACCTCCAAAGAGGTGGGTTAAAGACGTTGGCACGCACCCACACTCTACTGGTTCTAACAGGTCCTTTACTGGTTCTAATGGGGCCTCTACTGGTTCTTACGGGGTCTCTACTGGTTCCTCTTCAGATTCGCACCGAGCTGGAGATGCAGATGGTGTGCAACCTTCGGGAGTTCAAGGAGTTTATTGACAACGAGATGATAGTCATCCTGGGCCAGATGGACAGCCCCACAGAGATTTTTGACCATGTTTACCTGGTAAGAACACGGTCAAGGACTACCTGGCACCCTATTCCCTATATAGTGCATTACATTTAAGACTTCTTCCTCTTTTATTTCTGTCTGCTGATATCTGTGAGATTATCTGTCGAGTTTGACTTAATTCTGTTGTTTTGTATCCAGGGCTCTGAGTGGAACGCTTCTAACTTGGAGGAGCTGCAGAACAGCGGGTAAGAGAGAATTCTGAGTTGTCTATGATCATGCGAAAGACTGTTGGTTACTGTGACAGTTACAGCACTGTTTCAATAATGAGTAGAGGTTACGAGTAATGTTCTCCGTTTCACTCCTTCAGTGTGAGGTACATCCTCAACGTAACTCGGGAGATCGACAACTTCTTCCCAGGCACGTTTGAGTACCACAACATCCGCGTGTACGACGAGGAGGCCACCAACCTGCTGGAGTACTGGAACGACACCTACAAGTTCATCACCAAGGCCAAGTAAGCTGATTTGATGCACTTTATTAGCTGTCTTTGAGTATCTTGAAAGGCATCTGTCAAATAAAATGTAGTATTTTTTTGTTACATTGAATTTTTTGCATATATACAAGACTATAATACTGTATATCATAATCAGTTTGTCCTCTGCATGTTTGTCTTTGTCCGCCTCTGTACTCCCTCTTCTCTAACCCATGCTGTTCCTCTATTAGGAAAGCAGGAGCTAAGTGTCTGGTCCACTGTAAGATGGGTGTGAGTCGCTCTGCCTCCACGGTGATAGCCTACGCCATGAAGGAGTACGGCTGGGACCTGGAGAAGGCCTTCGACTACGTCAAGGTTCGCCGCGCCGTCACCAAGCCCAACCCCTCCTTCATGAAGCAGCTGGAGGAGTACCAGGGTATCCTGCTGGCCAGGTAAACATCGGAGAGCACGGACACAAAAACACACACACACACACAGCTCTCACATCCTGGGCCACACACACAGCTCTCACATCCTGGGCCACACGCACAGCTCTCACATCCTGGGCCACACGCACAGCTCTCACATCCTGGGCCACACGCACAGCTCTCACATCCTGGGCCACACGCACAGCTCTCACATCCTGGGCCACACGCACAGCTCTCACATCCTGGGCCACACGCACAGCTCTCACATCCTGGGCCACACGCACAGCTCTCACATCCTGGGCCACACGCACAGCTCTCACATCCTGGGCCACACGCACAGCTCTCACATCCTGGGCCACACGCACAGCTCTCACATCCTGGGCCACACGCACACAGCTCTCACATCCTGGGCCACACGCACACAGCTCTCACATCCTGGGCCACACGCACACAGCTCTCACATCCTGGGCAAAACGCACACAGCTCTCACATCCTGGGCAAAACACACACAGCTCTCACATCCTGGGCAAAACACACACAGCTCTCACATCCTGGGCAAAACACACACAGCTCTCACATCCTGGGCAAAACACACACAGCTCTCACATCCTGGGCAAAACACACACAGCTCTCACATCCTGGGCAAAACACACACAGCTCTCACATCCTGGGCAAAACACACACAGCTCTCACATCCTGGGCAAAACACACACAGCTCTCACATCCTGGGCAAAACACACACAGCTCTCACATCCTGGGCAAAACACACACAGCTCTCACATCCTGGGCAAAACACACACAGCTCTCACATCCTGGGCAAAACACACACAGCTCTCACATCCTGGGCAAAACACACACAGCTCTCACATCCTGGGCAAAACACACACAGCTCTCACATCCTGGGCAAAACACACACAGCTCTCACATCCTGGGCAAAACACACACAGCTCTCACATCCTGGGCAAAACACACACAGCTCTCACATCCTGGGCAAAACACACACAGCTCTCACACAGACACCTGGCTCTGCATTGACACTTTTTCAGTTTACATGATGGAATGTTACGATTTGTGTTCCTTTCTTCTCCCCCTCCTTTCTTCTCCTCTTCCCTCCTTTCTCCGCAGTAAACAGAGGCACAACAAGTTGTGGCGCTCCCACTCGGACAGCGACCTCTCAGAGCGCCACGAGTCTCCGCTGTGTAAGACGGTCCCTCACAACAACAACAATGGCCCCACGCCCTCCCTGCAACACTTCCTGCTCCAGGCGCTTGGCGCTGCCAATGACCCTGACAACAAGACCTCGGGCTCCCACATCTCAGACACACATTCGGAGCCCGTCCGACTCACCCGCTCACACTCCCACTCCCCTGGCCCGTCAGCCTCCAACGGTCTGTGTGACTCCCGGGTGAACCAGGACCCCTTCCTCCCGCCGCTGCCTAGGCCGCGGGCAGCCACGGTGGTGCCCGAGGAGAGAATGGACAACTCTGCTCTGGCGGCTGTGACGGTGCCAATCACTGCCGTCCCCCACCCTCCCCCTTCACTGCATATCCTCCCCCCTTCTCCCTTCCCCCAGCCACTGGCCAAATCCCTCCATCTAGGTTTAAGCACATCGCTGTCCAGTCCTGTGCCAAGACCGAAAGCCCAGTGTGTAGAGCTGACCCTGGATCTGCCTGACCTCAGCAGCTCCGAGGTCGTATCTCAGGACACCCTGGGACGCTCCCTGTCAGACCCGCTGAGCGAGAGGGGGGACAGTGTCAGTATTGCGTCCCCAGGGATCCCCATGGCCGTGAGCCCTCTCACCCCAACAACGCCTCTGTCTTTAGGACCCTACGCCAACGATGACGACAACAACAACCCCAGCGGTGACACAGACACTATACTCGCTAACCCCGTCGATGCCACATGCGTTACCTCGTCCTCCAACCTCAGCACGGACAGCATCGACTTCTTCAGCGCCCGTGAGAAATTCCTGGGCCTGTCCCAAGACGGAAGAACCCGGACTCTTTCCGAGCAGACGGCTCAGCGGACGCCTCAGTCGCGGTGCCCCGAGAACCCTGCTGGAGCACTGCCAGGCACTGAGGAAGAGGAGCAGGAAAAGGTGAGATTGCCATTTTGTATTTTATTTACACTGAAATGACTTTGAATGATGAACGCCAGCCTCCTGTAGTGTCATTTAACTATGGCCTTGAACAAGATTATGATGCTCAATGGAAACAGTCAATCGAATGGATTGTGATCTAATTCATTCATCCATTCGATAGGGACGGAGCAACACAATGAGGTCTTTTTGGATGGTTTGTACAATACTGCCACCTATTGGTTTGTACAATACTGCCACCTATTGGTTTGTACAATACTGCCACCTATTGGTTTGTACAATACTGCCACCTATTGGTTTGGAAAAGTCTGCCACCTATTGGTTTGGAAAAGTCTGCCACCTATTGGTTTGTACCTTGACATATGATCAGTTTCCCAGACCTTTTTCGACCGCTGTTGTCTACAGACTTTAATGGTGGCGTCATTCTCTTTCTTTCTGTAAAATATATTTTGGTAGCATTTAGTGACGCTGCAGCATTAATACCAAGGTAATTGTGCTTAGATATCATTCAAAGGAGACATTCAAGCTATTCTCTCTGTTCCGTCTCTATCTCAGAGTTCCCCCCATACGGAGGACGGTAGCGACCGATCCAGTCACGACAAAGCCTCACCGCCTCCCCATCACGACAACGGCGTGTCAGTCCGCCATATTGTCACGGAGATAGAGTCCATATCCCACCCACCGGCAGCGCCGCCCCTCTCCTCCACCCAGCCGGCCCCCCACAGCCCCCAGCAGCTGCGCCCAGACGACCAAGATGAGGAGATCCCACTGACCTCACCCTCCTCCTACCCACAATCCCCCTCCACGCCTCCCTCCGATTGGCCGGCCGGCTCGGTGCGCAGGGCCACCAAACAGCTGGAGCAGAGACTGAGGCAGGAGTTGGACTTACCTCTCAGCAATACGTCTACCCAACGATCCCCTCTCCACTCCCCCAGTGCAGAGTTCCACCCCAAGCACTCCCCTCTCCATACGACAAGCATGGACTGCCCACCCTTCCTCGCTCCTACCACAGACTGCCCCGAGCAGCATAGGCCTACCTCTGCTCCGGAGCAAGGAAGAACTCTGAACGTGGCTTTCACTGTGTCTGCAGAGCCCAAAGGAGAGATGGAGTTAACCAGAGAGACGGAGCAGGGTGGGTTTGTCATCTCAGACATGGATGTTGCCCCAGCCCCTTGCTTCTCTCACTACCCAGATGCCCGCCACACCCCTGAGCCCATCCCAATCATTATGTGCCCTTCTTTGGAGCCATCTAGGGCCCTGCCCCAGGCCTCCCCTTCCCCTGCACTGCTGTGGCTGGAGGGGGTGACTGCCCTGGACTCAGACACAGATGGCCCCTCCCCTCCCCCGCCCCACCACGGAAGGTTGGCACTGGCACGCAGCAGTGAGGAGCTGGAGAAGATCCAGGAGACCCTGAGGGAGCTGCAGGCCTTCCTGTACGAGGCGGGGGGGCTGGGACTGGGGGCTGGAGAGAGACCTGGTCAGGGGCAGCATCACAGGGAGACGCCCGTGTGGCAGAGGGCCATGGAGATTGAGGCGCGGCTCCGTCAGGCGGGCCTCACGCCCCCTTCCCTAATGAAGCGCTCCGCCTCGCTGGCCAAGCTGGACTGCCTGGAGTTGTCAGCCAATGACCTGAGTGACTGGGACCTACGGCCCACCACCACCAGCCCTCACGGACCCCCATTGGTGCCCACCCCTCACCCCCACCATCACCCCAGCCCAGACGACTTCTCCAAGAAGCAGCGGGTGTTGTCCCGGAGCCCCCCCACCATCCCCAGGGCCCCTCTAGGGACGGGGTACCCACTGGACCCAGACAGGACTGATGGGGGCTCCCAGAGTGCAGGGAGTGATCCCCCCTCTCCCTCCTCACCTCCATCTCTTGTTCTTCAAAGGGAGGAGGAGCTAGAGACCGACCTCTCCCCCCGGCTCACCCGCACTCAGTCCCTGAACAGCGCTCCCGACATCACTATGACAACCGTGCAGCCCCGCGGGAAGAGTCACCCGCTGTGGCGGCTCCGCAAGGCTGGCGACAAGAAACGGACTACCACTGTGCTCTACAACACCATGTGACCTCACTGCACTCGGCCCTAGGCCGAGGGTGTCTGAGTGTGTATGCGTGCGAGTGTGTATGTGTGGTCTATGAGTGTGTGTGTGTGGTGGCCTAGGCCCTACATGTGTACTATGGTCCAGACTGTCTCCTTTGTGTGTGTGTGTGTGTGTGTGTGTGTGTGTGTGTGTGTTCACTGACTAGCTGTGTTGGACCCTATGTAATTTGTTAGTGTGGACTTGTGGTCCGTGTATGTTCAGGTGAATGCAGAGTCTGTGCAGGTATGTGTGTCACAGCCCCCCCATTATGGTTTCTAAAACAGTTGTAATTTCTACAACTAAAATGAGGGGTCTGTTTCTCAAAAAACATGCACTCTACTCTCTTGTTTAAATCATTTTTTAAAGTTGTTTTTACCTGGGGAGTATTTTTGCACTGATTCTATGGTAGCCTGCCTGTATTTGAAGAGAAGTGTAAGTCACGTCCTTTTTTCTAATTTTAAACAAGACAAAGTTTATATAATTTTTTTTATCCTGTTCTTAGCTGTGACTATTAAAGAAACAAAAGTACATACATCATAATTCCTGTGATTCCTTATTGAAATCAAGGAGGTTTTTTTAGTTGAGATCCACTGGGGTGCACTGCGTTCATTTTGTAAACGTTGTGGAGCGTTGCAGATCGGAATGACCTGAATAGAGACATGGTTCCTTATTCTACATGTCAGAGAGCCATGTTCGTTCTACATAACATATTTCTATGTGAACATTCCTCAACGTTGTGCCCTTCTGAACTCCTGGTTTCAACGGCCCCTCCTTATATTGAGAATCTGTCTTGACATTCCCCATGTGGACAGGACAGGAAGTGCAAGTTAAATTGGGGTGGAGACACTAGCTGGCTCTACCTCATTTCGGCTTTCTGTGATTCCTCGAAGCCTATCTCATCTTCCTCTCAAACGTATTGGAAGAGAAGGTCCAAGTCCCACTCATCTTAACTTTTCTCCCAATATATTTTGAGAAGGTGAGGAAATAGGAATTGAGAAAGCACCACTAACTCTGAAATAGCCAGCCTCTACAGTACATGTAAGTAATGTTTCCCCAAGGTAGCGAAGAATATTTAACACTGGCAATTTTACTTCACCAGTTTATCGGTTTAATTAAAATAGTCTGAGATTTAGGTTGACAGCCTCCCAGATGACAACTTCTGATATACACAGGGTGCTGTTTATATTGGAACGCTTTCAAATAATCTGCCTCATGAATGCAATGTAACACCTGCCCCTAAAACTCAGTAGTTGAACTAAAATGTTGAAATAATACACTAAAACATTTTAATGGGTTTATTGTGAAGTTCAATACTTCCCTTCCCCAATGTCAACGGGGAAGGGAAGTGTCTCATCCTTGGTGCAGATGTTAGGCTTGTTTCTCTGCGTCCCAAATGGCATCCTATTCACTAAATAGGGCACTACTTTTGGCCAGAGCCATATGGTCCCTGGTCGAAAGTAGTGGACTATACAGAGAATAGGATGCCATTTCGCATTTGGAATCCATGTTATTTATCCTCTGTCTTTTTAAAGATTCTCTACACATTTTGCAACGCTGAGCCCCTCCTAGAGGTTTTAATGTTATTCATTGAGGTTGCCACTATTCCAGACTGCCGACAGCTGAATCATCATATTGAGATTCTTTGGCTGGATGGGACATTATAATAGCACACTTCATTGTAGTGTTGTCCTTGTCTTACAAAAATAACAGGAGCCAAAGGGCCCTTGGTTGTCACTGTAAACTGTTACCCGTGGCGTGAAATTATGTCAAGTACGTTGAGGCACCGCCAGCAAATTCAGATTTGTTTTTAAAGATGAAGGTGCTTGTGCTGTGATTTTCACAGTCAGTTGGTGAGCTGGATAGTAGATACTGGACTATGTAGGTAGTGTATCAATCACACGATAAGTATAAACCCTGGATTGCTGATGCTATGTAATGGCCAATGAGATGCTTTGAAGCCACATTGGTACTCAGAAGGAAAGGGATAGGAGGATACCAGTCAGTTGTACAACTGAATGCATTCAACTGAAATGTGTCTTCCGCATTTAACTCAACCCCTCTGAATCAGAGAGACGCGCGGGGCTGCCTTAAATCCACATCCACATCTTCGGCGCCCCGGGAACAGTAGGTTAACTGCCTTGTTCAGGGGCAGAATGACATATTTTTACCTTGTCAGCTCTGGGATTCGATCCAGACGAATCCGAGACTGATTCCTGGCCAACTGCTGGCCATCATGGACAACGTCGCCCACCCTGTGCATGCCATGGTTATGATGCAGAGGAGCACCTTCAGTCACAGACTGATCCCACCACGGTGTGCCAGAGAGCGCTACAGGAGGTCCTTCCTGCCGGCGGCTATTAAGACAACTTAATGCCTCCCCGTGCCGTCGGCAACATAGACCTGGAACTTGAATGTGCAATATGTGCAGTTATCTGTAATTAAACCCTGCACTAAGGACTGTATTTTAAGGGAATTACTATTATTACCCTAAATTATATCATACACAGATTTACCTATTTTAAGTATCTCTTCCTGTCATTTACCTGTACAGTTAATGTAACCATGCAAATATTCACTTACCTGTTCATTTAACCAGACTGTATATTAAGTAAACTATTATTACCCTCACTTATATCATACGCACATTTAGCTATTTAAGTATTTCTCTGCCATCAACCTTTATAGTATAGTTAACCATGCAAATACTCCTTATTTATCTATATCAACTTGCAATATTTGAATTTTTTTTTTTTTCACCTAACACTAACAATGTGTAGTGTACATATTCAGCCATTCACCCATACTATGCAATGTATTTTTATAGCTTTGCACTCCAGACTTCTTTATACTTTTTCATACTGCCGCTCTATGTATCGTGTATCTGTCTTTTGTGTATTTTCGTTCTGGCATTTTGCACCTTTTTTTTTTCGTAGCAACTTGACGAAGAAATTTCCCCTCGTGAATCAATAAAGTATCTATATATCTAGTCCTCCATTTCAATACATGTATCAAGGACAAAATATGTATTTAAGCATTTCTTTGTTGTAGTGGGGATAGTAACAGTACACTATAAAAAAAATTACTTCAATGTTTTTTTTTGTTTTGTTTTTTTAAATGTTCAATTCACCTAATATAATTTATGCATTAAATGAGTCTGTAATTGAAAATACTTGTCAAAAACCAATGTAGACAATAAATGCATTTCTATAGTTTCCCAAAAATGTTTTATTTTTTTCAATAGAGGACTACCAGAATGGCTCTGTGGTAGCAACAAAACAATATCTCCTGTGTGTAATCTAGAATTAATACCTATCATTGGTATCATCTGACTGCAGGGATACAATTTGTTAATTTGTATACCCTTATTTTACCAGGTAAATTGACACTCATTTAGAGCAATGACCTGGGGAATAGTTACAGGAGGGATGAATGAACCAATTGGAAGCTGGTTGGGTGGACATGATGGCCAGATTGGACATTTTGCCAGGACTCCAGGGTTGACAACCCTATGATAAGTGCCATGGGCTCTTTAGTGACCACAGAGAGTCAGGACACTCATTTTAACATCCTATCTGAAAGACAGCACCCTACACAGGGCATCTGATGTCAAAAAGCTGTGAATTGCTCGTTTAATTAAAGAAACGGGAGTACCACAGATGCTCAAAAAAAGTTTTTTTTATTGACTTCCTTACATACACCACAAAATGTTTCATTGCCTCTAGCTCCTACTTCTTGAAAACCAGCCACTTAAAATAATAATAATAATCGGGCAAGCTAAATAATTAATAGTAGTATGAACCAGACTCCTAACTTGTGCTGATTTGTTTTCATTGTTCGTTTTTTTTTAAGTTCTAAAAACCAAGCAACTTGTGACACCTGCCCAAATGCTGTAAATCCCCTGCCTCTCCCCCTCCCCCCTCAGCCTCTCCCCCTCCCCCCTCAGCCTCTCCCCCTCCCCCCTCAGAGTTTGGCTCAGGTCAGAAATCAAAACCCATGCTGAAATGTCATACAAGTACCACAACTCCACACAGACAAACACATCACAACTCCATTCATATCAGGTGCAGAGGCTTTTTCAGTAAAATATCAAACTCACAAAGCTCACCAGTCCCCATTTCTGTCATCTCTATTCTCTCCATGTCTCACCTCTTCCTTGATAACAGAAACCTACAATATCTGTGCTCTCTAATAACCTCCATGAAAAACATGGATCTACACTGAACAAAATTATGAACGCAACATGTAAAGCATTGGTCCCATGTTTCATGAGTTGAAATAAAATATCCTAGAAATGTTCCACCAGATACTGACTGGTTTTCTGATCCACGCCCCTACTTTTATTTTAAGGTGTCTGTGACCAACAGATGCATATCTATATTCCTAGTCATGTGAAATCCATAGATTAGGGCCTAATGAATTTATTTAAATTGACTGATTTACTTATATGAACTGTAACTCAGTAAAATTGTTGCATATTGCGTTTATATTTTTGTTCAGTGTATATACATTTATGTGTAGCCATATAGTGTATAGTGTTGTTCATAGTTATATTTGCCCCTATGGAGTTCAAAGGGTGAGCAATAGCATCTGTATGGTGGCAGTACACATGGAAAGGTATAGGATGCTACAACTGTTGTTGTGAATAGACTAGCTGCCTACGGACCAGTCTCCTGTCATAGTGTTATCATATTAACATGAACTCCTGTCATACGGTTATCATATAAACATGAACTCCTGTCATAGTGTTATCATATTAACATTAACTCCTGTCATAGTGTTATCATATTAACATTAACTCCTGTCATATGGTTATCATATTAACATTAACTCCTGTCATAGTGTTATCATATTAACATTAACTCCTGTCATAGTGTTATCATATTAACATTAACTCCTGTCATAGTGTTATCATATTAACATTAACTCCTGTCATACGGTTATCATATTAACATTAACTCCTGTCATATGGTTATCATATTAACATTAACTCCTGTCATAGTGTTATCATATTAACATTAACTCCTGTCATAGTGTTATCATATTAACATTAACTCCTGTCATACGGTTATCATATTAACATTAACTCCTGTCATATGGTTATCATATTAACATTAACTCCTGTCATAGTGTTATCATATTAACATTAACTCCTGTCATATGGTTATCATATTAACATTAACTCCTGTCATAGTGTTATCATATTAACATTAACTCCTGTCATACGGTTATCATATTAACATTAACTCCTGTCATAGTGTTATCATATTAATATTAACTCCTGTCATATGGTTATCATATTAACATTAACTCCTGTCATATGGTTATCATATTAATATTAACTCCTGTCATAGTGTTATCATATTAAAATTAACTCCTGTCATAGGGTTATCATATTAACATTAACTCCTGTCATACGGTTATCATATTAACATGAACTCAATTCATAGGGTTAACATATTAATATTAACTCCTGTCATAGGGTTATCATATTAACATGAACTCAATTCATAGGGTTAACATATTAATATTAACTCCTGTCATAGGGTTATCATATTAACATGAACTCCTGTCATAGGGTTATCATGTTAACATGAACTCCTGTCATAGGGCCAACATATTAACATGAACTCCTGTCATAGGGCCAACATATTAACATGAACTCCTGTCCTGTCATAGGGTTATCATATTAACATGAACTCCTGTCATACGGTTATCATATTAACATGAACTCCTGTCATAGGGTTATCATATTAACATGAACTCCTGTCATACGGTTATCATATTAACATGAACTCCTGTCATAGGGTTATCATGTTAACATGAACTCCTGTCATAGGGTTATCATGTTAACATGAACTCCTGTCATAGGGTTAACATGAACTCGTGTCATAGGGTTATCATGTTAACATGAACTCCTGTCATAGAATATTAACCCTATCTTATTAGAACCATAAACAGAGTCCATCCACAGGGGGAATGTAGCAATCTATTCAAAATGAGGAAGTAACTGGGATTGTAAACATCCCACCCATCCCATCTTCACACACAAACACAAACACAATTTGTATTACCCCGACACCACTGATGTGGTTTTGTCAATGTAGCATTCCATTAAAAGTGTTTCTTCTTGCTTCTTGTTGTAAACTTGCACTGGCTGTGAGTGCAGCGCAGCACCAGAGAGTAGTGAGTCTGTACTGTAGCTGTCTCAGCACTGTAGAGCCCTGTTGTGCCAAACAGACAGGCTCTTATTGAAAGAGCGTAGTGGGGTAGGGAGTATGGTACGATCAGAGGAGCAGGCATGTCATAGCCAGGAGTAGAGTGAACCTATTGACTACCTTCTCTGGACCTCCACCCTCTTCTCCTCCTCTCCCATACCTCCTACAGCCCATCTGGCCAATCAGGCGCTTATTTCTCCATGAGTGACAGCTGGATGATCCTCTGCAGCTCCTCCTCCTCTTGCCGTCGCCGTAGCTCGGCCTCTGCCTGCTCCCGCGCAGACAGCTCCATGGCAAGGCGGAGCTGCTGGTCATAGCTGCAGGCTGTGGGGGGCTTCTTGGTGGGCTTGTTACAGAGATTGGCTGGAGGACAAGGCCTGTGCTGGGGAGTCCTGGAGGAGGAGGAGGGTGGGTGGGAGGAGACAATGGGGTTGGAAACCTGGTTATTGTGTAAGGAGAATGTAGGAATTGACAAAGGCAGTGGAAATGGTTGAAAAATAAGGTGGACCTACAGATTTATTTTGAAAAGAGATCATTTGAGTAAGAAAGAGGGGTTGTCAAGTGCCTGCACGCACGTACAGTACCAGTCAAAAGTTTGGACACAACTACTCATTCAAGGGTTTTTCTTAATTTTGACTATGTTCTACGTTGTAGAATAAGAGTGAAGATATTCACATAATTGCCAAAGGGTTTTCGAATTATCTATTAGCCTTTTAAAATGCTAAACTTGGATTAGCTAACAAAACGTGCCATTGGAACACAGGAGTGATGGTTGCTGATAATGGGCCTCTGTACGCCTATGTAAATACTCCATTCAAAATCAGACGTTTCCAGCTACAATAGTCATTTACAACATAAACAATGTCTACATTGTATTTCTGATCAATTTTATGTTATTTTAATTGACAAAAAATGTGCTTATCTTTCAAAAACAAGGACATTTCTAAGTGACCCCAAACTTTTGAACGGTAGTGTATATTTTGATTTGCTTTTTTGGCTACTACATGATTCCATATGTGTTATTTCATTGTTTTGATGTCTTCACTACTATTCTACAACATAGAAAAAATACAAAATAAGTAGGTGTGTCCAAACTTTTGACTGGTACTGTATTTGTACATGCAAACAAACAAACACACACAAACATGTTTGTTTTACTATCCTTGTGAGGACCAAACAATTGATTCCCATTCAAAATCATAATTTTCCCTAACCCCTAACCTTAATCCCAAACCCTAAACCTTAACCCCTAATTCTAACCCTAATTATAACCCTAAACCTAACCCTTGACCCTAAACACACACACACACACACACACACACACACACACACACACACACACACACACACTAAATTGTGCTAGTTTGAGTTTATGTAGCATACAGTGTATTGTTTCCAGAGAGGGCATACAGGAGAGGGGCAGATCTACTGTATGAGGTGGGGGCCAGTCACTCAGAGTGTATCTACTGTATGAGGTGGGGGCCAGTCACTCAGAGTGTATCTACTGTATGAGGTGGGGGCCAGTCACTCAGAGTGTATCTACTGTATGAGGTGGGGGCCAGTCACTCAGAGTGTATCTACTGTATGAGGTGGGGGCCAGTCACTCAGAGTGTATCTACTGTATGAGGTGGGGGCCAGTCACTCAGTGTATCTACTGTATGAGGAGGGGGCCAGTCACTCAGAGTGTATCTACTGTATGAGGTGGGGGCCAGTCACTCAGAGTGTATCTACTGTATGAGGTGGGGGCCAGTCACTCAGAGTGTATCTACTGTATGAGGTGGGGGCCAGTCACTCAGTGTATCTACTGTATGAGGTGGGGGCCAGTCACTCAGAGTGTATCTACTCTATGAGGAGGGGGCCAGTCACTCAGAGTGTATCTACTGTATGAGGTGGGGGCCAGTCACTCAGAGTGTATCTACTCTATGAGGTGGGGGCCAGTCACTCAGAGTGTATCTACTCTATGAGGTGGGGGCCAGTCACTCAGAGTGTATCTACTGTATGAGGTGGGGGCCAGTCATTCAGAGTGTATCTACTCTATGAGGTGGGGGCCAGTCACTCAGTGTATCTACTCTATGAGGTGGGGGCCAGTCACTCAGTGTATCTACTCTATGAGGTGGGGGCCAGTCACTCAGAGTGTATCTACTGTATGAGGTGGGGGCCAGTCACTCAGAGTGTATCTACTGTATGAGGTGGGGGCCAGTCACTCAGAGTGTATCTACTGTATGAGGTGGGGGCCAGTCACTCAGAGTGTATCTACTGTATGAGGTGGGGGCCAGTCACTCAGAGTGTATCTACTGTATGAGGTGGGGGCCAGTCACTCAGAGTGTATCTACTGTATGAGGTGGGGGCCAGTCACTCAGAGTGTATCTACTGTATGAGGTGGGGGCCAGTCACTCAGAGTGTATCTACTGTATGAGGTGGGGGCCAGTCACTCAGAGTGTATCTACTGTATGAGGTGGGGGCCAGTCACTCAGAGTGTATCTACTGTATGAGGTGGGGGCCAGTCACTCAGAGTGTATCTACTGTATGAGGTGGGGGCCAGTCACTCAGAGTGTATCTCCTGTATGAGGTGGGGGCCAGTCACTCAGAGTGTAACTACTGTATGAGGTGGGGGCCAGTCATTGAGTGTATCTACTCTATGAGGTGGGGGCCAGTCATTCAGAGTGTATTTACTGTATGAGGTGGGGGCCAGTCACTCAGAGTGTATCTACTGTATGAGGTGGGGGCCAGTCATTCACAGGGTTTCTACTGTATGAGGTGGGGGCCAGTCACTCAGAGTGTATCTACTGTATGAGGTGGGGGCCAGTCACTCAGAGTGTATCTACTGTATGAGGTGGGGGCCAGTCACTCAGAGTGTATCTACTGTATGAGGTGGGGGCCAGTCACTCAGAGTGTATCTCCTGTATGAGGTGGGGGCCAGTCACTCAGAGTGTATCTACTGTATGAGGTGGGGGCCAGTCACTCAGAGTGTATCTACTGTATGAGGTGGGGGCCAGTCACTCAGTGTATCTACTGTATGAGGTGGGGGCCAGTCATTCAGAGTGTATCTCCTGTATGAGGTGGGGGCCAGTCACTCAGAGTGTATCTACTGTATGAGGTGGGGGCCAGTCATTGAGTGTATCTACTCTATGAGGTGGGGGCCAGTCATTCAGAGTGTATTTACTGTATGAGGTGGGGGCCAGTCACTCAGAGTGTATCTACTGTATGAGGTGGGGGCCAGTCATTCACAGGGTTTCTACTGTATGAGGTGGGGGCCAGTCACTCAGAGTGTATCTACTGTATGAGGTGGGGGCCAGTCATTCAGAGTGTATCTACTGTATGAGGTGGGGGCCAGTCACTCAGAGGGTTTCTACTGTATGAGGTGGGGGCCAGTCACTCAGAGTGTATCTACTGTATGAGGTGGGGGCCAGTCACTCAGAGGGTATCTACTGTATGAGGTGGGGGCCAGTCATTCAGAGTGTATCTACTGTATGAGGTGGGGGCCAGTCACTCAGAGTGTATCTACTCTATGAGGTGGGGGCCAGTCACTCAGTGTATCTACTGTATGAGGTGGGGGCCAGTCACTCAGTGTATCTACTCTATGAGGTGGGGGCCAGTCACTCAGAGTGTATCTACTGTATGAGTTGGGGGCCAGTCACTCAGAGTGTATCTACTGTATGAGTTGGGGGCCAGTCACTCAGTGTATCTACTGTATGAGGTGCAGGGAGTGCAGGCAAAGACAACAGTGTGTGCATGAATGGGAGTGAGTCAACAGTGACATTGTGTGCTGTGAATGCAGCCAGGAAGCTCTCTGGCCTCCAGTGTGCTGGAGAATGGCGAGCCAAGGCTAAAGCAAACAAAGGCTGAGTAGGATAGCGAGTCGAGTGCGGAGAAAGTGCAGACCTTTGCAGGGGACTGGGGTCACAGGGAAGAGTACGTGTGCTGGGCTTGCTGTTGTTCAGAGCCTCCCAGATGGTCACCTATATGCTCACCAGAAAGTAGACAGACAGAGTCAGTGAGATAGTCAGTCAAGTTAATAAGAAGACTCACCAAAGGCTCTTGTCATTTCAACGTTTCAATCGCAGTGTTGACTCTGGATTATGCCCTAGGATACTGAGTCAACTAGCTCGCTGATAGGATAGACTTCTACCATGTTTTTACAGTGTATCTGGTATTTGTAGCTCTTTGCACAACTGTACACACTACTAATGCGATGTGGCTGTAGTTGATTAACATCCTGAACGAGCTGGTTTTACTTTGGAGTTAAGGTTACAAAACAACCATACCATGCCTTATGTTCCACTTAGGAACATAGAGGACTACCATCATACCATACTTTGTGTTCATTAGGCGCCAAATGGTAGGAAAAAAACTAAAACATGTAGGGACTATCTGGACATGTTTTTCATTGTCCGTTGCAAAATGTTTTCCAACGTTTTCCTTTGTGTTCTTTAAAGAACACGAGCCAGGTTTTGAGATGGCAGTAAGCCCTATGAGGACCCAGAGTGAGTCTGACCTGGTCGTACTCGGAGCCAGCCTCCAGCAGACTCTGTTGGATGGCAAACTGCAGCAGGTCCTCCTCCTCATCACCACGCATGTTGTTGTCTCTCTGGTCACCTCCCAGCACAGTGTAACCCTGAGGGGGCTCGAACACACACGGGGGGATCTCCCCTCCACGACACGACGCTGCACGGGGGGGGGGGTGGGTAAACACACAGGGGGAGTGATGGGATGTTCTTGAATTGATGTGGTATTTGCGTCCCTTGCCTTAGCAACAATGAAAAACACATTAAAAATACCAAATAGTTACGTTATGTTTTGTTTATATTAACTGTTTATAAATGATACAACATAATGCAAGTCCTCTATACTGCAACACTTTATGTTTATGCGTTGATTAAAGTACTTAACAATCAAATTGGCTGGTCCAATTATAGATGAGTATACAGTAGTTGTAGTGAGGTGGTTTTGAGATAGAGATATCTATGTATTATTTTGAATGCTAAAAAGTTAACAAAAGTATTTAATATATTGTAAAGGCCAATAAAAACAAAGAAGGTTATTAAAATACCTTCTTTGTCACTAAGTTTTATGTCATTGGTGTTACAGCCTTTAAATTCACTCGTTACAAAGATGCACAAGGACCTTGAGTTCCCCCTTCAATGGCAAACGGTTATCAGGGAAGGGGTTTATATAAAAGACAATTTATTTATTTATTAAATGTCATAAATTTGAGGATTCTAATGATAATTTGGTAATGTACTAAATACAGAATGTCATCGGTGGTTCTCAATTTAAATGAAGGGAAAATTACATTGTGAGCAAAATTATGAATCATATCACTTTCATAAATTATTTTGTAAAGGTTAATTACTCTTGAATGATTGGGGAAAAAAAGATAATCTGCCTAAGTAGACAAATGTAATTATTTTTCATGAGATGGCCATAAACAACAACTGGTAACGCTGCATAGTTTTAGAAAGGTCTGGAACTCTCCATTCTGGTCATACTAGTTCTACATTTCTGAGGTGTACTCACATTTGAGGACACAAGCTCAAGCACATAGTAGAAATATTATGAAAATATGAAAAATCATACATGATTTTTTCCCTATTCAACAAAAGTGGGGCAATAGAGACTGAAATGACTTTCTAAATATAGCTCCGCTGAGGGAGTGGAAACGGAGAGCAGACAGATGGTCCTTTTTGGTGCTATAAGGTACGGACCCTACGGCGTTCACAGAACGCTTTGAACACCAAAATGTCAGTTGGACATGGTCCAGAACCATATGGGGGACTTAACAACAGTTGATTTGAGTTGATTTAATAAAATCCTCAATAATCTAAAATGTTTCATTGGTTGTGTTACCGTCATTGGTGTTACTACTCCTACTGGTGGTACAATGTTACCATAATGGTAAAACATATTTAAAGTCATTAAGCTGCCATATTAGATGTATTTAGAATGGGAAAATGTATCCAAATATATTTAAATAAAAAAGTTCATTTTTTTCCTAAATGTCATGCAAAAATCCCACCTCAATTCAAGAACGACCAAAGTTTTTCCTGTCCAACCATGTAAAACTCTGACTTTGTCCTGGCCAAGTCATGTGATTGGGAAACACTCCTGGCCCTATTTGTAGAGTAAAGACGCAGTGTATCACAGGATGTTCGTGGCACCTTAATTGCATCAAATGGTTTCCATGTGTTTGATACCATTCCGTTGGCTCCATTCCAGCCATTATTATAAGCCGTCCTCTCCTCAGCAGCCTCCACTGGAGTGTGTGTGTGTGCGTGTGTCTTTGTGTGTGAGTGTGTGAGTGTGTCTGTGTACGTGTGCGTCCATGTGTGTGTTTCTCACTCGTGGAGCTGGAGCTGGAGACACTAGAAGAGTCACTGCCTGGGGAGAGGGTGTCTGTGTCAGACCTGGGGCTGCTGTCCTTCCGCCCCGTCACCGAAACCTCCTCACACCCGTTCAGGTTCCCAAAGGTGATCCGGGCATTCAGGATGTGATAGATGGGTATTTCTGAGAAGACAAAGAGAAGTGATATTTGGGATTTAGGATTATTACTGGATTCATAATTAATGTGCAATAGGTGTAAATAGTCCAAACATGCTAAAAGTTCAAAAGACCACAATTTGGGCAGATCCCAATTAACCATATTTAAGGCATTATGCCACCCCTGACAGGTGGGTCAGCTTCAGTGGTGGAAAAAGTAGCCAATTGTCATACTTGAGTAAAAGTAAATATAGATTCATAGACAATGACTCAAGTAAAAGTGAAAGTTACCCAGTAAAATACTACTTGAGTGAAAGTAATTATACTTAAGTATCAAAATGAAATGTAATTCCTAAAATATACTTAGGTATCAAAAGTAAAAGTATAAATCATTTCAAATTCCTCATATTAAGGAAACCAGACGGCACAACTTTCTTGTTTTTTAAATTTTCTGATAGCCAGGGGCACACTACAACACTCAGACATAATTTTTATTTTATTTTTTTATTTTACCTTTATTTTACTAGGCAAGTCAGTTAAGAATATATTCTTATTTTCAATGACGGCCTAGGAACAGTGGGTTAACTGCCTTGTTCAGGGGCAGAACGACAGATTTTTACCTTGTCAGCTCGGGGATTTGATCCAGCAACCTTTCGGTTATGGGCCCAACACCCTAACCACTGGGCTACCTGCCGCCCCGCAATTGTGTTCAGTGAGTCCGCCAGATCAGAGGCAGTAGGGATGACTAGGGATGTTCTCTTGATAAGTGTGTTAATTGGACAATTTTTCTGTCCTGCTAAGCATTCAAAATGTAACAAGTACTTTCAGGGAAAATGTATGGAGTAAAAAGTACATTATTTTCATTAGGAATGTAGTGAAATAAAAGTAAAAGTTGTCAAAAATATAAATAGTAAAGTAAAGTACAGATACCCCTAAAAACAACTTAAGTAGTACTTTCAAGTATTTTTACTTAAGTACCTTAAACCACTGGTCTACTTTTGATAACCTCTCGCTTTCTCGCCACTCTCACTACCATGATGTGCCAGATCTCTAGGATGCAGAGCAAACTATCTGGTTACGAGAGTGTATTCTAGTCCCTCACCGATCTTGACAGGGAAGCCGGGGGGCAGTCGCAGGGTAATGAAGTCCCTGAGCTTGGCGAAGAGGGCATTGGAGATGGCCATGAGGTCAATGATGGGCGCCACCTGCTCCATTAGGGACAGAGGATGGGACTCACACAGCCACAGCTTAGCCTTGAACCTGAGGAAACCCGGGAAACATGTATGTATGTATATTACACAATACACCTTTTATTATAATTATAATTATTTAAAAAATGTCACCTTTATTTAACCAGGTAGGCCAGTTGAGAACAAGTTCTCATTTACAACTGCAACCTGGCCAAGACAAAGCAAAGCACCTGACTCTTGTTCAGTAGGGTTCACCGTAGCAAAACGTTTGGAAACGTAAAATGAAGAGCACCGTGAGAGACTGGAACTCCAGTTCTATCTCATCCTATAACATTGATATAACCCTAAGAGAATATTTTTTGTCTTGTAATTTGTTGCATTGCAAAAAATCGGCATCACCATTGACTCTGCAATCAACTGTTCCTCAAGCACTCTGTGTGTGTCTTGTGTGTAGGGTTTCTGTTCAGGCCAATCAATGTTTATTTTCAACTGATGACATAATATACTAGTAGCCTAGTAATCGGGCTGGGACATCATCTCACTGTTTTCTTGTCACAATCTATCCAATAACCAGCAGAATTCTAAACGGCTATTGATGTGATGGCCAGATTCATAGTCAACTACCAGATCACACATCATACATAGATTGGATAGTGTGTAGATACTGTAGAGTGTGTCCTAAATGGCACCCTATTCCCTATACAGTGCACTACTGGGCAAAGGTAGTGCACTGTATAGGGAATAGGTTGGCATTTGGGATGCATACATATTGTATGGTACTTGGACAGGGCTATTATAGCCAAGGGCCCCAGGTACAGAAGTTGTTATAAGGGCTGTGATGGCTGTCGCTGTCACCTCTGAGTCTTGGTGGTGAGGTGACAGGGGTGGCCAATATCCCGGGTGCCCAGAGGCAGGTTGGGATTGAAGTACTCCTCAGCTGTCGGGGCTGTGGGATTCGTCACGGCAGGACTTGACATCTGACTTACTAGGGCCTGTTGAGAAAATTGGCATGGAGGAGGGATGGGGAGAGAGGGAGAGAGGAGAGAGAGAGAGAGAGAGAGAGAGAGAGAGAGAGAGAGAGAGAGAGAGAGAGAGAGAGAGAGAGAGAGAGAGAGAGAGAGAGAGAGAGAGAGAGAGAGAGAGAGAGAGAGAGAGAGAGAGAGAGAGAGAGAGATTCAATGCTATTTGGCACTAAACAGACAGTACACAGTGGCAAACTATCTGACCACTGTGACTGATAGAAAACTGAGGAAAACATTGACCATGTACAGACTCAGTGAGCACAGCCTGGCTATAGAGACCGGTCGTCGCAGACAGATCTGGCAACCCAGAGATGCCAGGTTGTGTTTACTCTGCCCACAAAACGCAGTTGAAACGGAAACACATTTTCTCCTAAAATGTGATAATTATGCAGACATACGGGCAACTTTCTTTCCCCAAATTCAAAATAGAAATAAAGAATTTGAAACAGGAACAGATGATGAAAAATTACAATGCCTATTGGGTGAAAAGGTCCATTGTGCCATTTATGGTGCAAAATATGTTGCATTATGCCACACCCGTAGGGACAACCAGTTGACCCAACTGCAACCAAAAATACCATAAGGACAACCAGTTGACCCAACTACAACCAATAACCTCCCAACAAACTTACACACACACAAAACACACACATACAATTATTTTGAATATGTTTGGTTGTGTATGTGATAATTAATATGTAATGAATCTATATTTTTGTTGTTGTTAATAATAATATGAACGTTCTTTTTATTGTTACATTGTAAAGTGCTTTGGCAATATTGTTAAGTTGTAACTTTCATGCCAATAAAGCCGAATTTGAATTTGAATTTGAGAGAGAGAGAGATGGTGAAGAAAAGGAGAGAAAGTGAGAGGGATAAGGAAGGAAGGTTAAGAGAGAGCAAGCGAGAGGATGAGAGAGGGGGATAAAGATTGTCAGCGGGTTTGCCAGCAGAAGCCAATTAAAATGTTCATCAATATTTGAGAGAGAAGAGAAGCCCGGGGAACTCTTTACTCATATCAATACTGACAGCCATGTTGGCTTGTGATTTACTGTAGCTATAAGGTAAAATCCCTATACAATGATGATGATGATGATGATGATGATGATGATGATGATGATGATGATGATGACTATGACCACTAACCCCATTGTTGGTCCCCATGTGTTGCTCGGCGATCCCTAGGAAGTTCTGCAGGGGCGTTCTACCGCCTGAGGAAAAGGTCACATCAGTGGAACATTCATGAGAGGAACTCAGAACAAGTCTGTGACCACAGAAATAGGGTTAGTAGGAATGTTGGAATGTTGACCTGGTAGTGGGAGTGGGAATAGTATTCTACTAATACTATTTCTATGTCTGCAACACTAACATAAGAATTCTTGACTGCTGTCTCTCATCAATATTGGAGGGATGGAGATGGGGTAAGGGACTGGGGAAGTTGGGTTCTTGGAGGGAGGGCTTTGAGAGGGATGGGGCAGGTGATCAGAGCAGAGTACTTTGTCGGGTAGCCCAGGGAGGGACAAACAAGGACAATAGTCTTCTCTGGCCAAGGAAATTATATGGAAAATGAGCCTCTCAACAGGGGTGTGTCTATTAGTGCAAACCATAACTAAATATTTTGCAACCAAAACAAGCTAAACTCAAATCTTCGCACAATTCTCCCATTGACGTCAATTAAGGACTTACACCAAAGTCGGTGTTACGCACGCTTCTCTCAGCTCTGAATTGGGCCCTTTTACTACAGCTAAGCCAAGATGTGGAAGATGACCAATAATGACGCAAGGGGATTTTTAAACAAATATGTAGAACTTCAGCAAAGAGAGACACCTTTGGGCTTAGCCTTGAGTGGCTCACTGAGATGGTCTGTTCGGGTTCGAGTGATCAGTTCCATATTGGAGGCTCCGTACACCTAACAGGGAAGACAAGGACAAAAAGAGTATCATGGTTATGAGACTCTGGTTAAATAGTGCACTATATAGGGAAGAAGGTACCAATTTTATTTCATTCGAGGAAAAAATAAAATTGAAAGCCAGGGATATAAGGATTAATGACTACATGTCTGTACCTTAGCCTCATACCCGTTCACCATCTCTGTCTTCTCACTGCGCCAGCCTAAGATGCCAGTCTTATTCCTGCCAGACAGAGAGAGAGAGAGCCAGACACAAAACAACAGGTCGACTTAGAGATGGTGTTCTCCCTCCCTTCAATTCATATTCATAAATGGATTATTGGCATGTCGAGCATCCCCCTGACACTCAGCAAGCAATAAATGATTATTACACTCTCCCACGTTCTCACCTCCCCCTCTCTCACTCTCTCTCTTGTTCTCCTACCTTTCGTTTTCATACAATCTGACCAACATGAGAGATGTTTCTGGTCTTTCCCTTAGTGACCCCCTCCCTGCCTCTCCTCTTCCTCTCCGCCTCTCCTCTCCTTTATCCTTCTCTCACTCTATCAATCTTCTACTCCCTTTCTTTTTCATACCTATCTCTGCTCCTGCTCAATGCCAACACTCTTTCTCTCGTTCCCTCCGCCTCTCACCTCTCGAAGGTGATGTTTTTGGTGTCTAGCTGGGTGGTGACCACGGGTGCGGAGAGGCGGGCTGCCACCTGCTCCTCGCTGGGCTGTAGTGCCCCCAGGAGGCCCAGGCCGGTAGTGCCCCGCCGAGGGGAGGGAGACGTCAGGGAGGACACACACAGGGTCTCACAGAACACTAGCTGTCTGTCATGGTCCACCTCCATCACCACCGCACTGGAGTCTGACAGATAGACAGAGAGGAGGAGTAGTTAGAGAGAGAGAGAGAGAGAGAGAGAGAGAGAGGATGGGTTAGAGAGACAGAGGAAGAGGAGGAGGATGGGTTAGAGACACTGATAGATGGACAGAAATTGATTTAGACAGGTATAGAGAGAGAGAAAGATGGGTTAGAGAGAAAGGGAGAGGGAGAGGAGGAAGATAGGTTAGTGAGAGCGACAGACGTAAAGAAATATATGGAGAGAGACAAACAGAAAAATGGAAAGAGATAGGTTAGAAAGAGATAGGATGGGAGAGAAAGACAGGTTAGAAAGAGATAGGATGGGAGAGAAAGACAGGTTAGAGAGAGATAGACAGAGAGTTAGAGATATAGACAGGTTAGAAAGAGATAGACAGAGAGTTAGAGAGATAGACAGGTTAGAAAGAGATAGACAGAGAGTTAGAGAGATAGACAGGTTAGAAAGAGATAGACAGAGAGTTAGAGAGAAAGACAGAAAGGAGGGGGAATAGTTCAACTAAAGAGAGATAGACAGACAGGAGGAGAGTCTAGAGAGATGGAAAAGTAAGGTCATATAGACAGAGATGGAGTGAAACAGAAAGACATAGGAGGAGGAGGAGGAGGAGGAGGAGGAGGAGGAGGAGGAGGAGGAGGAGGAGGATTTAAAAAGCTGGAGGAGTCAATAAAAGACAGTGAGAGGAAGTAATATCAAAACAGGATATAGTCCTGTGTTGGAGAGATCTGACAGACAGTGACTAACATAATGATGACAGTGAGAGGGGGAAAGAAGGAAGGAAGGAAGTCCTGTGACAATAGAAAATAGGAATCGACCACACAAACACACACTATTGCACACACAAACACACACACAAACACACACACACACCGGCCCCTGACCCCTGACCTTGACCCCGGAAGATGAAGCTTCGGTTTCCTCTCTGCCAGGTCATCTGATCAAAGCCCATGAGAGTGGTGTCTACGCGCAGACACTGGCCACTCTTCCACACCCGGTACGTGTCACTGGGGCAGATACGGGACACCAGGGGCACTAGGAAAGAGAGAGATAGAGATAGAGAACCATAGAAATAGAATTGTGATGGTTGGACTGGCGGCCACTTTGAGTGTAATTTACCCATTCTAGTGATTCTATTTCTATGGAGACAATGCAGACCCACAGAGACAGGAAGTCTGTCACCAAGCTCATATACAGTCAAGCAGAAAGCCATCATCTGGGCAGGTGAAAAGCTGAGAGGCAGATAACATCACTTATTATGACTTACCCCAGCTTGTAAACTCCCATTTCATCTCCACGTAAAAGTCCTGAGCCTTGGGAGAGAGAGAGAGAGAGAGAGAGAGAGAGAGAGAGAGAGAGAGAGAGAGGAAGGGGGAGACACCCACACACAGAACAGGAGCAAGAGAGAGAAAGATAGTATTGTTGGGGTGACCAGGAACAAAGGACTGTAGCTGTTCCAATCCTATCCCATGGCTGGTGGTGAGACAGAGACAGATATGGAGGAGGTGGGATTAATAATAGAACTAGTGGGGGGAGTGCAGTGTTCCGGACTTGGGAGAGAGAGAGACAGAGAGAGGGATGAAGAAAGGGGTGTACATCAATCATAAACTGTATCCATACACATTGGATAACTGTAACCGTACACATTGGATAACTGTAACCGTACACATTGGATAACTGTATCCGTACACATTGGATAACTGTAACCGTACACATTGGATAACTGTATCCGTACACATTGGATAACTGTAACCGTACACATTGGATAACTGTAACCGTACACATTGGATAACTGTAACCGTACACATTGGATAACTGTAACCGTACACATTAGATAGCTGTATCTGTACTCATTGAATGCAGTGATCACAATATAGTGGCTATGTCCAGGAAAGCCAAAGTTCCAAAAGCTGGGCCTAAAATAGTATATAAGAGATCACACAAAAGATTTAGCTGTGACTCTTACGTGGTTGATGTATAAAATATGTGTTGGTCTGATGTGATTTATAAGGAGCATCCAGACGCTGCACATGATGAATTTATGACATTGCTTCTTCCAATTATTGATCAACTGTTAGAACTGTTAAGGCTCCATGGATTGATGAGGAATTGAAAAACTGTATGGTTGAGATGGAGTGGCTAATGAGTCTGGCTGCACATCTGACTGGTTGAGAAAATGATGTAACTAAACTCAACAAAAAGAAGAAGAAACTGTATTATGAAGCCAAGATCAATGATATAAAGAGTTGAACTCCATCTTTCATCGAATCAGATAGCTCATTCATCCCAAACCCATTTCATGTTGCCAATTATTTTAATGATTACTTCATTGGCAAAGTGGGCAAACTTAGGCAGGAAATGCCAACAACGAAGAGTGAGCCATTGTATTCATGCATAAAAAAAAGTAATGAAATAAAATAATTGTACGTCTGAATTTTGTAAAGTTAGTGTGGGAGGTGGATTTTACAAACTTAGATGGAAAGCTACTGAAGATGGTCGCTGACTCAATGGCCAATCCTATCTGTCATAACTTTAATCTGAGTCAAGAGGAAGGTGTTTGTCCTCAGGCCTGGAGAGAAGCCAAAGTCATTCATAGTGACCTTTACTGGTTCTAACAGCAGAGCTATAAGCTTGCTGCCAGCTGTTAGCAAATAAAATGGTGTTTGACCAAATACAATGCTATTTCTCTGTAAACAAATTGACAACAGACTTTCAGCATGCTTATAGAGAAGGGAACTCAACATGTACTGCACTGCACTGACAGAAATGACTGATGATTGGTTGAAAGACATTTATAATAAGCATATTGTGGGAGCTGTACGGTTAGATTTCAGTGCAGCCTTTGATATTATTGACCATAACCTGCTGTTGAGAAAACTTGTTTATGTTTTATGGCTTTTTAACCTCTGCCATATCATGGATTCAGAGCTATCTACCTAATAGAACTCAGAGGGTTTTCTTTAATGGAAGCCTCTCTGATGTCAAACATGTAAAGTGTGGTGTACCGCAGGGCAGCTTTCTAGGACCACTACTCTTTTCTATTTTTACCAATGACCTGCCACTGGCATTAAACAAAGCATGTGTGTCCATGTATGTGTCCATATACGCATCAGAAACCACAGTTAACGAAGTCACTGAAACCCTTAACAAAGAGTTGCAGTCTGTTACCAGCTGAATCTGGTAATGAATGGTGTGGCTGTTGAACAAGTTGAGGAGACTAAATTACTTGGTGTTACCTTAGATTGTAAACTGTCATGGTCAAAACCTATAGATTCAATGGTTGTAAAGATGGGGAGAGGTCTGTCCGTAATAAAGAGATGCTCTGTTTTTTTTGACACCACACTCCAAAAAGCAAGTCCTGCAGACTCTAGTTGTATCTTATCTTGATTATTGTCCAGTCATATGGTCAAGTGCTGCAAAGAAATACCTAGTTAAGCTGCAGCTGGTCCAGAACAGAGCGGCACATCTTGATCTTCATTGTAATCAGAGGGCTAATATTAATATTCCAACTTACACACAGCTCTGACACACACACTTACCCCACCAGACATACCACCAGGGGTCTTTTCACAGTCCCCAAATCCAGAACAAATTCAAGAAAGTGTACAGTATTATATAGAGGTTTAAAAAAAAACTGATAAAGCAACATCTCACGGCACAACGCCTCTCCCCTATTTGACCTAGATAGTTTGTGTGTATGCATTGATATGTAGGCTATGTGTGCCATTTTTTTTTTTACATTTTCAATGTATGTAGTTCTGTCCTTGAGCTGTTCTTGTTTATTAACATTCTGTATTATGTCATGTTTAATGTTTTGTGTGGACCCCAGGAAGAGTAACTGCTGCTTTCGCAACAGGTAATGGGGATCCTAATAAAATGCAAAATACCAAAAATAAACAATAGGAGGGGTGTGGCTCTGGGAGAGGAGAGATCTGGTAGCAGATACTGTTCAGCTACAGTAAAGCAGTGGTTGTGTGGCTAAATTGTGTTTTTAAATGATCAATTAAATCAAAGAAAACAGTAAGGGGTGGAATAATGGACACAGATCCAAGACTAGGCTTAATCTGTGTCCGGGAACCCCCTGTTAGACTAGCTAGGAACTAGAAAACAACAACTCATTATTATAAACTAAGTGGTTCCACAGCCTTTTTTGTGATTGCTAAACTTTTATGTCCAAGTGTTATCTGAAACTTGTCTTTTATGGTCATTAAACTATGAATTATTATTTGGGCTAAGTCCTAACACAAAATATATCTACAAGTGTTTCCTAAATGTCTCTAGTCTGAAGTTACGGTTGTGCTCTGTAGTTGTGTTCGGTGTCAGTGGCTCTCACCTGGTGCAGTCTCTCCAGGAGGACAGGGATTCCCGCCAGTCTGTTAGTGGTCCGCTGGTAGTCACGGTAATGCAGAACTAGGCGCACCAGCTCTGGGTCTTGTGTGCTGACTGCCTCCTGGAGCACTATGGGAGAGAGAAAGAGCGGGACATTATTAACTAGAGGTTTACTACAGTACCATCAACAAACAATCTTCACCTTACATATAGACACACTGTATAATGTACCGTGCTGCTCTGAACTATGTGCTATACACTACACTACACTACACTACACTACACTACACTACACTATACTATAGTATACTATACTATACAGGTCGCTTCCCAGTGCCACAGTACTCAATCAACTCTGAGGAAACTCTGACTAACCAACTCTCTGAGGAAACTGAATAACCTACCCAATCAATTTAAATTTCATTTTAAATTATCAATAAGTGCATTTAAAAGCAAGTGTGCCTAATTCCTTGATTAGATCCATCCACAACGGCCATTTGGCTCACCATCAACCCACAATCAAATGGTTCATATTTGTAGAATCCAATCCCCTCAATCTATTTCTATAGAGATTCTATACAGTACATCCTTCCAACCTTTAATGGTGAGTCACTATTAGACTATTAGCCAATGTATCTATGCTTTCACAGTACCTTTGCCCGTTGTGTTTTCTGGATGATTCTGCTGAAAAAAACATTTTCCCTTGATAAAGTTTTCTTCCGCTACTGCTACTAGTACTACTCCTGCTAATGATACTGCTACAACTACTGTTACTGCTACAGTACTACTGCTACTAATGATACTACTACTACTACTCCTCCTACTTCTACTACTACTACTCCTACTACTACTCCTACTACTACTACTACTACTCCTACTACTACTACTACTACTACTACTACTCCTACTACTACTACTACTGCTACTGCTACTACTACTACTACTACTACTACTCCTACTACTACTACTACTACTCCTACTCCTACTACTACTACTACTACTACTCCTACTACTACTACTACTACTACTACTACTACTACTACTACTACTCCTACTACTACTCCTACTACTACTCCTACTACTACTACTACTACTACTACTACTACTACTACTACTACTACTCCTACTACTACTCCTACTACTACTACTACTACTACTACTCCTACTACTACTCCTACTACTACTACTACTACTCCTACTACTCCTACTACTACTACTACTACTACTACTACTACTACTACTACTGCTACTCCTACTGCTACTAATGTAACTGCTACTGCTACTACTACTGCTACTACTACTACTACTGCTACTGATACTCCTACTACTACTACTGCTACTCCTACTGCTACTAATGTAACTGCTACTGCTACTACTACTGCTACTACTGCTACTACTGCTACTGATACTCCTACTACTACTACTACTACTACTACTGCTACTCCTACTGCTACTAATGCTACTGCTACTGCTACTACTACTGCTACTACTGCTGCTACTCCTACTGCTACTAATGCTACTGCTACTGCTACTACTACTGCTACTACTGCTACTACTGCTACTGATACTGGTACTACTACTACTACTACTATTACTACTACTACTGCTACTCCTACTGCTACTGCTACTGCTACAATGACTACTACTACTACTACTACTACTCCTACTACTACTACTACTACTACTACTACTACTACTACTACTACTACTACTACTACTACTACTACTACTACTACTTCTACAACACATGCTACTTCTTCTACTACTTCTTCTACTACTCCTACTCCTACCAACATACTATTAACACCCCTCCCTGTCTCACCCGTCCATCCATTGCGGTTCTCCTTGCTGACGTCAGCACCATGTTGGAGGAGCAGGCGTGCACAGTCCAGGCGACCCAGAGTGACAGCCAGGTGGAGGGGGGTCCGACCCCGGGGGTCCAGGGTCTCCACATCCACCTGAGGGAGGTGGGGGGGGGGGGTAAGGAAGAGAATAGGAAAGAATTGGGGTCATTGTATGGCATGGCGTGCAGGGCTCATCTGGCAGGGAGAGAGAGAAAAAATAGAGAGAGAGAAGGAGAGAGGGTGGAGGAGGTGTGGAGGAGAGAGTGATGGAAGGAGAAGAGACAGGTGATAATTGAGCTATCACATCCACATGTGAAAGGAGTGCCAGTGTTCTAGATGGGTTGGCTTTATATAGTGAGTTACACTATAACTGTCTAGATGTAACATGTCTGTAATTCTCTAGAGTTTATCTCTCTCTCTCTCTCTCTCTCTCTCTCTCTCTCTCTCTCTCTCTCTCTCTCTCTCTCTCTCTCTCTCTCTCTCTCTTTCTCTCTCTCTCTGTCTCAGCCTCTTCCTGCCTCAGTTTTGATACAGTAGCTACAGTTGAAGTCGGAAGTTTACATACATTTAGCTTGAAGTCATTAAAACTCATTTTTCACCACTCCACAAATGTCATGATAAGTCGGTTAGGACATCTACTTTGTGCAAGACACAAGTAATTCTTCCAACAATTGTTTACAGACAGATTATTTCACTTATAATTCCATATATCACAATTCCAGTTGGTCAGAAGTTTACAAACACTAAGTTGACTGTACCTTTAAACAGCTTGGAAAAATCCAGAAAAATATGTCATGACTTTAGAACGTCTGATAGGCTAATTGACATAATTTGAGTCAATTGGAGGTGTACCTGTGGATGTATTTCAAGTCCTACCTTCAAACTCAGTGCCTCTTTGCTCGACCTCATGGGAAAATAAAAAATAATCAGCCAAGACCTCAGAAAAATCAATTGTAGACCTCCACAAGTCTTTTTCATCCTTGAGAGCAATTTCCAAACGCCTGAAGGTACCACGTTAATCTGTACAAACAATAGTACGCAAGTATGAAAATCATTGGACCACGCAGCCGTCATACCGCTCCTAGAGAGACAGACGTTTGGTGCGAAAGTACGAAGTACGAATAACAGCAAAGGACCTCGTGAAGATGTTGAATGAAACGGGTACAAAAGTATCTATATCCACAGTAAAACAAGTCGTATATCGACATAACCTGAAAGGCCGCTCAGCAAGGAAGAAGCCACTGCTCCAAAACCGCCATAAAAAAGCCAGACTACAGTTTGCAATGGCACATGGAGACAAATATCGTACTTTTTGGAGAAATGTCCTCTGGTCTGATGAAACAAAAATAGAACTGTTTGGAGGAAAAAGGGGGAGGCTTGCAAGCCGAAGAACACCATCCCAACCGTGAAGCACGGGGGTGGCAGCGTCATGTAGTGGGGGTGCTTTGCTGCAGGAGGGACTGGTGCACTTCACAAAACAGATGGCATCATGAGGAAGGAAAATGATGTGGATATATTGAAGCAACATCTCAAGACATCAGTCAGGAAGTTAAAGCTTGGTCGCAAATGTTGTGGCAAAATGGCTTAAGGACAACAAAGTCAAGGTATTGGAGTGGCCCTGACCTCAATCCTATAGAAAATTTGTGGGCAGAACTGAAAAAGCGTGTGCGAGCAAGGAGGCCTACAAACCTGACTCAGTTACACCAGTTCTGTCAGGAGGAATGTGCCAAAATTCACCCAACTTATTGTGGGAAGCTTGTGGAAGGCTACCTGAAACGTTTGACCCAAGTTAAACAATTTAAAGGCAATGCTACCAAATACTAATTGAGTGTATGTACATTTCTGACCCACTGGGAATGTGATAAAATAAATAAAAGCTGAAATAAATCATTCTCTCTACTATTATTCTGACATTTAACATTCATAAAATAAAGTAGAGATCCTAACTGACCTAAGATAGCGAATTTTTACTAGGATTAAATGTCAGGAATTGTGAAAAACTGAGTTTAAATGTATTTGGCTAAGGTGTATGTAAACTGCCGACTTCAACTGTATATCAGTCTAGTAGCATACTGCAGTGTGTTTGATGTAGTCTCTCTTCTCTGCAGTCTATTTGGTCTAAGTCAGCAAGTCTCTATGTCTATAAATCTGGTCTCTGGCTTGTGATTAAACAAAGTTCATTAGAACACCTGGCAGGATCCAAGGTCAAGAATAAACCAACCACATGCTGGCATCCTAATGAGGAAGGCTGATAGAAGGTGACTCAAATGACACATTATTCCCTCTGTCGTGGTCTACTTTTGACCAGAGCCCTGTGGTGGCACTGGTCAAAGTAGTGCACTATAAATAGAACAGTGTGTCATTTGGGACGCACAAAAGGAGACGCTCTGAGGACTCAGAATCTGCCTAGCTGGTGGATGTGAAAAATGTATCAATGAAGTGACAATGCATGGAAATGGATGGATGGAGCTTGCTGTTGTGAGGGGAGAAGCGGTTGTAACAGTGAATAAGCGCAATTGCTTTATGGTGCACTTCCACCCGAGCTGTGTGTCTATTCATATTTGCATTGGAAATGTTTCAAATCACAAAGTATACAGACTGTTGTGTTGTGTTGTGTTGTGTTGTGTGAGGGCTTGTGTTTTGGTTCACGTGTGCCCCAGTGCAGGTCAGTGCAGCCCTGATGGTTGGTGTTGGTGTGTCGGTGTACTTTGGAGTGTGTTATTGTGGAGTGTGTTGTACAGTACATCAGAGAAAGGATGCTGGGTTGTTTTTCACCAGGAGCAGCCTCCCGCCTCCCACGTGGAGCCTCCTCATCTCCCCCGCTGCTCTCCCTCTCTCTCCAGGGGCCTCCCTGGGGGCCACGCCCCGCTCTGTAATTACCAAACCTAGCCTTACCTTAAATGACGCCTCCGCTTGATCGTAAGCAACAACTGGGGCTCTTAATCTCAAACAGGGATGACGAGGAGGACAGGAGGAATTGAACGGCAGAAAAACAGGAGGAGGAATCCACACAGGCACTGTCGGAGGTGAAGGACAAGGTGGGGAGGGAATAGAGGTGTATCGCTATAGCAACCCAACGGATGAGAAGAAGAGGCGGGAGAGAGGGAGAAGGAGGAGGAAGGTGTGCTATGCGTTGGAGCTGGTTGAATGGCGGCAGCTGCTCTGTGAGATAGAGAGGGTGGGGGTGGTAGCATAGTCTGTGTGTGTACTGAATAATGGGTAGTGAGTGATTGATGTCAGAGTGGTGGCCCTGGGGATGACACTGAGGAAATAGAGAGAGAGAGAGAGAATGGGTGGAAGGAAAAAAAGATAAGAAAGATGGAGTGAAACTGGCAGATAACAGATAACAGATAACAGATAACAGTGAAGAGTACATTAACAGTAAGAGCAGAGCAGCAAAAGACTGTGGTAGTTTTCTTATGATTTGAGGGGGACTAATGTAATGATTGTTGTCTTACTAGGCTCTTTGTAACCTATCAAAGTATGTTGGACCAGTGCTTAGCAAGATTGCCTACATGCTGGGAGGCCCAGGTTCAAAATCCACAAGGGGCGTTGCACTGTCACTACTCCCTACAATATTTAAGTGATAATGCCCTCGAAGCCAGTGTTTGGAGAATATAACACCAATATATCCTCCAAACACCACTTCGAGGGCATTATCACTTTTATACAACTGGTTACCAACCTATTCAAATAATGATTTACATATTTTCATAGAAAACGTTATTTTGAATAATTTATTGATACTATTTCATCCTTCCACAAGATATAGTCCAGGCACAAATCTAGGGTTGCTACCCAAGCCGGCTGGTCGTTCGTTCTATCGGTTCGGTTGCCAGAGACGCGACCCAGTTGTTAATTCTTTTTGTTCTGTATCTATGGACGCGACCCAGTCGTTAGTTCTAAATGTTCTATTGTCATACTGGCTGGCAACGTTCTTATCCCTTGCTAGCTAGCCAACTACGACCAACGTACAGTCACGTCAAACAGTGCAGTCAGAATAACAACAAAGTAGCTGCATTTGCATTTGTTTAAGCTGTTTTCTACTGACTTTTATTTGGGTACATCCATAACAATGAGGCTAATGATGCGTCGCAATATTTGACGGATATTCGCGCTTTCAAACCTCAATAGCTTTCAAACCACAGACTCCAAATGAGTGTCATGATGTTGGAAAAATTGCGCACAACATTGCTAATAAACATGTGGAAATGTGAGCTGCATTTTTTTATTCCTAGTTGAATTAGTTAGGGAGCATAAACAAAGTACAAACCTTTTTTACATTTGAATTTTAATAGCTCCTTGGTCATGTGACCTACCACCCTAAAACATGCTTTAGATTGTCCACTCACTATGCCTTCATATCACACACTCTGTTGTTTTTCTACTTTCATCTCACACTATTAGACTTAAATCTGTAAGTCTGAGACCCAGTAGGTGTGGACATTGCTGCACAGTGGACACCCACACTCAGAAGTAATTTGGGAAAATGGAGAGTATCTGACTGATTAACAGTGATTACTATTATCTGTCTGACCCCCTTGTACCCTCAAACCCTTCCAGGACATTACAATCTCACGACTCAGGATATTCAATGGTCCCTAGACTCCTTTCTATCAGTCCTCAAGCTTCAATAGGACAGTCAAAGACTGTGTAACTGTTGAAATTCAGAGTCAATGTTATAATTTTTTGTAAGTCTTATCGTCGGGCATAAAATGTTGTCTCCAGTTTCTTGCTTTCTCAGGTCCTGCTGAGTGGACGGTATTGATGCCTTTTCAGTCTAGCTCCAGTCAGGTGTCGTTATGTTATAAGCACCACGACACCCCCCTCCCGTTTCATAACACACTCTCACCTTCTACCATTTGTCTACACTCCAAGAACCATGAGAGCCCTCTAGCTGTAGATTCCCCCAGATCCATGACAACTGAGATTCCCATATCCATAGCCTTCTTCCCAGAGACACCCTCATGTCTATTAACCTGACAGGAAGGATGGGTAAAGTTTCTGCACAATACAAATTGAATATCGGGGCCAATTAGTCTGAGACCCCTGCAGAGATAATATTGACTGTATTGTAACACTACATTCAGGATCGCTTTGTTCTGTATGCAAAAGTGCTGACATGCCCTGTGTTTATTTGATGGCTGACAATTTATTTTTATTTTTATTTATTTCACCTTTATTTAACCAGGTAGGTCAGTTGAGGACAAGTTCTCATTTGCAACTGTAACCTGGCCAAGACAAAGCAAAGCAGTGTGACAAATAACAACACAGAGTTACACAGTAAACAAACATAGTCAAAAACACAATAGAAAATCTATATACAGAGTGCAAAATGTAGTGCAAAATGCAGTAAGGTTAGGAGGTAGGACAATAAATAGACCATAGTGGTGAAATAAATTACAGATTATCATCATTAACACAGGAATGAAGGATGTGCAAATTATGATGTGCAAATAGAGATACTGGAGTGCAAGATTAGTGAAAATAACAAAAATAAATATGGGGATGAGGTAGTAGTGTGGGCTATTTACAGAAGGGCTATATACAGGTGCAGTGATCGATAAGCAGCTTTGACAGCTGATGCTTAAAGTTAGTGAGGGAGATAGGAACCTCTAGCTTCAATGCTATAAAGATTGCCACGTTTTCTTACCAGATCAGAGATACTTCGATAGAGGGTATATGCTCTGCCAATTTGTCTGTCCATTTAGGAATGTTGTGTGTATTTGTGCAACAAACTCCAGAACTCAACTTTTCTCCAAAATACCTTTCTTTCTTCTCTATCAACCATAGGCCCTTATGTTTGGTTCAACAGGTCTCATATTTTTCGCTAGTGGTTTATTTATTTCAAATGTGTGCTCATGTAAGCAGGCCACTAGTACTTCAAAGACCATTAGTTATTTTAATGGAGGACAACCTGCAGATTTCTTACATCCAATTTCTTGAATAATAATCTTCTTTTGTCATAAATGATTAATTATTCTATATACAATTATTTATTTTTTATCTAAGTTAGAACAACACAACTAACAATGACATAGCAGGCCCATCTTCACCTGTAACTACATTCAACTTGTACAAGGTAATAATAAGAAATACACTAATAAATGCTTTTCAAATGCTTCCATTTGTGTGACTATCTTAGAGGGAATCCTTTTGTCTTTGAAGAAAACTAGAATTCCTGAAGTGTTTTATTAATCATTTAGAATGTCTATATGACTGCTTGGGAAAGCTGTCGTGGTTAAGGACAACGTGGTCTTTGATAAGATGACAGAGACGAATATTTGCCCAGGCCAGTAAGCAAATGGTCAGCTGGAGACAGCATGTCTGTTTGCCGCTAGAGAGATAACAGTTGCTATTGCTGAATGATACAGGCACCGTCATGTAAACAATCTGGCAAGGGTTATAGTCAACGAACAAAGCAACACAGGTTCTTCTATTATGAATATTCTTTAACAATATAATTGAACCAGATGCTTTTACCCAGCCGGACAGGAGACTGTGCTTTTTCATGTTAATATAAACAACTATCTGTCAAATGGCCCACAGAAACGATATAGTCTGAAGCTTCAATGTAGCTTGTAGGTCTAAAAGCGTTTTTTGTCCTTACTATGTTGAAATGTCTAAGCTTTTTGTTTGACTCTCGGAAGTCATTTTAAGTCAAAGCCTTGTTTTCCCTGGTACATAAACGTATACTACTAACTAATTATGTTTAATTTAATTTAAAAATCTTGTCTTATTTTCAGGACTTTATTCTTTTTTTTATGAGGGTCATAGCACTGGAGAATAACCTGGTTCTGGTCCAGACGTACCGGACTCATTTGCCTCTAAAAGAGTAATTAAAGTTATGTTTGCTTGGTCATCCTTATGCCCTCCATGCAATACTTGCTGTTGGTTGTAATAGTTACTGTCATGTTTTTGTCCACATTTGTTTGGAAATACGTGTAACTGTCCTTTGTCATTGGCGCATACAGCTTCCTGGTACTGTGACACTAGTTGTCATGTTGTCCACTAAGCTGGTTGTTGTTAGTCTAAAGTATACTTTTACAAGTTTGTTTAATATTTGCATTTGTCACCCAGCTCTTTGTCTCACGAGTCCAGTCTGCCTTTAACAGCCCTTATTGCAAAGACGACAATGTCATTCATTTACTGTCCAGGTACATTTTTTGTTGAAAATGAAAAAAATATGAATAGTAATATCTTACAAATAAGTGGTTTTCTGCAGGGTGGATTATGTCCTGTGCTGGCCCCATTGTCATATCCGTTCTGGATCCTGAGTGGGAAAATGCCTCTATGTATGTGTATACTGTATGTGGGCATGTCTTACGTCCGTCCTACATGTAGTGTTGGTACATGGAATATTCCTCAACTGTGTATATCATGAATTGCTATTGCAAATAGAAGTATTGTGTTCAACAACTGACATTTTCAGATCTTATTTTGACAAACTGTCACGATGTGGGTGTTGGAGAGACCAAGACGCAGCGCAGGGATAGTAGTTCGACATAATTTCTTATTTATTTTATATATTAATGGAAACCAAATGGCGAACTACAGGATTCAAACAGAAACTATAAACTAACGTCACATTCACAAAAACACACGGAATGAATGGACGTAACAAAAAGAACACTTACTTCACCCGTGACTGCGACATATACCTCGACATGTACGATAACAACCCACACCCGCGTGAGGGACAGACTCAACATATATTGGATCCCTAATTAGAGACAACGGATAGCAGCTGCCTCTAATTAGATAGAGGTCCACCCAAACCCACAAAGAAACAGAAAAGAACGACACTGTCAGACTCTGACCAAGCTACATAGAGATGCCTATAGCTTCTCTATGGCCAGAGCCTGACACAAACACACTTTAAATTGGTGCTTACAATTAATTCTCTATTGTCATAGACTTGGGTGGGCACTGTCATCTGGGATATTTGTGATATGACTTTCTTTAAGCACGTTCTGATGAAACTGTCACTTAATATTTGTTTCTTAAAGTCTACAAACTCTCTACAATTATTCACTCTGTGACAGGGTTGGATCCTATATGCTACTTTTATTATTCTCCTGTAAATGGTTCAGTGCCTATAATTTAGGCTGTGTTTAGAATGGGACGTAAAGGAAAATACCTCTACTATATTACACTGATAAGGAAAACAGCATACCGTTTTGGCCTTTGTATTAATTTGCCTATAACTAATCAGAATTCCATTATGTTGACATAAAAAAAGAGAATACTTCAAAATGAGAAGATCCTGCCATGGGAAAGAAGACTGTGTGGAAAGGAGAGGAAATAGCTGTGGGGTCTTTGTAATGTAGGTTTGATAGTTATATTTTCAATATTGAATTGTTAGCTAGTTAGGTCCAAAACTATTTTATTTGTTGGTGTAGATGGCCAAGGAAGTTGTACAGAACCTCCCCAACATCCCCTCCAAAATTGATATAGAACCGTCACAAAAACACATGGCGCAACTGTTAAAAGAAATGGCTGATGATGTACAAAAAATGTCTGGTATGTAATGACATTTAATTCAAAGTAAATGTCAATTCTTTATTTTTATGTAGTTGTGTGAGACAACCATATGTTCAGTTCATGCCTATGGTTTCAGAATTTCAAAGCCAACAACTGCTTCATGTGTGCCACTGATAAAGAACCTGAATGTGGCCCAAAGACTGACTGGGTTAATCTTTTGACAACAGTGACGGCATGTAAGACAACTTATGATATAACACAATGGATGGCTAATTCGTCATACTTCATTGATATTTGATATTATTTATAACGTGTTATACTTTGTTTCGTTTTAGATTGAATGTTTTGCATGCCAACGGTGGTTCCATGTTGTGGATGAAGACAAAAGAGTTCAACAGAGTGAAGAACACAAACAGGAAGTGCCGTCTTTGTTGTTGAAAATGTATGCTACACCCCATCCACACTGAAGAGGCTCTGAAATGTACATCAACCAGGGATAAAGAGAAAGTTAACACTGTGAAATGTTTTGTACTTATTTTAAGTAAAGTGTCTGTTGACATGTTGGAAAAGATTAAAGGTCTACCATTTCTGTTTAACTTGTCAATATTCCATTTTTATTCATTGATTATCTGGCCACCATTACTGTGGTTACATGTTCAGTATATGTATTGACCAGCAAACCCACTGCAGCCTACCTTACTGGCCGTGCAGTTCACTATCCATCCCTGCTTTGGACAATTAATAACATGACTCTTGTACTTTGCACCTTTTTCCTTTATGGTTGATATTAACGATGAAAGGAGATATTCTCTTTCTCTCTCCAATTGTGTACCGCTGTTAAGTACCGTGGCAAAAGGGAAAAGAAGTACTCAGAACTACCAATCATTATAGATAAACATGAAAGAAAAGGGTCAACACAACACTGGACTGAATGGTCAAACTAATATTAATGTACAACAATATAGAAGATCCATAACTAGAGGTTATGCAATATGGGTATAATATAATATATACAGACGTACTCAATTTTGTTGGTACCCCTCCACAAAAAACGAAGAATGCACAATTTTCTCTGAAATAACTTGAAACTGACAAAAGTAATTGGCATCCACCATTGTTTATTCTATATTTAATAGAAATCAGAATTTGATTTTATTATTGTAAATAATAAAACAAATGAAAATGGCATGGACAAAAATGATGGGACTCTTAACCTAATATTTTGTTGCACAACCTTTAGAGGCAATCCCTGCAATGAAATGTTTTCTGTAGCTCTCAATGAGAGTTCTACACCTGTTAACAGGTAGTTTGGCCCACTCTTCCTGAGCAAACTGCTCCAGCTGTCTCAGGTTTGATGGGTGCCTTCTCCAGACTGCAAGTTTCAGCTCTTTCCATAGATGTTTGATAGGATTCAGATCAGGACTCATAGAAGGTCACTTCATAATAGTCCAATGTTTTGTTCTTATCCATTCTTGGGTGCTTTTAGCTGTGTGTTTTGGGTCATTATCCTGTTGGAGGACCCATGACCTGCGACTGAGACAGAGCTTTCTGACACTGGACAGTACGTTTCGCTCCAGAATGCCTTGATAGTCTTGAGATTTCATTGTGCCCTGCACAGATTCAAGGTACCCTGTGTCAGGCGCAGCAAAGCAGTCCCAAAACATAACCAAGCCTCCTCCATGTTTCACTGTAGGTATGGTGTTATTTTCTTTGAAAGCTTTGTTTTTTCATCTGTGAACATAGAGCTGATATGACTTGCCAAAAAGCTCCAGATTTGACTCATCTGTCCAAAGGACATTCTCCCAGAAGGATTGTGGCTTGTCAATATGCATTTTAGCAAATTCCAGTCTGGCTTTTTTATGTTTTTCTTTCAAAAGTGGAGTCCTCTTGGGTCTTCTTCCATGGAGCCCAATTTCGCTCAAAAAGCGACGGATGGTGCGATCAGAAACTGACGTACCTTCACCTTGGAATTCAGCTTGTATGTCTTTGGCAGTTATCCTTGGTTATTTTTCTACCATTCACACTATCCTTCTGTTCAATCTGGGGTCGATTTTCCTCTGGGGTCGATTTTCCGCTACAGTTCCATGGACCTTAAACTTCTTAATAATATTTGCACCTGTTGTCACAAGAACATCAAGCTATTTGGAGATGGTCTTGTAGCCTTTACCTTTACCATACTGGTCTATTATTTTCTTTCGGATCTCCTCAGACAACTCTCTCCTTTGCTTTCTCTGGTCCATGTTCAGTGTGGTGCACACAATGATACCAAACAGCACAGTGACTACTTTTCTCCATTTAAATAGGCGGAATGACTGATTACAAGATTGGAGACGTGTGATACTAATTAAAGAAACTAATTAGTTTGAAATATCACTGTAATCAAATTATTTATATTTTTTTAAGGGGTACCATTAGAATATCTAAAGCCATTTTAGAATATCTTTGTAGAATAAGCAATAATGAATCTCTTTTCACAGCTTCTTTTCTTTATTCTATGACATACCAAAGGCATGCAAGTATACATGATAAAATATATTTTAATTTCATCTCCTTTCAGGAGGAATTAAGCCTTATTTCAAAGAGCTGTAAGGGTACCAACAAATTTGAGCACGTCAATATAATTTGTTTAACACTTTTTTGGTTACTACATGATTCCATATGTGTTATTTCAAAGTTTGGATGTCTTCACTATTATTCTACAATGTAGAAAATAGTAAAAATAAAGAAAAAGCCTGGAATGAGTAGGTGTCCAAACCTTTGACTGGTACTGTACATCCATAGAAATTATGCTGATTGATGATTTCGACTGGCTGAGAAAATCTGCCTGCCTGACTCCCGACTCCAGACATGTGACAGCTGGATCGCATTTGAATATTGAAACAATGTTGTAAATGGCAGAGAGACAGACAGCAAGCATTATACAAATCTCCAATGTTGAAAACAAAAAAATGTATGTTTTATAGTGGAGATCATGTTTATAAAGTGCCTGGCTGGGCTGATGAGAGAGTGGCTTGAGCAGTCAGATGGAACAGAGAAAATAGGCATTTTAACATTATAGATTTAGTTGTTGGCAACTTGTGGAATAGACACCGTCTGGAATGCGGTTTTAACCAATCAGCATCCAGGATTAGACCCACCCGTTGTATAAAGCTAATTAAGTATGAGAGCATAGAGTCTTCTAAGAAGGCTTGACTATGAGGCAGAGAGGTGCGGTAAGTAAGGGTGAGAATAGAGAGCGAGTGTTCAGGAAACTCCTATTGTTTAACACAACTGGCCCCCATTGACCCAGTCTGATGTTATTTTTACACCATTGAGACACTTAAATAGAAACACGACAGCAGCCACTTTCTCACACAAACAAACACGCAATAACGCACAGACAAAAGTCCTCTCTCTATCCGTTCAGTAAAAGTAGACATTTTTTTAAAATATTAAAAAAGAAAAACCACTCTTGACAATAACATAAGATTATTGGTCAGTTACAGCGCAGAACTGACACTCTAAACCAGTACACTCAAATGTAACATTTTTTTTTCTGCTGTGGTATACAGACACACGTCACCTCCTAGTCCATACTTCCTCATACTCATGTCTTCACACTAGTGCACACATTAACTCTGAAACACAGTGGAACACTCACTTATTCACATGTGAACAATGTGGTTCTAACCAACAAACAGCCCATAAACAGAGCCCTGCTATCCAGCACACTGACACGTACAGACCCACACACCCACACTCACAGGACAGGTCAGATCATAATGAATATGATTAAATACACCTGGTGGGACCTTATCCCAGACCAGCAGTCCTACTCTGTGGGACTTACAGAATCAACTGGCCCAGGTGGTTACAGTAAGGATATTATGTCATACTGTCTCTTCTCATCATCATCATCCACTGACTGCCTCGTAGTGCCTGCTCTCTCTCTTTCTCTTCCTCATCGGCTCCATCCTTGGCTCCATCCATCCTTCATTCTTTCCATTGGTCCTCCACTCTCCTCATCCATCTTTTCTTCAGCCGTCCCTCCCTTATCGCCCTCTCCTCCTCCATCCCTTCCTTCCATCCCTTGTTCTTCCCCTCTCTCCCTCTCAGTGGAAATTGCATAATTGATAGACATCTCTGTCTGGTCTATCTACTCCTGCACTCTCTCTGCTTTGCCTTAATGTTCTCTGGCAGCTACTTAAACCAACATCAATCATTCATTGGGAGACCAAAATATGTTTGTGGTGGGTGGAGGGTGCATGCATGAGAATCATATGTGTGCACATTGGGAATGGGTACCCTTTTTCAATTCGGGGACTACTATGTACAACTGTGATTGATCCATTTTCAATAAGCGTAGGAGAGTTCTAGCCTAGTTATAGCCAAATGTTGTTCATGACTACATGACAGCGCATGGGATAATGTATCTTTATTAAGTCATTCTCTAAGCGGGTGTATGGTGTAAGTGGGGCCATCAGATGCATGTATGTGATAAAGCTATAGATATCTCAAAAATAACTAATATTATTATCATCCCTCTATCACCAAATGCAGGGCAGAGTGAAAAGGAGGCCAGAGCAGGAGTGAGTAGTTTGAGCCTGAGAGTCTGAGCCCAGTAAATTTGAGGCAGAGGGACGGCTGGACGGAGACAAGGTGAGAGCAGCAGAGGGACTGGGGGAGGATGGAGGAGGATGGATCTTGGTGAAATAACTCTGCCATGGTCAGTGAATCTGTCACAGGCAGGGTGGGGAGAGATATGTGGGTCTCTCCCTCCTCACTCCTCCTCCTCCTCCTCCTCCTCAATAACAGATGTGACTTGTGTGATACAGTGCCTCAGACAGCACTAGTCTCTGATACATGTCCAACTGAAGAGATTCTAAGCTCTCTCATACTAAAGGATGGGGGTGAACATTTTCACCTATTAATTTATACTTGGGATAATATTCAAACCAACGGCAAAACATTAGGCTATAGCCTTTAGTGTTTAACGTGAATCACCACTAAACCTCACAATCATGTATAGATGTGTAAGTGTTTCAAACCTTCATTATGCTACAGGTTTTACTGTTAAATCACTACAACTTTCAAGATGCATTATATTGGCAACATGTCTCGAAACCATTGTTGTCACTTGTCAGACCACCATGAGACTAATGTAATAACATGTATTACTTTGCCCAATGATAGGAGACAACAGATGATTTTCTGTGCGAAGTGAGGAGGAAGTTGTGAATAGAGAAATAGTGAATAGAGGGAAGTCCACCACAATGCAAAGAGAGTAGGAACACATGTATTCTCATGCATGGAACAGAAGATGAAAATACCCTGGATTTGCATAATCAAATGACAACAAGATAACATGGTTAAGCAAGCATCAATACAAAATGTCGGAATGGAAACTTGAATTGCTTCTGGGCTGTGTGTTTCAGGAAACACTAACATGTCTGATGGTTGATATAGAGGTTGAATTCAGAACTAACCTTTATGCATAGCTATTTACAACAGGTATGTGTCTTTGTGTGTGTGTGTGTGTGTGTCTGTGTGTGTGTGTGTGTGTGTCTGTGTGTGTGTGTGTGTGTGTGTGTGTGTGTGTGTGTGTGTGTGTGTGTGTGTGTGTGTTTGCGTGTGTTTGCGTGCGTGCTTGTGTGTGTGTGTGCGTGTGTGTGTGTGTGTCTGTCTGTGTGTGTGTGTGTGTGTGTGTGTGTGTGTGTGTGTGTGTGTGTGTGTCTGTGTGTGTGTGTGTGTGTGTGTGTGTGTGTGTGTGTGTGTGTGTGTGTGTGTGTGTGTGTGTGTGTGTGTGTGTGTGTGTGTGTGTGTGTGTGTGTATGCAAATATACTGTAAATGTGTCCCTACATTATAGTTAGCAAACCATTTATGTGGCAGGCCAGACAGTAATGAAATCAGATATGGTCATTCATTTCCTCCTTACAATTTCAGGCCCATAATGCAACACAATATTAGCAGGGACATCCTTTCAATCTTTAAGGAGTACTGCTGTCTGTTTCTTTCCCCTCTCTGAGTTAAAAGCTTTCCAATCCCTATCCGTAGTGACACTGCACTGTAGAGGTAAGGAGAGAGGAGAGTTAGGGGACAACTAACGATACGGTGGGTGCAGGAGTGAGAAACAGACAGAGGGGTAGACGGATGGTCAGTATACCGGGTCAGGGAAATCTTCTGTAGCAGAGACAAATGAGGAAGGAAGGCTGGATGAAATGTGTGAGGCCTGTCTCCACCCAGTATGCTATCATCAGACTTTAAGACTGCTGAGTTAACATGAGCATTCAGCTGAGCCTGTTTTTGTACACATTAGAGTGAGAGAAGTAAGGGGGGGTGCTGGCGATGGGACTGGCTGTCATTTCTTGAGAAGGACCCTGTTCCATTTCAATCCTATCTGAGATGCATTTTTAGTGGTTGGAATAGGATATCGTGATGTGCTGCACACTGCTGTTATCCATCCCTCCCTTTCACCCCTCCCTCCCCCCCTCCCTCCCTCCCTTCCTCCATTCACTATCCCGCTTGCATCCTCATGTTTCTTTACAACCTCTGGCTATCCCTCTTCGTCTCTACCTTGTTGTCAGCTCTCTCTCTTCACAGAATTCCTCTGCTTTGTTTTATGACACTGCTTAAAGAAAGCTGCAAATTGAGCTTCCCCTCTACACTCTCCTCTCTCCCCCTCTACACTCTCCTCTCTTCTTCTCTCCCCCTCTACACTCTCCTCTCTCCTCCTCTACACTCTCCTCTCTCCCCCTCTACACTCTCCTCTCTTCTTCTCTACACTCTCCTCTCTCCCCCTCTACACTCTCCTCTCTTCTTCTCTACACTCTCCTCTCTCCCCCTCTACACTCTCCTCTCTTCTTCTCTCCCCCTCTACATTCTCCTCTCTCCCCCTCTACACTCTCCTCTCTTCCTCTCTCCCCCTCTACACTCTCCTCTCTCCTCCTCTACACTCTCCTCTCTTCCTCTCTGCTCAATGTATCTTTTTGTACTTCTTCTTCTCCTTTGCGGCTTCCTTTTTCACTGCGCTGTCGTTACATTTTCACTGCGCTGTCGTTACATTTTCACTGCGCTGTCGTAACATTTTCACTGCGCTGTCGATACATTTTCACTGCGCTGTCGTAACATTTTCACTGCGCTGTCGTAACATTTTCACTGCGCTGTCGTAACATTTTCACTGCGCTGTCGTTACATTTTCACTGCGCTGTCGTTACATTTTCAATAAAATATACCAATAAAATGTTCTCCCCCTGCAGGTGCAGCGCTTCTCTGTTCTTTCATCAGTGAGGCGCAAGCCTTCCTTACCCTGTGTGCACTTGTTCCCTACACCCGACACCCTGTGCACTTCTTGTGTCCTGCTCTCCTTTAGATACCATTGATCCTTGACACATATGCAACCACAGTCAGCCATATCCAATCCACATATGTGCACACTTGACCGTCCATACAGCCAGCAAGTCAGTCTGTGAGTTCCAGGCAGACAGTTGGCCAGCCAGTGTAACTCTTCCCCTGATGGAGCCATAAACACACCTCCATAAGCATGCAGGTTTTGCCAAGAGAGGACAGGATTTATCTGTCAGTGCCCTGTAAATTACATCAACTGGGGGTGCTTTATATAGTCATAATCAATGGGGCTCATGCTTGAATCATCACCAGTACCACAGTGCTCTGAACAGCATTGCATCCGAGCCAAGGCCTGCTAGGCCTGAGCGTTTACCAGAAGTTTTAACGGTGTGTACTGTCAACTAAAGTCATTCGAATGGAATTGAATTTGGTATTAGTATTTAAATATGACTGAGAGTGTATGACATTTGGGTCAGGTTCGGAGATGTGAGTGAACTAAACTAGTCTTATAAATGTCCAATAAATGTTTCTAAATGTAAATAAGGTGTCAGTCACAGTGACCGGACTTATGAAGGTCAGTTTCTTTGGCTCACATTCAGAGTGAAAAACAACCACAACCCTTCTGTTGATGTGACAGTGTTACAGAAGGGAAGCCAAGCCTGTACCGCACATCAACCTGGTGCATAGTAAGCACCAGAACAGGGAACTGGCATTTCCGTCTACTGTCATTTAAAACCTGCACTCTCACCATTGCTTACCATTCCTTGTCGATATTAAATTCATAGCATGATATGCTTTGTATTATAAACGCATGTGATTAGTCCTGTTGGAAATAATAAGGCACTGAAATAATGCAGATCCTCACAAGAAATTGGAATTAAATCTGTGCCATAGTGTGTAGGTTATGAGGTTTTTAGTTCCGTCTTATTCATCCCACTGAATTGTCTGTGTGGCTGAGAAAATTCATGAAACCTCTTATGTAATGTGTTAGATATTCCATATTCTTGCAGAGGTGCACTAAATGTTAATTTAAGACAGTATATTTCAGGTGTCTGTAATGCCTTGTGTCCATCAGTCTGTCCTGTAGTACCTACTTCCATTGTATGCATGCATCATGTTCTAGATATTTCTGGGTTCAAATAAATGGAAAAGCAGGCTAAAATGTTCAGACAGTACATCCCAGAAAGAATACATGAACGCTGATGCAATTTAATTCTGTAGGACTGGACATATCATGTAAATAGTAAACATGGCATAGACACACATACTCGTCTGCATGTGCATCAATTCGCCCACATTATATCTGCATTGTCTCCCAAGGTTTCCTCCTCTTCATTTAGATGGTGGGAAGGTAAAGTACTATACACAACACACAATAGTATTACTAGCAGCTTTACACACGCGCAGCCACAGCTTGTTAAAATTAAACAAATAGCAAGGAAATGGTAATGTAATGGAGTAGGCTAGAGGAGATGATTTCAAGAATGATACAATGTTGCAAGTTCATGATGTGCTCCCCACATGCAATGACATCATTGTAAGACATTGTAGCAAAGCCTAGACACATTTTCTGACTCCCACTGAACGACAACGTTGGAAACACATTTCAAACGAGGTTTACAGTATTTCATGGCATGGGCTAATTTGCAATATCGAGGTAAACTCATGGCAGGTAGCCAGCCACCTATTGAAACATATGTCACTTCCACCACCTCCTACCGTTATATTAATTCAACGAGCCCACGGTTCGTGAACTGTGGCCACACTAGATGGCACACCAACCAACACCTATCCAAATGGTATTGGAACGGCCCAGGCTTTTTTATCAGATAGACGAGGACGTGTCGCCCGAAGACTCCTCACCTGCTCGTTCGCGGATAGCGCTTTCTCCAGCTGCCGATGTTTGTTGTGCCACACCATATAGTGAATAGGATAACGACTCTTTTCCGGAGTTTTCTTAGCAGAAATCATCTTCGGTTCATACTTTGTCTTCTCTCCTCTGTTTTTTTGTTCCTTATAAGCCTATCACTTAAAACTCCGCTATTGACTGACTATTTGCTCATATTCTCGCTCTGTCGTGACATTTCAATTTACAAGACATGCCTTCCCCATTATAATATGAAAGTATGAATAAAACATTTAAATTATTCCCCTTGCAGTCCGTTGGTTATGAGAAATGATCGTCAAACAGCCCTAGATCTAAGAAGAATCTGCAAGAGAAGCCTTACTTGTAATGAATCTAGCCTACCTCTGTTCTCCATGCCCTGCCCCTCTCATACCTTTCTCTCTCTTCCTCCTTGAATAAACTAGCGAGGCAGCCGCCCATCTATTCTCCGTTCCCTCCCATCACAGCGAATGGTGACTGTGAGATGCACTCTGCACTGTTGCGAGATAGGGACGACAGCCCGCAATAAAATGCAGCAGCCAATCAAACAGAAGGGATGCTGATGAGAATGATGTTTAAGACGCACGCGCGTAGAGTGGCTACATGCGCCACCTACCAGTCATTAGGAGTTTGTCATTCACTTTTCACTTCATATGACTAAACTAAATAATCAACATATATATTAGCTTAGCCTATACCATCATCACAATAGCCTAAGGCCTAGACCTTTGATGCTGTCTATTGGCTCATTGGCTAGGCTATAACACGGCACAGTTTTTGCAACTTGAAGCTCTCTGAACATTGATTTAGGCTATTTGTAAGCCTGCTTTTATCCCCATATAATTACAGATTAGTCAATGTCTAAAACATCAGAATGGCTTTGCCCAGCCACCACTTTTGCTTTTCGACAGCCTTGCCTGTATCCAAAGACCTAGCTAAATACATGAACATCTAGAATAAGACAGGTGTAGGCCTATGTGCATGGGTATTGATGAGATTCCAAGCTTTGACGAATACGATATGATTTCAGAGCTATCTCTATTCCCCATGGGCATGGGTGAGAAAGAGTGGCGATCAGAGCAAGGGGGAGAGAGCGAGTCGAGTGACAGGTAGGAAGGAGCGCAGTGAGCCTACTGAGGTCTCGATATTGGCAATGCGGTGTGCGCTATTGTTTTATACACCTCCAGATATGAGCTAGCCAGTGGTAATCATCCAACTGACGAGGCCAGCGACTCACTGCATCCGGAGTTTAGGACTGAAACCGGCTAGGAAGAAAAGGGGAAAGGGGTAGCTTCGGGCCGGGAGAGCCGAAGACCACATCGCCGGCTTCCGGGGATTCAGGGCAGCGTCGAGAAACAGCAGACGGTGGTCTTCGGAAGGGCGAGCATCCATTAGATTATAATTCGGAAAGACAACCACCGCTGTAGTGGAACCCTAAACATGTCTAGAAAGGTCCAGAGAACTGAAGTATGCGCCGACTGCAGTGCCCCAGGTACGATGGAAACGGAAACAATGCGCCGTTTTAGTCTCTGAGATCTGGCGACGTTTCGGTGGGACGGCGGAGGCCCGTGTCCGCTGTCAGTAGTAAGAACACGGCGGACAGGCAGTTAGTTAGGCCTTTAAACAGAGTGAAATGTGCATTTTCAGTGCGTGTGGACAAATGAAACGACTAGAAAGTTACCTTGGTTTATCTGATAAGAATGGCAGATTTGTTTCGCCTGCTTGCCTAGCTAGCAACGTTTTGTTTGTATTTCTCTTGATAGCTAAGTTAACGTCAGTTGTGTGTTAACAGACACACCTAAGCTTGCTAACAAATGAGAAATGGTGTCTGTCTTGTCTGACTTGAATAGTTTGCTATCACCGTGTTTTTTTGTGTATGTAAAGTTGACTCTGTTAGCCCGTGTGGCCAGCTCAGTCCTAGCTAACTGGCTACGTAATTTAGCAAGTTCACTTTGAAGACACCGGGCTAATTAGTTAGCTACATCTAGCTAGTTTGGCTTGGTCTTCCTCCCGAATAGTTTGATAAATGTGACCAATTCCTAATTTGTATATGTGTAGATAGCTAGCTAGAGACAAGAAGATTAGCTGAACGTTGTTACTGAGTTAGCTAGCTAGTTAAATGATCATAAAATAGTAGTTTAAGCTAGTTGGTTAGCTAGCTAGCTAGCTAGCTGCCTGCAGTGCAGCTACCCACTGCAGAGTAGGGGCGTTGATAGCAGCACTAGCATAGGTTGTGAATAGTGAGTGCCTGTAATCTGGACTCCTGACCTGTGTAGACTGCTCCATCTGTAGGCAAACAGTAAACAGTTAACCCTTCATGGCATTATTTTAGTATGAGTTGCTCATAAAATCCTAAATTGACATGCAAATCATGAAGACTACATTCTCTAACTGTGTTTTTCTGCAACATTATTGGGCCCCCACAACTCTGATGTGATGCCAACCTTGGCATCCTGGCCCTCCCTGCCGGCATAGCCTTGGCCTTGCACATCTAGCCCCACCTGCCCCAATGTTTTGGGGAGGAGGAGAGTTGGGGTAGGGTGCATGGCAGCTGCTCTCTCCCTCACAGCTGCTCTCCCTTCAGGAATGTGTTTCTGCTCTGTGAACCTATTCTGCACTATCCCAGCTGATTTATGACACTCCTGACCATCCCTCCTCTGCAGTTACATGCGTTAGCCTGGCCTGCCTGTATACCTACAGTCTACCGTCCTCGGCGGCCCCTCCCCTTCTGGGCAGTGGCAGCTCTAGCAAGCTGCTGACCACACCACTAGTGTGTGACTCCTTGCAACCCTCCACACTGGAATAGCTACTGAACTCATAAACAACCTCCATCTTGTGGAAGAAGTTAAATAGCCACTATAGGCTATTTATTACTGCCAGTATGCTCATAAGGCCTTTTTTGTTTTTCTGTCATAATATGATCAGAGTTTTATGGGTTGTGATAGGCACCACAGTATGGTTCGATCCTGGGCTGTATCATAACCGGCTGTGATCGGGAGTCCCATAGGGAGGCGCACAATTGGCCCAGCGTCGTCCGGGTTAGGGGAGGCTGGCATAGGCCGTCATTGTAAGTAAGAATTTGTTCTTAACTGACTTGCCTAGTTAAATAAAGGTTAAATGTGGTAGAATGCTAGACAGAAGAGAGGGCTATAGCCTTCAGTAGTGTTGGCTGTAGATATAGTGGTAAAAGAGATTAGTGGTCCCATGTGTGTTGTGTCTGCCTGTGTGTGTGTAGCCTAAGTCAATGTCTGTGTGAGTGCATGCGTATGAAATCACATTAGGCGCTGCACACACTAAGTGGAAGTAAGTGTGGAAATGGAGAGGAAGAGCAATGGGGCTGTTCTGTGAAGCTTGAATTATGACAAGATTTAACTTTTAGTGTCAATGGATGGAATCTATACCCTTTGAAGAGCGCTGCTCCCCACTCTTAACATTTGGTTTAGCACTCTGCGTTGTCCTGCTCAGCCATGGGTACAAACCCAACAATGAATTGCTGCTTTTCATAGATTATAATATTTGAAAACAGTAGGCATGCTTTTGTTTCAAAATTGTCCCCCAGCCCAATCTCTTAGGCTTGGCTCTAAGGCCTACCAATTGAGGAAAAAAACAAATGCTCCATCTAGTTCCTCGGACAGAATAGGCCGTTTGCACATCTTACACAGTTAGCTTAGCATAATTGTAGCAGGATCCTGAGGGTTTAGGCTAACCTTGCCACAGCCAGACTTAATGACTAGACTGTGTGGCCCATGGTTCTCTTTGTGCCCACTGAACTTGAGTAGTATACGATGATCTCATTGGCACCTAAAGGCACAATTGGGTGGTACTGGAATTTTAAAGGTCAGGCTTGTATTTAGGCTATACTGTATGACGCTAACAATAATGGTGTTTTGTTGATTTTTATGGTCCCAAGAACTGTTTTTAGAGTGTCATTGTAAACTCCACATGTCAGGCTAACTGTCAGCCTATTCAACACTCTCACAGTAGGCTATTTGATTATTTTAAATGTGTGCAGTAAAACAATCATGTTAAATATTAGGTCTAACTTTATTACCGGTAAAAACAAAGCCAAAGGCCTAATGATGAACCTGAGATGGCTTAGGCCTAGTAGCCAGTTGTCAGAAGTGGGTCTTTGCTAAATAGCCTAATTTGTACATTCCCGTGTAGCTCAGATGGTAGAGCATGGCACTTGAAACACGCCTGACCCCCTCTCCCCCCTCTCCCTCCTCTCTCTCACTTTATCTCTTTTTCTGTGTTTTCAGATCCGGGCTGGAGCAGCATCAACAGGGGCGTTCTGATCTGTGACGAGTGCTGCTCGGTGCATCGCAGCCTGGGACGCCACATCTCCATCGTCAAGCACCTGCGGCACAGCGGCTGGCCCCCTGCACTGCTGCAGGTACCTAGGGGGGCTGGGCTGGAGGAGGAGTGGGCACTGGGGATCATTACTGATAGGTGTACAAGTAGCCCACTAGTCTAGTATTTGGCTAGCGGCTAAATGACAAGTAACCAAATTCAACCAATGTATTAGGCCTATACCTGTTTATTACAGATTTATAACGTATATCCATAAACTAATAATTAACAGTTTATAACATTCAAATAAATTAGGGCTGGGAATTGCCAGGGACCTCAAAATATGATACTACAATATTTAGGTGCCAATATGATACGTATTGCGATTCTTTGATAATAAAATGTTATTGCGAATTGATGTACCAAACATATTGCTCACTATATGTCTACTGCAGAGAGACAAGGGAGAGCATGGAAATAAAAGTGCTGAAAACATGTTGGCTCACTATTTAAAAAGAAGATGGAGATCAAGCTATAGGATGAAAAATACCAGCGTTTTGGGGTAGGCACAACCGACTAGCGCTAGCTAACGCTACTTAGAAAAACAATTAAATACATTTGTTGCCCAAAATAAATAATATTGCGATATGTAACTCGATTTTTTTTCCCCCCCATCACAAATATAAAGTAAGTGTTATCTGGCTGCTGGACCGATAAGATTTGTTAGGAACTGGCTTTTTAAAATGTGTATTTTTTTTTGTATTTTCACTTTATTCAGACAAGAAGAAAATGAGTAGGGAGGGAGATGTAGAGAGTGGCACTGGGGTTGGGATTCGAACCCACGCTTGGTGGTGTATATGTGTTGCAGGCAGTGGCGTTACCCACTAGACCAGTCTCAGGGACATGAAAAGGCTTTGATTACCTCTAAGAGAACGTTCCAAGCGAACATTAGATCATTTCATGTTAGGAACGTGTTGTCGTGTGTCTCACCAGTGTGTGTGTGTGTCTGTGTGTGTTTTAGATGGTGCAGACCCTGGCCAGTAATGGGGCTAACTCAATTTGGGAGCACTCCCTGCTTGACCCAGCGCAGGTACAGAGCGGCCGCAGGAAACCCAACCCACAGGACAAAGTCCAGTAAGTAAAAAAAAAAAATATCAAAAAAATAGTTTCACAACATATTTCACGATACGTCAGATGAGAACCAATTCTCATTAACCATGATTACCTGGGTGGGAACATTCCCCACTTACCTATAGTCTCTGTTTGTGGAACTTACTCTCTCCCACCAAGATTTATTTTCACTCGGTCAATTGTTACAGTCCGATCAGGCTAATAAGCTTATGTGTTAGATGCAGCTCAGCCTTGGGTCGTTAACTAGTATCAGACTGTTATGGGATCAGAGAGGATTTGACCCTCGGTGTCTCCTGTTGCAATCATTCATACATACAGCTGTCTTAACCAGTTTGTCCCTACCCTCTCCTTTCTCTGACTCTCTCTCTCTCTCTGTGTGTATGTATGTGTGTGTGTGTGTGCGTGTGCGTGTGCGTGTGCGTGCACAGCCCCACCAAGTCCGAGTTCATCCGCGCCAAGTACCAGATGCTATCCTTCATCCACAAGCTGCCGTGCCGCGATGACGATGGTGTTACCACCAAGGACCTCAGTAAGGTGAGGCCCCGCCCCCTCAGGTCAGGGGACAGAGGGTGACGTCCTTCACAGGCTGGGCTCGTCCACTCAGGGCCATGGCTGGTGGGCCGGGCTGCCTCCCACTGAGGCTCTACACACACACACACACACACACACACACACACACACACACACACACACACACACACACACACACACACACACACACAGAGCCTGCCTTTCTTCTTCTCTCCCCTGTAGGCAGGAAGGAAGCACCTTAATGACACCACAGGAATAACTAATGGAGGCCACTGTGTGGACCTATTAAACACCAGTAATGAGGGAATTCACAGGGTCTCTCTCTCTCTCCCCCTCTCTCTCTCAGCAACTGCACTCCAGTGTGAGAACGGGGAGTCTGGAGACATGTCTCCGGCTTCTGTCCCTGGGAGCACAGGCCAACTTCTTCCACCCGGTCAGACTTATACCTCCCCCACCCTCCCACTCCGTTTCTGCAAATTACCCACTTTCTCACCACATACACTCACACTCACAAAGTAATGATGTCTGTGTGTGTGTGTGTGTGTGTGTGACTGTGTGTCTCTCTCTGTGTGTGTGTGTGTGTGTGTGTGTGTGTGTGTGTGTGTGTGTGTGTGTGTGTGTGTGTGTGTGTGTGTGTGTGTGTGTGTGTGTGTGTGTGTGTGTGTGTGTGTGTGTGTCTGGTTGTCCTCTCAGGAGAAGGGCACCACTCCACTCCACGTGGCATCCAAGGCAGGCCAGGTTCTGCAGGCAGAGCTGCTGGTCGTGTACGGAGCCGACCCCGGCGCCCCGGACATCAACGGACGCACACCCATGGACTACGCCAGGTAGGCTACACCAGAGGTCTATTCATTAGTGTACACTGTTGCAAAACGTTTAGGAAGACAAGGGTTTCTTATTGGCCAAGTTCAGGTAGTCCCTTCCTGTTTTGGCCATGTGTGTGTTTGGTGAATACACCCCTGGCTCATTTTTTTTGAACAAAGTATACATACACACAGTTTTGTTTGTGACTCTCTCATATGGTAGTCTGTGTTTTTGTTGTATTGTGTCAGTAAGCTGTGTCATATATACAGTTATAGGATCTGATCGTTGTACTGTGTTTGTGGCAGGCAAGCGGGCCAGGTGGAGCTGGCTGAGCGGCTGGTAGAGTGTCAGTACGAGCTCACAGACAGGCTGGCCTTCTACCTGTGTGGCCGACGCCCTGGTAGGTGACCTTTTTCCCCTGCCAAGGACCTTACAGAGGACTCAGAGTTGAAGCGATAATCAGCTATCAAGTCGTTGAGATCTCGCTTGGTGGGTGTATCCTTCAAACAGCTAGCATGACGCCAGTTTTGTTGTTCGCCAATGTCAGAGCTGCCCTCTCCCTAAATTTGCATAATATCGGGATATTTTAAATTCTGGTCACTAGTTCTCTCGTCGCCGACCGCTAAGTCGCTGTGTGTCTCTTTGTCTCCTCCTTCCATTGAACATGACTGGTTGGTGGTTGCTAGGTCGCTGATTACCGCTCCAAGTATGGACCCGCTGTTAGGCCTAACTAGTAAGGCGTCTTTCACCACTTGAAAGTTTTACACAAAACAATAATTTCACTCCATTGTACTCTATCCTGCAGATCACAAGAATGGGCATTATATCATTCCTCAAATGGCTGACAGGTAAGGGTCAAAAGGTCATTTGTTCAGGGTCAACATCAAATGGGTGGGAGGGTGTGGGGAGTATATTTATAAATCTGCAGGGTGGTTGATATATATTATACATAACAGTGGTATTTCAGACACAGATTAAGGCTCATCCTGGACTAAAAAGTGTTTTCAAATGAGATTCTCTATTGAGAATGCTTTTTAGTCCAGTACTAGGCTTAATCTATGTCTGTAAAACCACCCAATAATGTCTTATTGTCTTTCACGTGACATGATATTCTGGCAATGCCTTTGATTTTCTGGAATCTACAAAGAATGAATACCATGTTATATTCTGGCACAATTGAAGTGGCTGGGTGTAATGCAATGTTTTGACCAGTAGGTTGTGCCCTGCCATTAGTCAGTCTGTACAGTTCGAGAGAGGAGAGGAAAGCCCCTGGCACACTAATGATGCTGACTGCATGTCTGTCTGCTGAGCTACAACAGACTTCTATAGCACTGTTCTTACTGTACTGTACTATACTATACTGTACCATACTCTGGGACTCTACTCTTGTGAGTAGTGGAGAACTAGTGGACGGTATTCACAAAGCGTCTGAGTAGCTGATCTAGGATCAGTTTTACCTTAGATAATAATTACTATGATTATATAGACAGAGGGGGACCTGATCCTACATTAGCACTCCTACTCTGAGACACTTTGTGAATATGGGCCCGGGTGTTGATATGGGGGTTATCCCCTGCCCCCCCCCCCCCCTCTCTCTCTCTTTTGCTTCCTACCTGTCTCTTTCTTGTCTCGCTCACTCGTTTTCTGTTCTCTCCATCTTTGCTGCGCTTGTGGAGGCAGAGCTCGCCCTAAGTGCCCGACACAGAGGTATCTCTCTCTTTTTTTTTCTCTTTCTCTCACTGCCTCAACACCCCCCCCCCCCCCTCTTTTATCGCATGCGCTCGTAAAGTTCTCGCTTTTTCTAAAGTGATATTACCTTTATGATGTCTTGATTCAATAGACAGTGATGAGGCTGGTGTTTTATCCCAGGTTGGCTACTGTATTTAGACCACCAGTACTCGTTTTAGATACTACAAGTACTTAGGCCTATTGTTTGGAATGTTGTCGAACTGAAATGGAAGGAGCTACAGGTAACTGCCAAAATAAAGGAAACACCAACATAGTTTCTTAATAGTGGGTTGGGCCACCGTGAGCTAGAACTGGCTTCAGTGCACCTTGTCATAGTTCAGGAGTACACAACCCTGGTCCTGTACTCCAGGAACGGGGTTGCCTACCCTTGGCATAGATTCTACAAGTGTCTGGATCTCTATTGGAGGGATGCAACACCATTCTTCCCCAAGAAATTCCCCAAATGTTGGTGTTTTGTTGATGGTGATAGAAAAAAACGCTGACTCAGGCACCGCTCCAGAATCACCAATAAGTGTTCAAATGTCTGGTGACAGACGGCTATGGCATATGGTTTACAGTGTTTTCAAGTTCATCTATCCATTCAGTGATGACTCTTGCCCTGTGGATGGGGGCATTGTCATCCTATGGGGGCATAGCCATGGTAGCAAAAATAATGGCCTGCCCAGCATTTTTATACATGACCCTAAGAATGATTGGATGTTAATTGCTTAACTAATTCAGGAACCACACCTGTATGTAAGCACCTGCCTTCAATACACTTATCTAATTTACTCAAGTGATTCCATTATTTTGGCAGTTACCTATATATTTCTCCTGATTATCTGCCATTGCCCTCGCTCCATGACCTGACACGCCTCCTGTCTCACGCCTCCCACCGCCCTGAGAAAACTCCACTGTTCCATCTTCTCCATCTTTCTCTCCTCACCCCCCTCTCTCTCTCTCTCTCTCTCTCTCTCTCTCTCTCTCTCTCTGTTCATGTCTGTGGTTGTTTCATTGTGGCATTGCGTCTGTGTGTGTCTCTGCGTAGCCTGGACCTCTCTGAACTGGCCAAGGCAGCTAAGAAGAAGCTGCAAGCGGTGAGTAGTGCTGGGTGGTCAAAGGGTAGGGGTCATGGGTTAGAGTTAATGCTGTATCTGTCTGGTAGACTTCCTGGATTGTGTTCATTAGGACACAAGGGAAAACATTTTGAAATGTTTTCAATGGAAAAGTCCAGATATCCCTCTCTTTTTAAGTCTGTTTTCTTCCATTTGGTGCCTAATGAACACAACCCAGAACAAAGGCTAATCTGATAATAAACTGAAGCAGTGCGCCATGTCTGTATCCAGTGACTCTAATTGTCTATGACAGAGGACTATGACTTTCTCCATTTCCTGTCTATGGTATAATTAATTTTCCTTTGGCCCAGGCAGCAAAAGTGCCGAGCCCTTTAGTGTACAGTAGTGCTACTGTTGGTGTTGACAGTATTGCTGTATATAATTGTCCTGCAGGTTGAGCTATTATTCTAACCGTGTGTGTGTTTTTGTCCCTCGCTGGTATTTGCTGTATTGGCGTGCATTGCTTATGTTTGTCTTGGTCTTGTGTACACTGTCTGCGTCCCATACATTTCCTGTGTGTGTGTGTGTGTGTGTGTGTGTGTGTGTGTGTGTTTGTAAATGTGTGTGTGTGTGTGTGTGTGTGTTTGTAAATGTGTGTGAATGTGTTTGTTTGTTTGTGTGTGTGTGTGTGTGTGTGTGTGTGTGTGTGTGTGTGTGTGACAGCTGAACAATCGATTGTTTGAGGAGCTGGCCATGGATGTGTACGACGAAGTGGACCGCAGGGAGAACGATGCAGGTGAGACACCCCCTTCTCCTCCTCCTCCTCCTTCTCTTCTTCTCCTCTCCTGTGTAACCCATCCCATGCTTCTCCCTCTCCTCCACCTCTCTAGATCTCTCCATCCTGCGCCTCGTTCTCTCTTTGCCTTTTTTTGAGTCATGCAATCTGTTTGGAGCACTATGGGGGCGCGTCCCAAATAGCATCCCATTCCCTATATAGTGTACTACTTTACCCCAAGCCCTGGTAAAAAGTAGTGAACTACATAGGGAATAGGATGCCACGAAGGATATAGCCCTAGTGTTGGCTGTTCCCCGTGAGAAGGAGTCACTGTTTAGAAAGGAAACATTATGAACGTATAAACAAAGTCTGTAAAAGGGCACTGGGTGAGGTCTAAACTAGAGGGGGGGATAGAAGGAGGGAGGGAGAGCGAGAAAGAGAGAAAAAGGAAGGCAATTTAGAGGGAAGGAGCAAGTGAGAAGGAGAGAGCGAGTTGGTGAGGAAGTGTCTCAGGAATTCGGGAGTCTCTCTCTTTCACTCTCCCCCCTCGCTCTCTCTCTCAGAAGCAGGAGCAGTCGCAGACTGCGGTGTCTGACAGAGACTCTCCGCAGGTGAGCAGGATGGGTAGAAGCAGAGAGCTGGACACACACACACACACACACACACACACAAGCACACACACAGCTCTAGGTATAACAGGACATTCTAGGAGGAGAGGTTGTAAGTCGGTAACTGTTCTGTGGTCTGTTCCAGTGGAGCCGTGCACCATGTGTATGTGTGGGCTGCAGGCAGGGTGTGTTCCAACTTCCAGCTGAAATTACCTTGTTTCTCTCTCTCTCTCTCTCTCTCTCTCTCACACTTCAATGTATAATATCTCTCTCCTTTCTCCCTAGTGTGGCTGACGACTCAGAACCACAGCACTCTGGTGACGGAGCGCAGCGCGGTGCCCTTCCTGCCTGTCAACCCCGAATACTCAGCCACACGCAACCAGGTAACCACCACCACTACTACTATCTCTCACACACACACACACACACACACACACACACACACACACACACACACACACACACACACACACACAAAACAAATGAAGTGAAGTTTGATGACTGCCAACAAATGCTCTAATATCTTAGTTCCTATGTGTACGTATCCTTCTCCAACTGCTGCGTAGGCTTAGTGAGAACAGCAGGCTGAAGGCAATGTTAGTCACGGTGACACAGGCAGGCAGTAAAAGAGACTATCGGGAAATCAACTAGAACAAAAAGGGAACAAAAGAGGAGAACAGAAGGGCAGACGAGGAAAGATCAAGTCTGGGCTGAACTGGAGAGGGAGAGAACGCGGGATGAAAGATCACATTCTATTAATAGTTTTGTGGCTGCACCATGATGTCTGAGCTTCTGCACTGGCCAGCGGGATAGAGAGAGAACGAGAGAGAGAGATTTTCCAGCTATGGAGGGGAAATGAAAGGGGGTGTGTGTGAGTGTGTGTCCTCTCTCCGTTGGCTAGCTCAATAGTGTAAACATAGGCCTTAACACATCGGCACCCTCACCACAGTGAGGTCCTCAGCTAGGATTGGATTGAATAGCGTTGGAGACAGCTGACTGGTCAGTTGTAGTGTTTGTTTCATGCAAGAGCGACTGAAGGATAGAACACACACAGAGGCTGAGGAAAATTGATTATGATGACTGTGTGCACATGCAAATTGCTAGGTGCAATGTTTAGTGTGTGTGTGTGTGTAAGCCTCTGTTACTATGATAAACTGTAGCCCCTATGACTGTGCTTTTCCACACCACATGACCAGGGACCACAGGACTGCAGAACCAGAGACTGTGGCTCCAATGTGTGTTTGCTTCAATAATACACCAAAAATGTCTGAACTAATTTTGCTCCTGTAAACATACCTCTATGCGTCGGAGTGTTTTTGAGTACTCAAGAATGAATGCATGTGTCCCCTGCCTCGTTCTCTCTCTTTCAGGGCAGACAGAATGAATGCATGTGTCCCCTGCCTCGTTCTCTCTCTTTCAGGGCAGACAGAATGAATGCATGTGTCCCCTGCCTCTTTCTCTCTTTCAGGGCAGACAGAAGTTGGCCCGTTTCAACGCTCGTGAGTTCGCAACGCTAATCATCGACATCCTGAGTGACGCCAAGAGGAGGCAACAGGGGAAAGGCCTGAGCAGCCCTACTGGTGAGAGAGGGGGAGGGGAGAGGTATAGAGGAGGAGAGGACCGTGGAAGGGAGAAGAGGGGACAGGGAAGGAGGAGAGAAAGGGAGGGGAGCAGAGGAGAGGAGAGGGCAGGGACTGAGCCAGTTCAAATGCAGTCTTTTTATGAATTAAATATGCTCTGGACATTAAGCTATTTTAGCAAGTACTTCAGTCAGTTCATCCATTGTAATGGGCGTCAGGTAGCCTAGCGGTTAGAGCGTTGGGCCAGTAACCGAAAGGTCGCTGGTTCGAATTCCCGAGCCGGCATTACAATGGATGTAAATAAGAATTTGTTGTTAACTGACTTGCCTAGTTAAATAAAGGTTAAAAAAAGACACAAGTATGAGTGAAAAGGAGAAGTTACTGAGATGTATTTTAAATGGCGGGGTTGGGGTCGGAGTCGGGGTCGCCTGGATGTGTCATGATTAAGTCATCATGAGTTGAGTAGAGCTGTAGTTTTCCTGATTTTTCTGTGGCTTAATCTCAATACGTCTTTCTGCGATTCCTCACATCCTATGTCCTCGCCTCCTCGACCGTATTCAAGGAGAAGGTCCAAGTTCCCTCCCCTCTGACTTTCTTCTCCAATGCATTTTGAGAAGGAAGCGAGGAGAGAGTATGCGAGGAATCAAGAAAAGATTAATTGAGATTGAGCCATGGCCTATGCTGTTGCTCTGCTCCGATCCATCCCTGTAGACTCTAGTCTGGACCTGGGGGCCGACGGCGACCAGCATGACTACGACAGCGTAGCGTCGGACGAGGACACGGACAGCGAGCTGACCACTCAGAACAACAACAACACGCAGCGCAACAACCGGGCCAAGGTGAGGAGAGAAGGAGGACGGCAGGGTTGTGTTCATTAGGCATCAAACGGAAGCAACAGGCCCAAACAAGGAGGGACCTACCTGAATTTGTCAAATGGGAAACGTTTTGCACTGGTTTGTACTAATGCACTACATGAAGACACCCACAGGGTTGTGTTCATTAGGCATCAAGCAGCCTTAAAGGGGGAGATACTATTTGAACTGGCACAGTAAGAAGCACTTGTTTTCTTTATCCATATCATTGTGCTGTGTTTTTTTCTACAGGCCAACATTAGAGTACCAGAGAACAGCCAAAGTATTCCCCTGAAACCCAGTAAATAGATGGATTAAATTACTCAGAGAAGGTGTTGAACAAAGTGACCAGGAAGCGGTCCTATGCTCCCAGCCCTGCTTTGAGTTATCAGGGTCCATACATATCAAGTGTCTCAAAATAAGAGTGCTGATCTAGGATCAGGTCCCCTGTGTCCATGTAATCGTATTCGTTGTGATCTAAAAGGCAAAACTGATCTTAAATCAGCACATAGTTGTTCTTAGCTTCTTGTAGTGATTGCAGTATTATCCCCAGCAGCCAGCAGTATCTTCCTCCCCGCCTTTCCCAGCATGCCTTGCGGCAGTGCTGCTACTGCTGCCACATACTTCCACAGTGACATCACAGCTATTCTGGGTCTTCAACCAGAGGAGCATTGTTCTACGAGCAGGGGAAGGGTTGGTTCTCTCAGAGGAGAGGAGAGGAGAGGAGAGGAGAGGAGAGGAGAGGAGAGGAGAGGAGAGGAGAGGAGAGGAGAGGAGAGGAGAGGGTGAGAACTGTTAAAGCAGACAGCCACAGGACATGGTGGAAAAGCTGCTGTAAAATGAAGAAGCTCTGTTCTTGTGTGATACAGACAGGAGCTCTGTACTTGTCAGATATGGCTGAGCTGTGAATGGATGTGGTTCTTAGTAATTTCCAGTTGAAGAGATTTCTCAAATATGGTTTCAGTGTTGAATGTGAAAAGGTTGTTATTTTAAGCTGTGCTCAGACTTCTCCATTTACTGCTAAGAGTGATGATAAAATCGAGAGCCGCATATTGCTCAGACAATAGCCCACATAAACAACTCCCGTGTGTGTGTGTGTGTGTGTGTGTGTGTGTGTGTGTGTGTGTGTGTGTGTGTGTGTGTGTGTGTGTGTGTGTGTGTGTGTGTGTGTGTGTGTGTCCTCAGAGCATGGACTCGTCGGACCTGTCGGATGGGCCCATCACTCTGCAGGAGTACCTGGAGGTTAAGAAGGCCCTGGCCTCCTCCGAGTCTAAAGTCCAGCAGCTGATGAAGGTCAACAACAACCTGAGTGAAGAGCTGCACCGGCTGCAGAAAGAGGTAAGGAGAGGAGATGAAAATGGAGGGAGGATGGATGGATGGATGGATGAAGGGAGTGGGGGAGGGAGAGAATTAGGGAGGTCAGGATGGAGGGAACCATGCATGATAGAAAGGAATTTCAATATGTCTAAAAGTTGAGTTATTATGCACCAAGATGTGCTTTTTCTAATTATATTTTTGACACAAGTTAGTGTAAGATGTATCCCTTCTGCCTCAGTACATTAATGTGTTATCACCAACAGTGTTGGTCTACTCTGTGCCCAGAGCTGTCCTTATACTGTAGTAAGCACATTGTGCAGCTCAGAACAGTATCTGTTAGTTTTGGTATATCAGGTTTCGTTCCCATCTGTTGTTATGCCGTATTTTGTCACTTTGCTTTGGTTCCGTCTCTCCATGGTGGTATTGTTGTTTTGTTCTCATGAATGCCTGAGCTATTGTCCCATGTCCATCCCATCACTCATCACTCATGTCTAACACCAGGAGATCTACCAGCCCCTAGACACACACACACTTGGAAAATGCACAGCAGTGTTGCTAGTTTGACAGGTACATACAGGTAAAACAATAATACAGTGTGGACTAGAGCTCCCCTCCCCTTGTACACCTCAATACACCATGCCTGTGTAGTTCTCTTATTTTCCAAGATACTGAAGATCAACCCCTAGTTCTGCCAATATGTTTATTTGGTTAAGAGAACCCAGCATGTAGTTAAACCCACTAGATCCACAGACTGGCCAGTTTAACCCCTTATACCCACCCATCAGTATAGCCTATAGACTCCACCAGTATAGCCTATAGACTCCACCAGTATAGCCTATAGACTCCACCAGTATAGCCTATAGACTCCACCAGTATAGCCTATAGACTCCACCAGTATAGCCTATAGACTCCACCAGTATAGCCTATAGACTCCACCAGTATAGCCTATAGACTCCACCAGTATAGCCTATAGACTCCACCAGTATAGCCTATAGACTCCACCAGTATAGCCTATAGACTCCACCAGTATAGCCTATAGACTCCACCAGTATAGCCTATAGATTCCACCAGTATAGCCTATAGACTCATCAGTATAGCCTATAGACTCATCAGTATAGCCTATAGACTCATCAGTATAGCCTATAGACTCATCAGTATAGCCTATAGACTCATCAGTATAGCCTATAGACTCATCAGTATAGCCTATAGACTCATCAGTATAGCCTATAGACTCATCAGTATAGCCTATAGACTCCACCAGTATAGCCTATAGACTCCACCAGTATAGCCTATAGACTCCACCAGTATAGCCTATAGACTCCACCAGTATAGCCTATAGACTCCACCAGTATAGCCTATAGACTCCACCAGTATAGCCTATAGACTCCACCAGTATAGCCTATAGACTCCACCAGTATAGCCTATAGACTCCACCAGTATAGCCTATAGACTCCACCAGTATAGCCTATAGACTCCACCAGTATAGCCTATAGACTCTATCAGTATAGACTCCATCAGTATAGCCTATAGACTCTATCAGTATAGACTCCATCAGTATAGCCTATAGACTCCATCAGTATAGACTCCATCAGTATAGCCTATAGACTCCATCAGTATAGACTCCATCAGTATAGCCTATAGACTCTATCAGTATAGACTCCATCAGTATAGCCTATAGACTCCATCAGTATAGACTCCATCAGTATAGCCTATAGACTCCATCAGTATAGACTCCATCAGTATAGCCTATAGACTCTATCAGTATAGCCTATAGACTCCATCAGTATAGACTCCATCAGTATAGCCTATAGACTCCATCAGTATAGACTCCATCAGTATAGCCTATAGACTCCATATATCCCCATTATAGTCTTACCTCCATCCATATCTAGAATCTGGCTAGCTAAATGAAGCTCCCTGTACAGTACCTGTGTATGTGGATGCTTGTCCGTGTGACCTTTGACACATTCGGGTAACCATCCTCCCCTCCCCCCGTCCCCACCTCTCCCCGTAGATCTCGCGGATGCAGACGGAGAACAGTGCGTTGCGGGGGGGCCAGGTCGGAGGAGGAGGGGGAGCTGGCGGTTTGGGAGGCGGGGGAGGAGGCAGCCCGGCACATGGGCCAGGGGGGGTGAGAGGCGGGGGAGGTAGGGGAGGGGACCACTCCAGCCTAGCCATGTCCTCGGTGTCGCCCGCCCACCGGAGGGACAGACAGGCTTTCTCTATGTACGAGCCAGGGGCCGCCACCCCCAAGCCTCACTCCCACTCCCCGGGCCTGGACTCCCTGACGGGCCGCCTGCAGCCCAGTGTAAGTGTGAGCAACGCGCTACAGCCCCCAGATTGCCATGGTGATGGTGAAATACACCACCTGCCCTCTCCGTCTCTACTGCTACCTCCTCCCCCGCTGCCTGGCATGCACATACTGCTCACCAGTGGAGCGCTCCTCCACTTTAACCTCTAACCTTTGACCCCAACCCTCTACCGCTGGCGCTATGCTTCTTGGGCCAGATGCTGCACGCACGCACCCGCCCCAAATACACACACACACACACACACACACACACACACACACACACACACACACACACACACACACACACACACAGCCTAGCCCCTCTACTGAGAAAATCACTCTTCACCTCCACTCACTTAACATGAGTTTATCTCTGATTGAGGCTTCTTTCAGTGTAGAAGGTCATGTTTTTAAGCTAAGATGGCAGGTAGCTTTCCCACCATTGATGAGTGAAGATGTCCTAAACTTAGACACTCCTCTATCATATCTTTCCCATTCCCTACCTCGTGTGTGTGCAGCACAAGCATGAGGAGTGTTAGTGGTTTGACCTGCACTGTTAGCCAATAGCCATACACATTCTCCAAGGCACTGTGTCAGTCAGTCAGTCAGTCAGTCACTGACCCACTCGGTCACAGTGGAACTAAGATGGCTGCATGTGGCCGTCGTTCATGTTAGTCTGTCTGCGCTCTAAGCTAATGCACAACTTACACACTCACTCACCCCTGCTTCCAGCCACTCTGACCGGTATGGAACTTGCATAGGAAGCCAGGAGGTAAAGTGTCTGTCTGTCTCTCTATCTGTCCTGACTCCTGTCTCTGCCTGTCTATCTGTCTGTGTGTCTGTCTGTCTTCTCTGTCTGTCTTCTCTGTCTGTCTTCTCTGTCTGTCTTCTCTGTCTGTCTTCTCTGTCTGTCTTCTCAGTCTGTCTGTCTGTCCTGTCTGTCTTTTATTGTGCTCATTGTTGCATACAATCTTTACATTCCATTATCCATGCAGGGGATGCATTTTTCCGTGCATTTTTCCATGTCTCTTTTTAGTTTGTATTTTTTAGGGCATTAGCAAATGCACAATTTCTTATTGTGTAGTTTGTAAATGTTATATATATATTTTTTTTGTTATAGAACCTACAGTTCTATATGCTAGGATATACAGTTGAAGTTGGCAGTTTACATACACCTTAGCCAAATACATTTAAACTCAGTTTTTCACATTTCCTGACATTTAATCCTAGTAAACATTCCCTGACTTAGGTCAGTGAGGATCAACACTTTATTTTAAGAATGTGAAATGTCAGAATAATAGTAGAGAAAATTATTTACTTCAGCTTTTATTTCTTACATCACATTCCCAGTGGGTCAGAAGTTTACATACACTCAATTAGTATTTGGTAGCATTGCCTTTAAATAGTTCAACTTGAGTCAAACGTTTTGGGTAGCCTTCCACAAGCTTCCCACAATAAGTTGGGTGAATTTTGGCCCATTCCTCCTGACAGAACTGGTGTAACTGAGTCAGGTTTGTAGGCCTCCTTGCTCGCACACAATTTTTCAGTTCTGCCCACACATTTTCTGTAGGATTGAGGTCAGGGCTTTGTGATGGCCACTCCAATACCTTGATTTTGTTGTCCTTAAGCCATTTTGCCACAACTTTGAAGTATTCTTGGGGTCATTGTACATTTGGAAGACCCATTTGCGACCAAGATTTAACTTCCTGACTAATGTCTTGAGATGTTGCTTCAATATATCCACATAATTTTCCTTCGTCATGATGCCATCTATTTTGTGAAGTGCACCAGTCGCTCCTGCAGCAAAGCACCCCCACAACATGGCTTGCAAGCCTCCCCCTTTTTCCTCCAAACATGTCGATGTTATGCCGATATAGGACTCGTTTTACTGTGGATATAGATACTTTTGTACCTGTTTCCTCCAGCATCTTCACAAGGTCCTTTGCTGTTGTTCTGGGATTGATTTGCACTTTTTTCGCACCAAAGTACATTCATCTCTAGGAGACAGAATGAGTCTCCTTCCTGAGCGGTATGACAGCTGCGTGGTCACATGGTGTTTATACTTGCGTACTATTGTTTGTACAGATGAACGTGGTACCTTTAGGCGTTTGGAAATTGCTCCCAAGGATAAACCAGACTTGTGGAGGTATTTTTTTCTGATTTATTTAGATTTTCCCATGATGTTGAGTAAAGAGGCACTGAGTTTGAAGGTAGGCCTTGAAATACATCCAGAGGTACACCTCCAATTGACTCAAATTATGTCATTTAGCCTATCAGAAGCTTCTAAAGATATGACATATTTTTCTGGAATTTTCCAAGCTTTTTAAAGGCACAGTCAACTTAATGTATGTAAACTTCTGACCCACTGAAATAGTTATTATAGTGAATTATAAGTGAAATAATCTGTCTGTAAACAATTGTTGGAAGAATTACTTGTGTCATGCACAAAGTAATGTCCTAACCGACTTGCCATAACTATAGTTTGTTATCATAAAATCTGTGGTGGTTGAAAAATGAGTTTTAATGACTTCAACCTAAGTGTATGTAAACTTCCGACTTCAACTGTATCTAGATAAGTTGTTTACAATGTGTGTTTTTTCTGTGTATGTCTTGCATTGTTGCTAATAAGGCATTTATAAGTAATTTAAAAAAAGATATGGCTATGCTGTATATAATTAATTTAAAAGTTAAAAAAAGTATGTACCAATCCCAGGTTGAGCTTTTTTTAAAGGTGTATAGTTTGAACCTCTTCATAGATATTGAACCACACAGTGGTAAAACCCAGTGCTCTGTTGAAAAGCACAGATGACGATGACTTCATTGTATGGACATTATTTGTGTATCATACAGCATATGCCAGCATACAGATATTCACGTAGATGTTTAGTCTTCATCTAGTTACCTCTCCGCTAGGGAACAGTGAGTCCAAGGGTGACCTACTGGCCATACTGTCTGGGATAACTCCCAGCACAGCCCTTATGTCAGTGAGCCAAATCCTAAAGAAGTGTCTATAATCGTGCTGACTGTCTGGGGCCTGCATAAAGTGTCTCAGAGTAGAAGTGCTGATCCTAGATCAGCATTTCTGCTCTGAGACGTTTTATGAATACGGGCCCCGGCTACTGGTCAGGTCATCTATTGTGAAAGTGGCTAGAGAGGAGACGTGATGTGAGGCAAGTTAATGAACGTTAACCGGCTCCTCTGTCTTATCCTGTGTATGTCAGACAGTATGTTTGTGTTTGGTCATGTTATTGATGTACTCCTGTGTGTGAGTTGGCAGGATTTAGCTCAAGACTCACACATTTCCTTTGAATTCCAGTCAACTTGGGCTGTACTCTCATTAACTACATGTTCAGTATAAGCCTGTCCTGGGGAAAGTTGCTCGACAGTTTGGCTATTGAGTTTTAGTGAAAGTAATTTGACAAAAAAAAATTGAATTTGACCTCGACATATGGGCTAGTATCTCACCACACAAAGCTGAGCTGGCTCTGCTCAAGCACGTATAGTGTATATAGTGTCTGATTTGGAATCTTTCTACTATAACCAAAAAATAGTGTCAGGCAGTGTTCCTTCTGGGGTTCCTCAACTGCTTCTCGTCCTCTGAGTTACTGTCCCGTTATGTCTATCCTCCAGGTGAGGAAGGGGGGTCCTGGCGGTCCCACACCTTATGGAGGACCACACCTCTCTGGCTCAATGGAGATGGGGAGATACATGGTAAGACTGGTTGGCTGTCGCCCTCCTTTACAATTGATCAACTCATCTGTGACTTCCGGGCTACTTCGCGACCAACCCCAGAAACATTCAGTGGCATCTTATGAATGCTGACACAGACTGACACTTTGTATACCAATATGAGCTGATACATTCCTGAGGGTTGTATATTGTGGCTTAGTGTAAATGTTTGTGTGAATGGCTTGCTTTTCTGATGTTAGAATCACCACTGCTACCATTGATGCTAATGAAGAGGTGTTCTGTTTGTCAACAGGGCCCTAAAGGAGAGAAGCACGGCAGTGGCACAGATAGTGACTACGACAACACTCAGACGTATGAGCTGCCGCTGAGGTAAGGCTGTGGTGGAGCAGGGGCGGACAGGCCGGACTCTAGGGTCTACCTAGACATCTAGCAGACTGACTGACTGTGTCTTTGTCAAGGACATGTTGACTGTGGTGATTACTTCAGAGATGCTTACCACTCTTCTCTGCTCAGTGTGTGAATTGCAGGCTAATGTAGAGATTGTACTGACTGTGTGTATGTGTCCTACAGTCGGGGGCGCAGCAGTGAAGAGGAAGGCCGGGGGGAGTCGGAGGAGTGGGGTGGGGGTGAGCCGGACCATGCCCTGCCCTGCACCGAAGACGTCATTCTCAAGACGGAGCAGGTGACCAAAAACATCCAGGAGCTTCTGAGGGCCGCACAGGAGTTCAAACACGACAGGTAAGCCCTGACTACGAGACTCACTCCTTGACACAGTCAGACTGAGGCTTACGTTGTATCTATGGGTAACTAGAGGTTGTCTTATGTTCCACAGTTTTGTTCCATGCTCTGAGAAGATCTACTCTGCTGTCACTGAAATGGCCTCTCTCTTTCCTAAGGTAACCTCCAGTTATTATTATTATTATTATTATATTACATTATCAACAAAGAAGTTGCTTCAAACCACAAAGTTTTTGGAGTTTTTTTTGCATGCGTGATAGAACAGCAGAATATATACTGCACATTTTTGGGGGACCAAATACAGATTCTAGCTTTAAGCAGTAAGTGTTGTCTCCTTTGGGTCTAACTGTTCTTTCCCCCCACACACCCACCCACCCCCACTCCTCTCTCTCTCTCCCTCCGTCTCCCCCAGAGGCCTGCTCTAGAAGCCGTGCACTGCTCCCTGCGCCTCCTGGCGTCCAGCGCCTCCCGCCTCCAGGTGGAGTGTCGCAAGGCGGCGCCCTCGGACCCGTCAGCGCCCGCTGTCGACTACCAGCTGCTCACCCAGCAGGTCATCCAGTGCGCCTATGACATCGCCAAAGCCGCCAAGCAACTGGTCACCATCACCACCCGCGAAAAGAAACAGTGACGGGGGTAGAGAGGGGACGGACGGGGGAGCTGCAAGACTGACGAGGGGAGAGGAAGAGGGATGGAGGTAGCCTCGATTTTCCGAGCTTCCTAGTCAAGTGACGAACGAGACGTGGAAGGTTGGCATAGCGAGGGAGAGGGAAATGCCAGCCAAGGGGAGAAGCTATACTGGCTGCAGACCGAAAAGAAGATCTCTGAGGATGAATAAAGATGAAATGAGAGGTATTGAAGGTAGAGTATGAAGATCCGGGGAAGACCAGGTAGTAATATCATGTGACAATAGAACGAAGCTAAGAAACGGCTGCAGCTCTCGCTACTATACCTGTGTGGACTGAGAGAGTGCAGTTCTGCGGGGGAGGAGTGTGGACCATTGAGACAGTAATTGCATGCGGGGGATGAGCACAGCACCGAAGAGGCTCAGCGCTCATCTCACTATGATCGAACTCCATAGTTCCTTTGGAGATTTGGGAGCCCTCCAACTACAACACCCTTCTCTGTGCAGCGCCTCAAACACTCATGAGGCAGCCTGGGCCTGGCGTTGGGGCCAGTCAGTGTGGCCTACAAGGGAGCCAGGCCTTGGAAGAGATCCACCCTGCTCTACCCCTCTCTCTCAGACACTGCCTCCACTACCCCCTCAGGCCACATGGTACACTACAGCATGTCTTGGCATCGTGGACAAACGACTAGGTGATATTTTATTTTTGTCATGTTTTTTTGTTTATTTTTTTATGGCAATCCGTTGGCCTGTACCTCTGGGGACAAGAATTACTGACTTATGAAAAAAACACTTACACTGGAATTATTGTTGTTGTTGTTGTTGTTATTATTATTATTATTATTATTATTGTCATAAATTACATGATCATATATGTTTATGTTTATTTTGACGTCGTCTCATGTATGACGTTTCCTGTTTAGAGGACCAGGGAGAGCTGTGAGAATACTCACTCGCCTTCTGTCTGACTGGGTCTTAACACATGCGCACACACAAACATTAACTTGTGAAATGGTCCTCAAACACTCCTGGAGCAGTCCAATTCCTCCCGGGTGACATTTCAGTTTTTTTTTCCTATAGATTTTTTTCTTCTAATATGTCAGTAGCCAAGGGGTTGAACAGATGCCAAATGGGTAGGGGAGGGGTATAATATGCTATCAGTAGAAAAAGCCTGGGAAGCGTCATGACAAGGAATTGGGTATATTATGTAGCCATTGGCTGCTTCAGTCGCTAGACAAAGCTCATCATCTCAATGGCACTACAGTTGGATCCATAAAAAGCTCGCTCTTAAACATGCGAACTCGAGGCAGACTAGCTAGATTGGGAACAAATGTTTCATGAAAATGACAAAGTGCACTAGGTTTTTGGGGGCACTGGGGGAAGCTGCCCGGTTTTATACTGTGCTAAACAAATTAACGGTCGCACTTAGCTAAGTGACACACGCCGACCATAGCACTCCACGTATTTAGTTTGATTTCTTAGCTTCAAGGACTTCAGTGATCGTCTGTCAGATGGATCTGGGTCATGTTAATTAGGAACTAAACGGATGAAACCCGACTGAAACAAGGACGGTCTACTTGGACCGGCTGCTGTGATTGTGTGATCCTGGACACCATGTCAGCTTGACCCATAATTCGCTTATCCACAGGGTTCCGTCGTTTCACTATCCGCCTGACTGTGCTCTCATGTGTTCACAACATTTAATGAACCTGTAGGGGATCTTTATATGTACCCAGTCAAATCATGTCCAAAACATTGTAAAATGTAACGTTCCAATCATGATTGCCTTTGCACATCTCCTGCTAGACTGGCTTAATACTTAGAGATGTAGCTGTTTGGGTTCCCTGAGTTGATTATCTGTCGCCATCTCAGACACACTGGGCCAGTGTAAAATACTTTCTTCCCCATTACAATGTCCTCCTTTACCTCTGACACCCTGTTATAGAATAGTAGGCCTATATATAAACATATTTTAATGCTATTTTTTTGCTATTAAGCTATATGTTCGTATTGTGTTTGGGAGATCCGATCTATTTATTCTTGCAGCAGGCAGAGTGAATAGGGTCTGAAGTCTGCCACTGGTTAGTACTAAACTCATCTCAAGTCTGAGGGGAAAAGGGTACAATGCTATGCCCCTTCCCCCTTCTTCTTAGTGGACACTAAGTATAGGGTCCCTTTTTAGTGGAAATGTTGGGAATGTTAGACGTGTCAAGTCTGCCTCCATGTTGTGCACATTCACTTATGCATCCCGCATACAATGCACAACGAACACACACACACACACACACACACACACACACTCGTCATCATGTTGTTCAGACAGTGGCACTGCACTGTTGCCCCGTACTGTTTCCTGTGTATCATACACACCTCTTCACCTGGGAAATCAGGGATGGGAGAATATCTTTTAACAAAGGTGAAAACTGTAAATAGTTGAACATTTAAAAAAAAAAAAAAAGGTCAATCATAATGGAATCTCATAAACTGTACATTTATAATAAAAAAAAAAAAACCTTGTGAAAATGTATGTATTTTTTTTTTTTGTTTAGTTGGAGATGCTTGAAACCTACATCAACAAACTACACTTTCTCTCTCTGGTTCATGTAGTCTCACTTTAACTGTCCTCTTGGCGTGAATGATTTCACAGGTTGTTAGCTTTATGTCTGAAGTATTTAACATTTAATCACAGCTCATTACATAGTAAAGCATACTTTGTGTCCCAGATGGCAGCCTATTCCCTTTTATAGTGCAGTAATTTTGACCAGAGCCCTATGGGTCATAATCTTGGTTAACCCAGAACTAAAGTGTCACGTAATTTGTCAGTTGCTCGATTTAACTACCGGGTCCATACGTGTTAACAGACGCTAAAACGAGGAGCGGGATCCTCACTCTTTGCATGTTACGGTCCAAACGTCCTCTCATAAAGATGCTAACACCTGATTTGTACAAATAACGAGTGATCCTATGCATCTCATTCTGTCCCGATAGATTATCTCGGTTAACACACATAATCTTTCCATGAGAGATTATATGGGCATTAGTAAAAAAAAGTAGGAACTACTTGGTACGCAAACACCTTCTCATTCATTACTACTGCAGTGTTTATTGTAGCGCCAAATAGGAAGAACACGCATTTGTTGAGTACAAAGTGTTGACAGTGCTGAGTAAGAATTTAAACATGAACTCACTCATACAAACAGCAGCTCTTTGCTGTATTCGCTGACAGTCTCTCTCTAGTCATGGATTTGGAATCTCACAGTATCACTTTTGCTGTAGCTTTCTTTTATGCCTGTAACGTTACTGCAGACACGGTAATCTGAGCCATCCGATTGGCCAGTGGAAGGCCTATAGTGCACTTGATTTTTCTCTCCGGGCCCGCGATCGACCGGCTCGTGAAACTGATGTAGATGAAGGGGAGAAGACCAGTTAAATAATGATTTTTTTAAGCCTTGACACAATTGAGACATGGCTTGTGTATGTGTGCCATTCAGAGGGCGAATGGGCAAGACAAAATAACTGCCTTTGAACGGGGTAGATGCCAGGTGCACCGGTTTGTGTCAAGAACTGCAACGTTGCTGGGTTTTTCACATTCAACAGTTTCCTGTGTGTATCAAGAATTGTTCATCACTCAAAGGACATCCAGACAACTTGACACAACTCTGGGAAGCATTGGAGTCAACATGGTCCAACACCTTGTAGAGTCCATGCCCCGACCAATTGAGGCAGTTCAATATTAGGAAGGTGTTCCTAATGTTGGAGTGGCCATCACAAAGCCCTGACCTCAATCCTATAGAAAATGTGTGGGCAGAACTGAAAAAGAGTGTGCGAGCAAGGAGGCCTACAAACCTGACTCAGTTACACCAGTTCTGTCAGGAGGAATGGGCCAAAATTCACCCAACTTATTGCTATAAGCTTGTACTATTTTCTACATTGTATAATAATAGTGAAGACAAAACTATGAAATAACACATATGGAATCATGTAGTAACCAAAAAAATGTTAAACAAATCAACATGTATTTTAGATTTTAGATTCTTCAAAGTAGCCACCCTTTGCCTTGATGACAGCTTTGCACACTCTTGGCATTCTCTCAACCAGCTTCACCTGGAATGCTTTTCCAACAGTCTTGAATGAGTTTCAACATATGCTGAGCACTTGTTGGCTGCTTTTCCATCACTCTGCGGACCAACTCACCCCAAACCATCTCAATTGGGTTTTGGGTTGAGGTTGGGTGATTGTGGAGGCCAGGTCATCTGATGCAGCACTCCATCACTCTCCTTCTTGGTCAAATAGACCTTACACAACCTGGAGGAGTGTTGGGTCATTGTCCTGTTGAAAAACAAATGATAGTCCCACTAAGCACAAACCAGATGGGATGGCGTATCATTGCAGAATGCTGTGGTAGCCATGCTGGGTTAAGTGTGCCTTGAATTCTAAATAAATCACAGACAGTGTCACCAGCAAAGCACCCAAACACCATCACACCTCCTCCTCCATGCTTCACGGTGGGAACCACAAATGCGGAGATCATCCGATCACCTACTCTACGTCTCACACAGACACAGCAGTTGGAACCAAAAATCTCAAATTTGGACTCATCAGACCAAAGGACAGATTTCCACCGGTATAATGTCCATCGCTTGTGTCTCTTGTTCCAAGTAAGTCTCTTCTTCTTATTGGTGTCCTTTAGTAGTGGTTTCTTTGCAGCAATTTGACCATGAAGGTCTGATTCACACAGTCTCCTCTGAACAGTTGATGTTGAGATGTGTCTATTACTTGAACTCTGTGAAGCATTTATTTGGGCTGCAATTTCTGAGGTTGGTAACTCTAATGAACTTATCCTCTGCAGCAGAGGTAACCAGTGGCGGTCCTCATGAGAGCCAGTTTCATAATAGCACTGGTTTTTGCCACTGCACTTGAAGAAACTTTAAAAGTTCTTGAAATGTTCCAGATTGACTGACCTTCATGTCTTAAAGTAATGATCTGTCGTTTCTCTTTGCTTATTTGATCTGTTCTTTACATAATATGGACTTGGCCTTTTACCAAATAGGGCTTCTGTATACGACCCCTACCTTGTCACAAAGCTATCATTAAGGTAAAGGGTGGCTACTTTGAAGAAATAAATATATTTTGATTTGTTTAACACTGTTTTGGTTACTAAATGATTCCATATGTGTTATTTCATAGTTTTGATGTCTTCACTATTATTCTACAATGTAGAAAATAGTAAAAATAAAGAAAAAACTTGGAATGAGTAGGTGTGTCCAAACTTTTGACTGGTACTGTATTTTTAATTAAAACTATAACTCACAAAACATGATTAAAAAACAACTTTTTATTACTATCACACAACAGCGGTCTAAGGCACTGCATCTCAGTGCAAGAGGCGTCACTACAGTCCCTGGTTCGTATCCAGGCTTTATCACATCCAGCCCGTGATTGGGAGTCCCATAGGGCGGCGCACAATTGGCCCAGCGTTCGGTAATAATTTTTCAAAAAGTGTTCAGGAACATATTCTAATCTTACTTACTATAAAAGCTTGTAGGTTCACAAGTGTGATGTAATCATTGAGTGTGATGTAATCATTGAGTGCAAGGAATATGGGACCAAATATGAAACTTTTGACTACTTTAATATAGTAAGTCAATTTGTCCAAATACTTCTTCAAATGTGGAGAATAGATACAAACTGCTTTCATTTCTAAACGGTAAAACAGATATGTACGAAAATACCCTTAAATAAAAAGGTGACATTCTGTACTGTCGCCTCATAAAATATTTGATCTAAAATGTAAAATGTTAGCTTCACTGTCTAAATACATATGTAAAGGGATTGCTTTAGAAAACCAATTCTGGCCAATTCTGTCGGCCACCTAGTGGGTGTGTTTTCTGGGGTTGAAACACATTCATTGTGGGAGCCACACCCGCAAAGAACATGTTTGAATGTGTAGTAAAATGGTGTCATTGGTAGTGATTGTGAATTATCTACTGTAATGTGATCTGATTGAATGGGGTTTTGTACTACAGAGTGTTGTATGACAATTCAAATAATAACATATTCCTTCTTAACTACCGGCAATAGAAGATTCATCTGTTTGAGGTCTTGTTACAAAATAATCCATAAAATGCTCAGTTTCTTTAGCAGAGCAGTGTTATTAGGCCAGTGGGAGTACCCTGCTTTTAGGTCCCAATATCCTCTCCTCTTTCCTCTCTTCTCACAGGGCTAAAGACGGGCATAATATGGAGGGAGAGAGGGATGAGAGAGATCTGTTTCTACTCGTCTTCCTCTGTGCTGGAGCTGGTTGGTAGGAGGACACATTCTTGTCTTCGGCTCTTGGACGCCCTCCTCTTCCTCCTCCCTGGCATCTTCAGCCTCCTGCGGATCACATCTAAAACACACAACACGCAGCCCTCATTAGAACAACTGCAAAAGAGGATTAACAGTAATTATAACGCTCAGTTGTAAAAGTTAGGGCCCTATAAAATCGGAATCTGTTTTTCCGTTTTCAGGTTTTTCGCTCTCAAAATCAACATTTATTTAATAGTAAAAACAACAAAATCATGTTCTAAGTCCACAACAATGCTTAAACCACATCTAGAGATGACTTTTTAAGGTCTGGTATAAATATGTTGATATGTGGGTGTAGTGAGACCGTTGTTCGGTTAGGGATGTTTCTGTTCCGCTCATGTAAATACAGAGTTTGCTAAACAAATGGCCACTGGATTGATGCTTATAATCATGACGTAATTCTCCCAGTTGTTATTATTGTCGTTTAATTTAATTGAGAAGGTTTTTTTGGAGGGGAAAGCCTTTACATCTCTCCCAGAAGACAGTTATCATTACATTAGCATCATCGCTAACAGCTACACAAAGTGTAGCCCAGGGATGGGCAACTAGGAACTCAGTCGAGGTCTCAACATACTAAAATATTAGAATACGCAAGGTGGGGGTGGGGGTGTGGGGGGGGAAGTATGGATGTGGGTATACAGACCCGTGAGCAACTGTGGCCCCTCATGATGAGTTCAGATTTTTTGTGGCCCATCCCTTGTGTAGACATATTGTATGTGCGCATCACACACACACACACACACACACACACACACACACACACGGGCATTCATGTGCCGTTTCAGAAAGTTGCAGGTAGATACGAATCACTGATGCATTTTGATAATGTATTGTGATCATCTTTGGCAAATTAATAAATGTTCAATATATTTAGTTGATTTCCTACTAAGTTCAATAAATGTTTTTATATTGTTGAATTCCATTTTAATGTCTGCATGCATTCCGTGATTCCGACCACATTCTACGCAACGTGGATTTCATAGGACCCTAAGAAGTGTGTGTTGGGGAAGGGGGGAGATTAGTGAGCCCCAATGAACCCACCTGCCACCCTGTCGTAGTCCAGCTTGGGGTCGTGCCAGTACATGCTGGGCGTGGTACGCCAGTGGCGGTAGAGGCGTGTGTGCAGCACGGATAGCACCAGCAGCACCAGGAGGAAGCCCAACGCCGCCGCTGCCCACACCGCCTCGTCTGTCCGCGGAGTGGGTGGCATCCTGTCACTGGGTCCAGCCGCAGCGCGCCCTGGCGGCGCTACGGCCTCAGTGCACTCGCAGTGGCCCACCCTACCATCACAGTCTGCTTTCCTGTCCTGGCTGTTAGCTTGAGTGACAGCCAGCTGCTTGGGCTGAGTCTGAGACAGAGGCTTTTTCCTCTTGGTTGGTGTCTCTCCCTCATGCCTGCTGCTCTTCACCTCTCTCTCCTGGATGTCTCCAGTTTTCCCGCTCTGCCTCTTGTCCTCTGCTTCGTTCTGGTTCACCCAGTCTTTTTCTCTCACTTTGCCTCTGGGCTCTTTTTCCTTAGTGTCAAAATCTCTGAGGCGAGGTTGAGTTACTTTGAGTCCTCGGTCCATGCCGCTCTGTGTAGCCCTCACTGTGGCTGGGCCCTGTGCTTCAGGTTTGAGTGTAGTTCCATGTTTCTGGACTCTGTTCGGCTCGGTTCTGTCCAGTGTGGTTCGTCTCTCTTTCTCCTTCCCGAGTGCCGCTCGGCTCTTGCGGACCCTCCCTCTCCCACAGTCTGTTACCTCCAACCGTCCAACCAGGAGCAGAGAGAGGGTCTCCTCACAGCACTGCTTCAGAGACTGCTGATGATAAACACCCAGTAAATCAAACAAACAGTAAAATCACCCAGTAAATCATACAAACAGTAAAATCACCCAGTAAATCATACAAACAGTAAAATCACCCAGTAAATCATACAAACAGTAAAATCACCCAGTAAATCATACAAACAGGAAAAGCATTCTACGACAGCTTCAGGAGATCACCAGTGGTATTCAAAGTCGGGGTCGCCACCCTGGTTGCGGGGAAATTACAGATTCTTTTATGTATATTGGTTCTTTTAATTTGGATACGAGTGATGAAAATGTAATGAATTTAAGGTTATTTGTTGATGTGAAAATCAAAATGTACAGATTTGATGGTTGTGTCATTAGATTTGGAATGGAGTTCCAATCAATTTTGGCCCAAAAAATGCGGTTCCCAGTAAAAAGGTTTGAATACCACTGCTTTATGCTGACACGCATCTTCTGGCTCACCTTCTGCTTTGGGTATGCGTGTTTGGGATCTGCAGGACGGGTCAACAGCAAGTTATACTGTCTGCTTTGACCCACGTCGCCACGGTTACCGGGCGCCACTGTCAACTGCAGCCAATCACAGACCTCCGGCGTGGTTACCTGGGAGAGCTCCAGCGTGCGACCCCAGGACACCAGCGCTAATGGCTTCAACAGGAGAGATTCAGTCACCACAGGGTCATGTTCAATAGGCACCAAAAAAAAAAGAAAACAGGTAAGTACCATCTCTATTTATCCAATAAGAAATGCTCATTTCCCCCCTTGTTTTGTAACTGTGTGCCCTAATGAACACAGCCCTCATTTCAATGACAGGCCACTCTGAAGGTGTGCTGTACTGTGTTCCCCATTGATAGAAGGAACATTCTAATGTCTTCTTTCACCGTCATGACTTTGTCTATGCATCTGTTGGGGTGTCAGTTGAATGCCCTGCTGTCATAGTAGACATGGTTTGAAAGAAGGTGTGTGTTTTCAGTGTAATAATCTATAATCAGGGTCATCTAAGCCACTACGGAGTGCCATTGTGGGTTTCTAGAATCCTATTGGTAAGGAGATAGTTCCCTTGGGATTTCAGCACATCTATTGGGATATCAGCCATTTCACAAGCTAGTACAGAGTAAGTAAAGGCAATGTTTCCTTTGAGATTGACGTTATCGTGTGTGTGACTCACTCACTCGGTGTGTGCTGAGGTCGGGGTGTGGCGTTATGATGTAGTCAGACAGACAGCAGTGTCCCAGGACGGACAGCAGGTTGCGCTGACGAACAGGAGTACATGGATGGTACAGCAACACTGTCGCTCCATGCTGCAAACACACACACACACATCAACTGTAGACACTGACTAGAGTTGGACAATCTGTTATGGCAATACTGGACTAATGAAACATATTAGCTATCTCTGTGAGGTTGTGTGTGTGTGTGAGGTGTCACGGTTTTAGTGGTTACCTGCAGGTTGCTGAGCCAGCGTTGAGGGGGACAGTACAGGTACTCTCCACTCTCTGCTCCTACAGTCCGGTGAGCACCACTACACAAACCACCCACATAATCACACTATAGTTAATGCCATTGCAACACAGGAATTGGCATTAATCTCTCAGAGGCAACTGCCCATCAGGCAGGTCAGGAGCCGTTTTTATTTATGGTTATGGTCACTTGCCCAGAAAATGTATTTGGCTGTTTACATACAGATTTATGACACTGCCACATTAAAGAGTTATTTCAAAGTAATATACATGAATATTTGCCTGAGAAATGGAGTGCACATTTAACAGCCAGTCATATTTAACTGGATTTGACACATGTTCCCAGGTGAGTGTGTATTGTGTTTACTTGGTGATGTAACACTTGTGTGTGTGTGTGTGTGTGTGTGTCTGTCCGTCCGTCCGCAGCATCTTACCTGTTGGGGATAGTGTGATTGTAGGTGATGAGTGTGTCCATGCAGACGTGCTGGATCGGCTGAGGTCAGACAGGAAGAGGGCAGACTTGTGTATCAGGGCCATGTGCGGATAAAAATGTAATGACGAGACCAGGCGTGATTTCTCACTCTATATTCCATAGTGGCATGTTTAGTTTTACATAATACATTTCTATGTGAACGTTCTGCCCAGGATTAGGCAACGTCTGCATCTTATCCTACCAGACAAAAACACTGTTGTTGTTGCTGCAGACGTGCCCTAAGTAATTGCATCTCAGAGATAATAAAGGTTGGGAAAGAATGTGTTCCTAACGAAAGATAAGGCTCATTCTGTTGATTGATTTACCTGTGGGGGATACTTTGTGTCAACGCTAGGAATATTCTGAAAACAAGAGGAGAGAAACCTGGTTTACACTGTGTTTCAGCAATGGGTTTGCTCGGAAAAATGCACACAACAGATGCACAATATTAAGCCAAGTGAACCAGATAAAAGATAGATAGATAGATAGATAGATAGATAGATAGATAGATAGATAGATAGATAGATAGATAGATAGATATAGACAGACAGACACAAAAGATAGATAGATAGATAGATAGATAGATAGATAGATAGATAGATAGATAGATAGATAGATAGATAGATAGATAGATAGATAGATAGATAGATAGATAGATATAGACAGACAGACACAAAAGATAGATAGATAGATAGATAGATAGATAGATAGATAGATAGATAGATAGATAGATAGATAGATAGATAGATAGATAGATAGATAGATAGATAGATAGATAGATAGATAGATATAGACAGACAGACAGACAGACAGACAGACAGACAGACAGACAGACAGACAGACAGACAGACAGACAGACAGACAGACAGACAGACAGACAGACAGACAGACAGACAGACAGACAGACAGACAGACAGATAGATAGATAGATAGACAGACAGACAGACAGACAGACAGAGACAGACAGACAGACAGACAGACAGACAGACAGACAGACAGACAGACAGACAGACAGACAGACAGACAGACAGATAGATCCCTGAGGGGAAATTTCTTCGTAAAAAGCTACATAATCATCAATGCTCAAGTTTGTGTTAAGTGAACATGTAATTCATGCTTACAGTAGTTTACTACCAGTCTGTATGTATGTATTGTGGAACAGTGATTACCTGGGTAGTGGACTCTGGCCAGGAAATGTCAGGACAGCTCCACACCACTGATGGGGGCAGGTCTCTCCCCAGCAAGAGCTGTCAGTCACAGATAAAAAAACATCATGCAGATACAAAACTGTCCCAGTTTGCTTGGTGTCTAGAGTGGTAACATACAATCAATGGCACATACAGTATATTCATCATGTCACTGCATTGATTTTTACATTTAACCTTTATTTAACTAGGCAAGTCAGTTAAGAACAAATTCTTATTTACAATGACGGCCTACCCCGGCCAAACCCTCCCCTAACCCCGACGACGCTGGGCCAATTGTGCGCCACCCTTTTACTTCACTACATTCCTAAAGAAAATTCTGTAATTTGTATTCAATACATTTTCCCTGACACGCAAAAGTACTCCCTGGCACACAGTACATTTTGAATGCTTAGCTGGACTGGTAATTGGTCCAATTCACGCACTTATCAAGAGAACATTCCTGGTCATCCTTACTGCCTCTGATCTGGCAGACTCACTAAACACAAATGCTTTGTTTGTAAATGAAGCCAGAGTACAACAAATAAGAAAGAAAACGGTGCTGTCTGGTTACTGGGTGACTTTCACAGTCATTTTCTATTAAGGTATCTTTACTTTTACTCAAGTATGACAATAGGGTACTTTTCCCACCACTGCATATGGCAGTATAAAATAGTCCATAATGATTCATATTGTACCTTGCCATTGTCACAGGCTTGCCACATCGACCTAGCAGCTCGAGACAGAACCAAGCACAGCCACAGTCCGGACAGCAGAGTCGACACCGGTGGAGACATTCTGCTCCACACAATGGAGAGCGCGCGAGTCACGGCGCTGTGATGATCTTCATGGATGTATCGTTTGAGGTAATCTCTTTAGCTATATATATATATGTTTTCAAAACAACCATTAGTCAACGTGTGGATCATCCCATTCCTGTAGCTCCCACGTCTAGAACCATCGGCGCGAGCTACTGCAAAAGCCCTCTCTGCTGGCACTGAGCGCAAACATCCAGTGCAAAGCGAGGCATTGATGCTGTTACAGCAGAGAGGTATTCGCCAAAATACAATATTCGAAGCTCTCTTTCTTCTTTACCATAAGGTTCACATTAGCACTGGCTACGGCAACGCAAAGGGGACAGGAAATGTAGGTAATTTTTTCATGCTTTCTACTAATTCCTTCCACACGGTGGCGCCAGATTATCACGTAACCGCCTGAACGCTGGCAACCGAAGACAGAATATTTTTACGCGCTTCAGCACTCGGCGGTCCCATTCCGTGAGATTGTGCGGCCTGTCACTTCGCAGCTGAACCGTTGTGGCTCCTAGACGTTTCCACGTCACAATAACAGCACTTACAGTTGACTGGGCAGCTACAGCAGTGCAGAAATTTGACGAATTGACTTGTTGGAAAAGGAGGCATCCTATGAAGGAGGCATCCTATGACGGTGCGTCTTTGAAAGTCACTGAGCTCTTCAGTACGGGCCATTCTACTGCCACTGGCGATTGCATGGCCGTGTGTTCGATATTATACACCTATCAGCAAAGGGTGTGGCTGAAATAGTGAAACCACTCATTTGAATGGGTGTCCACATACCTTTGGCCATATAGTGTACTTTATTCCATGGTCAATCATAACTTTATTCAATGCATTCAAGCGTCCTCACACATTTCATTGTTAAATCTTATCATTGCATATTTATTCCCATGCTTCACACTATTTATGTATAGCCACTATGATGTATCAGTTGGGCTACAGGTGATAATGCTTATAACTAATTGTAAACTGGGGCGTTTGAGCCCTGAATGCTTATTGACTGACAGCCATGGTATATCAGACCGTATACCATGGGTATGACAGAACATATATATATATATTTTTTAAATATCACATTTTCATAAGTATTCAGACCATTTACTCAGTACTTTGTTGAAGAACCTTTGGCAGCGATTACAGACTTGAGTCTTCTTGGGTATGACGCTACAAGAAGTACGAGAAGTTTTTCACATTATTCTCTGCAGATCCTCTCAAGCTCTGTCAGGTTGGACGGGGAGTGTCGCTGCACAGCTACTTTCAGGTCCCTCCAGAGATGTTTGATCGGGTTCAAGTCCGGGCTGTGGCTGGGCCACTCAAGGACATTCAGAGACTTGTCCCGAAGCCTGCGATGTCTTGGCTGTGTGCTTAGGGTCGTTGTCCTCTTGGAAGGTAACCCTTCGCCCCAGTCTGAGGTCCTGAGCGCTCTGGAGAAGGTTTTCATCAAGGATCTCTCTGGGCGGCCAGCTCTAAGAAGAGTCTTGGTGGTTCCAATCTTCTTCCATGTAAGAATGACGGAGGCCACTGTGTTCTTGGGGACCTTCAATGCTGCAAAAATGTTTTGGTACCCTTCCCCAGATCTGTGCCTCGACACAATCCTGTCTCGGAGCTCTACGGACAATTCCTTTGACCTCATGGCTTGGTTTTTGCTCTGATATGCACTGTCAACTGTGGGACCTTATATAGACAGGTGTGTGCCTTTACAAATCATGTCTAGTCAATTTAATTTACCACAAGTTTCTACAAGTTGAAGAAACATCTCAAGGATGATCAATGGAAACAGGATGCACCTGAGCTCAATTTCAAGTCTCATAGCAATGGGTCTATAAAAGTAAGCACACCCCCTGGAAAGTTGTCTTTTTTTAAACATATTTGGACAGATGGATATGTAATCTTCACTTCAACACTATAGACATATAAAGGTTACCCAATTTAACAAATGACACAAAAAACATCAACTTTGAAAATGTTATGCAATTAAAATAAATAAAAATGCCTTTTCCTTATGGGGAAAAAGTTAGTACACCCCTACCTTTACCATCACGTAAAATGGCTAAAATTATGTGTACCAAAACAAGTGCAAATGATTAGAAAACATTAGAGAGAAACTTAGGAATGTCCAGCCTTCCATAAAGATAAGAAAATTGGTCTGGTTTGGTCTTAACCATATGGGTGTGTGGTAACACATCATTCAAAGATCAAAAGACCTACCTGAGGCCCTCAGAAGAAATATTATTGATGCCCATGAGTCTGGGAGGAGTTACAAATCAATTTCCAAGCAATTTGAAGTACATAATTCCACTGTCCGACGAAAATTCCAGACCACTGGCAAACTACCTAGGACAGGTCGTCCAACCAAAGTCAGCCCAAGAGCTGACCGAATGATGCTCATAAAAGTCTCTAAGAACCCCAGGGTAACGACAAGGGATCTACAGGCCTCTCTTGCCACAATCAATGGTCGAATTGCATGGGTACAATGTCAGAAAGAGACTGCACAAACTTGGCCTACATGGGAGGTCAGGAAGGAAGAAGCCTCTGCTCTCAAAAAATAATATTAAGACACAACTGACTTTACCCAGGTGTGAACCGCTGGATTTAATAACTGGTTGACGCTCCTTTGGCAGCAATAACCTCAACCAGTTGCGGATCAGACCTGCACAACGGTCAGGAGGAATTTTGGACCATTCCTCTTTACAAAACCGTTTCCAGCTCAGCAATATTCTTGGGATGTCTGGTGTGATGCCAAAGCATCTCAATCGGGTTGAGGTTAGGACTGGGCCACTCCAGAACTGGTATTTTCTTCTGTTGAAGCCATTATGTTTTTGATTTACTTCTGTGTTTTGGGTCGTTGTCCTGTTGCATCACCCAACTTCTGTTGAGCTTCAATTGGAAGATAGATAGCCTTACATTCTCCTGCAAAATGTCTTGATAAACTTGGGAATTAATTTTTCGGTCGATGATAGCAAGCTGTCCAGCCCCTGAGGCAGCAAAGCAGCCCCAAACCATGATGCTCCCTCCACCATACTTTACAGTTGGGATGACGTTTTGATGTTGGTGTGCTGTGCCTTTTTTTCTCCACACATAGTGTTGCGTGTTCCTTCCAAACAACTCAACTTTAGTTTAATCTGTCCACAGAATATTTTGCCAGTAGCGCTGTGGAACATCCAGGTGCTCTTTTGCGAACTTCAGACGTGCAGCAATGTTTTTTTTTCTTCCATGGTGTCCTCCCATAAACACCATTCTTGTTTAGTGTTTTACGTATTGTAGACTCATCATCAGAGATGTTAGCATTATCCAGAGATTTCTGTAAGTCTTTAGCTGACACTCTAGGGTTCTTCTTAACCTCAATGAGCATTCTGCGTTGTGCTCCTGCCGTCATCTTTGCAGGGCGGCCACTACTAGGGAAAGTAGCAACAGTGCTGAACTTTCTCCATTTATAGACAATTTGTCTTACTGTGGAATGATGAACATCAAGGCTTTTAGATACTTTTGTAACCCTTTCCAGCATTATGCAAGTCAACAATTCTTAATCCTAGGTCTTCTGAGATCTCTTTTGTTCGAGGCATGCTTCACATCAGGCAATGCATCTTGTGAATAGCAAACTAACATTTTGTGAGTGTTTTTTATAGGGCAGGGGAGCTCTAACCAACATCTCTACTCTCGTCTCATTGATTGGACACCAGGTTAGTTGACTCCTGACTCCAATTAGTCAGTCATTAGCCTAGGGGTTCACATACTTTTTCCAACCTACACTGTGAATGTTTAAATTATGTATTCAATATAGACTAAAAAAATATATAAGAAAAATACAATAATTTGTGTGTTATTAGTTTAAGCACACTGTGTTGGTCTATTTTTGTGACTTATATGAAGATCAGATCAAATGTTATGACCACTTTATACAGAAATCCAGGTAATTCCAAAAGGTTCACATACTTTTTCTTGCCACTGTATATTTATCATAGCCGTCTATTTACCACCACAAACCGATGCTGGCACTAAGACCACACTCAACGAGCTGTATAAGGCAATACCAAACAAGAAAATGCACATCCAGAAGCAGCACTCCTAGTGGCTGGGGATTTTAATGCAGGCAAATTTAAATCTGTTTTACCTCATTTCTACCAGCATGTCACATGTGCAACCAGAGGGGGAAAAAACTCTAGACCACCTTTACTCCACACACAGAGACGCATACAAAGCTCTCCTTCGCCCTCCATTAGGCAAATCTGACCATAATTCTATCCTCCTGCTTACAAGCAAAAACTAAAGCAGGAAGTACCAGTGACTCGCTCAATACGGAGGTGGTCAATCTCAATCGCTCTCCACACTGCCTTTTCCCACCTGGACCACCGTATTTTCCCAGTCAGAGTTCCCAGTTGTCTTGAACTCACTGTGGCGGGCAAACACGAAAAGTGACAGTAAGGAGAGGGGAGTGGCATTAAGTTATTGCAGAGTACTGTAGATCCCAAGCATAGAACGTATCTGATCTTATCATAAGCATAGTCATAAGCATTATCATAAGCATAGTACTTTAACTAACATACATAAGTTCTTGTGTTTGCAGTAACCTATTGGAGAGTGGCTATCTATTACCTGTCTGTCATCTCTAAGTCTGTTATCTATAAATATTGGTCTTTAATAGTGGCATGTACTTTACTGGTGAGGTATCTACTGACATGTACTTTACTGGTGAGGTATCTACTGACATTTCTTTACTGGTGAGGTATCTACTAACATGTGCTTTACTGGTGAGGTATCTACTGACATGTACTTTACTGGTGAGGTATCTACTGACATGTAGTTTACTGGTGAGGTATCTACTGACATGTACTTTACTGCTGAGGTATCTACTGACATGTACTTTACTGCTGAGGTATCTACTGACATGTACTTTACTGGTGAGGTATCTACTGACATGTACTTTACTGGTGAGGTATCTACTGACATTTCTTTACTGGTGAGGTATCTACTAACATGTGCTTTACTGGTGAGGTATCTACTGACATGTACTTTACTGGTGAGGTATCTACTGACATGTAGTTTACTGGTGAGGTATCTACTGACATGTACTTTACTGCTGAGGTATCTACTGACATGTACTTTACTGCTGAGGTATCTACTGACATGTACTTTACTGCTGAGGTATCTACTGACATGTACTTTACTGGTGAGGTATCTACTGACATGTACTTTACTAGTGAGGTATTTCCTGACATGTACTTTACTGGTGAGGTATCTACTGACATGTACTATACTGGTGAGGTATCTACTGACATGTACTTTACTAGTGAGGTATTTCCTGACATGTACTTTACTGGTGAGGTATCTACTGACATGTACTTTACTGGTGAGGTATCTACTGACATGTATTTTACTGGTGAGGTATCAACTGACATGTACTTTACTGGTGAGGTATCTACTGACATGCACTTTACTGGTGAGGTATCTACTGACATGTACTTTACTGCTGAGGTATCTACTGACATGTAATTTACTGGTGAGGTATCTACTGACATGTACTTTACTGGTGAGGTATCTACTGACATGTACTTTACTGCTGAGGTATCTACTGACATGTAATTTACTGGTGAGGTATCTACTGACATGTACTTTACTGGTGAGGTATCTACTGACATGTACTTTACTGGTGAGGTATCTACTGACATGTACTTTACTGGTGAGGTATCTACTGACATGTACTTTACTGGTGAGGTATCTACTGACATGTACTTTACTGCTGAGGTATCTACTGACATGTACTTTACTGCTGAGGTATCTACTGACATGTACTTTACTGGTGAGGTATCTACTGACATGTACTTTACTGGTGAGGTATCTACTGACATGTACTTTACTGGTGAGGTATCTACTGACATGTACTTTACTGGTGAGGTATCTACTGACATGTACTTTACTGGTGAGGTATCAACTCACATGTACTTTACTGGTATCAACCGTTTTTTTATTTTTGTACACAGGATTCCAGTTCACCTTCTTCTTTCTCCTCCTCTGACAGCAGCTCTTCATACTGCTATGCAAAGCTTTTAACATGTGACCTAATGTTCATCATCATAACATCAGATCTGGGCTTGATTGAGCTTGTCTTGTGCAATGGAACCAATAGAACAGTCACAAAAGTTTGAACCCTGCCCATCTGGCACTCCAGGCTAAAGCTGTCTGTTTGGATTGAGTCACGTGAGACGTTCTGCTTGGATTGGACCATGTGTTTAGTTTTAGACAAGTATCTTGTTCATGCGAAGCCAAAAGGAGACTTGAATCCCGCAAGGAAACAATTAAAGTGAAAGGAAGCCTAATTGGTTTATAGAGCGTATATTGGCAACGCTGGTATCTACCCTGAAACCAATCCGTTGTTGCTTTAATCCTGGGAATACTCTTGCCAAGCGTATCCAAATTAGGTCCCTTGTCATAACACACAGCTTTATGAAGTGGATGTAGTATCGTTTTACTATGTCACATTGGGCTGGGCAGTTTTTATTTGATAAAAAAGTTACTCATGTAATTGATGATGTGAGCTTTATTTAATCTTACCCTTCTCTCTTTTCGATGTCCAATCATTTAGATTTGTCTTTCATTCAGAAAAAAAATTGGAATCACATTTTTTGGACATTAGGCTCGGAAAATGAATGCAGCTGTTTATTTGAATATAAAATAAGCATATAATCAGTTTGAAGTAATGTTTTTTTTTCTAATATTTGCTTTGATTATCAGTAGCAGGTACTTTGATGCCACAATAGAAACTCAACTGCCAGCGTTGTATGCCGGTCTGGAACAATGGCACTATGTTCTGTCAGCGTTAGTAAGCAGGAGACTCAGGTTTGCATGATTGAGATATGTGGGGTTGAAAGACTAGCTGAAAAAGCCACAATGAAATCCCCAATGAAACTCATATGGTAGGCATGCTGTGACCCTTAGGGACCCAGATCTAGGAAACACACCCGGTCATAACCTGTTGAGCTGGTGCCCACAAGATCAGGAAGTAGAGAGGTCCGTAGGGATTTGCTTTCTACCTGGAATATGCACCGATATGATCAGTGAAAACACTGCCATAGCAGCAAACAAACAAATATGCATAAGGTAGATGTACCTGTGTGTGTGTGTGTGTGTGTGTGTGTGTGTGTGTGTGTGTGTGTGTGTGTGTGTGTGTGTGTGTGTGTGTGTGTGTGTGTGTGTGTGTGTGTGTGTGTGTGTGTGTGTGTGTGTGTGTGTGTGTGTGTATAAGTAATTTTATTAGTCATGAATAGTAAAACAAGGATGGATACACCTGGCAGGTGGAACCTGATAGAACCCATTCTTGTAGATGCTGAGTCATCGTACTTGTTTATTTCTGTTGAATTAACCACATTGTCACTGCAGGTCGTAGATTAAATCTACGTTTACTACGCGTGTGTCTTTAAACTAAAGTTAAATCAAGGTATCCATTGTTCCTACTGTACTTTGGTCCTACCTGTCAGTGTGTGTTTTGTTCTGATATGTTAACATTAGATTAATAAGTCAAACTCGCAGTGAGTGTAACTTCTGTCTGTCCTTCTGCAGAATGAGAAGGAGAAGAAGAAGAAGAAGAAATTCTTCTTCTTCTTCTTCTTCATCAGTTTGTGTTGGAAAAAGAAGGGTTAATATCCAAGAGAAAAAAATATCCAATCAGAATTTTTCTTTGGTAGTCTCTTGGTAGAAATAATCTAGCTGGGCTCAACGCTCATTGGCTAGGCCCTCAGGCTTTGAATAGAAGGCACCAGCCAACATCATTGACATTGACTTCAATTAGAGCAGCGTTTTGGAATGACAGTAGAATCAACTAATCACAAATGGTCTTGTAATAGGTGGGACAATTGTATGATGTCTCAAGGCCCTCTAGTATACGTCACTAATTCAGAGCCAATAGCGAGCTTTATCTCGTTTTCTCACGCTTGAGCCTAGCTAGCTGGCTAGCTTTTTGCAGTGAGTGTATGTAACGATGGCGATGGCAACTGCAGAGAGAGTAATCGAGGATGATGTGGTGGATAAATTGTTAGCATCGCCCTTTTCAAGACTAACGTTTAATGAAAAGTTTACTCTTTTACAGACCGGGAGACCAACTCCTGCACTGCCTGATTTTAGTGCAACGAGGAAAGAGTTTTGAATGGCATTTTCAAGTGAATAAATATGAGCGCTATCCGTGGATAACCGGCTGTGAGCTGACAAAAAAGCTTTACTGTTGGAATTGCCTACTCTTCAGCACCGATAATAGCTCAACCTGGACAACTGGTTTCAAAGATTTAACCTGTTTGACAAGGTACTCAATGTCTGACTTCGATGGTAAGAGCCCGGTTGATCTGCTCCACTTTCTCCAGCAGAAGAGACTAATTGATAGCATGCACCAATTGTATCTGCTTACCTGTCTAGTTTTGACCATTCCAGTGTCCACTGCATCAGTAGAAATAATATTTTCTGCACTAAAAAGGTTCAATCGAAAAATAACTTATTTCGGATTTAAAATCAAAAGACAAGCTCTATGAACCTGCCATTGCCCATTTCATAAATTATTTCAACTTTAGATCACTGGTTGTGTGGTAAAAACAAAGCTAATGACGTTGCAATTGGAAGTACTGGGTACATGGCATTTCGTGTTGTGGTGCTTTTTTTTTTATTGTTGCATCCTGGAGATAGAACATCAAATACAGTGCGACTTTTTTCTCTCTGACATCATACACTGTCCGTGGTCTTGAAACAATGTGAGCAGTTGTGTGGTTGAATTTATTACGCCCACTATTTGAGTGACTGTTTGTTTGGGCAAATGTTACTTTGAAACGACACCACCATATTTTCTTCTAACATGGTTCCTTCTATTGATATTTGCAACCGTTGTGTACCTGTGCTGCTTCTGTGAGCCACAGCCGAGGCGTTGCTTAAGGACCATCAAAGGATTGCTTCTTCTACATAGGTCTGCAAAAGAAAGGTCTCACGTCATGCTCTGTATACACAGGCATTCGAGTTCTCTATCTATATGTATGATGTCAGATATTTTTTCCGCAACTGAGGGCCTAGCTTCAATAGTCACGGTTCGCCAATGCAAATAACGTCCCCCCGGCCACATAGTGTCCCCCTCTACGTCACAATGGGATTCTATCAACTATTAGCGTCCGTTGCTATATCAACGGTGTGATGACCTAATGGTTAGAATGTTGGAGATCGTTCCAGCCTAAATGACGTTCTTTTCATCATCGCTATGCAAACAAGGCACATTTCCGCGACAATTTCGCCGTTTAAACAAGTTGTGTTTAGCTAATAAAATGAAAACATTTTGGGGTACCTTGTTAACGTCACAACATGTCTTAAACGTTGCTACGTTTCGGGAAATGGCAAAGAAGACTTACCTTACAGATTACGAATTTCCACTCCATTCATATTCAAATCCGTTTGATTCATACAGCTTGTCTGGCTGTCATGTTTTTATTTTAACCTGCCCTTCCCTTAATCTATTATTTCAGTGGTCCTCTATTATGATTCATATTTTTTCTATCTCGCATAGCTCATTAGTACACCCTTGTGGTTGAATATAAATGCATCTATTTTAGGTCCTAGGAAACAATAATGAATATGTGGAACAAATAAATACCATCAAAGCATACCGTACAATTTACAATAATGAACACCTTGTGAAACAGCTGTGAAAACCAACCTGGCAATATTTAAGATTGTAATACACCAACTTGTATTTTTTTTTATACAGGCATGTCATTCACTTATTTTTACAGATTGCCATGTGAGTGTAACAAAAATAATCAGGCTGAAATACTTAATTCTGGTGTGTAGAATAGAGTGGCCGGTGCTGTGTGGTTGGGAGGTTCTGCCTGTCACTTGTTCTCAACAGGCAAACAGTCTCTGAAGGGGGACTTGAAGAGGGAGACTGAAGTCCAGACACTGCTGCTCTCTGTGTTCTGACTGTTTGCAGTGCTAGTGTTGTTAGTTCATCTGTGTATCTCACATATTATGTGCCCAGTATGATTTCCATACCAACCCTGGCCTAAAATTTGATTTGGAATTGGGCACAAAAGATTAATGGCTAGGGAGAAGGGGTTGCCAACTTGAAAGCCAATGTCTGCAAGAAAACACATCGTTATACAAATTAAAAACAATAGTACAACAGGTTATTAAGGTTATTTACAATAACATACAATTCAGTAAAATACCTACCGTCTTTAGGTGGGGAGCCGGCCAATCAGTGACAACCAGGGTGGGGAAAACATCAGACAGAACAGATGACGGACGATGGACAGACAAATTCACGCACATTCTTACCTTCTCTCACGTATTTCCGACAGACGCAGTGGACGTTGACCTCTGTTGTGTAGGGTGTGGACACCTTGGGAGAGGTGAGTTGTCAGTGAAACTCTGGGGTGGTGTCATGACAACTGGAGTCATACACCTTAACAGTACCTACCTGGCAGCGAAGATTACTTTCTGTGACCCAGTGGTTAGCCTTGAGATTGACTATCTGGACAAACCCCTGGGCCAGTGTTGGAACTGCTGACAGCATGGCGAAGCCGTCCACCGCGAGGAGGCCTCCTACTTCTGGATGCTGCACCTGCAAAAGAGCTTGAGCATGATAAATTGTAAAATTGTCTAACCAGGAGTGTGAGAGCAGCTGGCCTTACCTGCCCCTGTTGGACAGTAGTGATGAGAACCTCACTAGTGTCTTATAGTCCAGGGACTGCCCCTGCCCCTGTTCCTCCAATCCGACACAGGCCACCAGTGAGAACATTTATGGATTAGTGCAGTGTTATGAAGGGGTGAAATGTACTTTTCAACAGTTTTTGAAAGTATAGCCTACCTCAAGCTGGTCCCCTTCTGACAGAGCACAGAGAATCAGACTGATAGGAACTCACTGGCTCTGGTGGATGGGATACGTCCTGGGTGGCTCGGACAGTCGATGGTCCTAAAGTCATTTGGACTTGCATTGAAGAGGTACATTTTTATGAGCTCAGCATAACTACTATTTCTTGCTTTCTCAAATGTCAACCAAAGCCTAACATAATTTGTCTCACAGGCTTCCCCGAAGTGTAGGGCGTCAGGGATTTCAGTGGTCGACTGTCCAACTGCTCCAACCTTAGGAAGACAAAGAGAAAAAAATGTGTGTTAGGGAAACTAAAACTAGCTTCAGGTTATTTTGTGTGCAAATACAAATAGTTATAGTTAGTTAATAGTTAATAGTTATAGTTAATAGTTAGTACCAATCAAGGGTCTTGCCCATGGCAGTCTTGAGGGTCTGGTTGGTCCATTCACCAAACCTGGAGGGGGTAGGAAAGCAACATCTATTGACAATGTAAGATATTGAAATATATCTGATTATGTACCATGGAAAAACAAAAACAAATTGTAAAAAAATAAATAAAACAAACCATTGGTGACAGAATATAACCTTATAACATCCGTACCTTGTTCCAGCGTTCATGACCTCGCTCACATAATCCCGAAAAAAGTATGAACATGTCTGCACTAACTAACTGTAAGTCGCTCTGGATAAGAGCGTCTGCTAAATGACTGAAATGTCAATGTAACTGTCACTCAAGATGAACCGTGGGTGTTGAAGATGTCCACCATCACCTTGGAGGTGGCCTCGCCAGTCTGGTCCTTCATGGGCATCATACAAAACTTAAATCTGTTGTTGCTTCCAAGCACCCTTTTTATGGGTTACAGACGGGAATGTAGAGTTCAGCACGTTCTCTTCATTTACTGACCTTAATGGATATTGACTCCACCCACTTGGTGAAGTGATCGGTCGCCATCAGACACCAGCGGTTGCCTTTCCTGGATTTGGTGAAGGGTCCGATGAGGTCCACCCCTAACATTTAAGGTGTTAGAGAGAAGATTACTTTATTCTTAACCGTATCTGTGTCATACAGTATGCACATTTTAATATTGGTAAGGATACTGACACACACATTCTATAATATATATATATATAATATTGAACTATGCTGTGGTCAAATAAAGCAACCACTACAGAACAACTTATCAGGGCAAAATTTGAATTGGCACACTTACAAATCATGTGCCATGGTGAAACAACTTTGATGCGCTGCAACTCCGGCGCCACAGTCTTCCCACCTCTCTCTCCCTCTCTCACTTTCATCCTGTTTAACTTATAGCTAGACGCCTCAATATGACAGACATGTAGCTATATCATTGGAGGCTGCTGAGTGGAGGACAACTCATAATAATGTCAATGGAGTGGTATCATCCACATGGAAACATTATTATGAGCCATCCTCCCCTCAGCAGCCTCGACTGTACCAGATTAGGAGTTCAAGCAAAAACATTGAAAGCTGTCTAAAGTGATTTCTGCTTTGCAATCAATGTAGTGTACAACTTAATTCATATTTTTTTCCATAATAAAACTCGTATTTTGCCATGTTATTTCACCTACGTACTTAACAGTTTAACAACTATCCACGCCTCATTTGTTTGAAGTCCACAGAGAAGTTCAGCAAGCTCTCAAACAGCAGGCCAGCACTATTACCAAACCAGACACAACAGCAAGAACAGTTATTTTCCTCAATGCATTAGCTTTTGGGGAAGCCTACCTTGCCCTACCTACAAGAACATACTGTAGTTACATATGTTCTGTTCTGTTGTGTTTTGGGAGCAGGGAGAAGAGGGAGACGATACAGGGCAAGGATGAGTACAGCTGTGCTGCTGGCATTTCAGCAGCTGGTATGTCATTTCTTCTTTTAAAATGTCACAACGTGTTTTTTACAACAGGCTCTACATGCAAAGCTATTCTCAAAAAGAATCCATGTATCTCTGCAGGTGAGGAGGATGCTGGGCCGGAGGGAACCCTGGGACAGAAATCAGGCAAAGAAAAAAATAAGAAAGAAGAGAAGAAGAAAGACGACAAGGTGAGGTCATCAAGGTGCACGACAACACTGTCCGCTCAGGGATTAAATCCAGCAACCTTTTGGTTATGGGCCCAACACTCTAACCACTCAGCTACCTGCCGCCCCTTCATGTACTGAAGCAGAAGTGGTCATAATTGGGTCCAGTGGTCATAATGTGGTCCATCAATGGTCATAATAAGCATGATTTGCTTATTTTACATGCATTTCTTAACCTATAGCAACTGTTAAACTCTGAGGGGTTGTTTTGGACCCGTCCGTGAAAAGATCAATGTTTTGTACGCTCAGTGTATATTTTTAAAAACATTATATTTAATGTTTTGTACACTCAGTGTATATTTTTTTAAACATTATATTTAATGTTTTGTACACTCAGTGTATATTTTTTAAAACATTATATTTCATGTTTTGTACACTCAGTGTATATTTATTTAGCTTTTCTTTGCCTGGCTCGGCAATAGTCACGTTGTTAATGTACACTTGTATCAGATTCCCACGGTTGTTACATTTCTAACAGTACTAAGCATGTGTTTGTAAGACTTACAGTTTTGAAATCGAAATGTATCTAATGAAGGTAGTTTACAATATATGTGCCGCTTAGAAAATGTCAGCGGAGAGCGTCAGAGATGAACAGGTTAAAGTTACAAAGGAATTCAACTTGTCACTCTTTCTCAGGGCTCTTCGTCTGAGCGTGATGACGAGGTAAAACAGAAACTTATCACAGACACTCCTCTGCTCACTTTGAATTTAAACTCTCTGTATCCACTGAATAACCTCTCTGTTGTAATACCCTCTCCCCCATCGCAGTGCAAGAAAAACAAAGCAGAGGAGTGTGGCACAACAGCTGTAAGTAAATCAACAAATAATTTTCTCAGAAGAGATATGGCGATTATGAAGGGGAGATCTTGTGAATGATAAAGTTTTCTTTCCCGTGACCAAAGGTGGTGGAGATTTTCCTGAAGGAATGGAAGCTGGAAATCTGAGTAATGACGAGAGAGACGGAGGTAATGAGAAAGAGAAGAAGAAGAAGTTGAAGAAAAGGAAGAAGGTACTCGTCTCAGTTCCCATTGGCTCCCTGTGCTGCAGTACAGACAACCTTTGCCACAAGTATTTAGTTGATCTGTGTTTTTCTGCCCTTGGACTTGAGATCCTCTCCGAAAGTGTAATGTATTTAGCTCATGTACTTAATTAGCTGTAATACCCTACTGAGTGTTTTTTCAATTGAAGGACTATGGCTGTTCATCGTCCTCTTCATCATCTTCATCCTCGGATAGCTCATCAGACAGTGAAGACAATAATAATAATAAGAAGAAGAAAAGGTATGTTTGTTTAATTGACTGTCTCAGAGAGGGATCCTCAAACTAACAACAGTAGCAATCAGAATGTGACTGGATCGTTCCTCCTGGGTACCCAGGACTCTTGTTCTGACAACGAGGAAGATAAGACAAAGAAGAAGAAGGAGAAGGATGATAAGAAGAAGGATAAGACAAAGAAGAAGAAGGATAAGGATGATAAGAAGAAGGATAAGACAAAGAAGAAGAAGGATAAGAATAAGACAAAGGTAAGTAACAGAAATGTATTTGAAGGTTATCTATGAGCCCAGTGAGCCTAGTGGAGGCTAATAATATAGGGTCGTTATTGATCACCGTATACTGTATTTTGTGTGTGTCTAGGACGACTCCTCTGGAAATGATGACGATAAGAAAAGTATGCAGAAGAAGGAGAAAGAGAAGAAGAAAGAAAAGGTAAGTCCCCAAGAAGGTAAATGTTATTTAGAGATGCTCAATCTGACGGACCACGTCATCTGTTAGTACAAATTCCTGGTAGACTTTTGTTATGCGTACAAACATGTGATACCAAAATAGCTTATAAACTCATTCTACTTAAATGTACATTGGTATGTGTTTTTTTCACAGGACTCCTGTTCCAAAGAAAGATGACAACAAGAAAGAGGTAGGTACAAGGTAGTGAATGTTGGAATTGTGTGCAAAAAGAAAGCTAAACCCTCAAGGTTGTCCCTGGGGTAGTCCAATCATCTCTTCAATGTCTCAGCTCTAAAGCAGGTATGTAGGACAGCTGTCACGTGTGCGCCCTCTCCGGCCTCTAGGTCACCAGGCTGCGGATTATTACGCACCCCTATCACCATCGTCACGCGCACCAGCGCCTCGTGACACTCACCTGGACTCCATCACCTCCTTGATTACCTTCCCTATGTCTGTCACTCCCCTTGGTTCTTTCCTCAGGTGTTATTGACTCTGTTCCATGTCAGTGCGTTGTTATCGTTTTGTGTTTTATTTATTTATTAAACACTCACTCCCTGAACTTGCTTCCCGACTCTCAGCGCATTTGTTACAACAGCTTTGAAGTAAAAGACACTCATAGGTACGTGTCTGTGAGAAGAGTTCCACACAAACAAATCACTTCCATTCTAATAATATCCCAATTATTCCCTTTTAGGATGTACCTGAGAATGAAAAGTGTGGAGAGCTGAAAAAGGAGGGGAAATATGTAGGTGGCTTGGTGATGGTAGGAGGGTGCATGGGAAATAAATAAACCATCTGATGAGGGATCAGCTATTCGCCCGAAACCCTGGGGGCCGTCGGCAGATGCCAGATCTAACACTTTCTATGAGTCCCTTAATAGCCCCTTGTATTCCTTCTTTCCCAGGGAGAGGAGCCCCTCCCACCCGCCACTCAGTCCCATGGAGGCCCTGATGGGGAACTCAGCCAGGACCAGCGACCGTGACCCACTGACCGGGACAGGACCAGCCAGCAGCAGAACCACAATGCTCAAATCCAGTGATCTGCTCAGGGGTCCTAAGCCTTATCAGCCTTAATTAACAAGGAGATTGAAAAAGTTAGGCCAAGATGATTCATGCTCATTACAATCAGGTGTATAGGCTGAATAATGATCAAAAGTATAACATTCTGTCAGAAATAATGAAATAATTTCAATAATTAAATTTTTTGAATCTCTTTTCCAACTGAACTTTTGCAATGAATAAACTTTTGGCTCTTTGGAAACCACACGTGAGTGACATGCAATTTGTTTATCTAAAGTAAAGTGAGAAGTTTGAAGATAATTGATGTGTGTGTGTGTGTGTGTATGTGTCTGTGTGTGTACACATTCAGGAATTTCCAGCAGTGTTCATGGAGGCTTAGCTGGTCAGATGTACTATACTACGAATGTAGTTTGAGGAGTTAGCTAGCTAACTTTGGTCAACTCTGAGTTCAATTTGGGATAACCGGTACCATGACAGTGGCTCACCTTTAAGTCAGGTAAATTTGGTAAATCTGCTCCGGCGCTGGCTAACTCACGCTAACTACATGTATACTGAATTAAGTGTCTGAGGTGTGAGTTGAGGACCCGTTAAATCAGATCATCTCCCTCTCGCAAAGATTACTTCATTTGAGGAAGACAACTGCTGAAATATTAATCATACGTGTTTTTGTGTGTTAAAAAGATTACATATTTAGTCATGACAAATGCATTTGATACTTCGCGCACAGAAAAACTTTTGTATGACTCAATATAATTATTTTATTGATAATAGTGGGGAACAAAATGTGCTGTGCATTGATAAGGCGTATTAACGATAAGTAATACAATAAAGACGTCACTTCTTAGCAAAGATACATTTCTCAAGCAAGAATTTAGCTAGGACTCCCTTTCTTATTGGTCTATTAACTAAGAGAGGTTTGGAACGCCCTTTCTTATTGGTCTATTAACTAAGAGAGGTTTGGAACGCCCTTTCTTATTGGTCTATTAACTAAGAGAGGTTTGGAACTCCCTTTCTTATTGGTCTATTAACTAAGAGAGATTTGGAACGCCCTTTCTTATTGGTCTATTAACTTAGAGGTCTGGAACTGATTCCAACAACCCTAGTCATAGACTGTTCTCTCTGCTACCGCACAGCAAGCGGTACCGGAGTGCCAAGTCTGGGACCAAAAGGCTCCTGAACAGCTTCTACCCCCAAGCCATAAGACTGCTAAACAGTTAGTACACCTTAGCCAAATACATTTAAATTCAGTTTTTCACAATTCCTGACATTTAATCCTAGTAGAAATTCCCTGTCGTAGGTCAGTTAGGATCACCACTTTATTTTAAAAATGTGAAATGTCAGAATAATAGTAGAGAGAATTATTTATTTCAGCTTTTATTTCTTTCATCACATTCCCAGTGGGTCAGAAATGTACATACACTCAATTAGTATTTGGTAGCATTGCCTTTAAATTGTTTAACTTGGGTCAAACGTTTCGGGTAGCTTTCCACAAGCTTCCCACAATAAGTTGGGTGAATTTTGGAACATTTCTCCTGACAGAACTGGTGTAACTGAGTCAGGTTTGTAGGCCTCCTTGCTCACACACTCTTTTTCAGTTCTGCCCACAAATTTTCAATAGGATTGAGGTCAGGTCTTTGTGATGGCCACTCCAATACCTTGACTTTGTTGTCCTTAATTCATTTTGCCACAACTTTGGAAGTAAGCTTGGGGTCATTGTCCATTTGGAAGACCCATTTGCGACCAAGCTTTAACTTCCTGACTGATGTCGATATAGGACTCGTTTTCCTGTGGATATAGATGCTTTTGTACCTGTTTCCTCCAGCATCTTCACAAGGTCCTTTGCTGTTGTTCTGGGATTGATTTGCACTTTTCGCACCAAAGTACGTTAATCTCTAAGAAGTCTCCTTCCTGAGCGGTATGATGGCTGCGTGGTCACATGGTGTTTATACTTGCGTACTATTGTTTGTACAGATGAACGTGGTACCTTCAGGCATTTGGAAATTGCTCCCAAGGATGAACCAGACTTTTGGAAGTCTACAATTTTTCTCTGAGGTCTTGGCTGATTTCTTTTGATTTTCCCATGATGTTGAGCAAAGAGGCACTGAGTTTGAAGGTAGGACTTGAAATACATCCACAGGTACACCTCCAATTGCCTCAAATTATGTCAATTAGCCTATCAGAAGCTTCTAAAGCCGTGACATCATTTTCTGGAATTTTCCAAGCTGTTTACAGGCACAGTCAACTTAGTGTATGTAATCTTCTGACCCACTGGAATTGTGATATAGTGAATTACTTGTATCATGCACAAAGTAGATGTCCTAACCGACTTGCCAAACTATAGTTTGTTAACATGAATTCTGTGGAGTGGTTGAAAAATTACCTCAATTTGGGGCGGCAGGTAGCCCAGTGGTTAGAGTGTTGGGCCCGTAACCGAAAGGTTGCTGGATCGAATCCCCGAGCTGACAAGGTAAAAATCTGTCGTTCTGCCCCTGAACAAGGCAGTTAACCCACTGTTCCTAGGCCGTTATTGAAAATAAGAATTTGTTCTTAATTGACTTGCCTAGTAAAATAAAGGTAAAACTACCTCAACTAACTTGTACCCCTGCACATTGATTCAGTACTCGTACTCCTTGTAAATAGCATCGGTATTGTTATTTTATTGTGTTACTATTTTCCTCACTTTTTAACTCTGCATTGTTGCCAAAGGGTTAGTGTCGGGTATAATCTAGCTTAACTATCTAAAACAAATAAAGCTTAAAGAGATGGTCCGGAGTTTGTGAGTTTGATAGACTTTATTACAAGGTAAAAAAGACAAGCTGTGGTCTGCAGAGCACAACTGGGGTTCCAGATTACATTCATAGTCCCTCCTCTATATGTTAATAGCCAACACATTTAGGCAGTTCACCCCTCTTATCTCTGTTGTTCACGTCCAGTGTCTGCTATAGTTCCCCCTCCTTACTGGCCCTTGACCTTGGACATCAGCAGTTTCTTCTAGAAGCTTCTAGAAGCACAAGCATACACCCACAATAATATATGCCAACCACATGCTCGTGACAAACAGAACTTTACTTAAAAAAGAATATAAGTGCATACTTGAGGATAATGAATATATAGTACATTGATTCACAAAACTTGCTTTGATTTGACAGGTGTGGTTCTGCTTACTGTAAAAATGTACTAGAAAAATACCTATGTTAGTAGGTAAGCATTTCACAGTAAAATCTACACCAATTGTATTCTGTGCATGTGACAAATAAATAAAGAACATTTCTTATGATTTTCTACCTCTAGCAAACCTAGTGGATAATGCCGACAATTCCGGTGAAAGAAAATAACGACCATAACAACTGGCCCTCATTTTAAGAAGAGCTACACCAACATAAAGGTTTCATTCATAGGCCTGTCTGGTAAATTGCCACAGCAGGTTTGCTGTGGTGAAGGAGGAAATACTTTATTTCAGTTGTATGGAATGATTATCTAGATAGATCAGCCTTAGTCTGATCTATCTAAGAAGGACTAAGTGGCATAGCCATGGGAAGTAAGGGTGCTGAGGGTGCTGCAGCACCCCATAAATAACACCCCATAATTGTAATTTTTAAATTTAAATCAAAAATGAAAAACATACTTTTGCACAAAAGCAAAATTAGTATTAGCTGACAGATATAGACATCTGTAGTGTGGGCGATTTTTTTTTTTTTACATTTCAGCGTTTGCCAAAAAAAGGTAGTTGTATGATTAAGAACAGTATTTTGCAGGATTCAATAGTTGGAATTGTAAGAGTTGTTGCCCTGTCCCTTTCTCTGCTATTGTCATTCTAATAGGATCCAGAAATAACAAAACCCTGTCCTCAAACATTTAAATCAAAAGGTTTGAAGTTGGGGCCTCCCGAGTGGTGCAGTGGTCTGAGGCACTACATAGCTGAGTTGCCACAGATGCTGGTTCAAGCCCTGTTTGTGTCGCAGCCAGCCACGACTACGAGACCCATGAGGTGATGCATTATTGGGTTAGGCTGGCCAGGATGTGTTTGTACCATTGTGCTGTAGCACGTCAGTTATGGGCAAAAACATTCACATTAAATACCTTTCTTGATCAAATAACATGGAAAACAACCACTTTTTGTTCAGTATTTATTGACTATCCTTAAAAAACACTTAGTGAAGTACATTAGTGTATTATAAATAGGCTGGTCATCTAGGTTTGGTAGCTGTACACTTTCCATCACCATGAAGAAAAACAATACAATTGAATACTTCGAGACAATTGGCTCAGTTGGTAGAGCATGGAGCTTGCAACGCTAGGTTGGTGGGTTCGATTCCCATGGGGGATCAGTATGTATAATAATGTATGCCCTCACTACTGTAAGTTGCTCTGTATAAGAGCATTTACTAAAATGTAAAAGGAGTGAATAGACCATTTCAGTTTACATATTGAATTTTCTGTTTAAGTATTTCAAGAAACTGGAAAAACATATATCAACCAAGTATTTTTAGATTCCACAAGTATTATCAGATAAACTGTTTTGTACAGATAATTATCAGACTCAAGTTAAAAATGCTGGTAAACACTCAAATACAAATTCCATTAAACGTTTTCACAAAAGTAGTGCACTTGGCAGGGCCGGCCCTGGACGTTCTGTCACCCTAGGTGAGAAAAAAATCTAACACCCCCCCAACATTTTTTTAAATTTCTGCCCTACCTAGGCCCACGGACGTCACACCATTAAGTGAAAGCTGGGAGGGCGGAGAGCCCTTCTCAAATCTGCGCCACTCGGTCATGCTGTCAATAAGGCAGCATGGTCCATCATCCAGAAACATCTTTTCCATAAAATAAATGTAAATAAATAAATAAAGCATTGTTATCAAATCACGTTTGCATGTGGAAACACTGAATCCTACTCATTACTACACGTGCTTGACTACGTCTCTGTGCCATCTTCACCGTCAGCCAGAGCGGGACACTGGCTCATACCCGGGAGGCAGCCCCGTTACAAAACTAATGGAATCACTTTTCACCCGGTGTAACCCGGGCCAGATAAGCGACCCTCCTCCATGATCGCAGTCTCAGACTAAGTAGTGAACAACACAGCAGTGGAATAATTTATTTTGAATCGTCAGGCTAAAGAACTAAAACTCTATCTATCTATCTATCTATCTATCTATCTATCTATCTATCTATCTATCTATCTATCTATCTATCTATCTATCTATCTATCTATCTATCTATCTATCTATCTATCTATCTATCTATCTATCTATCTATCTATCTATCTATCTATCTATCTATCTATCTATCTATCTATCTATCTATCTATCTATCTATCTATCTATCTATCTATCTATCTATCTATCTATCTATCTATCTATCTATCTATCTATCTATCTATCTATCTATCTACTGCTATTGAGGATGATAACCTATGATTTAATGCAATGGTTCTGGTTAGTTTATTAGGCTGTGATTGTTCATGTAAAGATCACTCTGGACAGGAACAGAACTCCCTCTTTGGATGGGGGAAGAAGAAGGACAACGATGGGGATAAGGACAAGATAAGAAACCTACTGTTACTATTACCTAAACCAGTTGCTTGATAAGTGCTTCAAATGTATTTCAGCCATCAATGGCAATTTGTGTACAATTAATGCTGATACACACACTGCATACAAAGTATCCTGACTGTTCACCAACTTTCAGAGTGCATCAAAGGACAAAGACAAATGAAAGGACCATGACAAATCAAAGGACAGTAAGGACCAGGACAAATCAAAGGACAGTAAGGACCATGACAAATCAAAGGACAGTAAGGACCATGACAAATCAAAGGACAGTAAGGACCATGACAAATCAAAGGAGAGTAAGGACCATGACAAATCGAAGGACAGTAAGGACCATGACAAATCGAAGGACAGTAAGGACCATGACAAATCGAAGGACAGTAAGGACCATGACAAATCAAAGGACATTAAGGATCATGACAAATTGAAGGACAGTAAGGACCATGACAAATCGAAGGACAGTAAGGACCATGACAAATCAAAGGACAGTAAGGACCATGACAAATCGAAGGACAGTAAGGACCATGACAAATCGAAGGACAGTAAGGACCATGACAAATCGAAGGACAGTAAGGACCATGACAAATCAAAGGACAGTAAGGACCATGACAAATCGAAGGACAGTAAGAACCATGACAAATCAAAGGACAGTAAGGACCATGACAAATCAAAGGACAGTAAGAACCATGACAAATCAAAGGACAGTAAGGACCATGACAAATCGAAGGAGAGTAAGGACCATGACAAATCGAAGGAGAGTAAGGACCATGACAAATCGAAGGAGAGTAAGGACCATGACAAATCGAAGGACAGTAAGGACCATGACAAATCGAAGGACAGTAAGGACCATGACAAATCAAAGGACAGTAAGGAGGACAAAGAAAACTTTAAGGAACATGGTGACAAGAATGACAAAGGTCATAAGAAGAAGAAAGATGATGGGCATGGGTCTTCTTTATCTTCCTCGTCCAGCAGCGATGAGGTAGTGTACATTAGCCTTGATTTGTTCCGTTTTTAGTTTTTTGTTATGCTCTATTGTTGTTACAAAGAATGTTAATGCGTGACTGCTATAGAATGTGGTCCAACAAGTTGTTGTGTTGACAACCACTTCTTTCTTCAAGGGTTCCTTACTATCAACATGGGTAAGGCCATAGAGGCTGTGCAGGTCATACCAGCTGTGGCAGTTTTATCAGGCTAAATGCCCTAGTTATGTATGCGTGGTTGGTGTTATCATTTACAACACTTGAGACTCAGAACTTTTACTATCACATGCGGTTTCCATGCACTTTATCAGCTAGTAAAACATAATTTTTGAAACAGATATCTCCTTTTACAGTCTGTGTTCCTGCTACCGTTTACTGTAATAGTTATCTGTTGTTGATAGGTACGTATATGGGCCTTTTATAACCTCAGTCATGCCTTAATTCTATGCTAACTAGGCTAATGTAAAAGAGGAAATGGACATGAATGCTCTGATTTACTAGGTGTGTCTGTGAAAACAGATCAGATTGGAGAACAATAACAAGTTCTTACCTGCCCTACAGTCACATATAAGGGCCTGACTGCATTTCACCCAAAACAAGGGTTATTATTAGTACATGTAATGGTTCATACCATATATGGTCATAATCACTAGGGTTTTATGACTGACATTTTATTAAATGTATGTCTTTTGTCATTTTAGGATGATGTGAAGAAGTGTCACTGCCAGTTAACTCTGATGTCAATGTTTTGTACTGCGGTGTTGATGCATGATATTTACTGTGTACCATTTCCTTGTTGTTCCTGATCATGTTTTGATGTGCCAGACCGTAAAGTAGTGGTTTTACAACAGAACATTACATGACACAACAACTAGGATATATGGTGAATGTCAGACTTCTTTCTGACATCTATCCTCCCTAGTGAAAAGTCTAATGTCCACCAGAAGGGGGAGGTGTTTTAATGGAATATTTGTTTAAAAGATTGAACATGCAGTAATTGACTGGCAAACATGATCCAATCTTTTTGATAAATTGACCAGTTCAAAAGATTGAATTGCATTCTTTTGTTTATTTTAGCACAATTTATGGGAAAGCTCAATGTTCTTAGTTTGAAATAAAAAGCATAAGGGAGCATATACCCAAAGGTTTTCTAAACAGGGGATAGTGTTGGGAGTGGGACATGGGTACAGTGCAAGTTATTTCAGTATGTACATATTGTACTCTGACTATGCAGTGTGAAGATAGGAGTCCATTCCTTGTCTAACCTGAGTTGACCTAGTGAGAAGGTGCACTGGCCTGGAGTAAATTAATTCAACAAAAAAGTAACTAGGAAAAGCAGAGCTGCGCCAGCAAAGCCCGGCAGTATTTCCTTAACATGGCATCAATATTCAAGTGGACGTGAACTCTAACAGGGGTTGTCAGGAAAGAAGAATTAAAACATTTAACATACAGATCTTGTTCACATTCTTAATATTTTATACCGGGCGGAAAAAGAAAATGTATTAATAATAAATCATAAAGTGTCTTGGATGCTGCCATTGCTGTATGGTTGACTCCTCTAGCACACTTGGCTGTACGCCCGTTGGGATGCATAGGAGGGGAGATGAACAGATATAAAGCCTCTTTCTAGCTGATCGATTGAATTTGTTAGCAGAAATGTAGGGTCACTTTTTATGCGTTCATGGTTTATGAAATGAACATGATAGTAGCTTCTGGAAAAAAAAGAAAATGGTATGCTCATATGTACAGTGTATAGGCTACAGTATACATTGTCACGCTTGTATCAAATGTATTTAAGAGAGAGAGAGAGAGAGAGAGATCAAGAGCAGATGGGCTCCCACATCTTTTCAGCATGTTTTTACAAAAAGACAGATTTAGAGTTAGATTAACTTAGATTTTTCCGGAAGGACAGGTGGACAGGATACTACCCTCCACACCATAACCTTCACTCCAAATGATTTTGGACAAAATTACCTGGAAAGACGCAGATCCGGGGTGCAACTTCAATTAGCACTGAGGTGTGCAGTGAGAGGTGTCGAAGCCCTTGAGCCCAACAAGGCAGAGGTCTTTGAAGCCCCCTCCATCTGTGCAATAATAAAGCATATTGTTGCTTTGATCACATCAGAAGATATCCTCCTCGCAATCTCCAAAATACAACAGCCACAGGACAACTTTGTTTGGACGTCGTAAAAGGACCATTCGCCGAAACTGAAGAGTTATAGCTAACAAACAACCTCCTTTTCCACGTTGAAAGAACGGTGGACAGAGATTTGCTAGCTACGTTAGCTAGCTAGCTGGGATTTTCTACAAGGAATCTGCCTCCTGAAAAAAGCTTCTCCCAAGTGGGTGTGACACCTACTCCCGTTGCCTGCTGCACTAATGCTGGGATTCCACCTGGTGATCTGTTCACCGTCTGCCCTGGCCTGTCTCCCAATGTCTGGTACAGGTAACCCGCCACACTACCCCCTCTCTTCCGAGCTTTCGCTCAACTCCTGCACACACGCACTGTTGGGGAGAGTGACTCTGAATTTACAATGGCTAGCCCCAAGTCATTATATTTTTCTTGAGCTTTATACTATTTGCCTCATGACTCCTGCGTGCTTCGTCGACTATGTTTGTTCCCCCACTAGGGACTCTGGCTCTTTATTGGTTACACAGACTCTTGGCCTCCCATCCCATTCTAACCACCTCCCGCCGGCTTTGTATTCATGTTACCTGATGCAATTTCTGTACAATATGATCGTGTTGCCATCTGATGCACATTCTGATGTCATACATCAGCACTGCAGAACTCTCCCTGTCCTCTGCCCTGCCCTGATTGTATTACTGTTGATGATATCTGGTAATGTACATGTACACCCTGGCCCATCTACTGTTGCTAGCCCCAATTCTGACTTGTGATATCTGCTTCACTGATTTCTGCTCTCGTAAAAGCCTGGGTTTCCTGCACATTAACACTAGAAGCTTATTACCTCAAATGTAGCAATTGGAGGTGTGGATTCACAGCTCTAATCCAGATATGTTGGTCATTACTGAGACGTGGTTAAGGAAGAGTATTTTGAACACTGATGTTAACTTTTCTGGTTATAACCTTTTTCGCCAAGACAGATCTTCCAAAGGTGGTGGAGTGGCAATATTTACCAAGGAACACCTTCAGTGCTCGGTTATCTCCACCAAGTCTGTCCCCAAACAATTTGATCTGCTGGTTTTAAGCATTTAACTTTCAAATAGCTCTTTGTTGACTGTTGCTGGGTGTTATCGTCCACCATCAGCACTGGCCTGTACACTAAATCTGGGAAAGAGCTACAGCCCTGCTCCTGAACCGGAGCCCCCGCCAACGCCTGTTCCCCTCCCTGACCTCCCCCTGCGGGTTTTACTAGTCTTGCGGCCGGGAGTCCGCGCCTTGGGGTAGGGGGGGTACTGTAAGGATCTTTGTTCACTGCACTCTATACTCCTCTATAAACTGGTCATCTCTGTATTCCTGTCACAAGACCCACTGGTCGAAGCTTATTTAAAAAACCCTCTTAGGCCTCACTCCCCCCTATCTGAGATATCTACTGCAGCCCTCATCCTCCACATACAGCACCCGTTCTGCCAGTCACATTCTGCTAAAGGTCCCCAAAGCACACACATCCATGAGTCGCTCCTCTTTTCAGTTTGCGGCAGCTAACAACTGGAACGAGCTGCAAAAAACACTGAAACTGAACAGTTTTATCTCCATCTCTTCATTCAAAGACTCAATCATGGACACTCTTGCTGACCGTTGTGACTGCTTCGCGTGATGTATCGTTGTCCAATAATGTTTCTACCATGTTTTGTGCTGCTGCCATGTTGTGTTGCTACCATGTTGTTGTGATGTTGTGTTGCTACCATGCTGTGTTGTCATGTGTTGCTGCCATGCTGTGTGGTTGTCTTAGGTCTCTCTTTATGTAGTGTTGTCTCTCTTGTCCTGATGTGTGTTTGGTCCTGTATTTTATTTATTTATTTTTAATCCCCTGTCACCGCAGGAGGCCTTTTGCCTTTTGGTAGGCTGTCATTGTAAATAAGAATTTGTTCTTAACTGACTTGCCTAGTTAAATAAATGTTCAGTAAAACAAATTAAAAAATACATTTAAGAATAACTTGAGTGTTACTGCTTTCTCAAACCAGAAGGTAGTGACCAGGGATGCTTTAAGATACAGTATTCATAATATCTGATAACATATACCAGGGCTCTACAAAACGGCGGCAGTATGTCAGAAATAAAACAATCTGAATGGCCTCAGGTACACATAGCTACTCTTAGGTTGCCCAAATCAGGAGCGACAGACATATTCTTTGGAAATCCTGCCAACAACCCCAGGCATTACGGAAGAGCTGGTTGAAGCGCTGGCCCTTGTCAGGCCTTCTCATCTCCTCTCATAAAATGTTAATTACTCAAAAGTCTAAAACGTTGAATAAGAGAAAGTTTTCATCAAATGTTTGTCTACAAAGCCTTGGCAGAATGTTTTGTATCTAGATTTGCCCCAGAAGTTCTCAGGCTTTTGGCCTGCAGTGTTTAGTGAGACACAGGGAGTATTTTGTGCTGAGCTGTGGTGAGATCACATTTTGTTCAAGAGAACACATTGACAGTAGCCTCCCTTTTGAGAGCTGCTGTTGTGTGTTGCTGGCTCTCTAATATGGGCGGTGGTGACAAAGAAAGCTGTGGGCTTGAAGAACTAAACTGTGTTGGTTGTGTTGGTTTGCTGTTACATGCATGAAGAAAACAACTTTTTGTAATTGAATTGGGCTTATACTTGCTGAATAGCTTGTCACTTCTGCAGAATTTCAATAATCCAGATAAATGGTAACCTGGCAAGTCCATAGCCTTTATCTACTTGATATCAGCTTTTATTCAGCACGTGCATTGCATGCATAATGCATTACATCCGTATGCATTGGAGCTGGCTTCAACCATGCAATGCGGGATGCATTTGCCTACCAAGCAGATACAGTTGCATTTTTGTTTCGTCACCAGAGGGGGGCATTACTACCTCTGGTCTAGACTGGCGTCACTGGTCTCCTGGCAACAGCACGGGCGACTTCTCGATCAAGGTTCCAAATATAATGCTGTACAGAAAAGGAGTGCGTGTTTTAGCGTTGAGAACCACGGGCCAGCATTGTACAAGAAGAAACAACGACCCTCTAAGAAATTATACTGTTTCATGTCTTCTGTGAAGTTGTATCTAGTACAGCAAGACTGCCGACAAAATAGTGCGAGTGTGCGACCAACAAACAAAAACCCCAACAACGAAACAACAACAGTGAAACGAAAAGAAAGGACAATCAAGAAAATCGACGGTTTATTGTGGCTATAATGAGATTCAACCTTCTGTTGATCTTTCTGCTTTTAGAAAATGTTACGTTTTGTTTTGCTACATAAAACGCACCTGATTATTGCGTAAACCATTGGGACTGTATTCATGTATGCTGTTTCGAGAGACCGTTACTTTCCATCATATAAACTGTGAAATAACGATTTATTAAATCAAGAATCCACACAAAACGACTTGCCAAGTAGTTACGAACCATGATGAAATTCCACAATTCGGACCTATGGATTGCTTGGCTGGTTTTATTTTGCATGGAAGGTAAGACATTTATTTATTACTTTAAAAAGTTTGTAGGCCTACCTACTTGTGTGACATTAAACTATCATCGTAACATTGAATTGGGCTTATACTTGCTGAATAGCTTGTCACTTCTGCAGAATTTCAATAATCCAGATAAATGGTAACCTGGCAAGTCCATAGCCTTTATCTACTTGATATCAGCTTTTATTCAGCACGTGCATTGCATGCATAATGCATTACATCCGTATGCATTGGAGCTGGCTTCAACCATGCAATGCGGGATGCATTTGCCTACCAAGCAGATACAGTTGCATTTTTGTTTCGTCACCAGAGGGGGGCATTACTACCTCTGGTCTAGACTGGCGTCACTGGTCTCCTGGCAACAGCACGGGCGACTTCTCGATCAAGGTTCCAAATATAATGCTGTACAGAAAAGGAGTGCGTGTTTTAGCGTTGAGAACCACGGGCCAGCATTGTACAAGAAGAAACAACGACCCTCTAAGAAATTATACTGTTTCATGTCTTCTGTGAAGTTGTATCTAGTACAGCAAGACTGCCGACAAAATAGTGCGAGTGTGCGACCAACAAACAAAAACCCCAACAACGAAACAACAACAGTGAAACGAAAAGAAAGGACAATCAAGAAAATCGACGGTTTATTGTGGCTATAATGAGATTCAACCTTCTGTTGATCTTTCTGCTTTTAGAAAATGTTACGTTTTGTTTTGCTACATAAAACGCACCTGATTATTGCGTAAACCATTGGGACTGTATTCATGTATGCTGTTTCGAGAGACCGTTACTTTCCATCATATAAACTGTGAAATAACGATTTATTAAATCAAGAATCCACACAAAACGACTTGCCAAGTAGTTACGAACCATGATGAAATTCCACAATTCGGACCTATGGATTGCTTGGCTGGTTTTATTTTGCATGGAAGGTAAGACATTTATTTATTACTTTAAAAAGTTTGTAGGCCTACCTACTTGTGTGACATTAAACTATCATCGTAACACCATGAAGAAAAAACAAATATTATGGAAAAAATAATTGACCACTATTGACATACATTTTAACAAATAGGATTGGCCTACCCAACTATTTTTACATGAGATGTTTTATTATATCAATGTGATCATGAGGAAATGATTGTGATACAATATTGCATGTGTGTAAACTATGACTGTAATATAGGTGAATTTGGATTTTGGAACTGTGCCATGGAAGCAACCTCGCCAAAAGCGCATGCCATTCTTACATTTGATCCTTCACTTAATATATTTGAATATCTCTGTAAATCCCCTCCATTTCAGCGCAATCTAAAATGATTTAGAATTACTTTGTTTAAGTAAAATATGTTAATATATTAAATATGTTTTCCCATTTTGCATATGCACACGATGGGTGTTTTTTTGAACATCGGACAAGGAGCCCAAATCTTTATTCTCTGTTATTGTCAATGCCATATATACGGACTGAAACATGTATGGGAACATTCAGTGTTGGTCTGAGATAGAAACGAAGGTCCATCCAGACGGCGAAGGGGTGCAGCCGATAATCCGCGCGATTAGGAAGAGCACTCGATTCCCTGTGACGACGCGCCCCTGGCCGCCGCCTCGTCCTTGTAGCTGTGTAACCTCATCTCATAAGAAAATAGAATAAAAAGATGGGAACTAGTTGGGGGTAGACGACAATATTATACATAGCTAATGATTAATATTTAAGCAATCTTTATATTACAACAAAGTATGTCCTGAACACATTGAAATGGCCAATGTTTGTGGAATATATTCCCGACATGAACCTGCACCCACTGGATTCACTCTCACATGTTTGTGTATCACAGAGAAGTGCCACTTTGAATTCTGGTTTGATCCAATTGAGTGCTAGTTATATAACATAACTACTATACTTTTGTATATGTTGTGTGTGACGTCTGCGGTCATCCTTATTCAAAAGTGAACTGAGAAAGAGCATCCTTCTCCCCATCCCATCTAAATCTACTTCTGTAATCAGTGTCTCACTTTATCTGCTCTGACCGTGATCCAGTGGAGAAGTTCAAAGGGTGAGGTGCAGCAGTTCTCCCTTGCACTCCAAGAGATGACAGCAAGTGGTTCGTACTGTGCAATGTATCCAAAGAAGACGCATAACTGAACATAAGTTGTTGATTTACTTTTCAAATATGTTCTCTTGCTATCTATAAATATAAATACAGTAAACTGGCAATATATTTATTCTCTAATTTCTTCTTGTTTCTGCTGTATATTGATATTGACCTCCCCTGGTCATCACTCATTGATGTGAATTGATCCGATCAGCTCATTATCAATTCCCTGAGTTACATCTCTAGTACGGTGAAGCTAGGTCTGTTGATATGGTCCTACTGAGTTATACCTCCAGTACGGTGAAGCTAGGTCTGTTGATATGGTCCTACTGAGTTACATCTCTAGTACGGTGAAGCTAGGTCTGTTGATATGGTCCTACTGAGTTACATCTCTAGTATGGTGAAGCTAGGTCTGTTGATATGGTCCTACTGAGTTATACCTCTAGTATGGTGAAGCTAGGTCTGTTGATATGGTCCTACTGAGTTACATCTCTAGTACGGTGAAGCTAGGTCTGTTGATATGGTCCTACTGAGTTACATCTCTAGTATGGTGAAGCTAGGTCTGTTGATATGGTCCTACTGAGTTATACCTCTAGTACGGTGAAGCTAGGTCTGTTGATATGGTCCTACTGAGTTACATCTCTAGTATGGTGAAGCTAGGTCTGTTGATATGGTCCTACTGAGTTATATCTCTAGTATGGTGAAGCTAGGTCTGTTGATATGGTCCTACTGAGTTATACCTCTAGTATGGTGAAGCTAGGTCTGTTGATATGGTCCTACTGAGTTACATCTCTAGTATGGTGAAGCTAGGTCTGTTGATATGGTCCTACTGAGGTACATCTCTAGTATGGTGAAGCTAGGTCTGTTGATATGGTCCTACTGAGTTACATCTCTAGTATGGTGAAGCTAGGTCTGTTGATATGGTCCTACTGAGTTACATCTCTAGTATGGTGAAGCTAGGTCTGTTGATATGGTCCTACTGAGTTACATCTCTAGTATGGTGAAGCTAGGTCTGTTCATATGGTCCTACTGAGTTACATCTCTAGTATGGTGAAGCTAGGTCTGTTGATATGGTCCTACTGAGTTACATCTCTAGTATGGTGAAGCTATGTCTGTTGATATGGTCCTACTGAGTTATATCTCTAGTATGGTGATGCTAGGTCTGTTGATATGGTCCTACTGAGTTACATCTCTAGTATGGTGAAGCTAGGTCTGTTGATATGGTCCTACTGAGTTACATCTCTAGTATGGTGAAGCTAGGTCTGTTGATATGGTCCTACTGAGTTACATCTCTAGTATGTTGAAGCTAGGTCTGTTCATATGGTCCTACTGGTTTGTTGGGGTAAAGTTTTAGGGTGAAGAGGAGAGATGCAGTGCACTCTATTGGCCTGTGTTACTTCAGCGTCACATCCCACGGGGCACAAACTGGTTGAATCAACATCGTTTCCATGTCATTTCAATGAAATTATATTGAACCAATGTGGAATAGACATTGAATTGACGTCTGTGCCCAGTGGTTTGTCTCCCTGTGCTGTGCTATGCTGTGGTCTCTCTATAGCTGACTGTGGCTGTTAGTTTCCGCTAGAACTCCCCTGTGTCTGGAAGAAACCGTGTCACAAGGGAACTCTCTCCACACAAGTGACGCCGGACATAGTCCCCTTCACACTGTCGAGTTCACTGAAGGTCCCTTCAAACTGTCAGCCTTAGTTGGAAAAGTAGCCTGTCTTCAAGCCAAGCCTTCCTACATAAATGTTGCATTCCTGTCAATTAGCTAAGGCCAGGCAGACAGAGTACAGTCATTCAGATACATGCAGTATCAGTAAAGTTTGATGTTAAAACATCTTTTTCCAGAGCTGGTTCAAGGGACTTTTAAAAGGACAGAATAAATTGCTGATTGGTTCTGCTTGTGAAATGATGCCCAGGGCCATACCCACAGTGTGTCTCTCCGTGGCCTGCTCTAAAGATTTCACCAGATAGCTGGAGGGCTGGAGAACCATGCTGATCAATTCTGCAAATTAAATGTATCTGAAGTGGTGTCCCTGAACTTTTCAACTAGTTGTTGTTGAATATAATGCCTTTTAAATTGCCTGGTTCCACCAGTGCCCCAATGTGGTGGCTTCTCGTTTGAAGTTCTCCGCACCCCATGAGTTAAATGTTGTGTTGGGAAGATGAGGAGTTGGACTAGACGAAACATCAAAAATAAAAAAAAGCAGCAATGGAAAAACTTTGAATAGCAGTAAAGTACTTTATCTGCATACATTTAACCCAGATTTGTTGGTAAAAATAGTTTCTTTGCAGGTACTGTAAGCTTTAACCCTCCAGACATCAACAGGCTTTATGAAATACCATAACCCAAGCAAACGTAGGGGTGTTAACTGGGTGTCTTGGCTGAATCCCCCAACCTGGCCCCTCATAATGCCATGGGCAGTTTCCTCTACACTGCGACTCTTACCCAAGTCGTTGTGTGGTAATTTAGAATTAATTCAATCAATTTACCTGCCAGAATTTAGGAAAATGAATAGAACAGAACAGAACAGAACAGAACAGATAAATACTACTGACACGGCAGAGGAATCCCTGAAAAGAGAAGCCCTCGGGGGAGAGAGATGGGAAAGCAGTGCTCAGTGATGCAAAACACACACTGTCTCTGTAATCATCTGTGATCTTTTAGATAGATAGATAGATAGATAGATAGATAGATAGATAGATAGATAGATAGATAGATAGATAGATAGATAGATAGATAGATAGATAGATAGATAGATAGATAGATAGATAGATAGATAGATAGATAGATAGATAGATAGATAGATAGATAGATAGATAGATAGATACTTTATTGATCCCAGGGGGCAAATGTATTAATTTCTTTTACGATGAGTCTCCCTTCTAAATTATATGGTATATATACGATTTCAATAATCAATTATTCTTTAATAAACACATTCAAGTACGATTCATACCTTTAATATGTTCTCAAATAATTTGTGTTCGTTTTTGTAAAAAAAAAAATCCCCACTAAAAAGGAGCAGCTGGAATGTGTGTAGGACAGATTGAAGTTTCCACCTCGATTATTTTTAAGCTAAAAATAGCTTCTCAAAAATTAAAAGACCTTTGGGACTGCTTGTAAAGTGCCTGTGCATGAGCGACAGAGACGAGATGGGAGGACGAGCCTTCAAAAGACTGCTGTGATAGCTGGTTCTGGGGAAACGTATGAATTAATTATGAAGATATTTGAGAGAGAGTGAAAGCACTGGCAGACACAATAACAGGACCCAAAAGAGAAGCTTGCGGCGGTTGAGCCGAGTTCATGCCAAAACACCTCGGTCTAATGTCTGGTCATGGCTGTTTGGGATTCGGGGGTTTGGTAGCCTAGATGTTAAAGAGCATTGGGCGAGTAACCGAAAGGTCACTGGTTTGAATCCCCAAGCTGACAAGGTGAAAAATCGGCCGATGTGCCCTTGAGCAAGGAACTTAACTCTAATTGCTCCTGTAAGTCGCTCTGGACAAGAGTGCCTGCTAAATAACTAAACTGTAAATCCCATTAAGTGTCATCAAACAGAGCTGTGATTAACTTTTATTGGGTAGAGATAGATAGGAAAGATGGGAGAGAGTTTGTGTCAGAAAGGCAGTGGATTCGAAGCCTTGCCGAGACGGTATATGTGTTCTGAAGGTTGCGGCTCTAACCACTAGACTGCATGCATACGGTATGAGGGTCCGTCCAAAACTTCCTCTTTGGACACTGTTGGAAGTGAGGAGAGGGACCCGTGTGTGGCTCACACACTAACCTGTCTTTTATGTGTACTTCCTGTCCCTGTGTGTTGCTCCCAGTGCTTATACATCTTTTAGAGGGACCCGTGTGTGGTTCACACACTAACCTGTATTTGATGTGTACTTCCTGTCCCTGTGCGTTGGCAGATGTTGGCCTCCTGTAGTAACATCTCGAGAATGTCCTCAACTTGACGTTTTGATTTTCACCTTCAGTGGCTTGAAATTTGATGGCATTGCAGGGGAGTGTTGAGAAATGTCCTGTGTCTGTCTATCTATCTGTGACACAGAGACAGTCTTGTATCATGTTTTATGAGGATTGCTACTTTAGCTCTTTACCTTGGTATTCCATTTGAACAACAACATAAAAACGTAAAGCTTGCATGGCACGCATTTTAAGGCTATCATTAAACTTCTCAGGTCTCAATTCTTATTCGTAACGTTTAAACCTACAACACCCATAAGACACCTTGCTCATAATAACTCATAATCCTCCAACAGTGTCTGATAGAGGATTATTATGTATCAGGGCATTAGCAAGGATTGTTTGTTTAGAAACGGAGGGCAATCAATGGGTCAGAAGGTAGTGTGTAGTGTGTTCTAATGACTTTGGCATGGCAGTGAGTGAGCATCCCAGAGGTTTAATGTTCTCCTGCCCCGGTATGACCATATAGCTGGTGTAATCCACCTCACACACTGGCCACCAACCAGCATCACTTTCTATCTGTATAGTGTCTGCATGTGAGCTTTTTCTCAGGTACAAGGATTTCTTCAAACTCAGCTTTTGTTGTAAAGTAATATGTCACCATAGTGACATAAAAGTAATAAGTCACTTCAAGTATTAGTATGTCAGCATGTGTCATAGTTTGGTGGGGGGAATAAAGACATGACCTTGAACCTGGAAGCTGACGATTGGAGGTTATGCTCATGACCATAGTAATGGCTTCCAATTCCGAGAGTGATTTTATGTGTTTGAAGACTATTATGGGATTTTATGTGTTTGAAGACTATTATGTGATTTTATGTGGTTGAAGACTATTATGTCTGTGATGAAACCACTGAATATCACACAGCTCGAGTGAAAACAGGAAGACGAGGAAAGTGTCTTGACCATATAATGACCATTCTCAATACATGGAGGATAATTCATATTCTTTTGAATGTCATTTAGAAAAATTGCACATAGTTGCACCCAGCGTGTCGCCTCTGTAATGGTGACCTCCGCGTTTCATCCCTCAAGGTATGGTTACGGACCTCCATCAATAGCTTTCATGTGCCTGGGAATTATACTTTCACTTTGATATATTCAGTGTGTCAGCGTGAGGTGTGCAAAATTAAAATGCTTTGAAAAGGTTTTTCTGTTTATTGGCATTTCAATGTTAGACGCTTTTAAATGTTAAGGGAGGTGGTGTGCTCTCACTGATGGCTGTTTGGCTGTATGTGACGCAGCCAGCGGCTAGTGTATGTTTTTCTTTTTACCCCAACTCAGGGAACACTAGTACAACGTCAGTCAAGCGCCACAGAGCTTGAGGTAATTACCTCATACAAGTACTTGGGAGTATGGCTAGAAGGTACACTGTCCTTCTCTCAGCACATGCCAAAGCTGCAGGCTAAATCTAGACTTGGTCACCAATGCTCCTTGTAGGACACATCACTGCACTCTATACTCCTCTGTAAACTGGTCATCTCTGTATACACGTCGCAAGACCATTTGGTTGATGCTTATTTATAAAACCCTCTTAGGCCTCACTCCCCCCTATCTGAGATATCTACTGCAGCCCTCATCCTCCACATACAACACCCGTTCTGCCAGTCACATTCTGTTAAAGGTCCCCAAAGCACACACATCCCTGGGTCGCTCGTCTTTTCAGTTTGCTGCAGCTAACGACTGGAACCAGCTGCATCAAACACTCAAGCTGGACAGTTTTATCTCTTCATTCAAAGACTCAATCATGGACACTCTTACTGACAGTTGTGTCTGCTTTGCGTGATGTATTTTCATCTATACATTCTTGCCCTTTGTGCTGTTGTCTGTGCCCAATAATGTTTGTACCATGTTTTGTGTTGCTACCATGTTGTTGTGATGTTGTGTTGCTACCATGCTGTGTTGTCATGTGATGCTGCCTTGCTGTGTTGTTGTCTTAGGTCTCTCTTTATGTAGTGTTGTTTTGTCTCTCTTGTCGTGATGTGTGTTTGGTCCTGTATTTATATTTTATTTATTTTAGCCTTTTGGTATGCCATCATTGTAAATAAGAATTTGTTCTTAACTGATTTGCCTAGTTAAATAAAGGTTAACAAAATAATTCTACAAAATGTCTTGTTTGTCAAAATAAACATGTCTTCCACTGCTACCATGCTGTGTTGTCATGTGATGCTGCCTTGCTATGTCTTCCACTGCAACCGGTCATTCTATTGCAATTTCATGATGTTCCTCTGACATTAAACACAATTAATATATATTTATATTATTCAAATTCCTATTAGATTAGATTAAACATAACAGCACTCATTGTTTTTCATGCTGCTGTGATTTTCTGATGCTTAGTTTTAATGAGATCTGTAAAGGAATCATCCAGAGAGATCTTCAGAGAAGGAGAAGAACAGAGATACTCTACTGCATTAAACATGCCACCAGCTTTTCACAGCCATAGGTAATTCATAACCTGACAGGATGTTGTGCATCTCTCGCTCTCTGCATAGCCCCATATCTTATGTTAAGCCTTGTGAATCAATGCATTTGTAGAAGTGTATTGCATGATATTTTACATCTCCACCAGAGGACAGCCAGGTTAATGTGTGCTGAGAGTCTCAATTGATCCCTAATGGTGTGTTGTCTACACAAAGTTTTCACAAGTTTCCTTTTCTCACCCACTTAAACACGAGCCGGAATGGCTTTCCAAGGGCAGAGCAACATTAATAGAGTATGAATGAGCATGTCAGGTCTGATACGTGTTAGAACTGCAGCGTGATGCTTGTAAGTATGAACAGTGAGCATGCAGGAGATCCCGTCTGTACAGCAGATTTCACTGGCCTCGGAGCCGGGGCCCCTGTCATGGAAGGGAGAAGGGCCACTGCAACGTGCGTATTCTGGGGGGAGGGGGGGGGGTCTGTGTGAATGGGGGAGGGGATATAGCTTACTAGATACCATTGGCCTTATGTCTCCAGAATCTGTTATCTGTTCTCACTCACTGTCCACTCTTTGAAATCCCCCTCTCAGAGAAAAATGTGATAACCTCTACCTTCACGTCCCTGTTCTGCTTACGACATCATGATCACATCTTTGCACATGATGCACAAACACACCAATCACAAGACACACGCTTAATTTGATCTCGGCACAGTTTTCCCTTTCTGTCCGAATGCAGACATGGTCATGCAACACCAATCGAGCAGCAGATTTAACATGATGCACATGACAAACAATGGTATAATGTACAGCCTTACACTACAGTATACAAAAGTATGTGGACACCCCTTCAAATTAGTGGATTTGGCTATTTCAGCCACACCTGTTGCTGACAGGTGTATAAAATCGAGCACACAGCTCCATAGAAAAACATTGGCAGTAGAATGGCCTTTCAACGTGGCACCGTCATAGGATGCCACCTTTCCATCAAGTCAGTGCGTCAAATTTCTGCCCTGCTAAAGCTACCCCAGTCAACTGTAAGTGCTGTTATTGTGAAGTAGAAACATCTAGGAGCAACGATGGCTCAGCTGCGAAATGGTAGGCCAAACAAGCTCACAGAACGGGGCCGCGGAGTGCTGAAACGCGTAGTATGTATAAATCGTCTGTCCTCGGTTGCAACACTCACTACAGAGTTCCAAACTGAGTCTAGAAGCAACGACAGCACAAAATCTGTTTGTCGGGAGCTTCATGAAATGGGCTTCCATGCAGCCACACACAAGCCTAAGATCACCATGCGCAATGCCAAGCGTTGGCTGGAGTGGTGTAATGATCGCCGCCATTGGACTGGAGCAGTGGAAAGACGTTCTCTGGAATGATGAATCACGCTTCACCATCTGGCAGTCCGACTGACAAATCTGGGTTTGGCGGATGCCAGGAGAACGCTACCTGCCCCAATGCATAGTGCCAACTGTAAAGTTTGATGGAGGAGGAATAATGGTCTGGGGCTGTTTTTCATGGTTGGGGCCCCTTAGTTCCAGTGATGGGAAATCTTAACGCAACAGCATACAATGACATTCTAGAAGATTCTGTGCTTCCAACTTTGTGGCAACAGTTTGGGGAAGGACCTTTCCTGTTTCAGCATGACAATGCACCCGTGCACAAAGCGAGGTCCATACAGAAATGGCTTGTCGAGATTGGTGTGGAAGAACTTGACCGGCCTGCGCAGAGCCCTGACCTCAAGCCCATCAAACACCTTTGGGATGAATTAGAACGCCGACTGCGAGCCAGTCCTAATCGCCCAACATCAGTGCCCGACCTCACTAATGCTCTTGTGGCTGAATGGAAGCAAGTCCCCACAGCAATTTTCCAACATCTAGTGGAAAGCCTTCCCAGTAGAGTGGAGGCTGTTATAGCAGCAAAGGGGGGACCAACTCCATATTAACGCCCATGATTTTGGAATGAGATGAGCAGGTGTCCACATACTTATGGTCATGTAGTGTATCGATCAGGCCTAATGTTAGTTGTGTCACAGGTCCCTGGTCCAGCGGTGTCTTGCCTATTAGTGGGTGTTATCCCACAGCAGAAGGGATTGTAAGTAGATTCAGGCTATTTGAGGGGCTTTAAGCTAGCGTGGGGTGTAATGTAACAGCCGCGGTGCGCAAGTACCACATGGACGCGAGACAATGTGTAAAATATTAAAGCACTCCTCTGTTTATTTCCCCCAAATCGTTTGCTAAAACAGGCTTTTCGGCAGATTACAACCCCTCAGCTCCCTATGCAGTGATTTATAGATTATAGATAGCTTTGGGTTTATGTATTCACGACACTCAGTGGACAGCAAGCCTCTTTGGCCCTACCTCACGTGAACTAATTCTCTCCTCTCTCTACCTCCGTTCTCATTCCCCTCTTTTCCCCCAATCTCTTATTTTCTCTCCAGCCTCTCATCATCCCTCGGTCTGCTCTGCCCTCATCCCACCACCATCATTTCTCTTTTTCCTCCCTCTATCATCACACTTCCTGCTCCTCCCCTCTTCCTGCTCCTCCCCTCTCTCTGCTCCTCCCCTCTTCCTGCTCACAATGTTATGGCGATGGGAATGAGTTAATGGCTAACGTTGGAAAGGTCTTTGGTTTGAATCCCTGGTCCCCTGTGGTTATTTGTCAGTTGTCCAATATGCAGTGCACAGTGTGAACAATGCAATTAACATCAATCTAGTCAATTTGGGTAATTAGCCATGCGCAATTAAGTCTATCCCTTCATGTTATCTCAACTGTAATTATCCCAAACCAACAATAACCATGCAATTACAATGTTGTCCCGTTTTTCAGAGTTCCTCTGTTGATAGATATCGGAGGGAGTGTATGTATCCCATCATGCATCACAACTGAGATGTCCCCTCTCCTTTTTCAAAAGAGACCGGGTGTGCCCCAATAATCTCTCCTTCATCCTGAAGTGTGCACTCGTTCACTACTCCCCACAAACCTAAAAGCATTGGATTGGTGTTGTAATGGTCTAGATGGACTTTCCATATACCTGTCACTTCCTTTGGAATCTATAAAGGGATTTGAAAAATGTTTCTACTTCATATTCATCATCTCCAGCTCCACCCCAACAGCAACATACGTGAAAATGTTTATGTTTTGTAGTCAAAAAAGATAGAGGAAGATAACTGTTTCCAATGACATCATCAGTGTGCGCCGTGTGATTTCAACCAATCATGAGGAGGCATTGCCTACTAATTGTCTACTAATTGGTTGAGGATGTCATTGGAAACACTTCTCTTCCTCTATCTTTCACATATGTTGATGTTGGGGTGGTGCTGGAGATGTTGAACAACTTAGAAATGTCCCTTTAAGTGCACAATAAAGGACAGATTGTTGGAACACAACCAACATCCTCATTTAGGACCTAGAGAGGAAGGCCTGTTCATATTCATGGGTCATAATCAGTGAGTGAATAAAAAGTGATCAATCAACCTCACAGGTGTGGACAAGGCTGACATTTTCCCTTTAAAAATAACATGGGCATTTCATGACACTCTCCTGATGTAAAAACAAACAAACATTGTTGGTTCTGAGGTTGTTCTGAGCAGGGTTTTCAATACATTGGAAGTTTGCTTCAGCTGTCCTATTGCAATTGCCTATTGACTTTAGTTAAAGCTTTAGAAGGACTGTAAGATGGTGGTGTGCGCAGAAAGCGATGGCTTCGCTATTAGAGGGAACACAATAGAAAATTGAGTGTGGTTGAAAATAACAGAGAGCCCCGTTGAGCCAACCATCATTTTGCTCCCACCGCCACAAGAGATGCTATTTTCAATTGTTCAAAATGGCGCCTAGATAGAAGGGTAGGATGTCCGTTCAACCCAGCTATGCATGGCAAAATGACTGCAATTTTAATTCATCCTTGTTTAACAGTAGGATGAAAAATTAATTACATATGCAGATGAGCCCGTGTGATACTGTTCTATAGTCATAGTTAACATACCGTTAAAGGGGAGTTGGTTTTAGCTAAGTGTGAGCTCAGGAATAAACTGCGTACTTCCCTTTTGTTGTCTGACAGACACTCCTCAGGAGAGACCAGTTGACTGTAGATGGAGAGGTCAAAGTGAATCCTTTAGAAATGCATATAGTACATGGTTGAGAGAGTCACCCACCGAAGCACACTTCACACACGACTGCACAGCATGATAAGGGCTGTACTGCCTCTCTGCCTCCTTCTTGGGGAGAGTCAGTCAGTCAGTGTTCTGGCACAGTGCAGCAGGATTACAAAGGAAGGAACTGCAACACTTTGCTTGAGCTTCCTCTTCCCACTCTACTTTCCTCTGTGGTAACAAACCTGGTTTCAATTGAAGTATCTGAAATCATTTCAAATACTTTAGCTGGGCGTCATTCAGCTTGCCTGTTACATATGAACCAATAGATTGCCAATCTGGCACTTCAGGCAGGCTAAAGCACACTGTAAACGTATTTGAATGATTTCAAATAGCATTTGAACCCAGGTGTGCCATGGTATTGGAAAAACAACTAAGTAAACATCTGGAGCATACCACCGTGTCTTAAATCCTCTGCTCTAAGACCATTACCACTTGATTGCATGCTGTCAGCCGCCTCTGTAATTTTGGGCAGAGGGTTCCCATCCAAATGCTTGATCATTTTTTGGGCCTGGGGAGCAGTGGTAAAAAAATGTAAACGCTTCGTTGTCTTACACCCTGCCTACAGGTGGACTGTGTGTATAAAAATAGAAACTAACAGCGATGACGTATTTGGAGAAAATTACACATGCCACAGATGACATTCAAACATCATTCCAATACAGCCCTTTACAGTAGGAAATATACCAAGGGCAGCTGTGTGTTTTTCTTTGCTTAAAGACAGTCCTCTGGAAAGCTTCAGTTCGTTAAGAGCTTTGTGAAGTCCTTAATAACCTTGCTGTCCCTAGGCACTGTCAGGGTCCCGTTTCCAACTGGTCTCCTTGGCGATGGGTCTTTGAGAGAGGGCTAGCTGGTGCCAGGACACTGGGGGTTTTGATTGTACTGCTGCATGGCTCATTATCATCTGAATACATCACGTTTCCTGCCACCATGGCACGGGAACAAGAGGCCCCCTGTTCCACTGGCCAGAGCCTGGGTGAAGCCTGGGCCCAGTGTGGTTGGTTGGTTTCTTGGCTGCTTGGCTTTTCACTGGCTTTTTACCTCACGTTTGTGATCTGCTGCTGTATCACATCTCCTCCATATTCCAACCTGTAGATCTGGTGCACAATATTAAAGGGATGGTTTGCTGTTTTGAAGTTTCAGCGAACTGGCCTTTTAACCAGGATCGGTGGTGTTTCTCTGCCAAAGTGATGGTGTAAGTGCTAAAACACTTCAAAACCTTAACTTAAGCCTTATTAACTGATGGTACCCAGGGCCGGCTCCAGGAATAAGGGCCCCCCGGCCCAAAGCGAACACTTTCTTTATTTAGAAACTCAGTCAGGGTTTCAACTTACTGTTGAGAGTTAGAGTAGTACAATAGATGTAAGTTTGATATGTGGCTGTGCATCAGCAGTTTTTCTCTTGTTATGTCATTCACTGACAGTCACTCAATTAGTCATGTCAGCTAACAATTTTTAGATTGGTAATTTAGTCTAGCCAGTTATCTAAACTTGTAGTAATAATGGCTGTATACCGACCAGGCACGCAGGGCACGTGCCCAGGGGCCCTGACCTCCAATGCCCCCATTGATTTTCTTAGTCACTCTCACTCAGATATCATTAACATGGCATAAGTCATGGCAAAAGGTGTAGCATTGCAGGAAATTAGCTTTAAAACTGCAAAAATGTCTCTCTGCCCCATGACAAAATTAGTAAAATTGTTATAAAATTGCAAAAATTATTTTCCGCCCCATAGTATAATGTGTAGAACTGCAGAAAACTTGCTTTAAAAATGCGACATTTTCTCTAAGCCCCATGGCAAAATGTGTAGATTTGCAGGAAATTAACTTTAAAACTAAAATGTTTCTCTCCTCCGGGAAACTACATTTGTTGCCTCTGGTTGGTGGCCTCCATAACACTGTTCTACACATGGCTGTGGATGTGTAGCACATTGAAATGCTACACACGCCTGTCTAGCATTGTATAGCCAGGTTAGATAGTGGTGAAGACCGTCTATTTTACATGCAAGGCATACAGAGTAGGCCTAAATATTTCTTCAAAGTACCTGGTTATGTTTGGATATGTTCGGTTATGTTCATGATACCTGGCAGATTTACTTCAAAATACTGTATATTGTAGCTTTAATGTGCCAGAAAAATGGTGGGTTCCATACAATTAGGGAGCATGTAGGTGGGCTTCATGTATAATTGAAAATTGTGTAGGATCCTTTTATATTAACTGCAGATCTGGCACACAAGAGATACAGGCTGGAGATGGTGCTGAAACCCAGAGACCTAGGAGAGCCAGTAGGCACTGTGCATAATCTTTCAGCATACACCATCCCGTGGGTTCCCTCTGTGTGTGTGTGTGTGTGTGTGTGTGTGTGTGTGTGTGTGTGTGTGTGTGTGTGTGTACAGCCAAGGGATTTCAAGCCCAAGGATTCCCTCATGTTCTGATCTCATCCTGCAGTTAATGTTAACCTCTGATTAATTAAGACAAATCTAATCAGTCAGTCTGACTGGTATTGTGGGCACCAGTCTTGGCAGACGACTTGTATCCCAAGTTCTTTCCTGGCTATGTCCAAGTGGGGGTCTCACTTTGTGGGGGTCTCACTTTGTGGGGGTCTCACTTTGTGGGGGTCTCACTTTGTGGGGGTCTCATCATTGACCTTATGGCATCCTTTTCCGTTTAGAGTCCTTGTTAGTGATAATAAATATCTTTTGAAATTGGCAGACAATATATGGCTATTTAATGGCAGTGATAAGGGGTAACATGCTGTACAGTGATTTGTGTGTATTTTGGGCACACAGCAGAGTAAGCAGTGACAGTAGTTAATTAATACTGTCAGTCGGCCTATGGATTTACCATATTTAGCTTTTCATGATGCTTTTTATATACTGAAACATTGGCATTATGATTTTGTAGGGACTACTACTCTGGGTATGTAATTGTGGGTGTGTTTAATGTTGAATTATTGGTGGTGCTGCCTGTCCACACAGAAAACTAAGGAAATATTGCACAGTATATCTTTGTTAAATATGTATGTGTTCATTTAGGTACAAATGTATTGTCTTTGAGCAATATTAAAAGGTCTGATCATCAATGATTAATAGTTGTTGTGCCGTAATCTAGGTTAGGCCCCAAGAGGGAGTGGAGATGCAAAATGAAACAAACAAATCATTCTGTATAAATAAAACAAAATATATACAATATAAATAATAATATATTAATCATAAATGTACATTTGAATGACCAAACGATCAATAACAGGTTAACTGAGGATTTCTGCATCAGACTACGTCAGTATTATTGTAAGACATGCTTGCTCACATTGCACACACACACGCACAAGTAAACAAGTTGATACTTACTCCTGAAATAAACAGCTTATTACAGGTGAAAACACATTGGGTCATGGATTCATGTGTGAATAAACGCTGTTGTTATTCTCAAAATATCTCCTAAAAATACATGGAAATTTAACACACAGGACTATGTTTTACAGGATTCTGAACTTAGTCTGAACAAAACTTGAAAAGAACTGGATGAATCAACGGCAGCATCCTACAATGTAACCAGTGGAGCATGACCCAATAGCCTCTCATGCTTGTGAGAAGATAGCTTTTTAAACAAACCAATGGGACTGGGTCATATGCTGAACCTACAGATGAATTGTGGCACAATATGGGATGTGCTTGCAGATGAGGGATGTGTGATCAGATCGTTTCCATTCAATGTTCCCAGTTGTGAGGAGGCCAATCTGAATGCTAAGAGTATTGACCTCAGGAGAGAGTGCATATAGGCTCTTGGAAGCATGAGAATGGTCTGTTTTTAGAAGTGAAGGACAGGGCTATCAACTCTGTGTTAGTGACCTGCTTTAAGCTTGCAGGTCACTATACAATCTGGTCTTGAGAAGACTAAGGAACTGACTCGATAACATCATACTGAATCTATTATGTTACAGAACCACCACACTGAATCCTACCACTGCAGTTGTAACATGTTTATGTCCACTGTCAAGATAACATTTAACATGGTTTACCTAGCGAGTCGACCAACAAACACCAGTAACCTTTAAACCAACTACCAAAGTATACTAAAGCCAGTGGCGTTCTCTACCTCTCAAATTATGTCTTTACATTGCCTTAATTCATATGTTTTAATCTCCTTTAAAACTTTGCCTTAAGTAGCTCTGTGAACCAAAAAATCAGCAAGGGAAAAATGAGCAAACATATACTTGTGCTACTAATTACAGTGTTGTTAAACATGAAAACAGATGCTCAAAATTAAAACAAACAACATCATCAGTTTTGTACTTGTAATGTGGCAAGGAGGTTAGAGCCAGGGTTCTAGCAGCTGTCTCCATGGTAACTGGCATTCTCTTTAAGGTGCTTGGCTGTTAGCGGCCAGTTGTTTGCCTGGGTAATGGCTTGGAATTCTCACCAAAGTTCTTCAGAAGGTCGGAATTAATTTCAGGGAAATTGCCTTGTTCGGTCGGTATTTCTATCTAGAAGGGTTTCTGTTTGCAACCCTGTTCTTCAATGTCATTTTGACAACCAGAAAAATAAAAAATAATAAATAAAAAATGTACCACGGTACATTCACATTGATCATAAGACTGACACACCGTAAATAGAACAGGTCCGATGATGTGCATGAGATTTACACAAAAATTATTATTGAATGTTAAATCAGAATTTGTGATCTAATTCTGTCAGTCATACGATCACATCTCTAAATATCCGTTGAAAACGACAGTGATTCCTTATGTTTCATTGCAGTTATTATTCATGGTAGAAGACAGCGTAGCTATATGCCTGATTTGCATCCAGTAATCTACTGAGATTTCCTCTTTCCCCAGCAGCCAATGCTCTTGAAGATAGCCTATTTCAGTCAGAGCACTCTGGCCCAGCTTGACAGCTGATGAAATGATTGCCCCTTCGTCTCTGAAATGAGAGCACTTTAGCGATATAGCAGGTACCATTAAAAGCAATGGTGATAGCCTGTGAATGTTCTCAGTATAGGAGCAGTGAGGCAAAACGTCAGCTTTGCATCTCGTTGCCATTACATGCAGAAAATATTGATTATTAATGGAGTCTGCTGTGCATTGGGTGCATGTTCCACTCCCGAAGCCATGGGGTTTTCAAAATGCTCATTTGCATCAAATGGGGAATTTCTGACAGGCATTAATTGAACACTTGAAGATGCCCATGTCCAGAATATGAAGCTCCAACCTTTCTCCAACGGTTGACTATATTTCATTTCACATTGGGTGTGTAATGGCATTTAAAGTGAGCGGGGAACATACCTTCCTTTGGAAAACAATAACATGATCTCAAATGCAGTGTATTATTTACATTGATACCGATTTCTTAAGATGTCAACGTGGAAAAGGGTGATGGGGAAGTCGTTTGTGTGATGCTCCCTCCATTACATACAGTAGCAGAGAGTGGAACATTTACCGAAAAAATAAGAGCCAATCAAGTTTGAAACCCACAATGGTGCTCTTAGGGATCTCACCCCATGCTGTGTTTTGATTGAATGCCTAATGAGCTCTAGTGCTGTTATCGGTATGCTGGGGATCATTCCAGTTTCTAAGGATTCCACTCTAGCACTGTACGTTTCAGCTCGGCAGAGAATCAAAGGTTCTGTACACTGTCCCCCAGAGCAGGGTTCATGAAAGCAAGTGTTCCCCATGATTCCCTTTAGTTTATCCAGGCTGCCTGGGTTAGAGCCAGCCATGGAGACGCTGTGTGTTCTTCTGGGCCGTTGGATCTATGGGCGCTACGTGTGGGAGGGCACTGAGAGAGGTCCATTTAACACCAGTGGAGAGAGCAGTGAAGACGGCACCATATTGTAGTCTCTAGTTAGAAACATTCTAGTGTATCATAGGAGAAGAGCCCGTTATTAGCCAGCTGTATCAAGCAGCGTGCAAAGCTTTATACACCACAGGAGAGCTTTATCTCTCTCTTCAATAGTTACTGTAACTACAAGTATGTATATGCTGTTTGTTATAATGTATCTGTAGATTCGGGAAATGTTATTTTAGGGAATATGACATAAAGGAAATGAGAAACAATGGGATTCAAGGAAATATCCTCCATTGGCATCATAGGTGGTATTGCATTAGCTTGCATTCCTCTGTTAAATATTCATATTCTAATTCCCATAGCATCCGTTATTAATCGTTATCAAAATGCAGATGCAATGTATGTAATAAATATTAGTTATCATGCACTTTGTATACACAAGCTATGGTGTAGATAGATATCAATAAGTATTATTATGATTATGAAAGCCCTTCGGGACTTATGTAAGCTAGACTTCATTTCCCTGTATCATGACGCCTGACTTATGCCTGTAAGGTTAACTCACAATGTGGTCAATTGCAGCCAATCGTAAATGGCGACAGAACTGCACATTGTATTGGCACATTGTGGAAAACCAGTCAGTGGTGGCATCGAGTCATTTGATCTGTTTGGCACACCATTCACTCAGTGGGGTGATGATGCAAAGCTTGTTCCCCGTTTGCAATGGGGATAATGGGGGTTATGGGGGCAGATCTATGAACTGTAATTACATTACCTACTGTACCGGGAGACGTTTTTTAATTAAGTGTCCCATGTCAAACAGTATACGGAAAATAAATCTATGTATTCTGACGGCAACAAATAGACCAGGGTGCATTGAGTTTGCCATCAATTACGGCTCCTTTCTTTTTCCAGGGATCTAACCCTTGACTGCATGAGCTCAATAGAACAAGAACAGACGGGGTTGCATTGCCTTTTGAAAACCAACAGCTGTTCGTGTTCTTGAAATACATATTTGCATGCCTTTATCTTTACAGTGTATAGGCTTAAGCACCTCTACATGCTTGGGTTTGCTTCAATACTTAGCATTGTTTTCTTATTTTGTTTTCTCAGGTTCAAGATTTGATCTTCACACAGGAACAGGTACCTTTTCAACACAGATGTTTGATTATTCTTGAATAAGTCCAATGATGACCATTGATTGTGCAGAATCCATCCACTAAAGGTGAAGTGGTGGAGATGCATTGGAATGTGTGCCGAGATGAGAACGTACCTCGGATGTTCAGGTGTGACACTAGTTGTGTCAATGGCACCTTTTGAATTTAACCCTTTTTTAGGGATGACAACTCATTAATTTGATTAGAAATTAGTCACGTTCTGCCCCTTTGTACAGTGAAAGCACTGAACTGAATATAGCCAGGTCCATAATTATCTGCACTAAAAATAAAAATGAGCAGAAAGACTATATAAACAAACAATACAAATACTGAGATATATTGTATGCTCAAAATGTTTTGGAAATTATATTATTTTATACTTATACAATTGCTCAGAGAAATAGCATTTGTTTAATAAAGAAAAATAACTCTGTTTTTTTGTTAATTAAGGTAAAGAACATTTTATTTTTTATATATTTAACCTTTATTTAACTAGACAAGTCAGTTAAGAACAAATTCTTATTTACAATGACGGCCTACCCCGGCCAAACCTGGAAGACACTGGGCCAATTGTGCACCGCCGCCCTATGGGACTCCCAATCACGGCCGGATGTGATACAGCCTTGATTCGAACCAGGGACTGTAGTGACACCTCTTGCACTGGCATGCAGTGCCTTAGACCACTGCAACATCACAAACTCTACCTACTACTAAGACATTTTACCCCAAAATTCTGACACTTTGCCATAAGTGGATCTCTTCCAACAAGACATTAACCCCAAGCAGTAATCAAAATCCACAAAGAAAAGGTTAATTGACCACAAAATCAACATTTTGCCATGGCCATCCCAGTCTCCGGACATGAACCCAATTGAAAACCTGTGGTTTGAATTGTATAGGGCAGTCCATAAGAACAGACAAAGGTCATCAAAGATCTGGAAAGGTTCTCTGTAGAGGAATGGTCTAAGATCCCTCCCAACTTTGTTTTTATTACTTATTATTAACAAAATCTATTTTTAAATTGTATGCAACAAAAAAATATTTGTGTTGCATACAATATATCTCAGTATTTGTACAATTTCTTTTCTATCGTCTTTTTGCTCATCTAAAAAAGGTCCTGACTGCATCATATTCATCTAATAAAGGTCCTGACTGCATCATATTCATCTAATAAAGGTCCTGACTGCATCATATTCATCTAATAAAGGTCCTGACTGCATCATATTCATCTAATAAAGGTCCTGACTGCATCATATTCATCTAATAAAGGACCTGACTGCATCATATTCATCTAATAAAGGTCCAGACTGCATCATATTCAGTGTGTAAACAGCCCTAATCAGTTGAATCAAATCAACTACATAGTGTGGATCGTGGCGATGTTGGCTTCAGTATAGAGCTGGTCCTAATCACAGCAGATGGAGAGTGTGTTTGTGTGGACAGTGGGAATAGTGCTCTAATAATTTGTAGGGACATTCCTAATAACACTGTCGGGAATTCCCTTCCCCTCTCGGTTCTTTAGTTCCCCTGGGCACGGCTGTTATTTTCATATTATTACTTCTAGTATTTATTGTTGTAAATGCCCAACTATTTATTTAGGTAATGAGTCAGCGCAGACGATGTGTGGCAAACGCCCCCAAAATATCTACAGGAATATCTGTAGACGCGGAGGCACTCAATTCGATTTAACAGTTCGTCCTGCTTTTATGGGTATTTCTAGCAGATGGAGTCTTGTTGCGATTTATGTCTCTGGCCTCCCTCAGTGGATCGCAGAGTATTTTAGTCCAGAATAATCCTCACCATCTGCTCTCTCTCTCTCTCTCTCTCTCTCTCTCTTTCTCTCTCTTCTCTCTATCTCTCTCTCTCTCTCTCTCTCTCTCTCTCTCTCTCTCTCTCTCTCTCTCTCTCTCTCTCTCTCTCTCTCTCTCTCTCTCTCTCTCTCTCTCTCTCTCTCTCTCTCTTCTCTCTCTTTCTCTCTCTTCTCTCTATCTATCTATCTATCTCTCTCTCTCTCTCTCTCTCTCTCTCTCTCTCTCTCTCTCTCTCTTTATCTCTCTCTCAATCTCTCTATATCTCTTTCTCTCCCTCCACCCCCATCCCATCCCACACAATTGGAGATCTAGTCTGGCAAATATAATCTGGACTCTGGTCAGAGTAGTGTTTCCTCCTGCCAAGTCTATAGGCCCCTTTCTCTGGGCTACTGACCAGTAGCATATTATTATGCCTGGTGCTTAAGCCTAACTAATGTCTGATGTCTGTTACTGTTTTATCCAGCAGCTAGAGTTCTCTTCAAAATTGAATTTGCTTAGTAAGCGTTATATTTGCTACAATATCAAGTAAAAATGGTTATGGCTGTCAATGGGGAACAACACTGTCAGCAATATGACCTTATGTGTACCGCCGCAGTGCGGTTTGCATATAAACATTTTAGGATCAAAATATCAAGAGTCTGTACCGGACGCCAGACAGCCCTCTAGCATGAACATATCATAAACAATGGCTGACAGTGCACATGATTTAGTCATGTGGATTTCAAACGACCAGGGATGTTCATCCTCTATGGATCACCAATGGTTATGAATGGATTATGGAGGAACGATGATATAAACTAGTGGCGACTCCTGGGTTGGGGCCATGTGAGTATTTGATAAAGCCATCTGTACCTCAACAGAGACAGACATTTCATCATCAGATTCAGCTCTGCTAATGTTAGATAGACACCCTATGAGTGGATTGGATTCACATTTTCCACTCAAACCCATTATCCACTACCAGGTCTCTTTGCTCCATTTCACAATAGCTTTTCTCCGGATAATTTGTTTATTCTTGAAATGGTGTGATAAGCCAGAGACGTCAAAGAAAAACGTTAGGGGCTATAAACTTTTGCAGTGGGGTGTGGATTGTGGATTCCAACCGCCTACAGTAGCTAGCCATCCAGCGAACTGATTGCAGTTTAACAAAGGCTAGTTATCCAAATGACGTAATTCCGCTTGCCATACAGCAACTGCGAGTTAATTATCCTTACAGTGATTTGAATGTTGGATTATTGTAATGCTAGATGTGATGCATCTATTGGTTATTGAAAAATACGCTCCTTATTGAATGCTGAAAGGCACTTTTGAGTAATCAGCTTTCAGCTTGGATATATGATAATGCGGAGGTTCTTGGTACAAGGAACCCATTAAATCTTTATTAGAACTCAATTCAACCACATTTAATTCTGCTAGTCTGCTGGGACAATGGGCCCTGCTGCCGAAGTGAAGCAGTGTTGCAATAATGAGGTGATGAATCCTCTATTCACAAAATTAAAGTCAGAAGTTTTAGACAGCCGCTCCGCTTAACGCATTGTCTGTCTGAGATTGAAATACGTTTGCAATAAGTTGCAAATGCTCTCTGTTATACAGTGTGTATAAGCACATCGGTAGAGAACAGGGGAAAACTCTGCACAGGAAGATTTGATGACGGAAAATAAGCGGTAGAAATCAGATGCTTCAATTCTACCAATAGTTTTCGAACTGTATGACCAGAGTTAATATGGCAACATTCGTAAGACATCGTAGTTCGATATGTCTGATATGTTACCATTCGTTCCTTGGTAGCTGAAAGCCCCATACCATATCTAAATTCCTTAGCACGACATAGGTTTGTGGAACAGTATAATGTATTTGCTGCCATCTCCGGATGTGTCATTGGTAGACTGGCAGACTGTTAGAAGAGGTGCTACTTGGCCGTGTCTCATACCACTCATTCCTCACAACTCCGACCCAGACACTGGAGAGAAGAAATGTAGTGCAAGACCGCATGACCCAACCCACAACACACTGTAGATCACAGATAGACTCGGACTCCTGGAAGACACTGAACAGAACTGATACAGGATGTATGGTGTATGTGAAAAGTTATCACTATGATGCTTGTTCTCCCGGAATGCCAACGATGGCCGAGCAGAACAAAAGAATGTCCTGATTCTCATTAATCATAACACCTAAGTGTGTGTTCCCACCCGGGTCAAACCCAAAGACCCGGGGCCCTTGTTAATGAAGAGTCACCCGGGTCAAACCCAAAGACCCAGGCCCCTTGTTAATGAAGAGTCACCCGGGTTAAACCCAAAGACCCGGGCCCCCCTCGTTAATGAAGAGTCACAATTGGGGTCATATTTTTGCACATCGGTCTTCTGAGCAGTAGCTTCTTAAGAAACCACCCTTGTATTTGTTTTTTATAAAACCAGATAGCAAGTAGGCCTATAGTTGTGCTTTTAGATTACATATTATGTACCCTATATATACAAAAGTATGTGGACACCCCTTCAAATTAGTGGACTATTTCAGCCACACCCGTTGCTGATAGGTGTATAAAATCGAGCACACAGCCATGCAATCTCCATAGACAAACATTGACAGTAGAATGGCCTTACTGAAGTTATTGTGAAGTGGAAACATCTAGGAGCAACAAAGTGGTAGGCCACACAATCTCACAGAACGGCAGCGCAGAGTGTTGATGTTTGTAGTAGCTACACAGAGCCCTGACCTCAACCCCGTCGAACACCTTTAGGATGAATTGGAACGCCGACTGCGAGACAAGCATCCCTTATGCCCATGTGGCTGAATGGAGCAATGTTCCAACATCTAGAGGAAAGCCTTCCCAGAAGAGTGCAGGCTGTTATAGCAGCAAATGGGGGGACCGACTCCATATTGATGCCCATGACTTTGGAATGAGATGTTCGACGAGCAGGTGTCCACATACTTTTGGTCATGTAGTGTACATTATTATCAAATTATGACATAATGATGACATTATCAAAGACCCGGAGAAGGGGTTGTGTATGGCGTTCACTGGGGCGAAGGTGTACAGCTAACCATCTTGCTTACCCTCACCCTCTTTCCTCCCCACCCTCTACCCCTTACCCAATCCTTCCCTTCTCCCGTGGGCACCACCTGCTGCTAGTGCTGGTGGTGAGGCATCCCTCACAGCCAGGGCTCAGAGACGATTACCGAGGCGCTAAGGGACAGCTAATTTACAGCCTGCCGCGTCAGAGTAATAGGATCTGTAAACAAACTACCTCCACACGTCCCCGGCCGACACCATTTAACTGGAGCTCCTCCTCCCTCCTACCCAAGGAGTGGAGATCTCTGGAGGTGTCTGTGTCCTCCGGTGCGTCTGTGGAGAGGCCTGGTAACGGTGTGCTGCAGATCACAGTTCCTTTAGGAAGTTCCTGATCGCCTCTTCCCCCTCAGGAGGTTGAAAAGGTTTGGCATGGGCCCTCAAAACCTCAAAAAGTTATTTGAGAGCATCTTGACTGGCTGCATCACTGCTTGGTATGGCAACAGCACCGCACTTGATCGCAAGGCTCTTCAGAGGGTGATGCGGACAGCCCAGTACATCACTGGGGCCGAGCTCCCTGCCATCCAGGACCTCTGTATCAGGCGGTGTGAAAGGAAGTCCCAGAAAATCACTAAAGACTCCGACCACCAAAGTCATAGACTGTTCTCTCTGCTACCGCACGGCAAGCGGTACCGATGCGTCAAGTCCAACACCAACAGGCTCCTGAACACCTTCTATCCCCAAGCAATATGACTGATAAACAGCTAACAAAATGGCTACAGGGACTATCTGAGTTGACCCTTTTATTCAATTTGTTTTTTTGCACTGTTTCTATGCACACTCACAGGACTCTACACACTCACACACACACACACACACACACACACACACACACACACACACACACACACACACACACACACACACACACACACACACACACACACACACACACACACACACACACAACGCACACACACACACACAATCTTCATTTACGCTGCTGCTACTCTGTTTATCATATATCCTGATGCCTAGTCTCCTATACTTATACATATCTACCTCTATCACTCCAGTATCCCTGCACATTGTAAATATGGTATTGTTGGGTTTAGAGCTTGCAAGAAAGGCATTTCACTGTACTTGTGCACGTGACATTACATTGAAACCTTGGTCATACCGTAGACCGCAGACCCTTCTGAAATCGGAGAGCAGTTAGTGGTAAGCTAATAGCTGCGATCTTTTACTGGGCAGGCGGCTTAGTCCCTTGTCTTCAAGATCAATGTGTTGGTGATGGATATGAATCATAGGCCACTTTACAGAGGCTTGCGGCTGGAGATCTCTGTCAGATCAAGTACAGGTGAATGGGGATTTGGTAAACCCTGCGCCTTTAAGTAAGACTTGTTCTTGGGTCAGGAAGGCTCACTCAGCCTTGCATCCGAGTCAGTGAACTCACTAAATGTGCTTACACACACCCGCACACGCACACGCACACACACGCACACGCACATGCACACATAAACTGGCTGCTCAGCACAAATACAGGAATCACGTTTTTGCACTCCAATGCATTCCCACTAATTTCTCATGAATCATATAATTTCAATCGTTTATATGCTTCCTACATTAATGACCAGGCCCCCAAAAGAATCCCTGTAGTGCCACAGCATAAGTAAAACACACAGAGAGGTGGTTGTTGTGGTCTAGCCTGTTAAGTGCCTTGCTGTAATTTTCAGAAACCCAGCCAGTAGCTTTGAGCTGCTACATCTTCATGGTCTGTCATATCTTATCTGGGAGGGAATGAGTGATGTCAGGCAACACATTGATATACTAAGTAATTATGAAGCAATTTGTTTTGGGAATGATTTGGACTATGCCATGCCATAGTGGAATCTATGAATAATGCATGTCCTCTGCAGCACAGTAGGAGAAAAGCAATAAATATTTGTATCGTCTGTTATTCTTGCTGGGAAATTAAAGAATATTCCCTTTGAACCACAGACCCATGGATCATGTTTTCCAGTCATTGTTTTTGATAATAGCTAAACATTTGCATGTTTTACTATCTGCTCAAGGCTGGGATTGCATTTGTCAAAGTCGCTGTATAGCGAGAAAAGCAACATTCTGTTTTAAACGAGACTGTCCTGTGGAATATAAATTGTGCAGAAATTCGTTTGGATGTCACGATATGCGGACGTTTTCATTACTCAGCAAGGTAGTTAATGTTACATAGAAGCTTTTTGGTTTTTTAGGTAAAGGCTACTAGACATGTTTTATTTAGTCCCCATGCATTATTCAAGCCTTATTTCTAGATGGAAGCTGCTACCGTCTATGAATGTTTGAGAAATTATACTGATCTTTCTCCTCTATGCGTTAGCCATGTGCCTTTAGGCTTGAACATTTCCAGTAATTGCACAGGGAATGTATCAAGAAAGATGGTGTGATTTATTCACTTTAGTGTAGAAGGCTGGTTCTGCTTTTCCATTCCAGCAAGGCCTGAGCGGTGCTGTGGCGACCCCAGCCTCTTTCTGTCACTCTTTACTCTCAAGTGTATGTGAACAATATGTGTGCATTCTCTCTCTCTCTCTCTCTCTCTCTCTCTCTCTCTCTCTCTCTCTCTCTCTCTCTCTCTCTCTCTCTCTCTGTCTCTCTCTCTCTGTCTCTCTCTCTCTCTCTCTCTCTCTCTCTCTCTCTCTCTCTCTCTCTCTCTCTCTCTCTCTCTGTCTCTCTCTCCCTCTCTCTCTCTCTTATTCTGTCTCTCACTCTCTTTTTCATCTCTCCCTCTTTTTCCCCTCTCATCTCTCAATCCTCTCTCTCTCCCTCCCTCCATGTTTCTCTATCTCTTTGATGCCTCTCTCCACATTTCATTTCGCTAAAGGCATGCAGACCTGACCACAGGACAAGCATCTGTCGAAGATAAAAGAGTTCAGGAAAATAGTGTCCCCTCTCTAACTCTCACTCTCTTTACTGAAGTTCAGGAAAATAGTGTCCCCTCTCTGATCTGTATGCACGTGGCACAAACCTGTCAGAAATGCTTGCACTCAGCACTCATGAGTATCCTGTTGAAAATCATCTGACAGCGAGACCTCATGCACCAATGAGATCGCGTCGAAGGCCGAACTCACTTTTACTGTGATACTAACAACTGCTGAAGACTGTTTCTTACTTTTATTCCGGCTATTGAGTTTGTCGAATTACGTCTGCCTCTAGATCAAGCAAATACACCTCCTATCTTCAACACCTTAACCCTTTCAGACACTGAACTGGTTCGATCTTCAGATTAAGTCTCTCCTCTTTATCAAACCCACCTCCCTCTCTCCTTTCTTCTGTCTGATCCTCCCATTATCAAGCTCAACGTTCCTCAAACACTAAAAACAGAAATATGACAGATTACCTGCTATTTTTAGAGAGTCTCATGCAGTGGAACATGCCATGCATCTCTCTGTGCCCTGAGCCACTGAACACGCTTTATGTTGGGATGCAATCTCCGTTTAACCCAAATGCAAAACCCAGAAGCTTTCTGCTATTGCCTATCTATCTGTAGCATTGCAAGGTTTCTTTACAGAGAAATACAGACGATAATGTTTCTCAGTACGGCACCCTTTATAGATGGAATTTCATTATCATTATGGTAATGCAGTAGAGTATGTTAATGTATTTCAGTGCTTATGGCTTCTTTCCCCCTCCCATTTCATCACATACAGGCTGGTTGCTATAGATTTCCCTGGGACAACCTCACTTGCTGTCATCACTTAGCGTGCTCCGTCATGATTAAGAGGGCTCATATGAGTCTCCTTAGGCGTGTTGAACATCATACGTGATATGTGCAGAACATCATCCGTGACAGGGGTAGGCTATAATTTTGTCTCGAGGGCCACATTGAAGGGCCGCACAGATTTCTTTCCATGTTGAATGAGAAAAAGTGCAGTTATTTAAAAAAGGTATAGTTCCGTTATATTTAACCCCAAATATTATATTATTTTTAACCCAAAATAATCCCCCAGATTGTATGGGCTCGCGGGCCAGATCCGGCCTTATGCTGCCCATCCCTGATCCATGATATGTGCCGAACATCATCTGTGCTATGTGAGGATACCAACACACTGTCCAGAGACAGATATCCGGGATGATCCGTGTTGTATCACACACACAGCTTATTTTCCCCAGTGGTCTGCTAAAGTGTTCTTAAAAGGCTGTAACCTCACATGATGAAGTGGGCCGTACATTAGATGTATTATTTAGTGGATTCGGGGGTCATCATTGTAAAGCGTGGATAAGAACACTATGGATAATCTTTCCTCCTAAAGACTTTTTATTTTATTTTATTTGTTGAGAGGATGTGTCAACCAAGTAAGACCATTACGTTGCTTTCAGCATAGTATACATTCACTGTATATGTACAGACAGAGAAAGTTACCAGGATTTCCCAAACTAGACGTGATTTGGATCAATTAAGGCAGCCCCCTCTCTGATTAAATGCGGGAGACACGTTTCAGTTGAATGCATTCCCATATCACTTCCCATTACAAACATGACAGGAACTCTACACGGATGGTGTGGCTATTTTACAAGGCAAAATAGCTACCAAATATTTTCACCCCACCAGAAAAATCTGGACAACAGGATCTACTCGGTCAAAAACGGCCTCTATTTAAAATATCAAAAATATTTTCCAAGGAATAATAGGAACATATGTTGGTAATAAAACAAATTAAAAACAGAAACAGCTTTATAAATGGAAAATGGGTCATTATGACCTCAGAAATCTCCAAAGACATTGGAGTGGCACAACTGTACACAACATCGCATCTGATTTGTTCTCCTCTTTAGAGGAGAGGACAGAGCTTTTAGGAAATGATCTGTCCTGATACACTTGTGTACATGTGGGCCATTTGGCAGCGAGTGCACTGCACAGCCTTTTCTGAATACGGATTATTACTTTACATTACAGACGACATTACTGTAATGTCTGTTGTTTTACAGTCTCCCACGTCTGTCGCCTATGGTCAGTCTATTTTGACTGTCCCCTATGGTCAGTCTATTCTGACTGTCCCCTATGGTCAGTCTATTTTGACTGTCCCCTATGGTCAGTCTATTTTGACTGTCCCCTATGGTCAGTCTATTTTGACTGTCCCCTATGGTCAGTCTATTATGACTGTCCCCTATGGTCAGTCTATTTTGACTGTCCCCTATGGTCAGTCTATTTTGACTGTCCCCTATGGTCAGTCTATTATGACTGTCCCCTATGGTCAGTCTATTTTGACTGTCCCCTATGGTCAGTCTATTTTGACTGTCCCCTATGGTCAGTCTATTATGACAGTGAAGAGTCAGAGCTCGCTCATACAGATGTAGGATCTTCATTTGATCACCCTGTTGCAGGAGAACTTTCCTGCATACAGGAAGATTTTCACTTAAAAAAAATGTATCAACCCCCCTACAAAAATATCCAAAATGTCCATGAATTATAATCTACATAATGTTAATGGTGAGGCTGCCTGTGATATGTTCTACCCTTCTTTCTATTCTGCCCACATTGAGAAAACGGGGATGGCTGCGATTTCAGAGGAGTTATTCCCCTTTGTGTCTCAGAGAAAGTATCACTCTGCACACCATCTATACGCTTTCTAATTCTCAGAGGAGTATGTTAGAGGCACAGGCCTTAGACTGAAGTGGAGAAACTCCCCCAGGACGTAGTTGATGTTGTCGCAAACATTTTCATCAAACCAAGGTAAGGCACTGTAAGCCACCCCTCTCTCGGAATCCTAGAGATTAATACCATTTCTACATCTCAAATTAGATTTTTATTCTTTGCCAGAAGCAGGGTTTTTTTTATTTTGTTACAGTGCAAGAATATGCGATGTGCCAAGAGACAAATTGAAGGCATGAAACTATTCCTTTTCATAAGACACAAGAAAGGAAGCTCTGTTAACCCTTGACATTCAACTTAATTTGATCCGTCATGGGATTGCCGCACATGCACAGTATTTCCAGCTGAATACAGTCACTGTCTACTTATAGAACAAGGTTCCTCAGTTATCCATATCGGCTAGTGGTCAGCACGGAGATTCATATTCCATATAACTGCATAGCATATTTCAGTGCATATTTCAGTAAATCTGTTCACTGTAGAATAGTACAGTCATTTTCTATCCGAGGGTAGAATCACTGTCATGGACAGTACTGGTGGTACAGTACATTGGCACCAAACACAGTCTATTTGTCTACTTGGTGTCTCACGACTCATGAACACACTCGTTTGCATGCGGAGGCTGCCAAACAGTGTCAGTTCATTTACCAGGCAGTGAAAGATCTTAGGGAGGTCCATGTAGTATGATGTGAAATTGGATTGAGTGTGATTGAACTTGAAAATTAGATTTGAATATTCGCTCCCCTGACTTTGATGACAAGGAAATCTATGAAATGTACCTTTATAATATCAGTTGGAAGGAAGAGCCAGAAAGCAGACTGTCTTTAGGCTTCATATTGGTCAGCAGTGTCAATGGAATCAATGTATTCTCAGTCACTGATTGGACAATGACAAACCACCTGTAGTGGACAATGGAGAATACAGCTTTTCAGCAGCCAGTCCATTTTTCACTGTCAATATCAAACAGCTTCCTGTCACTGTTATCCCAAAGAGCTAGGGATGGATCATTTGCTATTGCACTGACAACCCTCAAATACATTAAATACTCAAACAGAGATAATCGGAAATAGGACTTTAGTGTGATTCTGTCTACCCTGAACCTTGTTTTTTTTTGGGGGGGGGGTGTTGAATGTAGTAACAAGCCTAGTTTTGCTCTGTGTAAAACATACCTTATCAAATCTTACCCAGAATGCTCCTTTCTAAATACACTCAGCTCCTTTCTATACTATTCTATTCTATTGAAATGCCATACAGTATCACTACTGCTGCTGCCCATCACCACTTTAAATTAATTTGATTTCTTAAAATAATAAATATTATTTTACCCCATTTTCTTCGCCAATTTCGTCATATCCAATTGGTAGTTAGTCTTGTCCAATCGCTACAACTCCCGTACGGACTCGGGAGAGGCGAAGGTTGAGAGCCGTGCGTCCTCCGAAACACAAGCCGCACTGCTTCTTGACACAATGAACGCTTAACCCGGAAGCCAGCCGCACCAATGTGTCGGAGGAACCACCGTCCACCTGGCGACTGAGTCAACGTGCATGCGCCCGGCCCGCCACAGGAGATGCTAGAGCGCGATGGGACAAGGACAACCCGGCCGGCCAAACCCTCCCTTAACCCGGACGACGCTGGGCCAATTGTGCGTAAATCACCCTATACCGTAAGCCACTGGGGCACAGGCAAGGTGACACACATCCACCTGGCATAAACCCAGCAACACTGTCGGCACGCCACAGCACTAGAGGTAGGAAGATCATTACCCGTAGAAGAGCGTAGAACCTTCTTGGATAGATAGAGACATTGAGTAGACTTAGTGGGATCTATCTACCTGTAGGAAAATGACATGTTTTCAATTCAACCCCCTATGCTCATTTGTAGCATGGCAGGCTTCCTATGGACATTAATGCACTGGTGCAAAATAGAAGTCTGTTGTCGTGACTTAATCAACTCTGATCCTATGACTCCTTGTGGATCTTGTGATCTTAGGAGGAGATTCTCACATCATTTAACGACTGTGTGTGTAAGAGTGAGAGAGAGGTGTGCATTAGCAGTACTAACTGTTAGCCACTGAACCATACAGTGTGTGGCCTGTAAAGCCTGTGCCACGTATTTAATCACTGTGACATGAGAAGTTTTAGCTAGTTTTGCTAGTTTTACTACTGACAAATTCATATTAGATCATTGACATCATACGAGTATTTCAATGTACATGAATAGCCTACTGTACATGTTAACGAATGACAAACTTGCATCAATTTCACAACATAATCATATCACTCTTGAATCCTTAACACATCTCAAGCAGGGTTCCCCAACTGGTGGCCCGCGGGCAGAATTTGGCCCGCAGTTGATTTTATTTGTTATTGCTGGACATAAAAAGACTTAAAACACCAGTGAATCACATCTAAGTGATTTAATTTTGGAAAGCTGTTCCAAAGCATTCCCATACATAAAAGAGAGATGATCGTGTAGAAAGGTTTGAAATTATTTTATTTGGGCTTCTTGTAGTCAATTTGCAGTCTACAAATGATTTGTATACTGAACAAAAATATAAATGCAACATGCGACAATTTCAACGATTTTATTGAGTTACAGTTCATATAAGGAAATCAGTCAATTGGATTTCACATGACTGTGCAGGGGCGCAGCCATGGGTGGGACTGGGAGGGCATAGGCCAACCACTTGGGAGCCAAGCCCAGCCAATCAGAATGAGTTTTTCCCCACAAAAGGGCTTTATTACAGAGAGAAATACTCCTCCGTTTCATCAGCTGTCCGGCTAGCTGGTCTCAGCCGATCCCGCAGGTAAAGATGCCGGATGTGGAGGTCCTGGGCTGAAGTGGTTACACGTGGTCTGCGGTTGGGAGGCCGGTTGGACGTACTGCCAAATTCTCTAAAACGACGTTGGAGGTGGCTTATGGTAGAGAAATTAACATTAAATTCTCTGGCAACAGTTCTGGTGGACATTCCTGCAGTCAGCATACCAATTGCACACTTTCTCAAAAGTTGAGACATCTGTGGCATTGTGTTGTGTGACAAAACTGCACCTTTTAGAATGCCTTTTATTGTCCCCAGCACAAGGTGCACCTTTGTAATGATCATGCTGTTTAATTAGCTTCTTGATATGCTACACCTCTCAGGTGGATGGATTATCTTGGCAAAGGAGAGATACTCACTAACAGAGATGTAAAGAAATTTGTGCGCAACATTTGAGAGAAATACGCTTTTTGGAACATTTCTGGGATCTCATGAAACATGGGACCAACACTTTACATGTTGCGTTTATATTTTTGTTCAGTATAATTCAATTCCGGGCCCCTGACTATCCTCAGGATAAAATCGTCCCGTGGCTGAATCTAGTTGATGATCCCTGATCTAAAAAGGGTCTCTCCATCCTTTCATCTCCACTCAATCTTGATCTGTGTGTGTGTATCTCACACAAAGTGTATATCAGTCAGACAATGGGAGTACAGACAGAAACCAGCAGTGCTACATTCATCACCTTGAAGTGTAATGAACCCAACAAGGAGGGAAGGTTATGAGAAGAGCTCACCAGTAGGTAGCTATGCAATCACCACCACCTCCACAGAGGCGAATACAGTGCTATTTCCACACTACTGAGCCAAGCTAAGCTGTACTAGGATGGCCTGGTTATGTATCCAACGTAGTTGCTGAAGAGGGCATAAAGAAAAGAAAATATCTGAGCCAGCACAGTACAGTTCGGGTCAGCCTTACAGTGGGAATCAGGGACAGGAGAATGGATGTTAAAAATACTGCAGACTATTCTCTGTAAAGGCAGGAGTTGAGGGTCAGGTGGGGACTCCAGCTGGTTCTCCAGTTCTAGATGAAAGGCATCGTAGATGACAGGATATGCACAGCTGATTATGCCTCCAACTTTTTTCTGTTGGTGTCAGCTTGACATCAGCTAACGCGTTCCTCCTTGAAGCTCTGTTTGTTTAGAGGTTTTTTTCACATTGTGTTTTTAAATTTGTTATATATGTCTGTGCTTACTGATGGCTTTTATTTAGTTGGCTATGGAATGAGTGATGCCCAGCTCTGTCAGGGTGTATTGGGTAATACACACACACACATACACACACACACACACACAGCCTTTCTTGCTGGAGGCATTTCTTCTGCATGGCTTGAAGTGCTTGTCGTCTAGCTGGCTCGATGGAGACACGTCGTTTTACAAATTAATTCTACAACAAGCCTGTTTAATCTACTTCTCCTTCAAGTGAGACAGACTCTAACCCAATCCCCATACAGAACTCTAAATAGATCTGAACAAAGCGATTCTCTCCCTGGTTGTCTGCAGTGAGCCTGTTGTCTATTATACTTCACACCACTCTTGCGTTTACGTTTGATCACAATTCTAAATGTAAAAATAGAACATGAAAATGTAAAAAATAGCTACTAGCTAAACACGTATGCACACTCGCACTCTCTCTCACATACACACGCACACGCATACCTTGAATGACTGTTCTCACCAATTACATCTTTGTTTCTTGCCTTGCTGTGGTACGCCAGACAAATATCATAGAGAGTTTCACGCCTAAGCGTGTCATTACTTTTGCTCGACAAGTGGTTCTGTTTTTAGCCTTATCACCACTTGATCATACATGTATATATAGCCTAGTTGACAGTATTTTCAAAGCGGTTCAGTCAAGCCAGGTTAATATCCAAGGCAGACTTGTACATATTGTGCTTGATTAGAATTATAGTAATAAAGTGCCCAGAATTTCAACAAGTACATGTTAGATTGAAAATGAACTCATATTTCCTGGGCATGTTCTCCTGGGCTATTTAATACCCACGGGACGAATGAAAAGTTTGCACTTAAGCTGCAAGTTGTCTTCACTTCATACTTAGTTTTTCCTTGGGCAGATGCTAGACTGATGCTACAGTGCATTCAGAAAGTATTCAGACCCCCTTCTACACACAATACCCCATATAAACAATAAAAAACGGTATTGAGAACCTTTACTCAGTACTTTGTTGAAGCACTTTCGTAGGTATGACGCTACAAGCTTGGCACACCTGTATTTGAGGAGCTTCTCCCATTCTTCTCTGCAGATCCTCTCAAGCTCTGTCAGGATGGATGGGGAGCGTCACTGTGCAGCTATTTTCAGGTCTCTCCAGAGATGTTCGATCGGGTTCAAGTCCGGGCTCTGGCTGGGCCACTCAAGGACATTACAAGACTTGTCCCGAAGCCACTCCTGCTTTGTCTTGGCTGTGTGCTTAGGGTCGTTGTCCTGTTGGAAGGTGAACCTTCACCCCAGGCTGAGGTCCTGAGCGCTCTGGAGCTCTACGGACAATTCCTTCGACCTTATGGCTTGGTTTTTGCTCTGATGTGCACTGTCAACTGTTGGACCTTATATAGACAGGTGTGTACCTTTCCAAATCATGTTTCTCATCAATCCTCAGATGCTAGACTCTATTTACAGACTGTTTCTCATCATTCCTCAGATGCTAGACCCTATTTGCTGACTGTTTTTCATCAATTGTTAAACTGGGATGGCAGTGATTTCTGTATGTGGCACGTGGAGCCCTAAAATACACTGTAGAACTCCAAAATAAATTTCTGCATAAGGTATTTACAGAGGAGAGTCTAAAACCACTCATTTGTACCGATGTGGCCCTACAGATAAGAGACTAGTGTGTACGGTATTGTAGAGTACATCAAAAGTACAACTGAAAAGCCTTTGTGGCTGTGTATAGCTCGGCCAAAGATGTCCGTACAGGGGGGTGGAATAAATATTAATTAATTGGCAAGTATTCCATTTAAACTTTGGAATGCACTTCAAAGACTAGGGCTCATGTGTTAAACAATGAGTGCCTAGAGGGAACTAGGTTGAGAGAGCACACACTTGAGGACGACTGCTGCGCTTGTCGGGGAACGGCAGAACACACACGGCTGTTGTTGTTGTTATTGTTTGGAAAGCCTTCACGAGGCATGAATTCGCTCACTACATGGATAATTTAACGCCACTGAAGCAGGAGCGGCTTAAAGCGCTTATATTGAGTTATTGGCTAACTAAATATGCATGTGGGAAATACAATGTTCTGTACGGAATGATTTGTTTTAGAGCTTGCCGTTTGACATGGTTTTGTAGTGGAATTTGAAAAGTTTATCAAAGTTGAGAAAAATGTGTATACTGGTGTAACAGCTGTCCTATGCTATTTGACAAAGAACAACATTCCATACAGCACTAACCCAATTATTAAACAATTTTAAAGGTCAAAACATTTAGGACACATTTATTTCCGAGAATATAGTTAGGGAGATATTATCTACTGCACTGTAGAGAGAATGGCTTAGCTGTAGCCTCTTTTTCAGCAAGAGCCAGTTACATCTTTCTGACATTCAAGAGATTTCTCCAATTTCCCTACCAATAGCCTACTGTTCCTGCTTCGTGTTTCCCTGGCTGTATCTCTGACCCAGCTGTCCCATGTCCCTGGCCTCTCTCTCTGGCTGTGGCTCACAGTGGCTCTGTGTTACCATCACACCTGGGTTCAAATACAATTTCTAATAATTTCAAATACTCTATCTGTGCTTGATTGAGCTTGCCTGAGGCAATGGCACCTATAGAAATGTCTCAAACGTGCAAACCCGCCCATTTTTTCCAGGCAGGCTAAAGCAAACGCTCAAAGTATTTGAAAGATTTTGAATAGTATTTGAACCCAGGTGTTGTTACCGTAGAACCGTTTTCTCTGGGCATTGGCGTACATCTATTCCAGGGATCTGAAGAAGAAGATCAGCCACGTAATTTACAGTCTGCGCAACTGACCGACGTGGGTCACATAATTGGTCACATGACCTTTGATCCTTCCTCGGTCCACTCCCCGTCCAGTGGTGCCAGCTGTCGCTTTAGTGTGAAATAGAAACAGGCCAAAAACAAAAGTCTCTCTCTCTCTCTCTCTCTAAATCCTCAGAGCACACTCTTCTTCCTAATTTACTCTCACTTCACTCTGTCTGTCTGTCTGTCTGTCTGTCTGTCTGTCTGTCTGTCTGTCTGTCTGTCTGTCTGTCTGTCTGTCTGTCTGTCTGTCTGTCTGTCTGTCTGTCTGTCTGTCTGTCTGTCTGTCTGTCTGTCTGTCTGTCTGTCTGTCTCTCTCTCTGTCTCTCTCTCTGTCTCTGTCTCTGTCTCTGTCTGTCTCTCTCTCTCTCTGTCTGTCTGTCTGTCTGTCTGTCTGTCTGTCTGTCTGTCTGTCTGTCTGTCTGTCTGTCTGTCTGTCTGTCTGTCTGTCTGTCTGTCTGTCTGTCTGTCTGTCTGTAGGGCTGGAGGGACTATTGCGAAACATTACAACATGATTTATTTTCAAATATATTAATCTGCATAAATCATATTTGATTGGTCTGTTCAACCCATCCCAATCAAGTAAGAACCTTAAATAACAGGTTTTAAGCGCATATGTTTCTAACAGTTTAATATTTAAGCCATAAATATATATTTTGAATTTTTGGTGGATTTTAGAGCTGGCAGATAAGCTCCAACTGATTTAGGCAGCCTTCAGCAAATTAACCAAATATATCTTTCACAATTCGTAATGGATATTCCAGGAAAAGTATTAGTATGTCGGTTTTAGGTAGCCATTTGATTTAGTCCACATTTGTCAAACACTGCAGGTTTTCGCTCCCCCCTTGTACTTAATTGATGAATTAAGGTCACTGATTAGTAAGGAACTCACCTAACCTGGTTGTCTAGGACTTAATTGAAAGGAAAAAAACTAAAACAAGCAGACACCTTTATGGAATGAGTTTGACAACAAACTATTCCAAAACAACTGGCACTGAGGATCATGAAACATTTTATTTCTATACATTCTATTTCTACACATTCTATGCTGGTGACCTTTCGATTGCCCTGTGGTGCATTTTGCTTGTCTTTTGGAATGCACTGAGTAGCGCTAACAGGATTAAGCTTCATATAACAGACAGGGTATCAATTGATTTTATGCGAGTATACACTGCAAACACAGCACACAGTGTAGAGGAGAAAGCCAGTGGTGTCCTGTGCCTGGATTTCCATCCCGGCAAGCTAAGTTGCCATGCGTAGCATTGTCTTTCAACTGCAAGTCACAGTGTAAGCTCCCCAAGATAACAGAGAATGGAGAAAGATGATCAAACGCATCTCATTTCAGCTAGCTACTAGCCTGAAAAGAGATCAGATATATTTGGATTTTAACTATGCCCTCTCTACTTGTCTATGGAGTTTCACCATACATTTTCCAGCAAATGAAGTAGCATTCTATCATTGATCATCTCCTTATCTGTGACTTAGCCTAACATGTTTTTTCAAGACAGTTTAAAAAAAAAAATCCTAACAGCTGTGCCATTTGAAAGATTGAGAAATTGTGTCAACAGTTATTTACAGGAAAGGCAACTAGGAATGCAGGGATCAGACTTTGCAGGCCAAACCACTGGGGTAGGACCAGTGACTAGTGACTCCCCAGCCCGGCCTGTTATGTGAAGCCAGAGAAGATAGAGTTTCCCATGTCGCTGAGTGAAGCGGCTATTCCAAGAGCCCCAGGATACGGTTTCATCTTTGTAATGTTCAAATACCAAGGCTGTGACTGTCTCAAGAAGTGAGCCCCTTCTCAGACAGTGTTACATGCCAGTGGATGAGTGTCAAAAGGAGCTGCAGCAATTAGTTATTTACTTCAATGCTGCTGTGGTCATATTGAATCATTGGAATAGTAAAAAAGAAAATACATTAGACCTAACAATATATATATGGAACGGTAATACATAAATAGGTTGTTCAACAGGCCTAGATTCTTCCCTGTATACTCGGCCTATGTCATTATCATCCAGATTGGGCTACAGTAGTATGCATGTAGTCATGTCAAGCTTGTGGCATGTCATAATGGAATAACCAATCTTGATGTGATTGTCTTAGAGGTTAACCTGATTGTATGTATTATATTGCAACTTAAAGCCATGTATTTGTCAATTACTGGATAATTGCCTTGATAATGCCTTCTTGTACTGGATAAGAGCCTTTGGACAAGATCCATTCTGTTGATTGATGATTATGACAAAGCTGTGTGTGAGAATAGTTTTTCTTGGGTTGATCCTCTCTTTTGAGAACTGTGGTGCATATGATACGATTTGCAAGCGAGTGCTTTTAACTATTTGCACTGCATAGAGGTAGTATTATGCACCTCACGTCAGTGCCAATTAAGCCAGATCATACTGGAGCCCCTTAAGTGTGATTTTTCACAGAGGGAGCGTGAAATCCTGAGGATGAGATCCAAATTACACCAAATCTATATTCAGTCCCTAAACCTAGCTGCAGCTCTTATATCTCCTCAAGCCTATGAGTCAACATTCCCCACACGTCCATCTTGAAGCCCCTCACTACCATACAAGTATATCTGCTCTGCTCTCTGGTGACACCCTGGATGAAAGGTCTGACAGGTTCTATGGATAGCTTTCCAGCAGATTCACTGGATGGGTATTCTAAAGTATTTTCTTGTTGGTAACTCCGTATGTATTGTGGTTAGCTACGGTGCAAACTGACAGTATTTTTAGACAGCTATCTGATTGCACTAATGGAGTATCACACACTGTGGTGTGAATGTCTGAGCCAGGTGTGTATACAGTACGTGGTTCCAGAGAGAGACGGGACTCAACAGATGATTAGGATTTAAAGTGTCTTAAATGATTTCTGTACTGTTGAGTGATCATAAAATGCTCGTTAAATTGTGAGGAGACAAGTTGTCCTATTTGAAATAGAATTAATAGAAAACACACTTTAACAGTTGACCTTTGCCTGAAATAAAAATGTGTCTTAATGTTCCGTCTGGTGTATAGGAAGTCGTACAGGCTGTAGTATTGTCTTCTTCCTCTGCCCAGAGATGTCTTCATTACTGCAAAACGTAGAAAAATGTTTTACAACGGAAAACGTTTTGCAACGAAAACGAGAGTTTCTATTGGGCAAATTCCGACAGGTCCCTCCCTGTTTCATCCTGTTTGCGTTCCTTTGTCCTAGTGAACACATCACAGGACTGTGTTCTTTAATAAGACAGCGTAGCCCTGTCGAATAGACTGAATCACGGGACAGTCATGACCCAGTCTGGCTCCATGAATGAAGACAACAGAACTATTAACCAAAGAGGACAGTGGGACTGTCATGTGGAAAGAGAAAAGGACTCTATGGGCTTCTGTGTTCATTATTCACTTAGGCTAGGATTTCAAACCAGTGAATATGCTGTTGAGTGCTTGTCACAGACATGTGGTATTGATGGAGTATCCAATAAGCAACAGAAACCCTTGAAAACTTGAATATGCCTTATGTTGACCGAGATAGGAGTGCAGCTAATATGTTCATATTAAAACTGCTGATCCTTTGATCTACCTCCTTCTCATAGTGTAAAACGTGTTGTCCAGATTCATAATCTTCACCCTTAGTAGCATAACTGTGGCGTCCTTGAAATAACCCATGGGTCAATCATGTGAATTATCTTTTAATTTAAGAAGAGTGGCCTCATTGTCCTTCACCCACACATCCAAAATACATTAGTTAAAGTCCACAGTCTCAAATACCTTTTTCTTAAAATAAAAAAACCTCTCAAAACCTCTTCTATTTATTTAAAATGGGTGGAGGACAGAATTGAAGAGAATCAGATTATGCTAATTGATATTCTAAATTTGCACATCCCATGCCGTAGGCAAGGCCAATTTCTATTAAATTATATAGGATAACTAACAAAACTTTTTTGGTCTATCTAAGCATAATTTTAGATTGCACTACTTGTGTTCTTCTTAGCAGAAGAACAGAGTTATCAAATAGTCACTCAACTGGCAAGTTACAAGTTACCTTACAACTGGCAAAAGCATGGTAAATAGCCAGATAAATGCTTGAGTATTGTAATTCTCATTGTCACCTCAACATAGCCCACATGCAGTAAAGTTGCTGTAGTTGAAGAACACAATATATTTCCCTGCACTGTTAGGTAGTTTCCTGAAGTCTGAGAAAGAACATTTTGGCATGTCTAGAATCTTGGCTGTAGCAGAGGGACAATCTGTGCCATTATAGTGATTTTATGATCAGGAGCATGGTAGAATAGAGAGATAGCTATTTTGGTAAGACAATCATGCCATATACAAATGTATTTTTTTTTTAATTTCCTCATCAATCTACACATAATACCCCATAATGACAAAGCAAAAACTGTTTTTTACAAATATTTGCAAAATATTAAAACCCTTTACGCAGTACTTTTGCACCTTTGACAGTGATTACAGCCTTGAGTCTTCTTGGGATTGACGCTACAAGCTTGGCACACCTGTATTTGTGGAGTTTCTCCCATTCTTCTTTGCAGATCCTCTCAAGCTCTGTCAGGTTGGATGCGGAGTATCGCTGCACAGCTATTTTCAGGTCTCTCCAGAGATGTTCGATCGGGTTCAAGTCAGGGCTCTGGATGGGCCCCTCAAGGACATTCTGAGACTTGTCCCGAAGCCACTCCTACATTGTCTTGGCTATGTGCTTAGGGTTGTTGTCCTCTTGGAAGGTGAACCATCACCCCAGTCTGAGGTGCTTAGTGCTCAGGAGAAGGTTTTCATCAAGGATCTCTCTGTACTTTGCTCTATTCATCTTTCCCTCGATCCTGACTAGTCTCCCAGTCCCTGCCACTGAAAAACATCCCCAAAGCATGATGCTGCCACCACCATGCTTCACCGCAGGGATGGTGCCAGGTTTCCTCCAGACGTGACGCTTGGCATTCAGGCCAAAGAGTTCAATCTTGGGTTCATCAGACCAAAGAATCTTGTTTCTCATGGTCTGAGAGTCTTTAGATGCCTTTTGGCAAACTCCAAGTGGGCTGTCATGTACCTTTTACTGACGAGTGGCTTCCGTCTGGCTACTCTACCTTAAAGACCTGATTGGTGGAGTGCTGCAGAGATGATTGTCCTTCTGGAAGGTTCTCCCATCGCCACAGAGGAACTCTGGCTCTCTGTCAGAGTGACCATTTGGTTCTTGGTCACCTCCCTGAACAAGGCCCTTCTCCCCCGATTGATCAGTTTGGCTGGGCGGCCAGCTCTAGGAAGAGTCTTGGTTGTTCCAAACTTCCATTTATGAATGATGGAGGCCACTGTGTTCTTGGGGACCTTCAATGCTGCAGAAATGTTTTGGTACCCCTCCCCTGTGCCTCGACACTCTGAGCTCTACGGACTTCATGCACTGTCAACTGTGGGACAGGTGTATGCATTTCCAAATCATGTCCAATCAATTAAATTTACCACTGGTGGACTCCAATCAAGTCGTAGAAACATCTCAAGGATGATCAATGGAAACAGGATGCACCTGAGCTCAATTTCGAGTTTCATAGCAAAGGGTCTGAATACTTATGTAAGGTACAGTGTATTTCTGTTTTTTATTTGTAATAAATTAGCAAACATTTCTAAAAACCTGTTTTGGCTTTGTCGTTATGGGGTATTGTGTGTAGATTGTAACGTAACAACATGTGAAGAAAAAAAAGTAAAAGGGTCTGAATACTTTCCCAATGCACTATATGCTGTATGTCTTATGCACAAATGTAGTGTAATTTCACTATGTATGGATGGCTACCTCCTTCTCAAGCCCTCTCTAGCAGACTCTTTCTAGGACTCTCCTCACAACTGTTCCAAGGTCATCCATTTTCTTTCTGCCTTGACAGCTCTGTGGTAATGATATGGGTGAGGGTGTTACAGCATGTGCAGTCTACCCAGTTTCTCTGACCCCACAGGTGCCGGCGTAAAAAATATGATTGGTGTCAGTTTTAACCTTCATTAATTGGAAAATCTCATTTTTTTAAATAATGAACCCCATTTTATTGACGTACTATGGTGTCAAGGCATGCCCCTACCATAGACATGTCCCACTAGATTTCCTGCATGTCATTGTCCATCATCCCTCATATCTGTCTTTACCAATGGCATCTCTCATTTGGCCACACTCGTTGTAATGGTTATTATTAATTAATGATGTAATGCATACACACTAAACAGTGATCTCAACACTAGACTCTATTGACTCGTCCTCTGTCTTGCCACATAATAGACACTCACGGTACCCATGAGTCCATTATTAGAGAGCAGTGAATGGAGACGATATGGCCACACACATTCCAGCTTGTTTGTTTTGTCATTGTCCAAAGCTGTAGATAGACATGTGTTTACAGTATCTCAGTGTAATGTACTTGGATGAATGTGAATACACTATTATTGTAGTCTATTGTATAACCATTGGGCTAAAAGGAAAGATTCATCAATTTTGCATGTTATATTGTTTTTGTGCATCTCTGAGCGATGTACTATCGATTCCTGGGGTAATTTCATGTTTTCATGTGTATCTGAGCTATTGCCGTTCAAGCAGGCAGGTTCAATGGGGTGAAATTGCAGTTTGTTTAGGCTATTTTACAGCTAACTAGCTACTTCACACGCTGCTATTGACTTTGGTATTATTGTGTGTAGTTATGGTTCCTAGCTAGCTACCTAGCTAGCCAGCCAGCCCGTCAAGAGAGCATTGCATTGTAGGTTTTGTAGTCAACTTTAGCTGCAACGGATTTCCACAACAATTTTAATATGTTGCTATCAATCTTAGTATAACGACAAAATGCAACATTTGTTCACAACAATATTGTTTTCACATATTAGTGAAATTTAACACTGTAAATTATAGGAATAGGTGGTTTGAGGTGGATTCTTCCTTTAAGATTGTTCCTAATAAGTATAATATGTATTTTTAACAACCTCAGTTACAGTCTTACCATATACAGTGCGTTATTTTAGGGTAAGTCCTCATTTGCGTCACTAAGTAGAGGAACTTTAATATTTGCTTGAATTATAGTGAAATATTTTTTCCTTCAAAATGTTCACTTAAGGGTGTTTTGCTCACATGGAGGGTGGTGTATCTGAAACAATCCAATGAAATATCTATGGATGATCTTGGAATATCATTCATTTAATTTCGTAGCCTCGGTTTCTTTATTAAACCACCATTTATCGATTCAATAGACTTGAGTATGAAATGGAAATGAAATCAGCAGCTAGCTGATTGTTCATGCAGATGGATGGTGATAAGATTGATTGGCAAATAATTGCCTGTTCTTGTGTGCATCTGGCTCTTAGGCCTGGGCCTAGTCTTTGGTTCTCCAAGGGCAGATTTGTACTGTAGCTTCTTGTCCTGGTTCTGTAGTGACTCAGAGTGGTTATTCACGTTCTTAGAGTTCTTCAGAGTCTAATGGTGAGTCTAAGATGTTCTTGTTTATTACCCTCTACGATCATGCAGAAGAACCCCTCTTGAGATGTTGGAGAGCGTCTTATCTTTCACAATCCCTGTTCTGCTCAGGATGGGTTAAATGCGATATGCTGAATAACCAAGTACACAGTGTAGAAATGCTTGTAATATGTTTGAAAGAAAGCGTTCTATTTCACTGGAAGTGGGTTTGTGTGTACTGAACAAAAATTATAAATGCAACATGCAACAATTTCAAATATTTTACTGAGTTGCAGTTCATATAAGGAAATCAGTCAATTTAAATAAATTAATTAGGCCCTAATCTATGGATTTCACATGACTGGGAATACAGATATGCATCTGTTGGTCACATATACCTTAAGAAAAAGGTAGGGGCGTGGATCAGAAAACCAATCAGTATCTGGTGTGACCACCATTTGGCTCATGCAGCGCGATACATCTCCTTTACATAGAATTGATCAGGCCGTTTGGCTTGTGGAATGTTGTCCCCCTCCTCTTCAATGGCTGTGCGAAGTTGCTGAATATTGGCAGGAACTGTAACGTGCTGTCGTACACGTCAATCCAGAGCATCCCAAACATGCTCAGTGGGTGACATGTCTTATGAGTATGCAGGCCATGGAAGAACTGGGACATTTTCAGCATCCAGGAATTGTGTACAGATCATGGGGTACCATGGGGTAGTCTGTTCACAACGTTGACATCAGCAAACCGCTCACCCACACAACGCCATACAGCACAAGGTGCACCTGTGTAATGAGCATGCTGTTTAATCAACTTATTGATATGCTACACCTGTCTGGTGGATGGATTATCTTGGCAAAAGAGAAATGCTCACTTACAGGGATGTAAACAAGTTTGTAAAACAAATTGGAGATAAATAAACTTGCTGTGCATATGGAACATTTCTGGGCTCTAACATGGGACCAACACTTTACATGTTGCGTTTATATTTTTGTTTGGTGCATTTTGGCATTTTAAAAATGTATTTTGAAATTTGAGGAGGCATATACATGATTTTGTTGTTATCATATTGTTATATGTCATCTATTTAGGCATAATGCACTTTCATGTGAGCCTAACTCACAAAACATGTTCAGAGTTACGTGACCTAGAGTTAACTTCACCATATCAATTTGCAGCCTCATCCATAATCCAAAGGAAAAACATTAGCTAGCTCTCTCATGTCCAACTAGTCTAAGTTCAGGCTCTCTGACTGCCTCTGCACTGTCCCAGGCAGTGGTGATCCAGAGGAGGAAACGCAGGAGTAGGATGGGATCTATACTGAGTATCCAAAACATTAAGATGAAGGGGAGGAGACCGGTTAAAGAAGGTCTTCAGACAATTGAGCAATGGATTGTGTATGCGTGCCATTCAGAGGGTGAATGGGCAAGACAAAAGATTTAAGTGCCTTTGAACGGGGTATGGTAGTAGGTGCCAGGCGCACCGGTTTGAAGAACTGCAACGCTGCTGGGTTTTTCACCCTCAACAGTTTCTCGTGTGTATCAAGAATGGTCCACCACCCAAAGGACATCCAGCCAACTTGACACAACTGTGGGAAGCATTGGCGTCAACGTGGGCCAGCATCCCTGTGGAATTCTTTCAACACCTTGTAGAGTCAATGATGAATTGAGGTTGTTCTGAGGGCAAAAGAGGGTGCAACTCAATATTAGGATGGCGTTCCTAATGTTTGGTATACTCAGTGTAGGTGTTCACTATATCAATGATTAAACCTCTCTGTGCTCCTGTGAATCCGGGTCGATCAGGCATCCCTCCCTACACACTCCAGGGTGACTGCACGTTCCCAGCTATGATGAGATTACGTAACAACAACATTGCGGAACCTTAATAGTTGGTAAACCCAGCTTACCGTGGATTATTTAACACCCCCCACACCCCCCTCCCTCACTCCCCTCTCAGTGGGGGGGGGGGGTTGGGGGGTTATGTGGTGAATGACGCCGTAAACACGAAAGCCAGATGGGACAGGCCTAAGCTGCTTAGAGTCACATTAATCATGGGGCTAAGTTGCCATCAACGGTGTGGCATCTCATGCTAGAAGGGGTACACAGTACATACACCCCCAGGTCAGTGAAATGCTTGAAAGAGAGGAGGGAGCAGAGCAGAGTGGAGGGAGCAGAGCAGAGTGCAAGGAGCACAATCAAGATACTGTATTAGTGTGTGAAAGACAGACAGTGTTATGGTCATCCTCATGCTACTAAGATATTAGACACAACAGTGTGGGAATTACATGGTGGCTGTCACGCTAGAAGGATGAAGGCCTTAGGGAATGGACAAAATCAATAATGTTTTGTCAATAGCAATCTGTTCTGAATTTTGGTTGGAGATTGAAAGAGAAAAAAATACAATGAAATGTTCAGTGACTCCAGTCCTCCATCCATTCCACAAATACACAGTCATGTTTTTACATACTGACTGCCTTGCATAAACACTATACCCATGTTATAAAATCTCTAAAACATGTTGCTTTATGTGCACACCCGCTCTGAGGGAGAGCTTTCGCCATGGAAAGCTGCAATACCCACGAGAGTGCGTTGCATGAATGTATTTATCTACATCAATATTCAATAACAAGGAAATAACACTTCACAAACGGAATGAATCACTAATTTAATTATTAGTGTCTTTGACATGACATGCAATCACACATCCCTGTCCTCAAGCTCCCCACAAGAAGTATAGGAAATACTGTGATTCACAGTAAAACTGACCGATGTAAAGACCACTATAGTCTATGCTACTATAACCCACTAGATCAATGATGGACATTATAATAAGGTTTTTATAGCACATTTATATGGTCTGTGTTTATAGTGACTGAGCTGCCGGAGACTATCGTAGTCTTTGAAGGTAGGGTGATGACAACCAGTCCCCTCTCCCCATAAAATATGCAGCTTGCTTTTGATGGTATTAATTTGAATACAAATGTCCTACTGATGAAAAGCTCTCATTGCCTGGGTTAAAATGTTACCGGAGTAATATTAGCACACTCATTATCTTGGAGCTGTTGGAGGTGTATTCTCACATTCGTTAGGAATGTCCTCAAGCAGACATTTTGATTGAAAACAGCTATTGGAGTTAGTGAACCCATTAACATGTTATTGCAGGGCTGTCCAACCCTGTTCCTGGAGATCTACCCTCCTGTAGGTTTTCACTCCAACCCCAGTTGTAATCAACCTGATTCAGCTTTTCAAGCAGCTAGTTAATAGAATCAGGTGCGCTAGATGAGGGTTGGAGTGGAAACCTACAGGATGGTAGCGCTCCAGGAACCGGGTTGGAGTGGAAATCTACAGGATGGTAGCGCTCCAGGAACAGGGTTGGAGTGGAAACCTACAGGATGGTAGCGCTCCAGGAACCGCGTTGGAGTGGAAACCTACAGGATGGTAGCGCTCCAGGAACAGGGTTGGAGTGGAAACCTACAGGATGGTAGCGCTCCAGGAACCGGGTTGGAGTGGAAACCTACAGGATGGTAGCGCTCCAGGAACCGGGTTGGAGTGGAAACTTACAGTATGGTAGCGCTCCAGGAACCAGGTTGGAGTGGAAACCTACAGGATGGTAGCGCTCCAGGAACCGGGTTGGAGTGGAAACCTACAGGATGGTAGCGCTCCAGGAACCGGGTTGGAGTGGAAACCTACAGGATGGTAGCGCTCCAGGAACCGGGTTGGAGTGGAAACCTACAGGATGGTAGCGCTCCAGGAACCGGGTTGGAGTGGAAACCTACAGGATGGTAGCTCACCAGGAACCGGGTTGGAGTGGAAACCTACAGGATGGTAGCGCTCCAGGAACCGGGTTGGAGTGGAAACCTACAGGATGGTAGCGCTCCAGGAACCGGGTTGGAGTGGAAACCTACAGGATGGTAGCGCTCCAGGAACCGGGTTGGAGTGGAAACCTACAGGATGGTAGCACACCAGGAACCGGGTTGGAGTGGAAACCTACAGGATGGTAGCGCTCCAGGAACCGGGTTGGAGTGGAAACCTACAGGATGGTAGCGCTCCAGGAACCGGGTTGGAGTGGAAACCTACAGGATGGTAGCACACCAGGAACCGGGTTGGAGTGGAAACCTACAGGATGGTAGCGCTCCAGGAACCGGGTTGGAGTGGAAACCTACAGGATGGTAGCGCTCCAGGAACCGGGTTGGACAGCCCTGTTCTAGTTTAATGAAATACCTTATCAATCAATAGAATTGGTAAATTAATTATTGAATAATGTGTTAGTGTTATTTATAGAATTGGTAAATTAATTATTGAATAATGTGTTAGTGTTATTTATAGAATTGGTAAATTAGTTATTGAATAATGTGTTAGTGTTGAAAAGTGAAATGGTTGAAGTAGGTGTTAGCATGCTCTAAATGCATTTACTGTCAACATTTTACTAGTTTTTTAAAATTTATTTTATTTCACCTTTATTTAACCAGGTAGGCCAGTTGAGAACTAGTTCTCATTTACAACTGCGACCTGGCCAAGATAAAACAGCAGTGCGACAAAAACAACAACACAGAGTTACACATGGGATAAACAAACGTACAGTCAATAACACTATAGAAGATCTATATACAGTGAGTGCAAATATAGTTAGATTAGGGAAGTAGGACAATAAATAAGCCATAGTGGAGAAATAGTTACAATTTAGCATTAACACTGGAGTGATTAATGTGCAGATGATGATGTGCAAATATGCCTTTGGTGCAGGCAGAGATACTGGGGTGCAAATGAGCAAAATAACAGTATGAGGGGGGGGGGGGGGGGGGCTAGGGCAAGTTGCTGCGGGGGGTGTAGAGCTGTTGGCCGGGGTAGGGGTAGCCAGGTGGAAAGCATGGCCAGCCGTAGCAAAATGCTTATCATAGATTTATCGGGGGTGACAGTGTTTCCTAGCCTGCAGTGGGCAGGTGGGAGGAGGTGCTCTTATTCTTACAGTGTCCCAAAACTTTTTGGAATTAGTACTACAGGATGCAAATTTCTGTTTGAATAAGTTAGCCATTGCTTTCCTAACTGACTGTGTATATTGGTTCCTGACTTCCCTGAAAAGTTGCAAATCGCGGGTGTTGTTCGATGCTAATGCAGTACGCCACAGAATGTTTTTATGCTGGTCGAGGGCAGTCAAATCTGGAGTGAACCAAGGGCTATATCTGTTCTTAGTTCTACATTTTTTAAATGGGGCATGTTTATTTAAGATGGTGAGGAAAGCACTTTTAAAGAACAACCAGGCATCCTCTACTGACGGGATGAGGTCAATATCCTTCCAGTTAACGGATTTAGGGTTGCACCTGGTAGGTTCCTTGATAATTTGTGTGAGATTGAGGACCATCTAGCTTAGATTGTAAAATGGCAGGGGTGTTAAGCATATCCCAGTTTAGGTCACCTAACAGTACAAACTCTGAGGATAGATGGGGGGCAATCAGTTCACATAGGGTGTCCAGGGCACAGCTGAGGGGGGACAGCTGGGGGCTGAGGGGGGTCTGTAACAAGCGGCAACAGTGAGAGACTTATTTCTGGAGAGGTACATTTTTTAAAGTAGAAGCTCAAGCTGCTTGGGCACAGACCTGGATAGCATAACAGAACAGTTTTATCTTGACGGAAAATGTAGTTGGGGATGGATATTTCAGTATTTTTGGTGGCCTTCCTAAGCCAGGATTCAGACACGGCTAGGACATCAGTGTTGGCTGAATGTGCTAGAGCAGTGAATAAATCAAACTTAGGGAGGAGGCTTCTGATGTTAACATGCATGAAACCAAGGTTTTTACGGTTACAGAAGTCAACAAATGAGAGCGCCTGAGGAATAGGTGTGGTACTGGGGGCTACAGGGTCTGGGTTTACCTCTACATCACCAGAGGAACAGAGGAGTAGGGGTAAGGGTATGGCTAATGGCTTTAAGAACTGGTCGTCTAGTGCGTTGGGCACAAAGAATAAAAGGAGCAGATTTCTGGGCGCGGTAGAATAGATTTAGGGCATTATGTACAGACAAGGATATGGTAATATGTGAGTTCAGTGGAGGTAAAGCTAGGCATGAGTAACAATGAAAGAGGTTGCATCTCTGGAGGCACCAGATAAGCCAGGTAAGGTCTCCGAATGTATGGGGGGGAGACAAAGGAGCTATCTGAGGCATGTTGAGCGGGACTGGTGGCTCTACAGTGAGATAAAACAATAAGAGTTAACAGAAACAGCAATAGACGAGGCACATTGACTTAAGAGAGAGTCAAAAAGCAATCACAGGTGTTATATATCGGGACCTGATATTTTATGTTGGATGATTACGTCGGCAGACCAGTCTTCTGTTGGCAAAGAGGTACTGTAGCCCAGCAATTAGCTAGTATACTTCGTCGGCTAGCTGGGAGATGGGCCTAGCTCGAGGCTAGCTCAAGGCTAACTGTTGCAAGCTTCGGGGACAATGATGTTAGCCAAACAACAGCCACTCGGTTGCAGCTAGCTAGCTGCGATGATCCAGTGTAATAATCCAGTGATTGCGGCAGAAATCCGGTGATGTGGTAAAGAAAGCATTCCGATATGCGCCGGGTTGGTAGCGCACTGTGCTGACTGGCCGATATTGTCCGAGTTAAAGATGGCTGGTGCAGGCCAAGGGCAATAGCTAGTAGCTAGTTAGATGGCTAGTTTCTTTCGAAGGGTCCGGTTATATGGCATGAAGAAATAGCAGATCGGATCCATATTGAGTGAGGCGGGTTTGCAGGAAAGTATATTTAGTTCGCAGGGGAGATGTTTGACGGAAAGTGACATTAAGAAAGATATACGGAAAAGACGAAAAGCCAAAAAAAACACAGGACAAGACAAACACGTCCGCACAGCTACGCCATCCTATTTAAACGTTTTCCTCTTCATCATAATCAAATTACTTGTAGATTTGAGGGAATGTCTTTGTCTCTGTTCAGTCTGTTCCATTCTCTATGTAAAACTACTACAGTACTCCTGGAGGTTTTCTAAATCGTTCAGTTGACTCCTGGATTCAAAGCTCTGTTTTCTGTACTTTTCACCCTAAGGCTTTATCCCCCCTTCCCCACCTCCATTCATGTCTTACCAAGCCCACAGGACTTCTCTTCCCAGCGGCGGCTTCTTCTTTGCATGCTTTTTTTTGCCCTCTTTCACTCCCTCCTCAACTTGCTGTTTAGTAGAACTCTTTTCTCATTGTGTTCAGGGTGCATGCTAGCTTGCATTTCACCCCTTCCACTTCACCTACAGTCATGTGAAAAAGTAACCCCCTGGAAAGTTGTCTTTGTCTGGCAAAAGTCAGTTGTGTTTTGATATTATTTTTTGAGAGCAGAGGCTTCTTCCTTCCTGACCTCCCTCGTAGGCCAAGTTCGTGCAGTCTCTTTATGACAGTGTACCCATGCAATTCGACATTGATTGTGGCAAGAGAGGCCTGTAGATCCCTTGATGTTACCCTGGGGTTCTGAGACTTCTATGAGCATATTTCGGTCAGCTCTTGGGCTGACTTTGGTGGGACGACCTGTCCTAGGTAGTTTGCCAGTGGTCTGGAATTTTCATCGGACAGTGGAATGATGTACTTCTAATTGCTTGGAAATGATTTGTAACTCCTCCCAGACTCATGGGCATCAATAATCTTTCTTCTGAGGGCCTCAGTAGGTCTTTTGATCTTTGAATGATGTGTTACCACACACTCATATGGTTAAGACCAAACCAGACCAATTTTCTTATCTTTATGGAAGGCTGGACCCTCCTAAGTTTCTCTCTAATGTTTTCTAATCATTTGCACTTGTTTTGCGCATTTTATGTGATGGTAAAGGTAGGGGAAAATGCATTTTTGTTTTAATTGCATAACATTTTCAACTTTTTTGGTGTCATTTGTTCCATCTCTCCAAATATGTAAAAAAAAAGACAACTTTCCAGGGTACTTACTTTTTCACATGACTGTATGTCATCTTTCCTCCGCTCCCTCCCTTCTCTCACTCTCTCACTCTCTAGGGTCTCCTTCTCTGACTCTCTCACTCTCTAGGGTCTCCTTCTCTCACTCTCTCACTCTCTAGGGTCTCCTTCTCTCACTCTCTCACTCTCTAGGGTCTCCTTCCCTCACTCTCTCACTCTCTAGGGTCTCCTTCTAGATTATATTGTGTCAAATTAGATCATATACAATTTACATTTGAAGAAGTGTATCCTTCTATAACCACAATGAATCACTATGTATGCTCATCTGATTGTAGGAGTCGTCTTTCCAACCTGCTGGTGATCCATCCAATAGGATGGAAGGACTCTCAAATAGTCTGCTGCACCCCAGGCTTGTCTCTAACCTTTATTGATTCCACATATCATCAGGTGGTGAAAGCACTCCCCTATTTACCCCATCCTCATATATCACCTGGTATTTAGCCTTCACATCTCATGTCTCCTCCGTTATGTCATCATATCTTCAGGGTGATGGGCCCCAGGCCCTCCACTTTTAACCTCCATATTTCATGTTACAGTATCACTCTTCCTGAATCTACCCTTAGTACGTCCAACAACGGAAGATATTGAACATAACCCATTTTATAGTCCAGTCAATATTATACATCTCTAGTTGTTTTTTCATTTCCAACACTATGGATTTCCATTAAATTAATAAATGAGTGGAAATGGCAAATTAATGAAATTGGACTGAATACTCAACATTGATACTCAGACTTGCTTCTGAATAGGCTACATCCTTGAAACACTATAGACCAGGGGTCATCAACTATGTTTAGCCGCAGGACAACCGTACAAGGAACAGATCTAATATTTGACAAAAACATAATCATTTAAAACCTTGCTTACATTTGCATGCGATCACGTGTCTCTCGATTATGCGTGGGAATACTTCGGAACAGATTTCCAAAATTGTAATCACTTGAAGCAAATTTCTTGGTGTTTTTACAGTCTTTTATGTCAAACAATGACATTTTTTTTATAAAACCTTCTGCAAGGTTTTCAAAAAAATCTATTGGGCCAAATAATTGGCCCGCGGGCCACCAGTTGGGGAACCCTGCTATAGACATTTTTAAGGGTTTGCGTTTAATGTTCTCTGTGGCATACAAGACAGAAATAGAAAATGGAGAGTGACTGTTTGTATGGTAATTACAGTACGAATGCTTTCACTCCTGCCGGAGACAGGTGTGAATAGCTCATGTGATTATTGAAGACTGGGAGATTGAAGGGGATGAAAACAAAAAGATTTGGCGAGACTTGTTGAGAGCACAGTCAGCCACAGCAGTGTTAGCAGGCACAGCTAACACAGTAACTGGCTTGGGTATCATACAGAGCTCCACGGACAATTATAAAGTGTCATAGACGTCTTATGCGTGCTCATAGAGCCCTCTCACTTTAATATCTCACCACAGTGCAGTTTATATCTGTTGAAACAGATGCAGGATTTGTAGCAGCACGGCTCTTGTACTTGTGTTAAAGGGTGTAACACATCACGCATTCAACATTTAACCCCCAGATTGGATTGAAGCCACATTGATAATATCAGCGTTGTATAGCTGATATGTACAGTAGCTCCAACTCTGGGTGAGGGCTTGGAGGGCTTGGAGCCTGGTCTCATTGGAGCCTATATAATGGGATTCTCTCTGCTCTGACTGGTGCGTTTGGCAGGTGATAAGCTAGCTGCCTGTGGAGGCTATGAATGCTGGGTAGAGGGGTTTAAGAACCAGATCCTGCTTTCTGGGAACCCCCAGGGTCCTAATATCCTAATACCTCTGTGCCCTACGTCAGCACTCCTCTCTCTTCTCCCTCATCCCCAACCCTCCAGCTCTCAGCCCAACAAGGTCTCACAGCCTCACTTCTGAATTAGACATTTATGCACTTTTCTCCAAACATCACATTTCAAAATGTTTTTGACACCCTGGGTTGCCCCTGCTACTCTGTATCTTTCCATTTCTCCAAACTCAAATTTAGACGTTAAGGGTTAGGCTCTCATTACGCATGGTTAAGATAACTGGGATAGAATATGCAACCTTCTGATCCAGATTCATGGGATTATCCACATCCACAATGCCCTAGCAAAACCCAAGCCTTCTTGATGGTAATAGCGCTCACTGTTGCCCGTAATGGTCGGTTTTGAAGGCATTTTCCGACGTCCTCAGGACATGGACAGACGTCCAATTTCGAAGTCAATCTTGAACGATCTTCCTGCTCAGCCCCCGTCTTCCTGCCTGTCAGTGAGATCCAGACCCACAGTGGATCTGGATCCTTCCTCCCTCACTCCGCTCATCCACCTTGGGGCAGATCGATGGAGATGGGCCTGCGTTTATCCAGCCCCCACTGCCCATCCTCGACTGCTTATTGATCTCGGCACATCAGCAGCGTCTTCACCATGAGCCCCGGGGAGGATGGATTACACACACCAACATAGATAAACTGCACTTCAAAAACATTGTCAAAATGAATGGCAACCATAAAGGTCGATACACACTTTCTATTGTGTTCTACTGTGCAAAGGGTCCTTTGAGGAGGGTTGGTTTGGTGGGACGGTGTGTTCTACTGTGCGTAGGGTCCTTTGAGGAGGGTTGGTTTGGTGGGACGGTGTGTTCTACTGTGCGTAGGGTCCTTTGATGAGGGTTGGTTTGGTGGGACGGTGTGTTCTACTGAGCGTAGGGTCCTTTGAGGAGGGTTGGTTTGGTGGGACGGTGTGTTCTACTGAGCGTAGGGTCCTTTGAGGAGGGTTGGTTTGGTGGGACGGTGTGTTCTACTGAGCGTAGGGTCCTTTGAGGAGGGTTGGTTTGGTGGGACGGTGTGTTCTACTGAGCGTAGGGTCCTTTGAGGAGGGTTGGTTTGGTGGGACGGTGTGTTCTACTGTGCGTAGGGTCCTTTGAGGAGGGTTGGTTTGGTGGGACGGTGTGTTCTACTGAGCGTAGGGTCCTTTGAGGAGGGTTGGTTTGGTGGGACGGTGTGTTCTACTGAGCGTAGGGTCCTTTGAGGAGGGTTGGTTTGGTGGGACGGTGTGTTCTACTGAGCGTAGGGTCCTTTGAGGAGGGTTGGTTTGGTGGGACGGTGTGTTCTACTGAGCGTAGGGTCCTTTGAGGAGGGTTGGTTTGGTGGGACGGTGTGTTCTACTGTGCGTAGGGTCCTTTGAGGAGGGTTGGTTTGGTGGGACGGTGTGTTCTACTGTGCGTAGGGTCCTTTGAGGAGGGTTGGTTTGGTGGGACGGTGTGTTCTACTGTGCGTAGGGTCCTTTGAGGAGGGTTGGTTTGGTGGGACGGTGTGTTCTACTGTGCGTAGGGTCCTTTGAGGAGGGTTGGTTTGGTGGGACGGTGTGTTCTACTGTGCGTAGGGTCCTTTGAGGAGGGTTGGTTTGGTGGGACGGTGTGTTCTACTGTGCGTAGGGTCCTTTGAGGAGGGTTGGTTTGGTGGGACGGTGTGTTCTACTGTGCGTAGGGTCCTTTGAGGAGGGTTGGTTTGGTGGGACGGTTGGTTCTACTGTGCGTAGGGTCCTTTGAGGAGGGTTGGTTTGGTGGGACGGTGTGTTCTACTGTGCGTAGGGTCCTTTGAGGAGGGTTGGTTTGGTGGGACGGTGTGTTCTACTGTGCGTAGGGTCCTTTGAGGAGGGTTGGTTTGGTGGGACGGTGTGTTCTACTGAGCGTAGGGTCCTTTGAGGAGGGTTGGTTTGGTGGGACGGTGTGTTCTACTGAGCGTAGGGTCCTTTGAGGAGGGTTGGTTTGGTGGGACGGTGTGTTCTACTGAGCGTAGGGTCCTTTGAGGAGGGTTGGTTTGGTGGGACGGTGTGTTCTACTGTGCGTAGGGTCCTTTGAGGAGGGTTGGTTTGGTGGGACGGTGTGTTCTACTGTGCGTAGGGTCCTTTGAGGAGGGTTGGTTTGGTGGGACGGTGTGTTCTACTGTGCGTAGGGTCCTTTGAGGAGGGTTGGTTTGGTGGGACGGTGTGTTCTACTGTGCATAGGGTCCTTTGAGGAGGGTTGGTTTGGTGGAACGGTGTGTTCTACTGTGCATAGGGTCCTTTGAGGAGGGTTGGTTTGGTGGGACGGTGTGTAAATGTAATTTAAACCACCTTTGTGATTCATCTGGGCTACAAATTGCAGGAAATCAGAGGAGCGGTTGTCTCTTTCAGAGTGAATACATGTCTCGGGTTCCTGTTTCCTCTCTCTCTCTCTACCCCCCCCCCCCCTCTATTATGCGGAGGAGGAGTGGTTGCCAGCCATATGGCTTTGCCACAGGCTCCGGAGCAGATGTGCTTGGCATAGGGCTCCGCAACCCTGTGCTGCACGCCTGTTACCGACTGTAGAGGTCACCCACTGACAAAAGCCCATACTACTCCCACTGCACTGGCTGTCATGTTCATGCAGAGCAAAGCACATAGAGCGGCCCACACTCATTAGCTAGCGTCATAACAGGAAGCATTTTCCTCCTCTAATAGAAGGCTATACACTGAGCATAATAGACAGTCAGACGCAGGAAATTCACAAGTGTGCCGTTGAGTGAGTGCTTTATGATGTACCCGGAAAATGGAAGTCCATTTGGGTTGTAGGCTAACAGGCTAACCCATTGCTGGTGAGTACGTTTTAAAAAACATCCAAAGAAAGTGTCTGTAGTTTAGAAACAACCCGTTAGTGCAGCGAGAGATAGCCGAGTCAGCTTATTTTTGTTGATTTTCATTACTGAATACTGGAGGGGAATGAATGCAAATTTTGACCAGCGTGTGGAATGAGAAAGTTTCCCTGAGCCGTTTGCTGAGGCAGCGTTTGGCCTGCAGGCCCCCAGAGCAGGTAGGGTGCTAAAAACCTCCTCATGGTAAACACTTAGACATGCAGAATAGCAAAGGGAAAGCCAGGTCTCAATCTAACATTACTTGCTGTACATACACTTTGCACTTCCATCAAGTAACAATCATATACATTGCCCATAATATATACTATATACAGTGCATTCAAAAAGTATTCAGACACATTTACTTTTTCCACATTTAGTTACGTTACAGCCTTATTCTAAAATTGATTAAATTGATTTTTCTTCCCCCTCATCAATCTACACACAATACCCCATAATGACAAAGCAAATACAGGTTTTTTTGCAAAAATTAAATATCAAATTTACAAAAGTATTCAGACCCTTTACTCAGTACTTTGTTGAAGCACCTTTGGCAGTGATTACAGCCTCAAGTCTTCTTGGATATGACACTACAAACTTGGCACACCTGTATTTGGGGAGTCTCTCCCACTCTTCTCTGCAGATCCTCTCAAGCTATGTCAGGTTGGATGGGGAGCGTTGCTTCACAGCTATTTTCAGGTCTCTCCAGACATGTTCGAACAGGTTCAAGTCCGGGCTCTGGCTGGGCCACTCAAGGACATTCAGAGGCTTGTCCCGAATCCACTCCTGCGTTGTCTTGGCTGTGTGCTTAGGGTCGATGTCCTGTTGGAGGGTGAACCTTCACCCCAGTCTGAGGTCCTGAGTGCTCTGGAGCAGGTTTTCAGCAAGGATCTCTCTGTACTTTGTGCTCCGTTCATCTTTCCCTTGATCCTGACTAGTCTCCCAGTCCCTGCCGCTGATAAACATCCCCACAACATGCTTCACCGTAGGGTTGGTATTGGCCAGGTGTAAAGCAGTGCCTGGTTTCCTCCAGACGTGACGCTTGGCATTCAGTCCAAAGAGTTCAATCTTAGTTTCATCAGACCAGAGAATCTTGTTTCTCATGGTCTGAAAGTCCTGTAGTTGCCTTTTGGCAAACTCCAAGCTTGCTGTCATGTGCCTTTTACTAACAAGTGGCTTCCGTCTGGCTACTCTACCATAAAGGCCTGATTGGTGGAGTGCTGCAGAGATGGTTGTCCTTCTGCAGAGATGGTTGTCCTTCTGCAAGGTTTTCTCATCTCCACAGAAGAATTATGGAGCTCTGTCAGAGTGACCATCGGGTTCTTGGTCACCTCCCTGACCAAGGCCCTTCTCCCCCGATTGCTCAGTTTGGCCGAGTGGCCAGCTCTAGGAAGACTCTTGGTGGTCCCAAACTACTTCCATTTAAGAATGATGGAGGCCACTGTGTTCTTGGGGACCTTCAGTGCTGGAGAAATGTTTTGGTACACTTCCCCAGATCTGTGCCTCGACGCAATCCTGTCTTGGAGCTCAATGGACAATTCCTTCGACCTTATGGCTTGGTTTTTGCTCTGACATGCACTGTCAACTGTGGGACCTTAAATAGACAGTTGTGTGCCTTTCCAAATCATGTCCAATCAATTTAATTTACCACAGGTGGACTCTAATCAAGTTGTAGAAACATCTCAAAGATGATCACTGGAAACAGGATGCACCTGAACTCAATTTCGAAGCATTGCAAATAATTATGTAAATAAGGTATTTACAAAACCTGTTTTCACTTTGTCATTATGGGGTATTGTGTGTAGATTGATGAGAGTATTTTTTATTGAATACATTTTAGAATAAGGCTGTAACATAACAAAATGTGGAAAAAGTAAAGGGATCTGAATACTTTCTGAATGTACTGTATATAATATACCCTGCCGATTGGTCTACCAACCAAGGAAACGCTTATTCCTCACATACTGTAACTGTGGGCTCGTTTCCTTCCTCTCTGCTGTAATATGTTCAGAATAAGGCAAAAATCTACCTGGAACCTTGATGCTTAATACTGCCCATTCTATATACTATTTTTGGGAGTTCATTTTTGACAAGATTTAATCAGAACAAGACCGGATCACATCCATTATCTGATAGCACAATACTAGCATAGCACAATCTAAATGAGATTATTAAAATAGCTTTACAGGAAATCTATATTTTTCTCTCCAAACAATAATATTGGTTATTTATCATCAGCATTGGTGTATTCAATGGGACCAGTTGTCCATAGGGTCTCATGGTCTTTGCCATGTGTACATTTGAGCTGCTGTAGACAAAGGTCACAGGGGTCGTGTGTGTGGCTATGCCTGTCAACCCTAGATGGCAGTCAAATAGAGATGCATTCAGCCTTCTGTGTTCCCTTCTTTGAAATGACCGCTGATCTGACGTAATTGAGCGAGGTTACTGCAATACAAATTACTTGGACCAGTTCAGTCAAGTCAGATGAGTGGTTAATACCTCAATGAACGGATTAAGGGAGAAATCATTGTAATACTATCTGAACAGGGCCTGTGATTTCCTTTCTGGGGTTGAATAGTGATGACCATTGGGGTTAAATGGTAATGTCCATTGTCAGATCCTTTGGTTGCCCTTGTCTGACCAACAGTCCCTGTGCACTTTTCTGTCCTCTGACTCTCTTCTGATTGACACACTCTTCTGATCTTGTGCTGTAAAGTACGCTCTTTTCCACTCTCTCAGTCAATTTCTCTGTCACTCAGTCAACTTCTCTTTCTCTGTAACAAAAAAAAAAAGCTGCAACCTTCAGTACAGGCATTTTCTCACCCACTTCCCCCCTCTATCCTGCTTTTGACATCCAGTGCATTCAGAGGCTCTGTCTAACCATCACTGTCTAACAATCTGCCTGGGGAACAGATTGCTACTCCTCCTGATTTTTACAGTAGCTTCCTCTTGTCTTACTCATGTATTTTATGCCATTGTTTCAGGTGTCCAGTAGCTAGATCACTAGCAGTTTACCCGTCATGGAAGTGAAGGGAAACAACTTCATTGTTCATGCTAGGCTTGACTAGTCCATGAATGTGCTGCTACAATGCATAGAGTAAGTAGGAGTTGAGATTGAGTTCATTGAAGAGTTCAAGTAAGACGCTGATAAATACTGTTGGCCCTGACGACTTGAGCACTACTGACCAACTCACCTGCAGACAGACAGCCAGTGCTGTGAGGCTGTGCCAGCCCAGGCAGGCACAGCTCTTTATCGGCAGGCAGTGAGAGGGAAAGCCGAGAGGTCTTTTACAGGAGGGGCTATTATCTGCAGAGGGAGGGAGGCCAGCCAGAAAGGGAGGGAGGGAGGGAGGGAATACCTGCAGGCTGGTCAGGCGGTAAGGAAGGGGGTTGTTCGTGGAATCTGCAACTGATGTGAGGGCATGCCAGGCCGAGAGGTGAGAAGAAGCGAGGTGTGGAAGGGAGGCCCTATCAGTACCCAATGGCAGTAGTCCCAATCATGGAGTGGATGGCTTGGCAGGGATACTGTCTGTCTGTCTGTCTGTCTGTCTGTCTGTCTGTCTGTCTGTCTGTCTGTCTGTCTGTCTGTCTGTGCAGCAGTACAAAGAACGGGGAAGTCGCTATACCGACCAGCCATTGGAGGAGGAGACGGAGCAACTTTAGTCACGTCACAGATGACGCAAAAGACGAGCCGACCACTGCTAGCTGCTAGGATAATGCTGTTCTTGTTCAAGCATGGCCTCTCTAGAGACCCAAGAGCACAAGACAACAACACGCTTGTTTTTCTGTTGTTGTCACTATTCTGATACAGTGGTAGGCCTATTGGTTATGTGGGGTATCTATTAGTTGTATTACAGTGTGTAGTACTCTACCCTGTTTGTCTTCTGCAGGTGAGGCTGAAGCTTTAGCGACAAATGTGGTGGTCTTATAGTGTTAAAACCTGTACACTGTCCTACTGCACAAAGGCAATGTAGTCAAGGCTATACTGCTCATGCACACAGACAAATTGTGGCTGTATCTGTCCAAACTGTGCTCCCAGTGTCAACAGTGGTGCTAAGTAGCACTAGCCTACTGCTGTGTGTGTAAAGCCGCAGATACTCTCTGGCCAGGCTGCATGTGCGGGAGACAGAGCCATCTGTCTGCAGCTTTAGCCGTCTTCTCTTCCAGCGCTAGCTAGCTGGGGTTAATCCGGGCATGAGGGGCCCTGGCCTACTTAAACGTTCTGCTCACTCACTGTTGCTGGTCACTCACTGTCCCTCGCTGCAAGAGTGGATGGCTGGATGCAGTCCGCTGGGAGAGACTGTGTTTACACATAAACAGCACAAAAGCCCCTCTTGTCACTGATTGTCAATAATATCAGTGAAAGGGGACATCATGGTTGAGTCCTGCACTAGAAGGCTACTTTTAACTGCAGTGATGCTTCAGTGCCATCCTGTTAATGGCTACCAATACTTTCTTACCAACCACCTCTCCCTGTTCTCTCTGACCTGTGTGGAGACTGGGGAAGATAGCGTTCTCAGCCCTGGGAGGGAAAGCACGGTGGTGTGTATTAGAGTGTGGGCTACTGTGGGGTGGGCTACTTTCAGTGTAGGTGGAGCAGTGTGTCTTTATTAAGAGACTGGTTGGTCAGTTGATGTTACTGCTGAGTAGTAGTAGTAGCAGCAGTAGTAGTAAGTAGTAGTAGTAGTAGTAGTAGTAGTAGTAGTAGTAGTATAGTAGTAGTACAGTGTAAGGTGAGGTAGCAGTGTAGGGCAGTATTAGTCTAAACTATGTTGAGCAGGCGTGGAGCAGCCAAAGGTAGGCATTGTGTGGGCTGGTGAGGGGGATGGCTGTGGCTGGGGGGTCAAGCGGGCTTGGGGTCACATGGGCTGGGGCTGAGGGGGAGGTGTGAAGGGGAGGGAGGAAAGGGTTTATGGTTCTTTCACTGGGCTAGGCGCAACACGAAGAGGGGGCCAGCTGCATTAGGCCTGGACAGTCATGTGAAAAGTTCTGTCAGACAGCTGACATCACCCGGTGACCAGCTGAATTCCCCAGCCAATCAGCATTGATGTTTTGCAGGGTAGACTGAAGACACCAGGCTAGGCTAAGCCCTGATGTCTTGCTCCAGGCCAGCCGAGGTTGTGTGCAGAAGCTATGGGGACACCTTGTTAAAATAGGAATTAGTCTCCTTAATGTTGTCCCACAGGTGGCTTCAGAGGGAGAGGCTTGAGTCTCATCCCCACACTGTTCTGTTCTACAAATAATGCAAGGAGCTGCATGTTCCTCAGAAACAGCTTCTAGAACACAGTTTTTCATGTCAGGGATTCTATAATGAGGTTTCAAAATCAGTAGTCGTAGTCCACTCATGGAGAAGTTCCTTTATATAGAGGACATCTTAAAGGTTAGCCAGAAAAGGGCCAGTGAAAAAGTGAGTTTGAAAGATGTCAGCTAAAGCAGGGACAAAGCAAACAGTGTTGTTTGTTAGAAGAGGGCCATTTCAGAGAACCCATGTTTTATGTTTTTTTTCCCTCTCTACAACGCTTTGAGCGGAGTCATTTGGAAGGTGCCAAGAAGCAGCTGGGCCCAACTACCACCTGAGTTTCACACGTTAGGGCCTCGCGGGGCCCTCACAGATCACAGGCCCTGCCTTCTCTGTGAAAGCACTGCGCTGTGAAGCCCCTGGGCCCCAACAAAGCCAGGAACAAATAACCCTCTGTTTGTGTGTGGCTCCATGTTTCTGTGTCATACTGACTTTTTTGTCTTTGGGAACGCTTTGGTCTGGTTCCTGTCGTTCTGTTGGTGTCCAGATGGTCAACAGTCATGGCAAGGCCACTGGTGGGAGTGTGTATGAATTCGGAAATGGTTTATATGTGAGAAGATATTGGGGAAGCAGGGATGTACCCTACACAAGCTTTCCTTCCTTTCAGGAGCATTAGAATAGCACTCATTTTTGCCATGCTGGTAAATAAATCCCACAAGGCACTATGTTTCATAAATGAATCAAAAAGGGACTATGTTTCCCAGCTGTGTGACGAGGTCAGATCTTTTCTCCATCCTCGAGTGCAGAGTGTTTGTTTTAGCCTCAGGCCACCCAGTGATGGTACTGCAGCAGTAGATCAGAGCATCAGGGCATCTGTTTGAAACAGAAATAAAAGTAGCGACATGAATAAAAGAAGCCATGAATAAAAGCACGGGCCTGTGATGCAAATGAGCTGGCTGGGAGAGAGAAATGTAGAGTGTGGCTGGCTCGTCCAGGCAGAGGTGCTACTGTGATGGCATGGAGAGAGAGAGAGAGAGAGAGAGAGAGAGAGAGAGAGAGAAAATGACATGTTTTCAATTCAACCCCCTATGCTCATTTGTAGCATGGCAGGCTTCCTATGGACATTAAAACACTGGTGCAAAATAGAAGACTGTTGTCGTGACTTAATCAACTCTGATCCTATGACTCCTTGTGGATCTTGTGATCTTAGGGGGAGATTCTCACATCATTTAACGACTGTGTGTGTAAGAGAGAGAGAGAGAGAGATCTCCTCTCAGTGGTATGGTTCCCATGCATTAATAAACAGGAATTTTTAACACTCAGCTCCTGGATGAAAAGAGAAAGCTGTTTTAAGCGAGCTGCCTGCTGCAGGCTCTTTTAGGACTGCCTAAGGTAACTTCTTCCATTAAAGTTCCCTAGGTTCACAAACACAGCCTCACTCCCACTGTCAGCGAATGGACATATACACGGTACAGTACAGTCGGCCTCCAGAGAGGAGGGGTAGTGCATAGTAAAGCCCGGTTAACGGTTGTAGTGGTGTACTTCACATCCTTCCAGGCTGTCTCCGGGGCTTTAGCGATGGAATGGAAGACAGGATGTCTATTAAAAAGTCATGGGACGAGTGTGGTATACAAAATGGGTGTGACATTTAGCTTATTAGCATTACACACTGTCCTACACAAGCCGAGAGAGGGGGAACACATTGATGTACTGTACTCGGCACTCAAGCGTGAGTGGTTCAACTCCAAACTAACAAGACTAGGTTTGAGCAATTCAACATGTACACCATATCACGACTCAGGATATGACCCAGATGCAGACACAGGATAGTACAGTTCTCAGATGATTTATTTTAACACAGGGCAGGCAAAGGGCAGGTCCAGGACAGGCAGAGGTTCATAATCCAGTCAGTCAGGCAGGTACAGGACGGCATGCAGGCTCGGGACCAGGACAGGCAGAGGTTCGTAATCCAGTCAGAGTCAGGCAGGTACAGGACGGCATGCAGGCTCGGGGTCAGGGCAGGCAGAGGTTCGTAATCCAGTCAGTCAGGCAGGTACAGGACGGCATGCAGGATGGGGGTCAGGGCAGGCAGAGGTTCGTAATCCAGTCAGTCAGGCAGGTACAGGACGGCATGCAGGCTCGGGGTCAGGGCAGGCAGAGGTTCGTAATCCAGTCAGAGTCAGGCAGGTACAGGACGGCATGCAGGCTCGGGGTCAGGACAGGCAGAAATGGTCAGAACCAGGGAAACTAGGGAACAGAACTTGAGAAACAGGAAGACGGGAAAGCACGCTGGTAAGACCTGACAAGACAAGACGAACTGGCAACAGACAAACAGAGAACACAGGTATAAATACACAGGGGATAATGAGGAAGATGGGCGACACCTGGAGGGGCGTGGAGACAAGCACAAAGACAGGTGAAACAGATCAGGGTGTGACAAAAAGGGCGGTTCCTTTACTCTTACTGTGGACAGTTTATTTGTGCATGAGCATTTCTTTCTGAGCCTTTCAGAGCTTCCCCACTGGGGGTTGACATCACTTCAATGTCTAGTTTTGGTTGAGTTGTCAACTAAAGTGTTTTCAAAAATATCAGTGGATTTAGGTTGAAAAAACAAATGAAATTCTCTTACGTTGATGACGTTTTTCAAATCCAATAAGTTTCCCACATTGATTCAATGTTGATTCAACCAGTTTTTTGCACAGTAGGTCTGGTGGCAGCTCTCTCTCACAGAAAATAAATACATGAAAAAACTAAAAGATGTGAAGTGGTCAACTGATTAGTCATGTAGTATTTGGCACAAACATTCACATACATTTTCACATTCTGGTGACCTTTATGAGGGCTTAATAAAATGGGTCTACAGGAATCCATTGCCAAACCATGAATTTTCAGGTGGTACTGTACATTTCTCCCTGAGGCCTCTTATCTAAGGATGGCGGGGGAATGGGTGTGGGGGTGGATTCTGGCTGGTATGCTGGGGCTGTTCTGACTCATCACCAACCCATTACATTTTTAAGATACACCACTAAGTACTTCTAGTAGTCCATTATCCACCATTAAGCATTAAGTCATGTATACCATTACAGTAGTGGATATGACCATTTTCACTTTTCCACCAACAGGTTGAGCAATGCAACACTATCAGGCATGCCAGCCGATCACTTTGCCTTCCTTTGGCGAGAGATAATGGCTATCTAGAAACTCAAATGTCACTCAATTTCCCCAATGCATTGTGTATCCCCAAGGGATGGCCAGGCCATATGCATACATCTATCCAGGCAGTAAAATTTGAGTGTGGTGCATTCTGCAGTCATGAGGGCTTTGGCGTATCGAGCACTTGTCCCCATAATCCAGTGTTTTGAAGACTCCAGCTGTTCGGGGCAGAAAGCTGCAGCCTTGGAGGAGTTTGGGCAGATAAGCGCTTGTGCCTTCCATTTTGCCTCAAGGGCCTTTAAATGTCATGTCGCTTGGGTTTAGAACAGACCTGGGTTCAGATATTATTTGAAATCGTTCAAATTCTTTGAGCATTTGATTGAGGCTGCCTGGAGTGCAAGATGGGCAGGGTTTGCACTTTTGGGACAATTTTATTGCATCTTAAAGTATTTGAAAGAAAACAAATTCTACTAGAATCCAGATTTGGTCGTATTAGAGATTAATAGACTGACCTTTAAAATGATTAACAGTGACTTTTTTTTAATTATTTGATCAACTTTCTCAGATTTGGCTGACAACAATTGCAGAGACGTGTTTCAACCAAAAAGCCTACCTTTAATACTAGAGTCTCTATCCCATTGGATTTAAAGGCCCAATGCAGACGTTTTTATCTAAATATCAAATCAGTTTTTGTGTAACAATTTAATACCTTACTGTAATAGTTTTCCACTCAAATGATCCAAAATAAACAAAGCTAGCTTTTTCGCAAAAAAACGAGGACTGTCTGGGACTGGTCTGAGTGGGGAGGGGAAAACTGAAGACTAGTTCTTATTGGCAGAGAGGTTTGGAACTCTCTTTGTTATTGTTCTATTCAAACTTATACCGCCTGGTGATGTCACCAGGCAAGCAAAAACTCCCTCATGCAAAACCTGCTGATTATAGCGTCCTGTGTAGATTGTATTTTCAACCAGCAACTATCAGGAAATAACACTGATAAAAATGTTTCACACTTTCACAGTGTTGTACTGTACAATATGATACAAAACCAAGGAAAAACTGTTTCGACTGCACTGGGCCTTTAAAACTCTGTTGCTAGCCTGTGTGGTACACTATCTCTCAAGACGTGCTCACTGAGATTCTCGTGTTTCTCTCCTTCTGGAGCTTGGGCTCCGGGCTGAAGTGTGCTTGCCAGAGGAACAACGCGTAGGAAGTGGTTTTAGTCAGACAAGGAAGGAGCAACGAGCAATCTGTCAGTGATAATAACGTGACAGCTGGCTACATGCATACTCCTACCTATACAATTGGTTTATGTCAACATCATCATCCTGCATTATGGCAGACAAGGACTCAGGACATGCCCAATTTCTTTAAGTTGATTACGGGCATTGTGTTCCTCACTATGTTCAGATGAGATTACTCCCACTGGGCCTTGAACCTAGATGGATGCATTTTACGTTAGGATATAACCCAATTGAGGCTTTAATATGTTTAGCGGCTCCAGAAATAGGTTGTTGTACATCCTTCCACCCCAATCTATCTGTTTCATGACAGCTAAACAGGATACTGATTGGTTCATTTGGGATGATAGCACCTTATCAGTATTAGACATATTCTTCCAAAACGATTCTACTGTTAGGATAAATAGAAAGTTGTTGGCCTATAGAGGGTTGGGAATAGTACACATGAAATAGTCATTAGTATTCCTGCTTTTCTTGTATGTATTTGGTTTGTAAATATTTTATGTGATATTTCAAAATAGGATGTTTGTTTAGCTGCAGAGAACAGTTCAAAAGAGTAGCTTCGATATTACATTGTGTTTATTTTGCTGTGCAGATGGAAATGTTGAGATAGGGTTGGGTATGACTTTGTACCTTTAGATTAAACCTGACCTTTCGGTTTGAAATATACTGCATATCCATTTAGAGGTACAATATGCTGGAACTGTTTACAGGAAATGTCTCTGTCCACAGTAAATATTTCTTTCCACCCACTAAATTTCTCTGTATGTTTTTCTCTGTAGTGAGTGTGAGGGCGTTGGATGTCACAGTGACCCAGAGCAGCATCCAGGTAGCCCGCGGCCAGGCGGCCATCTTGCCCTGCTCCTTCTCCACCAGCGCTGCCCTCAACAACCTCAACATTATCTGGATGGTCATCCCACTGTCCAATGCCAACCAGCCCGAACAGGTAACCCTCCTCTAAACATGTGTATGAACAGATAACCCTCCTCTAAACATGTGTATGAACAGGTAACCCTCCTCTAAACATGTGTATGAACAGGTAACCCTCCTCTAAACATGTGTATGAACAGGTAACCCTCCTCTAAACATGTGTATGAACAGGTAACCCTCCTCTAAACATGTGTATGAACAGGTAACCCTCCTCTAAACATGTGTATGAACAGGTAACCCTCCTCTAAACATGTGTATGAACAGGTAATCCTCTAAACATGTGTATGAACAGGTAACCCTCCTCTAAACATGTGTATGAACAGGTAACCCTCCTCTAAACATGTGTATGTGATCTGTGTAGTCTGTGTGCCTCAAAACTGTGTTAACCCTCGGAGCTAAAGCCTAGGCATTATCTGTGGAAAGCTAACACAAGTCTTCAGGTCTCAGGCAAGGTTACCGGCCCAGACACCACCATCACATCCCTCTCCACAGTTCCATACACCTACGCTCCCTCCGTAACCAACATAATCTCTCAACACAACTTTATTGACGTGCCAAACTGGTCACCTCAATGAGCATTTGTGAATATACTGTACTGTATTCCCATGTGGCCCACATGAGTCGCACTCGGACAATAATCACACCGCACGCATCTGTGCCAGGCCCCCTGGGTATTGTAGTGTTTGGAGCCTGGCGTACGGCATATACAACACACGCCTGGCCCACCAGACTAGTCCCTGTGAACATGAAGCATGTGCAGACTTTATCTATATGCCCAAAAAAGGTTGCTGTTGTGTTGTAAGGCCATCAAACAAAGCACGCAGGTTTCTCCTGGCCCTTTGATTCGGTCTGATTTCCTCTCATCTGCAGCCACAACCTCACATGCCTCGAACACGTTTAACCTCATCCATATAACGTAATATTCTTCTGCACTAATTAACCTGGAGCAGCTGTTCTCACCACACACACATGGGCACATGCACACACACACTCAGATAAACACACGCATGCACGGGAGCATGCATACACACACAATAAGGCAGACCAAGCACACACACACGCGTGGACACACACACACACACACACACACACACACACACACACACACACACACACACACACACACACACTCACACACACACACACACACACACACACAAAACATACATAGAGGTGCATGCAGCTGAAAAATATCCAATCTTGTCCAAAAGTGCACATAAGTGCACACACACCACACCTACACACAAGATTGCACTGGACAGGTACGTACAGTTGAAGTTGGTAGTTTACATACACCTTAGCCAAATACATTTAAACTTAGTTTTTCACAATTCCTGACATTTAATCCTAGTAAAAATTCCCTGTCTTAGGTCAGTTAGGATCACCACTTTATTTTAAGAATGTGAAATGTCAGAATAATAGTAGAGAGAATTATGATGATTTCACTTGGGTCAAACATTTCGGTTAGCCTTCCACAAGCTTCCCACAATAGGTTTGGCCCATTCCTCATGACAGAATTGGTGTAACTGAGTCATGTCCCATGGTGTTTATACTTGCGTACAATTGTTTGTACAGATGAACGTGGTACCTTCAGGCATTTGGAAATTGCTTCCAAGGATGAACCAGACTTGTGGAGGTCCACACATTTTTTTTTTTTGATTTTCCCATGATGTCGAGCAAATAGGCACTGAGTTTGAAGGTAGGCCTTGAAATATATCCACAGGTACACCTCCAATTGACTCAAATGATGTCAATTAGCCTATCAGAAGCTTCTAAAGCCATGACATCATTTTCTGGAATTTTCCAAGCTGTTTAAAGGCACAGTCAACTTAGTGTATGTAAACTACTGACCCACTGGAATTGTGATATAGTGAATTATAAGTGAAATAATCTGTCTGTAAACAATTGTTGGAATAATTACTTGTGTCATGCACAAAGTAAGGTCCTAACCGACTTGCCAAAACTATAGTTTGTTAACATGAAATCTGTGGAGTGGTTGAAAAATGAGTTTTAATGACTTCAACCTAAGTGTATGTAAACTTCCAGATTCAACTGTACATGCACCCACACCACAGAGGCTGTTTTGACACAGTCAAACGCACAGATGGAGAATGAATTGCTAACATAGAGCCATTGGCTTAACCTCCTTCACGCCTGTCTGAGCACCCTTTTGGTGTAAACGGCGAGGCTCGGGAAACATTGTGTCTGGATAATTCTAGCAGGAAGGAATTATTCCACCACATTCATTTGGTGACGTAGCCTCAGCGGAGTACAGATGTGCTGTGTGTGTGTGTGTGTGTGTGTGTGTGTGTGTGTGTGTGTGTGCTGCTACAACAGGAAGAAGACACAGTCAGCTCTAGGCTAGCACGACAACACCTCATCAGAGCTACAGTACAGTATTGAAGTCACCTACACTCATCAACTTGGGTAAAGTAGTTTGAGTGCAGCACAAGCATGTCAAATTGGACACATTAGATACACCAGAGTCAAATTGGCCACATGGTATTGCACCAGAGTCAATAGCAGTAGAGTAATCAGTTGTAATTACCCGGTAACAAGCTAGTAAATACAATTATGACCTAATATGCTCCTAACTCTAACTTAAGCTCTAACTTTTTTGTATTTTCTTGCAAAACAGAATTAACATTGGTAACTGTGTCATTGTCTGTAGTTGACATGCTTATTAGTAGTTACAGAAGTTAATAGTACCAGTAATATAAAGTATTGCCTTAAACCATTACAGCATTTTGTACCTGTGCAAGAGTTCAGTAAATGTTTGAAATAGGGAGAAACTTTGATCACAAACAGGCTAGTACTGCTTCTTCATGTTGTCTGGTGGGCTGTCTGAAAAGTTCACTGTGGTTTGAGTGTATACCGCTGCCAGTGTTGCAACAGCACAGGTTCACTGTAGGAAACGCCTGTCATGAATGGTTATGGTTCGAGCCATACTCTATGCATAATTTCTGAAATTATCTCATAAATGTAAGTTCATGACTCATAAATGTTTGTAGAAAACACAATAATTAAAAGCGTACAGCCATTTAAAGTCCTACGTTTTGTCACGTGTGAAGTTTGATCACAGTATTCCATTTTATGATTTTATATGATATAGAAATTATATGATTTATATTAATATATATGATTTGTCTTTTTAAAAGAACCACGGGAGTGTTAACAATGGAAATGACAGGCCTCGAGGGACCCCACTTTGAGCAAATGACAAATCTTTTGGACGTCAATATTCTAATGTTGGGACCGGTATCCAACTATGGAATGAAAGGCAGCCTTTACAATGCAAACAAATTCTTCCTCACTTACCACACATAGGCCTATAGATACTTGTTTGTTTACTAGTGCAGACTATCTCTGACTGCTTCGTGTATTTGGTATCTTTTAGACCGTCCCTGAGATTATGAATAAAATATAAATAAGTTGTTGATAAGAGTTTTAGTTCACCCAGCTCTAGATTAAACGTGAGAACATCAGTCGCGCTCCTCAAACACTCAACATTCATAAAAACAGCAACCTTTTAGGCTGACTGACGATCATATCATACTATCATACTTATATCAAAGATCATACTTCGCGGAGAGAGATTTTCTAATTCTCCAATTTGTCTGCTCTAATCTATCGTGTCTAGCCTCAGATTAAAGGGGCAATCTGCAGTAGCTACATACATTTTTGGGACAGATATGTCCCCAAGAATATCACTTTTAAATGCCTCATGAGCTTAGTTCAACTGTCGTACCCCATCAGAACCCAAAGTATAAGCTTGTTTTACTGCAATGTAGTAAGTGTAAACAAACACTGTATAGCCTCAAAATATGGTTTAAACTATACATTTGATTAAGCGGATGGTCAGTACGTGCATCCATAGCTCTGTCGATGAATTTGAGAGTGGTTACATTTTTCCAGCCCCGCCCCTCAGCTTTTTAGCGAAACAGTGGTGGGGAGGGCGCTTTGTTATTGTTTCAATTGCTGATTGCAGCTTTAAAGCAGAAAGCGTGCAGATGGTGAGGGCTGGTATGTAGACCCTTGGAAATTAATCTGTCCATTCTTCTCGACTCCTTAATAAAACACAGCTGTATCCTGATGCTAGGTGCTATAGGAAGTCTAGGAGATAATCCAGACCAGGGTCCTACTCACTAGGCGCGAAAACGGAAGAAAACGAGCCGAAATGATCTGAACTCGCAGCATTTGGCTATAAGTTGTGGCCTAATGAGTACAACCCATGTCATGGCTGATGAGTGTTGGGGGCGGGGGGGGGGGGGGGGGGTTGTTCAGTGGTTTACGGGCAGGGAGAGGGGATGGGATGGCAGAGGGATAAGGCAGTGGACATGGTCTTTGGGGCCAGGCCAGTTCTTACTAGGGATCACCGCCATCTGCACACTGTCCATGACCTCTTTTCCCGGCTAGGTCGCCAATGAGGTCACACGAGAGCGAGGGGTGATCTCACACACACACACACAGATACACAGTGGCTTCTGCGGTCGCGTTGCGTTTGGGTCTCATCACAGCTGAAGGGCTGCCTATTCATCTGCACTTAAGAGGAGAAAGCGTACAGGAAATTGCGGCTCCGCAATTTACATGCAGTTAAGCATCAGTGCGGAGGGAGAGATGTAGGGAGGAAGGGAGAGGGGAGAACATCTCACAGCCCTACTGAGACGGTTCTGTGGTTACCTGGGTCCTTTGAACAGAACAGTTCAATGGGTTTTCTTTCAAACAACGCTGAATAGCCTCCCCGATTCCCCAGCATGCTTTTGTGTGCCTGGCTGAAGGGTTAGGTGCTGCTTCTATCAGAGTTCAAAGCAACAAAAAGCTTTTGAACACCTCCGACTCTCAAACATGCAGCTCGGAAGAGCTCAAATCAACACAAGGTTTCATTTCAATAGTACTTGTATTTTTCTGGGATGTTTTTCCACTTTGGCATCACTTTTCAGAAGAGAAATTGCACTGCTGATGAATTGATCATGTCAATGGCGTTAGACTTCTTCATATTATTACCATAGTTACCATAGTTTGGTGTTCTATTTTCTGATTGTAACAGTATGTTGACCATTGTGCTTGTTGTAATGTAAAACACTTGTATAGTTCAGGGCATTATCATCCAAGAACACCTATGTTGTACATGGATGGACCACCTTCCATCCTTTCAGATGTCAAGTAATGCTTCAGTTCATACTGTAACATTAGGTCGCCCTCTTGTGAAAGTTTGTTGTACCTGCACTCTTTAGTGTCCAGAATCCTCATCCACTCACTTGCCTGGCTGTTGGTTCTCTGCTGTTTGGTTTTATTTAACTGTGGGACATTAATTACTTGTTGAATTATCTCTAGTGTGTACCAGAGAAAGGCTTTTGATTAACTTTATACGATTACATTTAACCTCAGTGATTGTTTTTCTATTCAGATTTAAGAGACCTTCATACCCTTTATGTACTCAAGATCCAACAATTCAGAGCATTATGTTTGTATCTCAATATAAAGCTCTACATCAATTGACATCTAGGTAATTCACTTTCCCTTGCACAAACCTAATTACCAACATTTCGATCCATAGGATCTTCGGTAGGTCAAACTAACGATATTCCATAGAAACGGTGTGAGTGAATCTCTGCCTTTGTCTTTCTCATCTCAGGTGATCATCTACCAAGGTGGCCAAGTGTTCAGTCTAGCAAACCACTTAAATGGCCGGGTGGGTTTCGTGGCCACCATGCCCAGCACAAGTGCCTCTATCTTCATCAACAACACCCAGCTGTCAGACACGGGGACTTACCAGTGCCTGGTCAACAACCTCCCCGACAGAGGGGGGCGTAACATCGGGGTCATCGGCCTCACCGTGCTGGGTAAAACACACACTGCATTAGAATGACAATTAAGGAGTTGCATATTATGCACATATAGCCCGGCCAGTCTAACTTGACTACAGACCTGGCTACTGTACATAGCCTACTGTGGTCAAATGGCTGCATTAAAACTAGGAAGTGTAAACGCATTCCTTATTGTAAGAATTCTATTGAATGACATGAGCTTTAAATTTGACAAATGAGTCTCATAAGCTGGTTTTAAGGATGACTCTTATAGCATGTTGGGACACCACAGTGTTGTATGTTTATACTGTAATGAAACAGGCAGGGAGCTGGTCTCGAACCCTCAACCTTCTGACCCGAAGTCATGCACGCTATCAACTGTGCCCCAAAAACATGCTCAAGCGGCAGGGTCGATATCCGCGCTTATAAACCCAGGGTCGTTACAATACTATAAAAACAAGACTTTCTTTAGATTAGTGCTAAATTACTCAAATGTAAGACCCAATGCGTCTTCAGGAGGCTAGGATCTGTCTGTGCTGATCACTAAGGTACTAACTATACCCCTCTCTCCCCCTCCCTCCTCTCCAGTGCCCCCCTCGGTGCCCGCATGCCGTATCCAGGGCACGCTGGACGTGGGCGCCGACGTCATGTTGATGTGCAGCAGTGAGGAGGGGATCCCCACGCCCACCTACGCCTGGGAGAAGCTGGAGTCACTGCCCAAGCTACCCCACACCGCCATGCAAGGTATTAAACCCCTGGCCGTTGGCGTGCCCTTTTGCCCCACCTTCGCTGGTAAATCAACGAGTACCTTTGGTAACGTCACCGTGGCTCAGCCCGTCCGCCCCCAACTCTGCCCCTCAGGATGCCACCACCCACCCTGGTCCAGTTCAGGGCCTGAATTCACAAAGCATCTCACAGTAGGAGCTGGTCACCAGTTCCTGTCATTTAATTAATTGCTATCTACAAAGCAAACTGATCCTAGATCAACACTCCTACTCTGAGACGTTTTTTTTTATACGGACACAGTTTTGTGTGTGTGTGAGCCGTGCAGTGGCCTCTCCTCTCTCTTCAGCTGTCTCATCCCAGCTGTGTTATTCTTCATTACTCTACATTACTGCTCACTTCAACACAAGGCTACCCGCCATCTTAGGTTTCCTTTGTTTTACACAGTAGATATCAACTGTGCCAACACTTCCACCATGATATCTGTCTGCAAAACAGCCCGTGTTGCAGAGAAGAGGGTAGTGGTGAAATCGAGGCCAGTAATCGGGTTTTTGCGCTTCTGTGGTTTGTTCCAAGCTCCTATGGTAGGCTTATCTTAAAAGCAGTAGTGTAATATAACGTAATACTCCATAAAGTATCAGACGTATGAACGATGGCACTGTAACTGGGTTTATATCAGCAAGGTGCTGTATAATGTACAAAATATACACCAGCCATTTACGGTGAGGGATTTTGTGCCCTCTATTTGGGGTTTTGCCAGGAGTACCAGTTACTGTACCATATCTGTATAAAGCTGTGCTCAACAATTATTTAAACTGCCTAAATGAATTGAAATTATGGTTATTATTGGTTATTTCAATTATGTAAGATAATGCATGAATGTTTTGGAACACGTTACAAGCAAATGGATCATTAGTCCAAAAGGAATTTCATGCATATTTAATCCCAATGCATTTTAATGAGATGTTTTTGTGTCTTGTCTATTTGTTCTGGGATTGTTGATGGTGTTCCCCAATGATTTTAACCCCAGACTGGCATGGTTTGTGTTTAAACCCCAGACCAGATGCAAGGGACCGTAGCACTGAGGAACATCAGTACCAGTACCTCTGGTCTGTACCAGTGTACAGCCTCCAACGCCATCGGCAAGAGCACCTGTCTACTCAACCTGCAGGTTGTGGCACGTAAGTACCCAACGCAATGATGACATAAGCGCTGCTTTGTGTAGTACAACTCGGAATAAAATAAAATAAAACTCTCTTGGAATGTTAAATCCTTTGAATACACATTTTATTGTTAAAAGTGATTTCACTCTGGAAATACTCCTCCATGATATTTGTATTTTATTTTAGGGGTAGATCATGCTCAATTAATATTATATATATCAATATTAATATTAATTTTAGCTTTAATATTGCACATATGGTGGCTTCTATCAATGTAATTGTCTGCATCATTTCCAATACCCAATATATATTTTTTGTAAATATATACACCGCCGGTTGTGCTGGTTCTCATGAAGGACCCGAGGCGCTGAGCAGTAGTGTGAATACATTCCTTTATTTATGACCCAAAACAAAGGCGAGAACGAAACCAGGGGCTGATGTGGGACATGAACAAACAAAGAACCACACACAGGTGGGAAACTAATCAACTTAAATAGGATCCCCAATTAGAGACAACGTGTGGCAGCTGCCTCTAATTGGGGACCAACAGAAACCAAACATAAAGCCGCCTAGACAACCTTACTTACAGCAACCTCCAAACCCCATAGACATGCCTAGATAGGACCTGACACCTGTCAAAAGTTTGGAATATTACTCATTCAAGGGTTTTTCTTTATTTGCACTATTTTCTACATAGTAGAATAATAGTGAAGACATCAAAACTATGAAATAACACATATGGAATCATGTAGTAACCAAAAAAGTGTTAAACAAATCAAAATATATTTTATAGAGATATTTTTTTATATAATAAATAAATAGCCACCCTTTGCCTTGATGACAGCTTTGCACACTCTTGGCATTCTCTCAACCAGCTATTTGGAGAATCTCAAATGTAAAATATATTTTGATTTGTTTAACACTTTTTTGGTTACTACATGATTCCATATGTGTTATGTCATAGTTTTGATGTCTTCACTTTCATTCTACAATGTAAAAAATAGTGCAAATAAAGAAAGTCCACTTAAATCTTTTCCCCAATTCACTAGGATAGCATAATAGAACCATTTGCATCCATGGATATTTTCAATGTACTGTATTATCATATTAATACCTTTGATGACGCAAACAAAAAGCTGCCAGATCAAATAGACAGTGACCACTGTGTGTATTTAACTCATTAAGAGAAACGCACAGACAGTACAAACTCCCTTTGCACACACAACTTTTCCTCTCCCTCGCTCTTCAGTGTTTTATTCATGTCATAACGCAGGCCTTACTAGAATGGCTTCATGCCACTGATGAATAGGAGTTTGTGCTGAGCTAGCAGTATTGAAAGTAGATGTTGTAGAGGCATGACCGGTCGTTTGTGATCTGGGTCCCGTTCATTAGGGCACACAGAAGCAACATTTTGTTGTTTTGGAAGTTCATCCCTGCTTCAGTCCATTTTCTTCTGTTATGTACTTAATAAACAAGACGTAGTCTCTCTCTCTCTCTCTTTCTCCCCTGGTTCTTCAGCCCAGCCCCAGAGTGTGGGTCTCATAGCTGGCACCATCGCCACAGGCGTGCTGGCTGTCATCATCTGCTCTCTACTGGTTTTGGTTACACTTTTCTACTGGAAGAACAAGAACAAATACGAGGAGGAGGAGATACCCAATGAGATCAGGTGGTTCTTTCATTGGCTTCCTGCTTTCTTCCATTTCCCACACATCTCTGTCCATCTATAGCAATACACTAGTCTATAATTAAGACTCTGAACTCACTTTCAGTGTTCTGGTGCCGTGCATTTGGTAGGCTACAAAGAGTATGTAGTAGATAAGTGTTGATAACAGAGATATACTGTATCCTGGACGATTACCCTTTTGAAGTCAGTTTTATCCATTGTTAAGGTGTTCAAACTTCAAACTCTCCAACTTTTCTTCATCACACACCAATTTGTCAGTTCAAACACTGTGTGAATTCTCTGTCGCTTGTTTAAATGGCCTGCTATTCTTCCTCTAAATTACTTCATAAATCAATTTGAAGATAAATCATTGTTGAACTGTTTCAGCTCTGAGCTAGTGGGATAACATCTGCCTCATTTGGGTGTTGATAATGTCCCTGAATTTAAATGTGGTCTCGGTGTGGTGCCTCTGAACTTTATACCACTGACGTTTAACGTGTTCTCGAACACTATTTATCAGGACCAAGCTGTGGAAGTCAATGTTACTTCTCTTAGAGTGATAAACAGTTTAAGAATGGACCTCTTAAACCTTTTTTGTCATTCCAGTTTTAAACCACTTGTCTTATTTAGGCCATCCCAATCATTGCAAGCACTATTCCGACTAGATGATACCAATATTGCATTTATAATACAAGTGAACATTAGTTGTAGTTAATAAACATCATAAAACAACAGGCCACTGTGGCTCATCTGAAGCCAGAAGTACATCTTATCTAATGTAGTTTAAACACAAAATGTTTTTCCATTAAACCTTCACAGTAAGGAACACTGACTGCTCAGACTGGTGTTACAAATACAAAAACTTTTCTTTAAAGAACTGTTTGAAAGAAACATCGTTTTTTTTTTTTTAAACCAATCCCACTATTTGCAATAATGAGTCCATGTCGAGTCCATTTTCATTAACAGTTCAGTCAAACATGAAGAAGAAAACCCTGCGGACCTCAAGCTGCAGATTACATCACAGGGCATTGACTAAACAGTCAGAATTGGAAGCTAAACCTAATTAAGTATTAAGATTTGGATTTTGCAACACACTTGTTAACGTAAAAGCACCAAATACGTACGTCACGTATGATGTTGATGGAAATATGTTAAAGAGTGACATATTACTTAAGAGACCGGGTTGGATATGAAAACCTGTTAACAGTATTTGAACCTCCTGTAATTTCTGTAGTCCCTATAGTGACCTCCCCGCGCCCTTTGTGCTTTACAGGGAGGACGACCTGCCCCCTAAGAGGTCGTCGTCAGTGAAAGCGTTTCACGCCGACGCCTCGTCCTCTGAGAACGACACCCTGACGTCCACCAACACCTACAACAGCCGCTACTGGCACAACCCCAAGCCCAACTACGATACCAACTCCTACACCCGCTACAATGGCGACACGTGCCAGACGTTCTCTACAGGGCAGGCGGGTCACACAGGTCAAACGGGGGGACATGCAGCTCACACAGGACACGGGACGCTGGCGCCGCCGGGCTCCGCCCCCCTGGCCCGCCAGGCCTACTCCAATGGTAGCCACACCCTCCCCCCTCCCAAGACTCTGGTGGTCACCACCAACTCCGCCCCCTCCCTGCCCACCATGGTGCGCAGCAATGGCTCGGTGAGCCTGAAGCCCGTGACGGTGGCATCGCACTGCGGGTACACGCACTCGTACGCTGTAAACCAGGCCACGCTGGAGCGCATGGGCGCCGTGCCTGTCTTGGTGCCAGCCCAGAGCAGAGCAGGCTCTCTGGTCTAAAGTAAACGGTTACTGGGCTGAACCAGCCTGCCTCCCCACTTCTTCTCTGTTTCTCTCTCTCGATTTCTCCCTTTTTAACTCATAAACGGGATTTTACGATACCGACTTCATCTAATGCCAACATCTCCAAGTACAGGACCCTGTTTGAAAGCAGCACCAGGTGTACTATTCCTATTGGTTGGTTTTGTATCTCTTCTTGGGTGTGGTTTTTTCTCTCACTGGTTCCTTGGATAAAATGGTTGTAACCTGTGGGATTATCGCACTAAAGTCACACATAGTTGTCTGACGTTTCAGGTGATTATGGCTGTGGGTTTTGGACTCATCACAACAGTGAGCATTGACAATTGAATCTCTGTGTTTTAACCACATCTAGACGCTCCGAACCCTGCACGTCCCACGGAGAAGCATCCAAATGTGCATGTACTGTATATCCCATTGAAAACAAACAACCAGATTCTTGTTATTATTTCATATCACTCAGCTATTGCGGTGATAATAATAGTTTCGTATCTTAAAAAAAAAAACATGACAGAGATGTTCTTTGATTCACTGCGGTGTTCTTACATGAGCAGAACCATGGCAGTGGGAATGGCCTTAGAAGAGCGGAGAGTTTACGGAAGGGATTTCTGGTGAATTATCAAATGGTAAAGGCAACAGAATGGCACAACACAGTAGGCTGGTCCCATGACTGGACAGGGGTTTTCTGATTCTGTCCGTTAGCTTCAATTTCAACATGAAATGTCTTATTATAGAACGGTCTTACTTATTCATACGCTTAACCTCTACTGTGTTTTACGAATGGGAGAGATGTAGCCTCTTCATCGCAAACTTGTAAGGGTTTACATTGATTAGGTCCCCTGTTGATAACTATGGTCTTACCTCAATATTCCATTACGTTAAAAAACCTTTCCCTGAAACTTAGATTTGCAGTTTGAGACATACTGACAGTGTTTATGGAAGTACATGCTGTTGTGTACATGCTGCTGATTTGTTCTAACAAAATCCAATCTCACATCAGTGGTGCTTTGACAAGAAAACATTGGGGGCATCTTATTTCATACATCCTTTCTAAGAAAAATTATATTTAAATGAGATTTCCCTTGAGAACGCTAACAATTACTGTTTTGTACCTACTGTAAATATTGTTACTACTGGTAGGCTAAGTTGTGAATTTAAGAAAAATACTTTTGTTTCCAATGGATGCATATTTTACAACTCGTGTGTCTTAATTTAAGAGGTCTATTCATTTCTGTTAACAGACACTAAACTGGGTTTTGTAGACTGCTTTGCGTTTGTAAAGAAGGGATGTCTAATTTTTACAACTAGCTGTCCTCTGTTTGGACAGTGCAATTCATATGAAATGGCAAAGTATCACAGAAACCTGCATACTAAAATGATTGTCTGCATCTGTTGATGATAATAATAATTTAAGAAATGTATACACTACCAATTGTTTTCCAGCATTAAAATTGCTTAAGTATCCCCACTGATAGTTGAAAATAAAATGAATACCACCTGTAATTAAATATCTATGTTTGTTCCAGCAGTGTTGCTATTGAAGTGTTGCTATTGAGGTAGGAATCAGAATGTTTTGGGGGCCATATATTTTAGACCGTTTTTAGAACTGCTGATTTCTGTTTTTGTATGAATTTTACAATATTATCTATCCTGCTCTTTGCATTGCAAGTCTTATTAAGATTCAACTTAATCTTTCACTTGAAAGACAAATTGTTTTGATATTGTGTAATATTACATTTAAAAAATGTTACTATTCCTTTTAGGGTAACCAAAAAAAAAACACTTCACTCCTGACAAAAAGTGTCTCCTGTATTTGGTGTCAGGATCTTTCTCTACATATACTGTACTCAATGATAGCTGTGGTCTCTACAGTATGAATTTGGCCATTCAATGTGCTCAAGTTAGGTGTTATTGAATTTCGTTGAAGTATTCTCCAGTAAGAATCCATTAGACGTATTCAATTAAACCTCCTTAAGTAAAGCCATATGGATGGTGAGCAGAACTTTCTGTCCTGAAGCAATAAAGACCAACCAGGTGAACCACATTAGGAGGACTTGTTGATGTACAAGATATACCTTTATCAAACTGTTCCTTTTCTGCCGCTCACTCATTTCATTGGCGGAGGTCCCTGCTCATTGGCTTATGTGTTATGTCTCATTCCCTATGACGGGAAACCAAGATTATATTCATAATTTAATAATTCGAAAAAATGTGCTTAATTTTATCTCTGAAAGCGGCCATGACTAAAACACTGTTCAGTATGATCAGGTAATACTCACAAACTTGGAGAGTATTTGCTGAGTATGTTTGGTGTTCCTGAGACTTGTTGCAATGTCAGAGTGCATCCATATGATTTATGTATGCACTCTTTTATGTACAGTGCCTTCAGAAAGTATGCATAGCCCTTGACTTATTCCACATTTTGTTGTTTTACAGCTTGAATTTATTGAAAATGAAATACAGAAATATCTAATTTACATAAGTATTCACACCCCTGAGTCAACATGTTAGGATCACCTTTGGCAGCAATTACAGCTGTCAGTCTTTCTGGGTAAGTCTCCAAGAGCTTTGCGCACCTGGATTGTACAATATTTTCCCATTATTCTTTAAAAAAAAATCTTCAAGCTCTGTCAAGTTGTTTGTTGATCATTGCTACACAGCCATTTTCAAGTCTTGCCCTAGAGTTTCAGAACTGTAACCCGGCCACTCAGGGACATTCACTGTCTTCTTGGTAAGCAACTCCAGTGTAGATTTGGCCATGTGTTTTAGGTTATTGTCCTGCTTAAAGGTGAATTCATCTCCCGGTGTCTGGGGGGAAAGCAGACTGAACCAGGTTTTCCTCTAGAATTTTCCCTGTGCTTGGCACCATTCCATAAATTTTTTATCCTGAAAAACTCCCTAGCCTTTAATGATGCAGCCACCGCTATGCTTGAAAATAATGTGTTGTATTGGATTTGCCTCAAACATAACACTTTGCATTCAGGACAAAAAGTATTGCAGTATTACTTTAGTGCCTTGTTGCAAACAGGATGCATGTTTGGAATATTTGTATTCTGTACAGGCTTCCTTCTTTTCACTCTGCCAAGTAGGTTAGTATTGTGGAGTAACTGCAATGTTGTTGATCCATCCTCAGTTTTCTCCTATCACAGCCATTAAACTCTGTAACTGTTTTAGTCACCATTGGCTTCAGGGTGAATTCCCTGAGCGGTTTCCTTCCTCTCTGGCAACTGAGTTAGGAAGGATGCCTGTATCTTTGTAGTGACTGGGTGTATAGATACACCATCCAAAGTGTGATTAATAACTTCACCATTCTCAAAGGGATATTCAATGTATGTTTTTTTTTTTACCCATCTACCAATAGGTGCCCTTCTTTGCGAGGCATTGGAAAACCTCCCTTGTCTTTGTGTTTGAATCTGTGTTTGAAATTGTCTGCTCGACTGAGGGACCTTACAGATAATTGTATGTGTGAGGTAGCCATAAAAGAAATCATGTTAAACACTATTATTGCACACAGATTGAGTCCATGCAACTTATTATGTGACTTGTTAAGCACACTTTAACTCCTGAACATATTTAGGCTTGCCATAACAAAGTGATTGAATACTTACTCAAGACATTTCAGCTTTTCAGTTTTAAATCATTTGTAAAAAAATAAATACAATTAAAAATTTAAAAAATCATAATTCCACTTCATGGGGTATTGTGTGTAGGCCAGTGACAAAATAAATCTAAATTGAATACATTTTTTAAATCAGGCTGTAACACAAAAACATTTGGAAAAAGTCAAGAAGTGTGAACACTTTCTGAAGACACTGTGTATGTACTCTGCTGATAACCCCGGGGTTGTTCACTAGCTTGTTGTGTCTGGTCTTTAACTATTAAAGAGCCACAGGTTCAGGTCAGATGAGGTGAGGGTATCTGTTTAACATCCTAACTTCCACTTACTTTTTGACTTAGTCATGTATTGATGTCAATGGGAGACAAAGTGAAAATTCAACTTGAAAGTTAGGATTTGTCCCTTAATGACTCCGGCCCAAAACACAACTGCTTGAACTAGAAATGGAGATCAGGGATAACCACAAAACCCAGACAAGTGATGGTGCATTGGTCTGCTGTGGCCATAAGTTCATCAGGTTGTGTGTATATAGATATTATATAATATTGCCAATAGTTAACATTGTAAATATGTAAAATATATATTGTACTTAACAGTTTGATTGATATGAAATATGACATTAACACTGGAAATTGTAGTGAATAAATACTGTTAATACATTCTGTAGTTGTGTTCATTGACTTAGTCATTTTAACTTTTATTATTTTATGAATACAGACGACTTTATTCGTAATATACACAGAGTATGCTAACCATTAGGAACACCTTAATATTGAGTTGCAACCCCCGGCCTTGTCGAAAAGCGTTCCACAAGGATGCTGACCCATGTTGACTTCAGTGCTTCCCACAGTTGTGTCAAGATGGTTAGATGTCCATTGGAGGGTGGACCATTCTTGATACATACGGGAAACTGTTGAGCGTAAAAAACTGTCTCAAGGCTTAGAAATCTTTATTTAACCTGTCTCCTCCCCTCATCTACACTGAAGTGGATTTAACAAGTGACATCAATAAGGGATCATGGCTTTCACCTGGATTCACCTGGTCAGTCCATGTCATGGAACCAACTGTGGGAAGCATTGGAGCCTTAAAGCCAGGTTATTTTTACTTGTTATTGTTATCCACTGTATATTTATTCCTCGTGTCACTATTTCTATCTTTATCTTTATCTTTAACTTGTTGGAAAAGGACCCGTAAGCAAGCATTTACTGTTAGTCTACACCTGTTGTTTACGAAGCATGTGACAAATAGCATTTTATTTTTATTTTATTTGAAATGCAATACTTCAAGAACCCATTTGGAGGCAGAGCCTACTCACTGATCCATGCCTCAACCAAACTCCTTGTAGCGACAAGCTATTTCCTCCTCTGCAAAGCTGCTCTTCCAAAATAAAGAAAATATTGTCACGATTCAATATGAGCCGGTTGGACAAAAAAAAAACTACTACGAAATCATAAACAATGATTAATTACAAATTAATCTCGAGCTACAATAATTCTGAATAAGTAATTTAATACTCTTAAACAGTGAAATTGGTCATTTAAATGGACCAATATGCTTACTCAATGTTAATGGACTTTCTGGGTTTGAATGGTTGTTGCTGATGGATTTGGATGGGGTAAATACTCTGCAGTTAGTTTGAATAATCAACTACAGTGGGGAGAACAAGTATTTGATACACTGCCGATTTTGCAGGTTTTCCTACTTACAAAGCATGTAGAGGTCTGTAATTTGTATCATAGGTACACTTCAGCTATGAGAGATGGAATCTAAAACAAAAATCCAGAAAATCACATTGTATGATTTTTAAATAATTAATTTGCATTTTATTGCATGACATAAGTATTTGATCACCTACCAACCAGTAAGAATTCCGTCTCTCACAGACCTGTTAGTTTTCTTTAAGAAGCCCTCCTGTTCTCCACTCATTACCTGTATTAACTGCACCTGTTTGAACTCGTTACCTGTATAAAAGACACCTGTCCACACACTCAATCAAACAGACTCCAACCTCTCCACAATGGCCAAGACCAGAGAGCTGTGTAAGGACATCAGGGATAAAATTGTAGACCTGCACAAGGCTGGGATGGGCTACAGGACAATAGGCAAGCAGCTTGGTGAGAAGGCAACAACTGTTGGTGCAATTATTAGAAAATGGAAGAAGTTCAAGATGACGGTCAATCTCCCTCGGTCTGGGGCACCATGCAAGATCTCACCTCGTGGGGCATCAATGATCATGAGGAAAGTGAAGGATCAGCCCAGAACTACACGGCAGGACCTGGTCAATGACCTGAAGAGATCTGGGACCACAGTCTCAAAGGAAACCATTAGTTACACACTACGCCGTCATGGATTAAAATCCTGCAGCGCACGCAAGGTCCCCCTGCTCAAGCCAGCGCATGTCCGTCTGAAGTTTGCCAATGACCATCTGGATGATCCAGAGGAGGAATGGGAGAAGGTCATGGGGTCTGATGAGACAAAAATAGAGCTTTTTGGTCTAAACTCCACTCGCCGTGATTGGAGGAAGAAGAAGGATGAGTACAACCCCAAGAACACCATCCCAACCGTGAAGCATGGAGGTGGAAACATCATTCTTTGGGGATGCTTTTCTGCAAAGGGGACAGGACGACTGCACCGTATTGAGGGGAGGATGGATGGGGCCATGTATCGCGAGATCTTGGCCAACAACCTCCTTCCCTCAGTAAGAGCATTGAAGATGGGTCATGGCTGGGTCTTCCAGCATGACAACGACCCAAAACACACAGCCAGGGCAAATAAGGAGTGGCTCCGTAAGTCTAGCCAGTCTCCAGACCTGAACCCAAGGAAAATCTTTGGAGGGAGCTGAAAGTCCGTAACCTGAAGGGTATGGAGGAGTGGGCCAAAATCCCTGCTGCAGTGTGTGCAAACCTGGTCAAGAACTACAGGAAACGTATGATCTCTGTAATTGCAAACAAAGGTTTCTGTAACAAATATTAAGTTCTGCTTTTCTGATGTATCAAATACTTATGTCATGCAATAAAATGCAAATTAATTACTTAAAAATCATACAATGTGATTTTCTGCATTTTTATTTTAGATTCCGTCACTCACAGTTTGGTAGAGTACCTATGATAAAAATTACAGACTTCTACATGCTTTGTAAGTGGGAAAACCTGCAAAATCGGCAGTGTATCAAATACTTGTTCTCCCCACTGGATGTTCATGTATTGGTGCAATGTTAATTGGCATATTTGAATCACCATACTATCTCCTTAGTGGCTTTTATTTTGTAATACCTTCCTCCTCCTAAGGAATGCTATGAAGTATAGTTTAAAAATTGGAGACTTAATATCAACCTGCACACTGGGCCAAGGCTCTAAAAGGGTTGTTGGCTATGGCTGTGTTTTTATCCTTGGGCTCCCTACTCTCCCTGCTCTCTCCTTCTTAACCCTGATAGATGTCTTTACAGCCAGGAATGACAATCTGGAGTATATATTTTAAGCGCCTGCCACTGCTGATCACTGCAGAAACCTTTTAACTTTATTAAACTGTCAGAGCACGGCCGTGCTTTATGCCTATATGCCATAAAAGTAACCTTATACCGCTGCTATAAATGAGATGCTGATGAGACACTGCATATGGGGCTTTTCTACATTGGCTGGATATGAACCATTTTCTGTGGGTCTCACAGTGTATCATATCATATTTAAATATATAGCTGAATGACAGACAGACTTCTTGATATTTTCAAAAGGCACAAAATATGTTATGCTTATCAATGTTGATCTATAACACCTTTCCTGATGAATGTTTAGATGACATTCTCAGAACTCTAAAAGCCCTATTGATTAGCATTGCCATGTATTCCTTTCTCCTGGAGAAAAGTTAAGTGTTTATGTTTGATTTGGGTAAAATATAAATGTCTTCCATCCTGAGGGCATTGGAAGAGCGATGGCTGAATTCACACAAATGGAAAACTCTCTTTCATCTGTTCTCCCATATGTTAATTCCAACATTCAATATTTCTTGAATAATATTAGAATAACATTCTCTTCAATGGGCATATTTTGTATTATAATACTGTGCATTAACATGTGGGAAGTCAAAATATGCCCAACTCCTAATGCCTTGCTACAGTAAGGTAATTGGTGCTAAGTTGAAAGTGGAACATTGTACTATTCCCAAAACACTACCCCCAAAGCAATATACCACATCTTCATCCGTCACATGATCACAAAGACAAGTGGGTAACCATGGAAGAGTGAGAAAAATCGAACCAATCAGAGGGCCTCGGGTTTCAATTTGAATGCACAGTGGTTCTCTCTCGAAAGCACTTGAACATCCATTACATGCCCAAATCCGAATTGATTTCTGCTAGCAGCAGTGGTGTGTCTACAGAGCACCCAGCACATAATAGCCGCCCAGAGCTAGGGTTCCTTTTTTATTCTCCTGGCTGGCTGGCTGGCTGCTATGTCCTCCATTTAGGCCTTTGTTATTCATGACTTGGGGGATGCTGACAGAGGAAGCCTGCTGCCTGGTGCTTGGTGATGCAGGGGCAAAATAATTGGACTCTAAATGAAATGGTCATATAAGAATGCATTCTCTGAATACCTCATCAACCGGCGGTGGAACCCACATACATTGAACAGTAAGGTGGATACAAAGTAAGAGTTGTTTGCTTGGGGGGAAAATATATTTCTTCAGTATAAGTGCCAGCAGGCATATCATAATATGTGATAATACAATGCTTTATACGAATGTGACTAGTTTAAAGATCCTAAGCTTATTGTCATATTTTTTCAAAAACTGTTCTTTACAGTTTATAAAAGTACAGACTCAGACCTTATACACTGCAATTGGAAAGTATAATGGGAAAGTTATGCTGCTATGAAAGAAGGCGAGGTCAGTACAGGTGCATCAAAACTGGGACTGAGAGATTGAAAAACAGCTTCTAAATCAAAGCCATCAGACTGTTAAATAGCCATCACTAGCCGGCCTCCACCCAGTACCCTGCCCTGAACTTTAGTCACTGTCACCGGTTACTCATCCCTGCACCTTAGAGGCTGCTGCATAGACATGAATGGAATCACTGGAATCGCTGGTCACTTTAATATAGGAACACTGGTCACTTTAATAATGTTTACATACTGTCGTATTCTAGTCAATGCCATCCTATTCAACTATTGCTGTATATACAGTGCCTCCGGAAAGTACTCAGACCCCTGGACTTTTTCCACATTTTGTTACGTTACAGCCTTGTTCTAAAAATGATTAAATAGATAGAAATCCTCAGCAATCTACACACGATACCCCATAATGACAAAATGAAAACAGGTTTAGACATTTTAGCAAATGTATTAAAAAACAGAAATACCTTATTTACGTAAGTATTCAGACCCTTTGCTATGAGACTCGAAATTGAGCTCAGGTGCATCCTGTTTTCATTGATTCCATTGATCACAATTTGATTGGAGTCCACCTGTGGTAAACTCAATTGATTGGACATGATTTGCAAAGGCACACACCTGTCTAAATAAGGTCCCACAGTTGACAGTACATGTCAGAGCAAAAACCAAGCCGAGGTCGTAGGAATTGTCCACAGAGCTCCGAGACAGGATTGTGTCGAGGCACAGATCTGGGGAAGGGTGCCAAAAAATGTCTGCAGCATTGAAGGTCCCAAGAACACAGTGGCCTCCATCACTCTGACAGAGATCTAGAATTCCTCTGTGGAGATGGGAGAACCTCCCAGAAGGACAACCATTTCTGCAGCACTCCACCATTCAGGCCTTTATGGTAGATTGGCCAGACAGAAGCCGCTCCTCAGTAAAAGGAACATGACAGACCGCTTGGAGCTTGTCAAAAGGCACCTAAAGACTCTCAGACCATGAGAAACAAGATTCTCTGATCTTATGAAACCAATATTGAACTTTGTGCAAAGCTGTCATCAAGGCAAAGGGTGGCTACTTTGAAATATCTCAAATCTAAAATATATTTTTTCTTTTTTGGCTACTAAATGATTCCATATATGTTATTTCACAGTTTTGATGTCTTCACTATTATTCTACAAAACCCTTGAATGGGTAGATGTGTCTAAACGTTTGACTGGTACTGTATTTATATTTATACTCGGACATTGCTCGTCCTAATATTTATATATTTCTTAATTTTACTTTTAGGTCTGTGTGTATTGTCGTGAATTGTTAGATATTACTGCACTGCATTTCGCTACACCCTCAATAACATCTGCTAAATATGTGTATGCGACCAATAACATTTTATTTTATTTAATATACTTGTTTACCCAGTTTTGAGAAAAATCCCTTAAGGTTTTGTAGAGGTTTTTATACTTGCTGAAGAGCACTTCTTTGTGTACGCCCATACAGCATCGTTCACACCCTCTTAAGCCTTAACCCCAACCATATCTTTAAAGGCGTCTTCCAGCGATTTAACTTTTACTGTTGAAAAGCGATATCCCAAGTATAAATACAAATACAGTAAAGTAGAGTATAAAAATATGTTTTGAGAAAAATGGTGTTTTCAAGACACAACTGCAAACTTCAAGGAGTATGGCATTCAATGAGTTGGTTTGATGGGTATTCGTGGTGTCATCGGCCTCTCCCTTGTAGTATTTAACGCTTATGTTTCTAGCTCCAACAGTGCAATAATACCTAACAATACAAAACGACACACGCAAATATAAAAGGTATAAAGAAAGGAATTAAGAAATATAGAAATATTATAATGAGCAATGTCAGAGTCCGGAATGTAAATATATATGTATATGATGGGATGTATATACTGTACATTATGGACAGTATATGAATAGAATATGTAGCATACTGTATGTAGGATAGAATAGTATATGCACAGCAGTAGTTAAATAGGATAGACCTTGACTAGAATACAGTATATACATATTAAGTGAGTAAAACAGTATGTAAACATTATTAAAGTGACCAGTGTTCAATAACTATGTACAAAGGGCAGCAGTCTCTGGGCAGGGTTGAGCACCGGGTGGTAGCCGGCTAGTAACAGTGACTAAGGTTCAGGGCAGAGTACTGGGCGGAGGCCGGTTAGTGATGGCTATTAAACAGTCTGATGGCCTGGAGCTGTTGTTCAGTCTCTCAGTCCCAGCTTTGACGCACCTGTACTGTCATCGCCTTCTAGATGGTAGTGGGGTAAAAAAGGCAGTGGATCGGGTAGCTGAGGTCCATTGATCTTCTTGGCCTTCCTGTGATACCGGGTGCTGAAGATGTTCTGGAGGGCAGGCAGCGTGGCCCCGGTGATGCGTTGGGCTGACTGCACAACTCTCTGGGGAGCCCTGCGGTTGTGAATGGTGTAGTTGCCGTACTAGGCATTGATGCAGCCCGACAGGATGTTCTCAATGGTGAATCTCTGCCTGCACCAAAGGCATATTTGCACATCATCATCTGCACATTAATCACTCCAGTGTTAATGCTAAATTGTAACTATTTCTCCACTATGGCCTATTTATTGTCCTACTTCCCTAACTGTATATAGATCTTCTATAGTGTCATTGTCTGTACGTTTGTTTATCCCATGTGTAACTCTGTGTTGCTGTTTTTGTCGTACTGCTTTGCTTTATCTTGACCAGGTCGCAGTTGTAAATGAGAACTAGTTCTCAACTAGCTTACCTGGTTAAATAAAGGTGAAACAAAATAAAAATAAATACAAATCTGTAGAAGTTCGTCAGGGTCTTAGGGGCCACGCCGAATTCCTTTGGCCTGCTGAGATTAAGGACCCGCTGTTGCGCCTTCTTCACCACACTGTCTCTGTTGATGGACCATTTCAGGTTGTCAGTGACAGGCTTTAAGTTTTTCACCCTCTCCACTGCGCTCCCGTCGATGTGGATGGGGGTGTGCTCCCTCTGCTGTCTTCTGAAATCCACTCTCAGCTCCTTAGTTTTGTTGACGATGAGGGAGAGGTTATTTTCCTGCCAACAATCCGCCAGGGCATCACCTACTCCCTCTAGGTTGTCTCGTCGTTGTTGGAAATCATGCCTACCACTGTTGTGTCATCTGCAGACTTGATGATTGAGTTGAAGATGTGCATGGCCACACACTCATGGTGCGTGTGCGAGTCTTTGACAATTTTTTTAGCCTTCCTCTGACACCGTATAAAGGTCCTGGATGGCAGGAACCTTGGCCCCAGTGATGTACTGGGCCGTACGCACTACCCTCTGTAGCACCTTACGGTCGGATGCCGAGCAGTTGCCATACCAGGCGGTGATACAACCGGTCAGGATGCTCTCGATGGTGACACTGTACAACTTTTTGAGGATCTGGGGACCCATGCTAAATCTTTTCAGTCTCCTGAGGGGGAAAAGGCGTTGTCTTGCCCTCTACACGACTGTCTTGGTGTGTTTGGACCATGATAGTTTGTTGGTGATGTGGACACCAAAGAACTTGAAACTCTCAACCCGCTCCACTACAGCCCTGTCGATGTGAATGGGGGTGTGTTCGGCCCTCCTTTTCCACGATCAACTCCTTTGTCTTGCTCACGTTGAGGTCTCTGACCTCCTCCCTATAAGCTGTCTCATCGTTGTCGGTGATCAGGCCTACCACTGTTGTGTCGTCAGCAAACATAAAGATAGTGTTGGAGTTGTGCATGGCCATGCAGTCGTGGGTGAACAGGAAGTAAGGGAGGAGACTACCTTTGCTTTCTTGGGCACAGGAACTATGGTGGTCTGCTTGAAACATCTAGGTATTACAGACTCGGTCAGGGAGAGATTGAAAATGTCAGTGAAGACACTTGATGGCTCGTCTGAGGGAAGAGCGAGATTTCATATGTGTCCGGATTAGTGTCCCGCTCCTCGAAAGCGGCAACTCTAGCCTTTAGCTCGGTGCGGATGTTGCCTGTAATCCATGGCTTCTGGTTGGGATATGTACGTACGGTTACTGTGGGGACAATGTCGTCGATTCACTTATTGATGAAGATGGTGACTAAGGTGGTATACTCCTCAATGCCATTGAATGAATACCAGAACATATTCCAGGCTGTGCGAGCAAAACAGTCCTGTAGCGTAGCATCCACGTCATCTGACCACTTCTGTATAGAGCGAGTCACTGGTACTTTCTGCTTTAGTTTTTGCTTGTAAGCAGGAATCAGGAGGATAGAATTATGGTCAGATTTTCCAAAAGGAGGGCGAGAGAGAGCAATCAGGCCTTTATGGTAGAATGACCAGACGGAAGCCACTCCTCAGTAAAGGGCACATGACAGCCTGCTTGGAGATTGCCGAAAGGCACCTAAAGGACTCTCAGACCATGAGGGTTGAACTCTTTGGCCTGACTGCCAAGCGTCATGTCTGGAGGAAACCTGGTAACATTCCTACGATGAAGCATGGTGGTGGCAACTTCATGCTGTGGGGACGTTTTTCAGCGGCAGGGACTGGGAGACTAGTCAGGGTTGAGGGAAAGTACTGAGACCTCAGACTGGGGCGAAGGTCCAACGACCCTAAGCACACAGCCAAGTTAATGCAGAAGTGTCTCTCAATGTACTATTTGGCCCAGTCAGAGCCCGGACTTGAACCCGATCGAACATCTCTGGAGAGACTTGAAAATAGCTGTGCAGCGACGCTCCTCATACAACCTGACAGAGTTTGAGAGGATCTGCAGAAAAGAATGGGAGAAGCTCCACAAATACAGGTGTGCCAAGCTTGTAGTGTCATACCCAAGAAGACTTGAGACTCAAGGCTGTAAACGCTGCCAAAGGTGCTTCAAAAAAGGACTGAGTAAAAAGGTCTGAATACCTATTTCAGTTTTTGCTTTGCCATTATGTGGTATTGTGTGTAGATTGATGAGGAGGAAAAAAACTATTTGAAACAGGGAGCCGAAAAGGGCGCCTAATAGTGTTCTCTGTGTATTGGGGCATTGACTGAGCCTCAGCCCTCTGGGGAGTCGTGTGAAACTGTCTAACTGTTGGAGCTGCTGCATGGGACTGTCACTGAGACTAGAGGCGAAGTGGTGCAAAGTGTCCAAGTATAACAAGAGCAAAACACTCATTAATCAAATGCTCTCAACAGAGTCTGAAATTATCAACTGTGGGGGCCATGTGACCGAGCCCACGGGGTAGCGTCACTGAAAATAGACAAAGGAATGCTTTATGGAAGACATAGAATAAGTGCTGCAAATGAAACTGGAGCTCCAACAGTCATTGGTGTTGTGCTCCAACTACTGTGTGTCTCCGAGAGGAAGATGCAAAGTATCCACTTTTGTTGTAAATTACACGTTCTCAGGGTCAGCACATATGCTGAATGTATGAATGGGGGTAAAGTGTTTCTTAGGCTTTAAAAGGTCACATTTGTTTAACCTTTGTGATACAATTTAAAGATTATGTGTTTATTGATGTGGTTGTTATTTTAGCAATGCATTTCACAGATGCGGTATGTAAATCAAAGTCGAGCAGTACAATGACGAAGAGGAGGATCTAGAGATCCATCAGCTAAACAAGAGATTTACAGCCAATGTCAAACCAAAGGCAGCTGAAACCTACTTTCAGGGCATCGAGGTATAGCATTTTACGTTGCCTTTTAAGTCTGACTGACACAATGAATAAAGTGATTTAATATAAATCCACACACATTGTTCACATGAGGTCATGCACCTCCAATCTGAATCTTTAATTGTAAACAGGAAGTGGAAGACAGCCATCTTTGAATGAGGAAATATATTTGTAGAATTTGTTTTTTTGATTGATAGTGGGGGAAGATGATGAAACGAAAAAATGTGATTTAAAATAAAGCAGCAACCATGAAGTCTTCCAGCGAGCTTTCGCTTGAGGTGGCAAAAACATGACTTTACCTACTAGCACTGACTTTGCTGATAAATGCTTTGTTGAGGGAAATGTACTTTATACAATTGTGATGTGTTGTTGTCTCACCTAGCTATTTTAAGATGAATGCAGCAATTGTAAGCTGCTCTGGATAAGAGCGTCTGCTAAATGACTAAAATGTAAAGAAAAACTAAAAAAAACAACAACCATGAAGTCTTCCAGCGAGCTCTCACTTGAGGTGGATGATGTGTTGAGAGAGAAAAATAATCACAATTACAGCAGAAGCAACAGAAGTCAGTGGGATAAAAAGAAAAGCTGTCTTCCTGGCTGTTTTTAAAATGGCAGGCCCATGAAAGTCTCTCAAACCAGACTGGGTATAAGGCACAATGACATGGACTTCATAACACAAAAAAACGTTTTCAGTGATTGTATGGCTACGAGCAGGGGACAATGGAGTGTAAGGTACACGTCTATTTGAAAAGTTATGGTGTTTCATGTTTTTGATTTGGAAACTGTGATTGATTGTAATGCCCAGTGGGTTCTGTACTCGGATTTAGGCAGCCAAACAACGTTCCTATAATGCAAACATACATTAGAAATGAATGTTACTCACAACCAACTGCACAAGCAGCCCAGCATAAGGCCCGTACCCACTCAAGTTGTACATCTGATGTACAACGCATTTGGCACAACGGTTGTGATACAACAGAGTTTTTCTGCAGAAAAAATAATACACAAGGGTTGGAGACACCGCACAATGGTTGTCAAAATGTTTATCAAAATGTTTGTGTAGAAAAACTCTCCGTTACAAAAATGTCAGTTGCATCACAACCAATGTGTCAAATTTGTGGTACATCAGTTGAACAACGTGTGTACGGTGCCATAGTCTAGAACTCCATTCAGTGCCATATTATAATGTATAAAGTCCTGTTTCCTTGATATTGTACATGTGCATAAATGGGAAGTAGATTCCTAAATGTACAGCAGTTCATCCCAGCTCTGTATTGAAGGCCTACTTGTACATCTAAAATCTATTGTAATAGCTATTCAAGATGTCTGTGGGTTTCTGCTCATCTGTGACATTTGAATACATCACAACTCACAAGTGGTCTGCTCTGGCTTGATCTCAGCTAGCGACTGGAACACCAGTGCCAATGAGAGGTGCTTCATTATACACCTTCTGCTCCAGAAGCTTTAAAGCCTAATAATAAATGAATAACTTATTTCAAAGGCAGCGGCTGACCTGTTGATGAGTCAGTATTGTTTCATATGCCATGACTCAGTGTTCCATAATGAGGGCTAATAACAAGCCAATGCATAAACAAAAGAGGTTTTAACAAGATCTTCTGGCTGTAGAAATTATAATGGTGAGACAAGATGTGTAATATCTGTACGTTCTCAACCCAGAAGATGAGTTGGAAATGAATTTTTGAGAAGTACGTTCAATACATGCAGTAAAGAGATCAATTGAACGCGGACTGTGGGGGAAAGAGCGAGGATGCTGTCATTGGTGCACATTCAAAAAATCTGTTTTTATAAAGTGGATATTTGTCAAATCCGTTTTCTAAAGCCTTGTTCAAACTACAGGCCTTAATGTTCAAATCAGTTTTGTTTTTCAAATCTGTTTTGCAATACTGACTGTCCAAACAGCAAGTTACAAGTGACCAAATCAGATTTGTATCACAGTCATTTGCTGACATGGCTATGCTAGTTGTCATAGTAATGACGTATGTGTGCGCAGTGATATAAGCTGCTTACTGGTGGTGCTTGTGGTTCCTATCACTCAGAACTGATGTAGCAAAGCTAAGGTGAAAACAATGCCTGCCATGGATGTTTCCCAGTTGCTTTGAATGTTCAAAATCATTTCAAAGCCTCAAACAAGTATTTTTTGGCTAGCCACAGCTAGCTAGGTAGCTGATTAGCTTTCGAGCTCATTCACAATTCTTTTTGTAAACAATTAACAACCTAGTTTGTTACCGCATGCTATTGTCAAACTTATCATGCTCTAGCGACTCCTTGTGGCGAGCCCGGGCGCCTGCAGGCTGACTTAGCTCGTCAGTTGAACGGTGTTTCCTCCGTCACATTGGTGCGGCTGGCTTCCGGGTTAAGTGGCGGGTGTTAAGAAGTGCAGTTTGGCGGGTCATGTTTCGGAGGACGCATGTCTCGACCTTCACCTCTCCTGAGCCCGTTGGGGAGTTGCAGCGATGAGACAAGATCGTAATTGGATTGTAATTGGATATCACGAAATTGGGGAGAAAAAGCTGGCAGCTTAGCTAGCCATATGGAAATCGGTGGTGGTACTTGAAGTTGTTTTTAAGTGTAATGCAGTTGTTTGGTGACTGACATGAACATGTTTTGGGGTTGACACAAGCATTGTACCGTGATTTGTACGCCAAAATAGTGTCACTTACAAACAATAACTTAAATGTAGGCTAATTTTGATGGAGGGCAATGAGGAGATTCTGAATATATGCCTGAGTAGCATTGCCATGGCATTTCTATTGTTTTAGTCCAAGTTCCTTTGGTCTCTTTACAGCATCTTTGATGGTTAAATGTGCTTTAATGAGTTTACATGGTACAGGTGTGTTATCTTAATTTGACCAGTTTCTCACAGCAGGAATATAATCCTGCAGCAACAGGAAATGTAAATGATTAAGTGATTGTAATTATTGGACTTTTTTGTAAGGGGTTGATACATTTTCTGTTAGGGCAAATCAAGTCAGATTTTTTAAATTGGTCATTACAAACTTTATAGGCCTTTTTAAAACTTGAATAAACTGCAAGTTTGCATTTCCTGTTTCCTGTGATGCAGGAACATTCTCTCTGACAACAGTTCGATCAAATTAAGATCAAGGAGTTAGCCAGCTAGTAGTATAGCTTGCATTGGTCTAATTAATTAGCATGCAAATACACATCATATCCTACAGGAGGCAGCATACTTGCATATTCACGAGTGGCGCAGCGGTCTAAGGCACTGCATCTCAGTGCAAGAGGCGTAAATACAGTCCCTAGTTCGAAGCCATGCAGCGCACAAATGGCCCAGCGTTGTCCAGGTTTGGCCGGGATATGGCCGTCATTGTAAATATGAATTTGTTCTTAACTGACTTGCCTATGACTTGCACATACTGGCAAAAGTGTGTCTTCCTGGAACTTCCTATGAGGGTCAGGAAGTGAAACAGGAAGTGGAGCACACAGGTGTTGACGATTGAGAGCTCCTAACAAGATGGATGGTTCAGGTGTTTGTGAAAGTTGGAATTAAAATCCAGTAAATGGGTGTGTTCTTGCATTAAGGCTAACGAAGTGGACTGTAGAAGAAAGTCGGAGAGTGAATTCAATCAATCAATCAATAATCAATCAAATGTATTTATAAATCCCTTTTTACATCAGCAGATGCCACATAGTGTTACAGAAATCCAGCCTAAAACCCCAAAGTCATCTCTACCTATGTGTATATCTTACCTCAATTCCCTCGACTAACCTGTGCACCCACACATTGACTCTGTACCGGTGCCCCCTGTATATAGCCTCTCTACTGTTATTTTACTGCTACTGTTTAATTTTTAGTTATTTTTCTTTTTTACATTTTTGACTTTCTTAAAACTGCATTGTTGGTTAAGGGCTTGTAAGTAAGCATTTCACTGTAAGGTCTACACCTGTTGTATTCGGTGCATGTGACAAATAACGTTTGATTTTATATGATGCAGATGTAGAAGCATGGTGGCAGAAAGGCAGGAACTTAGGAAGAAACCTAGAGAGGAACCAGGCTCTGAAGGGGGCCAGTCCTTTTCTAGCTGTGCCCGGTGGAGATTAAAGAGTACATGGACATTAAGGCCAGATCGTTCTTCAATATGTTCAAACGTTCATAGGTGACCAGCAGGGTCAAATAATAATCATAGTTGTTATAGAGGGTGCAACAGGTCAACACCTCAGTAGTAAATGTAAGTTAGCTTTTCATAGCCAAGCATTCAGAGGTCGAGACAGCAGGTGCGGTAGAAAGAGAGCGAGAGAGAGAGTGAGAGAGAGAGAGAGGGGGAGAGAGAGAAGGTCAAAACAGCAGGTCCAGGACAAGGTAGCACGTCCGGTGAACAGGTCAGGGTTCCATAGCAGTACAACAGGCAGGTAGTCCTGAGGCATGGACCTATTGCTCAGATCCTCTGGGAGAGGAAAGAGAAAAAGCAAGAGAGAGAGATGGGAGAACTACACTTACTACACTAAGACATGGCTGAATATAGCCCAAGAAGATCTCCCCCACTCAACCCACTCATGTCGAGTATAGCAAAAAAAGCCTGGCACGACGTGATGCACCCCTCCTAGGGACGGCATGGGAGAGCACTAGCAAGCCAGTGACTCAGCCCCCGTAATAGGGTCAGAGGCAGAGAATTACATTGGAGAGAGGGGAGCCGGCCCGGCAGAGACGGAAAGGGTGGTTCATCACTCCAGTGCCTTGCCGTTCACCTTCGCACCCCTGGGCCAGACTACACTCAATCATAGGACCTACTGAAGAGATGAGTCTTCAGTAAAGACATAAAGTTTGAGAACGAGTCTGCGTCTCCCACATGGATTGGCAGACCATTCCATAAATATATAGCTCTATGGGAGAAAGCCCTGCCTCCAGCTATTTGCTTAGAAATTCTAGGAACAATAAGGAGGTCTTGTGACCGTAGCGCATGTGTAGGTATGCATGGAGGGACCAAATCGGAGCAAGTCCATGTAATGATTTGTATGTAAGCAGTAAAGCCTTAACATCAGCCCTAGACTTAACAGGAAGACAGAGGCTAGCACTGTAATATGATTAAAATGTTTGATTCTTGTCAAGATTCTAGCAACTGTATTTAGCACTAACTGAAGTTAATTTTAGTGCTTTATTTGGGTAGCCGGAAAGTAGAACATAGTCTCATCTTGAAGGGACAAAAGCATGGGTTAGCTTTTCTGCATAATTTTTTGACAAAATGTTTAAGATTTTTTGTGTTACCTGCTCTTGAAATATTTTTTATATGTTTGTCAAAAGAGAGAACGGGGTCCAGAATAATTCTGAGGTCCTTCACAGTTTTATTTGAGACGACTGTACAACCATCGAGATTAATTGACAGATCAAAAAGCAGATCTATTTATTTCTTGGGACCTGGAAAAAACATCTCTGTTTTGTCTGAGTTTAAAAGTAAAACGTTTGCCACCATCCACTCCTTTATGTCTGAAACACAGGCTTCCAGGGCAGGCAATTCTGGGGCTTCACTATGTTTCATCAAAATGTACAGCTGTGTGTTGTCTGCATAGAAGTGAAAGTTTACATTATGTTTCTGATTGATATCCCCAAGAGGTAGAATATACTGTATAATGAAACAGTTGTGGTCCTAAAACAGAACCCTGAGGAACACTGAAACATTGATTTTTCAGAGGACAAATCATCCACAGAGACAAACTGATATATTTTTGACAGATAAGCTCTAAACCAGGCAAGAACCTGTCCATGTAGACCAATTAGGGTTTCAAATCTCTTCCAAAGAATGTGGTGATTGATAGTGTCAAACACGGCACTAAGGTCTAGGAATACGAAGAGAGACACATAGCCTTGGTCTGACACCATTAAAAGGTAATTTACCACCTTCACTTGGCCAATTAGTTTTGTTGGGTCAAGGTTTGGCTTTTTCAGAAGAGGTTTTATTACTGCTACTTTTAGTGAGTTTGGTTTTCATCCGGAGGATAGGGAGCTGTTTACTATGTTCAACATAGGACAGCCAAGCTTAAGAAGTATCTCTTTCAGTAGTTTAGTTGGAATAGGGTCCAATAGGGACAGCTGGAAGGTTTAGAGGCCATGACTATTTCCATGAATGTGTTGAGAGATACAGGATTAAAAAATGTGAGTGTCTCCATTGATCCAATGTCCTGGCACTTCTGTGCAGACTCAGGACAACTGAGTTTTGGAGAAATACGAATATTCAAAGAAGAGTCCGTAATTTGCTTTCTAATGGTCATGATCTTTTCGTTGATGAAGTTAATTTATTCATCACTGCTAAAGCGAAGGCCATCCTCGATGCTGCTTTTTAATTAGCTTTGCGACAGTTTCCATTTTTTTGAGGGATGGTTTTTATTCTCCTCAAATCCGGTCGGAAAAGTAGGCTGATCGAGCAGCAGTGTCAGCTTTTCGATATTGCACAATACAGTTTTTCCGAGCTAGTCGGAAGACTTCCAATTTAGTGGAGCGCCATTTCTATGGTGGTCTGATATACCAGGATTATGAACTAGATCCAGGGTATGCTTGTGCCAATGTGTCGATGATGGCTCTTAAAGCCTTTTGGAGTGGTTCTGTGGACTTCCCCATGTGAATATTGAAGTCACCAAAGATGTGAATATTATCTGCCATGACTACAAAGTCCGATAGGAATTCAGGGAACTCAGTGAGGAACGCTGTATACGGCCCAGGAGGCCTGTAAACAGCAGCTATAAAAAGTGATTGCATAGGCTGCATAGATGTCTTGACTAGAAGCTCAAAATACTATTTATTTTGTAAATTGAAATGTTCTGTCATAAACGTTAGCAGCACCTCAGGAATGGAGGAGGCCTTTATTCCAGTAAGATTGCCAAGTCGAACGCCGCCATGTTTAGTTTTGCCTGACCTAGATCATGCCAACAGCATTTCTTTCCAGAAGATGTGAGAAAATTGTCCGGCTTTAGGGACTTTACTATCACCTGTATTTACTGGTAGCACAGATGCTATATCATCCTTTCCTACACTTAAATTGCCCTTGCCTAACGATTGCGTCTGAAGCCGGGCTTGCAGATTGACTATCCCCACCATAAGGCAATAGTTCTCCTGTATATTATGAGTACAGCGACTGCAATGAGAAGGCATAACGTTACTTAGCTTTTTCGTCCGGAGGTAGTTTTGCAGATCCATGTCCAGATAAAGCGTCCGGGGTAAAGAAGTTGAATGAATACAGAGTTTGATAAAACTGTTATTAAAAATAAAAAGCAAAAAAGTATGGCAGGTAGCCAAGTAGGAACAAACATCACAGCAGTACAAAGATATCACGGAAGTCGCGTCTGCGACAGTCAAAAGTCGTTTTTCAACAGCAAGGCTCAGATCAACATGACAATGTCAACATAGCTGCTATAGTTAATAAAACTTTTTTCTTTATAAATGGTTAAATACATTTTTCTATACCCCCATATCACACACTCACAAACTGAAACATATCATGTGTACAATTAATTGGCTAGATATCAAATATCAATTTAATTTGTATCCACTTAAGCTTTAGAATCGCGGCAAAGTTGGTTCCTGTTTCAATCACTTTATTTATTTTATTTCATCTTTATTTAACCAGGAAGGGTTCATTGAGATTGAAAATCTATTTTTCATGAGAGTCCTGGCCAAGATAGGCAGCACCAAGTCATAACACAATTACAGACAGACAACATGGAAAAACTACTAGTAATCTAATAAAAACCATAGAAATCACGAGTATAACGAAATCATAAAACAGCAAATTAAAAACATTGACAGGTCAAGGAATCAGCATCAAAATCCTTCATCAATTATTTAAAAACACTAATCAGGACAAGTTCTTCCAGTTTAAAAATATTTTGTATGGCGTTCCAAGCCGAAGGCGCAGAGTACATAAAAGCCCATTTACCTAATTCAGTTTGGATATTTGGAACAGTTAGCAGGATAAAGTCCTGCAATCAAATAGAGTACCCACCACATTTCTGAAGAAAATAAATGCCCAAATAAAATGTTAGTAAACCCAAAATGGCTTTGTAAATAAAAGTATACCAGTGAGTGAGCCTACGAGTGACTAGAGAAGGCCAGCCAACCCTGGTATATAAAGTGCAATGGTGCGTAAGGGTTTTGCAGTTTAAAATTAATCTCAATGCTCCATGGTAAAGGGTGTCAATTGATCTCAAACACTAAGCGGAAGCATTCATATATCATATCACCCTATTGTCTAGTATTGGCATAAATGTAGTTGTTACTAGCCTCCTCCTGGCTTCAAAAGAAAAACAGGCCTTATTCCTTGTGTCCTATTATAGTTGTTGAATATGCAATTTAAAAGAGACGCCATCATCACTTAAAATTCCAATATATGTATATGAGGTTACAGCTTCAATCTCAGGTAGTAATATCTTTATCTTTATCTTCTCAACTGGCCTACCTGTTTAAATAAAAGTGAAATAAAATATAAGTAAGAGGTGAAAGGTTCAGTGGTCTATTTCTTGCTACAGATAACACCATTAGTTTAGTTTGATCAGCATTGAGGATAAGCTTCAACTGACACAAGGTATGTTGAACAGTATAAAAAGCAGTTCTGGAAAGCTTTTGTGAGAGACGAGGCACAACAATACATAACAGTATCATCAGCATTTTGCACATTTTTGTCATCAAATTAAGTGCACTGAGTTCTATCAGACAGGATAGTTAGCTAACCATGCAACTGCATGCTCCGAAAGACCTACGCCCGACAATCTCTGCCTCAGTATAGTATGATCAACTGTGTCAAAAGCCATAGAGAGATCAATAAAAAGTGAGACACAGTGCTGGTTTTTGTCAAGGGCTTCAGTGATATCATTTAAAACCTTCATGGCTGCTGTAATTGTGTTGTGCTTCTTCCTGAAGCCCGATTGGTACATTGATAAAATATAGTTAGTATATAAAAACTCTTTTAGCTGTTCACTAACAAGGGTTTAAAGTATTATCGCCAGGGGTGACAGCTTTGATAGAATTTACAGGCAGTTTCTAACATCAGGAATAAGCTCACTCTTGCTCCTGTCAAAATAAAACAAATCATAAAAGAAAGCCTGCTCACTAAAACTCTTAAACTTTCTCTTAGAAATAAAGCGTGGGTTTGTCTTAGGAACCTTAGTATTTCTAAAAGCAACAACAACACAATGGTCACTGAAATCATTACAGAAAACACCAACCGCAGAACATTTATGTGGAACATTTGTCAATATCAAATCAATCAGGGTAGATTTCTCTGGACATTTGAGATTTGGGCGGGTGGGTGGGTGAGTTAATCAACTGGATAAGATTCATAGAATTACAATACATTTTAATATCATCAGACACCGGGCATTAACCAACTCCAGTTGAGATCACCAATCAAGATAATTTCACTGTGAAGAGGTTTAGACAGAAGGTGAATCAGAGAAGAAAATGCATCTCCAAGAGCAGAGGGGGGTTCTGTAACAGCCAATCACAGTTAAAGAGCAGAGGGGGGTCTATAACAGCTAATCACAGTTAAAGAGCAGACGGGGGGTCTATAACAGCCAATCACAGTTATAGAGAGACCCTTTGAAACCTCAAGATTCAAAGCAAACTGTTTACAAATAGTTTCAGACTTTGCCACACATATAAGGAATGTAGTCTTTACATATATAGCCACACCCCCACCTTTCTTCACTCTATCAGTGCGATACACATTGGAACCATTTTTACAAATATCTTTATCAAGAACAGACTTGCTGAGCCAGGTTTCAGAAAACACACTTACATCAAAATCAGTTGATTTAGCCCAAATCCTAACGGCATCAAATGAGAAATACCAAGAGCAGATCTAGATTTAGTTAGGTTGTACGTTAATATCAGGGCCAGGGTTAGGTTGCACGTTAATATCAGGGCCAGGGTTAGGTTGCACGTTAATATCAGGGCCAGGGTTAGGTTGCACGTTAATATCAGGGCCAGGGTTAGGTTGTACGTTAATATCAGGGCCAGGGTTAGGTTGTACGTTAATATCAGGGCCAGGGTTAGGTTGCACGTTAATATCAGGGCCAGGGTTAGGTTGCACGTTAATATCAGGGCCAGGGTTAGGTTGCACGTTAATATCAGGGCCAGGGTTAGGTTGTACGTTAATATCAGGGCCAGGGTTAGGTTGCACGTTAATATCAGGGCCAGGGTTAGGTTGTACGTTAATATCAGGGCCAGGGTTAGGTTGCACGTTAATATCAGGGCCAGGGTTAGGTTGTACGTTAATATCAGGGCCAGGGTTAGGTTGTACGTTAATATCAGGGCCAGGGTTAGGTTGCACGTTACCTGATATCAACAAAAAAATAATAACTAGGCACCTCTGTTTAATAACCTTGCACGGCTTCTCTCTTTTTTTTTTATGAGACCTACTGCAAGCGAATTCAACAAGTGACTTTCCAGACAATACAAAACAGAAATTTAAAACCAATAGACTTTGGTAGTGACACAAGTTCGTACTGTTCGCATCATGACACAAATGCATCGGCACTTGGACGAGTGGACCGAGTGAAAAAGAGCAAGTTCCCGCAGACACACGTCTAATGCAGAGGTGAGAAAATTGTACTCACCCAGCGACAATGTTTGTTTTCTGCAGCGACTTCATCGAAAGCTGCATAACCTTTGATCACATGCTTTTTGTAAAGTTCATGCACAAAACTGAAATCCATGGTTTGGTTTTCTTTAACACTAAAACCACTAAAGCAGTCATTTGGACTGCTAATTAATTTCATTGTTTAATTACTCTGCCATTTGTGGATGGCGTGCCTAGACACATTTGACTGTGTGGCTTATTTTTACTGAGATCCCTTTTCATGTCCATCCTAACCCTGGATCGGCTTTCTCTGAACAGCCACTACAAACCTTAGCTAACTTTAGCTAACTTTAGCCACCGCTAGATAACAATTAATGTGTGCATGTTTTTCCAAATAACATCAACCCAAATAGGGAGATGATTTCAACTGATTTGCCTATAAAATGTACAATTGCAAGCATGCCCGTATCACTCCCATTGATGTTTAGCTAGCGGTGGCTAAAGTTAGCTGAAGTCTGTGATGGCTGTTTATAGAAAGCAGGGTTAGGATGTAAAAACAAGTGATACATTCAAGTGTGTCTGGACACGCCATCCGCAACATGAAATGTAATGATGAATGAACTATTCCTTAACTAATTCCATATTCTCTTAACCTGTTAGGAGCAGCCAGTGATCGTTATCCTCATCTGTTAGCCTCTTAAGATGAAATACTAGAGACACATGGTTAGAATTGACTTGGTACTCACATGTTGCAGAATTGGTCAACCTCAAAGTGCCTCTGAGAGGCCACACACATTATGTTACAAACCTGACTGGAAAATATTGCCTTCCCATTGTGTGGTGAACCAAAGCTAATTCATTTTAGAATAGTTGCGATACGGATTTATGGAGTGCTCTGCAAATTGATTACTGACAACCAACAAAAATCTACGGCGACACAGAATACCCAGTGACAAAATTAATGAAGACGCATGGACCAATATTTGACAACGGGGTCGGTCCCGGTCTGTCATTTACATAAAGCTTTCATATTAATAGGCTGTTGTTAGTCAGCATACTGAGTGAAAGAAGGTCGACTCCTGTCCTACATATCAGACAGCCTGAGAATAAACAGCAGGTGAGCGGAAAACAAGTTCAGCCAGGAGATGATGAAGGTGAACAAATGTGCTGGTGCAGGGGCTGGTAATCATGCAGAGTATCTGAGGAAGGCGACAGGCTCCAGAGTAAACCTGGTGACAAGTACCATCCCCAATTACTGTCCCCATAGACAGCCTCCTAGTTAAAGATGGCGCGTATGTGTGTTTGTGCGTATGAGCGCGGGTGGATCCCAGAGTGGCTAATATGTGCGCTAGGCACCTCAGGGACGCTGATAAGTTGTGACACCAGAATAGCGCTCCCCCACCTGGCAGGGCAACATCTGCCACGGCCCCCTCTGACAGTGCTAAGCGCTCCATTTTTCAAACACATACTGTAGGTACGCAGCTGGGCAGAGAAACACACGCTCATGCACTTGCAAATGCACACGCATGTACACTGCCATGACACAAACACATGTATGCTCAAACAATTCCCCGTGCACTCACTGGCAAACACATAAACACACAAAAGCCCGACACATCTGTCACTCAGGGATCTATCACCATCGGTTATCCTTGACACTTTTGGTTACTGAGGGGAGACCTCAAACAAACCTATCAGGATCCCAGGGAGGATTTTAACTGCCATCCATCTTAACCAGGAGTCTTCCAGAAGAGAGACACAGGCGATTATCACGTTAGACGGTGCCCGGTCATGACTGTTGACACTGTCAGAAGATAGATGCTCAGTGGTGGCTGGCAGCGGGTGGCATTCCTTCTATATGTGGTCAAAGTGGGCATGTTTATAGGGTGGCAGGTAGCCTAGCGGTTAGAGAGTTGGGCCAGTGACCGAAAGGTAGCTGGTTCAAATACCCAAGCAGACAAGTTGAAAAACTTGATGCCTCCTTGAGCAATGTACTTAACCCTAATTTGCTCCAGGGGCTGACCCTATAGGTAGGTCATCATTGTAAATAATAATTCGTTCTTAACTGGCTTGCCTAAATAAATAAAGGTTAAATAAAATGTTTTAATTGTTTCAGAAAGTAAAATTGAGTGCTTAATTAAGTAGGCAGTGATATGGGTGACTTGATGGAGGGCCTTGTGATGTGCTTGTCTGTTATCATAAGTCACTTGACTCTGGTGGCTCCTCTCCCATACAGAGCGTCTGGCCTGTCTCTTTGAGCTTCACTGTGTGTCTGTGATAAACGCACAGCTAGAATCAACCTTGTCATTGACAGGAGGACCATGCCCCAGGGCTTGTGTTTACATTCTTACAAACGCATATGTCGACGCATCTGCACACACATACGCATGCATAAACACATACATGCAAACACAAACACACAGTGTGTCTGTTCTCTAGATGATAATTTACTTTCCCCTTGTTAAGCTGCTCGTGATGATCCAGTTTGTCTCCTCAACAGAAAAACATCAGCCTATGATTTATAGTATTTTCCACCTCGCTAATACTGTCCCATTATCTAATACTGCCCCATTATCTAATACTGCCCCATTATCTAATACTGCCCCATTATCTAATACTGCCCCATTATCTAATACTGCCCCATTATCTAATACTGCCCCATTATCTAATACTGCCCCATTATCTAATACTGCCCCTGCCCCATTCCATTATCTAATACTGCCCCATTATCTAATACTGCCCCATTATCTAATACTGCCCCTGCCCCATTATCTAATAGTGCCCCATTATCTAATACTGCCCCATTATCTAATTGCCTGCAGCCATAAACAACCATGGCTAATGTCACCGCTGCAGTGTGGGGAGACTGGAGAGAAAGTCTTGTGACGGTGGAGAGGTGACAATGTCTTCTCTCTCTCCTCTCTCTGAGCGGCCCATGGTTTATGAGGTGTGACAAGAGGCAGACTGGGTCACTGTTAGGCCATTGTCAGCTACTAAGATCTGGGTCCGAATAGCATGAAGACTCCCCAGGGTCTGTCATGGCAGCAGCCGAATGGCCACTCAACAGCCATGTACAGGGTAACTAATTCAATCATGGGCATATGCTGGCTGCCAGAACAGCCGCCTGCACAAATCAACATGGGCAGAAATGTTGCTCAGGCTATTTTAGCCCCAGCAAATAGTCGTAAATTCAACCTAGTTGCTGTGGCATGTTGCAGAGGTAAGTTGTATTCTCCAGTCAAGATATACTGCTTCTCTGGCTAATGGCGATGATGGAGCTGGTCCAGGCCAAGTCCTTGTCATAACATGACTGGGATGAAATGTGAGGGGGACTGTGTTTGTGAGTTTATTCAGGGGGTGTCTGAATAGTGTGGGTCGATATGTATAATGGACACAATGACTGGGCAGCCCGGATGTGCCAATCATGGTTGAATTATAAATAGCCAATGGGATATCAGACAGTAATAGTTCTGGGTACATGTATGAGGCGTGAGTAATTTAAATGACAGCTCTTTCGTAATCCATCAAAAACAAATTAAATTGATTGCTAACTTGGACAGGCCAAACCTTTGTCTTTGTCTCTGGTTGTGGAATTTAAATTTGTCCATATAGTATTATGATAATCTACCTTGTTTACCTGTTTAAGTAGCCCCCTTTGACTTGAGGATCAGATTTATTTGAGAAAGGAGGTTTAAGGAAAGCTCTGCATAATGCAAGCTGAAATGAGTAAGGAGCCCGCAGACCAACTGACTCCAAGGATTCAACATAAAATATCTAATTGAAAATCTTGACTGTTGGGTAGTACGACACCCTGAGACACAATGGAGTTGTTTGAAATTGGATCGCAGACTTCTAGTGATTGCTTTGTCAGGCAGGATTGGATTCCACTTCAAGCTGCAGGGGGAAATACACTGAAAGGTCCACGGAGAACTGTACTTAAATAACTCTTGAGGCAGTTGAACAACAGCTTCATTACTGCATTTATAATCTCTCTTCATTGGAGCAGGCAGCCTCACTTTTATCACGATGTGACCTGACAAGGGTGCCTGCTGTCTCACAGTAATTGTAATCATTTTGCGTAAACATAAAAACTAGTAAGGAATAATATTGATTACAATTTCTTGCCTTTAAACGAGTGGGTAAGCCTAACATTGATAACAATGCACTAAAGTTGCTGATTCATCGTCATTCCTAGACCCTCTGGTATCCCATGGCCTTACAATAACAGTGCTTACAGTAGCTGCTGCATTCGTTGAACCACTTCAGAAATTCAGTCTGACTAAATAAACTACCTTTGTGCCTATGAGAATGAGTTGAAGTCCTTGCAACAGGTATCAGTCATAGCACTACCCTGCATGCATTGATACTAGAACACTGTTGTTGTCCCCAGGTTCTTCTTGTGTACGGAGGAGCTCAGGCGGAGAGGGTTAAACAGGTTGTTGACGTGAGAACAGAGGTCCATCTGAAGTCTGTCTGAGATTAAATGGAATGGACTAAAATGAGATGGGATAAACGAATTCAGCACATGAATGAACAAGACAATAGTTTAGGAGAGATTGCCTCTATAAGATGTTACTAGAACTATTCCGAACTGTGCAAGAAGGATCTTTGGAATAATTATATCCTACACAGAGATTTAAACCAAGCTGTACACAGAGATTTGAATTGCAGATGACCGTTACGTGGAAGACTAGTTACTCAATAATTCATTCTGTATCTACCACTGCTGACTACAGAGTGACCTAATAAACACTTGCTGTGTCTGAATTGGCACCTTTTTCATATATATCGCACTACTTCTGACCATTAGTATTGTGAATACGGTGCCATTTCGGACACAGACTCTGAGAGAGTGCACTGATTTCCGGAGCTGTGTGACTAAGGTCTGTGTACATCAAGGGCAGCAGCTCTTTTGCTTTTATCTATGCAGGGAAAGAGAAATATGGGAGTGTCTTTTGTCTTGAACACATACGTAAAAAGGGTTGATTGATTACGTTATTTTGTCTTTTAGCTTTCGTAGAGAAACGGAAGAATGTGACATGCAACCATAATGCAGATTTAAGATATCACTACAAGTACAGTAGCCAACATGGTATCATTAGAATAATGTCAAAATAGTGACGTTTAAACATTGTAGTTATGACACCCGCGTTGAGATTACTTATGGTGAGATATTACATTATGCATCAAGCTACACTGAGTGTATAAAACATTAAGAACACATGCTCTTTCCATGACAGACTGACCAGGTGAATCCAGGTGAAAGCTATGATCCCTTGTTGATGTCACTTGTTAAATCCCCTTCAATCAGTGCAGATGAAGGGGAGGAGACAGGTTAAGGAATTTTAAGCCTCAAGACTATTGAGACATGGATTGTGTCTAAGGCCAGCCAATTCTTAGAGAGGAGAGCTAATTACAGTAGCCTGTGATGTAGTGTGTGTGTGTGTGTGTGTGTGCAGGCGTGTGTGTGTGTGTGTGTGTGTGCAGGTGTGTGTGTGTGTGTGTGTGTGTGTGTGTGTGTGTGTGTGTGTGTGTGTGTGTGTGTGTGTGTGTGTGTGTGTGTGTCAAAAGATTATGTTTTAGTGAAATATTGTATCTGTTTGGGCTTCTCGCGGTCAATTTGCAGTCTCCAAGTTATTTATAATTATGTTCCGGCCTCCTGGACATCTGCTCAAAATAAAATCGGCACGTGGCTGAATCTAGTTGATGATCCCTGGCCTACATCATAGAAGTCCACACTTGTATTCTAATCAAGACTTATGCTATGCAAATCATATTTAAATCAGCCCAATAGTGGGCTATTTCATGTTTGTCTCCCATCCTCAGTGTCCTTGTCCTTCCTAGCGATAGGAAAGGAAGATTCGTCAGTCACACTCTTAGAGGTAAAGGTGCTATCTAGAACCTAAAAGGGTTCTTCGGCTGTCCCCATAGGAGAACCCTTTGAAGAACCCTTTTTGGTTCCAGGCAGAACCTTTTTGAGTTCCATGTACACAGAGTTTTCTACATGAAACCCAAAAGGGTTATTCAAAGGGTTCTCATATGGGGACACCCGAAGAACCCTTTTTTTCAAAGAGTGCAGAGAGATATTTACTTGTAAATAGACAAAAGTCCCCTTAGACCGTTTGATGAAAGAAAAATGTCATGTTTTCAGAATGGTTTGTTTAGAATCCAGACACACCCAGGCCTTTGCTTTTCACTGTAAAAACAGACCACATGGAGTCTTTTTTACCACCACATTTTCATCAGAAATAGTAAACTATTATACTTGTAATACCTATTGAATCAGTCATCTGAATTGTCCATATTGTGGCAGTATAAGACGGCATATTCACATTCAGCCCAGTAGAAATGCAGATATACAGAGAGTAAACAATTGATGTTGAGAAGCTTTCCACCTGAGGAAAATAATTATATCTTACATTAACTTCCTAAAGAAGTCTACTTGATTACCTTCAACCCCTGACTGACCTGAGGGCTGAAATCATGTCTTTGATAGAGCTAGAATCCAACTCCGAGGGGAAGTTCTCAGTCACAGTCATCACCAGTACAGGTACATCCGTCTATCTTTATCAAGTCCACCACATTACAGAGAGCTTAATCTCAGCTTTAGAGAGATGCTTTGGGGCAGATCAATGACCCATGTCTTCATTCATTGGGCTGACTTCTTTACGGACCCATTGTGCCCGGCACTTCCATTGGCGTCTCTTGGTTGTATGGGAGCCACTCCAGTGCAGTTCACTTCCTGTTTGTGTTCACCTTGTTTCCTTCAATAGTAAGCCCTATATACACTACTTCCTTGTACCACTTGAAGACAGGATCATTTTTTCCCAGGGAGGAGTGCATATAGAAGTTGTTGCCTATACATACTAAGCTATATTAAAGGATTGGTAAGATTACTAAAAGGAACACCTGGGTATTTGTTTGCCGCAGTGAGATTTAGATGAACACAAATTAAATTTGACATCCCCCATGATCCCCCACAACCACTTTCTGGGTTGTCTGAGATTTCAGATGAGCCTCCTTGAAAGACTAAACTATGAGCAAACAAAGCATATTTGAGAAAAACACGTCTCTACTATGCGTGTCACATCTGACTGCTACTTTCTCCTGTCCTTTTCCCTACATGTTTTACTTGTTTAAAGATAATGCTTCTGGGGGTGGAAAATGGCGGCACACTGAGAGGACGCATTGTGCCTAGCGCCCTGAGAAAACCAAATGTTTTTTCGACCACATTTATGCTGTTAACGTATTAAGAAAGCAAGTAGACATAACCAGCTACAAAACAAGATGCCTCCTAAAAAGACAGACCTTCCTAAACCCTCAAATATCTCCCCGTCAAAGACAGACAATGAGTCAGAGCCTGCCTAGTTCAAGATGGAGATGGATAAAGCCATCGTTCAAATACAAGACACAATATTTGAAATCATTAACAAGCTACACCAAGACCAACAGGCCACAAGTAAGCAGGCACTCTGACCATGAGGCCGCAATTGTGGATGTAGGCAAAGATGTGGAGGAAACGGACAAGAAGCTGGCAACATACCTTTGCTAAAATATTATTTCTCTGTTGTGTTGGGCTTTTGGGTTATTGTTTATGTGGCTACTGGCCAGCAGCTGCCTGTTGATGGCTGGCTGGCGCTTAGCTTGCTGGCTGGTACCTAACTGTGGGCTGCGGTAGGGTTAATTCCCAATACATTTGGGTTTAATATTTAATCTCCTTGTGTGCCTAGTAACGTGCCTAGTAACGTGGGTCTGGGTGTATTAGAATTTGTATTCCTTTCTTTTGATTGTAACATTATGCTTGCTTGCCTGGCTGACAATTTGCTCTGTTTTTCTTAACTAATGTTGGCTACTTAGCTAGCGATATTATACTAACTCTCATTGACCGCTAACTTATACAGCCACCAACTGGCTGATTAGCATTTAATTTCTGTTTTATATTCAGTAGCCTTATCTTTTTCTAAAATGTTATTTCTCTGTTCTTTAATATCATTTTATGTTTGGCTTTTTGGCTAATGTTGATCATGATATGGCTACTAGCAGGCTACCTGTTGATGGCTGGTTGGAGCAGTTTAGGCTGTTGGTGCCTGCTGTAACAATGGGCTGAAGCAGCCTAGGCTGCTAGGCTGATTCTTGTCCTACCTAATAATAGGCTGGTTATTGTCCTACCTCCTAACCTTACTGCATTTTGCACTCTGTATATAGATTTTCTATTGTGTTTTTGACTGTTTTGTTTACTGTGTAACTCTGTGTTGTTTTTGTCGCACTGCTTTGCTTTGTCTTGGCCAGGTCGCAGTTGCAAATGAGAACTTGTTCTCAACTGACCTACCTGGTTAAATAAAGGTGAAATAAAAAATAAAATAGATTCTCACATACGGGCTGACTAGTTTCTTTTTAATGTCACATGCACAAGTACAGTGACATGCCTTTCTTGCAAACTCAAAACCCAACAATGCAATAATCCAGTAACGATGTAATAATAGAAAAAAACACATAGGAAACATGAATAAGACATATGAAATACACAATGAAGTAAGTAAGCATACTATATAGAGGAAATATTTAAAAAGTCAGTTCCAATAACATATTTACATGTGCAGGGATACTGGAGTGATGGAGGTAGATATGTATAGGGTTAAGGGGACTAGGCAACAGGATATTAGATAAACAGAGTAGCAGGTGAGTGGGTGTGCGGGCCCTGTGAGTGTGTAGGGCCCTGTGAGTGTGTAGGGCCCTGTGAGCGTGTAGGGCCCTGTGAGCGTGTAGGGCCCTGTGAGCGTGTAGGGCCCTGTGAGCGTGTAGGGCCCTGTGAGCGTGTAGGGCCCTGTGAGCGTGTAGGGCCCTGTGAGCGTGTAGGGCCCTGTGAGCGTGTAGGGCCCTGTGAGTGTGTAGGGCCCTGTGAGTGTGTTGGGCCCTGTGAGTGTGTAGGGCCCTGTGAGTGTGTTGGGCCCTGTGAGTGTGTTGGGCCCTGTGAGTGTGTAGGGCCCTGTGAGTGTGTAGGGCCCTGTGAGTGTGTAGGGCCCTGTGAGTGTGTAGGGCAAATATGGTGCAAATATTGAAATAAAAGTAAATAAAGAGACTACATTTGGGTTTAATATTGTGTGTTTAGCAACTTGGGGCCCGGTGTATTATAATGAGTTATTACTCTTACCCGGCTGACTTAGTTTTTCCTATTTACCAACGCTGGCATTCTACTGTTGGGGGTTTCCAGCCAACTATAACTTGAGAACACAAACTGTCTGACTAAATAGAAATGTGACATGTATAACCTTATACATCACATCGGACGTTTCATTTTTCTTGTTTTCTTGATTTACCGTTAAATCAGTAAGGCCAATGCAATGGTACCATACGGGGAGGTGTAAGCAAAACGTTTCACCTATTATACAAGACTGTACTGATTCTGTGCCCATGTGCATTGTGAATGTTTATGGGCAAAATTACGATGATCCTACATTTTATAAAGATTTTTTCTTAAATTAAATTGCCCATCGCCACAGATTATCATTGGAGGAGACCTTGACCTAACCTCACACAGGCAGCTTGGACTCATCGATATATGGACAAGGAATACTCATTTTACTCTCCTGTCCAAAATAGTTACTTGAGAATCTACCTTTTCCTATTACCAGTGGGTAAAGGACATTTGCTTCCTGTTTGTGAATATGTAGCCAGACCTACAGTATATCGGACCATTTACCGCTGATCTCTATATACAGAACCAGTCAAAAGTTTAGATACACCTACTCATTCCTGGGTTTTTCTCTATTTTTACTATTTTCTACATTGTAGAATAATAGTGAAGAGATCAAAACTATGAAATTACACATATGGAATAGTGTGGTAACCAAAAAAGTGTTAAACAAATCAAAATATATTTTATATTTGAGATTTTTCAAAGTAGCCAGACTTTGCCTTGGTGACAGCTTTGCACACTCTTGGCATTCTCTCAACAAGCTTCATGAGGTAGTCACCTGGAATGCATTTCAATTAACAGGTGTGCCTTGTTAAAAGTTCATTTGTGGAATTTCTTTCCTTCTTAATGTGTTTGAGACAATCAGTTGTGTTGTGACAAGGTAGGGGTGGTATACAGAAGATAGCCCTATTTGGTAAAAGACCAAGTCCATATTATTGTAAGAACAGCTCAAATAAGCAAAGGTAAATGACAGTCCATCATTACATTAAGACATGAAGGTCAGTCAATACGGAAAATGTCAAGAACTTTTAAAGTTTCTTCAAGTGCAGTTGCAAAAACCATCAAGTGCTATGATGAAACTGGCTCTCATGAGGACCGCCACTGGTTACCTCTGCTGCAGAGGATAAGTTCATTAGTTACCAGCCTCAAAAATTGCAGCACAAGTAAATGCTTCACAGAGTTCAAGTAACAGACACATCTCAACATCAACTGTTCAGAAGAGACTGCGTGAATCAGACCTTCATGGTCGAATTGCTGCAAAGAAACCACTACTAAAGGACACCAATAAGAAGAGACTTGCTTGGGCCAAGAAACACGAACAATGGACATTAGACAGGTGGAAATCTGTCCTTTAGTCTGATGAGTCCAAATTTCAGATTTTTGGTTCCATCCGCCGTGTTTTTGTGAGACGTAGAGTAGGTGAACGGATGATCTCCGCATGTGTGGTTCCCACCGTGAAGCATGGAGGAAGAGGTGTGATGGAGTGGGTGTGCTTTGCTGGTGATATTGTCTCTGATTTATTTAGAATTCAAGGCCCACTTAACCAGCATGGCTACCACAGCATTCTGAAGTGATACGCCATCCCATCTGGTTTGCGCTTTGTGGGACGCACATTTGTTTTTCAACAGGATAATGACCCATAACTCCCTCCAGGCTGTGTAAGACCAAGAAGGAGAGTGATGGAGTCCTGCATCAGATGACCTGGCCTCCACAATCACCCGACCTCAACCCATTTGAGATGGTTTGGGATTAGTTGGACCGCAGAGTGAAGGAAAAGCAGCCAACAAGTGCTCAGCATATGTGGGAACTCCTTCAAGACTGTTGGAAAAGCATTCCAGGTGAAGCTGGTTGAGAGAATGCCAAGAGTATGCAAAGCTGTCATCAAGACAAAGGGGGGCTACTTTGAAGAATCTAAAATATATTTTGATTTCTTTAACACTTTTTTGGTTACTAAATAATTCAATATGTGTTTTTTCATAGCTTTGATGTCTTAACTCTTATTCTACAATGTGGAAAATAGTAAAAATAAAGAAAAACCCTTTTATGAGTAGGTGTGTGTAACAATGACGCTGTAAGTCGAGAAGCAGGTACAGGTGAAACATTTAATCAAATAACAAACATGAAATGATACAGCGTAACAGTGGCGAGAAAGCATGAATACATGAACGATACCGACTGAAGAATGAACGTAAGGGAGGGACAGATAAAGGGGAGGTAATGGAGTCCAAATGTGAATCATCATGATCTGCAGGTGCGGGTAATGATGGATCCCAGGACCGGTAGTTAGTATTCCGGCGACATCGGACTCTGGAGGGGAGTAGACTTGACAGTGTGTAAAAACCTTTGACTGGTACTGTACCTATTATTACATTACACTCCCCTCCTAAACATTGGAGGTTAGGCTCATATATCCTTAATGACACTACCTTTGTAACATTTATAAATACACAAATTGATATATTTTCAAGTACTCATACTAATTATGCATCCCCTGCAATTGTATGGGAGGCCCTAATAGCATATTTAAGAGGACAGATCATCTCATATACAGCCAGTGCGCAGAAGATACAGTACATTCAGCCAAAGTAGAATCCTTGAAAGGAGAAATTAAAGACCTTGGGAACGAACATAGCACAACATTTGAGGAGGCAACAAAACAAAAGACTGACCTCAAAACAGCTAGATTACAACACCTTAACGACCCATAAAGCCGAAAATGCACTCAGAAATATTACGAACATGGGGATAAGGCAGGAAAGTAACTTGCCTGGCAAATAAGAAGGGATGAAGTTAAGAGAGCCATAGATTAAATTACATGGCCTAGTAACGTTGTAGTCCAGAGTCGAGTCCTGATGATATTAACTTGGCATTCAAAAGCTTTTATGAGAACCTATACATATCTGAAGTAGGTACGTCAGAAGTGATGCATAGAGTAAAATGAAGTCTGCCTAATGAGGACAGAGATTATCTGGAAGAGGTGACTACATCTGACTAAATTTGGGAGGCCATTTTTAGCATTGCAGGGGGGAACGCACTTGGGCTGGATAGAGTTTCCATTGAATTTTACAAGACTTTCTTTCCCAAGTTAATTGAGCCACTCTGTAATGTGTTCATTTTGCGTATGCCTAAACAATTTTAAGACAAATTAAGAATCTGATTTCTAAATTATTATGGAAAAGGAAGTTAAACTCAATACTTTGTGCAGACTATTCAAATGGTGGTTCTCCAATCTCACTTTTTCAAGTATTTACAGTTCAGACACTACATAGCATCTCAACAGGGAGGTAGATCACAACATTAGACCTCACCTGCAGCTGACAAACTATGGCAGGATAGAGTGGGGGTGAAAGGCTTTATTTCATACATATACTCTGGTCTACAGACCTTGGTAGGAAAACTGCAATTGTTGTATGTAGGCTTATCTGTCGAGGTAGTGCTGGGAGAATAGGGATGGGAGAAACCTGGAATAGGGATGGGAGGGAGCCCTACGTGCCGTTAGGGTACTAGGGACCTGGGGAGGTGGATATTGGAATTAGTTGTTCATGCTCTTGTTGTCTGTCTATGTGTGTTTATATTGGAAAATATTGAATAAACAGAATGTTCAGATAATGCTTCTTTATTATTTTTTTGTTGGTCTCTAAATGTAGTCTTTCGGTTGCTGAATGAATTCTAATCGAAGGTACCGCATTATTGGATGTGCCTCTCCAATCTCCTTCTTCCATTCTTGCTATTCATTGAGGATGTTAGCTATATTGTCAGCTTGAGGTGGGTTGTATCCAGCTCATTGTGAGAGTATTCTGTAATTCTGACACCTACTGCTTCACAAAAGTATTATCGGAAATAAACCAACCAAATGTAAATTCATCATATTAAAGTCTGGCATCTTTTACAGTTGATTTATTTATTTTCTACATCATCGCTAGTTAGAATGTGAACACATACACTAGTGTAACAACAGGTAATTAATTATAAGACAGGATATGGCAGCTGGCGGCTTGTTAATGAAAAAAAAAATGCTTCAGTAACTATCTAATTACCAATACAGTAGGTCTATGCAGAATATGTTTCAAAGCATTGTGATATACTGGTCTGCTGCCTGTGTGCTTCTGAGCAACACAAATCTAGTCACAACCTTGTGCACTCAGTGGCAGTGATCTCCCCACGCGAGTCAATTTGAATTGGTAATGTACAGCAGTACTGTAGCAACCATCTCTTAGTGGCAGAACATTATTCTATGAATATCTGGAAATCATCTGCCATTCCTCTCCTTGCTAATTAGAGAAGTAACTGCACCAGGATATGATTGACTTCCACAAAGCAACAGCTACTAAGGCACCACATGTTAGTATGCATAACTGTCCGCACAGGGAGAATAATTGGTCCCAAAGAAATAAGGTTTAGATCGAGGCATTAATAAAACATGTGCCGCCACATCGTACAGACCTCAAATTCTAGAAATGTCCACCAATATTAGACTTTTGCTGCACTTATATGTTAAAGAGCATTGGTCCTGTGCTAAACCAATCAGATGTTGTCAGCTTTCTCCAAAGTAATTAGTGTCTCTCAGTAAACATACAATCACAATTAAGAGTGTTTGTTTTTAAATGTAGATGTTTTTCACATCTCTTGGCGACATGATTTCAATTTGTAATTCTTTAGACATGTCTATGATGTTTAAGTACTGATTATAGATACAGAGTAAAGCACGTAAGAGTCTTCATCTGACTGACAGTAGATAATGGAAAGTCTCTGACGTGGTTTTTATGTTGTTAAAGCTTTACAAAGCTGGAATTATAAGCGTTGTTATTGACTGACACAGACTGGTCACAAACATACAATTAATCACTGCTCACAAAAAGATAGGTCTGGTTTATGATTGAAAGCCACCATTGAACAATATACTGTGGCAGAGTCAGTGTAATTGCATTTCACTATATTGATGCTGCAAATCACTGTGTACAGAATGTTTGATGACTCAAGAATGGAGTACAGAATATGAACATTAAAAAACATCATGATTGAAATGAATCTCCCTCTTTGTTTTTTTTTCTTCAAATGACAATGTTTGTTTTTGTCATGTTGCTCACTGCTGTAGCCACCAAACACTAGTTCATTCTGTTCAAAGTTGGATCTAAAGATTTAAGTCTCTTGCTATGACTTTCACTATTGGATGTGCATCTTTCAGGGGCCCATTACTGTTGACTAAAGCAAAACATTAAACTGGATGGGCCAAGGGGTAGAGACAGCCGTTTTAATGGGGGACCCAGGTTTCTAACAAAGGGTCTTTTAACTTTGAGCATATGTTTGGGGTATTCTCTAAGGTCGGCTTGTTAGAATTCAAAACTTATCTTCTACTTTGCCTTGCTACACTAGAATGATTGCGTAATCCCACTCGGCTGGGGAACATGGCGAGCATAAGCTCTGCTGTAAAGGGCAAGGCTGCTTGAGAGCTGTCCAGGGTCCTGACTTCTCTAGCCTCTGACTTCTGGTGGTGCTTAACAGACAGCTTGACTTCTCTGCATGTTGATCGACACCCTCTACATATACAGAATCCGGACTAGCAGTGGGTCATGGAGAGACTGTTTATAGTGTTAAAATACAACTTAGCCAGATATTAATTCTACAGCCCATCAATGTTTTGCTGTTGGCTTATATAAGGAATCCATGGAAAGGAGTCTTGATTTTTCCATTTTGCAAATACATTGACAGTTATCTGTCAAATAGATGAGTCATTATATCATCCATTGTCGATACATTTAAAAAGTACATGTTTTACTAAGCTACACAACTAGTCTTATTTAATTGCTAAATATTACGTCAATAAGATGGAAAAAGCACGAGCATGACTGATCTGGAGACACAGCAGTTCAGAATGTGGGCTAGCACTCTCTCTCTCTCTCTCTCTCTCTCTCTCTCTCTATCTATCTATATTTCTCTTCTCTCTCTCTATTTCTCTTCTCTCTCTCTATTTCTGTCTCTCTTTTTCACCCGCTTCTTTCTCTCTCTTCTCTCTCTCTCTCTCTCTCTCTCTATCTCTCTCTCTCTCTCTCTCTCTCTCTCTCTCTCTCAATTGATTATTTCACTCTCTCAATGGATTACTTCCCTCTCTCTCTCTCTTTCAATTGATTCTCTCTCTCTCTATTCTCTCTTCTCTCTCTCTCCTCTCTCTCTTCTCTCTCTCTCACTTCTCTCTAAACCTGTTTATACATGCTACTAACATTAAAATGAGGATAAGTTCAGGACAAAGGATGCATATCAGAATCAGGTATAAACTTTTTTTTTTTTTCTGATGAGGGGCTGAGGCCCAATCTGGAGGAAACTAAAGTGTTCCAGTCCAGTGTCCAACCCCTGAGGACAGCGCTAGTCTCAATGCATCCTGGCCATGATGAATTACCTGTCCAAATGCATCCCCCTCTCACAGTCAAATCCATCTCCAAACTCTACAACCAAACCCTGGGATTATGGTTTCAGAGGAATACAAATGTTTTCTGTTACAAAAGCTTTCTCTAATGGCTGGTTTAAACATAATGAGCTCAAAATGGTATCCAAAGCAGAGGAATGAAGGTTCTATGACCTAGATGATCAGAGTACACTGTGTCTGGACCGAGCCTTCAAAACGTTGTAATTTTTCTTCTTCTAATGAGTGCTTTTTATGAGGGAGCTAGGTGGTGTTTCCATTACATTTTTACCAAAGATGACCAATGCAGAAAGCCTGTCACTCAAGAGCATAAATATCCAGAAACAAAAGGCTTTATTTGACCTTTTTCCATTTTAACTGAGAGCTGAACTACCTTCCTCTAAGGGCCTTCTACCCATCCTTTGTCCTCAGCCTCTTACTTGGTTCATTCTTGCAAACAGCAACTCAGAGGTGACCTCTTTTATGCATGAATAAGGACTGATTGCTGATCGAACAATTGTGCAAAGATGTTTTGCACACGTGCGGAAGAGGTTCACATTCATAGTATCATTTGTATCAACTGTTGCTCAAGGCATTTAATCCTTACTGCTCCTGTAAGTTGCTCTGGATAAGAGCGTCTGCTAAATTACTGTGACCAAATGTTTTAATTTTGTCATGATTTACTCAGTTTTATGTCTTTTGTAGAGAGTTGTATTTAATGTCTTGCAGAAATGTGCTTAGCATTTGCATTGGGCTCCTGAATGGGGCAGTGGTCTAAGGCACTGCATCTCAGTGCTAGAGGTGTCATTACAGACCCCCTGGTTTGATTCCTGGCTGTATCACAACTGGCCGTGATTGGGAGTCCCATAGGGCCGCGTACAATTGGCTCAGCGTCGTCCGGGTTTGGCCGGTTTAGGCCGTCATTGTAAATAAGAATTTGTTCTTAAATGACTTGCCTAGTTAAAGAAAGGTGAAATAAAAAAATATAAATACAATTGTGTGTGAAAGCAATGAGAAATGACTTACAGTTTTGCAAAAAAGAATACTGTTGTGCACATTAGGTTATGCTGGAGATCAAGTGGACCCCAGTTATATTAAAAGTGTCTTAACAATCGAGATGATGAAAAACCTTGGCTATAGGCTACATACATAATGTTAGCTACTGTGAAATGATTACAGAAAATCACGCTAAACATCACACATGGCATTGCTATGGTAAACTGGATGGCTGCCTTTTTTCTAGAATGTTGGAATTCAGACTTGAAGAAACTTACACATCTCACCTGGCATTGCTACAGTTGCCTTTTTACTAGTAGAAATCCATCCACATGTCTGATATGATTGATGGGTTTTACACTGAGGACATACTGTTGCTTTTAACAAGAGGTTAAGTGTTAAACGTCACACCCCTAAATCTCTTTCAGATCTAAATGCCAATATCTTTATAATAACAATTCTTATGAACTATGTGTGTCAGGCATAAATTATTTATAAAGAATGTTATAAGGAGCCATGAGCCATTACAAAAGCTTATATAACACTTCTTGTAATGTGTTATACATGCAGGTGCATTTTGATCCTTTGGTGCATCCATACATGTTTTTATAGGAAGCATTGGGATGCTATGGAGGTCTTACAGCAGATCTTATAATGTGATTAAAGCACTGTTATTGGACTGTACACAGGTGGCTCAGAGAATGTGATTCCCATTCCACAGCCCTCTGTGGAGTATCCCGTCACTGCGACTCCGGGATGCTGGCCATCTAAGAAGAGTTGCAAAGAAAAAGCCATATCTCAGACTGGCCAATAAACAGAAAGGGCAAAAGAACACAGACACTGGACAAAGGAAGATATGGCTTTTTCTTTGCAACTCTGCCTAGAAGGCCAGCATCCCAGAGTCGCCTCTTCACTGTTGATGTTGAGACTGGTGTTTTGCGGGTATTATTTAATGAAGCTGCCAGTTGAGGACTTTTGAGGCGTCTGTTTCTCAAACTAGACACTCTAATGTACTTCTCCTCTTGCTCAGTTGTGCACAGGGGCCTCCCACTCCTCCCACAATTAGCCTTTTAAAATGATCAACTTGGAATATCTAACACAACGTGCCATTGGAACACAGGCGTGATGGTTGCTGTTAATGGGCCTCTGTACGCATTCCTAATTTTAATTTTTTTATTTTTTTAAAAATAGTTTTTCTTTCAAAAACAAGGAAACTTCTAAATGACCCCAAACTTTTGAATGGTAGTGTATATACTTATTTTTTTAATTATTTTTTTTACATTGTTTGCAAACTGATATGTAACACGTATTACTGTCAAAATAACATGCAAAACAGGCAAGCCCTCCCAAAAATAAAAAATATATATATTTTTTAAAAATTGTACTTATTTTTTTGCTCAAAATGTGGGTCTCAAAACAGGTGGGGCAGCCCTTAATGACAGGTCGCCACTGGATGTTATGCAACGTTTCAGAATGCTATTCTAGATGACAGACACTGTCGATCCATAAAGCGTTGCTGAAATAACCAATTAAATTGCACAACAAACACAGTTGGAAAATAGGCTGACTGATGACTCCACCGTGCAGCATGAGTCCGTATCCAATAATCAGAAGATGCTGTCCAACTGGTGTTTTTCTAGGTACTTGCTTAACCACTAGGTGCCAGTGACGACCAGGAGAGGCAAGCGCCGAAGCGCACAACTAGTCGTGGTTGCGAAAAGGCTGCATTTAGCGCTCCGGCACTGGAGTTGTATAGTGCTCTGCAGCATTAGGATATAGTCCTGGAGCTAAACGCCCTCTGAGCATCATTTATACCAAAAGACGATACTGCCTGTTCACGAAATTATTTCAAGAGACCTGCACTAGAAAGAAGTACATTGACATTCAGGAGAGGTCTTGGAGCTGACGAGGACAACATGAATTGCTTCTGGATACACACAATTTGGATCCCGGGGTTCTTTTTCATCTTTGGATTTCAAGGTACGGGTTGCATTCTGGTTCCTTTTTAATATAATTATGCTACTTTAGATTACCAGTCACATTACTCGTTTCAGTTTGGAGTTACAGAGGAATTAATACGCCTGCTGAGCCTCTGCTTTTACAGCTTTGATCGGCTACCTCTGGTGTCATCTAAGACTTATCCATCGTATTTATAACGTTCATCCTGGCCTATTTATTGCTCTCTTGACACAAATAGTGTATTTACGCACATAGAGAAGTAGGCTACACTTAACGCAGAGGGGAAAATATTGAAAAGTACTTGAAGATGACACCAATATGGTGGTGGGGGGGGGGCAGAGGAGTTCAGTTTGAATTGGCTTTAAATGATACAGTAACCTAAATAATGATACATAAAAGTGCATCCAATATTAATTTATTCAAGCCTTATTTTGCAAGATGAGTTGACTGAGAATACATTTAGGTTATAGCAACGACACTGGGAGTTGCAGGGCAAAGGACAGTAGAGGGGTTGAATGAACTAGTCCCATTCCTGCTTACCTTCAGACAGCTTCTTGTTATAGTATGTGCAATACAACATTTACACAACACCAATAGGCCTCCATTGAACAGATTGCTGGTGTTGTACTAAGGCAATGTCCACTAGTATGTAATCCCTCTCTTTCCACAGGTCCTCAAGCCTGTCTCATGGCTCATGGCTCTCATCTCTGATGGCCTCATGGCAGCATCCCACTACTAACACTAATATAGGAAATTGAGGGGTTGGCCTGCACAGGATTCAAACCCGCTACCTTGTCGTTCTGTCTTTTGGGTGTTCCAGATGATGCAGACTAATTCTAACTTGGCAAATGATTGCTGTTGTGACATGAATTTTGAAGTAATTTGGTTAGTTGTCTGACTCTAAATGGAGTTGCGTGTGCAGTAATGGTGTGCTGTGAAACCCAGCACAGTGGTCAATAAATAACTCAATGGGGCTTAATTAGGAAATGGCATTAGGGGCTTCCAGCTCTAACTCTATGAAATGCAATGCATGTTTCAGTCTTATCATGACAGGAGAATGTATGTTATAGGCAGCTGCCAGGGGCAGGTCTTCCTAATATACACTAGGTCTGTTTACATGGAACCACAGCAGGAGAGACACAACCACATTTCCACTTTGATCTGTCTGCTTAACCAGTCTGGCCATGTCTCACGCCTTGGGGCGGTGTCACAGGTTGGTGGCCTCGACCATGTCGGGCCCTCCTCGCTGGCCCACTTTTCCTCTTCATCTCACTGTAATGTACCCTTCTTATTGTATTAACCTAATGGTCATCTGTTAAATTCATTGGGTTAGGCAGGGCAAAATGCTGCTCTAAATGCCCACTGTTAATTTATCTGAGGAGATGGAGCCTCTTCTGAATGCAGTGCAGCCAACACGGTAATGAAACTGCATCATAGATCATTATACTGACCTACCAAGCAAAAAGGCAGTAACTGCTAATTTGGTCAAAAATGAGTTAATGTCCTTTTGCAAATTAAATGCATGTTTAATCATGTGGACAAGTATCTTGCCTCTATTGTATTGTGTTTTTTTTTTGAGAAAATGGGGGTCATGTTAGCAGTAACTGCATATAGTTACTGTGAAACCAACCAAAGCCGAGTAGTTACTGCCTTTTTGCTTGGTAGAGCAGTATAGTGGTCAGGAGAAAGTCACGTTTTTAGTATTGCTGCTTCATATTGCACATGTACTGTATTTGCTCTTCATATAACACATGTGCTGTTTGGGGCTTCACAGCACATACTATACAGTGGTGGATCGTTCCCTTACATACTGAATGTTGAAAAATAAACATTACTTTGCAGTTGAAAAAAGAGGAAGAAAATAACAGTTTGGCCTTGTGCCATGCATTTTCTTTCTTTGTTTTTTCCTTTCATCCTTTTCTAAAGGAAAGTATTAGGAACCTTGAGGTACAGAGTTGTTTAATGGTGTTGATGATGGTTATCTTTTCTGGGGGAAAATTACTTTTGTCAATTATCCTGAGATGGCATCACAGAAATGTCTTATTTGTCCTGTAATACAAATAATTGCCTTTCATGTGGTGATCAGTGCGCACTGGACCCTGGGAGGAACGTGATTGTGAAATATACTTTTCAAAGGAAAATTGTGCCATCGCCTCAAACAAGAGAACGCTCCTTAAATGAAGTGAGAGGATGTTAGATTCTGTAATCTGTTTAGACTGGCCTCAGCGATTGCCCCCAAAACAGCCTTGGATGGAGAACAAAGAAACATTACCCAATTCCCTTGAAATAAACTGGCATGCGCACAGGAAATAAGCACACATTCAGAAATGAATTGGAAAGATAGAGTTAAACAGTCTAAATAATGAATGATATTGGAGGATTTGTATTCATGCTCGGTCTCGCCGGGCCTTTAACTGGAGTCCGCGTTGATCTCTCTTTGGGGACTAGCAATTTTCCTCCCCACTTTAGAGTCCAAAGACTCCCCCTGTTGGAACAGATCCGAATGAATTGACTCCAGTGTGTGTTGTTGGATATTCCTGTATTCCAACCATGTCTCTGTGGTTGTTTGTAGCCGCAGGGAGGAAGGGTGGTGGGGTTCCACTGAGGTGAGGTGAGCTGGGCTGGGGAATGCTGTAAATACTGTGCTGTGGTCACAGGGAGGGAGGGACAGAGAGGAGGAAGCAGAGACAGGGCCTGTGTTGGGTCTGGAATAAAATACAACAGAGACAATCACAGCAATACATCTTTATACTCTCCCAGCACCACCTCGCTTTCGGCCTCTTTAATGTCGGCTACGCTTCACTTCCCATCCCAGGAAAATTGCAATTAGCTCTGTGTTCCCTGTACAAGGCTTCTGGTGCCTGTGATCCTCTGGTACTTTGATGTGAAACACAGATCACTAACCGTAAACTTGGTGTCTGTTGGTGGGGCTTCTCTCCTCATGCTCAGTGGGGATGTTGTTGGTTTTCCAGAGCGCAGGATTGGTGGGCACAGGAGATGTTGGAGAGGTTTGGAAATAAAAAGCAGTGTTGACTGCCTTTAGTTCTGTTACTATCACTTTTTATCATTAGCACGTTGAATTTAGCTGACATTTCCTTCACAAAGTTTTATTTAAATAGGCAAGTCAGTTAAGAACAAATTCTTATTTATGATGACAGTCTACCTACAGGGTCAGCAGCTGGAGCAAATCAGGGTTAAGTGCCTTGCTCAAAGACACATCAACAGGTTTTTTCACCTTGTCGGCTCAGGTATTCGAACCAGCGACCTTTCGGTTACTGGCCCAATGCTCTAACCCCTAGGCTACTGCAGCCCCCTAAAGTGAAAGCATATAACACATAACTCACTGTGAATTCACAAGCAGGGCCATAGTTAGGGTCTGAGTTTAGTGAGGTCCGGAGGGGGTGATATTTCCGCAGCTTTAAAAGGCAATTTCCTGCAATTATACACATTTTGCCATGAGTTATGCCAATATGATTTCGGAGTTAGTGACTAACAAAATCAATGGGAGCCCCCTGGAGGTCAGAGCCCCAGGCACATGCTCTGCGTGCCCGGTCGGTAATTCGGCCATGATTACTACAAGTTTAGTTAGCTGGCTAGACTAATTTACCAATCTAAAAATGTTTAACTGACATGGTCTAACTGAAAATACAGAGATCCGGACTTCGCTCTCCTTATATGTAGCTACGGCCTTGCTCACAATCTACAAAGACCGATGGCAAACAAACTGTCTATTCATGGAGACAATATAATACAATTCTGTTGAGCAGCACACCAAAGCTGTAATAATTTTAAATCAGAAGGTTGAAACGCATGAAAGCAACTGAAATGTTGAACCCCTAGACAAATAACGAATGCGTAGAGGGAAGCCAAAATATACCCCTATGCAAAAATCTAATCAATTTTTCTTCACACACAATGTTGGAATTTGGCAGATCTATACTTTGCTACTTATGTTTCTAGAAAGTCTTCTAATAACTAAATGAAGAATAAATGAGGAAATTATCTTATTAGTATTATTATTACTTTGCCTTCCAGTCCCTGACATTACGTTCTCTCTGCTTCTGAATCTCAAGTCCAACTTCAGAGGTTTTACTTCCTTTCATAGTGATGCAAGTCCAGGATCATCTTCTTGCTTGTATAGAAGTAGTGTACCACTGTTGTAATGAAGACAGCAATACTCCTTCTGTGCATGCCTTGAACAGGCCGGCCTGATCCTTATTTGTGACCTCTATAACCGGCCTACTCAGCCACTCTGCATTTTTCATCAACCCAATGCTAAGTGCAGTTGTTTCCCAGCTGTTTGCTGTCTGGCTGGGTTAGGATGTCGTTGGTGTGTCTTACATGCACACAGGCAGGGACATACATTATGTTTCTGCTTGGTACCTGGGCGAATACAGTGCATTCGGAAAGTATTCAGACCCCTTCTATTTTTCCACATTTTGTTACGTTACAGCCTTATTCTATAACAACCCCCTCATGAATCTACATACAATACCCCATAATAACAAAGCAAAAAATGGATTTTAGAAATGTTTGCAAATGTATAAATACAAAATTGTGCAAGTATTGCAATGGGACTCGAAATTCAGCTCAGGTACATCCTGTTTCATTGATTATCCTTAAGATGTTTCTACAACTTGATTGTAGTCCACTTGTGGTAAATTCAATTGATTGAACATGATTTAGAAAAGCCCACACCTGTCAATATATGGTCCCACAGTTGACAGTGCATGTCAGAGTAAAAATCAAGCCATGAGGTCGAAGGAATTGTCCGTAGAGCTCCGAGACAGGATTATGTCGAGGCACAGATCTGGGGAAGGGTACCAAAACATTTTTGCAGCATTGAAGGTCCCCAAGAACACAGTGGCCTCCATCATTCTTAAATGGAAGAAGTTTGGAACCACTAAGACTCTTCCAAGAGCTGGCCGCTCGGCCAAACTGAGCAATCGGGGGAGAAGGGCCTTGGTCAGGGAGGTGACCAAGAACCCAATGTCACTGACAGAGCTCCAGAGTTCCTCTGTGGAGATGGGAGAATCTTCCAGAAGGAAAACCATCTCTGCAGCACTCCACCATCAGGCCTTTATGGTAGAGTGGCCAGACGGAAGCCACTCCTCAGCAAAAGGCACATGACAGCCTGCTTGGAGTTTGCCAAAAGGCACCTAAAGGACTCTCATACCATGAAAACAAGATTATCTGATCTGATGAAGTCAAGATTGAACTCTTTGGCCTGAATACCAAGCGTCATGTCTGGAGGAAATCTGGCACCATCCCTACGGTGAAACATGGTGGTGGCATCATCATGCTGTGGGGATGTTTTTCAGCGGCAGGGACTGGGAGACTAGTTAGAAAACCTGCTCCAGAGCGCTCAGGACCTCAGACTGGGGCGAAAGGTTCACCTTCCAACAGGACAACGACCCTAAGCACACAGCCAAGACAATGCAGGAGTGGCTTCGGGACATGTCTCTGAATGTCCTTGAGTTTCCCAGCCAGAGCTCAGACTTGAAACCGATCGAACATCTCTGGAGAGACCTGAAAATAGCTGTGCAGCGATGCTACCCCTCCAACCTGATAGTTGAGAGGATCTGCAGAGAAGAATGGGAGATTAAGGCTGTAATGTAACAAAATGTGGAAAAAGTCAAGGGGTCTGAATACTTTCCAATAGGAGGTGTACCTGTGGATGTATTTCAAGGCCTACCTTCAAACTCAGTGCCTCTTTGCTCGACATCATGGGAAAATCAAAAGAAATCAGCCAATAACTTTTTTTTAGACCTCCATAAGTCTGGTTCATCCTTGGGAACAATTTCCAAATGCCTGAAGGTACTCAAGTATAAACACCATGGGACCACGCAGCCGTCATACCGCTCAGGAAGGAGACACGTTCTGTCTCCTAGAGATGAATGTACTTTGGTGCAAAAAGTGCAAATCAATCCCAGAACAACAGCAAAGGACCTTGTGAAGATGCTGGAGGAAACAGGTACAAAAGTATCTATATCCACAGTAAAACAAGTCCTATATCGACATAACCCGACATAAGCTTTGCTGCAGGAGGGAGTGGTGCACTTCACAAAATAGATGGCATCATGAGGAAGGAAAATTATGTGGATATATTGAAGCAACATCTTTGCTTGGCCGCAAATGGGTCTTCCGAATGGACAATTACCCCAAGCATACTTCCAAAGTTGTGGCAAAATGGCTTAAGGACAACAAAGTCAAGGTATTGGAGTGGCCATCACAAAGCCCTGACCTCAATCCTATAGGACATTTGTGGGCAGAACTGAAAAAGCGTGAGTGAGCAAGGAGGCCTACAAACCTGACTCAGTTACACCAGTTCAGTCAGGAGGAATGGGCCAAAATTCACCCAACTTATTATGGGACGCCTGTGGTAGGTTACCCGAAACGTTTGACTGGGAATGTGATGAAAGAAATAAAAGCTGAAATAAATTATTCTCTCTACTATTATTCTGACATTTAACATTCTTAAAATAAAGTGGTGATCCTAACTGACCTAAGACAGGGAATTGAGTTTAAATGTATTTGGCTAAGGTGTATGTAAACCTCCGACTTCAACTGTACCTATCTCTCAGCCTTTGTTTTACCAGTCCTCTCTACAACACCTGGCATACGTAAGTGTGCTTCAGTTACTCCAGAATAGGCTCGGAAAAATCTTTCATCTGTCAGGTTCCAGCTCACTACCAGAGTGTAGTCTTTACAATGTTAAGCTATCAAAACACTCTTTCAATGGAGGACTTAAAACACAGTGTTTTTCCCGGACCACATACTCCATTTTGTCTCGCACAGTGTTTAATAAACACTTCCTTGGCTCCATTTCATGCATTTCAAGCCTTCTGGTTTCATCTTGGCTTTACTGGCATCTGCACATCTCCAGCATTCCCAGAAGACAGTTATCTATTTTTTCCAGTGACAAGGGGTGATCATTCGAACTGGAATTGATTCTGGCACTCTAAAGCAATTTTATCCTCACGTGGCTGGGAAATGTCAGCTAATAATTGTAATTAATCTCTATAGATTATTAATGATACAAAATGTCTCAAGAAATGTTAGGGTGTGGTGAACCTTGCAGGAAAGCAATTTGTCTCATGTTCTCTTTTTAATATCCACTGCCGTCCTTCTCCTCTGGATTCCAGACCCTTACCTGTTTTCCCAAAGCTCTGTAATTAAGATCGACTTCATAATTGTGAATGGATCCGTTTCAGACCGTGGTTTCCCTCCTAATAGACTTTAAGAAACAACCACTGACAGACAGATAGTGCTGTCTTGGTGAGTGTTCTGTTTGCAATATTTAGACTGAGCTTTAGAGAGTTATGAACCTGAGGCTTTTAGTTTTAGTTCTGTTTCCAGTCTTTCCACCAGCCAGACAGCATCTTGGTTTGACATGTGTGCAACAGGGAGTGTTTTCTATTTTCTTGTTTATTGGGGTGCCGAACCTATCCTCCGGAGATTTCAGATTTAATTCGAGGAAATTACACTTTGTAATTTTCATTAGTAACTTTTCCGCTTTCAGTTCAGTAGTAGAAAAAATGGTTGTAAACTCTGTTTTCCGCAAACATAATCTTGTTACCAGTCTGATAATGAATCACCAAATCCCAATGCACTAATGGAATTAGATGATTATTGCGTCGAGAAACGTGGGACACACACTGACTACCATTGTAAAGGTACCTGGGCTGTGGTAAGCTGGTCCAGACATTGGAATGCGAGTGAGACATTAAAAATAGATCTCTGAGAAATAAGTAATATGACGTCTAAACGTCAGTACCTGTATACATCCGATCATAGAATAAAGTCTGCTTGGTTCGTTCCCAGGCTGTGTCGCAGCCGGCCGTAACCGGGAGACCCATGAGGCAGCGCACAATGGCCCAGCGTCGTCCGGGTTAGGGAAGGGTTTGGCCGGCCGGGATATCCTTGTCCCATCGCGCTTTAGCGACTCCTGTGACGGGCCTGGCACATGCACGCTGACACGGTCGCCAGGTATACGGTGTTTCCTCCGACACATTGGTGCGGCTGCCTTCCGGGTTAAGCCGAGTCTTTACTGGAGTTGTCTTCCAAACAGGGAGGTTTATCAAAGTAGCACAATATGACGTTTCAGATTCAAGGATCTGTGAGCTTTATTACTGTATAACAACTGCATAAACACGTTTTGTAGAGTACTATTGTTCGAGCGCTGAAGGACAGACATTCTTCTGGCATGAATTATGGGGTATTCATCTCTCTCTTTCTTAATCAGTATGCTGACACGGTGATCCTTTTGAAAACTGCTCCGCCAGTCTGTTGTGTCATTGCATTTGTCAGTCTGTTCTTAATTCCTTCATTAGAACAGCCACTAATAACACATTTGAGGTTTATTATATTTCCCAGGCATGACTGCTTCGGGCCTCCTCCTGCTCCTGCTCATTCCTACAGGGAGTGGGGAGTGGGAGTAGAGAGCTGGCAGCGGGAACACGGGAGGAATCCTTAATTGGTTTGTGAGGAAATTCTGGGTGAGCTTGGAGTACATCCCAATTTCCTCCTTCAGGAGCCAAAATGAGTCTAAGAAAGGAAAATAAAGAGACTTGAAAAGGCATTTGGAACCAAAATAAAGAAGTAGCTCAGTTTGTCTTCTTCCTCCCCCAGTTATCACAGCAATCTAAATGAGGCTTCCACCCCATGTAGGGTCAGCTGTTATGGGACACATTCGCTGGACCTTTCATCCTGTGTTTTTGCCACTGATTTGCAGTGCCTCAATGAGCGATGTGCATCTACTAAGAGAGAACACCCTCAGCGGCTTGAATACTCCAAGCCCCCGTTCTCAAAATATACAAGCATCTTACCCCAGAGTGGTTGGTGGGGTTTTATTACTAGAGGCACTGACTTTGAAAAACAATTGAAGCCTAGCACTTATTTTGACGGTATGAAACGAGAATTAAGATTTAAAATATGCTTGCTTCACAATATGAAAGTTATATTTGAACACTTAAACAGACTGGTTGAAGAAGTTTTATTTTTTTCCATGTAACAATAGACTACATAGTATTTGTCTGAAAGTGTTATTAGCAGTCAAGTCCTTGCCTCTTACTTTGTTTTCTCAATTTCAAAGTGCATTGGAGAAGAGGATCCAAGGTCTCGCTGTTGGACTTCCTCCTCCTTTGAGCTTTGAGAGGAATTGAGGACCATGGACAGAGGAAGCAAGGATTTGACAGCTCCTAACATTTTCAGACAGCCATAGTTTCTTCTATGATGTGCTTGGCTTTTACCCTTGGCTTTTACCCCTATGTTTGGGTCAAAGACAAGCATTGTGCATTAGCGGTAATTTATTTGAGCACCAGCCATGAAAAGGTTTTAAAAACCAAAGCATTTATCTACCATTATTAAAGGGGTAAATTCATACCACATAACACAAAGCATTTTCTAAAGACTCTCTTGGGAGTAATTTGTCTTGTCCTTGTACTGTATATGTCCAGAAATATAATCATGCTATCTTTCCCACATCTAACACTGTCCTCTGGCTGGTCTAGCTTGCTTTGTTGTTCAAACACAAGTCTTGCTCATATTATTTTCATCATATTAACATTTGTTTTGAGTATTCGCAGACATTGTCACATTTGTCACAATGAGCCAGCATGATTTTTAGCTTGAATAATTGATTGTCTTGTTTATGGGAAGCTCTAAATAACAGCCTCCTTATGTGACACTAACAAACTCTGGGCTTTAAAACGTTAATCAACATGAGAATTGGGGACTAATGCGATCTCCATCATGGTCTTTAACAGCTAAATTACAATGTTTTCCCAGGAAGCATTCTTTTAACTGTAGAGATTTGAAATTGCTGCATTATCAGATGATGAATATGGTTGTAAGCAGCGACAACAGTCACCAGTCGATCTGCTTTAACATGAGAATGCTGTATCGTATTACATTCAATCATGATGATAATCCATGATTTGAGAGGATCTGCAGAGAAGAATGGGGGAAACTTTCCAAATACAGGTGTGCCAAGCTTGTAACGCCATACCTAAGAAGACTCGAGGCTGTAATTGCTGCCATAGGGGTTTTAACAAAGTACTGGTCTGAATACTTATGTAAGTGTGATATTTCCGTTTTTTATTTGTTATAAATGTGCAACAATTTCTTAACCTGTTTTTGTTTTGTAATTACCATTACCATTTAAGGGTTTGCTAGAATAAAATACATAGGTGATTGAAACGGCGTAGTAATCCTTTTGTTCCAATACCAGATTTGAATTGACGCGACCTTAACAGTTCCAGAAATGCAAGGACTTTGTCCAAATGCATAGAAGGGTGAATTTTCAATGTAGAGGTGACGACTGATATGTGGAATGGGGAATTTTCGACGAAGAACAACCAGAATACTTTGAACCAAGTCTCACTAAAGAAGAAGTGATTAGATCTTAGTGGTCATGGTTAGCAGACTGCAGTTGGTGAACGCGCCTTAAGACGAACACAGACAATCTCTCTACAGACGATCCAACCAGAAAGACTCTCCCATGGACCAGAGTCATCTATCTAAGCCAAGCTCAAACCATAAATATCTAATTGCATTATCTTTTCCGAATGGGCGGATATTTAAGTGCATATGTATTGATATTGATTTGAGCAGATATGAGCAGATCTCCCATAGTGACTATCATTCCTTTTCCCAAGAGCCTTTCCACTCTTTCGTTTCATCCAACCCCTCCCCTTTCTTTTGGTGTAACTAGCCGTCATATCAGAAGAGTCCACTAGGGGCTTTTCTATTATGTGTATATATACAGTTGAAGTCGGAGGTTTACATACACCTTAGCCAAATACATTTAAATTCAGTTTTTCACAATTCCTGACATTTTATCCTAGTAAAAATTCCCTGTCTTAGGTCAGTTAGGATCACCACTTTATTTTAAGAAGAGAATGCTTTATTTCAGCTTTTATTTCTTTCATCACATTCCCAGTGGGTCAGAAGTTCACATACACTCAATTAGTATTTGGTAGCATTGCCTTTACATTGTTTATCTTCCCCACAATAAATTGGGTGAATTTTGGCCCATTCCTTCTGATTGAGGTCATTGTCCATTTGGAAGACCAATTAGCGAACAATCTTTAACTTCCTGGTGTCTTGAGATGTTGCTTCAATATATCCACATAATTTTCCTTCCTCATGATGCCATCTTTTTTGTGAAGTGCACCAGTCCCTCCTGCAGCAAAGCACCCCCACAACATGATGCTGCCACCCCCGTGATTCACAGTTTGGATTGTGTTCTCCAGCTTGCAAGCCTCCCCCTTTTTCCTCCAAACATAACAATGGTTATTATTGCCAAACAGTTCTATTTTCAGAGCAAAATACATTTCTCCAAAAAGTAAGATCTTTGTCCCCATGTGCAGTTGCAAACCGTAGTCTGGCTTTTTTATGGCGGTTTTGGAACAGTGGCTTCTTCCTTGCTGAGCGGCCTTTCAGGTTATGTCGATATAGGACTCGTTTTACTGTGGATATAGATACTTTTGTACCTGTTTCCTCCAGCATCTTCACAAGGTCCTTTGCTGTTGTTCTGGGATTGATTTGCAATCCAAATCCTTTTTGAACCAAAATACGTTAATCTCTAGGAGACAGAACGCGTCTCTATTCTGAGCGGTATGACGGCTGCGTGGTCCCATGGTGTTCTACTTGCGTACTATTGTTTGTACAGATGAACGTGGTACCTTCAGGCGTTTGGAAATTGGTCCCCAAGGATGAACCAGACTTGTGAAGGTCTACAATTTCTCGGCTGATTTCTTTTGATTGTCCCATGATGTCGAGCAAAGAGGCACTGAGTTTGAAGGTAGGTCTTGAAATACATCCACAGGTACACCTCCAATTCACTCAAATGATGTCAATTAGCCTATTAGAAGCTTCTAAAGCCATGACATCATTCTCTGGAATTTTCCAAGCTGTTTAAAGGCACAGTCAACTTAGTGTATGTAATTACTTGTGTCATGCACAAAGTAGATGTCCTAACTGACTTGCCAAAACGATAGTTTGTAAACATTAAATCTGTGAAGTGGTTGAAAAGTGGCTGATTGTTGATTTGGAGTGAGTGTTATGGAGCTCCTCGTCCCAGCGTGGCATCCAGAATGCAATCGAAATCTTGGTGAGGATATCTTTGATCAACGACGAGAGGTGTTCCCTGGCATGTGTCCATCGCATTGACGAGAGCCACTCTGGCGTTATGCAGAACCGGAAAGATGACATTCTTGGCAGGTGAAGTGGCCGACCACGCTCTGGGAGGAGGGGATCGGGAGAAGGAAATGGGGGACTTTGCCAGGCATCGATCACACACACAGCCACGTGAGACCTCAGAAACAGAAGGCATCTCAATCTGTAGTCCTTGGCTCGCTCCGCCGCTCAGTGCTGGCATTCTATTGTGTGAAAGCAACACAGTGGAGAGTAGAATACCTTTCACCAGGAGACACACAACACATCACTGTGGCAAAGCTGCACCGCTCTGTCTTTGAATTCCTGCGGTAACTCTGACACGTTGGCTCGGGTAAGTCCGACTAGGGAGAGGGCGGAGCTATGGATGAACTTTGTTTACCATTTGGGTCAGTTTATTTTTTTTTACACTCACATTACCGACTATGTATTAAAAAACACAAATAAACCCCTTACAATGGCTTGTACAAGCTAGATAGAATAAAGCCAGTATGATCCCAGCTCACAATCAGACACATTGGTGACATTTGGTAAATGTTCTCTTACTAAAGGCCTGAGTAATATCGAGTGGTAAGAATATGTGCCAAAACTAACCAGAACAACCACAGTGTTTTAATTATTTACATGTTTTTGCCTTCTACAAGAGCTTGTATATAATTTGTATTTACAGTCCAAAGCCCATATTGGACAGACAGTTTGTATTTGTGTTTATTAGGGATCCCCATTATCTGTTGCCAAGGCATTAAGGCACCTACATCACACATAAAACAAAAGCTAAAACAGTGCATCATATAACATTATTACACCACTACATACAGTGCATTCGGAAAGTATTCAGACCCCTTGACTTTTATAGCCTTATACCTAAAATTCATTAAATAGTTTTTTCCCCTCAATCTACACACAATACCCCATAAAGACAAAGCAAAAACAGTTTTTTAAAAAGCAAAGAGAAAATCTCAGACATTTCAAGTGGCATTATATTTCACTGAGTGGCTCTATTGCACTTTCAATGTCACGTTCTTCATGCAGCTCCACATATATTAAGGATTATATTTCAATGAGACGCAATTCTGGTCACTGGTCTTTATTGATTACGATTTTAAAAGGCTTTAGGGAAAACATGATAATGTCTCAAGCTTTGCAGACCGTTGGTTATATATTTACTTGGCAACTTTTTTATATTAACTATTAACATAGTCACCTTAGCTGACATATTAATTATGGTTACTCATGGTAAAATGTTCTTTATAAACTGGGTGGTTTGAGCCTTGAATGCTGGTTGGCTGGCAGCCGTGGTATATCAGACCATATACAATGGGTATTTTATTTTTTACTGCTCTGATTACGTTGGTAACCAGTTTATAATAGCAATAAGGCAACTCGGGGGTTTGTGGTATATGGCTAATATATCACGGCTAAGGGCTGTATCCAGGCACTCCGCATTGCGTTGTGCGTAAGAACAGCCCTTAGCCGTGGTATATTGGCCATATACCACACCCCCCCGGGCTTTATTGTTAAATATAAATGGTCCTCTGTAGCTCAGTTGATAGAGCAGCATTTCCCAAACTGCACGTTATGGTTTTTGCTCTAGCACTACTTAGATTATTCAAATAATCAAAAGCTTGATGATGAGTTGGTTATCTGAATCAGCTGTGTAGTGCTAAGGCAAAAACCAAAACGTGCACCCCTTGGGGTCCCGAGGACTGAGTTTGGGAAAAAACTGTTGTAGAGCATGGTGCTTACAACCCCAGGATAGTGGGTTCGATTCCCAGGACCACCTATATGTAAAATGTATGCATTCATGACTGTAAATCGCTTTGGATGAAAGCGTCTTATAAAAGGAATATATTATTATACAGAATATTACTGTAATGACATATAACCAGTCTCAGTGAAATCACTGTATCACCACCAGTGGTATATTGGAGGGTAAGCACATGTAAACTCTGTTTACGGTCCTTTATTCACCGTGAACAGAGACCAGCGTTTATCCAACCTACTGATCACTACATGTAAAACGTCTAGAGATGGATTTTTCTGTGCAGATATCTGTCCACCTTCCCTTTCAAGTCCTGTGAGATTGACTGTCTGTGTAGTTTTCGGTTTTGACATGTTGATGTTCTGTTTTCATTCTCGAAATGAGATGAACACAGTCTGAGATCATTTGGTTGTTCCTAATTGTTTTCCAGGATTAGTAGTGATCTTCAATGCAGAGGTAATGACTACACACACAGAGACCGAGTGATAATGACAACAGATAAACAGACATTAAAGTGATGCTGTTAACGGACTCATATTTGTCATTGAATTGGGGATTTTCAATGTGGGGCTGTGGCAGACACCACACTTTGGAGTTGATGTGAAGGGGTGATAACAAAAGCATTTAAATTGCAACCATTAGCTTTTCAAAAGCCCTCAGATTTCTCCTGCTGATATGAGCACTCTAGATGAGAAAGTGATAATGTGGTTTTAATTATTTTTTGTTGTTAAACATATGTTTGAAACCATTGAACCGTGCTGATAGAGGAGACCGGTTCCGGGCTGCGGACCTTTGCTGGAGGTCCCGGGCTGTGGACCTTTGCTGGAGGTTCCGGGCTACAGACCTTTGCTGGAGGTTCCAGGCTGCTGACCTTCGCTATAAGCTTCGGGCTGTGGACCTTCGCTGGAGGTTCCGGACTACGGAACTTCGCTGGAGGTTCCGGGCTACGGATCTTCGCTGGAGGTTCCGGGCTACGGAGGGCCGGCACGGGACGTACCGGACTGGGGAGGCGCACTGGTTGTTGGGTGTGTGGAGCCGGCACAGGAAGCACCTGCCTGGGCGCACGCACTGGAGGTCGGGTGCGGGGAGTTCTTCCAGAACCTCTCCAAAATGCTCCTGCAAATACACCTCCTGCTCTTTGCTCTGCGCCCCCCATTTGTACCTCGGCATCATTAGTAATGGACTATAATCATTAGTCCAACAGTTGCAAACAATAATTTTATTTGACAAATTCAGGCATGTTTATCCCCGTTTTTCAGAGGGATGCTAACATAGCATCCCTCTGTTTGAGCAGGCTAAACTAGCTGGCTGCATTTGCTAGCTAAGTAAGTGAAACTGAAAGTCTCTATATCTCTCCCCTGCTTCTCCTTCACTTTGAACTGTTAAACTATTGTCTTTCTCTCTCTTTGATTCAACTACTCATCACATTTTATGCACTGCAGTGGTAGCTAGCTGTAGCTTATGCTTTCTGTACTAGATTCATTCTCTGATCCTTTGATTGGGTGGACAATATGTCAGATCATGCTGCAAGAGCTCTGATAGGTTGGAGGCCGTCCTCTATAGAAGGGGGTGAGAAACATGAGCCTCCTAGGCTTTCTATTGAAGTCAATGTACCCAGAGGATAACGGAAGCTAGCTGTCCTCTGGCTACACCATGGTGCTATCCTACAGAATGCTGTTGAGGCTACTGTAGACCTTCATTGCAAAATAGTGTTAATTAATTATTTTGTGATGTGATTATGCTTAGTTTTATCTAAAAAGGATAACTTTTTAAATGATTTCAACATTTTATATTTATGAAATTCACCGAGGAGGATGGTCCTCCCTGCCTCCTTTGAGGAGCCTCCACTGGTAAACTCCCTTGAATATTAAAACACAGGGGGATGATATTGATATACTGTAAGAAATGCCTCTGTAAAAAATGCAGCACCGAGCAGAGGTGAAGATGGTATACTGTGTCAGAGCTCTCCATTGCTGTCAATTAAGGGGCCATATCAACTGGCTGTGTTAATTCAAGACTGGTTGGAGTTATGTGAGAAATAGAAAACACTCTATAGTACTTATACAGTATACACATAGTATAGTCCACATAAGAAAATAGTATGATTTGCTACAAGTACAGTTGAAGTCGGAAGTTTACATACACTTAGGTTGAAGTCATTAAAACTCGTTTTTCAACCAATCCACAGATTTCATGTTAACAAACTATAGTTTTGGCAAGTCGGTTAGGACATCTACTTTGTGCATGACACAAGTAATTCTTCCAACAATTGTTTACAGACAGATTATTTAACTTATATTTCACTATATCACAATTCCACTGTGCCTTTAAACAGCTTGGAAAATTCCAGAAAATTATGTCATGGCTTTAGAAGCTTCTGATAGGCTAATTTACATAATTTGAGTCAATTGGAGGTGTACCCGTGGATGTATTTCAAGGCCTACCTTAACTCAGTGCCTCTGCTTGACATCATGGGAAAATCAAAAGAAATCAGCCAAGAATTGTAGACCTCTACAAGTCTGGTTCATCCTTGGGAGCAATTTCCAAAAGCCTGAAGGTACCACGTTCATCTGTACAAACAATAGTATGTAAGTATAAACACCATGGGACCACACAGCCCTCATACCGCTCAGGAAAGAGACGCGTTCTGTCTCCTAGAGATGAACGTACTTTGGTGCGAAAAGTGCGAATCAATCCCAGAACAACAGCAAAGGACCTTGTGAAGATGCTGGATGAAACAGGTACAAAAGTATCTATATCCACAGTAAAACTAGTCATATATCGACATAACCTGAAAGGCCGCTCGGCAAGGAAGAAGCCACTGCTCCAAAACCGCCATAAAAAAGCCCAACTACGTTTTGCAACCGCACATGGGGACAAAGATCATACTTATAAAGAAATATCCTCTGGTCTGATGAAACAAAAATAGAACTGTTTGGCCATAATGACCATCGTTATGTTTGTAGGAAAAAGGGGGAGGCTTGCAAGCCGAAGAACACCATCCCAATCGTGAAGCACGGGGGTTTCAGCATCATGTTGTGGGGGTGCTTTGCTGCAGAGGGACTGGTGCACTTCACAAAATAGATGGCTTCGTGAGGAAGGAAAATTATGTGGATATATTGAAGCAACATCTCAAGACATCAGTCAGGAAGTTAAAGCTTGGTTGCAAATGGGTCTTCCAAATGGACAATGACCCCAAGCACACTTCCAAAGTTGTGGAAAAATGGCTTAAGGACAACAAAGTCAAGGTATTGGAGTGGCCCTGTAACCTCAATTATATCGAAAAATCTGTGGGCAGAACTAAAAAAGCGTGTACCAGCAAGGAGGCCTACAAACCTGACTCAGTTACACCAGATCTGTCAGGAGGAATGGGCCAATATTTACCCAAATTATTGTGGGAAGCTTGTGGAAGGCTACCCGAAACGTTTGACCCAAGTTAAACAATTTAAAGGCAATGCTACCAAATACTAATTGAGTGTATGTAAACTTCTGATCCACTGGGAATGTGATGAAAAGAACATCTAGCTGCTCAAGAGCACCCTTACCTGCCGATCTATAAAATATGTCTAGCATGGGTAGGATGGTCATCTGAATCAGGGTTAGTTTGGCAGCTGGAGTGAAAGAGGAACCATTACGATAGAGGAAACCAAGTCTAGATTTGACTTTAGCCTGCAGTTTTGATATGTGCTGAGAGAAGGACAGTGTACCGTCCAGCCGTACTCCCAAGTATTTGTATGATATGACTACCTCAAGCTCTAAACCCTCAGAGGTAGTAAACACACTTGTGGGGAGAGGGGCCTTTTTCTTACCAAACCACATGACCTTTGTTTTGGAGGTGTTCAGAACAAGGTTAAGGGCAGAGAAAGCTTGTTGGATACTAAGAAAGCTTTGTTGTAGAGCGAATAGCTTCCTACTGCCTGAGGTATGTTGTTTATGTAAATTGAGAAGAGCGTGGGGCCTAGGTTAGAGCCTTGGGGTACACCCTTGGTGACAGGCAGTGGCTGAGACAGCAGATGTTCTGACTTTATACACTGCAGTCTTTGAGAGAGGTAGCTAGCAAACCAAGCCAAAGACCCCTCAGAGACACCAATACTCCTTAGCCAGTCCACAAGAAGGGAATGGTCTAACATATCAAAAGCTTTGGCCAAGTCAATAAAAATAGCACCACAACATTGCTTAGAGTCAAGGGCAATGGTGACATCAATGAGGACCTTTAATGTTGCAGTGACACACCCATAACCTTAGCAGAAACCAGATTGCATTCTAGAGAGAATACTATAGACATCAAGAAAGACAGTCAGTTTATTATTGACAAGTTTTTCCTAAATAAAAATAGGGCTATAACAGTTAGGATCAGCTTGATCTCCCCCTTTAAATAAAGGACAAACCGTTGCTGCCTTCCAAGCAATGGGAACCTCCCCAGAGAGGAGAGACAGGTTAAAAAGGTCAGCGATGGTAGGGGCAGCAACCTTAAAGAAGAATGGTTCTAAACCATCTGACCCAGATGTTTTTTTTGGGTCAAGTTTAAGGAGCTCCTCTAGTACCTCTGACTCAGTGACCGCCTGCAGGGAGAAACTTTGCAGCGGGGCAGGGGGAAAAGAGGGAGGAGCATTTGCCTGAACGAGAGCCAGTCAGCCTGAGTACGCGTGTGCCAAAGCTTTCGCCAAATGCAATTCTTGAGGTGGAGTAACTCTGCAAGATCACGGTCGAACCAGGGGCTGAACCTGTTTTTAATTCTCCATTTTCTTTATGGGGGCATGTTTGTTAACAAAACCAGTGAAAATATCAAATAACCAGGTCCAGGCATCTTCGACAGAGGCGATCAAGCTGATTCTATACCAATTTACAGAGGCCAGGTCATTGAAGGAAGGCTTGCTCATTAAAGTTTTTACCAAGCGCCTTTGACAAATCAGGACATGTCGATTCACTGAGCAACCATTACGAACACAGGCTGTAAGACAGAATCATTCTGCCACTATGACATTGTTTGGTTCGAGCCTCAATGTGTCGTTGTCCTGCAACGTGACAAATTACTTCCTGTTATGTTACGTAACAGCAGACAACTCAAACACTTTCATCCCACCGCCTGTCTGTTTGTTTGTCTGTCTGTCTGACTCTCTGATGACACTGTGACGTGGTGTAGCCCCTGAGTGTGTGAAGCAACAGAGCTGTAGGTTCAGAAGATGTAGCCGTGATGACACAGTACTACTGTGACCTCACTATGACCTTTCTGCCATGCCCTAATTCCAGGCTTGTAAACTAGTATTGACATGCTACTGTGTCTCATACAGTGATAGTGAATTGAATTTGAAGAAATGTATTAGATTGTAAAGATTTGTTTTATGTTTTCCAAATTGATGGCCAAACTGAGCCAATCCAAGCTGAGCTGTACTGGGCTGACCTGGTGGTTACGCTTCCTCCATACTTGCTGGAACCATGCTGGAAAGGATATAAGAAGAAAATATCCAAGCCAGCACAGTATGGTTTGGGTCGGCCCTATAGTGTGAATCAGTCATAGCTTTTCTGTTGCGGTGGTGGAACTCAACCTTGTTTCATCCTCAAGAGGCTGATGGAAGAAATGTTCTTAGATCGTATTACCAGGCTAGAAAACAGCTTGTCCTCATTGCCAGTGTGCTTCAGCCAGGTTTTCATGTTGGTGGCTGTGGCAGCGTAAGGTATCTTGAGAGAAGAGTCAATTAACCTGATAGCTGACAACTCAAGGTTTATAATAACAAAGACAGTTTGTCATGAACCACATTGAAAGGTTCTCAAATTGAAGTGACTATATTTTTCCATTTGTCAAAGAGGTTGTGTTCATTTACTTGTTTAATAATGAAATGTATTGACTTGAATTGGAATGAATTAATGTCCATTTAGAATCTCATAATTTCACTTGAAAGGTTTTTCCCCTTATCACCGTTCAGTACATAATTTAAAGGACTTATGTTCAGCTCAGCAAGAAGCCAGAGCGTCACTTGACTTCACTAACGTTTCCGATCCAGTGGTATCGGTTCTGACGTGTTGTTTGTCTGTTTCACAGGATCCTTCTCATGTCCTGGTGATTTCTGGAGTATGGCACTGATTTAAAAGGGATGGGACTATTTTACTTACTGAGTTGTGTTAGAGGATGCAACACACCACTTAGTTAAGCTACTGATGTCCTTGATAGTTTGTTGATGTGTTTTTGGGTTAAAGTGATTTAAATTGCTGATTTCGTATTGGCAGAGCAGATGTCCTTACCTAGGGCGCCTTCGTTCTTCCGCTTAAATTTGAATAAAGTATTAACATTTCTCAGCTGGATATTTACCAAAGCAATTAGTATGAGCACCTTGCTCCTGGGCACAACAGCAGTGTCCCAGTTGGGCCTGCGTTCAGCAGCCTTCTGATCACACCACCGCTGGCACGACACACACACACACACACACACACACACACACACACACACACACACACACACACACACACACACACACACACACACACACACACACACACACACACACACACACAGACACAAGCAAATCAACTAAAAAATCAACTAAATCCCGGTATGCCTTCAAACAAACCATCAATCAGTAAGCATTTCATGGTCTACACCTGTTGTATTCGGCACATGTGACAAATAAAATTGTATTTGATACATTTAGTCACATCAATAGATTACAGATACATTTAGTCACATCAATAGATTACAGATACATTTAGTCACATCAATAGATTACAGATACATTTAGTCACATCAATAGATTACAGATACATTTAGTCACATCAATAGATTACAGATACATTTAGTCACATCAATAGATCACAGATACATTTAGTCACATCAAGAGATTACAGATACATTTAGTCACATCAATAGATTACAGATACATTTAGTCACATCAAGAGATTACAGATACATTTAGTCACATCAAGAGATTACAGATACATTTAGTTACATCAATAGATTGCAGATACATTTAGTCACATCAAGAGATTACAGATACATTTAGTCACATCAATAGATTACAGATACATTTAGTCACATCAATAGATTACAGATACATTTGTTGAATAAGAAATCCTGTTTACTGTTCATGTGTTTGATTATAACAAAATAGTAATGCAGTGTGACCAGCAAATGATCATTCAGTGTTTTAATGTTAAAAAACAATTGTTTTACAATTGTTGTTGTCTCAAAATGCTATAAGATGCTATATGGTTTTTATTTAACAGAAATTGTAGATGACAGTCATTCAAAATGAGTGATATTTATTATACTGTGACTTATCTTCTTTAATGTAGAATATTTGAGACCATGTATATATTCATATTGTACTCTTCTTTGCTTGAAATAATAGTCAGAATTTTTTTGTACAATGTTTTTTTGCGACAAACCCTGAGAGTGCATAGGTAACACTCAAGGGAACATAAGAAGTGTTTCAAATTAAATAGTTTTCCCTTTTGAAAACCTTATACGTCATTATTATGACAGTTCAATGGTCTGTATCGTTGCTGCCAATTCTCAATGAACCTGAGAAAGGATATTTTGAACAACTGTTAAATGTAACCAAGGCTCAAGGGGATATACTGTTGATATGACAAAAGTAGTTTCTTTGTTTCCAGAAGGATGCTAACGAATTTCACACAACTCATGCTAACAGCTAACAGGGATCCTATATCAAAATTCAAGTGGGTCAGAAGTTTACATACACTAAGTTGACTGTGCTTTTAAACAGATTGGAAAATTCCAGAAAATGTCTTTAGAATCTTCTGATAAGCTAATTTATTTTATTTTATTTAACATTTATTTTAACTAGGCAAGTCAGTTAAGAACAAATTCTTATTTAAAATGACAGCCTACCAAAAGGCAAAAGACCTCCTGCAGGGACGGGGGCTGGGATTAAAATGTTAAATATATACAAATAAATAAAATATAAATATAGGACCAAACACACGAGAGACCTAAGACAACAACATAGCAAGGCAGCAACACATGACAACACAGCATGGTAGCAACGTAACATGACAACAACATGGTAGCAACACAACATGGTGGCAGCACAAAACACATATTATTGGGCACAGACAACAGCACAAAGGGCAAGAAGGTAGAGATGACAATGCATCACGCAAAGCAGCCAAAACTGACCTCATTTGAGTCAATTAGAGGTGTACCTGTGGATGTATTTCAAGGCCATCCTTCAAACTCAATCCCTCTTTCCTCGACATCACGGGAAAATCTAAATAAATCAGCCAAGACCTCAGAAAACAAATTCTAGACCTCTGCTTCATCCTTGGGAGCAATTTCCAAACGCCTGAAGGTACCACGTTCATCTGTACAAACAATAGTACGCAAGTATAAACACCATACTTTGGTGCGACTGCAAATCAATCCCAGAACAACAGAAAAGGACCTTGTGAAGATGCTGGAGGAAACAGGTACAAAAGTATCTATATCCACAGATAACCCTCCCGTTGTCCTGGTATTCTGTGCACACGCCGTGGCCTCCGGGTCGAAGTGTCCCGCTATTCTGGCTCTGGCTGTGGCTGTCAGCGTACACGCCGTGGCCTCCGGGTCGAAGTGTCCCGCTATTCTGGCTCTGGCTGTGGCTGTCAGCGTACACGCCGTGGCCTCCGGGTCGAAGTGTCCCGCTATTCTGGCTCTGGCTGTCAGCGTACACGCCGTGGCCTCCGGGTCGAAGTGTCCCGCTAGTCTGGCTCTGGCTGTGGCTGTCAGCGTACACGGCGTGGCCTCCGGGTCGAAGTGTCCCGCTAGTCTGGCTCTGGCTGTGGCTGTCAGCGTACACGCCGTGGCCTCCGGGTCGAAGTGTCCCGCTATTCTGGCTCCTGCTGTGGCTGTCAGCGTACACGCCGTGGCCTCCGGGTCGAAGTGTCCCGCTAGTCTGGCTCTGGCTGTGGCTGTCAGCGTACACGGCGTGGCCTCCGGGTCAAAGTGTCCCGCTAGTCTGGCTCTGGCTGTGGCTGTCAGCGTACACGCCGTGGCCTCCGGGTCGAAGTGTCCCGCTAGTCTGGCTCTGGCTGTGGCTGTCAGCGTACATGCCGTGGCCTCCGGGTCGAAGTGTCCCGCTCTGACTAAAGGCCGAATTGGAACAGGAGGGACAGTAGGCGTGTGAACAGCCTTTGCAGATGTATTTGTTACACCTGGAGCACATAGTGTGTGTTTTACAGTCCTTCTTCGTCGGGCAGACCTGACACCTCTTCCTCTTACTTGCTTGCAGATGAGCGGTGGCTGTGGCTGGGGCTGCTGCTGGGGCGGCTGCTGCTGCTGCTGCTGCGCGGGCGGACGGCTCCTGAGGGGTGGACGAAGTGACGTGCTTTGTTGAAGGGCTTTGACGAGTGCCGCGGAGGCTTCGGTGCGAGGGAGTCGGGCCCTTCTTTGGATGAAGGGAGTGACGAGCGCCTTCCCCAGCTGCTCGAGGAACACCCTCCTCTTGTTGCGCTTACCGGGCATCCAAGTGGGGTTGATCTCTCTCCATATGACAAAGGCGTTGTAGGAGGAAACGTCGAGGATGTTGTGGAAGACGACCAGGGGCCAGCGGGCGGTCATCCTCCTGCAGCTGTAGGTTCCAATGACCTTATCTAGGTTGTCGACCCCTCCTTTGTTGCTGTTGTAGTCTAGGATGATGACGGGCTTCTTGTCGTGGCGCCGGCTAACGTGAGCCCGGGCGGCGTGCAGAGTGCTGAGGAGTAACACGTTCTTGTTCTTCTTTGGGACGTACGACACTAGAGCTGTGGTGGGCGTGAAGGCGAACTTGGAGGAGAAGAGGCTCCTCTTCTCGCTGTCCTTGGAGGCGACGAGCAGCGCGGGCGGTAGCTCGGGCTTGTTCTTTCTGACGGTGCCGACCAGGGTGACGTCCCTCCTCAGCAGGAGCTGGCGCGCGAGTTCGTAGGAGGTGAAGAAATTGTCGCAGGTGACGGTGTGCCCCCTGCCGAGTCCCTGCGTCAAATCGAGCACGACTCGCATCCCCTGGTTCTTCTCGGGGCCTCCGGCGGCGGCGGCGGGCTTGCCGGTGTAGACTTGCATCTTCCAGGCGTAGCTGGATTTGGAGTCGCAGGCCACCCAGGACTTGATGCCGTATTTGGCCGGCTTGCTGGGAATGTACTGACGGAAAGGACAGCGCCCTCTGAAGGGGACCAGTTGCTCGTCCACCGTCACGTCGGGCCCGGGGTTGTAGAGGAGCGGCAGCCGCTCGACCCACTTGTCCCAGACCTCTCTGACGGCGGCCAGTTTGTCCGAGGCTCGCCTGGCGGGCCTGGTCCGACGGTCGTCGAATCGAAGGAGTCTCGAGTAAGCGTGAAAGACTTTGAGCGGCATGGTAGCGCGGAAAATGGTCCTCCCGCTCTCGGCGTCCCACAGAGAAGCGGCGGCCTCGCCTCGGGACCTGTACACTCCGGCTAGGATGAGCAGCCCTATGTAGGCGCGCAGGTCGGTGGCGTCCATCCCCTTCCAGCAGCCGCCGCCGCCGCCGTCGCCGCCGTCTCTGTATTTTCGAAAGCCCTCCAGATTGGTCATGTCTAGGATGATGTCTTCTATCTCGGGTGTGACAAACAGGCGGAACGTCGAGAGGATGTCGCTGGCCTGGCCAAGGGCGTGCTCCGTAGGCCCCGGCCTCATCTGCGGCGGCGGCCTATTATATTGTGAAGCCCCGCCGCCCCGATTGCCGTCGTCGTCGTAGTCGTCGTCGTCGTCGCAGCAGGGCACCGAGGACCATTCGATTTGGCCGTTTCTCGACACGAAAGTCTCTCTTTCCACTCGAGGGATGTCATGTTGTTGTTGTTGTTGTTGTTGTTGTCGTCGGCGGCGGAGGCTGCGGTCTCCTCGCTCTGCTTCTGCTTCTTCGTCTCGCTCTGCTTCTGCTTCTGCTTCTTCGTCTCGCTCTGCTTCTGCTTCTTCGTCTCGCTCTGCTTCTGCTTCTTCGTCTCGTTCTTCTAAGGCTCCTCGTTCTCCTTCTTCTAACCCTTCGGCAGTGTCGTCGTCGTCGTCGTCGTCTGCCGGGTTGTATTCCTCACAATCTTCTTCTTCTGACGCCTCCTCAGCTTCCTCCTCTTCGCAGTCAAACTCTTCTTGGGAAAATATCTGTTCTATGACCTGTTTGGCAGTGAAACGACGACGAGGAACACTCATGGCTTAGTAGGCACCTAACCTAGGCTTGGGGAGCCCCCCTCCAAAGACCTCTCACCACGTCGGGACGTGTCTCGATGTTGCGGTGTCCTGCCGCCGCCGCCTCAGGCCTCTGCGGCTGCTGCTGTTGCTGCAATATTTTATTAGTAGTATCTTGTTGTTTCCCTGCCTGCCTGCCCTGGGTCGTTTTGACCCTGACCTGGGTCGTTCTGACCCTCCTCAGAGGACAGGGTTCCCGGCTGGGTTGGCCGCCACCACTCTCTCTAGCTAGCTAACACATTGCCTGCCTGCCCTGGGTCGTTTTGACCCTGACCTGGGTCGTTCTGACCCTCCTCAGAGGACAGGGGCCCCGGCTGGGTTGGCCGCCACCACTCTCTCTAGCTAGCTAACACATTGCCTGCCTGCCTGCCTGACCTGGGTCGTTCTGACCCTCAGAGGACAGGGCCCCCGGCTGGGTTGGCCGCCACCACTCTCTCTAGCTAGCTAACACATTGCCTGCCTGCCTGCCTGACCTGGGTCGTTCTGACCCTCAGAGGACAGGGCCCCCGGCTGGGTTGGCCGCCACCACTCTCTCTAGCTAGCTAACACATTGCCTGCCTGCCTGCCCTGGGTCGGTTTGACCCTGACCTGGGTCCTTTTGACCCTCAGAGGACAGGGCCCGGGCTGGGTTGGCAGCTCCACAACCCGCACCACCACCACCAGCACCACCACCACCACCACCACAGCCGGGTTATGCTTGACTAAAGGGATACGGGGGTGGTGCCCAGTGTTCACAGTCAAAGTAAAATTATTCCCAGTAGAAATAGGAGAACCTTTTTTTTTTGCAAAGAAAACTACACAAAACCAAAGAAAAGAAAGATAATAATACTATTATATAAAAAATACACTGCAGACTCCCTGGACTGGACCTGTGTATATCTAGCACACAATAATACAACAACACCAACAACATGTATTCTCTGTCTAACGTCCTTCAGCAGCAGCAGCAGCAGCAGCAGCAGCAGCAGCAGCAGCAGCAGCAGCAGCAGCAGCAGCGGCTGCTAGAGAGGCGAAAGAGGCAGTGCCCCAGGGAACAGAGTAGTCGGCAGCTCGATCCGCTGCTTGTCAAGTGCCTCAGGGTCATGGGAATGCCCCAGTGTGCCGGCTTCTTTGTTGACGACCCCAAGCAGATGAGCTTCACCCGTTTCATCCGCATGCCTTTGGACAGGTACGAGGCCCTAGGGGATGTCTTTGTCGGGCGGTACGCACAACTGCTCGACAGGATCGAGGCTCTGTGTGCCAGCGCCTTCTCCATGCTCCTCCTCGATGATGGTGATGGTGATGACGATGACTTCAAGCCACCTGCCACGCCGGGCGCCTCAGACATCGATGAGCCTGAGCGAAATAGTCTTTCCCTGCTGCTGCTGAGGCCCAAACGTTCAACGCGTGTGCCTGGCAATGACGACGACGACGACGACGACGACGCAGAGTCCTTTGTTGGTGTTGTCGACGATGAGGAGCCTCCCGTGCCTCGCAGTACCAATGCTGCTGCTGCTGCTGCTGTTGCTCCTCTACCACTACGACGACGCCCAGCAGCAGCAGCAGCAGCAGGCAACTCGGACACCAACAACAAATCCCCCTTGATACTACCGCGCAGAGACTTTGTCAATCCTCTACTACGACGACGACAGCGCGCAGCAGCAGCAGCAGGCAACTCGGACAGGAACAACAACAACAACAACAAGTCCCCTTTGATACCGTGCAGAGACTTGGTCAATGTGTCTTTGGACGAGAACGGTCAGCTGCTAGACGTCTGCCACCACCGGGTTGGCGAGTGCTCCCTGTTCTCTTGGGGGCCTGAGGAGGAGGAGAAGAAGAAGAAGAAAAAGGACCACCGCCGCCACCACCACGACGACGACGCCGACGCCGACGACGACGACAGCCTGTACTTTATCAAGGATACGCAGCAGCAGATGTAGCGTTTCATATCCTCCCTCTACACTACTGGCTTCAGCGTCAAACAACACAGACGACACACTTGTCTTTCTAGGTGTCCTTCCTTCGGTGACAATTACCACCCAGCCGCCGCGCCGCCCATGGCCTAGTAGGAAGAGGGGCATCGTGATGGGGGGTGGGGGGGACCCGGCTCCGCAAACCCATGGACATTGTGTCTACTTTCAACTACACCTATGTTGTTTTCAGCCAACTCTGTCGCATTTATTTCACACCATGTACCTTGTTCTACAATAAAGAAATAAAGAAAAGTCAAGTGGTTCTCTCTCTCTCTCTCTCTCTCTCTCTCTACACCCAGAGTTTCTCTTTGGTTTTACCTTTTTATAACAACAACAACCTTACACGTTCGCTTTTGACACTTACTTTATTATTTGCCATACATACATACATACATACATACATACATACATACATACATACATACATACATACATACATACATACATACATACATACATACATGTAAGACAACAAGCCTACTAAACGGCTCCAGTGACTACCACTCTCTCTAACAAGTTAGCAGCCATGTGTTAGCCCAGGGTTGACACTCTAACATGGCAGGGTCATCCTGACCCAGACAGGGCAACGGGAGGGTTAAACAAGTCCTATATCGACATAACCTGAAAGGCCGCTCAACAAGGAAGAAGCCACTGCTCCAGAAACGCCATAAAAAAGCCAGACTACGGTTTGTAACTACACATGGGGACAAAGATCGTACTTTTTGGAGAAATGTTATCTGGTCTGATGAAACAAAAATAGAACTGTTTGGTCATAATGACCATCGTTATGTTTGGAGGAAAAAGGGGGAGGCTTGCAAGCCGAAGAACACCATCCCAACCGTGAAGCACGGGGGTGGCAGCATCATGTTGTGGGGGTGCTTTGCTGCAGGAGGGACTGGTGTACTTCACAAAATAGATGGCATCATGAGGAAAGAAAATTTATGTGGATATATTGAAACAACATCTCAAGTTGTGACAAAATAGCTTGAGGACAACAAAGTCAAGGTATTGGAGTGGCCATCACAAAGCCCAGACCTCAATCCTATAGAAAATGTGTGTGCAGAACTGAAAAAGCGTGTGCGAGCAAGGAGGCCTACAAACCTGACTCAGTTACACCAGTTCTGTCAGGGGGAATGGGCCAAAATTCACCCAACTTATTGTGGGAAGCTTGTGGAAGGCTACCCGAAACGTTTGACCCAAGTTAAACAATTTAAAGGCAATGCAACCAAATACTAATTGAGTGTATGTAAACTTCTGACCCACTGGGAATGTGATGAAAGAAATAAAAGCTGAAATGTATCATTCTCCCAACTATTATTCTGAGATTTCACATCTGGCTACTCTCCTGACTGTGGTTATGTCTATCGATCATCAGGGTATTAGCTTTACTGATGTAGACTAGCAGGTGTACAGAATACATACTAGGAAAATGTTCCCCCCTCACCTGTTCAGTAGGAATGACAGTGTTCCTAATATGGATTCCGTACAGCTGAGAATGAACATGTGCGGCGAGCAAGTCTTTTTGGTTTTCCAATCCCCTATGAGTAGCCGTTCTCTGACTGTGTCTAATGTAAAGTAATGCCTCATGCCAATCACTTCTGACACTTGACGAGACGTGTAGCTGATCCATTGCCAAAATTATATTCCAGAACAACAGAGGCCTAATGCACTACATCAAGTTGGTAGATATGTTATGCAGTGGCTGTGTGAGAGGTGAAATCCCCCTACAGCACACATCTGCCACATTAAATGCCATTTTAATCAGTCAGTCACACCCACCAGACCCTCTGCCTCTCACTGCTAATAGCTAAATGTTATGGAGCTCTTCTGAACCATCCCGGCCTATTCTCTAGTGTAACCCACGGTTCAGCTGTGGATGTATTTTGAATGAAGGATTTTCTAAATGTGCTGCTGGATGTGAATATTGCATGGGTGGGGTGGGTTCTCTGAGGTGAGTTGGGTGGCCTGGATCTCTGTGTAGTCTGAACCACAGAAAAACGAAAGGCCCAAGCCTGAGCAACAGACTGACCAGGATTACAGTAATACCTGAGTGCCTGGAGCAAAGTGCATCTACAGTCTAGTTTATCGATCACTATGAACACCAATTTAGAAAGCATTACTCGTACTGTAACTAGTTGAAATCTTCTGCCGTATTTGTACTCGCAACAACATTGTTAACAGAATGATTTTCTTTGTTCATTTCACATCTCAGTTTTTCTACCAGAGCTGTTGCCACAGACATGGAACTAATAAGTTAAAATCATAGCAACTAGGGAAAGCATTTCTGTTATATACATTTAAGACACCATGAGCTTATTATAGTCATTTTATAATCCAGACATGAACATGAGTTCTCCCAGTCAAGGCTGACACTAAACCAGCTGATTGTACCACTGTTATTCCCCCTCCTCCATCTATAAATATACATCTCACTCATCCATTTGAGGAGATTGAAGTGTGGGCTAGGCCTTGTGAACGCTTTGTGGTTTGTTGCTGTGTCATTTGAATACGTGCTTAGGTCATTCAAATGTTATCGTCTATCAAATAAAAGCCTCAGGTTAAAAAGTGAAACCACATTTAGGTGAAAATACATGTGTGTATGTGTTGCTGTGATAAAACTACCTGTTAGGGGTAAATGTATCACTCACTCTTTCGTAATGGCAGCCGCTTTGTTTCCACCTATTTTAGAGTTTTGAAAAGCTGTAGTGTAACCCTCCTGGGACTTTGCTTGTTGGCTGAGTTTAAGAGCAACACATTCCAGAGTGAAGTTTCCACCACACACATGGTAAGGAGAGATGCTCCCACAAGGCCTAGTACAGAGTGCTGTTTGAGAATAGCCAAGAGGCAACATTACAGTGTGCTGGTACCAGGTATCATCACTCCATCTCTCTTATAAGGCCACCTACCCACTACTAGGAACTCCACTGCATCTTACTAACAGACTGCAACACAATGCCTGATGGGAGAATTATGGTTATTGTCAGCTGCATGGGAAAGCAAAGTAGGTCTTTACTTTAGACTTTAATATGTTTTTTTAAATGTAATTTGCATTGTCTGCATAATTTAATATCCATAATTTGTCAGTTGAATTGGTATCCATGTGCCCTTACTTGATTAACAGACATTTGCATATTGGCAGAAGTTATTGTCCATACCGCACGCCATGCATATGCTCCAGGTGTTTCTTGAGTCAAAAGTAATTTGTTCGGTTCTTACTTTATGCTCAATGTCCATAACGTCTCCAACATTTATTATGTAGATTTAGGTTTTGTCCTCATATGCCGCTCCCATGCTTCCTCTGCCCGTAATATGTTGAAACATTTCAATCCTAAGGAAGTTGACCTTCAACAGATTGTGATGCATAATGCATGGGTGAACAACAGAGAATACACTTAAACAGCTCCAGGTAGACTCAAACTGAGAGACACCGAGTCGCACACTCACAAAACGAATGCATTAAACCAACGATTTAATAAGCCCCAGTAACTTCACTCACTGTCCAATGACCTTTACGAGAGCGACTCCAGGAAGTGTTGAGTAATACGTGCAATATGTATCTCTTGATACGTGTGATATTTTGAGGAAAGCATCATAACTAAATTATAAGAGGAAATCATTATGTTGTTGACCTTTGGGCCTTCAAGAAAACAGCATAAGTCAAACAACATATTGTGCTTTATGGGGACTCTCCCAACTTAGAGTGCAATACTTTGCCTTAAATGGATTACTAGGGTTTTGGTACCATGGTGAACTGTTAATGCTTTTCAGGAAGTTTTAATGATATAAACTAACTTCTAGATCTTTCATCTGTAGTCCATTCTAATTAAAAATTATTTAAATACATCAATTGTATTTTGAGAACAATTTCCTAAATTTCAAATGAGGTAATTTCATGTAAGTAATTAATTGTATTCTTTATTTTTCTTTGCACGAGGAGACGTTAATTACTTTATTAAACTAAGAGAAATTTATTTTAACTTTTTAATAAAAGGAAAAGATTTTAATACAAAATAAGAAACGTTAAAATAACAAACGTTGATGTATTTAACTGTTGCATAGATATGAGCGTGTCAAACGTAGGCCGCTTAATGGTCTAAATTACGCAAAGAAAATATTAATAAAATGCTTTAAAGATATTGGTTTGTTTTTACTCCCCCTGAATGGAAGCAGATTCATGCCAAAACAAATGCACATAAACTAATTGAGATAAAGTGACTTACTGAAATGCATATTGAAGTGAATAAACTTGGTTTGTGCTTTACTAGTCATCCATGAGTTTTTACTCTGTTTATTTAGAATGTAACACCTTATAGAGATTGGTAAATTCCATTAAGACTTGCCAGGTCAACACGGCGATGAAACCTATACAACTTACTGTAAATGTAAGGAAAAGGTATTTAGTGACTCTTTACCAGTCCACTAGACTTCATTGCTGTTTTAGAAACCCATTTACTTTTGTTTAGTAAGAGCAGGAGAAGTCTCTGAATGTCCTTGACCCTCAAGGGGTCACTCACTCTTGAATTAGGCTTCGCTGGTGAAACGCAACCCTAAAAACCCAACAGATCTATACTGGGCATGTGTTATTTTTTCCCAGTGTATGCAACAGCTGCTGTTCTGCAAATGGCAGCAGTCACTTGCTGCATAGTTATGCAAACATTTATAAATATATGCATAACTGATCAATAGCTTAATAGTGTAGTGTTTGTTCAGGAAGCCTAACATCTGTAGCACACAGGACTAATGGCATGCGTTGCAGGTACAGCATCATGGGGGATAAAGAGCCATTGGGTAATAATTAGCATGGTAGAGGCCGGACTGACTAAAAGCGGGGAACTCGGTCTGAATGATGATTAGTCGTGGTAGTAGTCTCATTTGCATCAGTATTTAGATGTGCTGTGGTTGGCTGCCAGCGCCTACGAGCTGCCCTAAAGGCGCATAATGACTCTGTCAGGAGCGATGATCGGGGGCCTGCAGCGGTGCAGTAAGGGGCCTGATCGGCCCACACAGGCCAGGCTCCTTCTGATGGTCACTCATCCTGAAGAGATGGAGACACTAATCTCGTAGTGAGGACAATCATGGCTACTTCCCTTCATTGATGACACACATACGTGCACACACACACAGTTTGTAGTAGTTGGCTCATTTACATGTTAGTTATTTTTTTCTCTGTCTGTGAAATATATTTCAGAGAATGTCACTCCCGTGATTTACATCAACGCCACCCAGCAGCCTGAAATCTGCCACTTAACTAGGTTTTGTATGTGATCCAACATGTTGGGGAGAAGTAGACTTACACTCAAGCTGCTTCATCAGGAACACACACACACACTCATCCCCATCCCTACTCCACACACACATCCGCCCACTCCCTCCCCTCTTGTTTCTGCTATCTAGTATAATGGGGAAGCAGATTAACATGTTGCTAATTACTAGTGTGGCTTAAAGGCAGAGCAACGGGCTGTATTCCACTCTCATTCCTTTGCAAATGGGCATTGTAGGCTTATTGTCTGAATATTTCTTACTCTTTAGCAGCATCAGGAGAAAATACAGTCAAAATGAGGATATGTGTTATCCTCCATCGCAGAGCATATTGCTGTTAGCCAGGGGAAAGTTTCTGTTCCTTCCTTGATGTAGAACACAGTGGACGATTCTGGGTCTGTACTGTCTTGTTACTCTACAGCTATACATTTGTACAATAGTTGGCTCGCTCTCAATTACTCACTCAGCATTCGTAAGCCCTCATGCATGTGTGCACCCACATAGACACAAGCCCAACTTTTTGATAGGCTGTCTCTGAAGACGTTTGAGACTTTCAGGACTGTATGAACTCTGACAGTTTTTTTGTGACTGGCTGATCACACACTCTTACCCCAACAGGACTGATGTGCGCATGGGATCCAACTTGTTTCTTGACGGACGTTACAGTATGTAATGCTATGAACTATGTAAGTTCAATTGTATTGATAGATCAGTACAGGGCTCATATCACAACATGCCCTAACTAATCCCTGTATACAGTGCATTCAGAAAGTTGTCAGACCCCCCTTTTCAAATTTTTGTTACGTTACAGCCTTGTTTTAAATTGGATAAAAAAAGCATTTTCCTCATCAAGCTACACACAGTACCGCATAATGACAAACCCAGAAACATGTCTTTCGAAATGTTTGCAAATCTATAAAATAAAATAAAACTGATATCAAATTTACATAAGTATTCAGACCCTTTACTCAGTACTTTGTTGAAGCACCTTTGGAAGCAATTACAGCCTCAAGTATTATTGGATATGACACTACAAGCATGGCACACTACAAGCATGGCACACTACAAGCATGGCACACCTGTATTTTCATCGAGGATCTCTCTGTAATTTGCTCCGTTCACCTTTGCCTCGTTCTTGACTAGTCTCCCAGTACCTGCCGCTGAAAAACATCCCCACAGCATAATGCTTCCACCTCCATGCTTCACTGTTTTCTCACAGTTTTCTCCAGATGTGACGCTTGGCATTTAGGCCGAAGTGTTCAATCTTGGTTTCATCAGACTAGAGAATCTTGTTTCTCATGGTCTGAGAGTCTTTAGGTGCCTTTTGGCAAACTCCAAGTGGGCTGTCGTGCCTTTTACTGAGGAGTGGCTTCCGTCTGGCCCCTCAACCATAAAAGCCTGATTGTTGGTGTGCTGCAGAGATGGTTGTCCTTCTGGAAGGTTGTAACGTAACAAAATGTAGAAAAAGTCAAGGGGTCTGACTACTATAGCTATATAGATCACTTTGGCTATAGGCTATAGACTTTTGAGAGCTGTTTCCTCAAAGCCAAATCTCTGTGGTAGATATGTAAATAAATAATCATCATGGCTCATTAATGGAAAACATGCATTGCTTGAAAATGAGGTGGATTTGCACAATAACCCAATCATTTAATTCTACTTACTCAGGACCACCAACAACCTCTATACGTTGAAGTCATTTCACACAAGATGTAAACAGATGTCTCAACGTCTTCATTTTGCTGTGTCATGTCTCCCATTTTTAACCATGTTTTTTTCGTACTTTTTCCATACATGCTGATGCAGCTCTATGCAAATTTCTCATTGCATTTAACGACTGATATTTCTAATAGTTCCTCAACCGCCTCCGGAGGTGGTTATCCACAGCCAGTCACAATCAGACACTCGTCCAGAAACCTCTGACCTCACTGTCTGACCTTCATCCGGTCACAGGAAGCGATTTGTCATAATATGTCATTTTACTGGTGTAGACGGGGTCAGATGCTTTCACCTTCTGTTCAGTCTTGTATTGCAGTGATAAAGTCCTGTGAGCTTCTGTACAAAAGGATTTGTGAGTAGCTCTTGGCCCAGTGCTCCTCACGTTGACAGGGGAACTCAGTATAGTCATAAGAGTCAAGCAGACTCTGGAACTAACCTGAATACTGGTGAAATGGCTGAAATGTTTTCACCTGCCGCATATTGTTTTGGCCTCTTCTCCTGTAAGTGCATCTCCAGTGCTTCTTCCTGGAAGGCCTCATCCAGGTGTATAGGTTTTGAAATTATATCTTTGACTTGGTGTGTTCAGGAATAAACAGAGTTTTCCTCGATTCACACATTAGATTTTTACGTCATTGACACATTTATTATGAACAGTTGCCACATTTTCACATTGAATTGCATGTACTGTAGGTGTCACAAATATAGGTGTCACGTAAGTAGACATTTCTTATCAGTGGTGGCTTCATGGGATTCAATTTCACATACATATCAGCCTGGTATTTCATTTTACTTTTATGAAACACATTAGAGTAAGTAGCCATGTAATTACTCCTGAAATTGGCCATGCCAAATGTGATACCAGAGCAGACATTTTCCACAAAAAGCTGTCAAACAAAGAACATAGTCCCATTTAGCTCAAATGGTAGAGTTGGACGTCAAGCAGCTACGAAAAAACACAGGGCAGGTGCAAAATGGCAGAACGAAAATACACAAAAGACAGATAGACGATACATGATACATAGAGCGGCAGTATGAAAAAGTATACAAATTTAAAAAGTCTGGAGTGCAAAAAGCTATAAAAATACATTGCATAGTATGGGTGAATGGCTGAATATGTACACTATACATTGTTACAGAGTGTTAGGTGAAAAACAATTGTGTTGTTTTTAAAGGTGCGTAATGATGATTACTTTTCTCATTACACTTAAAGCAGTGGGAATGCTTTCCCAGCATTATAACCTACCTGCAGCTGTTTGTAGCTGGTTGTTTATATTTCAAATGACTAAATTGTGATCCACTGTTTTTAATTAGCTTCTAATGGCCTTTTGCAGAGGATAGAATTATCTGGTTATTAATTAGTTAGCTATATGTTTATTTCTAATTGCTTCTAATGAATTACTGGGCATACAACAAATTAAAATAATAATAATAATATTTAATTTCTCTGAATTACTCTTCATTCATTGTACCAGGGGAAATACAAGAGTCTTTTGTGAATGAGAATTTGAGGACACAAACTTTTCTCATTTTTTTGAAGGAAACTTATTTTTGTCCTCTTGGCAGCTGTTACAGCAGCTTTTGTTTTCTAGGTCACTGAGACACTACAGCAGGATGTCAATCTCTAGTGACATCTCCCATGCACTCTGAAGGTGACCATATCCCTGAAAAATGCCCAAATCTCCACAACTCTTTCTCTGACTTTGTATTCTCTCAGTGTGTTTAAAGCCATCGTACATTATGTTGAAATGAAATGGACAATCAGGAATGCATACTATGAAGAAATCCTGGCAGGAAAATACTGTGATATTGCGAGGGGTGAAAGTGAGTGATGAGGCGAAGAATGTGCGAAAAATAGGAAATAGTCGTAGATGGGATTTAATAAACATGGAAGACAGCAATACACAAAGAAAGACTAATAACCCGCAAGGGTTGAACAGAAAAACATGGAGTTAAATAGTGACCCTGATGACCGATGAGGAACAGGTGTGGGTCATCAGGGTGTTGCTACCATCTTCCTCCGACCGCCGGTTAGAACGCCGGCGAGGATGATCGCTGGAGAGGAGGAGGGACCGGTGCTCTGCGCGGGGCATTCGTTACAAATACATACTGTTAAAAAAGCATTGTGTCTTTTAACTGTTTTCATTGTGAAGTTTATCAGCAGAAAATAGCAAATTCTCTGCCTTTCTGTTTATTTGAGTACAGGTCACTGAGCTGTGTTATACTGATGCTGTTACATTCATGGAACGGCTGTTGAATTCTTATAACATGCATCGCTATAGTATTTTCTCTCTATACAAATTCAAGGCCGAAGTATCAAACACGATCTTTCAACATCCACCAATATAAAATGTGTATCTATATTTCGCTCCCCACTGTATACCACCTACTCCCTATGACAACAGTCTCTATTGAGGTCAGCGTTTATATACATTTGATTTGTACATTGATGTGTTCTAATCACGATAAGCTCCACAACACATTGTGAATAACGATGAGTCTGTGGCCCAGTCCCTGGAAAGCATAGCCAGTCTTCTAACCATCTTGGCCCCACCACTAGCTGGGTTCTAGTGGTGAGCAAGGACATTATTGGATGCTGGGAACTTGGCATTAAGAGAGTGGGGTGATTTAAGCTGAATGTGAGTCCAAAAATGCCTTTGTTCCCCACAGTATGTCCTTACTGGGTTGGAGACAGGCACACAAACAGACTGCTTGTCGTTCCCTAGCTCTACAGCCAGTACATTTGTGTAGCAGAGGAGACTTGAGGAATTAAAACTGAATGTCTCAGAGAGAATGTGTCTGCTTCCACAGAATGTCTGTTGTCTCCTTGACCAACAGATTCCCTTTTAGGTGTAGGCCCGCCTCAGTACTTTGCTTGTGGAAAGATTTTGCCTCCCTCAGGTAAAGGCTAATTCTGCTGGTCAACAGTGTCAGTAGGCGGCAATCAGAACACAAACCTCCTCCTGCACAGTAACCTCAGCAGAAGATAGATATCAGCTGTGTCATGGAACCAATGTAACCAACTGGGTATCAAACCCGGGTATTTGGTGCACCTCAAGACGACAGTGTTAGCCTGCTGGTCTAAACCCTATAGGTGCTGTGTTATGCATTGCTCGTGTTATTGTTATCTTTGATACTGTTTTGACGTGCAATATGAAACAAACTGTGTCTAGAAAAGTCCATATTATTGTGAAGGCACAATAATTAGATAGTGTAGGGAAAGCATCAAGTAGAATACATTCATCAATCCACTAGTTCTCTATTTATTTCCTTCTTTTAATCTATAATAAATTAACATGAATAATGTTGGAGCGTAATGGCTGCCGTGGAGCCATATAGGCTTCTTCATCTATTGCCAGGACTTGGGGGATAATAAAGTTAGTTGTTTCCACGAGGAAGCTGCAAAAGAACCAGGAAGTCCCTGTGGAGACTGTGATGTCATCAGAGAGTGACAGGCAGGCTTCTTTTGACCGAGGAGATAAGGGACCACTGGTCCTGTCCCAAATGCCACCACCTGGGCCCAGGTCTATGTGACAGACAGAATGACAGGCGTCTTTCAGCAGCTCACAGGTGACGGCTAGAAGCCTAATGGGCTCCTCTCCTCCATCCTCCTCCACACAGCTTCATCCTGCTGGGGAACACACTAACAGCAATTCAAGGACGTATTGGGCTGTGCAGCGGGTGTCACTGCCATGGGTAGGGATTAGGGAATGGGAATGTGTCTAAGATGCATCATTATTATTGTGCATTCAGTCTGTATTCGCCCAAGGCAGTGCTTTGATTTGACATTGGCCTCAGTCGTTTGAATGAGAGTAGATTCTGGATTTGCCTTTTGACTAATATTTCTCCATTGAATTGTGAGAATACGATTATTTCCCAATTTGGATAACATAATGCACTGACAGCTCTGCATTGATCAGTCTTTTATGCTGCCTTCCACAGAAATATACTCTACAAAGCCGAACCCATAATGTTCACTAAGTGAGTAAAACATAACAAAGCCAAGTCCCAATGGAAATGAGATGGCTGATTTGCCACTCAGACTGACCTGAATGGTATCACTGTTAGATAACTAATAACTGAACATGTTCCTCTCTTCAACGTGTAACGTCACATTCTGATTAGGCGCCATGAACGATTAAATAATTAATGCCTTTTTATTTCACTGCATAAAATGGTGCATTTACTTATTTCTGATAAAAGGAAGATCAGCTTGTGTTAATAAAGTCCCGATTATTGTTACTTATTACCATTAGATACACTATGTGGACACCCCTTCAAATTAGTGGATTCGGCTATTTCAGCCACACCCATTGAATGGCCTTACTGAAGAGCTCAGTGACTTTCAACATGGCACCATCATAGGATGCCACCTTTCCAACTAGTCAGCTCATAACATTGATGCCCTGCTAGAGCTGTTATTGTGAAGTGGAAACATCTAGGAGCAACAACGGCTCAGACGCGAAGTTGTAGATCACACAAGCTCACAGAACAGGACCACCGTGTAAACATTGTCTGTCCTCAGTTGTAACACTCACTACTGAGTTCCAAACTGCCTCTGGAAACAACGTCAGCACTAGAACTGCTAGTTGGGAGCTTCATGAAATGGGTTTCCATGGCCGAGCAGCCGCACACAAACCCAACATCACCATGCGCAATGCCGAGTGTCGGCTGGAGTGGTGTAAAGCTCACCGCATTGGAAACGTGTTCTCTGGAGTGATTAATCACTCTTCACCATCCGGTGGACCGACGGACGAATCTGGGTTTGGCGGATGCCATGAGAACTCTACCTGCCCGAATGCATAGTGCCAACTGTAAAATTTGGTGGAGAAATAATGGTCTGGGGCTGTTTTTTATGGTTCGGGCCCCTTAGATCCAATGAAGGAAATCTTAACGCTACAACATACAGTACAATGACATTCTAGACGATTTTGTGCTTCCAACATTGTGGCAACAGTTTGGGGAAGGCCCTTTCCTGTTTCAGCATGACAATGCCCCTGTGTACAAAACGAGATCCATACAGAAAGGGTTTGTCGAGATCGTTGTGGAAGAAAATAAGTGTTAAGTAGAACATTTAATATAAAGTAACAAATAATCAAACAGCAGCAGTAAAATAACAGTATAGTTACAGAGTCAATGTACGGGGCACCGGTTAGTTGAGGTAATATATACATGTAGGTACAGTTAAAGTGACTATGTATAGATAATAAACAGAGAGTAGCAGCAGCGTAAAAGAGGGGTCTGGTGGCCCTTTGATTAGCTGTCCAGGAGTCTTATGGCTTGGGGATAGAAGCTGTTAAGAAGACTTTTGGACCTAGACTTGGTGCTCCGGTACCGCTTGCCGTGCGGTAGCAGAGAGAACAGTGTATGAATGGGGTGACTGGAGTCTTTGACAATTTTTAGGGCCTTCCTCTGCCACCGCCTTGTATAGAGTTCCTGGATGGCAGGAAGCTTGGCCCCAGTAATGTACTTGGCCGTACGCATTACCCTCTGTAGTGTAATGAGTGAACAGGGAGTACAGGAGGGGACTGAGCACACAACCCTGAGCACACACCCCTGAGGAGCCCCCGTGTTGAGGATGTGTTGTTACCCACCCTTACCACCTGGGGGCAGCCCGTCAGGAAGTCCAGGATCCAGTTGCAGAGGGAGGTGTTTAGTCCCAGGGTCCTTAGCTTAGTGATGAGCTTTGAGGGCACTATGGTGTTGAACGCTGAGCTGTAGTCAATGAATAGCATTCTCACATAGGTGTTCCTTTTTTCCAGCTGGGAAGGGCAGTGTTGAGTGAAATAGAGATTGCATCTTCTGTGGATCTGTTGGGGTGGTATGCAAATTGGAGTGGGTCTAGGGTTTCTGGAATAATGGTGTTGATGTGAGCCATGACCAGCCTTTCAAAGCACTTCATGGCTACAGACATGACTGCTACGGGTTGGTAGTCATTTAGGCAGGTTACCTTAGTGTTCTTGGGCACAGGGACTATGGTGGTCTGCTTGAAACATGTTGGTATTACAGACTCAGTCAGGGACCGGTTGAAAATGTCAGTGAAGGCACTTGCCAGTTGCATGAATTGGAGCCAAAGTACTCAGCCTGGCTTCTAAGATTCAAATTGGTTGAATTCTGTGAAAATACACCTGCAACGAGGTCACGTGTGATGTCAACATGACTTTCTCTATGTGATCAGTACATCAAAGAACAGAAGGTGATTAAGTTAGAGAAACAAGTGCTTAAAGCAATCACATTGTTGAGGTTTTAAATAGATACAGCCCGACTGTATTAATAACTTAAATGGTGGATGAGAATACACTCTGTGTTGAGAAGAATGCATGTATGAAATGACAACATTTACCTCAATAAGTTTACTACACAGAGCAATTAGCAGCAGTGGTGAGCGCACGTAGGCCCTTTCAGGCAGGGAGTCTGTATAAATTTCTCTTTGAAAACCGGTATAAAGCCTACAGAGAGCTCAGAGATCGTCTTAATGGGCTCTGCTCAGAAATCCCACAGGATCAGTCTGAAAGACATATTGCACATGAAATATTTGATGACAGCATTTCTAAATAATTGTCCCCTGTGTTCTGCAGTCTATGTTAAGGGGGTCTAATGACTGTCATATTTTACGATAATCATTTTTTGAAAAATAATGTTTGTTTCTGTTTTTTGTTTTTTTTCCTAGATAAAATGGGGCCTCAGTAGCCTGAAGCTAAGTTGAAGAGGAGTGATGTAGCTTAGACACAGTATTATGTAATACACTTTGAAAGGGACTTGTCATTATCCCTCCATGTGCTGTACTGAAACAAAAACCTACCAGAAGTGTCTGTAGTAAAGACCCCTTACAGAGATGACATCACTCCTCAATGTAGTATTTATTCTACTGTGTATTATATTTTATTTGTTACAATACTATGTTGAAAATGGAGTCTAGGCTATGAGGACCTAGTTGATCAGGAATAGAACTACAGTCAAAATCCTCTACCCTTGTCATAACAAATAGTTCCATACTGAAGTGTACTTTCTTCTTCATAGTGCACCAGTCTCTATGGCAGCTTGTATTTTGGAGCCGAGCTATGGCCTCTTTTTCAGATGGAGGTCCAACTCTCCTAATTACGAATAGAAGGAGGATCTGCTGCTCTCGGCTTTCAAACAACTCTACTCTAGTCCTGGGTATCTAGACGGATAGATAGATGGACCATCTGGATAAGGCATGTTAGACAGTCAGTGCTGAGAGAAGGGCTGACTGGTTAGAACTGGATCTTACTGTATAGAGCCCCACAGTGGAGGTGTCATAATACCAACAAAACCTAGCAGTCAAACAGGGAAATGGTTCCAATCGTTTTTCCACCATTCATTGTACCCATACAGAATTTTAAAAGGCTTATTGAGGGGTCAATATTGTTATTTTTCCTTTCATCTCCTAAATAAAAGAGGAATACGCAAAGCAAGAATATGTTAGCTAAGAGAAAACATTGGATTTAGCGAAAGATTATAGGGTCCCCTAGGAAACACTTATCAACAACCTGTCACAATAACTCCTCCCTATTATATTCTATAATTATAGAATTATAGAGTTAGAATAAACATTCTATTTCCATGATTTCAACAGCTCACCCAAGTGTTTTGCTCTAAATTATATATATATATATATATATATATATATATATATTTATTTTTTTATTTTTTTAAAGGTAACCACCACACTGTTTATTGCTGACTTTACAGGTGCAGAGCGTCCGGAGTGGTGAAATGGCTACGTTCGGACTCTGAGGGTTTTTGTGCTGCACACACACACACACTGAGCCAATAAAAATTACAGATTTCTTGACACACACACACACACACACACACACACACAGTGGTGTAAAGTACTTTCAAGTATTACTTAAGTAGTTTGTTTTTGTACTTTACTATTTATATTTTTGACAATAAAATGACTCCATGCATTTTCTGTGACACTCAAAAATACTTGTTACATTTTGAATGCTTAGCAGGACAGAACAAGAGTGCAATTCACACACTTATAAAGAGAACATCCCTTGTCATCCCTAATGCCTCTGATCTGGCGGACTCACTAAACACAAAATACTTTCGGAGTGTGCCCCTGGCTATCCATATATATTTTTTTAAAGGTGCCGTTTGGTTTGCTTAATGTAAGGAATTTGAAATTATTTATACTTTGTATATTTTAGCAATTACATTTACTTGTTATACTTAAGTATATTTAAAACCAAATACTTTTACTCAAGTACACACACACACACACACACACACACACACACACACACACACACACACACACACACACACACAATAAAAATGTAATTCTGTGTTTTAAATGTGACACAACCAATGAGATAATACAGATCTTCTGACAGCTAGCTTGATTGACAGCTAACTATGCAGATGTGTTCTGCAGGCATTACACATGTCATTTAACTCATGCTGTCGGAGTAAAATCCTGGACCAGTTTTCAAAACGTGCAGCTCCCTCTTCATCTACTGCTGCTTCCAATGTCAACAAGAAGGCAGAAAACCCCCGTCCCTGTCAAGAAGAGAAAATACGAGCCCCGACTTCATCAAATATGGTTTTACATACATAAACGACAGGCAGGGTGAGTGTAGAGACCGCTGTGCGTCCTATGCAACGAGCTGTTAGCTAATGAGAGAATGAAACCCTTAAAAATGAAAAGGCATCTGGACACCAAGCCACAAAGATAAGACAGCTGGCTTTTTAAAACGAAAATGTCAATATCCAGAGGTCTCACTAGATTCATTGATAAACGCATGCACGGTACAAGAAAAGGCACTTTGCGCATTGTGGCCCAGCGCATTGCTAAGTGCAAAAAAGCCCACACTAGCGCAGAGGATGTCATACTCCCTGCTGCGATTGATATGTGCACTGAAATCTCGGGGGAGTCAGCCGCCAACAAACTTAAAACCATGAGGAAGAGAATCCAGGACATAACAGACATCAGAGTGCATCAGTGCAAATGGCCATTATGCCCTGCAGCTTGATGAATCCACAGATGTGGCTAACCATGTGATGCCAATGGCCTACGTCAGACACGTCTGGGATAATAACTTTGAGGAGCAGTTCCTTTTTAGTGCGGATTTTCCCACCACCACCACTGCAGAGGCTGTCTATAACACAATGGATATGTACCTGGGCTCTGTGGGACCAATAGTGTAAAGTACTTAAGTAAAAATACTTGAAAGTACTACTTAAGTAGGTTTTTTAGGTATCTGTACTTTACTTTCCTAAAGAAAATGTGGTACTTTTACCACCAGCCTGAGGAGGGAAACAGGAAAAGAGGATGAGATCCGGTAGTTAGTGGGGAGCTGTAATCGGGTCAATGTTATCTCATTGACCCTCCGAAGGACTTTGGCTCAGCTTCCGGCAGGGCAGGCGGAGCGGGAGGTTCCTGGTGAATGGCGCGTTGGAGCCTCATGCGGAACCACTCGTCCAACGCAGGCACTTCAGGTTGGCTCGGGTTCCTTCTGGAACAGTACCTCAGCTACCTGGAGAGCGTTAGGGAGACCAGAGAGAGGGATGAAACGGCATGATTTAGAGAATATGTCCAAAACCACCAAAAAGGTGGTGAAATCATCAGAAAGGAGATTAGTGACGAAATCAATGGACAGATAAGGCCAGGGATGCTGAGGCACTGGAAGGGGAAGGAGTTTTCTTCCTGGAGCATGCCGGGGAGATTTAGATTGAGTACATACTGAACATGAGTTGACATAGTGCGCAACATATTGTGCCAAAGTGGGACACCAGTATTTCTCGGCAAGGGATTGAGTGGTGTGGGTGATACCTGGGTGTCCAGTGGCGAGGGTTATGTGTGCCCAGGTCAGCAACCGATCTCTCACCCCCATTGGGACGTAGATGTGCACTGGAAGGCAGTTGGCAGGAGCGGATTCCCTCTCCAGAGCCTGGCGGATGTCCACATCTGCGTCCCAAAACACGGGGCCAACACTACGGGAGGACCGATTGATGGGCTGGAGGACACTCACAGGACCCTCCACCGACGTGGAACCACAGGGTGCGGGAAAGCAGGCCCTCCGACATCCTGGTCCCCAGGCGGTAATTCTATGAGGTGATGTGAAGGGAGGAGGCAAGGGCCTGGTCAATAGAATTCCCTGCGGCACCGTAATCCACAAGAGCTATAGAAACAATAGATGAGGGACAGCCAGCTAGTGAAATCGATACAAAAAAAGGTTTGAAAGTGATGATGGAGTACTCACGCCTAACCCAGGAGACTGATGATCACGCCACCATCCCTCTGCTCTCGTGGATCTCAGGTTGGAATGTACCGGACACCGTTGAAGCTGGCGCCCCTCCTGGCCACAATAGGGACAGAGCTCCGACAGCATCACCTGGCCCATACCTCCATGGGTTCAGGCTCTGACTCAGAATGGTCAACGAAGGAGTGGGGGAGCCGACGCTCCCGAAGAAGGTTATCCAGACGGATGGCCATCGCGATGGGTGAGTCCAATGTTAGATTGTCGTCTTGGCATAACAACTCCGTCTGGACCTGTTTGCACAATCCTCTTCTGAATATTGTGTAGCGCTGGCTCATTCCATCCCCCTGGATGCTGCCACTGTCCAAAAGGTGAACGTGCACTCCGCCGTGGTCTGGCCATCCTGCCATAGTTGGAGAATCTGGGAGATGTCCTGATTAACTGCTGGTTCCATTTGTTGAGGTAGTATTCTGTAACAGGTAGTATTCTGTAACATAGACATAGTCAGGTGCAGTTAGTGAGTATAATAATAACGATACAAAACAAGCGGCGTGTCTGACATGGAAACATAAACAATACTACCTGAAGGGAGTAATGAAGTCCAGGTGTGATTGATGATGATACGCAGGTGTGCGTAATGATGTTTGCCAGGTGTGCGTAAAGATGGGTTCAGGACCGGTGGTTAGTATACCGGCAACATCGAGCACCGGAGTGAAGGAGAGGGAGTAGATGTGACAATGATGCTGCCACCACAATAATTGAAAATACAAAGGGATCAACAACATTGTATTCACTCTGTATTACTGGCCTGAATGACAAAGTGAAAAGAAAGAAGCCTGTCTTAGAAAATGCACTCCAAATCATCTGTTCTGTTTGCAACAAGGCTGTTAAGTAATACTGCAAGACAACACAACAAATACATTAACTTTTTATTAAAAACTACAGGGTTGGGTCAAATCCAATACAGCACAACACAGAATGGAAACCTCTGTATTTTCAAGTATTGTGGTGGCAGCATTGTGTTATGGGTATGCTTGTCATCGGAAGATATTAGCTGTGTGTTTTGTTTACAAGAACTCAAGGCACATGAGTAAGCCATTTAAGCGTGTTAACCCTTGCAAGGCTGCTGGCCCAGATGGTATCTCAAGCCGCGTCCTCAGAGCATGCGCAGATCAGCTGGCTGTTGTGTTTACGAATATATTCAATCTCTCCCTATCCCTGTCTGTTGTCCCCACATGCTTCAAGATGGCCACCATTGTCCCTGTACCTAAGAAAGGTAACTGAACTAAATGACTACTAGCACTCACCTCTGTCATCATGAAGTGCTTCGAGAGACTAGTCAAGGATCATATCACCTCCACCGTACCTGCCACCCTAGACCCCCTTCAATTTGCTTACCGTCCCAAGAGATCCACAGATGATGCGATTGCCATCACATTACACACTGTCCTGTCCCATCTTACGTCTGTCCCCTATGTAAGAATGCTGTTCATTGACTATAGCTCAGCATTCAACACCATAGTACCCTCCAAGCTCATCATCCACATCCACGGGACCGCAGTGGAGAAGGTGGAAAGCTTCAAGTTCCTCGGTGTACACGTCACAGACAAACTGAAATGGTCCACCCACACAGACAGTGTGGTGAAGAAGGCGCAACAGTGCCTCTTCAACCTCAGGAGGCTAAAGAAATGTGGCTTATCACCCAGAACCCTCAGAAACTTCTACAGATGCACAATTGAGAGCATCCTGTCGGGCTGCATCACCGCCTGGTACGGCAACCGCACCGCCCATAACCGCAAAGCTCTCCAGAGGGTGGTGCGGTCTGCCCAACGCATTACCCGCCCTCCTGGACACCTAAAGCACCCGCCGCCACAGGAAGGCCAAATAGATAATAAAATACATCAACCACCCACAGCCACTGCCTGTTCACCCCGCTATCATACAGAAGGCGAGGTCAGCAGGTGCATCAAAGCTGGGGCCGAGAGACTGAAAAACAGCTTCTATCTCAAGGCCATCAGACTGCTAAACAGCCATCACTAGCACACCACAGGTGGCTGCCTATAGACATAGACTAGAAATCACTGGCCACTTTAAGGAATAGAACACTAGCCACTTTAATAATGTATCCGTATCTGCATCACTCATCCCATATGTTTAAAATGTACGTCATGTCATCCCACATAAACATTGAAAACAATAATTGAATAAGATATGCAAATAAATTCCACCATTATAATCCAATTATATTTATGGCACTGATGGATTATAGACAAAATGTCCCTGGCTGCACTTTGAGATATTAATTTGTGTAATCCTAAAACCATTGTGGACGAAATTAATCTTATTTCAAACATGATCTCATTACAAAGAGGAAGTGAAAAGAAAAGTATTAAGTTGTTAAAGAGCGCTGGCTTAATTTCTCTGTTTTGTCTCCAGATTATATTTGTATGGGAACTGGAAATGGAGTTTTGTTCTATGCATGGAGGAGCTTAACGTTTTTTTCAATGGCACACACCCAAAGGAGTCCTCCACAAAATGTCTCACCTATCCGTCTCGATTAATTTCTACGCTAGCTAATTACCGTGAGGGTTTCTCCTCTTTCTTCTCTCCTTTAGTTGGCTTACAAAAGACAATCAGAATAAAGGAGAATAGCCTTGACAAATGAGGGACAACTTGATTGCGAGCCTGAAGGAAATAATTTGGTGAAATAAATAAAAGGAAAAGGAAATAAATAAGGTGTGCATTCATCTATCATCTGAGATAAGCTTCAGAGAGATACAATAACAAATTTAACTCTGAACCTGGCGCTGGAGTTGTCTGATTTCGTAGGCTCATAAATTACCAGGCAGGGGACTTTCACTTTGGAAACAACAGTTATGCTAATACATCACATGGTCTGCTTTTAGTCCAGCATGGCAGCATATTGATGATCCCAATTCACTTAAATTAAAGCGCTAGGATCCCTGGATTTATTTGGACAATATTGCTAATACTACTACCTGTAATGCCATAGTGAGATAAGATTAGATAGGATGAGATAAAATGAGATAAACCAGATTGTCCTTGAGGACAAAATTATCTTGTAGGCCTACATATAACGCCGCTATCTCCAAATGATTAATACCTTCAATTAACATTTTACTCACTACATATGTACAGCATAGACACTGAAGTACAGTCTGTGAATCAGGAGCTTGTTGGTATATTTATCGTATTCACATTAATATGTTTAATTGAAAAAAAAAGCTGAATAATGTATGTATCTGTTCAACAACCTTCTCTTTGTAGCTTAACACCCTCCATCCCTTTGCTGGCTTGCCTCAGAAGCTAATTGTCTGTTGGGCAATGTTTTTCACTTCAGGAACCAGTGTAATGATTCACTTTTCCCTAGGGATGAGACAGTACAGTATGTCAAGCTTAATCTGGAAAATAAGGCACCACAGATCATCAGGGTCGCTGGCCCATCTAAATACAATCTTTCGGATCAGTGTTGAGTCTAACATTACAGTCATCCGCATCTCAACTGAATTGCAACGGTTTCAGTGACCATCTGTGGTATCTGCTGGTATGTTAGTGGGCTTCATGTTGGCTGCACCTGAGACTTACCAGCCCTGGAGCAGGAACCAGATGGAGGGAGGACGAGGCCGTCTTCGAGGACCGCAGGAGGATGTGGTCCGAACGGCTGTCGGCTGCTTTCCTCGGGGCTCTTGGGCTGGTGCCCAGTCTGGTACCTCCAGTGCCGTTTCCCAGCCTGGTACCTCCAGCTCCGGTTCTCAACCCGGTACCTCCAGCGCCGGTCTCCAGTCCGGTACCTCCAGCGACAGTGCCCATCCCTGGTCCTCCAGTGAACGTATCCAGCCCGGGTCCTCCAGTGATGGTCCCAAGTCCGGTTCATCCAGTGATGGTCCCCAGCCCGGGGCTGCCAGTGCCGGTACCCGCACCCGACCTCCAGTGCGTGTCACCAGCCCGGTGCAACCAGTGCCGGCTCCACTCACCTGGCCTCCCGTGCATCTCCCCAGCCCAGTACGTCCTGTGCCAGCTCCCTGCATCCGACATCCAGTGCGTTTTCACTTGCCCGGTACGTCCTATGCAGGCTCCTCGCACCCGCCCTCCAGCGCGTGTCATCAGCCCGGTGCAACCAGTACCGGCTCCACGCACCAGGCCTCCGAAGCGTCTCCCCAGGGCCTCTACAGAGCCGGAGCCACCTGATATACCAGTGCCCATTCCGGGATTGGTTGCCAGCACCTCTCCAGAGGCAGAGTCGCCTGCCACACCGGTGCCCAGAGCCGGAGCCGTCCTCTCCACCGGTTCCCAGTCCGGAACCGGTCTTCAGCCCCGCTCCAGAGCCAGAGCCGTCCTGAAGGAGAAGCGGGGGGGGCTTGGGAAAGTTGCTGCGGGGGGTGCAGAGATGTTGGAATTAGGGGCTATTCGATGCTAATGCAGTGCGCCACAGTATGTTTTTTTTCTGGTCGAGGGCAGTCAATTCTGGAGTGAACCAGGGGCTATCTGTTCTTAGTTCTACATTTTTAAATGGGGCATGCTTATTTAAGATGGTGAGTTGTTTGGCTGCAATGCCAGACGCCATGCTTGGTGAAAATGAAACACTGCCTTTGAACAGAAGAACCTCCTACCAACAGTAAAGCATAGAGGTGGTGGCATTATGTTTTGGGGCTGCTTTGCTGCCCCAAAACATAATTGACTCAACCATGAATTGTATATTGTATCAGAGAATTCTTGAGGAGAATGTGAGGCCATCTGTCAAAAAGCTGAAGCTGAACCAAACATGGATCTTGTAACAGGGCAATGATCCAAAACACAAAAGCAAAGCTACAACAGAATGGCTCAAAAATAAGATATGAAGTCAAAGCCCAGATCTTAATCCTATCGAAATGCTATTGGGGAACTTGAAGCGGGCTGTGCATGCAAGAAAGCCCTGACACAGTTGAAGAAGTACTGTAAAGAAGAATGGGCAAAAATGTATCTAAGTCGATGTAAGAGACTGATAGATAGTTACAAGTTATTTCAGCCAACGGGGGCAACACAAGCTATTGAAGCTAGGGGTGTACTTTTCCGCACTATGGAATTGTATCATAATATCATAATCCTCTCTAATTGTTGGCATATGCTCACTCGAAATCACCTGCCTTCACTTTGGCTCCCCTTCCTGTCCAGCTTTCTTGCTGCTGCCGAACCTGCTGCTGTCAAACGCCCTTCACTCATCGACTTGTCTCGTCATCATTACCCACACCTTGTTCCAATCCCCACTCTATCACTGTAGATATACTCCCTCTGTCATTGGTCTTTGTCGGTCATTGTAAATGCTACTTGCTTTCCTGAGAGGAATCGCTCCTACTATTTCCTGAGTACTTTATATTTTGTACTGTTGGTTTCGTCCCGCTTTAAGCTATGGTGCTTTAATACATTCAGTAGTTCTAAACCTGTGACTGCCTCCTACCTACCTTCTTCGGTGCATTCTACAAGGTGTCGAAAACGTTCCACAGGGATGTTGGTCCATTCTGACGCTATGGCATCAAGCAGTTGCTGCAGATTGGACGGTGGTCCATCTCATCCCAAAGATGCTCTATTGGGTTGAGGTCTGGGGACTGCGCGGGCCACTTAAGTAAACTGAACTCTCTGTCATATTCCAGGCAATGTTTTCCACTCCTCAATTGTCCAGTGTTGGTTATCGTGCGCCCACTGGAGCCGCTACTTCTTGTTTTTAGCTGAAAGCAGTAAAGTACTTAAGTAGTTTTTTTGGGCATCTGTTCTTTACTTTACTATTTTTATTTTTGACAACTTTTACTTTTATTTCACTACATTCCTAAAGAAAATAATGTACTTTTTACTCCCTGACACATAAAAGTACTCCTTACATTTTGAATGCAGGACAGGAAAAGTGTCACACACTTGTTCAGAGAACATCCCTATTGCCTCAGATCTGGTGGACTCGCTAAACACAAATGCTTTGTTTGTAAATGATGTCTGAGTGTTTGTGTGTGCCACTGGCTATCCGTAAATGGTGCCATCTGGTTTGCTTAATATAAGGAATTTTAAATGATTTATACTTTTACTTCTGATACTTAAATATATTTTTGCAATAACATTTACTTTTGATACTTAACTATATTTAAAACCAAATACTTGTAGACTTTTACTCAAGTAGTATTTTACTGGGTGACTTTCACTTTTACGATTCTTGCCATTTCCCTACAGGACTGGATACAGAACACTGACTGGATGTTCTTTATTATCACACCATTCTCGCTAAACCCTATACACTGTCATGCGTAAAAAGCCCAGGAGGGCGGACGTTTCTGAAATACTGGATCTGACAAACCTGGCACGATGATCATACCACGTTTAAAGTCGCTTAGGTCACTTGTTTTGCCCATTCTAATGTTCAATAAAACAGTAACTGAATGCCTCAATGCCTTTATTTAACAAGCCACGACTACCTGAATCACTGTTTGTAGGAGCGATACATTTTCATGAACGGGGTGGAGGAGGAATAATGGTCTGGGGCTGTTTTTCATGGTTTATGCTAGGCCACATAGTTCAAGTGAAAGGAAATATTTTACATTCTAGAAGATTCTGTGCTTCCAACTTTGTGGCAATAGTTTGGGGAAGGCCCTTTCCTGTTTCAGCATGACAATGCCCCCGTGCAAAAAGCAAGGTCCATACAAAAAGGGTTTTATTCGAGATCAGAGTGGAAGAACTTGACTGGCCTGCACAGAGCTCTGACCTCAACCCCATCAAACCCCTTTGGGATGGATTGGAACGCCGACTGGGAGCCAGGCCTAATCGCCCAACATCAGTGGCTGACCTCATTAATGCTCTTGTGGCTGAATGGAAGAAAGTCACCGCAGCAATGTTCCAACATCTAGTGGAAAGCCTTCCCAGAAGAGTGGAGGCTGTTATAGCAGCAAAGAGGGGAACAACTCCATGTTCTGATACCAAACTTGAAATTGCTATGGAAGTCTTTTGCTTTCTTGGTAGGTGTATAATAAGCTGCCAAATGCATCACTTCCAGGTCATTGTTGTGGTGTCATAGAAAATCACAGATCTTAATGGAATATTAAAGTGTGAACACAAATAGACCATTTCAAACAGAAGGGTTTATTCTGCCACTCGATTTGCATTTCATTTACAGAGGCTTAGTTATGTATTCCTGTCAGGAGAAAGGGATCTGTAGTCATGTTGTGAAAAGAATGCAGTTGGGATATTGTCACTCCACTCAATTTGTTCCCGGCAACCTCATTTACATTTGGCTCCCCGTGCTTTGAGTAGAGAACCGAGTTTTAATGCATTTCACTGACAGACTAAAAAACAGGGGCTTGAGCATGAAGAGGAAGACGGCTCCTTAAAACAAATATATTAAATCAGTACAAACTTTGAGGAGGAGCTGGTGTTTTGGTAGCAGATCAGTCTCTGTGGGTTGTTGCTCTTTTACATTTGTTCGGTCTTCGGAGGTGTTTCAGACGTCCCAGGTCACTGTCCGCCTGTGTCTGTTACTATTTAGCAGTCAGTACGTCAACCCTCTTTCTGACGATGGATAAATGAAAATGGAAGGGAGAAAAAATGTCCAGGATACCTGCCAGCCACAGTCATTTGAAATCCAAAATGAAGGCTCAAAATAAAGATGCCTTCTGGAAACGATTGATTTCAGCCTAAGATTGACAAAGAATCAATGCTGGTTTTGAATAAAGGAAGGGCTTGAAATGGATAGGGACGCTCCAGCTCTCTTACAAATGTATGTAGATTATGTCGCTCACATATAGAGGCACTCTTTCATACTCAAATTCTCTATTGTCCTCAAAGGACTCCACTTTTGGGGGAGCGTGGTCAATGGGGTTTAGTCTAGAGCCTTGTTTATATCTTAACATGTTTTGGTTTAAAACAATTATTATGCTATGCTTCCCTTTCTGTTATATTGTGGTTGTTTGGCATTTTCCATCTCCCTCTGTCTGTCGCATCTCCCTCTTACAGTTATATCAGATTTGGGTTGAGATTGGAACAGCATGAGTTCTGCAAACCGTTTATAGCGTAGTTACACTAAAGTGTGTATGTGTGTTATTTGTGTGTTGTATGTGGAACACTTTTGGACGTTCTCCTCTGTAAGAACTGCTTGAGCCAAAGTCCCCAGAAACATACTGATTTGAATGGATTACATTCGGGCCTTTTCACATTATTCTTGAGATAAAGCTGTTTAATATAGGCACATTTAATCTTAATTGCAATAACATAATTTGTGCCTGAATCAATTTGTGAAAAGGCTTACGGCCTCCACTTCTACTTCATGTGACGCTACATTGGGGATTATAAATTCACATAGGCTCACTCCATTGACAAAAGCTTTTTGTAATTGACTGATAACTTTGATCTGCTACTTTATCTGTGTAAAGGTTACACCTTCAATGGTACTACTGCTGTACTGAGTATTGGGCTGACTGATTTCAGGATGTAATGTAGAAATTCTGAGCGGGGTGTTGGCAATATCAGATGAACAGCTATTGAGAACCACAGTGAACATGTATTCTTTGCCTTTCACTGAAGCATTGGTTAAAGTTGAATTCAATGCCTCAATGTCACACTGTTCTGTAAGTCGTTGAACTTGAAATGTACAGGTTTTGTATGTCGTTGAATATACAGTACCTTTTTTACAAATTGTATATGCAAGTAAATGTATCTTTTTGGAGAAACAGTTTTTATATTATATATATATAAAACATATTTTTTTAAATACCTTTATCTACTTGTTGTTCAATTGTCTTTTAAGTACTAATTGTATACCATGTTATTTTCCTGTGTGTTCTACTGTAATATCAACTGCATTCTGATGTAATTTAACATTTACAACCTAAACACATAATTCAGGTTGATGTTCAGATGAAATCCTTGTTTTAAGGTGTTAGTCCTCATGTAGTGTTTCACATTGTAAATGAATCCAGTGCACCTATAGAGTGACAAGCTGAGAGAGTTACTTGATGCACTGTTTCAGGGCAGCATCATTTATGTTTGTCTATCTTGTTCTTGTTCTAGGTAAGTGGGAGAGCTCTTTAAACCTGTGTGTGTGCCAGAGGCACATTATCCTCCTGGGTGTTCAGGGACTTCAGAAGAGACATAGTAAGACTACAGCTCCTCTCTGTTCTTAGCATTACATGATGTTCCTGCTCTTTCATTTCTGCTTCTCTCTCCTGTGTTCCTCACACAAAGAGGAACATTTACCAAGCTGTTTAATTGGGACTTTGAGTCACATCGGAATGATTCAGGGAAATATTCAAACGTGCTATTCATAGTCATGTTTAATGGGGTACTAGGGGCAGAGACTTAGTAATTTGAGATCCTGTTATTGAGACATTAATGATATGTTACCTTTGACCTCTAGTGACTTAGTAAGGAAACAGTTGTGAAATGGTGCCTGTATTTTTACATTTTAACTTAGGCAACACCAATATGTAGCCAACAACAGTAAAGCTGACATAGGCTTTAACAAATACAGTATGTCAGCCAATACTTTTTACACATTTTGTTGTGTTACAGCCTGAATTTAAAATTATTAGATTAAATTGAGATTTTGTGTCACTGGCTTACATACAATACCCCATAACGTCAAAGTGGAATTATATTTTGGGACATTTGTACAAATTAATTAAATATGAAAAGCTGAAATGTCTTGAGTCAATAAGTATTCAAATTGTTATGGCAAGCATAAATACGTTCAGGAATAGGAATGTGTGTAACATCATAAATTGCATGGACTCACTTTGTGTGCAATAATACCTCTGTACCCCACACACACTTTAAAACACTACAAAATGTGGAAAAAGTCAAGGAATACTTTCTAAAGTTACTGTATGAAAAGGTTCAAATTCACTTTTGACATTCTAATGACACCATGTTGCGCTACCTAAAGATTACACTAAAACTACAATGCAATAATGCCTCTGTTATGACCTGTTGTGATGTGTTGATGTCTGTTGAAACAATCCATGCATTTAGTTTGACCCACTCATAAAGCTGGACCAATCATAAAGCCTTAATAAACAGACTGGTACCATGTGACCATCTATCAAAAATGTTAGTATATTATTGATTTGTTTTATATTAATATGGATGATGATTACAATTCACTTTGTCAGGTAAATTGTGGTGGGATGGTCAAGTTATCATTCTCTTCTGTTTGCTAAAATTATGTTTCCCAAAACAATGCAATTTCATATAGATGAAGGGTAATTTATATGAAACCATTTTGGAGGAATACAGCAGCTTGCAGTTGCATTCCGTGCGTTGCATTCGTCCAATGATCCACTGCACCAATTTCACATAGTTTTATGCTGATCTAAAGTAAACAATTGCTGGCATATCATGTATTTTATCATTTTATTTTGTAGTTAAGATGAAGGATTGGACACTTATTCCTCTAAGGTTTTCCTGGCTGGTGTATTATTTCTCTATGGTTCCGTGTGACCAGAGTCTCTGAGCCTCCTCACCGTGGCAGACATGGTATCAGCCAGCTGTCTCTCTTGCCCTGACCAAGTACTCATCATACTCTAACTGCCCTCCTTCCTTCTTTCTTTGGTTTTGCCCTTCCTTCCTGCTTTCTTTTCTTCCTTCCTTCCTTCCTTCCTTCCTTCCTTCCTTCCTTCCTTCCTTCCTTCCTTCCTTCCTTCCTTCCTTCCTTCCTTCCTTCCTTCCTTCCTTCCTTCCAACCCTCCTTTAAGTGAGTACTGCTCTGAAAGAGTGAATAGGTAGGCAAAATAAATTACTAGAAACTACCGTGGGATCACCACCATATCAGTATCCCACCTCTAGTACTCTCAGACCAGTATTCAAGGTAGGATTGAGGGACTTAGGGAAAGGATAAGGGAGAGAAGCAGTATATGTTGATTAGGTAACTAAACTTCCACCTGGTTTCCTCTCTGACTAAGCCTGTGTGTTGCCGTCTGCTGTTTGGGTCTCATCATGCAGAGTGACTGTAAACCTTGGAGGTGCCCATCAATCTCGGCTGACTGCAGAGCTTGTCCTACTAATCACCCTCCCTCCATGTGCCTGGTATGACAGTTGGCTATGAGCTGCTGGTGCTGGTCTCCCGACTCTGTTGTGTACCATCTGAATCAGAGATGAACCAGCCATACCAATCTGTCGCTATTGGCCCGAGCCCAGCCCTCCCCTACTTTTATTACATTTTTTATTTCACCTTTATTTAACCAGGTAGGTCAGTTGAGAACAAGTTCTCATTTACAACTGCGACCTGGCCAAGATAAAGCAAAGCAGTGCGACAAAAACAACAACAGTTACACTTGGGATAAACAAACGTACAGTCAATAACACAATAGAAAATATATGTACAGTGTGTGCAAATGTAGTAAGATTAGGAAGGTAGGGCAATAAATAGGCCATAGTGGCGAAATAATTACAAATTAGCATCAACACTGGAATGATAGATGTGCAGATGATGATGTGCAAAAAGAAGATACTGGGGTGCAAATTAGCAAAAATAATAATATGGGGATGAGGTAGTAGGGTGGGCTATTTACAGATGGGCTATGTACAGGTGCAGTGATCGGTAAGCTGCTCTGACAACTGATGCTTAAAATTATTGAGGGAGATGGTAGTCTGCAGCTTCAATAATTTTTGCAATTCGTTCCAGTCATTGGCAGCAGAGAACTGGAAGGAATGGCGGCCAAAGGAGGTGTTGGCTTTGGGGATGACCAGTGAAATATACCTGCTGGAGCGCATGCTACAGCTGGGTGTTGCTATGGTGACCAGCGAGCTGAGATAAGGAGGGATTTACCTAGTAAAGACTTAATAGATGACCTGGAGCCAGTGGGTTTGGCGACAAATATGTAGTGAGGGTCAGCCAACGAGAGCGTACAGGTCGCAGTGGTGGGTAGTACATGGAGCTTTGGTTACAAAATGAATGGCACTGTGATAGACTACATCCAATTTTCTGAGTAGAGTGTTGGAGGCTATTTTGTAAATGACGCCAAAGTCTATGATCGGTAGGATAGTCAGTTTTACGATGGCATGTTTGGCAGCATGAGTGAAGGAGGCTTTGTTGCGAAATAGGAAGCCGATTCTAGATTTAATTTTGGATTGGAGATGCTTAATGTGAGTCTGGAAGGAGAGTTTACAGTCTAACCAGACGCCTAGCTATTTGTAGGTGTCCACATATTCTAAGTCAGACCCGCCGAGAGTAGTGATGATAGTCCGGTGGGCAGGTGCGGGCAGCGTTCGATTAAAAAGCATGCATTTAGTTTTACTAGAAGTAGTGTTGTATGGCGTTGAAGCTCGTTTTGAGGTTTGTTAACACAGTGTCGAAAGAGGGGCCAGATGTATAAAGAATGGTGTCTTTTGCATAGAGATGGATCAGAGAGTCACCAGCAGCGAGAGCGACATTATTGACATATATAGAGAATAGAGTCGGCCCAAGAATTGAACCCTGTGGCACCCCCATAGAGACTGCCAGAGGACCAGACAACAGGCCCTCCGACACACTGAACTCTATCTGAGAAGTAGTTGGAGAACCAGGTGAGGCAGTCACTTGAGAATCCAAGGCTGTTGAGTCTGGCAATAAGAATGCAGTGATTAACAGAGTCGAAAGCCTTGGCCAGGTCAATGAAGACGGCTGCACAGTACTGTCTTTTATCTATGGCGGTTATGATATTGTTTAGTACCTTGAGTGTGGCTGAGGTGCACCCATGACCAGCTCGGAAACCAGATTGAATAGCAGAGAAGGTACGGTGGGATTCGAAGTGGTCAGTGATCTGTTTGTTAACTTGGCTTTCGAAGACTTTAGAAAGGCAGGGCAGGATCTACACCACCTGGGGGATTGAGAAGACTACACAGGGTCCCTGGTTTTCCAGAGGCTTGCCCCACTCAGCCTCCATCTGCAGCGCTCTACGACCTGGCTCACACAATCATATAATGTGTCTGAGAGGCAGCCCGGCACCCATCCTCCCCGGACCATAGCTAACTATATTCCCAAACTGGACAATGATGCGAACATATTACGAAGACTGTTGTGGTCCTCTCTCAGCCATGTTAGGGCAATCAGAGCGTGTCTTCTCTGTTGTGGTGTGAGTCAACAGTTGTCTGAGCAAGGTGGCCTCTATAACCTTGTTTTAAGCTGATTTTGCTGATGTGTTTTTATGTTGTTTCATTAGTACTGGAATACCAACTCCTGACCAGAGAAACGTTGTTTCAAGGTGAACTGCTATGTCTATAGCGATTGCTATTCCAAGGTGGATTGTTTTACTTTCTCTAAAGACAGGTTGCTTTGTGTGTGTCCTTATCGCTAATGAAATGAATCCCAAGCCATAAGTCCCTGTCAGGTCTACAGAGACACAGAATTGAAGTGGCTTAAAGAAAATTAATTGTGTTAGACAAGTTTATAAAAATGTTTTTGAACGACTGTACTTTACTGTTCGCCAGGCAATACCCAGTTAAACCATGTAATTGATGATCTATTTTAGATTTCTTATTATTAAATTCACCTCCAATACTTTGAGATTTTGTTCAAAATTTTATCAACTGGACAAAACTGTTGTGCTGAAAATCTGCTTTGATTGATTATTGGTCTTGCATTATTTAAAAGCTCTATTAATAATTTACCAACTCAGCAAATGATATATGCACTATACACTTACTTATTAGAGGTTTCTGTTGGATGGCTACCTCAGGATTGATCACTGATCCTGTATTGCAATAGGGTGCAGAAAGCAGTGGGCCTTCTACTGTTGGCTGGGCCGCATTGTATATTCATGAGGGTGAGGCTAGCATCCTCACTGAGCACTAGCATGAATATTCATGAGGGAAATAATTTGCTATTTCAGATTAAACAATTACATATTTGAAAATGGGTAACGAATGCATTTTGTAAACAAGAACTCAGGTCCCCATGTGTCATATTTGGCAACCGATGCAGATTCTTTATGTAAATGTCCTGTTTTTGAGAGCATTTTATGGCTTTGAAAATCAAACATTATACTAACATGAAATCAACTCATGTTTTCCAAACTAGCCTTACTACTTCACTATATGCCACAGTACATTACCAATGTGTTTGACGTTCGGCATTCATAGTTATCCATATTGTTGAAAGGGCAGTGCTACTACTGAAATTGTATGGTGCCATGAATACAAATTCAACAAATTATGCATTTATAGTCTAAGAAAATAACAAATCCCTCTCCCTACACAGTAAAGAGGGTAAGGTTTCTAGCAGAGTGCTTTTCCCATTCTTCTCACCTACCTACTGAGGTCGTATATGTAGTGATGTAGGAATAATCTTGTATGAAGTATTTTTACGCCGGTAAGGGCCTCACTTTTGTGCTTGCTGCAGGTCAAAGGGACTGCAACACGTTCACCATCGTGCTAATGCTAAAATGACATTCATGAGCACACATGTCCTAATGGACTACTTAGACCTAAGGGCGATTCCACGTCAGCGGGAAAATTTAATATTTTCGGTATCTCAGATTGTTCTGGCAATTCTCACATATAAACTTTTGAAGTCATTAACCAATCACAGCCCTCATTTCATTCAGCAAATCACCTGCAGAGCGAGTTCCCATTAAATCCATTTTCTCATTCACTGTCCATTCACTGTGTTGGTGGTGCTATTAAAATGTATCATAAATTAATTAGCAGAGAGCCCACTCTGGAAATGTGATGTACTTGGTGAGTATATTATTCCAAACAATATGTCAGTAGTTGAGATATATTAATATTGTTAATGTAAACCATCTTAAATAATTTGCTCTTAACTGACTTGCCTAGTTAAATAAAGGTTAAAAAAAATTCAATGTTGAATAAATTAATGTGAAAAGGTGTATTTCAAACTCTAAACATACTCCATATGTTAGAGCACACCATAAGGAGAATAATGGAACCAATGTGTTGTGTGTATCATGGACAGTTTACGAACCATAAGGTCTTACAGGAGGCATGAATGAGGCAGTCCCTACACTACGGCCAAAAATGCTTGATATTGCTGTGGCTTTAATTACATTTTGTGATGCAATTTGCAATGTTTTTGTTTTTATCATGTTTTTTCATTTATACCATGGCATTGTTAAATACTTCTCTCTGATTGGCATTCTAGAGCGTGCATTATTTCCCTTTAACGGATGGTATATTTGCACGGTAGAATTCAATGGCTATAGGTCATTCTTATATGTTCTATGTATGAGCTGCTTTTGTAAGCAAAAGTCAAATTGAAAAGATTATTGGAATTGTGGTGGGTAGTCGACTCCAAAATAATAGATTCCTCAACTCTCATTTCAGAGTAACAAGCTTTCGGAATCGACTCTTAAGATTCAGTATTTTTTTATGGCGGAAACTACGTAGTTGCCATAGGCTCCTTTCGAACTCTCGCATCTTATTCTTAAATCCAGCATGGCTACTCCCGCATCCAGTAGATCTAGAAGTTTTGGAGAGACTACAGAAAGATAGGGAGGGTGTTGATCCATCTGATTTTGTTTAAGAGACGTCTGGATACTGTGTATCGGGATTTTGTGGCCATTTACACAGATGGTTCAAAAGTTCCAAGGACAGGACGTACTGGGTTAGCGTTTGTAGTGCAGGAATGTGGGGTGGCAGTCAGGAAAAACGTATTACAGATCATCTGGCTGTATATAAGTCGGAGCTGATGGCCATACTGTTGGACTTGCAGTGGGTGGAGTAAGTCAAGCCGGACAGAGTAGTTATTTGCTCTGATTCATCTGCAGTGTTGATGAGTCTCCAGTCCTGACCAGAGACAAGACCTGCTTACCTAGCAGACAAGACCTGCTTAATGTGGTGCTACAAACCCGTGGCAGAATTAGACAGATGGGTATACAGATAAGATGTACTTGGGTCCCAGCCCATGTGAGGGTGGAGGAGAATGAGGAAGTTGATGTACTGGCTAAACAAGCACTTAATCGTTTTAATTATTTTATTTCATCTTTATTTAACCAGGTAGGTCAGTTGAGAATAAGTTCTCATTTACAACTGCGACCTGGCCAAGACAAAGCAAAGCAGTGAGACAAAAAACAACAACACAGAGTTACACATGGGATAAACAAACATACAGTCAATAACACAATAGAAAATCTATATACAGTGTGTTCAAATGTAGTAAGATTAGGGAGGTAAGGCAATAAATAGGCCATTGTGGCGAAATACATGTATTTATTTAAATACATTTAGCATTAACACTGGAGTGATGAATGTGCAGATGATGTGCAAATAGATGTAAATAGAGATACTGGGGTGCAAATGAGCAAAAATAACAATATGGGGATGAGGTAGTTGGGTGGGCTGTGTACAGGTCCAGTGATTCAGGGCTAGTTAGTGAGGGAGATATAAGTCTCCAGCTTCAATGATTTTTGCAATTCGTTCCAGTCATTGGCAGCATAGAACTGGAAGGAATGACGGCCAAAAGAGGTGTTGGCTTTGAGGATGACCAGTGAAATATACCTGCTGGAGCGCATGCTACGGGTGGGTGTTGCTATGGTGACCAGTGAGCTGAGATAAGGCAGGGATTTACCTAGCAAAGACTTATAGATGACCTGGAGCCAGTGGGTTTGGCGACAAATATGTAGTGAGGGCCAGCCAACAAGAGCATACAGTTTGCAGTGGTGGGTAGTATATGGGGCTTTGGTGACAAAACGGATGGCACTGTGATAGACTGCATTCAATTTGCTGAGTAGAGTGTTGGAGGCTATTTTGCAAATTACATCGCCGAAGTCAAGGATCGGTAGGATTGTCAGTTTTACGAGGGCATGTTTAACAGCATGAGTGAAGGAGGCTTTGTTGCAAAATATGAAGCCAATTCTAGATTATGATATCGTTTCGGACCTTGAGCGTGGCTGTAGTGGACCCATGACCAGCTCGGAAACCAGATTGCATAGCGGAGAAGGTACGATGGGATTCGAAATGGTCGGTGATCTGTTTGTTAACTTGACTTTCGAAGACTTTAGAAAGGCAGGGCAGGATGGATATAGGTCTGTAACAGTTTGGGTCTAGAGTGTCTCCCCCTTTGAAGAGTGGGATGACCACGGCAGCTTTCCAATCTCTAGGGATCTCTTGCTTGGGCAAGTTGCTGTGGGGGGTGCGGTTGAATAAGACCTTAAATGTGATAGGGGAGCTTCCAACAGGAAAGTGTGATTATTGCCAGGAAACAGACCATGGAGCATGTATTGCTACAGTATAGGCAGTATCAGAGGGAAAGAGAAAGGCTGAGATCTAGTATGAGGGAGAAGGGGATACAGGGAATTAGTTTAAAGAGTATATTTAGTAGAACGTCATTAGATATAGTCTCAAATATTTTACACATTTTTTAAAGATCAACAAGGCTGGCAGGTAGGATTTAGTTACTCCCTGTCTCTGGCCCACACTCCAGTACAGTATTCTTCCATCACCTGCCGAATAAAAACCTCATATGGCCCTACTTCTGAAAAAGTTAATCGGAGTGGATTCGGCCCGAGTACCATCAGCCTGGAACCCAGAGTAATATGACTCTGCCGGACTCGGAAAGAGCTTGGCCCGTATGAAGTCCTCCGACTCCGGGTCGATGCCGAGTCCCCCCGAGTCTCAAACGGAATAGGCCCAAACCCACCATGTTGACTGGGTATTTGGCAGCCAAGCACAAGTTATCAGTGTAGCCTATTATCGTTTAGACATGACACGCCTAGAATAAAAACCTCCAGGCTTCAGTCATAACAGTCAATTTAATTTGAAAAAATAAAGATTTACAGGGGTCAGTTTGGAAAAACTAATCCTGTGTGAGTCGTCCTCTGGAATGCTTGGATAATGATTACATCACCAACGTCTTTAGTAATAACCGTCCGAATAGGGCTATAAGATGGCAACAAATAGGCTTATCAGCGTAGAGTATGTGACACAAATATCACAGAAATAATCTAGTACCTACATATCACCTTCTATTTTCAAACAAAATAGGACTTTTAAAGCCAATAAGTTTCCATTTTCATGTTGCTTCCTTAGTCCGTAGAAAATAAATGTTCTCTATACGCTCTTCTGAGTCGACAAAACATTAATTCTCTTTCCATGACAGACTGACCAGGTGAATCCAGGTGAAAGCTATGATCCCTTATTGATGTCACTTGTTAAATCCATTTAAATCAGTGTAGATGAAGGGGAGCAGACAAGTTAAATAATGATTTTAAAGCCTTGAGACAATTGAGACATGGATTGTGTATGTGCACCATTCAGAGGGTGAATGGACAAGACAAAACATTGAAGTGCCTTTGAACGGGGTATGGTAGTAGGTGACAGGCGCACAGGTTTGTGTGAAGAACTGCAACGCTGCTGGGTTTTTCACTCTCAACAGTTTGCCATGTGTATTAAGAATGGTCCACCACCCAAAGGACATCCAGCCAACTTGACACAACTGTGGGAAGCATTGGAGTCAACATGGGCCAGCATCCCTGTGGAACACTTTCGACACTTGTAGAATCCATGCCCCGACAAATTGAGTCTGTTCTGAGGGCGAAAGGGGGAGCAACTCAATATTAGGAATGCGTTCCTAATGTTTGGAATACTCAGTGTATATAGGTTTTCACTTGTGATTTGTAACAAACTGAGGACACAGGCTTACTCAGAGAGAATGCTACCTGGATTGTGTTTTGGCCCTGTTGACCCCTGATTACAGAACTGTGGGCCAACTGGAGCTGTGTGTGGTGCGGGACCAAGGAGTGAGGCAGGAAGGAAGCACACAATGTCACAGGGCACAGTGTTGCTATGAAAAATAAATTAAGGTGGGTCATTACCACAGCTCCCAAGAGGACTCAGTGGAGGAGTGCGGAAAAATAATAAATACACTTTTCATATAATGTCTAAACGATATAGTTTCAGTCTAATTACTGAGTGACATTTACTGTTTATCCTTTTAGATTGAGGAGATAAATATGACATGATTATGTGTCCATCCTTGTCATGTGACATCAATAAACCAGACTGTTAATATATTTAAATTGATGTGTTTATTGTCCTTGTCAGTTTATGTAGCGTTTAACAGAGATATGAGTTGTTCTAAATGCTTAGGCCTTTGGCATATGACATTATTTGATGATGTTTTCATGTACTCCACATGAGTAGTCTGAGTAGTCAAACGTTAGCATACTTAAGTGATTATCACTTTTATACAACAGGCTACCAACATATTCAAATAATGATTGACATACAGTGTTTTCCTTAAAAACGTTATTTTGAAGAATATATTCATACTATTTCGTCCTTCCACAAGATATAGTCTCGACACAAATCTAGGGTTGCTACCCAAGCTTGCTGGTCATTCCTTCTATCGGTTTGGTTGGCAGAGACGAGGCCCAGTCGTTCATTCTAAATGTTTTATTACCTTACTGGTTGACAACGTTCTTATCCCTTGTTGATACGTGATTTCACCTGGCATAGAAAACGTGCTCTCTCGTCAGGACACTGTTGCTCAGAGGAGCTAGCCAACAACACAGCTAACACAATCACTTCAAACTGACGCTGGAAAGACTGCAAACTAGCTGCACTTTCTTTGTAAATATCCATAAAAAGGATGCCAGCTGATTCATGATTTTGACTGGTTGAGAAACGCTGCCTACCTGTCTGTCCAGACTCCCGACACATTCAGCATTACTATAGGACAGCTGGAGATCGAATTTGAATATTGATACAATGTTGCAGTTGTCGGAGAGACTGTGTGAGGGCTTGGTTGTGGTAAGGCCTCTTACTCCCACCTAGGGGAGGAGAGAGGCACACAACCAAGTCCTCACACACTTATTAGGGAGATTATCATCCCCAATCAGAGACAGCTGTCTAGCGTTGTCTCTGATTGGGGATAGCATTTAAACGCCACTCGAATCCACCTGTGTGTGGATCATTGTTCCTGCTTGTCTGCTTTTCTGCTCACAGCAAGTAAGTCACCGTGTTTTGTTTGAATCTTGTTTTTGTTTTTCACTCTCCTTTTTTTTGTAAATGCTTCGTGAGTACATCTCATTTTCAAATAAAAGGATGACACTTCACCAGCGCTCCGTTTACCGTCCCTTATATAATGCGCACCGTGACAGAATGATCCACCACCCTGGGACGCAACGTGAGCAGACACTGGTAGACATCCTCTACGAGATGGGGAAATTATCTAAAGAGGATGTCTACCATAATCATGCGGTGGAGGAAGGCTGGGGTCCGGAGCAGCAGAGGCGCCGGAGACGGAGGACACGTCACCGGGCTAAAGTTGAGGACCAGCCTGGAGCCCAGAAAACCCCTCAAACTGATTTTGGGGGGGGGCTATGGGGGTGGTCGGGGATCGAGGGAGAAGAGCCCCGACCACTGCACTCGTGGGGGTTCCAGGAGGAGCCCCTACAGCCATGGGAGCAGGAGTACAGAGAGGAGTCGGAGGAAGACGACGACGATGTGCTTCTGTTCCCTCACTTGTGGGGGTTCCCGGAGGAGCCCTCACAGGATGGGGATTGGCGGTGGAGTAGAGACGACAGGGACAGTCGTGCTCCAGCGCCAGTTCCCAGTCCGGTGCCTCCAGCGCCGGTCCAGAGTCGGAGGAAGAGGAGACCGACTCTGCGCACCAAACCATCGGTGCGCAACATTAGCCCGGTGCGACCCGTACCAGCTAAACGCACCAACCCAACGATGCGTTTCCCCAGCCCGGTACGGCCCGCGCCTGCTCCGCGCACCAGCCCAACGGTGCGTTTCCCCAGCCCGGTGCGACCTGTACCAGCTCAACGCACCAACCCAACGGTGCGTGTCTCCAGCCCGGTGCGACCCGTGCCAGCTAAACGCACCAACCCAACGGTGCGTTTCCCCAGCCCGGTACGGCCCGTGCCTGCGCCTCGCAGCAGACCAGTGGTGCGCTCACCCAGTCCAGTATGCCCCGTGCCCATTCCTCACACGGAGCCTACAGCGAGGGTCGACAGCGCAGCTCTGTGGTTGGAGACCATCTCTGCGTCGGTGCCCAGGGTGGGCACGACGTTCAGCCCCGCTGTGGAGCAGGAGCTCCATAGCGCGTCGGTGCCCAGTCTGGGGCCGACAGCCAGCCCAACCACAGGGCTGGATACCATCTCTGCGTCGGTGCCCAGGGTGGGCACGACGTTCAGTCCCGCTGTGGAGCAGGAGCTCCATAGCGTGTCGGTGCCCAGTCTGGGGCCGCCAGCCAGCCCAACCACAGGGCTGGAAACCACCTCTGCGTCGGTGCCCAGCAGCCCGAGGCCTCCTGTGAAGGTCAGCAGCCCGAGGCCTCCGGTGAAGGTCAGCAGCCCGAAACCCCCGGCGAAGGTCAGCTGCCCGAGACCCTCGGCGAAGGTCAGCAGCCCGAGACCTCCGGGGAAGGTCAGCAGCCCGAGACCTCTGGGGAAGGTCAGCAGCCCGAGACCTCTGGGGAAGGTCAGCAGCCCGGGACCTCAGGTGAAGGTGAGCAGCCCTGAACCTCTACCAGAGCCACATCCGGGTCCAGCAGTCTGCGCTGTTACAGCGCCAGAGCGGTCCGCTCCACCGGTGCCCAGTCCGGGGCCGGTCATCTGCGTCGCTCCAGTGCCGGAGCAGTCCGCTCCACCGGTGCCCAGTCCGGGGCCGGTCGTCGACGTCGCTCCAGTGAAGGAGCAGTCCGCTCCACCGGTGCCCAGTCCGGGGCCGGTCGTCTACGTCGCTCCAGTGACGGAGCAGTCCGCTCCACCGGTGCCCAGTCCGGGGCCGGTCGTCTGCGTCGCTCCAGTGCCGGAGCAGTCCGCTCCACCGGTGCCCAGTCCGGGGCCGGTCGTCTACGTCGCTCCAGTGGCGGAGCAGTCCGCTCCACCGGTGCCCAGTCCGGGGCCGGTCGTCTGCGTTGCTCCAGTGCCGGAGCAGTCCGCTCCACCGGTGCCCAGTCCGGGGCCGGTCGTCTGCGTCGCTCCAGTGCCGGAGCAGTCCGCTCCACCGGTGCCCAGTCCGATATAACTTTTCTGAAGAAAAGTTAGTTAGCTCAACTAAAGTTTGTACATAGCATTAATTAATGAAAGAAGACAAAACAGTACATTTCAATACACCAAGCACTGTATATTTGATACACAAACATAATATAGCCTAAAAGCTTACCAGACAACAACACACACAAATATTATGCTATCTCATTGTGTGCTTAGAATTTCAAAAGTGCACCAATTTGTTTATATTTGTATCATTTGATTCCCCGAAGGAGCACAAGCAGATGTGTTGAACTTGTAGCCAGTAGTACATTATATATGTCAGCCTCCTAAGCTTTTTGTAGGTATATTAATGTCTATGGTGACCGTGAACAGTGGTCGGAGCTGGAGCCTTGGCTTGTGTCACCAGTGAGGATTACATCCTAGTCATATCTGTCAGCATCTTAAGCTCTTCATAGTAATATTCATCTTTAGGGTGAATGTGAACAGTGGTTGGAGGATTACATCCAAGTCATATTTCATTGAAACAATGTCTATAGTATTTTGTTGTTGTTTATGTAGCTGTGTTGCTGTAGAACATTGCTTTTGTGAAAAATTACTTGTCTTTGGGCTTTGATGGATCATTATTTCCAAAGTAACTGGCCGGAGGATCATCCTATAGATCACTTTTAACCACTCCCTCTCCTGTAGCCAGTTAATCCTTCTTTCGTTAATAAGTACCTTCAAGGTGGAAGGGGCTTTGTGTACAGGACTGCATCAGTGCAAGAATCTAGCAGTAGGACAGGGGTACATTCATATGGGCTTGGTTTGAAACATGAAAGAAGGTTACACCATGATGTGTGCATGCCATTGAAAATGTAATTTGAACATGCAAGGCCTTAAAGGGCATTCGATTTGACGAAAATCTACAATTCATAATGTTGACCTTGTAATCTCTCGACAACATTGCGTTAAAAAGTTCCTTTAAAGATGTTCACATGAAACTCGCCGGATATACAAATCAACGTTTAAACATTTAGCGAATGATTAAAGCAAATCAACAACGGTATCCACTGGTGTTTTGATATTGACCCTCAATCATATTTAGTTTCAGACTTTAGTAGCCCAATGAAATATGAATGCATTGCATGCACTCTGGGTCTCATTTTGGCCTCAGCAGCCCACAGCCACTAAACAGTCTATTATTTATATGGATATTGCAGAATCCCAGGCTATGTGATACCATGTCACATCCAGATACAGGACTTATTGCTTCAGTCAGTATGGTAACCTTTCTGTCGTGGCTATGAGGTAACCCTAATGACCATGGAAAATTACTGTCGCCATATTCAAAGGAGATCTAAAATAAATCCATGCATTTCGAGCATTAGCACTCACCTTTACAGTTCTCACACTATTATCGTTTAATGTAATAGTCAGATTATCTTAAATCCAACACCTACAGCTATGGAGCCTGCTATTAATGTTACAAGCTGCACCGGATCACGAGGTAAGGTACTGTAGATAAGGGCCATTAAAAGGCATCAACTGCAGCTGTCTCTGCTGCTCTGTAAAGAGAGTAATCATTTACCAGGGTTATACAGTATAGTCACATCTCAGTGTCCAGCCAAGAGGGAGAGCCTTGAGCTACAAGGGATTCTGTTGTAAGCCTGTATCTGAAAGATGTTCAACCAGAATAAAGATGTTGAACAATTGAAATCAGAGGCAATGTTAGATCATTTCATCAGCCTTTGATTACTCTCTTAGCACGCTAGTTATTAACTCTCCATTCATGACTGGTTTATTATACATTTATTTGGCATAAAGAAATATATATATTTCATGCTAATCCTGGCCATAAACTGTTTTAGTAATGAATCCGTACATTGGATAACTTGAAGACAGTAGCTCAACACTTGAAGAGCATGCTTGAAATAAGTCACGAAGCATGCCTCTGTGCCCTTCCAGAAGAACTGTGCTCCGATAACAAATATTTATTTAATCATGAAGCCTCTCAAAGATTAAACAGGGTTCAGTCTTGTGAGTGGCAATAAGTCGCTGTCAGTTTGACTTGCATCAGCTTTGAATGAGAAAGGGAAGGTCTTTGGCAGATCCCAGGTGAGTGACGGGAGCGAAAACCTGAAATGAAACAGCCTAGCAATTATAAATCACAGGTGTGGCTTGTGGGGTGTTATACAGTGGCTCGTGAAAGTATTCACCCCCCTTGGAATTTTCCCTATTTTTTTGCCTTACAACCTGGAATTAAAATAGATTTTTGGGGGGGTTTGTATCATTTGATTTACACAACATGCCAACCACTTCGAAGATGCATAATAGTTTTTATTGTAAAAACAGAGCTTGAGCCTGCATGACTATTTGCCACTGGGATTTTTGCACCTTCTTCAAGGCAAAACTGCTCCAGCTCCTTCAAGTTGGATGGGTTCAGCTGGTGTACGGCAGGTAGCCTAGTGGTTAGAGTGTTGGGCCTGTAACTGATAGGTTGCCGGATCGAATCCCTGAGCTGACAAGGTATAAATCTGTTGTTCTGCCCCTGAACAAGGCAGTTAACCCACTGTTCCTAGGCTGTCATTGTGAATAAGAATTTGTTCTTAACTGACTTGCCTTGTTAAATACAATTTTAAAAAATCTTTAAATCATACCACAGATTCTCAATTGGAATGAGGTCTGGGCTTTGACTAGACCATTCCAATACATTTAAACGTTTCCCCTTAAACCACTCAAGTGTTGCTTTAGCAGTATGTTTAGGGTCATTGTCCTGCTGGAAGGTGAACCGACCCAGTCTCAGACTGAAACAGGTTTCCCTCAAGAATTTCCCTGAATTTAGCGCCATCCATCATTCCTTCAATTCTGACCAGTTTTCCATTTCCTGCTGTTGAAAAACAACCCTACAGCATGATGCTGCCACCACCATGCTTCACTGTTGGGATGGCGTTCTCAGGGTGATGAGAGGTGTTGGGTTTGAGCCAGACATAGCATTTTCCTTGATGGCCAAAAAGCTCAATTTTAGTCTAATCTGACCAGAGTACCTTCTTCCATATGTTTGGGGAGTCTCCCACATGACTTTTGGCAAACACCAAACGTGTTTGCTTATTTTTTTCACTAAGCAATGGCTTTTTTCTGGCCACTCTTCTGTAAAGCCCAGCTTTGTGGAGTGTACAGCTTAAAGTGGTCTTATGGATAGACACTCCAATCTCCGCTGTGGAGCTTTGCAGCTCCTTCAGGGTTGTCTTTGGTCTCTTTGTTGCCTTAAATGCCCTCCTTGCCTGGTCTGTGAGTTTTGGTGGGCGGCCCTCTCTTGGCAGGTTTGTTGCGGTGCCATATTCTTTCAATTTTTTAATAATTAATTTAATGGTGCTCCGTGGGATGTTCAAAGTTTTGGATATTTTTTTATAACCCAACCCTGATCTGTACTTCTCCACAACTTTGTCCCTGACCTGTTTGGAGAGTTCCTTGGTCTTCATGGTGTCGCTTGCTTGGTGGTGCCCCTTGCTTAGTGGTGTTGCAGACTCTGTGGCCTTTCAGAACAGGTGTATATATACTGAGATCATGTGACACTTAGATTGCACACAATTGGTTGATCCAAGGTAAATGGTTGCACCAGATCTTATTTAGGGGCTTCATAGCAAAGGGGGTGAATACATATGCATGCACCACTTTTCCACTTTTCCAAACAAGTTCTTTATTTAATTTCACTTCACCAATTTTGACTATTTGGTGTAAATCCAAATAAAAATCAATTTAAATTACAGGTTGTAATTCAACATAATAGGAAAAACGCCAAGGGGGATGAATACTTTTGCCAGGTCTCCTGTGAAGCTAAGTAAGGTTCAGCTTGGTTAGGACTTGGTTGGAGGACCTCTTAGAAAAACCAGGTCAGGAACAAACACTCCAGTGGTGAGCCTTTGATATTTAAGCTGATCCCACCGCAGGCAGTACATTGAATGCAAACAGGACTGCTGTACTGACTACAGGGGTTCCACTGACTATTATTTACTAACTCAAACACACTGTTTCTTTATTCAACAGTTCAGAGAATATATTTCATACGAAGAGATAATTAATATTTGCTGAACTCCATGAAATGAATAAAAGTGTTGCTATGAATGTCCTAAATAAGTTCAGACAGGTTCTTTAGTCACATTGTCACAAGCAGTTATTTTCCTGACATGGACAATCACATTTGAAGGCATTGCTTTTCTGCTTCATCTGTAGTTTTGTGAAAATATAATGACATTTATACCTTTCTACAGTATTTGGATACATTGACATTGGTACACACAATAATCACAATACATTGACTTAATTATCCCTACCGCAATACAATGTGGATCACGGTATCAAATGACTGATGCAGTGATGGAGGGACACATATTTTGGCTCCCTTGGTAACACAAACCCTTTGTCCTGAGAATGAACCAATTAACTTCCTTAGTTCCTCCTCTGAGCAGAACCAATATCTTGGCTGACCGTGAAGTCTCTCTCTTTCTCTTCTCTTTCACTTTGCTCTTCCCACTCACCATCTTCTCACAAGATAATTGCAATGTGCTTCCTTTTTGAGTGACGTGTTGTTAAGTGAAATGTGTTTTGACTAGACCAGACAGCTCATCGAGAGCCCTCATTCATCTCCTATAGTCTTCCATCAGACACTAGCAGATAGACCTTGACCTGTACAGAACAGATAAACACCGCAATTTCATCTCTACCTTCCGGAATCGACTTGGCACACAGCCGAAATTGAGGTCGTGATTTTTTTTCACCTGGAAAAAGATTCAATTCAAAAGAATGACTTTTGTGACAGAGTGTTCTGTACTGTAGTTGTGTGGTATTAAGGTGGAAAATTGAGGCAATAAAGTCAAGTAAGGACAAGACCAAGATTTTATAAAAGTGACTCCACGCAAGGCAAGGGTTGTTGGCAATGTTAAGTGTGAAGGACTTGACAGGTAAATGACTACAAGCCTACTGTAGCTCAAGTTGGCATCCCTTTATGCTCAGTCTCTGTCTGACGCCTGAGGGATCATGAAAAGGATGGGACGACTTGACACAGATCACACAAAGGAAAGGAAACTCAACCTTGTGTTAGCAGGGCATTTCCACTGTGGATGTGGACTTAATGTACAGTACTGATCATAAGTGGATATTCATAATACATCAGAGTTATCATCCTCATGTTCAATGCACATCATGTTCCTTCAAACTGTCTGTCTTTTATTCTTCACCTTGATCAGCATACCAGATGGATGGTATATTAATGTAAGTATTGGACAATGCTGTGTCCAATATCGAGCAACGACTTAGATGTTGACTTTTTTTTATCAGTCAGTTGAAATACATTCATTAGGCCCTAATCTATGGATTTCACATGCCTGGGAATACAGATATGCATCTGTTGGTCAAAGATACCTTTAAAAAAAAAGGTGGGGGTGTGGATCAGAAAACCAGTCAGTATCTGGTGTGACCACCATTTGCTTCATGCAGCGCTACACATCGCTTTCACATGGATCAGAGTGTTGATTGTGGTCTGTGTAATGTTATCCCACTCCTCTTCAATGGCTGTGCAAAGTTGCTGGATATTGGCGGGAACTGTAACACGCTGTCGTACACATTGATCCAGAGCATCCCAAACATGCTCAATGGGTAACATGTCTGGAGAGTATGCAGGCCTTGGAAGATCTGGGACATTTTCAGCTTCCCGGAATAGTGTACAGATCCTTGCAACACGGGGCTATGCATTATCATGCTGAAACATGAGGTGATGATGGTGGATGAATGGCACAACAATGGGCCTCAGGATCTTGTCACGGTATCTCTGTGTATTCAATTTCCATCGATAAACTGGAATTGGGTTCGTTGTCCATAGCTTATGCTTGCCCATACCATAACCCAACCACCACCATGGGGCACTCTGTTCACAATGTTGAGATCAGCAAACCGCTTGCTCACATGACGCCATACACAAGGTCTGCGGTTGTGAGGTCGGTTGGACGTACTGCCAAATTCTCTATAACGACATTGGAGGTGGCTTATGGTAGAGAAATTAACATTAAATTCTCTGGCAACATCTGTGGTGGGCATTTCTTCAGTCAACATACTAATTGCACGCTCCATAGAAACATGAGACATCTGTGGCATTGTGTTGTGTGACACAACTTCAGTGGCTTTATTTTTGCACCTGTGTAATGATCATGCTGTTTAATCAGCTTCTTGATATGCCACACCTATCAGGTGGATGGATTATTTTGGCAAAGGAGAAATGCCCACTAACAGGGATGTAATCAAATTTGTGCACAAAATGCGAGATAAATGTTTTATTTCAGCTCATGAAACATGGGACCAACACTTTACATGTTGCGTTTATATATTTTTTCGGTGTAATTTGGACTATTTCACTATTTATGACATTGCACTCCAGTTAAAGTACCATCAAAGGGTTTTTGGAGCCCAGCAGGGACTGTGGGTGGTGTGGATCTGGAATAGGTTAGGTTAGGGTTAGGGTGATAGCGTAATGAGCTTAAATCTGCGAGGATGGCAAGACGATTGATCAAACATGTGACAAGTCTGAGAAGCTGAGTAATTAAAAGCATTTTTTAAAGGCATAGTTAACTTTTCAAGCTAGGGTGTGGATGAAACGACTTCACCTTAGGTAAGTCAAAAATGAGCTCAAGCTTAATACAAGTGAACTTTGCCTATAAGCTTTTTTAATGAATATTATCAACGAAAACAAGAGCATGACTAGTGTGCAGGGCTAGGCGCTGCCTCTATGATTAACTCTTTATTTAAATTTACATTGTAGCCTCTTATCCGGAGCGACTTAGACTGATTTTGTCCATACATAGAGTCCGCATAACACCACCATGTTACAGCAGATTCATGTCATTATCAAGCACAATGCAGGAATTACAGTACATAAGTATGAATGGCAGGAAATACAATACATAAGTATGAATGGCAAGAAATACAGTACGTAAGGATGAATGGCAGGAAATACAGTACATACGTATGCATGGCAGGAAATACAGTACATAGGTATGAATGGCAGCAAATACAGTACATAGGTATGAATGGCAGGGAATACAGTACATAAGTATGAATGGCAGCAAATACAGTACATACGTATGAATGGTAGCACATACAGTACATAAGTATGAATGGCAAGAAATACAGTACATACGTAAGAATGGGAGCAAATACAGTACATAGGTATAAATGGCAGGAAATACAGTACATAAGTATGAATGGCAGGAAATACAGTACATAAGTATGAATGGCAGCAAATACAGTACCTAGGTATGAATGGCAGGGAATACAGTACATAAGTATGAATGGCAGGAAATACAGTACATAAGTATGAATGGCAGAAAATACAATACATAAGTATGAATGGCAGGAAATACAGTACATACGTATGAATGGCAGCAAATACAGTACATAAGGATGAATGGCAGGAAATACAGTAAATATGTATGAATGGCAGGAAATACAGTACATACGTATGAATGGCAGCAAATACAGTACATAGGTATGAATGGCAGGGAATACAGTACATAAGTATGAATGGCAGCAAATACAATACATAAGTATGAATGGCAGCAAATACAGTACATAGGTATGAATGGCAGGGAATACAGTACATAAGTATGAATAGCAGCAAATACAGTACATAGGTATGAATGGCATTAAATACAGTACATAGGTATGAATGGCAGGAAATACAGTACATAAGTATGAATGGCAGCAAATACAGTACATAGGTATGAATGGCAGGGAATACAGTACATTAGTATGAATGGCAGGAAATACAGTACATAAGTATGAATGGCAGCAAATACAGTACATAGGTATGAATGGCAGGGAATACAATACATAAGTATGAATGTCAGGAAATACAGTACATAAGTATGAATGGCAGCAAATACAGTACATAGGTATGAATGGCAGCAAATACAGTACATACGTATGAATGTCAGGAAATACAGTACATAAGTATGAATGTCAGGAAATACAATACATAAGTATGAATGGCAGGAAATACAGTACATAAGTATGAATGGCAGCAAATACAGTACATAGGTATGAATAGCAGGAAATACAGTACATAAGTATGAATGTCAGGAAATACAGTACATAAGTACATTTATTCAGCTTCTATGTCATTCACTGCAATCCTGTGGAATCGTACACAATTGACTTAATAAAAAATTCTCACATGGAAATGTATTTTATTTTCTTAACCGGATCAATATTTGATATTGCTAGCACCAGATACATTTTCTGAGATAAGATACATTTACTTTGCAAAACTACAGGGCATCTTCGAACAAATGCATTGCCAGGAACAATCACTTGAATGTAGTAGGTGGTTGGGGAATCTACTACTGACGACTACCACTTCAGACCTTTCTTTATTTGACCTGTTATGACCAGAAAAATGTGTTCTCATTCACTAAATCATGCCTAAGAAGAGGGCTAAAAGCCTGAACAACATGCATGAAGAGATGCGGGTATGACAAGTGTAATTGCTCAGGACAACATCAAATGGGTGACCGTGAAGAGGTTTCAGTCCTTGAAATGGAACTGTTTTGATGCAAGGAGGATCATGTATACATTCCCTCTCAGCTATCACATATCCACTGGATAAAGAACACATTCTATTTAAATGGTCCAGGTAAAGCCATGCCACTAGATGAGGCTGTGTAGAGAGGGGGGTGGCCCGCCACATTTCACAGTCTACTGCATAAAAGAGAGGCTCTTTCCTCCTGACAATGCATAGGTCTCTCCCAAATGTAGCTGTCTGTGGAAATTATTTATGTTTCACAAAGCAGTTTTTCTTGACGATGCCATTATTCTTGGGCACAATTGTGTCAGCAGATCTGACAGTGTGGCTGTGGTTTATTGCCTTGGAACATTGCAAAGGGAACCAATGTGCTTGGTGCTACCAGCATCCACTCAACAATTACACTGACAATGCAAAGACCTCCTTTTGGCAGCAAATTAATGCCCATAATTCCTTCTGACATAAAGCCATTTGTAAGTTATCTGTTCTCTCTGGTGATGTAATAATTAGTAAGAGACAGAAACCTAATACTTTGTATCTCCTAAATGGACTCAATAGCCTGGGCCGGATTACCGAATAGGGACGGAGGGCATCTGCCCCAGGGCTCCCGACGTCCAGGGGGCCCCCAACCAAAAACAAAACCAAAAACATTTTGTTTAGAATAGCAGGAAATTTGCTTTACAACTGCACAACTTTCTCTCATCCTCAAGGCAAAATGTGAAGAATAGCATGAGATGAGCTATAAAACAGAACATTCTTCTCTCTGTCCCATGGCAAAATGTGTAGAATTGCAGGAAATTAGGTTTAAAACGACAAAATTATATCTCAGCCTCATAACAAAATATGTAGAATAGCATTATAAAATTGCACATACAGTTGATGTCTGAAGTTTACATACACCTTAGCCAAATACATTTAAACTCAGTTTTTCACAATTCCTGACATTTAATCCTATTAAAAATTCCCTGTTTTAAGTCAGTTAGGATCACCACTTTATTTTAAGAATGTGAAATGTCAGAATAATAGTAGAGAGAATGATTTATTTCAGCTTTTATTTCTTTCATCACATTCCCAATGGGTCATAAGTTTACATACACTCAATTAGTATTTGGTAGCATTGCCTTTAAATTGTTTAACTTGGGTCAAACGTTTCGGGTAGCCTTCCACAAGCTTCCCACAATAAGTTGGGTGAATTTAGGCCCATTCCTCCTGACTGAACTGGTGTAACTGAGTCAGGTTTGTAGGCCTTCTTGCTCGCACACGCTTTTCAGTTCTGCCCACATGTTTTCTATAGGATTGAGGTCAGGGCTTTGTGATGGCCAATCCAATACCTCCAATGAAATGTAATATGCAATATCCTGGCACTGAATATTTTTTTACAGACGGCTGTATCTGTCCACTATTTTACCAAGAAGGAGAGTGACGGAGTGCTGCATCAGATGACCTGGCCTCCACAATCACCCGACCTCAACCAAATTGAGATGGTTTGGGATGAGTCGGACCGCAGAGTGAAGAAAAAGCAGACAACAAGTGCTCAGCATATGTGGGAACTCCTTCAAGACTGTTGGGAAAGCATTCCAGGTGAAGCTGGTTGAGAGAATGTCAAGTGTGTGCAAAGAGGGTGGCTACTTTGAAGAATCTCAAATATAAAATATATTTTGATTTGTTTGATTTGTTTTTGGTTGCTACATAACTCCATATGTGTTATTACATAGTTTTGATGTCTTCGCTATTATTCTACAAAGAAAAACCCTTAAATGAGTAGGTGTTCTAAAACTTTTGACCAGTAGTGTATATATGTTTTTCAATATCTTATATTTTTTCAGATTTTTCATGGTGTGCTGCAGCACCCTCAGCGCCCCTTACTTCCCGTGGCTATTTACCTAATTTCTCCTTCTCCCACATTGTTAATCAACGAAAACACTAATTAAACGTCAGTATCGGATTTCATCCGTTTGATGTTGTTTATAGTTAATGACCTCTGCTGAGATTGTAGCGAGGTCAAACTGAATGGCAAGACAACAATAGTTAGAGGTCTTCTTGATTCCTTTTGTTACTTGGTATCAGCACTCAAGCCTCTACTTTCAATTGTCCATTGCTCCCTCCATCTATCTATAGAAGTATTTCTCTGCCATCAACCTGTATAGTATAGTTAACCATCCAACATCCACCAATGTATAGTGTACATATTCAGCCAACCACTCATACTATGCAATGTCCTTTTATAGCTTTTTTTTGCACTCCAGATATCCTGTATTTCTATACTTTTTCATACTGCCGCTCTATGTATCATGTACCGTGTATCTGTCTTTTGTGTACTTTCGTTGTGGCATTTTGCACCTGCCCTGTGTTTTTGTTGTAGCTGCTTGATAATGAAATTTCCCCCCCGGGGGATCAATAAAGTACCTATCTATCTATCTATCTATCTATCTAGTGGTCTATGGTTGATAATCCCAGCTCTGCTAGTCTCCTTTTACCCCATAAAAAATGATCACTCCTGTGACTCTGGTTCTCTTAAGCATCACTGCAAAGCAACCCCTTGACCTTGTTAGATCTCACACCAGGGAAACTATCTTACTCAAACAGTCATCCAACCTGTTGTTGGTTTTCCTGATCTACAGCTTATTTCCTCTGGGCAGCTCAAGGAGGGCTTTTCAGAATAGTGATTATGTGACAACCACAGCATTGTTAACTTCACAACAAAGAGAGATTTTAATGTGGATCTATGTTCCTTTCCCTGAAAAACAAAATTGGTTTATAGTGTTGGCTGACGACCATAGGTCTTGGTCAGTGATGATAGCCTGACTCTTCAGGGAGTTCATGATTGAGTGACATCATTTGACCTCATTTGACCCTACAAACCAGGGCTCTCCACCCCTGTACCTGGAGATCTACCCTCCTGTAGGTTTTTTCGCCCCAGTCGTAACTAACCTGATTCAGCTTATCAACCAGCTAATTATTAGCATCAGGTGCGCTAGGTTAGGGTAGGCGTGAAAACCTACAGGACGGTAGCTCACAAGGAACAGGTTTGGAGAGCCCTGCTATAAACTGTCCACAAAGTCAGTGTATGTTACATGTAACATCTAGTTTTTTCCCTCTCTGACATCATCATCACTTTTTTTTTTTTTTTACGATGCTGCGCGACGTCTCCTCAGCTCGGCAAAAACAATAACAACGGTGGTCAGGCGGCCGTGGCGCAGTTTCCGCAGACTGCAGATTCATGCCTCATGAACGTACATGAGGCAATGAAATGGTTTCACACATGAGACTTTCATGTCTTGTAATGGAACACAGGTATGAAATGTGCTCCATTATTAGGCCAGGCACTTAAGTGGTATTAGGTATGTTCTTTAATGGTATGCTGAGGTAGGAGCTATGTTCTTTTGTCAGTGGGGCTTTGTGTATGAGACATCATATCTAATCTTTTGTTAAGATCCCAACAGAGGAAACCTTCCATTTACATTCTGTGGAGCACTGCAGCAGCAGAATAGTTTGCAGCCATTTTAAATTGTGTCTTATCTCTCGTAAATCGCTCGGTCTCTTTGAAATGGCAAACTATCCCTTAGCTTTTCAGGCTGCGCCGCCATCTTCTCCCAGAAGCCTAGGAGGACTCCCAGAGGTCTGCAGGCATCTGTGTTCTCTAAGCCTCAGCCCTGTTTACTCTGCACAGTATTTATTCTAGGAAGTGCCTTTTAATCATTTTATTAGCTCTGACAACACATGGGGCTCACCTCTGTTGTTCCTGTTAGCTAGCCATCTGCCCACTGATCTGATGATGAGAGTGAAGAAGACGGAGACAAGATGTGAGTGCTCTGGAGAAAGTGTGAGAGCAGGGTTGATAATAGCATTGACCGAATCAAAGCACATGCTATTTGCATTCGATTGGCAAGGGCTGAAATCTAGGAGCACTTGTGGCTTATGCAACAGTTATTTAAGAGTATGCTATTTTTTTTATGTATCATTAAAATCCAGATCAATCTGTGTTGCTATATCGATTGGTTGAATTTATGGAGCTGGAACAGGTGGAAATGTGTAAGTATTTGCATTCAACCAATAAATGTTACATTCACCTTTTAGATTTAAGTTTATTTTTGTTGTCAGATAAAGTTTCTCAGCAAAACTAAAATCTATGGAGCATGTGGTTATTAATGTATTTCCACTGTTCCCCACCTCTTCTGTTAGAGAGGCTCTCCGAGCTCAGGAATGACAGATAGATAGATAGATAGGTACAGTGACAGTGACCCATAAGCACTCACCTGGGTGAAATGCACTGTGGTCTTCTCTCTGGTATATTCAACTTTATTTGGATACTCAGACACACAAAGCTAGGTGAATAAGTCATTGGACTTTGGTATTGTTAAGAGTAGGTCAAAGGCTCTGGGTAGATAGAGTGCATTGGAAAAGCTGCTGCTACTAAGACTGGGCCTCCCAAACAAGTTTCTCCTGATCTCACTAAAACTGGGCCTCCCAAACAAGTTTCTCCTGATCTCACTAAGACTGGGCCTCCCAAACAAGTTTCTCCTGATCTCACTAAGACTGGTCCTCCCAAACAAGTTTCTCCTGATCTCACTAAGACTGGTCCTCCCAAACAAGTTTCTCCTGATCTCACTAAGACTGGGCCTCCCAAACAAGTTTCTCCTGATCTCACTAAGACTGGGCCTCCCAAACAAGTTTCTCCTGATCTCACTAAGACTGGGCCTCCCAAACAAGTTTCTCCTGATCTCACTAAGACTGGGCCTCCCAAACAAGTTTCTCCTGATCTCACTCAGACTGGGCCTCCCAAACAAGTTTCTCCTGATCTCACTCAGATCCTACTCACACACAAGCATGTGGTGGCTCACCCCCATTTTTGTGCCTAAATTGTTTTATTTTATTTATTTAAACTTTATTTAAATAGGCAAGTCAGTTAAGAACAAATTAGTATTTACAATGACGGCCAAACCTGGACGACGCTGGGCCAAATGTGCTTTTTCATTCCACTGATAAATCCTTTTCACCACATGAAGCAGAGTATGACCTTTTTAACCCCGTTGGCATCAGTATGGTTGGACTTGGAGAATGAGGAGATCTGGTGAACCGGTTCACTTTGTGTGGAAGCGGCAGATTCATTAATATGCAACGAAGGCCTGGTGTTGCAGGTGTTCTTGATGTGTGCTACTGATTAGATACACTTACAGGTCATTCCATCAGCAGCGTTCATCCAGGAGTTGTGTACCAATTTGGAGCTCATTTGCCACCATGCTATTCCCAACATTAGGAATAATTGATGCTCTGTTAGGGCTTTGTGTATGGGGGAATTGGATGAGAGAGACCCGTGTTAAATCCCCTGTCTTGGTACTTGTCGGGAGGGTGTGGTAAAGGACATTGGCATTTTATTGGAAACACTCTATTAAGCTACAAAAGGTGTTGTTCAAATGCAGTGTTTGAAGTGTACAACGTATCTAATCAGTTTAGATTACTAAACAGAGTTGGTTGCACCAGGCTTTTACACTTAATTCATTACATAATGATAAAAAAATGTCATTGCAATGGGACTCCTCCCTAAGAACCCTCCCATGGATGTGATATAAGAGTCTAGATAGATAGATAGATAGATAGATAGATAGATAGATAGATAGATAGATAGATAGATAGATAGATAGATAGATAGATAGATAGATAGATAGATAGATAGATAGATAGATAGATAGATAGATAGATAGATAGATAGATAGATAGATAGATAGATAGATAGATAGATAGATAGATAGATAGATAGATAGATAGATAGATAGATAGATAGATAGATAGATAGATAGATAGATAGATAGATAGATAGGTACTTTATTGATCCCCGAGGGGACATTTCTTTGTTCAGCAGCTACAACAAAACACAGGGCAGGTGCAAAATGCCACAACGAAAGTACACAAAAGACAGATACACGGTACATGATACATAGAGCGGCAGTATGAAAAAGTTTAGCAATACAAGAAGTCTGGAGTCCAAAAAAAGCTATAAAAAGACATTGCATAGTATGGGTGGATGGCTGAATATGTACACTATACATTGGTGGATGTTGGATGGTTAACTATACTATAAAGGTCGATGGCAGAGAAATACTTCAATAGCTAAAAGTGCGTATGATATGAGTGAGGGTAATAACAGTTTACTTAATATACAGACTAGTTAAATGAACATTTAAGTGAATATTTTGCATGGTTAAATTAACTGTACAGGTAAATATACAGTTAAATTTACAGGTAAGTTAATATTTGCATGGTTACATTAACTGTACAGATAAATGACAGGAAGAGATACTTAAATAGCTAAATCTGTGTATGATATAATTTAGGGTAATAATAGTAATTAAAATACAGTCCTTAGTGCGCAGGGTTTAATTAGAGATAAATGCATGTATTGCACATTCGATATACTAAAAGCAATGAAAAAAGATACAACTGACAGGATACTAATATGCATTCCTGAGTGAATGACTACGTAAGTTAAGTCCAAGAAGAGTGTGTATTCAGTATGGATACATACCATGTAATGAGAAAAGTGCTGTGTGCAGTACATGTGGTCTGGATACCTTTCAAAGCCATTCTAAGAGGTTCAATGGTCAATGTTTGAATGCCTTTCAATAACAACTGGAAATATATGTAAAATTCTATTATACAGTGCCTTCAGAAAGTATTCATACACCTTGACTTATTCCACATTTTGTTTCATTACAGCCTGAATTAAACATTTATTAAATAAATCTCCCCTATCTACACACAATACCCCATAATGATAGAAAACCTGATTTTACACATTTCAGCAAATTTATTGAAAATAAATACAGAAATATTTAATTGACATATGAATCGCATTTTGGCAGCAATTACAGCTGTGAGTCTTTCTGGGTAAGTCTCTAAGAGGTTTCCACACCTGGATTGTGTAACATTTGCCCATTATTCTTTTCAAAAATTCTTCAAGCTCTGTCAAATTGGTTGTTCATCATTACTAGACAACCATTTTCCAAGTCTTGCCATAGATTTTGTAAATTGTAAATAAGATTTTCTTCTTAACTGACTTGCATAGTTAAATAAAGGTTAAACTCCAGTGTAGATTTGGCCTTGTGTTTTAGGTTATTGTCCTGCTGAAAGGTGAATCCATCTCCCAGTGTCTGGGGGAATTCAGACTGAACCAGGTTTTCCATTAGGATTGTGCCTGTGCTTAGCTCAATTCCTTTTTTATCCTGAAAATCTCCCCAGTCATTAACGATTACAAGCATACCCATAACATGATGCAGCCACCACTATTCTTGCAAATATGGAGAGTGGTACTCCGTAATGTGGTGTTTTGGATTTCTCCCAAACATAACGTTTTGTATTGTCAGGCTCTGGCCATAGAGAAGCTTTGCTTCTCTATATTTCTATTGTCAGAGTCTGGCAGATCTATTATTTCTACGTCTGTGTGGTGTTGTGTGTGGGATCCCTAATTAGAGGCAGCTGCTAGGCATTACCTCTAATTAGGGATCTTACTTATATGTCTATGTTCCACTCCCTTGGCGTGGTTCATTGTTATGTTGTTGTATGTCCCGTGTTTGTGCTACGTGTGTTCATAATTATATTATATTTGTTATTTGGTATAGTTCGCATCCTGTCGAGTTTATTTAATTTAATAAACGATGTCGAACTATCGATACGCTGCGCCTTGGTCTCTCTACACACCCGAAAGTGACATGTATTCAGGACAGGAAGTTAATTGCTTTGCGACCTTTTTTGCAGTATTACTTTAGTGCCTTGTTACTAACAGGATGCATGTTTTGGAATATTTGTATTATGTACATCCTTCCTTCTTTTCACTCTGTCAATTAGATTAACATAGTATATAGTAACTACACTATTGATCCATCCTCAGTTTTATCCTATCACAGCCATTAAACTCTGTAACTGTTTTAAAGTCACCATTGGCCTCATGGTGAAATCCCTGAGCGGCTTCCTTCCTCTTCAGCAACTGAGTGAGGAAGGACGCCCGTATATTTGTGGTGACTGGGTGTATTGATACACCATTCAAAGTGTAATTAATAACTTCACCATGCTCAAAGGGATATTCAATGTCTGTTTATTTGAATTTGAACCCATCCACCAATAGGTTCCCTTCTTTGCGAGGCATTGTAAAACCTCCCTGGTTTGTGATTGAATCTATGTTTGAAATTCCCCGCTCGACTGAGGGACCTTACAGGTATGTGTCGGGTACACAGATGAGGTAGTCACTCAAAAATCACGAATAACACTATTATTGCACACAGAGGGAGTCCATGCAACTTATAATTTGACTTGGTAAGCATCTTCTTACTCCTGAACTTAAGTAGGATTGCCACAACAAAGGGGTTGAATACTTATTGATGCAAGACATAACTAAGACATTTTAATTAAGTAAATAGGAAACGGTGATAAAATGATTGAAAAACCTGCCCCATACTGCCTATTGTTAATGATGCAATGAAAAACGGTGTTTAGGCCTTTACCAGTGTCCAGCAAGTGAGGCCACATTCTAAGAATAGGGGTTTTCTATATCCCCTGCATCTCTATGACCAGTGACACTGAAGGAGACATTTTAGTCCAAGCAGCATCTCTTGAATCTACACATGACGGCTAACAGGACAATGTTTGTTTTCAGCTGCTATGATGTTAACGCCTGCATCACTACCCTTTTGTGTCATACTGCTCATAGCTGGATTAATGTGACAGGCTTTCTGAGTTCTTCAGGGAAAACAGTGCCATTTGAAAGGGACACCTTCCCCTGATACTCCATATTAGTGACATATCACTAAATACACTGTCATCCAACACAGTTGGTCATAATCCCCCTCTGTCATGTAACACTTTGACAGCTCCATATCCACCACTGTCCAGGAGATTAACTAAAAGCCACATGGACTCTATAAGTAATGGAAGTTACATAACTACCGGTAAAGCAGTATAGTTCATAGGGATATTCTTGTCACAAATGTTATCCAAAGCATTGCAACACATCGGAAATCTTTGCCAAAGTTGGATGTTTCAGGTGACCTGAGTGTGGTACTGCTAAACATACTTTGCTCTTGCTGTCCTTAAAGAACCAGAACAGTTTTCCACTCAGTGCTCTCAGTTCACAGTTGAATAGGAGACATGGATCCCTAAAGGATCCAGTGTTCTGCAGAAGACAGTGGGAGGTAGTGAATTAAATTAAAACCTAGGCGTCCAATGAAGCATCCTAAGGCTTTTTGATTTTCCTATGCAGTTGGGCAATGACCAAAAAAAGTAGCCTATTTCTCAAGGTTAGTAGCAGCACAGCTGAGCACACCCTTGTAGTAAGGAAAATTGGGCTTTGGGTGAATTTTAGATCCAGCACATTGCATCTCAAACGACAACACTTTCTTTCATCTGGAGATCACATAGCACATAGCATGTGAAGCCTATATACACCTCAAAGAAGTGTTGAAGAAGTCTATATTTCTATGGTAATTATGGGAAGGAAATACATTGTGACTTTGCCACTTTCACTTTAAGAAATTGCCTCTTTCTTTATTCAACATAAGGCAGGATTCATCGCCGTCACCATAACTCTTAGGTGGATTTTCCTGCCTGTATTTAGACTTAACTTTCTAAGGATTATTTTCTCAGTTTAGACGGCTAAACAGTATCAAGCAGACATCCGAACCGTCCGTCAATATGATCAATACTCCTCATTTACTAGCCCCACTTTGGCACCACTCTACAATAAATGAATGCTTTATTCTGGTATGTGGAGTGAGGCCAGCCCAAGGAGAGTTCAGTATTATGTCCGAGGTAGGGTAGTTAATGAATAGTATTTTAATATATTTATTACACAGTTAGTGTAATTATGTGTAGTCCTACCAAGGTGACTCACTGTTTCGAACCAAAGTCACACCTTTGGAGCTTTCTGAATGATAATTTATATTTTCTTTAGAAAGGGTACAATACATATTACAAGGTTTTGTTCCATACTGTATGTGTTCCATATGTGAACCATGTGAAAGTGAAATAAAATGGATTGAAGGATGCGATCATTCAAACAGAAGTTAATGCCTCTTTTGAAAACTGTAAAGAAAAGAGAGCAAAACATAAATATTGGAGAACTTTGAAAGGACAGACGTGACCTTAAGTCGGGTTCTCTGACTTAGTAAATCCAATGGAATATCTTATAGTGAGCCCAATGCCAGATAATACTATTTTATGTGTAAGTGTTGATGGGCTTCTGAAGACACAATCTAGTAAGTGTTCATGTTTTCATGATCAGTCACAACAAACAGGATTTTTTCCATTAACACAAACAACCCTGGGAATGTGTGCAGGGACAAACAATTAAAATGGTGGAAACAGCTGTTTTGTGCTGGCCAGCCAACTGAACAGAGGTGATCATTCGGTCACAGCTTTTGCAGCAAAATATAAAAACCCTGAATCATGGTTGGCTGCAATCAGAGGAAGGACTAAAGGTTCTGCAGCTGTTGATTAGTCATCATCTGAGGGCTGCCAGGGCTGAGAGGCCTTGGAGGATTATTTTATATCTTCTATTAAATCAGGAACGGCGAAAGAGTGCACCCTTGTCTAACACCACACTGTCCTCAGATGAGAGAGAACGCCTGCAGATTTGAGATGTGATTTCCAACTTGATTTGATGAAGATCAAATCAAGTCTCTGTCTGACTTCTATTGAGGAGGTGCAGAAAGCATCAAGGTTATTGAGTCACTGTACAAATCTAGCAAATTATTAACCGTTGACCGTCTTTATATGATTTCGGAGATGGTTTGATCAAATTGGGACTGTAGGGGAATTCAGATTGTAACCGAGAAATAATTCCGGTGCAGGCTTTAAAAGATTTCTGATTTGAATCCATAATAACATATTAGGACAGTGCAGTGTTTTCAGGAGACTAGAAAACAAATAACTCTCCCAAGGTTATGATGCCATTATAATGCATCTATATTATTCAGATAGACCTGTTTTTCTTATTCAAATGAGTAGCAGTTGTAAACTATAAGGCGTATCTATAACAGGAACCACCAGCATTCAAATTACCAAAGTGCTTGACAAAAAAATATAACTGCATTAGCTATTTGAGATATAACAGCGACATAACTGAAATAGCCTAGCGAAAAGTCGTCCTAATAGCATATAAAGTAACTCTACCTTGACACACTGCATTTACAGATCCATCTGTTTTATTTGTAATGTGCTTAATTGGGCTGATTGTGTTCCTCATGAAAGCATAGAAAGAGGAGAGCCAGAGGTGACTTTGGATGGGATGAACTGCTGCCTGAATAACAAGCCATATTATATCCATCTACACGAGCCTCTCTGTCAGTTAGTCTATGAGGAAACCATTGAGAAGCCTTTGATCTTACTTTCTCATCTCTCTATACTTGGCTGTTGTATGCATATCAAAGCCCTGGCAAGCCCTGTGAGTTTCACTGGGGACCTCGATGAGTCCATTGAAGAGTTAATTCACTGGGATGACGTTTATACACTCGACTATCGATTGTATGGGGGCTTTTAATGCTGAAAGCAATGAAAAATGTCCACCATTGGCTTGTTGTCCCACATAATTACAAAGCAAGGTTAATTTGTTCAGCCTCTCCATTTTGGAAGCGTCAATAACATTGTTCCGGGTACTTTCGACGGGGGTGGGCTGTGGTAACGGGGGAAATGGGACTTATAGACCCGGTGGTTTGCACTCTGCTTCTCCTCTTACCTTTGTAGAGCTCTGTTAATCTAGTTGAATTTAGGAGGGTGTTGATACCTTCATTTAATTGCACTAATGCGTGACCAGGACGCCCAGTTCAATGATAAGAGATTCCATCGACGCCTGTCGCCAACACTAACCAATCCCTCTAAAGCCCCACAAGGACCCAGATGGTAAGGGAAAGAAGGAAATCCATTATATTAAAATAAAGCCAACCCTTTTCTCTGTGCTGTGGTCTTTTTAAATAGGCTTGATAAGCACTGCAGTTATTTATATGCTAATTCTTAAGGCAACACGTCATGCATTACCTGCTGGTCAATAAAATGGAAGTGAGACTTTAAAATATCTCTGTGCATTGCTTTATTGTCACTTTGTATATAACAGATATTATGTGGACCTCCTGCCCCTTCTTCAAGTGGTATTAGCACTGCTGGTGGTGGATTGACATGGATTGTGAATTCTATGTCTATGTCACACTGTGAAATTAGATTAACAAACTTATTTTGGCAGTATGTTTTATGGCTTTTTGTTCAACAAAACAATGTGAATACCAGCCGAGAGAAAGCAGTATTACCCTGCCCTAGAGGACCAGGCCATTTTGAGACATTCAACACTAATGCTTAGTAACAATACAAATGTAACCTAAATGGTTTATTATTGCTGCACACTGGGTTGATCTGAGAGGAAGTGTAGCCATGGAGTTTCTGTAATAGAATTGAGCTGTGTCTTGTATTGCTTGTTTAAAATGTGATTTCAATTACCTGTACAGTTAATGTAACCATGCAAATATTCACTTACCTGTTCATTTAACCAGTCTGTATATTAAGTAAACTGTTATTACCCTCACTTATATCATACACACTTTTAGCTATTTAAGTATTTCTCTGCCATCGACCTGTATAGTATTGTTAACCATGCACCATCCACCAATGTCTAGTGTACATATTCAGCCAACCACCCATACTATGCAATGTCTTTTTATAACTTTTTTGCACTCTAGACTTCTTGTATTTTGATACTTTTTCATACTGCCGCTCTATGTATCATCTATTGTGTAACTGTCTTTTGTGTATTTTCGTTCTGGCATTTTGCACCTGCCCTGTGTTTTTTCGTAGCTGCTTGACAAAGAAATTTCCCCTTGGGGATCAATAAAGTATCTATCTATCTATCTATCTATCTATCTATCTATCTATCTATCTATCTATCTATCTATCTATCTATCTATCTATCTATCTATCTATCTATCTATCTATCTATCTATCTATCTATCTATCTATCTATCTATCTATCTATCTATCTATCTATCTATCTATCTATCTATCTATCTATCTATCTATCTATCTATCTATCTATCTATCTATCTATGACCATGAGGGAGCAGGTAAACACCTACTTCCTTTCTGACTGTGCTAGCTACAGGAGTCACTACTTAATGTTTAAGCTTAGCAGAGGAATAGTTCTTTATTTATTGTACATCAGGATGTGTTTAATTTCCACAGAATTTGTCACATTCACTATTTCAGTTCAACTAAGTGCATCCATGTCAAGTATAAATGTGAAGTCGCCCTCTTTTAAAGACAGTGACTATCCAGACCGTTGGGAGCCTGTAGACTTACTTTCCTCTTTAACAAAGGACAGCCAGCCTCAGTCAGAAGAACGTGAAGAAACAGCATGTGCCGAAGTGTCTAACTGAACTAGAGAATCAGCTTCCCCTCAGAGACATTCTATCTCTCCCTCTCTCCGTCTGAGGAGGAACAGGAACTCAACCTCTCGGTGCACGAAGATGGGTGTGCATTGTGTAAGCTATTAATTAGAGGGAACGTACCCCAAACAAAGAGGTGCAATCTCTTTCAAAATGAGTGTAATGTTGGATAGCTTGATTTATTATTCATTAGATGGCTTGATGAATCTGTGGTGTTATTCATTGTCATTGGATGTCCAGTACAACAAAGGATAAAAGGGACATTCATTAAAATGGTTAAGGACAGCGGCATGCCCAAACCACATTTTTAGCTTATATAACTGGACTAGAAAGAGAGATGTTCTGACCTTTCCAAGGCCTGACAATGTACAGGAAAGTCACTACTCTTTCTCTGTGTGAAACTCTACTGCAATTCATAATGATCCGTAGGCAACGTGAATGCACAGAGCATATCAACTAATATACTGTTAGGTTTTTCCTGTAATCTAATTAGTATAACGTCTGCAGATACAGCCTCTTCTGGGGGGAGGTGTGTTGTTCAGTAGAGGAATATGTCTGCCAATGTCTGAAGATACATTAACATCAATCTTATTGAGGATTGACTTTATGGAATTACAGAATTACCTGTATTATATTTGCAGGGAAATGTAAACTAATTATACAAGCTAATTCCTGTAGCATTTATCCACTTCGGGGTGTAAACACTGATAGATCTCCCCATAAATCTGCATACGTAGTGTGGTTTTAGTAACCTATTTTAGAGACATCCCTTAGATTAGTCTGGATACAAGGTGCTGGAGAAACATGCCATTGGAAAGCTTAACAGTCTGTGTTGAACTATTCTGTAGTTGTGCTCTCTCTCTCTCAACAAAAACAAATAAGTAGCATTAAACCACATGTCACAGAGAGCATATTTTAAGAAAAGTCGGTTGAAAAATGTAGGCACAACAATTTAAACCTATTTAAATAATCATTACTGGTTAACTGATGTGGGCTCATGTGGGCTCGAGAAGAAAAAAAAAAAACAGGCCTATTTTCAGATCAAAGGATAAAGCAATTCAATACCCTAAAGGGTGATTTTGACTTCGACTGCCTAGCTCTGTGCACAGTACACATTCCCTTAGATAAACAGCAACGTGATATTTCCCTGCAAACAGCGACCAATAAAATAACCATCAGTGGGTGGTGAAAAAAATTGTTGATGGCTGCTCACTTTTAAAACCCTCAAACTGCTGATACCAAAAAAAAAGATCTCATTAAAGGCAGTGAGCCACTAGTCAGCCGTATAGGATTGTGCTGTAATAACAGGTTTAATTCTATGAACTATGTATGACGTACATAGTCTATTACATACATGTTTTATCTCCAGACTTCACCTGTGAATGATCTGGAGAACAAGCTACAGGAAGTACAGTATTCCTGTTCTAATGCACTCAAAATCCAGTATCGAAGTCTGTGTCTCTGTGAAATCATTAGTCCTGAACTCCAGAGCAACTGATTCAGAACACTCAGCACTTTTACCTGCAAATGATGATGTAACTTCTCTGAGAATTCCCCCATCTTAATCAGGATTAAGACTCAATGGCTACTATTGATTCCATTATTACTCATCCAGCACTGTCTACCTTTTTCATTGTGTTTCAAATAGCTTTAATTCTGATTAAGACAGGCCTGGAACCCCTCCATTAATTACTACCACTATTCTTACTTTGTCTTTCCCTCAGAGCCACAACACTAGCCAGATTAGTCTGCTCATATAGTCAGTTATATAAACTAGCTGAAATGCTTTACTTTGCTGTTAGTTTTGGATCTCATAAAGCAGTGTGTGATCAGCTTTTAGACTAAATTAGTCATTTTGTTTTGGTCATAAGAGTCATATCGGATATTTGGCTTTATATCATTTTAATTTTCTATAATTTTCACATGAAACCCAAATATATGCTAAATGCTATGCATCACCAGGGATGGGCTTATTTCAGTGAAAATGTCAGGAAACCACTGTTTAAATCAGGGGTTTCCAGAGGTTAGATTATCAGAGGTATCAGGAAGCCAGTGCACTCTCGCCCCTTACCCCAGAGTCCTACTAAACCCATTACTTTCCAGGGTTGCCATTTGATTAACATTGGTCATTGATTCTCAGAGGACATTTGTCAAGTAGAACATCACCTGATCAAAGCTTTCAACTGGAGATCACATAGCACATAGAAATGGGGGAGTGCTGCTGGAAATGATTGTGGGAGGGAGGCCACACTAGGGAGGTTGGAGGTGACATTTTCTTGATGTAAAACCCGAACACACATTCCTGTGTGTTGTGTTTGGTTCATTTATAGCTCATATTAGCCCCAGGACTAACATGTTTTGTCTAAGCAATAGAGAGAGAGGAATCAGGAATTTTAAACACATGTATTGTATATGGAAAAAAGAAACTTCCACATATACAGTGGGGAGAACAAGTATTTGATACACTGCCGATTTTGCAGGTTTTCCCACTTACAAAGCATGTAGAAGTCTGTAATTTTTATCATAGGTACTCTTCAACTGTGAGTGACGGAATCTATAACAAAAATCCAGAAAATCACAATGTATGATTTTTAAGTAATTAATTTGCATTTTATTGCATGACATAAGTATTTGATACATCAGAAAAGCAGAACTTAATATTTGGTACAGAAACCTTTGTTTGCAATTACAGAGATCATACGTTTCCTGTAGTTCTTGACCAGGTTTGCACACACTGCAGCAGGGATTTTGGCCCACTCCTCCATACAGATCCTTCAGGTTTCGGGGCTGTCGCTGGGCAATACGGACTTTCAGCTCCCTCCAAAGATTTTCAATTGGGTTCAGGTCTGGAGACTGGCTAGGTCACTCCAGGACCTTGAGATGCTTCTTACGGAGCCACTCCTTAGTTGCCCTGGCTGTGTGTTTCGGGTCGTTGTCATGCTGGAAGACCCAGCCACGACCCATCTTCAATGCTCTTACTGAGGGAGGGAGGTTGTTGGCCAAGATCTCGCGATACATGGCCCCATCCATCCTCCCCTCAATACGGTGCAGTCGTCCTGTCCCCTTTGCAGAAAAGCATCCCCAAAGAATGATGTTTCCACCTCCATGCTTTACGGTTGGGATGGTGTTCTTGGGGTTGTACTCATCCTTCTTCTTCCTCCAAACACGGCGAGTGGAGTTTAGACCAAAAAGCTCTATTTTTGTCTCATCAGACCACATGACCTTCTCCCAGTCCTCCTCTGGATCATCCAGATGGTCATTGGCAAACTTCAGACGGGCCTGGACATGCGCTGGCTTGAGCAGGGGGACCTTGCGTGCGCTGCAGGATTTTAATCCATGACGCGTAGTGTGTTACTAATGGTTTTCTTTGAGACTGTGGTCCCAGCTCTCTTCAGGTCATTGACCAGGTCCTGCCGTGTATTTTTGGGCTGATCCCTCACCTTCCTCATGATCATTGATGCCCCACGAGGTGAGATCTTGCATGGTGCCCCAGACCGAGGGAGATTGACCGTCATCTTGAACTTCTTCCATTTTCTAATAACTGCGCCAACAGTTGTTGCCTTCTCACCAAGCTGCTTGCCTATTGTCCTGTAGCCCATCCCAGCCTTGTGCAGGTCTACAATTTTATCCCTGATGTCCTTACACAGCTCTCTGACCTTGGCCATTGTGGAGAGGTTGGAGTCTGTTTGATTGAGTGTGTGGACAGGTGTCTTTTATACAGGTAACGAGTTCAAACAGGTGCAGTTAATACAGGTAATGAGTGGAGAACAGGAGGGCTTCTTAAAGAAAAACTAACAGGTCTGTGAGAGCCGGAATTCTTACTGGTTGGTAGGTGATCAAATACTTATGTCATGCAATAAAATTTAAATGAATTATACATTTTTGTTTTAGATTCCGTCTCTCACAGACCTCTACATGCTTTGTAAGTAGGAAAACCTGCAAAATTGGCAGTGTATCAAATACTTGTTCTCCCCACTGTATCTACAGTCTTTTGTGGACAGTGTGGGGTTTATACATTTCCTATGTATAGAGATAGGCCGGCATCATCACTCTTGGATTTAGGGATGATTTTTGTTTTATGAGGTGAAGGTTTTTGTGGACTCTCTCCCGCCAGTTTGCAAGGTGCTATAATATGGAGCTACATGTGACTGGGCCAAAACACACCAGACACAATGACAGTGATCTAGGGAACATTCTAGTCATCATAAGAGCTCTGACAGGTGGTTCTGGGGGATGGATATGAGACTGTGGTGAAGAGAGTGGAGAGTTAATTGGCACACAGCAGGCAGAGACATTGATGTCCAGCACCAGGACAATTGACAGTGCCAGAGGTGAGCCATCAGCTGTACAGAACACTGCTCCCTGCCAGAGGTGAAATAGCATGCTGTCAGAGGGGAGGAACTACACAACTGGCATACAAGGGCAAGCTGGGCTGCCCAAGGAAAAATAACCAGGCTGGTGCTGATACACAGACCCTAAAAGGAAGTTGCCAGGGTGGTACGACACATGCAACAACAATCTGTCCCATAAGATGTATAACAGGCGGGCATAGAGAGGGTGTTAGGCGGTAGTAGCAAACCTGGCCCCTCACTGGGCTCAGCCCCTCATGATTTTTTTCATATTCTTTAGTCTGCTATGAAAGTTATTCCAGAACACATATGGTACATGCACAGAACAATATCACACTTTTTTATGTTAAATGTGTCAAACTCGTAGGCAGTGGGAGAAAATGTAAAAATGAGTCTTAAAGACACCAATCAATATTACATTTTAAATCAGGCTGTTTCTCAGAGTGCACACACATTTCATTTCAAAACTGGTCTGTGACTGAACAACAAATGCAACTGCACTTTCTACTGTATGCCACTGGGGGACTGAAATGGGAGCCCAAAGAGTACGATGCTTCCTTACCCAAACACCCACAGCATGTTCTTCACATTAACACAGTGACAGCTGTGCTTGGAATCACTGTGACAAGATTATTAAGGATTTGATGGAATAGAACCATTTTCTCTAAAGAGATTATTATCAATATTCAATTCACCAGAATTTCATTAAGAAATAATGAAAGAACTGTCAATGAATCACATACTCTTTGATCCAGATTCTGTTTTATGCTGTCACCAAATGGGCTGTACGGTCTAAAAACCCATTTATTATCATTATCAATACTTCTAATCAGATTGTTTGAGCCACACCTCCAAACATCAGTGTATAGGATGAAAATGCATAATATTATATAATACAAAATGGCCCTTAGTGTCCAAGACAATAGACACAAACACAAAGTGTTTCTAACCACTGGAGAAAGTGGTAATTCACTCTCTTACTGGGAATATTTTATAGGCTTCTCATATGTCAAGTTAAAAAAAGACCATGTGGTGAAGCTGCCCAGTGACTCCACCCAGACTCTCCTGACTGGCAGAAGTGCTGGACCTGAGGACGGCCAAATGAGAGGCTTTATCACAGGCATCAGGACATAGGATTTGCAATTATAATACTAGAATGGACATGAACCTACTTATGATGGTCAGCCATGTTGGTCAGGGAGTTGGTCAACTATGATTTGCCAGTGCTATAATAAGATGTTGTGTAAAAGGCCTCCCGAGTGGCGCAGCGGTCTAAGGCACTGCATTGCAGTGCTAGAGGCATCACTACAGACCCCATTGGTGCGGCTGGCTTCCAGGTTAAGCATGAAATGGGTTTCCATGGCCGAGTAGCCGCACACAAGCCTAAGATCACCATGCACTATGCCAAGCGTTGGTTGGAGTGGTGTAAAGCTTGCCGTCATTGGACTCTGGACTCTTGATCAGTGGAAATGGTTATCTGGAGTGATGAATCACTCTTCACCATCTGGCAGTCCGATGGACGAATCTGGGTTTGGTGGATGTCCGGAGAGCACTACCTGCTCCAATGCATAGTGCCAACTGTAAAGGTTGGTGGAGGAGGAATAATGGTCTGGGTCTGTTTTCATGGTTCAGGCTAGGCCCATTAGTTCCAGTGAAGGGAAATGTTAACGCTACAGCATACAATGACATTCTAGACGATTCTGTGCTTCCAACATTGTGGCAACAGTTTGAAGAAGGCCATTTATTGTTTCAGCATGACAATGCCCCCGTGCACAAAGCTAGGTCCATACAGAAATGGTTTGTCGAAATCAATTTGGAAGAACTTGACTGGCCTGCACAGAGCCCTGACCTCAACCCCATCGAACACCTTTAGGATGAATTGGAACACACTTTTTTCATGTAGTGTATTTTAGAGGCTATTTATACAGAAAATGTGCATAAACCCCGTATAAACTGTATTTATAATTATATTTCTATTTTAGGTTGACTATAATTCTATTACACAAGTTCTGATACATCACGTGTTACTTTTAATTTCCTTCGTAAGTAAAAGCAGGAAATGAGTCACCTATTTCTCTACTGCCATTCATTCCAATTGATAGAATCTCTATGCATCTGGCAGAGCAGAGAGGGCCTCGACTCCAACCCAGGACCCAGGCAGCCATGAGTGGAGAAGGCTAGTGAATCAGCCCACATGTGACATATGCTTTAAGCACAACCAACCTCTGGCCCTGCAGACTGCTCTCTCTCCATTTCTGACCCGTTTTCAACTCAACCTCCTGGCTCTCAGCAAAATAGTTGCTATTCAGATCTTGTATTGCATAATTTCCATGACCAGGGGGGCGAGAGTAGAATACCGTTCCCTCAGTCGCATCTCACAATAAATATTTATGAACACATTTGAATAATGTGTTTTTGTAATTACAAAATGTGGATCTGTGCAAAAAAAAGGCTCCAAAAAAGAGAATAGCATCCTGCTCAGGAAAGGGAAATCTTCAGACGTGAGTTAGATTGATCCTGGGTCATTCATGGTTAAGTGGCCTGGAAACTAGGTGGATGCCCATGAGCAAAGCAGGCAAAGCCCAACACACCTGGGTTACTATTTGTGAAAAGAGAATATATCCAACCTATCAATGATTCACCAGCCTTGCTAAATAATAATGCCTGCATGGCAACAGCCAAGGCTACACTCTTAGAATAAAGGGTTCCGAAAGGGTTCTTCGGCTGTCCCCATAGGAGAACCCTTTGAAGAACCATTTTTAGTTCCAGGTAGAACCATCTGTGGAAAGATGAAACCTAAAATGGTTCTACCTGGAACCAAAAGGGTTCTACCTGGAACTAAAAATGGTTCTTCAAAGGGTTATCCTATGGGGACAGCCGAAGAACCCTTTTAGGTTCTAGATAGTACCATACCTCCGACTCATGCTGTATTTCCCAGGGTGTAACACATTACCTTGTGCGAAAAGTGGGTCATTACAATGTGCAACACACGGCCCACTCTGTAGAGACACAGTGAGAGGGCCAGGGGATGACTGGAGTTGAGGAAGGAGAAGATCACATCATGAGGATGAGGAGGTGTTTTACAAGATACTTGATAGGGCTGGGAATTGCCAGGGACCTCATCAAATCAAATCAAAGTGTATTCGTCACATGCACCGAATACAACAGGTGTAGACCTTGCAGTGAAATGCTTACTTACAAGCCCTTAACCAACAATACAACAGGTGTAGACCTTACAGTGAAATGCTGACTAACAGGCGCTTAACCAACAATACAACAGGTGTAGACCTTACAGTGAAATGCTTACTTACAAGCCCTTAACCAACAATACAACAGGTGTAGACCTTACAGTGAAATGCTTACTTACAAGCCCTTAACCAACAATACAACAGGTGTAGACCTTACAGTGAAATGCTTACTTACAAGCCCTTAACCAACAATACAACAGGTGTAGACCTTACAGTGAAATGCTTACTTACAAGCCCTTAACCAACAATACAACAGGTGTAGACCTTACAGTGAAATGCTTACTTACAAGCCCTATCCAACAATACAACAGGTGTAGACCTTACAGTGAAATGCTTACTTACAAGCCCTATCCAACAATGCAGTTTTAAGAAAAATAAGTGTTAAGTAAAAAATCTAAAATCTAAATAATTAAAGAGCAGGAGTAAAATAGTAGCAAGGCTTTATACAGGAAGTACCAGTACAGAGTCAATGTGAGGAGGCTATATACAGGAAGTACCAGTACAGAGTCAATGTGAGGAGGCTATATACAGGAAGTACCGGTACAGAGTCAATGTGAGGAGGTTATAAACAGGGGTACCGGTACAGAGTCAATGTGAGGAGGCTATATACAGGGGTACCAGTACAGAGTCAATGTGAGGAGGCTATATACAGGAAGTACCGGTACAGAGTCAATGTGAGGAGGTTATAAACAGGGGTACCGGTACAGAGTCAATGTGAGGAGGCTATATACAGTGGTACCAGTACAGAGTCAATGTGAGGAGGCTATATACAGGGTTACCGGTACAGAGTCAATGTGAGGAGGCTATATACAGGGTTACTGGTACAGAGTCAATGTGAGGAGTCCTGGTACAGAGTCAATCGTTTATATACACCTTAGCCAAATACATTTAAAGTTTTTCACAATTCCTGACATTTAATCCTAGTAAATATTCCCAGTTAGGATCACCGCTTTATTTTAAGAATGTGAAATGTCAGAATAATAGTAGAGAGAATGATTTATTTCAGTTTTTATTTCTTTCATCACATTCCCAGTGGGTCAGAAGTTTACATACACTCAATTAGTATTTGTAGCATTGCCTTTTAAATTGTTTAACTTGGGTCAAACGTTTCAGGTAGCCTTCCACAAGTTTCCCACAATAAGTTGGGTGAATTTTGGCCCATTCCTCTTGACAGAACTGGTGTAACTGAGTTAGGTTTGTAGGCCTCCTTGCTCGCACATGATTTTTCTTCCTCATGATGCAATCTATTTTGTGAAGTGCACCAGTCCCTCCTGCAGCAAAGCACCCCCACAACATGATGCTGCCACCCCTGTGCTTCACAGTTGGGATGGTGTTCTTCGGCTTGCAAGCCTCCCCTTTTTCCTCCCAAAAAAAAAAGTAGGAAAACCTGCAAAATCGTCAGTGTATCAAATACTTGTTCTCCCCACTGTATGTCGATATAGGACTTGTTTTACTGTGGATATAGATACTTTTGTACCTTTTTCCTCCAGCATCTTCACAAGGTCCTTTGCTGTTGTTCTGGGATTGATTTGCACTTTTTGCACCAAAGTACGTTCATCTCTAGGATACAGAACGCGTCTCCTTCCTGAGCAGTATGACGGCTGCGTGGTCCCATGGTGTTTATACTTGCGTACTATTGTTTGTACAGATGAACATGGTACCTTCAGGCATTTGGAAATTGCTCCCAAGGATGAACCAGACTTGTGGAGGTCTACCATTTTTTTTCTGAGGTCTTGGCTGATTTCTTTTGATTTGCCCATGATGTCGAGCAAAGAGGCACTGAGTTTGAAGGTAGGCCTTGAAATACATCCACAGGTACACCTCCAATTGATTCAAATGATGTCAATTAGCCTATCAGGAGCTTCTAAAGCCATCATTTTCTGGAATTTTCTGTTTAAAGGCACAGTCAACTTAGTGTATGTAAACTTCTGACCCACTGGAATTGTGATATAGTGAATTATTTTGTGAAATAATCTGTCTGTAAACAATTGTTGGAAGAATTACTTGTGTCATGCACAAAGTAGAGGTCCTAACCGACTTGCCAAAACTATAGTTTGTTAACATGAAATCTGTGGAGTGGTTGAAAAATGAGTTTTAATGACTTCAACCAAAGTGTATGTAAACTTCTGACTTCAACTCTATGTACATGTAGGTAGGGATAAAGTGACTATGCAGATACATCACATACATCATAAAAGGATATATTTCCGATAGTATCGAATCGCAGTATGTATTGTGATTCGATACTGTGATTTTATTGCGATTCGATGTTCTAAATATATTGCTCATCTTATGTCTGCTGCAGAGGGACAAGAGGGAGACAGAGTTTTGATCAGTCATGGAAATAAAAGTGCTGAAAACAAATTGGCTCTCTATTTAAAAAGAAGAAAATTACAGGAGGTTTGGTGCAGGTACAGCCAACGAGGCCAACAATAATATTGCGATAATTATCAAAACGATACGATATATCAGCAAAAGTAATATCCCGATATGTAACTGTATACATAACTGTATACAAAAAAAAAAAGGGAAAAGCTGCACATGCCCATACCAGAGGAGCTATGTCATAATCCCTCAAAATTCCAAAAATGGGTTGAAAATGGCAGCCATCTTGGTCAGGGAGAAATTCTAAACCTATTGGAATGTATGTTAGTAGAGGCATAGGTGATGCATTTCCTGCTTTTACTTATGCAGGAAAATAAAAGTTAGGCACGTGATGTATCAGAAATTGTGTAATAGAATTATAGTCAACCTAAAATATTGTCATATAATTATAAATACAGTTTATATGGATTTTAAAACATAAGTAGTTTATATGGATTTTAAAACGTAAGTAAACAGACCATAAATGTCTGAGATTTTGTTTTCTTAGAAAGCTTTGAGCGTTATTACATGATATCAGTACTTGTTGCATTTACAACTTGTCTTAGTCCTATCAACTGATTTGAGACAGGGTTTGGCTGCGAATTGACTGCATTGTTTGAATGGAATGTTGGCATATTGGCAGTTAATTTGAACAATTATTGGAATCAATCCTCTAAAACTGTCTGGCTAGCTAGATAATACAGATCAATTCTTCACCTTCATTGTTTTACACAATATCTTATAACAGCATTGGCAAACCATTCTAGTATTCTATACCAATCGCAGTGTTCAGAACTCTATTTACTAGGTCTGGATGACAGGTGCTCAGCAGGCTAATGTCCGAAAGTCTTATGTTTCCTGAAAAAGAAAGAAAGACAGACCATTAGTTAAGAGTTATACCAAGCTGTTTTCGCCCACAGGACTGATGCTGACTGGATGTTTTTTGTTTGTCGCACCATTCTCAGGAAACCCTAGACACTGTTGTGCGTGAAAAGCCCAGGAGGGCGTCTGTTTCTGAGATACTGGATCCGGCGTGCATGGCTCCGATGATCATACCACGCTCAAAGTTGCATAGGTCACTCGTTTTGCCCATTCTAACGTTCAATCAAACAGTAACTGAATGCCTCGACGCCTGTCTGCCTGCTTTATATAGCAAGCCACGGCCAAGTGACTCACTGTCTGTAGGAGCGCTTCAATTTTCGTGAACAGTACTTAATAAACTGGCCAGTGAGTGTATATTGAAGATGCAATTTATTTATTAATTTAAGGATTATGTGTTTACTTCTATCAGAGAACAGAAGAGACAACTGTGTTGTAATAACTGGAGTGGCTTTTCTATAACAACCACAAGAGAAACTACACATTGTACTTTTCCCTAATTAGAGGCTTTCTGTAATTAAATAATAATCACAATTTGATTCAGATTTTTTTCTAAACAGCAAGGCATCATCTATTGATGGCAATCATTGTTAATTAAATTTGGGAAGTGAATTATTTATTTTCTGTCATTGATTCCGCTTCAACTTTAAGACCTGTGGTTGTGTCTCATCTGATATAGTTTTGAGTGTCAATCTCCTGTCTCTTTGAACATCCTCCACCATGCAGTTATCTTCAACAGACATCTCACCATTTACTTCAAGCAAGTTTCCTCAGTTTTCTTCCTTCTTCTTCCAGAGCTGATATCTGGTTTAGTTGAATGGTGTGTAGCCATTATGAAACAAGTCCCAATTTTATTCAGCTAGCGTTGTTAACACGGTAACTCTTATAGTCCTACAGGGAGCTATTTGAAAATAATCAATACTAACATTGGTGGGGTTCAAAAGCCTCTTTCTCTTGGTTGATTATCATTAGCTTGTGAATGAAACCACTGGGAGTGTTCGGTCGGACCTACATAGGGTGAAGTCAATGGCCCATATAATGGTGCTTGTAAAGAACAGATAATAATGGTGGTTTTTCCAAACTAGCTGGGAGGGTGATCTGAGTAATGCGTAAAGGATGTTCTGTTCTGAGGACACAAACTGCTCAGACGTTGGTCAGATGAGGGCCAGGTGTGGTGAGAACATTCTAGTTGGATCCCCACCAGGATTAACACAGTCTAATCTACAGTGTTGGAGAAACATTCTCTCTACCTCCTATATAAAGGGAGCTCTTCATCACCCCGGGCTAAAAACAATAATTCAAAAAATAAGTATTTCGTTTAAAGTGAAAAATGGTGTTAAATAATAATTGTTCATGAGTAACCTGTAAATGTGGTTTAGTCCTTATGAAGTTAATAAAACAAGAGCTAGGCAAACAGAAGCAGAGATAGTGTGGTGGTTTGCCTAGCTCTAAGTGACAGCTGATTTAGGGCATGTTATATCTGAATTCTAAACAACAATCCATCTATCACCGCCTGGAACCAAATCAATTTCCAAAGGAACTCTTCAAAAGCAGGCGTAATTCAAATCAAATCAAATGTTATTGATTGCATACACATATTTAGCAGATGTTATTGTGGGTGTGGCAAAATAAATGCTTGTGTTCCTAGCTCCAACAGTGCAGTAATATCTATCAATATCTATCAATACACAACAGATTTTTCTTCTGTTCACTCACTTTGCATTTAGTGAATTGATAAATATAATCTATTAACATGTCTATTTTTGAAAGCATTCTTAAAGTAGCCAGCCTTTGCCTTGATGACAGCTTTGCACACACTTGGCATTCTCTCAACCAGCTTCACCTGGAATGCTTCTCCAACAGTCTTGAAGGAGTTCCCACATATGCTGAGCACTTGTTGGCTGCTTTTCCTTCACTCTGCGGTCCAACTCATCCCAAACCATCTCAGTTGGGTTGAAGTCGGGTGATTGTGGAGGCCAGGTTATCTGATGCAGCACTCCATCACTCTCCTTCTTGGTCAAATAGCCCTTACACAGCCTGGAGGTGTGTTGGGTCATTGTCCTGTTGAAAAACAAAGGGTGGCTACTTTAAAGAAAATATAATATAAAATATATTTTGATTTGTTTAACACTTTTTTGGTTACTACATGATTCCATATGTGTTATTTCATAGTTTTGATGTCTTCACTATTATTATACAATGTAGTAAATGTTAAAAATAATGAAAAACCCTTGAATGAGTAGGTGTGTCCAAACCTTTGACTGGTACTGTAGGTATTCCTCTTGTCCAGATGGGATAGGACAGTGTTGAGTGCGATGGCGATTGTGTCAGTCGGGGATCTAATTGAGCATTTTAAAGCTGAAGTCCGCATAAGGTGAAACAGAGCCACAGGTCTCCTGAGGCACATTTGTTTTTGTTTTTGTTTAGTTTTTAAAACGGGTCAGAGGAGCATCCTGCATCATAGTACATACATACTGCTCTGTCGCATGTTAATGATGTGCAATGATGTCTGAGGGAGAAAAACTGTGTTTTTTTTGTTTGAAGTAATATCACGTGTCAGTATCACCATTACGGATTCCAGCTTTAACCCATTCAATATTTCCTCTCTAAACACAAAGAATAAGTCTCATTGATTTGAATGAGGATGCATGTTCTAATAATTATATTTTTATAACACTACCCTCTAGCTCAGGGATCATCAAGTAGATGAGAAGGATGATCAGGGTGGCTGGAACATAATGACAAATTATTTGTAGACTCCAAATTGATCAGAAGAATCCCAAACAGATATAATATTTGAATAAAACATAATAATTTCAAACTTTCGTTACAATTTGTATACAATCACGTGTCTCTCTATTATGCGTGGGAATACTTGGGAACAGATTCCCAAAATTAAAATCACTTCCTTCCAATCCTTCTTTTATAGTCTTTTATGTCCAACAATGAAAATTGCTCAGAAATCTTGGGGGGTAAAACTTGAGGGGCCTGCTTTAGATGCAGACTTAAAGTATCTATCTATCTATCTATCTATCTATCTATCTATCTATCTATCTATCTATCTATCTATCTATCTATCTATCTATCTATCTATCTATCTATCTATCTATCTATCTATCTATCTATCTATCTATCTATCTATCTATCTATCTATCTATCTATCTATCTACTTCATGGGTATATATTATAGAGTGGATTTCTGAAACAGAGATACAAACTATGTTGGAAGAAATGTCTGACAGTTTGGTGAAACATTTATTCATGGAGAAAGAAATGTTATAATTTTTTGTCACTGGGAGAATCTTTGTAGTCACTGGGATTTTTTGTAGTTTCTGCATCCTGCACAGATTATTGCTATGACAATATGTTTGTCTTTGCTGTTGCCATGGTCTCGAGTGAATTACGGCAGGGGTTGAGGGTTATTTGGGTAATGTACTTTCTAAGTATTTGTGCGATAAGTTTAAGAAGTCTTTGTTATTGATTTTTGACCTATTATATACAGTCACGTCTGGGTTGATACTAGGTAGCGGATTGTGAAAACTGTTCAAGATGTTTTGCTTTTATCCTTCAAGCCACACAAAGGCTTAGTCCAACTGTTTTATTAATGACATATAGTCTCATCTCTACAGCGTTATTTCATCTCACTCTAATAATACGGCTACCCCAGGGCTCACTAAGCATTTACAGTTCAATCCCACCGGTGGATCACTCTCTGGACTTCATCACATTTAATCTTCAGACACTAAAACGCCACGGAACGCAGAATGTATTATATTGCCAATAACGTTTCTGCTGGTGATGAAAGTATGAAAGTGGGTGCATGTTGATCATGGTGATACTGTAGATCTGGAGGTTATGTATAATAAAATAACGGTCCATTTACATGAACATTTCATAATCGTACTCACAAGGACAAGTTATAAGATAAATAACTGCCTTAGTGGAGCATGTGATAACACCTTTGATTGGGATCTGTTTCCCTGTTCGGGGTGGTTTGAAGGATCTACTTTTGTACGTGCCATTGCATTGAGCACAGCCATTACACTTGTAGTTTCCATCCGGTAGAGGCACAACTATACGTGTGCATGGGTATTTTGAGGTGGTAAATCAGAGTTGACCAATTGATCTCTGAGATTTCTGCCCATGCTTCTTTTTACGAGACTGTCCTTGAAAGAGATCATGTCTCGATTTGTTTGGATTTTCTCGACGGCAGTATTAATCTGACTATTTTCGTATGCTATCCATTCATGTTTTTTCTATGTTCTATTTATATTTGTAAATGAACCAATGAACATCAAGCCACACCCGACCATGATTGCAGACAAATATTGTGACCAAACGTTTGTAACCAAATTACTGTTGTGAATGCTACAGGAATGGGTGAATTGTTGTTAAGTTGAGTCAGAAGGCTTTGGACTGCTATCTTGTCAGTTGTGTTAGTGTGAAAACCCTCCCAGGCTCCAAGGGGTCGTCTGGGGAAAGCTCCTAGCAGCACAGATATTGCCTCTGAGTAGTTGGAGATAAACCTCTTACACTGTGGGGCTCACAAACTATTTTTCAAGAACACAGGGGCTGTCAGCAATGGTTACTAATGAGTTTGAACTGATTTCTTCTGTGTTGTGAGTGACAGAAAATTTGACAAAGAAAAGATATTTGCTGCGGAAAACCCTCACACATGCTATGTGTACATTTCCTCAGTTAATGATTTGCCTTGCTCTGAGGGATATACATTTATTACACAATCACATCATACTTACTTTACCATTCTTTTTATTTGGGTATAGACATATTTATTTGATCAACTTTCCACACTCAATTTGAAACACACAGACTCTGAATAAAAATATATTTGCCAGTGATAAACCACCATATAAAAAATACAATTAAATTGCCTCTGTCCTGCTATCTCCTCTCCTGCTGTTATCAGTGACTATTATTATAATTTTCCCTTTCCAGTAACACAGAGGAGCGTTCTGTTTCTAAGTGCATTTGACAGCGTCTAGTAAGGCCCAAACGTGTGGTATGGAAAACATTGAAGGAGATGCAATGCACATTTCTCAACCTTCTGTTACAATAATTTCCCCAGCTTGTTGCTCGGCATTGCAGCACAGACAGAAGCCTTTGTGCTTTGAGCTGGATGATGATTATTTGAATGCATCAGACCTCGTGCAAACTCAGACTGGTCACAGGCCTAGCTGGCACATTTCAGAACGTGTCAATATGCATATTTCAGCACTGAGAGATATGTTCAGCTGGTATTCCTATCATGGGAAAAGCATATATGATCATTTCAATCATTTAAATTAAAAACCACTCGGTCATACGAAGGCGAAGTCATCCATTGCAGAAACTCAAAACACGTGTTACTGTTTTCAAAACATTGTCAGTTCATTACTCATGGTTGTGCTTGCAAAATTAGTTGGTGTTCAGTTAATTCAAACCTGCTTTTCATTCAGTAGCTTTATTTAACCATGATCACATGAGAAAAAAGAAGAAATCCACAGACTGCTCTTGATAGTATCACTGCTCTGTAATAAGCTTTACGTATCGGCCTCAAGGCCTTCGTCAGCTCTTTTTTCTCATCTTATTCCACTGTTACCATACACCTGCAAAAAAAGATAGCTCAGATGGGCCTTTTGAATTTTGAACCATGATCACATAAAAGGACAGAGTGGTTTACAGATAAACTATCAGGTAAGCCTGGATTTTCCTCACAGGTACATGTAGATGCTTTCATGTTGTATGCGTGTGCAGACAGTCATTTGTAAACAAACATGGGTGGGTTTGTTTGAAATCCAGCTCCCGTTTGCTAGTTTTGAATAATTCTTACTTGGAACATTCTTTAGGTCTTGGGCGTCCATTGGTAAAGTGAGCCATATTACTGTGGTCTACACCAGATATCACAATACCATCATACCAAAGGCATTGCCTTTGTCCCACTTTTGGAATCGATGCACCATGAAATGAAGTTACAGCTCACTCTGTCCCTTCAGGTTTGATGTTTCACCATAAATAGTGGAACATACAATCCCTGTAAAGTCTGCTAAGGTGTGACAGAGATGTAAACAGGAGGATAGGATGATAACACGGAACAGATAGCAGAAAATGTTTCCGGCTGCTTCAAAAGACTGTGCTAAAGCACACTGATGGCTGGTCAGAGAGACGTGGGACACTAAAGCCCAGATTCACAAGTAGTTCTGAGAGAATGTTTGCCTAAACACTGGTCTAAGATTAACTTTATCCACCGTAGCCCTAAACCTGACTATTTATACAAGTTTTCTACTAACCAGCCCTGCACGGGGTTTGCCCAGAGGGAATTATTTTATTTTATTTTTTATTTCACCTTTATTTAACCAGGTAGGTCAGTTGAGAACAAGTTCTCATTTACAACTGCGACCTGGCCAAGACAAAGCAAAGCAGTGCGACAAAAAACAAGAGTGACACATGAGAATAAACAAACGTACAGTCAATAACACAATAGAGAATCTATATACAGAGTGTGCAAATGTAGTGCAAAATGCTAGGAAGGTAGGACAATAAATAGGCCATAGTGGCGAGATGATTTACAAACTAGAATTAACACTGGAGTGATAGATGTGCAAATGAGGATGTGCAAATAGAGATACTGGAGTGCAAAATGAGCTAAAATAATAAATATGGGGATGAGGTAGTAGAGTGGGCTATTTACAGAAGGGCTATATATGAATGAATGAAATTTCCCCCCCGGGGGATCAATAAAGTACCTATCTATCTATCTATCTATCTATCTATCTATCTATCTATCTATCTATCTATCTATCTATCTATCTATCTATCTATCTATCTATCTATCTATCTATCTATCTATCTATCTATCTATCTATCTATCTATCTATCTATCTATCTATACAGGTGCAGTGATCGATAAGCAGCTCTGACAGCTGATGCTTAAAGTTAGTGAGGGAGATAGGAACCTCTAGCTTCATGGATTTTTGCAGTTCGTTCCAGTAATTGGCAGCAGAGAACTGGAAGGAATGGCGGCCAAAGGAGGTGTTGGCTTTGGGGGTGACCAGTGAAATATACCTGCTGGAGCGCATGCTACGAGTGCGTGTTGCTATGGTGACCAGCGTACCTAGTAAAGACTTATAGATGACCTGGAGCCAGTGGGTTTGGCGACGAATATTAAGTGAGGGCCAGCCAACGAGAGAATACCGTTCGCAGTGGTGGGTAGTATATGGGGCTTTGGTAACAAAATGGATGGCACTGTGATAGATTACATCCAATTTGCTGAGTAGAGTGTTGGAGGCTATTTTGTAAATGAAGTCAAGAATCGGTAGGATAGTTAGTTTTACAAGGGCATGTTTGGCAGCATGAGTGAAGGAGGCTTTGTTGCGAAATAGGAAGCCAATTCTAGATTTAATTTTGGATTGGAGATGGTTAATGTGAGTCTGGAAGTTGAGTTTACAGTCTAACCAGACACCTAGGTATTTGTAGGAGTCCACGTATTCTAAGTCAATCCCGTCGAGAGTAGTGATGATAGTCCGGTGGGCGGGTGCGGGCAGCTTTCGATTGAAAAGCATGCATTTAGTTTTACTAGCATTTAAGAGCAGTTGGAGGCCACGGAAGGAGTGTTGTATGGCATTGAAGCTTGTTTGAAGGTTAGATAACACAGTGTCCAAAGAGGGGCCAGATGTATACAGAATGGTGTTGTCTGCGTAAAGATGGATCAGAGAGTCACCAGCAGCGAGAGCAACATCGTTGATGTATATAGAGAATAGGGTTGGCCCAAGAATTGAACCCTGTGGCACCCCCATAGAGACTGCCAGAGGACCGGACAACAGGCCCTCCGATTTGACACACTGAACTCTGTCTGATAAGTAGTTGGAGAACCAGGCAAGGCAGTCACTTGAGAAACCAAGGCTGTTGAGTCTGCCAATAAGAATGCGGTGATTGACAGAGTCGAAAGCCTTGGCCAGGTCGATGAAGACGGCTGCACAGTACTGTCTTCTATCGATGGCGGTTATGATATCATTTAGTACCCTGAGCGTGGCTGAGGTGCACCCATGACCAGCTAGGAATGTGAACATCCTCTTGCCAAAGTGTTGGAAAATATATTAATAGAGAGAGGGACTGGCTCTGTTTGACAAGAGTATCATTCTAGTAAAGCACCCTCATGGTCATGAACAAAGACTTTACCCATAGACTGAAATGCTGTCACATTCAAAATTCACAAACATTATACTGAAGGGGTTCCAGCTGTAAATTGAAAGTTTGTCATTTTTTTGTATGGTTTTGTCAAAAGAAGAAGATAATTTTGGACTTGGCTTGTCTAAAAATAAAAGAGAGCAATGTTCTGGAACTCCTTTGTTATGTGTATTCAAAATTGCGAGCCTTTGTTCTTTGGAGTTTGAGTCAACAGAAAAGTGTATCTTAGGTCTTGTCCCTGGGGACTGATCCACTAGTTCCCATCCCACATTACCAATTAATTAGGCCTCTAGGAGCTGTTAATTGCATACTGTTCTGCAAATTGACATCTCTGAACATTTGACAGCAGTTTGGACCACTTGAGTTAATGAGTTAATGCGTTAACAAAATAGTTTTCTCCAGCATATCTCTCTTCTTTCTTAGATAATCCAGGTTTTTGTCTTGAATTGTATCAGATAAGACCTCAATTAAACTTGAATGTTATAAGTGTAGGGGGTTTTCCTCATACGGGGCACCATGTAATGTAAAGGATTGTTTTACAAAAGTGATAGGTCTTGCAACTAGGCTACAATGAGAGTAGTATCACAGTGTTATAGATCTGGTGTAGACAACTACAGCAACAGTTTATTTACTATTGACATATTGACTTACATCCCCATTCTGTGGGTTTGTGTTCATGAATCAATCACTGTCAGAGATGATCATAAGACTGAGGTTTTTGACTCCCTTCACAGCTGGTAAAAGAATGAGGATGTAAGTCAATATGATTCATTATAGCAACAGATTTACCCAAATTACAGCTATTTGGGGAGTTATCAATTTGATTACCATGATGTATAAAGACGACTGAATAACTCAACTAATTTTGTATTTTTTTCAACCTGATGCATATATTTGTGAGAAAATGTTCCCCTCAACCTCTCTTAACCCCCTGTCTAATTCTCAATGAAACACTCATCTTTTCAAGATTTTAAACACTCTAGCCATTAATTATGAGTAATTTCCTTTGAGAGTAGGAGCTGAATTTTTTTCGTACATGCCTCTTCTGTTGACATGCTTGACAGCAATTTAGTTGTTCAATGCGGACCTCATGTCACTCCACCAAGACCCTCTTGACCGATTCATGACCCCTTAGTCAAAGGAGTCAGGAGTAAATGACCTTATGCCACATTTTTCGCCAAAGAAACGTGGCCAGAGCTGTACTCTAAATGCATATTGGACTACTGCTCTTTTTATGTGGCAACACTGACCGATTACTTTCAGGGGAAAGTAATCTTCTACTGAAACTGTAGTTTCTGTGGCGAATATATACCTCTTCAATCAAATGTGGCACAGAGTCGTCTTTACTTGCGCTTAAGCTCCACATAGCACCCAATGGATCTCTTTGTTAAAGGAATATGACAAAAACTATTACTTTCAGACAGATTTGTAGACTGAGCTCTTTCCGAAAGAGTAAAATAAGTAAAATCTTTGTCAAAATAACAAATACAGTCCTTTCACCTGCAAGATACATAGTTACATAAAAGAGAATGTATGGCCTTTATTACATTTTGATTAACAGTGCATGTGGCCCCTTAAGGAAGGTAATGTGTCTGTCGCTAAGCTGATGAAGTATGCCTTTAAATAAAGGTTATTTGGAATAAGAACTGTGGAATGAATGCTCGGTCTGCTATTTCTATGAGGGATAATAGAATGTGTCTGGAATTATTTCATATCTGACTAGATTCAAATCAAGTTTGATCCGCCAACGCTTTTTCATAGGAAAAACATCAAAGATACTAAAATAAACCCTTATAGTGTCCTAAAAAGCAGATTTGTCTTCTTAGCTGTACCAACCGGGGTAATTTCCCCCTTCAAATAGGATGTCAACCCAGTTTTGAGATCATTATTGCTTTTTACAACAGTAATGAAGTACATTTTTAATTGAAAGACTACAGGGTGATTTGACAGATCATTGATGTTCTCTGAGGGACTACAGCTTTTATAGACCTTCAACAGCGATATCTGAAACGAAATATGTCACAAATGGAGAGCTGTTGTCAAGGACATATTTGTGTCACCTTTCACTACCTTTGTGGAATGTGAAATCGGGAGAAGTGAGAGAGTATGTGTCAAAAGTAATTAGACAGTTTATGGACAGGTGCAGATCTAATGCATCTCTCGCCTTGTTCTGTTTAAAATAAATGGAAAACATGATGTTGAACAAGTTGGTTGAAGTCCCACTAATAATGTACGACTGTGTGAACTTCACCACCTAATACCACTTCCTTTTCTTTGTCTTGTCTTTCAGGTAAGTCAGTGCTGATAACAACCTTTAAGTAGAAGACAGTGAGGAATGGCTTTGCTGTCGTTTAGGGGCAGAGGCCTCTAAAACTCTCAATGGCTTCCTATCCATCAAAAGGTGAACGTTGGGAGTGAGTGAGTTAACGTCGGACGTAACACCCTTGCTGAGACACGCTTCCTGATTGAACTTTCAGGCTCCTCTCAGTTAAGATCCACTCTTTCCTGTGTGTGTTGCCTGTGGCTACAGTTGTACCTGTGTATCTGCCATCAACAGGGTTGGAGAGCAGATGTGATCACAGTATTATTCCCCCTCCGTGTTGTCACACACCTCAACTTGATTAGCATTTTTCACTCCTCAATGGGTTTCTTCTCATGTATCAGTGTATGCCTACAGAGGTATGCTTATGCCGATAGCAGAAGCAGGGAGGATGTGAGGGACTTGTGTTTGTGTATATGATGACCCAGTTTTTATTACCCTCTAGTAGAATTAAGTTAACTGTCCTTCTGTTTTCATGATGGCCCTATAAGTCACTATAGTAGTTACGTTCATGTTTAATACATAGGCCCTAGGGCAGAAACACAGAAGCTCCAATTGGGCGCTGTGCTTGTGTATGTATGAAGGCCCTATGGCAATATCACCAGGGTGGATCTATGCTTATCATGCTGGTGTGTGATAGTCTCATAGCCTACTCACTGACTGTGCTTTGAGACTCTTGTGTGTGTGTGTGTGTGTGCGTTACAGCCATAGAGTAGGATCACTGAACCCATAGCTCACCCTGTGAACACTGAGCTGTAGTTTCTGTTCGGTTGTTCTCGTTGTAGCAGGGAAGGGTTCCTGCTGTCTTATCTGTACTCTTGAGGATCGTGTTCATCTTGTGTTTTAAACGCTTCGGCTATTCGTCTTCTATTTTCAAACGTATTGAAGTGCAATGCATTCGAAAAGTAATCACTTTTTCCACATTTATTACGTCACAGCCTTATTCTAAAATTTATACAATCATTTTTTTCTCATAAAACTACACACACACACACACACACACACAATACCCCATAATGACAAAGCAAAAACTGGTTTTTAGAAAATGTTGCTAATTCAAAACAGAAATACCTTATTTACAGAAGTATTCAGACCCTTTGCCATGAGACTCGAAATTGATCTCAGGTACATCCTGTTTCCATTGATCATCCATGAGATATTTCTACAACTTGATTTAAGTCCACCTGTGGTAAATTCAATTGATTGGACATGATTTGGAGAGGAAAACACCTGTCTATATAAGGTCCCACAGTTGACAGTGCATGTCAGAGCAAAAACCATGCCATGAGGTTGAAGGAATTGTCCGTAGAGCTCCGAGACAGGATTATGTAGAGGCACAGATCTGGGGAAGGGTAGCAGAAAATGTCTGCAGCATTGAAGGTCCCCAAGAACACAGTGACCTCCATTATTCTTAAATGTTAAATGTTATTCAAAGAAGTGTGGAACCACCAAGACTCTTCCTAGTGCTGGCTGCCCGGGCAAACTGAGCAATCAGGGGAGAAGGGCTTTGCTCAGGAAGGTGACCAAGAACCTGATGGTCACTCTGACAGAGCTCCAGAGTTCATCTGTGGAGATGGGAGAACTTTCCAGAAGGATGACCATCTCTGCAGCACTCCACCAATCAGGCCTTTATGGTAGAGTGGTCAGACGGAAGCCACTCCTCAGTAAAAGGCACATGACAGCCCACTTGGAGTTTGCCAAAAGTCACCTAAAGGACTCTGACCATGAGAAACAAGATTTTCTGGTCTGATGAATACCAAAAACTCTTTGACCTGAATGCCAAGCGTCACATCTGGAGGAAACCTGGTGGTGGCAGCATCCCTACGGTGAAGCATGGTGGTGGCAGCATCCCTACGGTGAAGCATGGTGGTGGCAGCATCATGCTGTGGGGATGTTTTTCAGCGGCAGGCACTGGGAGAATAATCACGATCAAGGGAAAGATGAACGGAGCAAAGTACAGAGAGATCCTCGATGTAATCCTGTCCAGAGCGCTCAAATGGGGGCGAAGGTTCCCCTTCCAACAGGACAACAACCCTAATCACACAGCCAAAACAATGCAGGACTGGCTTCGGGACTAGTCTCTGATTGTCCTTGAGTGGCCCAGCCAGAGCCTGGATTTTAACTTGAACGAACATCTCTGGAGAGCCATGAAAACTGTGGAGTGCTGCATCAGATGACCTGGCCTCCACAATCACCTGACCTCAACCCAATCGAGATGATTTGGGATGAGTTGAACCGCAGAGTGAAGGAAAAGCAGCCAATGAGTGCTCAATATGTGGGAATTCCTTCAAGACTGTTGGAAAAGCATTCCAGGCTGTAATGTAACAAAATGTGAAAAAAGGGGTCAGAATCCTTTTAGAATGCACTATATGTTCCCCCTCAATCGCCTCTCCTATTAAGCAAATGCAGAATAGAGCATCCACATTTCAATTAAACACTCTTAATGGTACTCAGAGGGTTATTCAATGGTCAATGAGGGCGTGAAGATTTGTTTGTATAAATAGAACATTGCATTGGTAATCATTGTTCATGCAGTGGGTTGAACATTTCAATGCTCCTAAGCTTCTGTCTGATTTACTTGGATTTTCAGCACAAAACAATTCCACCACATTTAATAGCTAATAGAATTGCTAATGCCTGGTAAGGCAGCTCTGCTACCACTACCCCTCTGGTTAATATGGGCAAGTCATGACCTGTTCTGAATATTGTTTTTTCCTCAGAGAAGTGTACGGCCTATTACAACCTCCTTGCAGGAACAGTCGATTAGAAATGCAGGTTTAGTTGCTGAAATCCCACCTAATAAAAAATAGTCCAGTCATTCCAGAATTTCAGCAAGAATACCCCCAGCTAAACCAAACAGATCAGAGTCCAACATTTACATTTTAGTTCCTAGGCCGTCATTGTAAATAAGAATTTGTTCTTAACTGACTTGCCTAGTTAAATAAAGGTGAAATAAAAATAAAAATTGTTTTAACTGGCGGTAGATAGTGTAAGAGCTCGAGGTCCACATGTACATTTGGAAGATGTGATGGGTCTGCAAGCGATGATTGAAACTAGTCATTCTGTATCAGGTGGACATTTTTCCCCTCAATGGAAGCTTGGAGCGGCCCCTTGCTCAGTGCCACACAATATTAGCTGTGGGTGTCTCAGAGCTCTGTGCATCACCAAGCATTGAAAATGGCTGCTTCCTGCCAGGGAATGATAAATATATGCTACCTGACTCTACTGATGTCCTATAACCTCAGTGGCAGAGAAAAGGCTAAACTATTTAACTTCTGAATAGTCTATCCATGTAGTTTAATCACATTCTGACAAATAATGTTTAGTCACATTTTACACTGATATTATGTATCTTGAAGAATAATGATTACCTTGTGAAATAACGTATATTCTAATGAATACTGACCTTATGAGATCTGTTGAATGGACTTGAATTTAATTTATCGAAGACTGAACATGTCCAGATATTTTCCAGTGGATCCGTCTCAGAATGAAACAGGTTTAGCCCTTTGGGAAGTGGTAGCTAACTGGCAGGTCCTGCTGCTTCCCGGGGCTGTGTTCTGTATTCTGACTGCGGCCAGCTATATGAGGACCTCCTGTGTTGAGGGACAGACTCTTTCTATTGTATGTGTAATTTAAGGGCTTGTTAAATACATTTTATAACTATTTGGTTTTAATATCATCACCTCTTGAAGAACATAGTCAGAACTACCCAATTTCGATTATTCCACATTTAGCTCTAACAACCACTAAACATGAGTTGATCACACGCCACCATTCACATCGACAGGGCTATAGTGAAGGGCTCGAGAGTTTCACATCACCAACAAACTATCATGGTCCAAACACACCAAGACAGTCGTAGAGAGGGCACAACAACACCTTTTCCCCCTCAGGAGACTGAAAAGATTTGGCATGGGTCCCCAGATGCTCAAAACGTTCTACAGCTGCACCATCGAGAGTATCCTGACCGGTTGCATCACTGGCGACTGCTCGGCATCCGACCATATGGCGCTACAGAGGGTAGTGCACACGGCCCAGTACATCACTCGGGCAAAGCTTCCTGCCATCCAGTACCTTTATACCAGGTGGTGTCAGAGGAAGGCCCAAAAAAATTGTCAAAGACTCCAGTCACCCAAGTCATATACTGTTCTCTCTGCTACCGCACGGCAATCTGTACCGGAGCGCCAAGTCTAGGTCCAAAAGGCCTCTTAACAGCTTCTACCCCGAGCCATAAGACTATTGAACAATTAATAAAATGGCCACCCGGATTATTTACATATACTACTGCTACTCACTGTTTATTAGTCACTTTCCCCTACCTACAGGTACAAATTACCTTGACTAACCTGTACCTCCGCACATTGACTCAGTACCGGTACCCCCTGTATATAGCCTTGTTATTGTTATTTGATTTATTTTTACTAGTTTATTTAGTAAATATTTTCTTAACTCTATTTCTTGAACTGCATTGTTGGTTAAGGGCTTGTAAGTAAGCATTTGACGGTAAGGTCCACACCTGTTGTATTCGACGCATGTGACAAATACAATTTGATTTGATTTGATTTATTTTCAGATATGTGAGGGTAGCCAGATCCGTTTGCATGTAGCTAGCAACATGTCTCATTTAGCTTGCTTCATCCGAGATAAGGCTTTTGGAAAGAGCTTGATATCGTCCTGGTTAAGTTTTCAGTCGGACTACTGTCATCACCACTTTAAATGGCAAGCAAATCAAACCATATTTGGATATAGCCATCTAGTTTATACCCTGAAAGTTAGCGTGTTTAGCTAGCCATATTGATATGATCTGCTTTTAGCTAGCTAGCCAATTTGAAATGGTCTATGTAGCCTATCATGTCTGTCAGTGTCACGGTGCGCAGTATATATGGGACGATATACGGAGCGCTGGTGAAGTGTCATCCTTTTTATTGAAAATGAGATGTTCTCACGAAGCATTTACAATAAACAAGGAGAGTGAAAACAAAAACACGATTACACAAAACACGGTGACTTACTTTGTTTGTTGCAGGCAGTGCAGACAGACAAACGAACAATGATCCACACACAGGTGGCTGTGTGTGGAGTCTAAATACTATCCCCAATCAGAGACAACGCTATACAGCTGTCTCTGATTGGGGATGATCATCTCCCTAATAATGTGTGATGACTTGGTTGTGTGCCTCTCTCCTCCCCTAGGTGGGAGTAAGAGGCCTTACCACAACCAAGCCATCACAGTACCCCCCCCCCCCAAGGTGCGGACTCCCGATCGCACACACAATCCCCCCCTTCCTGAAAGACAAAAAAAAAAAAAAAAAAAAAAAATGTCCAAAAACTAGGGGGGACATGGCGGGGTACTGAGGTGGTTGCTGGTGGGGGCTCCGGTTCCGGTTCCGGGCGTGGCACAGGCTGTGAGAGTAGCTTCCCTCCTACCTCACGGTTGCACGCCCGGTCCGGTCCGGACCCCGGCGCGGTGGTTCCCCCCTCAGTACTCCCGCCATTCACCAAGTCCTGTCTGGACCCTGGTGCGGGAGCCCTCGACCCTGGAGAGGGGCTGACAACCGGCCCCGGACTGGGCACCGGTGGAGCGGACTGCTCCTTCCCTGGAGCGACGTAGACGACCGGCCCCGGACTGGGCACCGGTGGAGCGGACTGTTCCGTCTCTGGAGCGACGTAGACGACCGGCCCCGGACTGGGCACCGGTGGAGCGGACTGCTCCGTCTCTGGAGCGACGTAGACGACCGGCCCCGGACTGGGCACCGGTGGAGCGGATTGCTCCGGCACTGGAGCGACGTAGACGACCGGCCCCGGACTGGGCACCGGTGGAGCGGACTGCTCCGGCACTGGAGCGACGTGGACGACCGGCCCCGGACTGGGCACCGGTGGAGCGGACTGCTCCGTCACTGGAGCGACGTAGATGACCGGCCCCGGACTGGGCACCGGTGGAGCGGACTGCTCCGGCACTGGAGCGAAGCAGACGACCGGCCCTGGACTGGGCACCGGTGGAGGAGGCTCCAGGCCTTGAGCTGTGGCTGGAGGCTCCGGGACGCTGACCTTCGCTGGAGGTGGCGGAACGCTGACCTTCGCTGGAGGTGGCGTGGCGCTGACCTTCGCTGGAGGTGGCGTGGCGCTGACCTTCGCTGGAGGTGGCGTGGCGCTGACCTTCGCTGGAGGTGGCGTGGCGCTGACCCTCGCTGGAGGTGGCGTGGCGCTGACCCTCGCTGGAGGTGGCGTGGCGCTGACCCTCGCTGGAGGTGGCGTGGCGCTGACCTTCGCCGGGGACCTCGGGCTGCTGACCGTCGCCGGGGACCTCGGGCTGCTGACCGTCGCCGGGGACCTCGGGCTGCTGACCGTCGCCGGGGACCTCGGGCTGCTGACCGTCACCGGGAACCTCGGGCTGCTGACCGTCACCGGGGACCTCGGGCTGCTGACCGTCACCGGGGACCTCGGGCTGCTGACCTTCTCCGGAGGTCTCGGGCTGCTGACCTTCACAGGAGGCCTCAGGCTGCTGACCTTTACAGGAGACCTCAGGCTACTGACCGTCACAGGAGGCCTCGGGCTGCTGACCTTCTCCGGAGACCTCAGGCTGGATGCCGTGCCCACCCTGGGCACCGACGCAGAGGTGGTCTTCAGCCCTGCAGCTGGTCTGGCTGTCGGCCCCAGACTGGGCACCGACACGCTATGGAGCTCCTGCTCCACAGCGGGACTGAACGTCGTGCCCACCCTGGGCACCGACGCAGAGATGGTTCCCAACCCTCTGGTGGGGCTGAACGTCGTGCCCACCCTGGGCACCGACGCAGAGATGGTTTCCAGCCCTCTGGTTGGGCTGGCTGTCGGCCCCAGACTGGGCACCGACGCGCTATGGAGCTCCTGCTCCACAGCGGGGCTGAACGTCGTGCCCACCCTGGGCACCGACGCAGAGATGGTTTCCAGCCCTCTGGTTGGGCTGGCTGTCGGCCCCAGACTGGGCACCGACGCGCTATGGAGCTCCTGCTCCACAGCGGGACTGAACGTCGTGCCCACCCTGGGCACCGACGCGGAGAGGGTTTCCAGCCCTGTGGTTGGGCTGGCTGTCGGCCCCAGACTGGGCACCGACACGCTATGGAGCTCCTGCTCCACAGCGGGGCTGAACGTCGTGCCCACCCTGGGCACCGACGCAGAGAGGGTTTCCAGCCCTGTGGTTGGGCTGGCTGTCGGCCCCAGACTGGGCACCGACGCGCTATGGAGCTCCTGCTCCACAGCGGGGCTGAACGTCGTGCCCACCCTGGGCACCGACGCAGAGATGGTCTCCAACCACAGAGCTGGGCTGGCGACCGTCGCGGTAGCCTCCGTGCGAGGAGTAGGCACGGGGCGTACTGGACTGGGGACACGCACCATAGGTCTGGTGCGAGGAGCTGGCACGGGTCGCACCGGGCTGGAGACACGCACCATAGGTTGGGTGCGAGGAGTAGGCACAGACCGTACCGGGCTGGGGGAACGCACCACTGGTCTGGTGCGAGTAGCTGGAACGGGCTGTACCTGGCTGGGGAAACGCACCGTTGGGTCGGTGCGTTGAGCTGGCACGGGTCGCGCCGGGCTGGGGAAACGCACCATAGGTTGGGTGCGAGGAGTAGGCACAGACCGTACCGGGCTGGGGGAACGCACCACTGGTCTGGTGCGAGTAGCTGGAACGGGCTGTACCTGGCTGGGGAAACGCACCGTTGGGTCGGTGCGTTGAGCTGGCTCGGGTCGCGCCGGGCTGGGGAAACGCACTGTTGGGTTGTTGCGTTTAGCTGGCACGGGACTCACCGGGCTAGCGTTGCGCACCGATGGTTTGGTGCGCTGAGTCGGTCTCCTCCTCCTCCGACTCTGGACCGGCGCTGGAGGCACCGGACTGGGAACTGGCGCTGGAGCACGACTGTCCCTGTAGTCCCTACTCCACCGCCAATCCCCATCCTGTGAGGGTTCCTCCGGGAACCCCCACGAGTGAGGGAACAGAAGCACATCGTCGTCGTCTTCCTCCGACTCCTCTCTGTACTCCCGTTCCCACGGCTGTAGGGGCTCCTCCTGGAACCCCCACGAGTGCAGTGGTCGGGGCTCTTCTCCCTCGATCCCCGACCACCCCCATAGCCCCCCCCCAAAATCTGTTTGAGGGGTTTTCTGGGCTCCAGGCTGGTCCTCAAACCTAGCCCGGTGACGTGTCCTCCGTCTCCGGCGCCTCGGTTGCTCCGGACCCCAGCCTTCCTCCACCGCATGATAATGGTAGACATCCTCTTTCGATAATTTCCCCATATCGTAGAGGATGTCTACCACTGTCTTCTCTCGTTGCGTCCCAGGGTGGTGGATCATTCTGTCACGGTGCGGAGTATATATGGGACGATATACGGAGCGCTGGTGAAGTGTCATCCTTTTTATTGAAAATGAGATGTTCTCACGAAGCATTTACAATAAACAAGGAGAGTGAAAACAAAAACACGATTACACAAAACACGGTGACTTACTTTGTTTGTTGCAGGCAGTGCAGACAGACAAACGAACAATGATCCACACACAGGTGGCTGTGTGTGGAGTCTAAATACTATCCCCAATCAGAGACAACGCTATACAGCTGTCTCTGATTGGGGATGATCATCTCCCTAATAATGTGTGATGACTTGGTTGTGTGCCTCTCTCCTCCCCTAGGTGGGAGTAAGAGGCCTTACCACAACCAAGCCATCACAGTCAGCAGCACTCGAGATTAAACATTGTTTAAAAACAATGTGGAATAATGTTATCTAACTTCTCTAGATAGGCCTGCTTTCTTCAGTGAAAAAAGTACATTAGGTCTACTTACCACTATGTTTAGCCGAATGTACAAAGTTTATACCGGTAGCTTGCGAAGTAAACATGACCAGCTAACAGTAACGTTACATTGGCAAATACGCCCTTCTGCTGCTTGACAGGCAGACCCCGAATGGGAAATGAACATAAACCACTCATATTGCCAGGTATAGTTCACTTTTATTTATATCACTGAAATATCCAATTAATAGTGGCCAATATGGAGAGATATCGTGAGGTTACCTATCCTCACATATCTGAAATGACATGATCAATTGATATTTACTTGCTGTTTAACTCTGATAGAGATAAATGTGCACAATTGTTTTGAATGTAAAAATATAAAATGTTTAGTTCTGACTGAGATCTTCAATAGGTAATAATATTACAACCAAATACTTTACAATTATTTTATTAGCAACACAAACCATGCATACACACACATGATAACATACGCACTATACACACACCTACACATAGATTTTGTGTTGTAGATATGTGGAAGTGTTGTAGGGGCCTGAGGGCACACAGTGTGTTGTGAAATATGTTATGAATGTATTGTAATGTTTTTTTAAATTGTATTGTCAGGGCCTGACTGAGGCCAGGTCTCTGGCTCCCTCTAGTGGGAGTCGTATGGCCACAGTCAGGACCTGACAACAGTATTCAGGGAGTCCTTTTGAGTTTGGTCAATCTCCAATTAGAGGCAGCTGTCTTGAGTTGTCTCTAATTGGGGATTCTATTCATGTTCCCATTGTGCCCACCTGCATCGTGGATTCCTGTGTGTGTTCCTTTTTGGGACCCAGTCTAGGGGATCTCGTGGCACTCTGGCTTATCATGGCACCGATGGAGAAAGAGAAGGAAAGTTCTCACAAAGCTACAACTGCCGGACCCAGAGAGAAGTGGCAGCTCCGGGTCAGCCTGGCTCCGATGATGGACGCACCTTATCTGCTTTTCCTCAATAGCCACTACATCAGTTTAGACAGCCCTCCGACAGTACTTCCATTGTTGTATACAGATGTAAGGAAGAGCCTCTACAGGGGAAGCTGTCATAAAATATTAAATAATTTTAGCCAGACAGATTCAGCGAGGGGAACACTGAGCTCCTCTGGTAAGTGACTTCAATGGTTAGAGGAATGATTGAGATGACAGACAGGGAATGAAAGCAACATTATTACTGTGTGAGTGTCCCATTGTTTCACTATGAGAAAAACTATTATATTTTGATTGCAATTGACAGGAAGATAAGATTTTTTTTTCTCCATTGAAGAGAATAGTTGTCCAAGGCCCTATATATTAGCAAGCTATAAAAATACGTTAATCCAGCTTACAAAGGCAAATAAAGTTTGATGTTTGGGTAGAAATTAGAGCAGTGTTTAATCAGATTATCAGTTAAAGTGTGAAAGTACACATTATCTCTTTGCTCAAAGACGGTCAAGCCTTAATCTCAGATATGTGATGCAGGTTTTAAAATTAGGCTATGCTTGTTATGTATGCCACATCTACAGTACCTTTCCTTGCTGAGCTTCCCATGGGAAAAGTGTGTCAAAAATTAGTAAATCAAGAGCGTTTCTAAAGAAGAGACGCTCACAGCTTTTTTATTTATTTTTATCTATGAAGATCTAAGGGGCATGAAACACAGATGTTGTCTGACACCTCCAAATCCAAGATACACTTGAAGTTGAAAAGAGAGAGATAAGGGTAGAGGGTAAAGGTATAAAGAACAAAACTTATGAGATTAAAAGTCTAGTGTGTCAGGAAAAGGTTACTGTCATGCTTTGTTATCTGGCCATCACCAGAAGCAGAATATAGCTGGTTACAATAGACACACTCTCTGTTCTCCCAGAGTCAACATGCTGTGTTATGTTTCACTGCTCCCATCCACCCAGAGAGGAACATTAGTGTTAGGACAAAAAACTCACCTAAATCCACCATGATTGCCTTTCTCTGACTGGAAACATGGCTGATGCAAGCAAACCTGTTACACTCTCTCACAGCACCAAACAATACCCTTACATTATTAACAGGTTTTACGGCTCAGTCTCAGCAGTCCATATAAAATCTCATAGTTAGCGGAGTTCATCCGTGAGAATTAATAAAACCCTCCAAAGGAAGATGCCCATGATGGAGTTTTTTATATCAATATGTGGTCTTTTGCCAAAGGGTACGTGGAATATTGCGGATCCAGAAAACTCATAATCTCTCTGCTGTTTTGAGTTTGATGGTAGTTCCAAAGCCACTGTATCCTTCATAATATCCACTGGTAATGGATATGACAGTGAGCTGGTACTCAAAAGAGAAGAGCTTGTCATATAATGACTGCTGAAGCACAGGTGACATTCTTCTTGTGACTTGATTGGTACACTTCTACAATGCCCTCTAGAACCTGTAATACAGAACAGCCTCCCAATCAATCAAAGTGGAGGTGATAGAGAGTTTCCTGTAATGGACGCTACTAAGTAATGTCAGACCGGTGCAAATATTTTGGTCCGACTATTTTGGGCTAAACAGAGAAACCTTGGTTTATTAAAGGACTGTCAGTCTGTCTCTTCTATCTAATACAACGTACCCTCTTACAAGTGAACAGGCTTTGAAGAGTTGGAACATGGGTTTGGGCATTGACATATTTCCACTTATTGTTCATAAATCAATATGAGTTATGCCTTTAATGTAAAGCTTCTCTTTACTATTATTAAAAATATCAAGGGACTTTTCATAATAAAAACTGCATCAGATATCTTTAGGGGGATACAGTAAGTTACCAAATGACTGTAGAGTCCTTTAAGTGGTGGGAGTAGACTAGAGTAACCCCATAGCAGTAGGCCATTTTAACTGTTGAATGTATAATGTAGCAGAAACTAGCTTGATTGTTGAAACCAGATTAGTCATACAGAGGATGAGGTCAGCTCCACCAGACTGTGTTCTGTATAAGTCAGCCCTGCCGGTTGGAGAGCATGTATCCCATGCTCTTCTGGATCAGTAATAGGCATAACACATTGTCAATTTCTAAAGGGGAGAAGATGGAGTGTCCTCCAGACAAACGAGTGACAATTGTCCCTGCCGCATTTAATCAGTTTGTCTCCCTGGTACCCTTATTTATATCAATGTGATTATGTTTCTCTGACATATCAATAATGTCATGTGTTTTCACCCACAATAAATAATAAGAAACACTCTTTTAATGGTGTATTGTTCTTCTTCATCAAACCTCTTTCTACAACCCTCACTCAGAAAGGGGTCGTTATGGAGGTAACACACGTGTGGATTTTTGACATTTAGATTAGTATGGCAGTTGATTCTGGAGATAAGGGCTCTGTAAATACCAGTCATATCCTGATTTGATTAAACGTAAAAACCAAAAAAAATCCTCAAAACATCACCAAGTAAGTACCTTTCAATCTATCTCTGTTTCCCCCCAGAAATCTAATTAACGCTGGAAGATATAATGACTTGTGAAGTCATGCGGAACCCTAGTTTTATGCAACAATTACTATGCAATGTCAAATAAATAAAATAAAATCATAATTATCCATCTCACAAAAAATACACAAGGCCTCAAATGTACTAGGCAAAGTAACAGGGATCATTTAGCCTGCCTGGATGCGGACCTGGCTATGAGACTCCAATAAAACCTTGCAGAGCATGAATGCTAGCTAGGGCCCTGCCAGTGTCAGAGTAATCACCTCATTCCACTTGTGTGAATATTCTGCAGGTTGTCTGGCAGACATTATTAACGTAACTTGTGTTCGAAGATGAACCCCTGTTTCTCTGCATTACGGAAGTGTCTACAGTGTCAGGGTAAAGATAGCCAGTATATCCCCACCGTTCACAAACTGGTTGAATCAACGTTGTTTCAACGTAATTTGTCAAGATATTGTGACTTGAAATCTACGTTGAAAATACATTAGATTTGAAAAAAGTAATCAACGTTATAGTGGGGGTGAAATGTCAACCACAGGATTATGTCGTCATGGTAACCAATTTTCAACATAGCATAAAATATGTTGCATTTTTTCCTTTGAAACAGATCTTCAACGTTATATCCACTATAAAAATATGAAAAAATAGTCTGGGCAGCATTTCCTTCTTGACTGGAGAGTTGGCTCCCAAGTGATGCAGTGGTCTAAGACACTTCCTTCGCTGTCTGACCACAGTATTGATGTAATACATCAAGATGACAGCTCATATAAAGCAATATAGCATACATCTTGATATGCATATTAAAATAGAGAAATAATTAGAGATATTTTCTTTCCAAAGACTCATTTGATATTTTAAAAGAAGCGTTTATATTTAGAAGAATTGGCAATGTAGAGTTAGTATGAATTGTTTGTGCATGCTATGTGTGTGTGAGCAAATTATGTGTGTATGTTGGCGAGTGAGTGTGAGTGTGCATAAAGTCAGAGCAAAGATTTTACTAAAATAAAAGGGTCGATGCAGATTGACATTTTGTTGTATAACTCAAATTATTTCAGAGTAACAATTAAGTTACTTACTGTAATATTTCCCATTACTGTCTGGGAGTGGTCTGAATAGCCCGGGGAAGAGACCAGAGCGGAGGAGCCTAATTCGAGGGATATATAACCTGAAAACTAGCTGTTATTGGCTAAGGGTTTTGGAACTCACTTTGTTATTGGTCTATTAACTCATTTAAATTATATCGGCTGGTGAAGTCACAAGGCAAGCCGAAACTCCACCCATGCAAAGCCTTCTAAATAGGAGATCCTGTGTAGATTGTACTTTCAACCAGAAACTGGTCATATTTTTTCAGTTTTTACACTTAGTTTCATCAGCTGTTGTACAAAACCATACAAATAATTTTCAATGCACTGGGATTTAAAGTATTCACGTTATGAAAAGGAACAAATGACTGTTAATTTAATGGACAAAGACTTTTCTATGAATCAGAGTACTGGCTAAGCACTGGTTACTCTGTTTGTAATTTACACTGCTCTCTTAGTTCTAACCCTTTAGTAGAGCCAGTGTGTATGCATGGGGTACCCAGAGTATGACTAAGATTTCCCCTCCTAAACTGAGTACTGAATGCTTTTGGCCATGACAGCTAAAATGAGATTAGCTCCAGACATCAAGGCAGCATAGCTGATCTTTCCTTGCAGTTTGCAGGAGAAAACGACTTTTAACAAATTCTGCAATATCACACCTGTGAATCAATCTCTCAGAAAGCTAACATTCAAACACAACTTTGAAGTGTTTTGATGTTCTTCTAACATCACTGCTTAGAACTCACAGGGTGAAATATATAACTTGTTGGTCAAAAAGGTATTTGTTTTTGTTGGGAGTATTCATTACAAGGGAATTATATTAAGTTTAGCATGATTATTGTCATGAAGAATTAGTTTTTAGGGTTAATTTAATATTTTTATATATATATATATATATACAGCGGGTGAAATAAATATTGAACACGTCACCATTTTTCTCTGTAAATATATATAACCAAAACAAATAAGTTCAGAAATTAAGTTATGTGTAATGATGTGAAATGACACAGGGAAAAAGTATTGAACACACTTACTGATATTTATTTAATACTTTGTACAAAAGCCTTTGTTGGTAATGACAGCTTCAAGACGCCTCCTGTATGGAGAAACTAGTCGCATGCATTGCTCTGGTGTGATCTTGGCCCATTCTTCCACACAAACAGTCTTCAAATCTTGAAGGTTCCGTGGGCCTCTTCTATGAATCTTGATCTTCAGTTCTTTCCATAGATTTTCAATGGGATTTAAGTCAGGTGATTGGCTGGGCCATTCTAGCAGCTTTATTTTCTTTCTTTGAAACCTATTGAGAGTTTCCTTGGCTGTGTGTTTGGATCATTGTCTTGCTGAAATGTCCACCCTCGTTTCATCTTCATCATCCTGGTAGATGGCAGCAGATTTTTGTCAAGAATGTCTCGGTAAATTTACCCATCCATCCTTCCTTCAATTATGTGAAGTTTGCCAGTACCATTTGCTGAAAAGCAGCCCCACGCCATGATGTTCCCACCTCCAAACTTCACTGTTGGTATGTTTTTTTTAGGGTGATGTGCAGTGCCATTTCTCCTCCAAACATGGTGTGTATTATGACATCCAAACAGTTCATTTTTGCTCTCATCTGACCACACTATATTCTCCCAGTATTTCACTGGCTTTTCCAAATGTTGTGCAGCAAATATTAAACGAGCTTCAACATGCTTTTTTTTCAGCAATGGAGTCTTGCGTGGTGAGTGTGCATACAGGCCATGGCGGTGGAGTGCATTACTTACTGTTTTCTTTGAGACAACAGTACCTGCTAATTGCAGGTCTTTTTGAAGCTCTCCACAAGTGGTCCTTGGCTCTTGGGCAACTCTTCTGATTATTCTTTTCACTCCTCTGTCAGAAATCTTGCGAGGAGCACCTGGTCGAGGCAAATTTATGGTGAAATTATTGTCTTTCCACTTCCGTATTATGGCCCCAACAGTGCTCACTGGAACATTCAGAAGCTTAGAAATGCGCCTATAACCAATGCCATCATTATGTTTTGCAACAATTAGGTTGCGAAGGTCTTGAGACAGCTCTTTGCTTTTACCCATCATGAGATGTGTCTTGTGTGACACCTTGGCAATGAGACCTTTTTGTAGGCCAGCAGTTGGGACTGAACCAGCTGATATTAATTTGCACTGACAGGGGACTGGATTGCTTTTTAATTACTGATAGTTTTCAGCTGTTGTCTTGGCTTTCCATGCCTTTTTGCACCTCCCTTTCTTCATGTGTTCAATACTTTTTCCCAGTGTCATTTCACATTATTACACATAACTTAATTTCTGAACTTATTTGTTTTGGTTTTTATGTATGGATTACTTGGGTTGTTACCAACATCTGGTGAAAATGTCATGTCAATAGCACCTTGGTGATGTGTTCAATACTTATTTCACCCGCTGTATATATACACCAGTCTAATGACTACAAATTTATACCAAGATCTCAGGCATTCACAGCAAATATCAAGGTCTCCTAAATCATGCAGAGTAATTGAATGACTTATTTTGTATTTTATCTTTGTGTATGTTTGTGTCTATATGGATGTTTGGGTGGGATGTTTACTTCGACATACATAGCTGTGTAGCTAAGCAGATTTCATGGCAGTAACTTAGTACCTTGGGGTGTAGTAATGTACCATTCTTTGGCTGTCTCTCTCCACGCCTGTCTGATCCCATTATACTGCTACACGTCTCCACCACTGACTGGAGTGGAGCAGATGGGGCCAGATGACCGTTAATAATGCAGGAAATTAACATTAAATCACTTGATAATAAGAAATTATATTGCCTTTAGTTTTTAACCAAGCATTCATTTCTGTCTTAATTACACTTAGTTATGCTGATTCAGGAAAAGTTCTCGTCAATTAAGGACCGAAACTACCGCCTACAGGTATGTATTCAGAGAAGAGAGAGACATTGTTAATGCGTATTTGACTCAGTGAAATAAATGTTATTAGGAACATGAACTGAAGTGTGCATGTGGGCATCATTTTAAACAGTGCATAACCACTGCCATTCTGTTTTACTCTCCAGAATAGAAAATACTTTGCTATTATAACTTTGCAGTACCACTTTATATTAAATCAAATCAAATAAATACAATCAAATACAATTTTATTTCTCACATGCGCCTAATACAACAGGTGTAGACCTTACAGTGAAATGCTTACTTACAAGCCCTTAACCAACAATGCAGTTTGCATCATCATGTGTTTACGTGCTCATTGTATAGGCAGCTGCATCAAAGACATCAACCACCCACAGCCACTGCCTGTTCACCCCGCTATCATCCAGAAGGGGAGGTCAGTACAGGTGCATCAAAGCTGGGGCCGAGAGACTGAAAAACAGCTTCTATCTCAAGTCCATCAGACTGCTAAACAGCCATCACTAGCACACCAGAGGTGGCTGCCTATAGACATAGACTAGAAATCACTGGCCACTTTAAGGAATAGAACACTAGCCACTTTAATAATGTATCCGTATCTGCATCACTCATCTCTATGTACAAACTGCACTCTACACTATTCTACGGTATCTTAGTCACTCTTATTGTGTGTACATATTGCATCACCCATCTCATATGTATACAGTATACCTTAGTGTACTCTATACTACGCCACTGACTGCTAAACAGCCATCTCTAGCACATCAGAGACTGCTGCCTATAGACACAGATTAGAAATCACCGGCCACTTTAAGGAAATGAAACACTAGTCACTTTCATATGTTTCCGTACATTGCACTACTCATATATGTATAAACTGTACGCTATACTATTCTTCGGTATCTTATGTGTATACTGTATACTATAAAGCTTACTATGCCACTGTATCTTAGTCCTATGCCGCCCTGACATATATGTATATATTCTCAAACCATTCCTTATTTAGATTTGTGTATTTGGAATATGTTGTTAAACTGTTAGGTATTCCTTGTTAGATATTACTGCACTGTCGGAGCTAGAAGCACAAGCATTTGTGTCTATTGTGACTTTGTGAGTTTCTTTTTAAATATGAGATATATGTACAAGATGTTAGTTAAGTTGACATTTACTGAGTAACAACATTTACTATATGTTGACTAGTACATACATTTACTATAACAGCATGGTCCACTTAACCACCACAGACCTACAACAATCAGACTACGACCTACCACCGAATTGGGATTGATTTGTTGTCAGTGAAACTTCCCACAATCCTTTGCAGTTTCTGACATTGTGATATTTCGGAGGCTTATCTGACTAGACCTGTGATGCAGGGGATGTAAGTGAGGCATCTCATTTCTCCCTTTACTTTGTGACAACTCATTCTTTCAAATCCAGCTAGAGGGGAAATCCCTGTCCTCCAGGGCTCACTCCTTGGCTTGCTTAAAGATTCAGACCTTAAGGTCGCTGTAATAACCTCTTCCCTGTAAGGTCTGAAAGGCAGACTGCCGTGAGATATGGCAATCCATGGATGGTAGAGGGCACTGTACTCCTAATTATCCCATTATTCAAAATGCTACATTGAGCGGAATTGTATACTGCTAGTTTTTAATTAAACTGCAGTTTTCGTCAGCATGCTAGGCTAACTAGTGCTAAAGCAACCCCGTTGAATTCGATAACACTTCCGGTAGCTACTCACCCCGATGCTAGGCATTGCATTTTCATGGAATCCAATAGGCTGCTATTCACCTCCTTTACTCGGTCGCGTCATGTTATGAACGTTGTCAAGCCGCCCTCTGCAGGCGGCGCCATAGTGATGCCCAAAGGTTGTGTTAAGCCCAGTCATTCTGGACGGAGGCCAATAACTGTTTAGTTTAAATTACACTATAGTGTCTTGGAAATACAATGACATTGCTAAAGTAGGCAAATCTTTAGTAGGAAACAACTTTGCCATCATTATCATGTTGTCAAATTCCTGCTTTAGACAGATGGCAATGTTGTCATTAGCTAGCAAATAGCTAGCAATGCTAACGTGAGCTAGCTAAAATCTGGTGGTCTCCCCTCAATCTTAGCTAGCTAGCTAATGTTATACTGCATCTAGTCAATCTGGCGACATGAAAATTATTTACATACAAATGATTTGCCTCCTTTTGAAAATGTCATTTTATTTCCAAGCCACTGTAATGCACTTTTGATTAAAATTGTCATCAGCGCTCAATCACAATGCATCAGTCCAAAACCACGAAAAGTGGAACCCATGAATCGCATTAGCTAGCCTAGCATGCTGACGAAAGTGACAGTTTTAGCCTACATTTCAACAATGACAATGCTTTACCTGTCCTTTACCTAACACCATTTTAACTTTCAAGCCATAATGTTCAAGTGTGTTGTTGGTCAATTCGAGTCCTGTAATGTTGTTTTGAGTCCTGACTTGACATCTGCACACAACTCATACAGTAATTTCTTCCAAATCCTCCATTGGTATTGACTTATGCAAATGTATAAGATAAGCACACAGATATCAAATTAAGATTCAACTCATAAAATCCTCAGTCTTCTGTCAACTGCTTCATGTAAAAGCCTATATCATGTGATCCTCCAACAGTAGTGATGCTTCTTAAAATGCAGGCTTCCACGGACTTGAGTTTTCTACTCCACCTCATCTTACATTTGCCACTTCAGATTCCTGTTGCTCTCAGAATCGATCTCGAGGTCCATCCCCTCATTGATAACATTTTGATCTAGTCAAGCTGCACACCCCTTATCAGATCTTTCGAGGGACTTGGGCAAGACCTCTCTGCTCCCCAGAAACCCTGATCTTAGATATTCTTAGTGTCTCGGGGGCTCAGTTGCAATAAATCTTATCTCACTAAGGAACTTTACTCTGATTGTAGACAAGAAATGTTAAAAAACGGAATATTTGCAATCTAAAGATATTTGAACACACAGGAAAGGGGGCTCTTTTGGGGTTTTCTATCAAAACAAGGAGGTATTTATAGTTTATGTGTAGCTTTATGCATATCATAGTGTGATATGGGGATGTGGATTTAGATATATACTGGAACATACTACAGTCTTTCTGATAGCAGTATTATGCATTCTGCTGCATAAACATGAAAGCAGATTATGGGTATTGAGTTCAAATGGCGTCTTTCCTGGGAACTGCTTAACATAGAAAACCATACAACCATCATATTTCCAACATAGTGGTTGCAGCATCAAGTACCATGCAAATGTGACTCATTTCAGGAAACTAGGCGTGTCAATGCTTTTTATGCATTTTTTTTGGCAGAAATGCCTTCTGGAACATGTGAACATGTATGTGCCTTAATAACAAACTTGTATGCCATCTGTAAATACGAATACAATTGTTCAATTACCAGCCTAGTTGGTTTAGCCGTGGAAAAAGACAGCAACCTTCCCGCTAGCCATGATTGGCTGAGATAATGAGTGGGGTGGACATGCTGAGAGATGATCTGCCATGTAGCACGCTTCTGTCTATAATATGAGCTGGCCAGTATGTGTAGGTAATCCATTCTAATGTGGCTTTTTTTAAATATATCACGTAGTAGACTGCATAAGTGTTGCTCTCCACTTTCTGGAGGACTGAGTTTTGAAATCAGTGAAATGCCCAGTGGAATTAGAATATGATAGCTAAGGAGATGGAGAAAATTATTTTAAAACAGCTGTTGTATAAAATACCTGTCTCCGGATTACATTTACATTTTTTAAATTATTTTATTTCACCTTAATTTAACCAGGTAAGCCAGTTGAGAACTAGTTCTCATTTACAACTGCGACCTGGCCAAGATAAAGAAAAGCAGTGCAACAATAAAAAACAACAACACAGAGTTACACGGGATAAACAAACGTACAGACAATGACACTAAAGAAGATATATATACAGTTATGGAAGTAGGACAATAAATAGGCCATAGTGGAGAAATAGTTACAATTTAGCATTAACACTGGAGTAATTAATGTGCAGATGATGAATGTGCAAATATGCCTTTGGTGCGGGCAGAGATACTGGGGCGCAAATGAGCAAAAATAACTTTATGGGGATGAGGTAGTTGGGGTGGGTTATTTATAGATGGGCTATATACAGGTGCAATGATCGGTAAGCAGCTCTGACAGCTGATGCTTAAAGTTAGTGAGGGAGATAGGAATCTATTTTGTAAATGACATCGCCGAATCAAGGATCGGTAGGATGTTGCAAAATAGGAAGCCGATTCTAGATTTAATTTTGGATTGGAGATGAATAATGTGAGTCTGGAAGGAGAGTGAACAGCCTAACCAGACACCTAGGTATTTGTAGGTGTCCACATATTCTAGTCAGTGTTGTATGGCATTGAAGCTTGTTTGGAGGTTTGTTAACACAGTGTCCAATGAAGGGCCAGATGTATACAGAACGATGTCGTCTGCGTAGAGGTGGATCAGAGAGTCACCAGCAGCAAGAGCGACATCATTGATATACACAGAGAATAGATTCGGTCCGAGAATTGAACCCTGTGGCACCCCCATAGAGACTGCCAGAGGTCCGGACAACAGGCCCTGAACTCTATCTGAGAAGGAGTTGGTGAACCAGGCCAGGCAGTCATTTGAGAAACTAAGGCTATTGAGTCTGCCGATAAGAATGCAGTGATTGACAGAGTCGCAAGCCTTGGCCAGGTCGATGAAGATGGCTGCAGAATACTGTCTTTTATCGATGGCGGTTGTGATATTGTTTAGGACCTTGAGCGTGGCTGAGGTGCACCCATGACCAGCTCGGAAACCAGATTGCATAGCGGAGAAGGTACGGTGGGATTCAAAATGGTAGGTGATTTGTTTGTTAACTTGGCTTTTAATATTATTCGTATCACAGAGCCATTTGCATTGCTAGTTATAGCCAAATGTTAGCTAGCTAGCTAACATTGAACCTGGTTGGTTAGCTAACTGCAGATTTAAACATGTTAGTAAAGTTATGAGTTGGGATTATGGTTAATTGTTTAGCTAGCTAGCTAGCTACATGTCTAAACAAAATAATCCACTATGCTAGTAACGATTTCATCACACCTTCTGTATCCTGTGCATGTGATTTTATTTGATATAGAGTGTTTGACCTGCGCCAAAGTCAAATTAGGATATAACGTTAGGATATAAGCGAGACAGTGTCCAAGTTAATAAATTCTCAGGTAAAATGCCCTGCTTTCATTTCGTGACACTCACAAACGTAAGCTATTTTCTGTAATTGGCTCGCCATTAACTTATAATTAAAGATCTTGTTGTGAGTTTATTTTCCTGTAATAACAATAATAATAATAATAAGCTATATGATACAGTCATTATTTGAACTGGCTAGCCAGCTAACTTAACATTAGATAGATAGCTAACAAGCTAGAAACAAACCAAGAAAAGGTTTAGAACGTTGCTTTTAGTTGCCTGGTTTGCTAGATTGATATATACTAAATTCATTTTTAAACGGGTGGGTTTATTGGTGTTAAAATGCACTAGTTATGCTATTTTGGACCACCAGGCTGCTGTTGTAGTTATTATGTTTTTACTTTTTCATAAGGACAACGACAAGTTTGATGTCGGACGACAATATAATGTTCATGATGTCACTGCGACAACTGTCGATAGACGTAGTATAAACCAGCCTTAAGTTTTTAAACCTTTGGTTGTTTAGGACATGGCCCCGTGAATCCTTAAAGAGATGGGTGGGGCTAAGGCTTAAGAGGGTGTGAACGATGCTGAATGGGTGTAGACAAAGAAGAGCTCTCCAGTAGGTTTACGAAAACATTCAAGGGGCATTTTCTCAAAAGTGAGAAAGTTTATCAATTTTTAAAGCAGAGTTATTTTCTCATTGTTCCTCAACTGTAGTTTATGATATACAATGTTCTAGCTCTGAGTCTCTACTTTTATCCAATGTAAAAAAAAAAAAAATTAAAATGTTGCTGCATAAGACCGGATCGAGCCGGTCGGTTACATTCGACTTGATACAGTCATTGCGTTCCATTGTGGATCTGGGCCATTACATCATTATATCACCATGTCAACTTGTGCTAAGTGCAGTCTGGTGTCTCAGGATGATCTAATTAAATAAATTACCTTGGCATTTTGCGAGAGACACTTCATCAATGGGCTTACTGTAATATGAGAGACGTGGTGTGATAAGTGGTTTACTGCCCCCTTCCTTTTCACTGGTTGCCTGGTGGAATGTTCTGGATGGAAGGAGGCGAGAGACTGCAACATACTGTTTATTTTAGACACCAAATCGTTCCTCCCATGATGTCGGAGAGAGTGTCTTATGAATACCTTTCCTCTGCCCCTCTCTCTTCCTCCCTCTGCCCCTCTCTCTTCCTCCCTCTGCCCCTCTCTCTTCCTCCCTCCCCTCCCCTCCCCTCCCCTCCCTCTCTTTCCTTTCCTCTCTTTTTTAACAGTCTCAGGACAGTTTTTTGTGACATTTTGCAGTATGAAGCATTAAATTAGTCTTATTAATTTTCAATTAGTCATACTAATATGAGACAGATGTAAAATGTGTAATGCCTGCAACCAATATGCAGAAGTCTCTTTCAACTAAAAGTACAATATTTTACTGTTTTGTGCTGTATTTATACTTCTCTGAGACTGGGTTTATTTCTTCCAGCCTTTTCATAAATTGCCTGGAGCTACCTTCTGCCAGTAAACATAGTCATATGTTTACTGGCACTTGTGATATTGAGACTGGGACCAAATCACCATTGGTCCTGTGGGACCTTTCAGGCTTGGCAATTGGACCAGCCTTGCCATGCCAAATGAATTTTTATTTATTTAACATTTATTTAACTTAAGAGGGTGTGAATCAGGCCTGGCATAGAAGCCACACTTCCTATGAACCTGTTTACATCAACTGTCAATTTTCTTGTGAACAATTATTGATTTGTTTTTCTTTCATGTCCTAGACAGTTTCAAGATACAATACATACAAATATATGCAGTTTAATAAAGGGAAAACAAGCAAAATGTAAAAACAAAAAGAACACCATACAAAGGAAAAAATAAAACAGAATATGTTTCAGTATTTCCAATTTCAACCCAGAGCCACATAGGAAAACAGAAAAAAGACAGAGCAGATTAATGCTATCTCCCATCCGCAAGACCAAACATTGTTAAATTAGCTCTTGCAAGTGGGAGACAAATTGACCAGAGTTTCAGATTTGGCCCCACACAGTCTGGCAGTGGATCTTTCCAGCTGTGCCATGTCAAAGTATATCTGGGTGGCAGGTAGCCTAGCGGTTAGAGCGTTGGGCCAGTAACTGAAAGGTTGCTGGTTTGAATACCTGAGCCGAAAAGGTGAAAAAAATGTGTCTGTGTCCTTGAGCAAGGCACTTAACCCAAATTTGCTCCAGGGGTGCTGTACTACTATGGCTGACCCTGTAGGTACGCTGTCATTATAAATAAGAATGTGTTCTTAACTGGCTTGCCTAGTTAAATAAGCAACCAAAATCTGCAAAGGGTTCAAACCAACTCAGACCTCCCAAACAGTTTAGCAGTTACACCGGTGGGCCCCAGTGGCAATCAATTAATAAATCCAAAAGCTTATCTTGACTTGGAAGAGTTCCAGTGTTGCTTAGCCATAGCCAGCTAGCTAACATAGCATCCCTCTCTGGGTGTTTGAGTAGGCTAGCAAAGCTAACACAAAATACAACAAACTATAGCTCTTTCTCTCTCTCTCTCCTGCTTCTCCTTCATTTTTAAATAAATACATTTGTTAAAAACTGTTGAACTATTGTCTTTCTCTCTCTTTGAGTCAACTACTCACCACATGTTATACACTGCAGCGCTAGTTAGCTGTAGCTTATGCTTTCAGTATTAGATTCATTCTCTGATCCTTTGATTTGTTGGACAACATGTCAGTTCATGCTGCATGAGCTCTGATAGGTTGGAGGACCATCCTCCAGAAGTTGGCATAATTACTGTGTAAGTCTATGGAAGGAGGTGAGACCATGAGCCTCCTAGGTTTTGTATTGAAGTCGATGTACCCCAAGAGGAGGACAGAAACTAGTTGTCCACCGGCTACACTATGATGCTACCCTACAGAGTGTTGTTGAGGCTACTGTTGACCTTCATTGCAAAACAGTGTTTTAATCAATTATTTGGTGACGTGAATACATTTAGTATAGTTTTATCTAAAAAAAAAAAATTATGTTTCACTATTTTTATTTTGATGAAATTCACTGAGGAGAATGTCCTCCCCTTCCTCCTCTGCAGAGCCTCCACTGACACACACACACACTTTCACACTCACCACACACACTGCTGTGACTGTCTATTATCTATCCTGTTGCCTAGTCACTTTACCCCTACATACAGTGCATTTGGAAAGTATTCAGACCCCTTACCTTGTTCCATATTTTGTTACGTTACAGCTTTATTCTAAAATGGATTCTAAAATATATTCTCAATCTACACACAATACCCCATAATGACATAGATCTACACACAATACCCCATAATGACATAGATCTACACACAATACCCCATAATGACATAGATCTACACACAATACCCCATAATGACATCAATCTACACCCAATACCCCATAATGACATCAATCTACACACAATACCCCATAATGACAAAGTGAAAACAGGTTCAGATTTTTTTGCGACTGTATAAAAAATACAAACCTTATTTACATTAAGTATTCAGACACTTTACTCAGTACTTTGTTGAAACACCTTTGGCAGAAATTACAGCCTTGAGTCTTCTTGGGTATGAGGCTAGAGCTTGGCACACCTACAGTACCAGTCAAATGTTTGGGCACACCTACTCATTCAAGGGTTTTTCTTTATTTTTACTATTTTCTACATTGTAGAATAATAGTGAAGACATCATAACTATGAAATAACACATATGGAATCATGTAGTAACCAAAAAAGTGTTAAACAAATCAAAATATATTTTATATTTGAAATTCTTCAAAGTAGCCACCCTTTGCCTTGATGACAGCTTTGCACACTCTTGGCATTCTCTCAACTAGCTTCACCTCGAATGCTTTTCCAACAGTCTTGAAGGAGTTCCCACATATGCTGAGCACTTGTTGCCTGCTTTCCCTTCACTCTGCGGTCCAACTCATCCAAAACCTAATTGATTTAGATGAGCTAAATACTCTGCAGTTAGTTTGAGTAATCAATTATGTTCAGATATTAATGCAATGTTAATTAGTATATTTTAACCACAATAATCCTCAAGGAGTTGCTCCACATATACTATGTCCATAGTGTTTTTCTACCTGAGGAAAAGGAATCGTACGAGGAATGGTTTGTAAGAGGCACTTGCTCTGTTGTGATAAGATAAATTGAGATTGGTATTCTTAGAGGTATCGCGCAAGTAGTGAATTTGTACTGTGTGGGCTTTTGTGGGGGATATGTGGTAAAACAATTTATTGGGGTTAACAATGTTCTCCCCAGGACTTTGGTAGCATGAATCAGAAATAGTTAACACTACATATTTAGGCTGGCAGGTAGCTAAGTGGTTAGAGCATTGGGGCTGTAACCAAAATATTGCTGGATCGAATTCCTGAGCTGACAAGTTAAAAATCTGTTGTTCTGCCCTTGAACGAGGCAGTTAACCCACTGTTTTACCACACATTGTAAATAAGAAGTTGTTCTTAACTGACTTGCCTAGTTAACTAAAGGTAAAATATTATCAACCTCCAAACTGGACCATGGCTCTAAATGGGTTGGCTTTGTTTTTATCCCTGCTCTCTCCTTCTTTACAGCCAGGAATGACAATCTGGAGTATATATTTTAAGCGCCTGCCACTGCTGATCACTGCACAAACCTTTTAACTTTATTAAACTGTCAGAGCATGACCGTGCTATATGCCTGGCCATGGACATAGGGTGTTATATGAGACGCCATAAATGTGCCGCTGCTATACATGAGACTTATGTGACACTGGATATGGGGCTTTTCTACATTGGCTGGATATGACCCTTTTTCTGTGGGTCTCACAGTGTCATATTTAAATATATAGCTCAGGATTTATAAGTTAATATTTTCTAAAGGCACAAAATATATTTTGCTTATCAATATTGATCTATAACACCTTTCCTAATGTTGAATGAATGTTTAGATGACATTCTCAGAACTCTAAAAGCTCTATTGAATAGCATTGCCATGTATTCCTTTCTCCTGGAGAAAAGCTGTGTTTACATTGATTTGGGTAAAATTCACACACATGGAAAACTCTCTTTCATCTGTTCTCCCAAATGTTAATTCCAGTATAACTTTCAACAATTCTTGAATAACATTAGAATAACCTTCTCTTCAATGGGCATATTTTGTATTATACTGTAATACTGTGCATTACCATGTGTGAAGTCAAAATTTGTGCTAAGTTGACAGTGGAACATTGCAATGTTCCCAAAACACTACCCCTAAAGCAACACACCCCATCTTCATTCATCACATGACCTCAAAGGCAAATGGGTAACCATGGACGAATTGAGCAAATTGAGCCAATCAGAGGGCCTCTGGTTTCAATTTGAATGCACAGTGGTTCTTTTCAGGAAAGCACTTGAACATCCATTACATGCCCAGATCCGAATTGATTTCTGCTAGCAGCAGTGGTGTGTCTACAGAGCACCCAGCACATAATAGCCGCCCAGAGCTAGGGTTCCTTTTTTATTCTCCTGGCTGGCTGGCTGTCTACTATGGCCCCCATTTAGGCCTTTGTTATTCATGACTTGGGGGATGCTGACAGAGGAAGCCTGCTGTCCGGTGCTTGGTGATGGAGGGTCAAAATAATTGGCCTCTAATTTAAATGTTCATATAAGAATGCACTCTCTAAATAGCTGGGCTCCCGAGTGGGCTCCCGAGTGGCGCAGTGTTCTAAGGCACTGCATCTCAGTGCTAACTTGCCTAGTTAAATAAAGGTTAAATCGTTGTTTTAATACCTCAACGCACAGTGCAACCCACATACATTTAAAAGTAAGGTGGATACAAAGTGTAAGTTGTTTGCTAGGGAAAAAAATATTTTTCTTCAGTATAATTGCCAGTTGGCATATCATAATATGTGATAATACAGTGCTTTATACAAATGTATCTGGAAAAAAAGTCACCGGACCGGAAGGCTGCCGTTTTACAGCCTCTTAACCAACTATGTTATTTTGTTCGTTTTTTCGTGTTGTTTGTAACTTATTTTTTTACTTATTGTGCAATTACTGAAATGTTTTTTCTTCAACGAGTCCGAGGCAAATTATATACTGCTTTCTCGAGAACGGGCCCAATCCCCCGTCATCTTCGTGAAGAAAAGACGCAGAAAAAGGGGGCGGAGGTTGGGCTGCCTTCTAAACTCCCACTACCATCTGTTCTATTGGCAAACGTGCAATCATTGGAAAACAAAATGGATGATCTAAGATCAAGGATATCCTACCAACGGGACATTAAAGACTGTAATATCTTATGCTTCACCGAGTCATGGCTGAATGATGACACATAATATAGAGCTGACAGGATTTTCCGTGCATAGCCGGGACAGAGAAGCTACATCTGGTAAGACGAGGGGCAGGGGGGGTGTCTATTTGTCAATAACAGCTGGTGTCTAATATTAAAGAAGTCTTGAGGTATTGCTCACCTGAGGTAGAGTACCTTATGATAAGCTGTAGACCTCACTATCTACCAAGAGAGTTCTCATCTATATTATTCTTAGCCGTCTATTTACCACCACAGACCGATGCTGCCACTAAGACCGCACTCAACCAGCTGTATATGGCCATAAGCAAACAAGAAAATGCTCATCCAGAAGCGGCACTCCTAGTGGCCAGCGACTTTAATGCAGGCAAACTTAAATCAGTTTTACCTAATTTCCACCAGCATAACACATGTGCAACAAGAGGGGAAAAAAAATCTAGACCACCTTTACTCCACACACTGAGATGCATACAAATCTCTCCCTCGCCACCCATTTTGGAAAATCTTACCATAATTATATCCTCCTGATTCCTGCTTACAAGCAAAAACTAAAGCAGGAAGTACTAGCGGCTCACTCTATACGGAAGTGGTCAGATGACGAGGATGCTACACTACAGGACTGTTTTGCTAGCACAGACTGGAATATGTTCCTGGATTCATTCAATAGCATTGAGGAGTATACCACCTCAGTCATCGGCTTCATCAATAAATACATCAACGACGTCGGCCGCTTTCAAGGAGCGGGACACTAATCCGGACACTAATCCCGATACGCCCTCAGACGAACCATCAAACACGTAAAGCGTCAATACAGATTGAGTCCTACTACACTGGCTCTGACGCTCGTCGGATGTGGCAGGGCTTGAAAACTAATATGGACTACAAAGGGAAACCCAGCCACTTTGAGGCAAGCAACATTGAGGCATGCATGAGAGCACCAGCTGTTCCAGACGACTAAGTGATAATGCTCTCGGTAGCCGATGTGAGCAAGACATTTAAAGAGGTCAACATTCACAAAGCCGCAGGGCCAGACGGATTACCAGGACGTGTGCTCAAAGCGTGGACCAACTGGCAAGTGTCTTCGCTGAAATGTTCAACCTCTCCCTGACCGAGCCTGTAATACCTACATGTTTCAAGCAGACCACCATAGTCCCTGTGCACAAGGAAGTGAAGGTAACCTGCCTAAATGACTCCGCCCCATAGCACTCACGTAGGTAGCCATGAAGTGCTTTGAAAGGCTGGTCATGGCTCACATCAACAACATCATCCCGGATTCCATAGACCCACTCCAATTTGCATACCGCCCCAACAGATCCATAGATGACGCAATCTCAATCGCACTCCACACTGCCCTTTCCCACCTCGACAAAAGGAATACCTATGTCAGACCATAGTGCCCTCAAAGCTCATCACTAAGCTAAGGACCCTGGGACTAAACACCGCCCTCTGCAACTGGATCCTGGACTTCCTGACGGGCCACCCCCAGGCGGTAAAGGTAGGCTGATCTTCAACACTGGGGCCCCTCAGGGGTGTGAGTTTCAAGTTCCTTGGTGTCCACATCACCAACGAACTATCATGGTTCAAACACAACAAGACTGAAAAAATTTGGCATGGGTCCCCAGATCCTCAAAAAGTTCTACAGCTGCGCTATCGAGAGCATCCTGACCGGTTGCATCACTGCCTGGTATGGCAACTGCTCAGCATCTGACCGTAAGGCACTACAGAGGGTAGTGCGTACGGCTCAGTACATCACTGGGGCCAAGCTTCCTGCTATTCAGGACTTATATACTAGGTGGTGTCAGAGGAAGGCCCAAAAAATTGTCAAAGACTCCACTCACCCAAGTCATAGAATGTTCCCTTTGCTACCGCACGGCAAATGGTACCGGAGTGCCAAGTCTAGGACCAAAAGGCTTCTTAACAGCTTCTACCCCCAAGCCATAAGACTGCTGAACAATTAACCCCTCAGTTGTGCCATGTCATGACATACCTGGTTTACCTATTGAGATTTTTGTTAAGTAAATCAGGTGATAAATGAGCTGGAAAGGAAGGATCCTGTCTTTCTCCCTATAGCTCAGTTATTTCTCATTTTTATTCACAGATCACATACCAGTTTGTTATTAAGGCACAAGAAAGTTCACATGTTCAAGAAAACAAAAACATTGTAATATATATTTCAAAACATCCCTACTGTGAAGTAGGAACTAGCATCAAACTTCCACCTTCCTGAATCCGGTCACAATGGTTCTTTAGGCAGCATTAGGAGAATAATATACAGTATTCTACATATGCATTCCGAGTATCCTGGATATAAAGAACGACACTGTGAGAGACATCAAAGCCTACTCTTCTTTAACTCCTCATTACCTTGTGCCTGTTCTATAAATATGGGTTCTAGCTGTATTTATTCAATGAATTGCAACACTATTCTGTATTGAAAAACCAGTGGAGCAGAAAGAGCTCTTTGTAATTAATCTTCTTGAACTAACTCATATAATTCTCCCTCTCTCTCTGGCTTGTTTCTTCCCCTTAGCCTGATTACTTCTCAGTCCAGGCGGGAGAAGAGAGAACCAACCCCTATAGTCTAAGAGCACAGTGACAGGAAACACGGCACTTGAAACGGGGAGCCGAAATGGCCGCCTAATATTGTTCTCTGTGTATTGGGGCATTGACTGAGCCTCAGCCCTCTAGAGAGCTGTGTGAAACTGTCTAACTGTTGGAGCTGCTGCATGGGACCATTGCTGAGACTAGAGGCGAAGTGGTGCAAAGTGTCCAAGTATAACAAGAGCAAAACACTCATTAATCAAATGCTCTCAACAGAGTCTGAAATTATCAACTGTGGGGGCCATGTGACCGAGCCCACGGGGTAGCGTCACTGAAAATAGACAAAGGAATGCTTTATGGAAGACATAGAATAAGTGTTGCAACTGAAACTGGAGCTCCAACAGTCATTGGGGGTCAACACATATGCTGAATGTATAAGTATGATTCTAGGTCATGTGTTTCTCAGGCTCTAAAAGTTCTTAGTTCCTAGTTATTCTAAAGCACATTTGTTTAACCTTTGTGATACAATTTATCCATTTATCCAATCAAAATCGAGCAGGATCTAGAGATACATCAGCTAGAAAGGAGACTTACAGCCAATGTCAAACCAAAGGCAGCTGAATCTTTTATTTTGCCTTTTAAGTCTCAAACGGACACAATGAATAAAGATTTAATATTGATTTAATATTCAACAAAAATAAATTCTGATTTTAAAATGGCAGGCCCATAAAAGCCTTGTCTCTCAACAGACTGGGTATAAAACATGCACAGTGACATGGACTTGACAACAAACAAAACCTAGATTTTTCAGGGATTTGATTGTACGGTAACAAGCAGGAGACGGTTGAGTGTCAGGTACATGTCTATTTCAAGGTGGTGGAAAAGAGAAGGTGTTTCATGGTTTTGATTTGGACTCAAAGTTAGGTAGCCAAACAACGCTACTATAATACAGAGATACAAATGAATGTTACATCATCCAACCGCACAAGCATCCCAGCACAAGCATCAAGTTTTACAACTGATGTACAACGCATTTTCACAATTGTAATTTATTTAAATATGCAAATTAGGCTATATGTAATTAGATATTTGCATATCGCACAAATAAAATGTTCTGGCCCACATATTTGGTTTCATTTTGTTGACATACACTACAGTTTAAAAGTTTGGGGCCACTTAGAAATGTCCTTGTTTTTGAAAGAAAAGCACATTTTTTGTCCATTCAAATAACATCAAATTGATCAGAAATACAGTGTAGACATTGTTAATGTTATAAATGGCTATTGTAGCTGTAAACCGCATATTTTTTGGGAATATCTACATAGGCGTACAGAGGCCCATTATCAGCAACCATCACTCATGTGTTCCAATGGCACGTTGTGTTGGCTAATCCAAGTCTATCATTTTAAAAGGCTAATTGAACATTAGAAAACCCTTTTGCAATCATGGTAGCACAGCTGAAAACTGTTGTGCTGATTAAAGAAGCAATAGAACCGGCTTTCTTTAGACTAGTTGAGTATCGGGACCGGACTTGTCCAAAGCAGATTGGGGATAAATACTTTCATCTTTCTGTCTGTAAAATCTTTAAGACATTTACGGAAATGGGTTTTTAAATGATGTATGATTCAATGTAGTGAGCTGAAATTGAAATGCTTGGATTTATGTCCATTTGAATGTGGTTAAAATTCATGGAATAAAGTTAATATGAAGTTAATAGGCCATGATAAACAAAACACAATATGCATTTACATCAGGTTTTTGTCATTTTTATGTTTTTTTTTTTTTTTTAAGAAATAATATTAAGGGAGCAAAATACCCCGAAATCTCAAAATGTATCATTACTGTAGATGCAAAACTGTTATTTGCGCTCTTGGTGCCTCGCCTTGGACAGACTTGCCCAGAGGGTATTGTTGATATGTTGTAGATTTTGCCTCGTTGCATTGAATTCGTTTTGGACTTGAGGAATGTGAAGGCATGTCTTGTATGGGTGTCTGAGCTTGATTTAATTTGATTATGCATTCCATTACATTAATGCGTCTCATAAAACTAGAAGATAAGCAGTTAAATTAAGATAGGACACCTGTAGGTTAGCTGGTAGTTTAGCTTACAGTATGTGAGACCTTAGAAGGCTTAGCTTACATGTCTCAGAATGAAGCTCTTTAAGTGGGAAGTTCAGGATTTTACAACTTGGTGTAAGATGCTTCCTCACCCTGAAAGAAGTCTATGGGCCTTGATTTCAGTTGATTTGTCCATAAAATGGACAATTGTACACATGCCCCAATCACTCCCATTGATGTTTAGCTAGCGGTGGCTAATGTTAACTAAAGTTTGTAGCCGTTGTTTAGAGAAATTCGAACCAGGGTTACGATGGACATGAAAAGGGATCTCAGTAAAAACAAGCCTCACAGTCAAGTGTGTTTGGACACACCATTCGCAACCTGAAATGTTTTGATGAATTAACTAGTCCTTAACTGATTCAAGGACTAGGAGCAGCCAGTGATCGTTATCCCCACCTCCCAGCATCTCAAAATGAAATACTATAGACACATGGTTAGTATTGACTTAGGAGTACTCACACGTGGTAGAATTGGTCAACCTCAAAGTGCCTCTGAGAGGCCACACACATTATATTACAAACCTGACTGGAAAATATTGGCTTGCTAATTAACTTTTGAATAATTGCGATACTCTTTCTGGAATGAGGATTTATGGAGCGCTCTGCCAATTGATTACCGACAACAACCAAAAGTATTCCCGTCATCAAGAGAATAACAAATGCCATCTACAGTGACAGAACACACTGTGACACAATTAATGAAGATGTATGAACTAATATTTGACAACGGGGTCGGTCCCGGTCTGTCATTTACATAAGCTTTCATATCAATAGGCTGTTGCTAGTCAGCATTCTGAGATAAGGAAGGTCTATCCCGTCCGACTATACAGTCGCTCTCCCGCTGTTTATTCTCAGGCTGTCTGTAAAGTTCAGCCAGGAAATGTTGAAGGTGCTGGTGCAGAGACTGGTAATCATGCAGAGCATCTTAGGAACACGACAGGCTCCAGAGTAAACCTGGTGACAAGTGGAATCCCCAGTTACAGTCCCCATAGACAGCCTGCTAATTAACGCTAGCGCGTATGTGTGTTTGTGGGTGTGTGTGGATCCCAGAGAGGATGATATCCACCTCAGGGGCACTGATAAGTTGTGACACCAGAATAGCGCTCCCCCACCTGACAGGGCCACAAATCTGCCACAGCTCAATTTTTCATACACATAGGTATACGGCTCTGCGTACACAATACACACACACACACATTCACACTTTTGTACTCTCAGTATCTCCCATAATCTACCAGGCTATACATCCACAAACATCCTTTCAGATCTATACCTTCTCCCATGTACACTGCCAACACACAAAAGCCCGACATCTGTCACTCTGGGATCTATCACCATTGGTTATCCGTGACACTTTTGTTTACTGAGAGGAGACCTCAAGCAAACCTGTCAGGATCTCAGGGAGGATTTTAACGCCAATCCATCTTAACCAGGAGTCTTCCAGAACGGCGACACAGGTGATTATCACGTCAGACGGTGCCCAGGCATGACTGTTGACACTGTCAGACGAGATGCTCAGCGGTGGCGGGTGGCGTTCCCTCTGTATGTGGTCAAAGCGGACACGTTTCAGAAAGTCACAATGAGCCCTTGATGTAGGCAGTGACATGGCCGGCCTGCATCAATATAGGTGACTTGAGGTAAGGCCTTGTGATGTGCTTGTCTGTTATCATTAGTCACTTGACTCTGGTGGCTCCTCTCCCATACAGAGTGTCTGGCCTGTCTCTTTGAGCTTCACTGTGTGAAGCTAGCATCAACACAAAGAATCAACCTTGTCATTGACAGGAGGACCATGCCCCAGGGCTTGTGTTTACATTCTTACAAACTCAAACGCATATGTGGACGAACACACACGCACCTACACACACACACACACACACACACACACACACACACACACACACACACACACACACACACACACACACACACACACACGCATGCATGCACACATACACACAGACACACACATGCATAAACACATATACAGTGGGGAGAACAAGTATTTGATACACTGCCGATTTTGCAGGTTTTCCTACTTACAAAGCATGTAGAGGTCTGTAATTTTTATCATAGGTACACTTCAACTGTGAGATACGGAATCCAAAAATCCAGAAAATCACATTGTATGATTTTTAAATAATTAATTTGCATTTTATTGCATGACATAAGTATTTGATCACCTACCAACCAGTAAGAATTCCGTCTCTCACAGACCTGTTAGTTTTTCTTTAAGAAGCCCTCCTATTCTCCACTCATTACCTGTATTAACTGCACCTGTTTGAACTTGTTACTTGTATAAAAGACACCTGTCCACACACTCAATCAAACGGACTCCACACACTCAATCAAACAGCTGTGTAAGGACATCAGGGATAAAATTGTAGACCTGCACAAGGCTGGGATGGGCTACAGGACAATAGGCAAGCAGCTTGGTGAGAAGGCAACAACTGTTGGCGCAATTATTAGAAAATGGAAGAAGTTCAAGATGACGGTCAATCTCCCTTGGTCTGGGGCACCATGCAAGATCTCACCTCGTGGGGCATCAATGATCATGAGGAAGGTGAGGGATCAGCCCAGAACTACACGGCAGGACCTGGTCAATGACCTGAAGAGAGCTGGGACCACAGTCTCAAAGAAAACCATTAGTAACACACTGCGCCGTCATGGATTAAAATCCTGCAGCGCACGCAAGGTCCCCCTGCTCAAGCCAGCGCATGTCCAGGCCCGTCTGAAGTTTGCCAATGACCATCTGGATGATCCAGAGGAGGAATGGGAGAAGGTCATGTGGTCTGATGAGACAAAAATAGAGCTTTTTGGTCTAAACTCCACTCGCCGTGTTTGGAGGAAGAAGAAGGATGAGCACAACCCCAAGAACACCATCCCAACCGTGAAGCATGGAGGTGGAAACATCATTCTTTGGGGATGCTTTTCTGCAAAGGGGACAGGACGACTGCACCGTATTGAGGGGAGGATGGATGGGGCCATGTATCGCGAGATCTTGGCCAACAACCTCCTTCCCTCAGTAAGAGCATTGAAGATGGGTCGTGGCTGGGTCTTCCAGCATGAAAACGACCCGAAACACACAGCCAGGGCAACTAAGAAGTGGCTCCTTAAGAAGCATCTCAAGGTCCTGGAGTGGCCTAGCCAGTCTCCAGACCTGAACCCAATAGAAAATCTTTGGAGGGAGCTGAAAGTCCGTATTGCCCAGCGACAGCCCCGAAACCTGAAGGATCTGGATGGAGGAGTGGCCCAAAATCCCTGCTGCAGTGTGTGCAAACCTGGTCAAGAACTACAGGAAACGTATGATCTCTGTAATTGCAAACAAAGGTTTCTCTACCAAATATTAAGTTCTGCTTTTCTGATGTATCAAATACTTATGTCATGCAATAAAATGCAAATTAATTACTTAAAAATCATACAATGTGATTTTCGGGATATTTGTTTTAGATTCCGTCACTCACAGTTGAAGAGTACCTATGATAAAAATGACAGACTTCTACATGCTTTGTAAGTGGGAAAACCTGCAAAATCGGCAGTGTATCAAATACTTGTTCTCCCCACTGTATGCACATACACGCATGCATACACACACATGTTGCTTAAGTGGCATGGGTCCCCAGATTCTCAAAAAGTCCTACAGCTGCAGCACTGAAAGCATCCTGGCCGGTTGCATCACCGCCTGGTATTGTCACGTTCGGGTGTGCAGCGTATCCATAGTTCGACATGTTTATTTAACTAAATGACGAACTATACAAATATACAAATAATGAAAAGGAACACACGTAGCACGACACGAGACAACATACGACAATGAACCACGCCAACGGAGTGGAACACAGACATATAAGTAAGATCCCTAACTAGAGGTAATGCCTTGCAGCTGCCTCTAATTAGGGATCCCACACACAACACCACACAGACGTAGAAATAATAGATCTGCCAGACTCTGACCATAGAAATATAGAGAAGCAAAGCTTCTCTATGGCCAGAGCCTGACAGGTATGGCAACTGCTCGGCATCCGACCGTAAGGCGCTACGGCCCAGTACATCACTGGGGCCAAGCTTCCTGGCATTCAGGACCTGTATACTAGGCGGTGTTAGCTTTTAGTTTTTACACTGCTGCTACTCAGTTCATTATCTGTGCATATTCACCCTACCCCACTCTACAGTACATGTACAAATTACCTCGACTAACCTGTACCCCCGCACATTTACTTGGTACCGGTACCCCCTGTATATAGCCTTGTCATTGTTACGACGTTTTATAGTATTACTTTTTATTTTATTTTTTACTTTAGTTTATTTAGTAAACATTTTCTTAAACTCTATTTGTTGAACTGCATCATTGTTGGCCAAGGGCTTGTAAGTAAGCATTTCATGTTAAGGTCTGTTATGTGACAAATAAAAATGGATTTGATTTGTCTGCCCTCTAAATGCTCTTTACTTTCACCTTGTTACTCAGCTCGTGATGATTCAGGTTGTCTTCTCAATGAGCTGAAATGAAAAGCATAAATACAGCATCAGTCAACCAACAGATGCCCATCGGTATAGTGGTGGAAAGTAGAAGCCCCTGAAAAATCTGAATTGTAACAAAAATATATAATTTATTTGAGAAAAAAAGGGCCTGTCCTCGAGCATTTTGGACGGTTTTGGACACAAAGACACAAAACATCCACTTTTTGTGCAGTAATAATTTACTATCCTTCCACAACCCCTTCATGTTAGAGCATGGTGCTTGCAATGCTAGGGTTGTGGGTTCGATTACCATGGGGGACCGGTATGAAAAAGTATGTACTCACTACTGTATGTTGCTCTGTATAAGAGTGTCTATTAAAATGGAAAAGGAATGAATAGACCATTTCAGTTTTCACATGGAAATATTAATTTGTATTTCAAGAAACTGGAAAACAGATATCAAGCAAGTGTTTTTATATATCAGTATGTTTTAACCACTCCTATAAAAATTTTATATTATCAGATACTGAACAAGGTCTGATTTCATTATTACTGACCCAAGTGTTAAATATAAAGATCCAGTCCATTTAAAAAGCTGGAGGCCACTTACACTTCAGTGTTGTGATGCAAAACGTCTAGCAAAATGCATAGCGCATGGATGATACATTGGACATAATATAAGACAAGTACTGGAAACAATAGAACACTATGAAAAATCTGGGAAACCAGGCTTGGAATTCATAGCTGACTTTGAAAGGCTTTTGATAAAGTATGACTGGAATTGATATATAAATGCCTGGAATATTTCAATTTTGGATAATCTCTTATACAATGGGTTAAAGTTATGTACAGTAAATAATGTCTACTTCTCAGAAAGTATTAAACTGTCAAGAGGAAAAAAACAAGGTTGTCCACTATCGACATATCTATTTATTATGGCTATCAAAATGTTAGCTATTAAAATCAGATCCAACAATAATATCAAAGGATTAGAAATCCAGAGCTTAAAAACAAAGGTGTCATTGTACGCTGATGATACATGTTGTCTTTTAAATCCACAACTTGGATCCATAGAGGATCTAGATACATTTTCTAACCTCTCTTTATTAAAACCAAATTATGATAAATGTACTATATTACGTATTGGAACACAAATAAATACAGTTAACCAATAAAATGGCTAACTAATGATGGCAATCATTATTGTCAGCTACTAAGAACTGGGTCCGAATGCCATTAAGACGCCCCAGGGTCTTTCATGGCAGCGGCCTAATGGCCCCTCAACAGCCATGCACAGGGTAACTATTTCAATCATGGTCATATGCTGGCTGCCAGAGAAGCCTCATGCACAAATCAACATGTGCAGGATTGTTCCTCAGGATATTCCAGCCCCACACAATAGTCGTAAATTCAACCTGCTTGCTGTGGCATGTTGCAGAGTTAAGCTGTATTCTCCAGTCGATGTACTGCTTCTCTGGCGAATGGCGAGGATATAGCTGGTCCATGCCAGACGCACTGACTGGCTGCACAAGCCCCTGTTTGAAATGTGAGGAGAACTGTGTTTGGGAGTTTATTCAGGGGGTGTCTGAATAGTGTGGGTTAATAAGAATAATGGACACAATGACTGGGCAGTCTTGTTGTGTCAATCATGATTTGAATTATAAATAGCCAATGGAATATCAGACCGCAATAGTTCTGGGTAAATGTATCTACGATTCAATCAATGTATGAGGCATGAGTAATCATCCATCAAAAACAAATTAAATTGATTGATTGCTAACTTGGACAGGCCAAACTTTTGTCTCTATCTCTGGTTGTGGAATTTATATTTTCCATATAGTATTATGATAATCTACCTTGTTTACCTGTTTAAGTAGCCCTCTTTGACTTGAGGATCAGATTTATTTGAGAAAGGAGGTTTAAGGAAAGCTCTGCATAATGCAAGCTGAAATGAGTAAGGAGCCCGCAGACCAACTGACTGTACGGATTACACAGATGGCTCATTGCTCTTGTCATAAAATATCTAATTGAAAATCTTGACTGTTGGGGAGTGCGACGCCCTGAGACACAATGGAGTTGTTTGAAATTGGATCGCAGACTTCTAGTGATTGCTTTGTCAGGCAGGATTGGATTCCACTGAAAGGTCCACGGAGAACTGTACTTAAATAACTCTTGAGGCAGTTGAACAACAGCTTCATTACTGCATTTATAATCTCTCTCCATTGGAGCAGGCAGCCTCACTATTATCACGATGTGACCTGACAAGGGTGCCTGCTGTCGCAAAGGGATTGTAACAATTTTGCATAAACATAAAAACTAGTAAGGAATATTGATTACAAAGTGGGTAAGCCTAACAATGACAACAATTAACTAACGTTGCTCATTAATCTTCATTCCGAGACCCTCTGGTATCCAGCTTACAGTAGCTGCTGCATTAGTTTTACCATTTCAGAAATTAAGTCTACCTTTGTGCAAAAAAAACTACCTTTGTGCCTATTAGAATGAGCGGAAGTCCTTGAAACAGGTATCAGTCACAGCACTACCATGGATGTATTGAAACTAGAAACATTTGTTGTGTTTTTTACAAACATTTTCTTGGCCACCAGATGTCACTGTTGTTGTCCCTAGGTTCCCGTTGTGTACAAAGGAGCTCAGGCGGAGAGGGTTGAGCAGGTTGTTAACCTGAGAGCAGAGGTTGAGAAAGTCCATCTGAAGTCTGTCTGAGATTAAATGGAATGGACTAAAATGAGATGGGATAAACGAATTCAGCGCAGGAATGAACAAGACAATAGTTTCAGCGAGATTGCCTCTATAAGATGTTACTAGAACTATTCCAAACTGTGCAACAGCGATCTTTGAAATAGTTATATCGTTGCTGTTCATAGAGATTTGAATTGCAGATGACCGTTACGTGGAAGACACCTCTGCCCATATGGTCAGAATCAGAATCAGATCATATTCCTGGAACAGATCAAATGGTTGATATGGTTTATTACATTTTACAAGATCAGTAATGAGGAGGTTAAGTTGACTTTGAATTATTTAATTTTTCTTAGAAAGTTAAAAGTGACATGCAATCATATTGCATATTAAGATATCACTTAAATAACTTTAGGTAGCTCTTAGCCGACATGGTATCATTAGAATAATGTAAAAATAGTGATGTAAAATTGCGACCGTTCAAAGGGAAACAGTTAGAAGGAAGACAGTTCGTAGGGTTCTATCTTGACAGTTAACATTGTGAGAGGATTAAATAATTACAGCTATGGAGGAAAGTTGACTATGTCTGCCCATAGAATTTTAGTCTGCTCACCTCTTCGCCTCTGGACATGACCTATAGCTATAGTCAATCTGCCCTGGGTCCCACCCTATCCATGCTCCTGAAAATCCATTCCCCACTTCTCAGAGGAATCTGAAGTGAAACTCCATGGTTTAAACAGATTTGTTGCTTAATCCCCTACTGTACATACTGATCTTCAGCTTCCAAATTCTTGCATTTTATCATTAAATACATATATATAGATATAGCATACAGTATGTGGGTGTACTGTACTCTAACATTGTGGTAACTCTTAGCTCATTTCCTTCGCCAACGTTACCAGTATGTTTAATACTTCAAGGTTCTTTCTCACATATATTCATCATAACTCAAGTAAAGTGTCAATGTATGTCCATTTATTACTTTTCTTTTCATTTCTATTATTCATAGTGTGTGTTTGTGGATTAAAGAGAAACACATCCTGAGGCCAGCCAACTCTTAGAGAGGAGAGTTCATTACGGTAGCCTGTGATGCATTACCTCTCCACCATCTCCAAACAACACGTGTTCCTTATTATAATCATACTGCCAAGCTGCCCCTCTTCAGATGAACAGGGTGGATAGGGCTGTTCAAGTTCAAATGTCGTAGAAGTCCACACTCGTATTCTAATCAAGACTTATGCTATGCAAATCCTATTCAAATCAGCCCAATAGTGGGCTATTTCATGTTTGTCTCCCTTTGAATTCATCAGCCTTTCATATTTGTCAAAGTCAAGTCCTCAGTGTCCTTGTCCTTCCTAGCGAGAAGAATGGAATACAGCCATTCGTCAGCCTGAGAGATATTTCTATCTTGTAAATAGACACAATTCCACTTTGACTGTATTATGAAAGAGAAATGGGTCGTCCAACATTTGGCAGTGTTGTTCAGATGTTTAGCCCAGTATTTGCTATGATTCACTGTCTTGCTTTGAATTAAACTTTCCTTCCAAACTTACAAGAGGAGACTGCATTTCTGTTTAGAAGTTTTAAAGAAAAACACAGGCACTACATAATATCGACGTCTATACATTTTTCATGAATATAGAATGTTTCATCATTTAGATAGAACATCTTTCAAATAAACTCTACAAATGTGAGGCTAGATTAGTGAAGCTTTATGGGTTTATATCATAGTGTTTGAGTTATTCTCATTAAATTAAGTCTGAAAAACAAGATTAAAGTGTTCTGGGTAAGACTCCCTGCTCAAAAATGAATCAAGTACAATCTTACAGATTTTGTCTGAGGTTCAGTGTTCAGTGTTTTTTATCACTGAGGGGTAAACATGTAGCTACTGTAAATTGCAGAATTTAACAGTTGTCACATTCTAATGCATCAACAACAAACAACATGTATCCCAAATGGTTTGTTTAGAATCCAGATACACCCAGGTCTTTACTTTTCAATGTAAAAACAACACAGACCACATGGAGTCTTTTTAACCACCACCTTTTCATCAGAAATAGTAAACTACTATACTTGTAATACCTATTGAATCAATTATTTTAATTGTCTATATTGTGGCAATATAATCACATTCAGCCCAGTAGAAATGACATACACTACATGACCAAAAGTATGTGGACACCACCTGCTCATCGAACATCTCATTACAAAATCATGGGCATTAATATGAAGTTGGTCCCCCCTTTGCTGCCATAACTGCCTCCACTGTTCTGGGAAAGCTTTCCACTAGATGTTGGAACATTGCTGCGGGGACTTTCAGCCACAAGAGCATTTGTGAGGTCCGGCCACTCGTTGGGCTGTTAGGCCTGGCTCGCAGTCGGCGTTCCAATTCATCCCAAAGGTGTTCGATGGGCTTGAGGTCAGGGCTCTGTGCAGGCCATTCAAGTTCTTCTACATTGATCTGACAAACCATTTCTGTATGGACCTCGCTTTGTGCACAGAGGTATTGTCATGCTGAATCAGGAAAGGGCCTTCCCCAAACTATTGACATTAAGTTGAAACCACAGAATGTCATTGTTTGCTGTAGCGTTGTTTCCCCTTCACTAAGGTGCCGAGCCCAAACCATGAAAAACAGCCCCAGACCATTATTCCTTCTCCACCAAATGTTACAGTTGGCACTATGCATTGGGACAGGTTGCATTCTCCTGGCATCCGCCAAACCCAGATTTATCCGTCGGACTGCCAGGTGGTGAAGCATGATTCATCACTCCAGAGAAAGCGTTTCCACTGCTCCAGAGTCCAATGGTGGCGAGCTTTAGAGCACTCCAGCCGATGTGTGATCTTCGGCTTGCTATGGCTGCCAGCCTCAATCTCCTCATTGTGGCTAATTTCAGATGGTATCTAGGGGTTCCTCTCCTGGGTGAGAGAGAGAGACTGAGACTGGGCTGGATACCACAAAGCCACAGCTAAACTAAGGCACCATGTGACAGTCTGTGTACATGTAAGTATGCATAACTGTCCACACAGAGAATAATTGGTCTCAAATAAATGTTAGATGGTTTTAGATGGAGGCATTAATAAAACATATACCGCCACATCATACAGACCTCAAATCCTAGAAATGTCCCCGAAATATTAGATGTTTTGCTCCTTATGTGTTAAAAGGAGTGGACCTGTGCTAAACCAAGCATGTCTCAGCTTTTTCCAAAGTAATTAGTATCTCGCAGTAAACACACAATCAAAATTTAGAGCATTTGTTTCTAAATTGAGATGTTTTTCACATCTGTTGGCGACGTGATTTCAATTTGCAATTTGTTAGACATGTCTATGATGGTTAAATACAGAGTAAAGTACTTAAGAGTCTTCATCTGACTGACAGTAAATAATGGAAGGTCTCTAAGATGTGTTTTTTATGTTAAGGCTTTAAAAATCTGGAATTATAGACATTGTTATTGACTGACACAGACACTGGTCACAAACACAATGAATCACTGCTCACAAAAAGATAAAATGATACTCCATAAAGTTTTAGTGGATCAAGATGACCAGTTCCAGGAGGTCTGGTTTCTGATTGAAACCCACCATTGAACAATATACTGTGGCATAGTCACTGTAATTGTGTTTCACTATATTGATGCTGCAATGCATTGTGTACAGACAAATTGCAGAGGTAATATCTTTTGATGATCCAAGTATAGAGAACGATATATGCACATAAAACGAATCTCCCTCTGTGCATTTTGTTCTTTTTTATATAGACATTTATCTCTGCTGTAGCCAACATACATTATTTTCCTTCATTACATATATATATATATTTTGTCTGTTCTAAAAGAAGTTGTATCTGAAGATGAAAGTCTGCCTTCTCAGTCTCTGTCTCTCTTGTCCCTCTGCCAGGGCTGAGTGTTCCTCTTCAGGCTGGGCTCCCTAGTTCCCATATCGTTCCATAGCTTGTTTTTTTGAGCAGTAATTTTCCCTTCTTTGGTCTCAATCGCACACCTGCAAAAATGAAATAAGATGAGGTGTAGAGTTTCAGTTCTCAGCTGCCAATTCCTGAGATGGAGTTTCAGTCATCTACACAATCCTTCCCAGAATCCATTTCAAAACCTTTTAGTATTAATAACGTCATGTTAGCTATTCAATGTCAATAAATTAAAGTGATATGACATAGTTTTGAAATGGTAACCATTCTTATTCCACAGAATACCTTTCAGAAACAGCTACATTTAAAAATAACCCTAATTTGCCTCAGTGAGTGTGAATTGAGCCAAGTAAATAGTGGGGGAAATGCTATAAAGTAGCTACCTTCCTTATGAAATATAGTTAAGCACATTAATGAATTATATTTTTTATTACACTCACCATCTTCTTTTCCTTTGGGTTGATATTCTGTATAGCTGTTATAAGTGAGAAGTCTCAATCTTACAAATCAGGGGATGCAGTCCATTTCAGAAGCCATTGACTTCCTTTCTGGCAGAGAACAAGTAACAGCAACAATTTAAGGGCAACAGCACTTTATTTGTCAGTGATTAAAACAGTTGAAGGGGTGCTATTACAGAGTGAGACTTCTAATAATGTTCCCTCTATATTTCACCTCAATGTATAACACAACGCATTGAGGGACGGGATGCCCTCTATTTCCAGGTAAATTGCACTTTTTACAGCAGCGTAGTTTGTTTGGCTAAGATACAGTAAGGTTGTTGATCAGTAGTCGTGACGGAAATTTGTGTCGATATACACCCCCGGTCAAAAGTTTGGAATATTACTAATTCAAGGGTTTTTCTTTATTTGCACTATTTTTTACATTGTAGAAAGTGTTAAACAAATCAAAATATATTTTATATTTGAGATTCTTCAAACAGCCACCCTTTGCCTTGACAGCTTTGCACACTCTTGGCACGTCTGGAGGAAACCAGGCAACGCCTGGCCAATACCATCCCTAAGGTGAAGCATGGTGGTGGCAGCATCATGCTGTGCGGATGTTTTTCAGAGGCAGGGACTGGCAGACTAATATTTCAGTTTTTATTAAATGTGCAAACATTTCTAAAAAACTGTTTTTGCTTTGTCATTATGGGGTATTGTCTGTAGATTGATGAGGGATCTGAATACTTTCCGAATGCACTGTATATGCTCAGTGGGTCAAGGAGAGACTGTTTATAGTGTTAAAATACACCAGACTAATCTATCATAAAGGGTCAATAGCATAGGGAGCAGAAGAGGAAATCTCGTCCTGGTTGTTAGCTTAGCCAGATAGCTAACAGGCAAAATGCCCATGAACTTTACTGTGGATAGTTGGCTATGCTCACAACCGGACGGGACTTCTTATTCTGCTCCCTGTTTTAATCTGATTCAAGCAGAATGCTACTTGTAATCACAGAGGGATAATTCTGATACAATTATTGTCTATCATCCTCTGCAGAGCAAGACAGGTTAACCCTGGTAGCCATTGGTAACTGATATACTTCATAGCTATACTGTATACCAATAGGCACATATTGACTAGGAGCACTAAGGAAAATCACTCACTCACTCACTCACTCACTCACTCACTCACTCACTCACTCACTCACTCACTCACTCACTCACTCACTCACTCACTCACTCACTCACTCACTCACTCACTCACTCACTCACTCAGATGACGGGCTGAGGCCCAATCTGGAGGAAACTAAAGGGTTCCAGTCCAGTGTCCAACCCCTGAGGACAGCACTAGTCTCAGTGTATCCTGGACATGATTAATTACCTGTCCAAATACGTCCCACTCTCACAGTCAAATGCATCTCCAAGCTCTACAATCAACCCTGGGATTATGGTTTCACAGAAATACAAATGTTTTCTGTTACAATGGCGGGTTTCAACATAATGAGCTCAGACTTGAAGAACCTTGGCTAGAGAGAAATTACATAAGAAAACATGCTACACATCACACAAAGCATTGCTATGGTAAAATGGATGGCTAGTAGACTGTAGGAATTCACACTCGAAGAACCTGACCCATCTCACGCTGCATTGCTACAAGCTGCCTTTTTGCTAGTAGCATCCACGTCTTTTATGATTTATGTGTTTTACAATGAGGACATACTGTTGCTTTTGACTATAGGTTTAGTGTTAAAAGTCACACCCCTAAATCCTCAGTTTATTTTCCACTTTCAGATCTAGATGCCAATATCTTTATGGTAAAACTTCTAATGTTTGTTTTAAGGCATTACTTATTCAACGATAACGAGCCATTACAAAAGCTTATATAACACTTCTTGTAATGTGTTATACATGCAGGTGCATTTTGATCCTTTGGTGCATCCATACATGTTTTTATAGGAAGCATTGAGATGTTATGGAGGTCTTAGGTCAGATCTTATAATGTGATTAAAGCACTGTTATTGGACTGTACACAGGTGGCTCAGAGAATGTGATACCGCTCCCATTCCACAGCCCTCTGTGGAGTATCCCGTCACTGTGTACGTCAAGATAACCTGAACATTATCTTACACTGCATGCACTCCCCGTTGAGCAGTCTGCATATGCTCTCTCAGTCAGATACCAAGTCGACATATGCCAGGCAAGGCATCATTTACATTGAATTCGTGTTCTTTGAATCTATATTCTGCCTCAAAGAGAAATATGACATTTCTTTGGTCATGTAAATCTTGCACCTTCTTGGCAATATACAGAATTCATAATACATGAGATATTTTTAGATCCTTGTTTGATATGTTGTGTAAACTGTACTCTCCTACCACCTCATCATGGTAAAATTGAATTCTTATGAACCACAAAACCTTCCTGTACGTTCCTGTACGTTCCTACCAAATGTTCCTGTACCTAACACTAACAGTGAGTTAACGTGGTAATAACTCCCCCCGTCCTTCTCCCCCTCTCCCAACGTAAGAAGTGAGTTTAGCAGTAATTTAATGACCAGCTTTCCACATCAAGCCAGACTACAGCCATAGCTCAGTTGAAAAGAGCAGATGATTTATTTAGATAAGGCACATTGTCCTCCATACCGCCTTATTTGCACAGCAAACTCCCTCTGTGTCTTGGAACCACAGTGAATCGGTGACATTTGTGTACGTTCACAGTCCCAGCAGACTGATAAACTCTTTATAGGCTTGAATAATTAAACTGCCACACAAGCAAACTCAAAATATTGTCTGTATTTAGAGTGTAGGTCCTTGAAAGTGTATTATTTACTGAACAGTTTTTTTGACATCGCTCTTCATCTCAAAGCAATCCCTGAGGACAGCACATAGTAATGTCCGGAATGGAGCGAAATCATGTGTTTGATACCATTCCACTTATTTTAGTAATTTAGTAACTTAGTATTTAGTATAATTGTGTCAAGTGACAGATAGGATCCTGGCCTGACACATCTACTGTAATATTTACCAGTTTTAAGACAGTTTGATGGTTTGAGATATGGATTATTGATAAAAGTGAACTTTTGTGAAATGTGGGAAAGGAAGCAGAGGTCCTCGAGGCCTACAGATCCTCCCTAAGACCTCATAAGAGGAAAACTTTGCAACATTTAAGCATTGATCATTCAAATGTGGTGTGCATTTGTTTCAATTGGATAATTGGATGGATTTTGATTTCCTATGGGTACTTTATGTAACAACACAATAATGTATCACACAACTATTGGGTGTTACAGAACATTATGGATGCCCTGGCCCCTGGGTGCCACTAGCCTGATCCCAGATCTGTTTGTGCTAATATGTCAACTCCTTGTCATGCCAAACATGGGTACCAGTCTGATAGCACAAAACAGATATGGGACCGGGCTAATGGCACCCACAATATCTATATTTTTCAGTACCCAACATTAGTGTGATTAGTGTGATACATTTGGTGTTGTTGTGTACAGAATAGTATGACAAGGAGTTGCCAGGAGTGGCGTGATGGCACAAACAGACATGTACCCTAGCTAGTTTGCCATTTTATGTCAAATCTAAACTAAATCGCTGTTTCCTGCAGTATAATTTGGTAGCAAACTGTGTAGTTTATGTCAATCAAAACAAACCCAATTCATTATGAATATGATACATTTGTGACAACAATTTTAAATGTGAATTGGAGCTGGCCCACTAGCATCGACCAATATACGTTAAGGTAAAGTGGGAGTTGAGACACTATATAGAGATTGACAGACGACAATCTAAATTAAGGCTGAATCAGTCAGTCAGTCAATCACTGTATCAATCCCACTCTACCAGGTCTCATACAGTAATGGCATGAATTAAGCTGAAGACTTTTAATAAAACAAACCCATTAGAATTGGAAAAACCATCAACTATTCACCAGACTGAACTGGGATTAGATGCTCCTGTGAGTCTGTCTCATTTATTTATCTGTAGTCACCTTAGTCTTTTGATTGAAAGCAGCGTTCAGAAGCTATCAGGGGGTAAGTACTGTACTGTATGTGTCATGGCTAAATGTTATTAATACTCTAATTGTGATCTGTAACCTGTCAAAAAGGTTACAGAAGGTTACAGATTGAGGGGTAACATTTAGTAATGTAGATTTGGATAGAATAAATTGTTCCCCAATTTAATTAATTTATTGGTGCCTTTCATTCATTTAGAGTCCATACAAATGTAGCTGTAGGCTCAAAACATAAGTGTTGGCCAGAAATACCTTCAACACATACATACACACACACACACACACACACACACACACACACATACACACATACATACATACACACACACACACACACACACACACACACACACACACACACACACACACACACACACACACACACACACACACACACACACACACACACACACACACACACACACAGCACATCTACAGAGAAAACCCATTCATTAGCAACAGTACAAACACTCCAACAGGCTAGAAACGGCCTGAATGTTACTTCTTTACAGTAACTGACAGTCCTCTTAATTAATTTTTAAATTGTAATTTACTTGGCCCTTTCCAAATATTACAGTCCTGTCAGAACCACTATACCAGTCTTGGGAAGAACAAAGTGTCTTTGAAAGAGCCTCAGACGACTTACATGAGTCTCTTCCTCATTGCTCTCTGAAGGGGTGTCTGTGGGAAAGATTTAGTCTGATCACAGTAGCCTTCTGTTTGGTGCCGCTAGTCCTGACAGAAGGAATGCGATTTCAACGTGCAGAAATCCAGTGGCTTGTTTATCCATATATCTTACAAATAGAACTGAATACTCAACCCAAACAGAGTTCATCATGGCTGTCGATGTACTCTAGACTAACATGTAGTGCTCGACTGACTCCACGTTAATGTTTTTTTCCTTAATGGCTAACTTGATGGAATTGTCTGCATGCAGTTTCAGGCTATCCTTATTTTTCCAATGATTGAAGTAGGCCGTGAAGCTATCCCTGCTGAAGGCAACTATCATACGGAAAAACATACTGTAATTTGTCATTACTCGAAGATGAATATTTGGGGCGGCCAACCTGAAAGATCTCAGAGAAGCATAGTCAGTGAAACATTCTTCAAATAAATGGTCTTAAAGAAAAAAGCACTTAACCCTCTTTTGAGTGTTCCTTTGAGTAGACTCACTATGGCCATCCAATTCTAATCTGTACCTTCGAAGCCAGTTCCACTGCTTTTTTAATTCTATACCTCTAACCAGGGACTGATTTAGACCTGGGACACCAGGTGTGTACAATTAATTATCAGGTAGAACAGAAAACCAGCAGTACTCTGGACCTCCAGGGAGGGTAAGATTTGAGTACCCCTGCACTATGGGCGGTCTCCCACAATTCCAAGCACTTTGTTCACACTCCCCTGAAATAGTTGCAACTCAAATTGCATTCACGTGTTCGTCACACTGAGCCTGTATGTATTGTTGTGAATTGAAGAAATGTGGATGGACCATGAAAACTGCCGCCCCTTAAGGCCCTTACCGTTACTCCTTAATCGTTAAAAGTCTATTGATGCACCCGTTAAATAATAAAACAATCTACTCGCAAAAACGTCTGTAGCGTCGGAACAGTTTGGCCTGAAGTCGGTAGCGCTGATGTGTCAACTTCTGTCTGTAGCGTCCAAATCATTTGGGCTTAACAACCTTGCCTGCAGGCTGAATGAAGCTCTCTTATTAGTATTCCATATATTTCCGTGTTGCTATCTTCCTCTCCTGTCCTCTGCCAAGCCTCACCTCTGGTAGGGACACACCACATGCGATATTGGTTTGTCATTGGTTTACAGAGGGTAGCCAAAGGTCACCCCTCTCTTGAGGACTGCCGTGTGGCTGTTGAGGTGTTGAAGGGTTCATAGTAGGTAGCTAGATATATCTCTTTCAACTAGCATGGGTTGAATATGTTGTGGGACTTTCTATTGGAAATAATGGTATTGTTATCACAGATTGCAATGAGAGAATCAATCTGGATTAAGGTGTTGAAATAATTGTGTGCATTTGTCCAATTTTTTTTCTTGGTTTTGTAGTAGCCTATGCCTCAGAGAGACCTGGAAGTAATGACAGGAGTAGCAACAGTGGTGTTAAGAGGGAAGATAGATCATGGGAACATGTACATGGATATAGACATTGTGAAATAAATGTTTCAGAATACTATTCTAGACGACAGGCATGCCTGTGTCGATCCATCAAGCAATGCTGAAATACCTATTCAATTGCACAACAAACACAGTTGGAACATAGGCTGACTGATGACTCCACCGTGCAGCATGAGTCCGTATCCAATAATCAGAAGATGCTGTCCAACTGGTGTTTTTCTAGGTACTTGCTTAACCACTAGGTGCCAGTGACGACCAGGAGAGGCAAGCGCCGAAGCGCACAACTAGTCGTGGTTGCGAAAAGGCTGCATTTAGCGCTCCGGCACTGGAGTTGTATAGTGCTCTGCAGCATAAGGATATAGTCCTGGAGCTATAAAAAAACTATACTGCCTGCTCACGAAATTATTGCTAGAGACCTTCATTAGAAGTACATTGACATTCAGGAGAGGTCTTGGAGCTGACGAGGACGACATGAATTCCTTCTGGATACACACAATTTGGATCCCGGGGTTCTTTTTCATCTTTGGATTTCAAGGTACGGGTTGCATTCTGGTTCCTTTTTAATATAATTATGCTACTTTAGATTACCAGTCGCATTACTCGTTTCAGTTTGGAGTTACAGAGGAGTTCATTTTGTGTATCTACGCCTGCTTTGATCGGCTACCTCTGGTGTCATCTACGACTTATTATTCATCCCTCGTATTTATGACGTTCATCCCTGCCTATTTATTGCTATCTTGACACATAGTGTATTTATGCGCACAGAGACGTAGGCTACACTTACACACACGCAGAGGGGAAGATATTGAAAAGTACTTGCATCCTTTGCTGTCTGATCCTTGAGCTACAGTAAGTATAATGTTCAGTAGGCTACAGTGACAGAGGAAGCCATCATCTTCAAAAAGCTACTAACACAGTCAGCAGGGACATCGCAGACAAGTCACTTCAGAAATAATTTAATAACTGGTGGCTTGAGCAATTTCCTATAAACTTTCGCCACTGAATGTCTCCTCTGCCTAACTCCCCCAACCCTACCCTCGCACTTTGAATAGTATTGGTGTCATCTTCAGTTTGAGACAGCTGAAGTTGCAAGGTGATGCATTGTCAACTGATTAATTTATACAGTAACCTAAATAATGATACATAAAAATGGGTCTAATATTAATTTATTCAAGCCTTATTTTACAAGGCGAGTTGACTGAGAATACATTTAGGTTACAGCTACGACCCTGGGGAAGAGTTGCAGGGCAAAGGACATTAGAGGGGTTATATGAACCAGGTGGGAGCTGGTTCATTCATCCCCAGATAGTATGATGGTATTGGGAATTAAGCCAGGGAATTAAGCAAGGACTCCCCTATTCTAACAGAGTCCGATCTCAGGTGTTATGTCTCATTCAAGGGATGGAACCATTTGCAGGGCAGTGACCTCACCCCAATCACTGCCCTGGGTGTACTTTAGACCAGGGTCTCCTTTAGACCAGAGGGACGAGTTCAACCTACTGGCCCTCCGACACACTTTCAGCACCTTTCCATCTCCCATACAGGGATCAACCAGGCCCATCCCTGCCTAGCCTCAGACAGCTTCTTGTGACGTTATGTGCAAGACAACATCTACACATAACACCAATAGGCCTCCATTGAACAGATTTCTGGTGTTGTACTAAGGCAATGTCCACTAGTATGTAATCCTTCACTTTCCACATTTCCTTATGCCTGGTGGCCTCATGGCAGCATCCCACTACTAACAATAATGTAGCAAATTCTCTTCTGAGTGCAGTGCAGAAAACACGGTTAACTAGTAATGAAACTACACCATAGATCACTATCATAGTCCAGAGAAAGTCAAGTTTTTAGTATTGCTGCTTCATATTGCACATGTGCTGTTTGGGGCTTCAAAGCACATACTATACAGTGGTGGATTGTTCCCTTACATACTGAATGTTGAAAAAGAAACATTACTTTGCAGTTGAAAAAAGAGGAAGAAAATAACAGTTTGGCCTTGTGCCATGCATTTTCTTTCTTTGTTTTTTCCTTTCATCCTTTTCTAAAGGAAAGAATTAGGAACCTTGAGGTACAGAGTTGTTTAATGGTGTTGATGATGGTAATCTTTTCTGGGGAAAAGATACTTTTGTAAACTATCCATAGATGGCATCGCAGAAATGGAGTAGGATAGCTGTGGATAGAATTGAATTGATTTGGGAATCCCGAGTGGCGGTAAGGCACTGCATTGCAGTGCAAGCTGCGTTACTACAGATGCGGGTTTGAGCCCCGTCTGTGTCGCAGCTGGGAGACCCATGAGGTGATGCACAATTGGGTTAGGGGAGGATTTGGCTAGCTGGGTTGTCCTTGTCCCATTGTGCTGTAGTGACTTGTGTGGCAGGCTGGGCGCATGCATGCTGACTCTGTCGCCAGGTGTATGGTGTTTCCTCCGACCCATTGGTGCAGCTGGCTTCTGGGTTAACTGTGCATTGTGTCAAGAGGCAGTGTGGCTTGGTGGGTTGTGTTTCGGAGGATGCACGGCTCTTGACCTTCGCCTCTCCTGAGTCTGTACAGGAGTTGCAGCGATGGGACAAGAGTGTAACTACCAATTGGAAAATTGAATTGATTTCTTATTTTTCTGGTAATACAAAAAATGTACTTTCATGTGGTGATCAATTCACTCTAGGCCCCTGGGAGGAACACGTTTGTGAAATATGCTTAGTCGAAGGAAAATAGTGTCAACGCCTCGGAAACAAGAGAACGCTCCTTAAAAAAAGTCAGAGTGTGCTAGATTATGTAATCTGTTTGGAATGGCTTCTGGGATTATGCCAAAACAGTGTTGGATGGAGAACTCAGAAACATTACCCAATACCCATTAAATAAACCTTCTGAATGTCAGGCGCACAGGGAATACACACACATTCAGAAAGAGAGAGTTAAACAGTCAGAATAATTAATGCACCAGAAGATTTCTATTGATGCTCTCTCTCGCCGGGCCTTCCACTGGAATCCACGTTGATCTCTCTTTGGGGACTGGTGATTTTCGTCCTCACTTTAGAGACCACAGACTCCCCCTATTGAAACAGATCCGACTTAATTGACTTGTGTGTCTTCCTATATTCCAACCATGTCTCTGTGGTTGGTTGTAGGCAGGATGTGGTGGGGATTCCTCTGAGGTGATCTGGGCTGGGGAATGATGTAAATACTGTGCTGTGGCCACAGGGAGAGATGGAAGCAGAGACAGGCTGAGTTGGGTCTGGAATAAAACACAATAGAGTGGAATCGCAGCAATACACCGTTATACTTTATATTTCCCCGCGCCACCTCGCTTTCGGCCTCTTTAATGTCCGCAACGCTCCACTTCTCAGAGCCCCATCCCAGGAAAAGTGCAATTAGATTGGTGTTCCCTGTACAAGGCTTCTGGTGCCTTTGATCCTCTGGTACTTTGAAGTGAAACACATATCTCTAACTGTAAACATGATGTCTGTTGGTGGGGCTTCTCTCCTCATCCCTCCAGGTCAATGTGCTCAGTGCGGTTGTTGTTGGTTTTCCAGAGCGCAGGCTTGCCTCCTTTGAGCAGCTTACGCTAAACTCTCTTCAAAACCTCCAGTGGGCACAGGAGAAGTATCTGTGCACTTTGGAAATGAAAACTGCTGTATACTGTCTTGGGCTATATGCCCCCAGACCTTTGTAATATATTTAGTTATATTACAATCACATTTTATTGTTAGCACTTTGCATTTATCTATACATTTACATATACAAAAAAAGTGTAATGACATTTTGTGATTTTTCTTTCTTTCCACCAGTCCTTCTTCTGGCAGGTTTCTTTGTTGTTGATTTAAGTGATGGATTTCTACAACATCCATACAAAATCCATTTCTAAGTATCATCATAACCAATAAGGTTTCAGTCCTCTCTACAACACCTGGCAGACGTAATAGTGTGCTTCAGTGACTCCAGAATAGGCTCGGAAACATCTTTCATCTGTCAGGTTCCAGCTCACTACCAGAGTGTAGTCTTTACAATGTTAAGCTATCAAAACACTCTTTCAATGGAGGACACAGCTTGTTTCCCGAACCACGTACTCCATTTTGTCTCTTATAGTGTTTGACAAACACTTCCTTGGCTCCATTTCTTGAGTTTCAAGATTTAATATGACAATTGCACTTTGTAATTTTAATTAGTAACTTTTTCACTTTGAGTTCAGTCGTAGGAAAAAATTGTTGTAAGCTCTGTTTTCCTCAAAATCTTGTTACCAGTCTGATAATGAATCACCAAATCCCAATGCACTAATGGAATTAGATGACTATTGCGTAGAGAAAAGTGGGACACACACTGACTACCATTGTTAAGGTACCTGGGCTGTGGTAAGCTGGTCCAGACATTGGAATATGAGTGAGACATTAAAAATGGATCTCTGAGAAAGAAGACATGTCTAAACGTCAGTACCTGTATACATCTGATCATAGAATAAAGTCGGAGTTAAGAAGATATTTATCTCGTCCTGTTTTTTCCCATGCTCCAACTTGTTTACCAGGAATTAGTTCTTTTTGGGACGTTTTTCTTGGGTAAAATCTATCACTGGATAATTGTCATCATGGTTGCAGCTCAGAGGCCTACCAGGACACAAAACAATGTACAGTTACACACAGAGGAACATAATTATACCTCTAGGAACTACACAGCACCTCTAATTGCATTTCATTCCTATCATAACAATTTTTCTGCTTAGGTTATCAATTTATGTAACGACGTTATTTGTCATGATAATGTATCCTCCCGCGATCCCTTTTTGATGTCGGCTAATTGACTGAAAATAAATCATTGACAATGTTAAGGAGTGAAGAGAATAGCTGGTTTACATGTTCAACAGGAATATCCAGAAGGTATGACTTTAGATATCTTCAGTCTTCCAAACCGGGAGGTTTTATCAAAGTAGCACAATATGACGTAACCTGACAACAGAGCAGTACATCTGAGAAGAATCAAGGATCTGTGAGCTTTATTACTGTATAACAACTGCTTAAACACGTTTTGTAGAGTACTATTGTTAGAGCGCTGAAGGACAGACATTCTTCTGGCATGAATTATGGGGTATTCATCTCTCTCTTTCTTAATCAGTATGCTGACACGGTGATCCTTTTGAAAACTGCTCCGCCAGTCTGTTGTGTCATTGCATTTGTCAGTCTGTTCTTAATTCCTTCATTAGAACAGCCACTAATAACACATTTGAGGTTTATTATATTTCCCAGGCATGACTGCTTCGGGCCTCCTCCTGCTCCTGCTCATTCCTACAGGGAGTGGGGAGTGGGAGTAGAGAGCTGGCAGCGGGAACACGGGAGGAATCCTTAATTGGTTTGTGAGGAAATTCTGGGTGAGCTTGGAGTACATCCCAAATTCCTCCTTCAGGAGCCAAAATGAGTCTAAGAAAGGAAAATAAAGAGACTTGAAATGGCATTTGGAACCAAAATAAAGAAGTAGCTCAGTTTGTCTTCTTCCTCCCCCAGTTATCACAGCAATCTAAATGAGGCTTCCACCCCATGTAGGGTCAGCTGTTATGGGACACATTCGCTGGCCCTTTCATCCTGTGTTTTTGCCACTGATTTGCAGTGCTTCAATGAGCGATGTGCATCTACTAAGAGAGAACACCCTCAGCGGCTTGAATACTCCAAGCCCCCGTTCTCAAAATATACAAGCATTACTAGAGGCACTGACTTTGAAAAACAATTGAAGCCTAGCACTTATTTTTTGACGGTATGAAACGAGCATTAAGATTTAAAATATGCTTGCTTCACAATATGAAAGTTGTATTTGAACATTTCAACAGACTTGTTGAAGAAGTTTTAAGAGTCTTGTTTTTTTCCAGATATACAGACGTTCCAAATGAATTTTGAGAGGAATTGAGGAACAAGGTCAGAGGGAAGCTTTGATGTGCTTGGCTTTTACCATGAGCCCCTATGTTTGGCTCAAAGACATGCATTGTGCATTAGCGGTCATTCATTTGAGCACCATCCATGACATTTTTGGGGGTTTGTCAGTCAAAGCATTTAACTACCATTAATAAGGTAAATTTATACCACATAACACAAAGCATTTTCTAAAGACTCTCTTGGGGGTTATTTGTCTTGTCCTTGTACTGTATAGAAAAGATCATCTATCACGTTTAATCATATTATCTTTCCTTCATCTAACACTGTCCTCTGACTGGTCTAGCTTGTTTTGGAAAGTAAAACGACCTCTTGACTTTTTAAAAAAAAAGTTTACATTAGTCTTATTCTAAAATTGATTAAATAAATTTAAAAAATCCTCATCAATCTACACACAATACTCCATAAGGCTTTTAGAAAATGTTTGCAAACTTATACAAATAAAAAACAGAAATACCTTATTTCAAGTATTCAGACCCTTTGCTAGAAGACTCGAAATTGAGATCAGGTGCATCCTGTTTCCATTGATCATCCTTGAGATGTTTCTTCAACTTGATTGGAGTCCATCTGTTGTAAATTCAATTGATTGGACATGATTTGGAAATATACACACACCTGTCTATATAAGGTCTCACAGTTGACAGTGCATGTCAGAGCAAAAACCAAGCTACGAGGTCGAAGGAATTTTCCGTAGAGCTCCAAGACAGGTTTGTGAACCAACAAGCTGGCCGCCCTGGCAAAATTGAGCAATCGGGGGAGAAGGGCCTTGGTCAGGGAAGTGACCAAGAACCCGGTGGTCACTCTGACAAAGCTCTAGAGTTCCTCTGTGGAATCAGACGGTTTTTTTACTCAATGGAGGAACGTAGTCAGAGAAATGCTGATGAATGTCTTGCTCGAGCTGTGTATGCAACTGGTTCACCTCTGATGCTCACAGGCAATGTGTATTGGAAGAGATTTCTGAATGTTCTTCACCCAGTATACACCCCTCCAACCAGACATGCTTTAGCTACTCATTTGCTGGATGCAGTTCAACAGAGTTCAAGTGAAGGTCGAGCAAATCATAGAAAAAGCAGACTGTATTGCAATCATCTCTGATGGGTGGTTGAATGTTCGTGGACAAGGAATAATTAACTATATCATCTCCACCCCTCAACCAGTATTCTACAAGAGCACTGACACAAGGGACAACATACACACCGGTCTCTACATTGCAGATGAGCTGAAGGCATCATCAATGACTTTGGACCACAGAAGGTATTTGTACTGGTGACAAACAATGCTGTGAACATGAAGGCTGCTTGGTCTAAAGTGGAGGAGTCCTACCCTCACATCACAGCCATTGGCTGTGATGCTAATGCATTGCATCTGCTCCTCAAGGACATCATGGCACTGAAAATAATGGATACACTCTACAAGAGAGCCAAGGAAATGGTTAGGAATGTAAAGCGTCATCAAGTTAATCTCATCAAGAATAAGAGCACCACATTGAAGCTGCCCAGCAACACCCGTTGGGGTGGTGTTGTCATCTTGTTTGACAGTCTCCTGGAGGGGGAAGGAGTCTCCAAGAAATGGCCATATCACAGCTTGCCGATATTGACAGCCCCATCAAGAGGATCCTCCTGGATGATGTATTTTGGGAGAGAGTGGTAAGCAGCCTGAAACTCCTGAAACCTATAGCAGTAGCCATTGCACGGTTTGAGAGTAAACTGCAGTTCTGAAATACGTCAAAAAGCGTGAAGACTTCTGCCTGAAGCCCATACACGCCGCAGCATACATGTTGGACCCCAAGTATGCTGGCAAGAGCATCCTATCTGGTGCAGAGATCAACAAGGCCTATGGTGTCATCACTACCGTGTCTCGCCATCTTGGCCTGGATGAGGGCAAGGTTCTTGGCAGTCTGGCGAAGTACACTTCCAAGCAAGGGCTTTAGGATGGAGATGCAATATGGCAGTCGTGCCAACGTATCTCATCAGCCACCTGGTGGAAGGGACTTTGTGGATCTGAGGCTCTTTCCCCTGTTACCTCCATCATCCTCCAAATCCCACCAACATCAGCTGCCTCTGAGCGCAACTGGCCTTTGTTTGGGAACACACACACCAAAGCACGCAACAGGCTGACCAATACAAGAGTTGAAAGATCACATTTGAGACTTTTTGAGCCTGACAACAAGCCATCCTCAACAAGGTTGGAAAGTGACAGATGAAGATGAGGCCTCAGAGTCTGATGTTCAAGAGGTGGACCTTGAGGAGATCCAAGGAGAAGACATGTAAGCCTGAGAGGAAGACAACCAAAGCTTTAGTTTCTAGACTATCATGTTGAAAAATGTTTTTGGGAGATGCGATGGATCATTGGGGATCATCAACATTCCCTTTCTTTTGTTGTTCAGTGAAATCATCCCATGTTAAGAGTCAACTCATTTAATGATTTAGTTACCCAGTCTATCTACAGTACCCCATTTTAGTGGCATCATAGTCCAACATATGTTTATCTACAGGTCTTACTGATATACAGTGTTATATTGTGTTAGATGACTCATCTCGATTCCAGTGCTATTTGGTTTAAATCAAATAACATTTTATTGGTCGCATACACATGTTTAGCAGATGTTATTGCAGGTGTAGCGAAATGCTTGTTACTAGCTCCAACAGTAATATCTTACAATACACAACAAGACTAGTTCAGGGCAGAGTACTGGGTGGAGTCCAGCTAGTGATAGCTATTTAACAGTCTGATGGGGTGGACAGTCCGTGGCTCGGGTGGCTGATGTCCTTGATGATCTTCTTGGCCTTCCTGTGATGTCCTGAAGGCCATGCAGTGTACTCCTGGTGATGCGTTGAGTTGACCCCACCACCCTCTGGCGAGCCCTGCGGTTGTGTTCGGTGCTGTTGCCATACCAGGCGGTGATACAGCCTGACAGGGTGCTCTCAATGGTGCATCTGTAAAAGTCTGTGAGGTTCTTAGGGGCCAAGCTGAATTTCTTCAGCCTCCTGAGGTCATGTCCTCCCTGTAGGCTATCTCGTCGCTGTTGGTAATCAGGCCTTCCACTGTTGTCGTCTGCAAACTTGATGATTGAGTTGGAGGCATGCGTGGCCAAGTAGTCATGGGTCAACAGGGAGTACAGGAGGTGGCTGAGCATGCACCCTTGTGGGGCCCCTGCGTTGAGGATCAGAGTAGTGGGTGTGCTGTTGCCTACCTTCACCACCTGGGGATGGCCCGTCAGGAAGTCCAGGACAAAGTTGCACAGGCCGGGGTTCAGACCCAGGGATTGAGTGTTTTGGAGCTCCTCGTCCCAGTGTGGCATCCAGAATCCAATCGAAATCTTGGAGAGGATGTCTGTGATTATCAATGACGAGAAGTGTTCCCTGGCGTGTGTCCATCGCATTGACGAGAGCCACAACAGCGTTTTGAAAAACATAAAAGATTTTTGGCTGGTAAAGTGGACGACCACGCTCTGGGAGGAGGGGATCGGGAGAAGGAAGTGGGGGGACTTTGCCAGGCATTGATCACACACATAGCCAAGTGAGACTCCAGATACAATCTGTGGGATGGTGTGACTGTTTACTTTAACTGTACGAATGTCCTTGGCTCGGTCCGCCGCTCAGGGTCCCCTGTAGTGCTGCCATTCTATTGTGTGAAAGCAAAGCAGTGGAGAGTAGAATCCCTTTCACCAGGAGACACACAACACAACACTGTGGCGTTGCTGCACCGCTCTGACCTTGAACTCCTGCTGTAACGGCTTTGTTTAAGTTTGTGTCTCATTATAGTCAGAATGGAAGAGGAGGAGCCCCTGCAGGGACAGCATTGGTGTGATGTTAGAGTGGAGTCTATGGCAAAGTGCTACTCTATAGTGAATGTTCCTATACCAAGTGCCTGTGTGTCACACGTTGTCTTTGAGAGTCATTGTAATAAAGAAAAATCTGTAATTTGGATTTTCAAATGACCTACGCTAAAGATAGTGTCTATAATATGTGCTTTAGTCCCAGGCACGTTTTGAGATAGACAGGAGCGTCTGTTGATGCCGAGGAGGAAACTTTGAAAAGAGTGAAGCTCTGTGGCTGAGACACAGAGAGGAGACTTCACTGTGACAGACATCGATTGAGGCCACACATACACACAGTTTAGCTGTTAGGCCTTCTGTCAAAAGAGAGGAGGGTCTGATCGATGGGAGCGAGGCAATGATGTGATGACAGATAATAGATGGTGTGTTAGCCAGCCTCCTGCAAGACTGCGTGTCACATCATCACAGATGCACGCTGTCAAAGTGCTTAATGATGCCTGCTTTTCCCTTGTCGTCGCCTCATGCCGCAGTCTTAATGTGCAGTAAATGCACCTGACAACAAACTGCCAAGCTCTGTTGATTTGGATCTGGGGGTTAGCATTCCCCCCGACACCATGACCACCTTCTCATCAAACTTTGGACATTTCAATAATTATGGATTTACCCTTGTGCCAATATCAAGCAAAAGTGTAGTATTTCATATAATATTGAAAAGTATTATATAGGCTACTATATAGTATTATTGTATCACTTTCCCAAAGCTTTATCAATAGACCATAAAATTAACAAAAGCTTGTTTTCAGAAATTTACTCATTACTCATGAATTCCATTTTCAGTAGCTAGATAACACTTGGTCAACAAACAGGCTATGCTGCATTGATATAGTGACACGGATCCTTTCTTGCGATGTTAAAGTGGCAATATGTAACTTTGTGGGCGACCTGACCAAATGCACATAGAAATGTCAGTTATAGATCTATCATTCTACTTCAAAGCAAGTCTAAGAAGTGTTAGATCATTTATATGATTCCTGTTTTCTTAAGTTCTGTTTTTGCATCTTTTACTAACAGCTGAAACAATATTGTTGTTATGGAATATACTGTATATTTCACAGTGGTTTAGATGGTACAATGATTATCTACACTATATATTGCTTGTTTTGTCACAAACTAAAATTAGGTGAACTAATAGCGTTTTAGCAACCAGGAAATGGCAGAGCGATTTCTGCAAGGTGCAGCTTTAAGAGCTTACGAGAACTGCAGATAGAATCTCAGACATTTCAAGTGGCATTACATTTCACTGAAGTTGTTGGCTGGGTAGCTCTCTGGCACTTTTAGTGTCACATTCTTCATGTGGCTGCAAATATAGTGAAGATTATATTTCAATAAGGAACACAATTCTGGTCTCTGGCCATTGGATATAGCTCTTTATTGATTATCATTTAAAAAATCTTTAGGGAAAATGGAAAATTGTCTCAAGCTTTGCAGGAAGATGGTTATATCATTATCGTTTGATTATTTACCACTAACATAGTCACCTAAGATGACATATTAGTTATGGTTTCTTAACGTAAAATGTTATATGTAAATGGCCCTCTGTAGCTCAGTTGGTAGAGCATAGGTAGTGGGTTCGATTCCTGGGACCACCCATATGTAAAATGTATGCATGCATGACTAAGTAGCTTTGGATAAACTTGTCTGTTAAATGGTATATATTTAAGCAATAAGGCACTACGGGGTGTGGTATATGGCCAATTTACCAAGGCTAAGGGCTGTTGTTAGGCACAACGCAACGAAGAGTGCCTGGATACAGCCCTTAGCTGTGGTATATTGGCCATATACCACAAACCCCCAAGGTGCCTTATTGCTATTATAAACTAGTTATCAATGTAATTAGACCAATAAAAATACATGTTTTGTAATACCTGTGGTATACTGTCTGATATACCACAGCTGTCAGCCAATCAGCATTCAGGGCTCAACCCCACCCAGTTTAGATTATTATATAAGTCACTTACGGTGCCATTTTACCTAAAGTCTGTTACTATAATCACAATTACCAGTATCAGTGAAACTACTGTATCACCACCGGTGGTATATTGGAGGGCAAACACATGTAAACTCTGTTTGCACAGCTTTATTCACCACGAACGGACACCAGCGTTTCCCACCTATTTTTTACCACTACATCACTGATCTCTACATGTAAAACGTCTAGAGACGGCTTTTTCTGTGCAGATATCTGTCCACCTTGCCTTTCAAGTCCTCTGAGATTGACGGTCTGTGTAGTTTTCTGTTTTGGCATGTTGATGTTCTGTTTTCATCCTCTAAATGAGATCAACACAATCTGAGATCAAAAAGTGAGCGGCAATGGATGTCTGCAAATAAACATCAAGTAAATCAACACACTGATTTAAGGCAGACGAAAAGTTCCTTTTGGATGAAAAATGATTAGTTTTTTTCTAATAGTTTGCCAGGATTAAATCAAATCACATTTTATTGGTCACATAAATGTGTTTAGCAGATTTTATCACTGGTGCAGAGAAATACTTAGTAATATCTAACAATTTCAGCTGTTGTCTTGGCTTTCCATGCCTTTTTGCACCTCCCTTTCTTCATGTGTTCAAAACCTTTTCCCTGTGTCATTTCACATTATTTCACATAACTTAATTTCGGAACTAATTTGTTTTGGTTTCTTTGTATGTATGGATTACTTGGGTTGTTACCAACATCTGGTGAAAATGTCATGTCAATAGCACCTTTGGAAATATATTTACTGAGAAGAATGGTGACGTGTTCAATACTTATTTCACCCGCTGTATATGGACGAGCGATGTCAGAGCGGCAGTAGATACAGTAGAATAGTATAGAATACAGTATATACATATGAGATGAGTAATGCATGCAAAGCTTGAGACAACATTATTAGTGACTAGTGTTCCATTTCTTAAAGTGACCAGTGATTTCTAGTCTATGTCTATAGGCAGCAGCCTCTAATGTGCTAGTGATGGCTGTTTAACAGTCTGATGGCCTTGAGATAGAAGCTGTTTGTCAGTCTCTCTGTCCCAGCTTTGATGCACCTGTACTGACCTCGCCTTCTGGATGATAGCGGGGTGAACAGGCAGTGGCTCGGGTGGTTCATGTCCTTGATGATCTTTTTGGCCTTCCTATGGCATCAGGTGCTGTAGGTGTCCTGTAGGTGTCCTGGAGGGCGGGAAGTTTGCCCCCGGTAAATGCGTTGGGCAGACCGCACCACCCTCTGGAGAGCCTTGCGGTTGTGGGCGGTGCAGTTGCCGTACCAGGCGGTGATACAGCCTGACAGGATGCTCTCAATTGTGCATCTGTAAAAGTTTTAGGTGTTAAGGTGTTAAGCCAAATTTCTTTAGCCTCCTGAGGTTGAAGAGGCGCTGTTGCACCTTCTTCACCACACTGTCTGTGTGTGTGGACCATTTCAGTTTGTCAGTGATGTGGAACTTGAATCTTTCCACCTTCTCCACTGCGGTCCCATCGATGGGGGCTGCACCCTCTGCTGTTTCCTGAAGTCCACGATCATCTCCTTAGTTTTGTTGACGTTGACGTTACATTGGTTGGAGTTATGTGAGATATAGAAAACACTCTATAGTACTTGTACAGTATACACATAGTATAGTCCACATAAGAAAATATAATGATTTGCTACAGGTATACCGATTATAATAAAATCTCTGTGTGTCAATCTGTGGGATTGCATTCACTGACACTATTACCATAAAAAATGCATGACAGTAAATTTGGACATGGACGAGGGCAACTGTTTTAAGCCTGTCTGGATGCTTACTAAGACTTGATAGGACCAGGAGCTTACTGAATGTATGACCTGACTAGGAACATTTATACTTGGGTATAATGTTAAAACCAAGTATAAATGTTCCTAGTCAGGTCATACATTCAGTAAGCTCCTGGTCCTATCAAGTCTTGGATCAAACTAAACTCCTGGCCCTATCTATTTGTGGGTAGTACTGTTTAATAAAACTAAATGTTTTGCATACTCTATAGTCATATAAGTTATACTATAGTTTTTCCTGGTCTAACCATTTAGTCAGCTAAAACTGCTGGCCCAAACGATTTAGAATATCAAGATGTTCAATTACGAGTTTAGAGCCGTAGCATGGTGCCCTTCTCACTCTGTGGCATTCCTACGAGTTGGAATGCGTGCCATTGTTACCCAGGTATCTATAGTAACGCTGGCATCAACACCCTTGATAATGACTATCCTAATATTATAGCCAGCAAAGGTCTGTTTAGTCATTAGTCATGGTTAGTGCTGGATTTCCATCACTGGTATAAGTAGGATGCTAAGGGATAAAAGGAGCTATGTAAGAATCTGTATGTGTGGGAGTGAGATGACCTGATGTGACCTGTGGATTAAGGCTTGGGTGTAGCTTGCTCTGTCGATGAGATAGCATGATATCACCAAAGATCAGTTTAATTGTCCGTGCCTCAACCTTTTAAATTTGACTAAGCTCTGTATCAGCTCCTCTGTGAAATACGTTTGCACCGTGTGCTCGCTTCATACTTTCCTACCATTATGAAAATATTAGGTCTTTCAAGTTAGTTTGTTGTTTATTCAGAGTAATTTAGCACAGCAATATGAGGGCCTGATTATTTTATTAAATATATTATTAAATTGCCATTTGTCTTGGATATATAAATATGAGCTGCATGTAATGGAAGATCATAAGAGTAGCTTAAACCACTTTTCAAAATATTAATATATTTTTTGAGCACCCAGCCTCACTCTGCTCTTATAAAGAGGTGCCATCCCACTTCTGACACCAATGTAGCGACAGTGCAATGCCCTTTGGGGTCTTTAGCCTGGGTCTTCCAGCCTGTAGGCAATAATTAGCCCCAGATTGTGATTGTGCAGTTATGAATTGTAGGTTTAGACCTCCCATCCCATTGTTTTTATTGTAAAATGTTTACCTCACCACTGGGTGCCTGTAGATTCTCCCTCTGACATTAAACCAGACACATTAGGGTCAGAATGGACCTCTAATGATACAGGAGCAAGGACCTACTTTTCTCTCTACCACCACCAGAAATAATTAGTGTGAATGTGAAACTCACACACTTAAAGATGGGGGAGGATCACACAAGGTGACAGTATTCTCCTCAGCTTTCAGTGTGTGTGTTTCCTCTGGCCAGACTATATTAATGCTCCACTAACGCCTGTGCGCTGATCGTCTCAAACCGTACGGTGCTGGAAGGAAAGACTCCTGACATGGCAGGCCTGATTGCCTTTCTTCCCCATCGATCCCTTCCTCTCGCTCCATCCCCTACTACACAGTGCTACACAGTGCTGGGGATTTAATCGGCCACTATGACGTTGTTTGGTTAGAGCCCCAAAGTGTGGCTGTAAATCCTGCACTGTGACAAATGACTTCCTGAAGCACCTGTTGTTATGTTACGTATCAGCAGACAAAACTCACAAACACTCTGTCATCCCACCATCTGTCTGTCTGTCTGACTCTCTGATCACACTGTGGCATGGTGTAGCACCTGAGTGTGAAGCAACAGAGCTGTAGGTTGAGAGGATGTATCCATGGTGACACAGTACTACTGTGACCTCACTATGACCTTTCTGTCACGTCCTAATGCCAGGCTTGTAAACTAGTATTACCATGCTACTGTGACTCACAGTGATATTAAGTTTGAAGAAATGAATTAGATTGTAAAGATAATTTTTTCTAGACTGTTTGCCAAACTGATGGCCAAACCGAGTCAATCCAAGCTGCGCTGTACTGGGCTGGCCAAGTGATTACGCTTCCAACATACTTGCTGGAACCATGCTGGAAAGGATAATATGAGAAGAAAAATATCCAAACCAGCACAGTACGGTTTGGGTCGGCCCTATAGTGTGAATCAGTCATAGCTTTTCTGTTGTGGTGGTGGAACTCAACCTTGTTTCATCCTCAAGAGGCTGATGGAAGAAATGTTCTTAGATCGTATTACCAGGCTAGAAAACAGCTTGTCCTCATTGCCAGTGTGCTTCAGCTAGGTTTTCATGTTGGTAGCTTTGGCAGCGTAAGGTATCTTGAGAGAAGAGTCAATTAACCTGATAGCTGACAACTCAAGGTTTATAATAACAAAGACAGTTTGTCATGAACCATATTGAAAGGTTCTCAAATTGAAGTGTTTATCTACTTGTTTAATAATGAAATGTATCGACTTGAATTGGAATTAATGTCCATTTAGAATCTCATTATTTCATAAAGGAAATGTAGTTTTTCCCCTTATCACCGTTCAGTGCATCATTTAAAGGACTTATGTTTGTTTATTTTTAAAGGCAGCTTCTTGTCGAATTCTTAATCCGGTTCTACGCAGAGAAGCCTCGCTCACACTGAGCGACACCACCATAAGCTACACCAACTCTTACCATTAACTTATCAAAACCAACCATAGAAGGATACCATACATAACCACTCAGGACTGTTATCCTACCTTGTAATCGTGCCTGTAGGGGTCTTTTGTTAACATGTTCTCCCACAAGGCCACTGTAGGACTTGTCCTTGAAATTGTGGCTGACCAGGATTTTCATCCCCTGCCAGTCATCTTGGATTGCAGCCATGTTACACCCAGATCTGCAGGATTGAACAGAGCAAGTGAGTTTGCAAATATGCAAACATTACATTGTCTCATATGGCAATGCAGTGTCAAATAAATTCTTACCTCTCTTGAGGCTCCTTGAAATGCCTCATCAGGTCTGCCACACCATCATCGCCAAAGGTGAGAAGGCTGGCCTGGTCTTCTGGCCATGTGTCAAGGTTTTAGCACTCTGAAAGACTCCACTGGGGTCTGGACACCCTCATCCTTCAGCAAACCACCAAACCTGGCTTTGAGATCATCCACGCCGATGTTGATGACCGCCTCCATGTGCTGCTTCAGCTGGGGGTTGGTGAGGTCCGTGAAGCCTTTCAGATTCCCCTTCAGTGTTATTTTCCTTTAACATAAATAACACACACACACACACACACACACACACACACACACACACACACACACACCAACACACAACGAAATGTCTGGCCATTTGTCCGTCTCCCATTTACACTTCTCCACCGTATTTCCCTCCTTGTCCTCAAATCATTCTATTGGATAACGAATAAATCGAGTCACACACTGAGAATTTGTCTTAATCATCAATTTTAATCATTGATTTCTCTTACATCCTAACAAGCCCTCATCCTAACACACCTGGAAGCTCCTCTCGTCACCCTGCTGCTGAGCAAGCACGGTCTGGATCTTCTCCAGCATGCCTCCTGCCTTTGCCCTAAGCTTTAGTGCTTCCAGGGCTTGGGGGAGGATCAGGTCATAACTTTGCAGGTTGAGGCTAAGTGAGGATGGCTCCTCAAACATGTCTGAGAGAAAATGGCAGAATACACAAACAAGTGTATTCTTAATTTCCCGCTTTATAGCGAGTAAATAAACTGTCACCTGTCAATTACTTGATTCTGAAAGTTCATTTGAGTCTTGAACATATTTTTTAAAACTAGTTGATTCCAAATTTCCTGTGTAAAACTGACCTCCTTTGCCCGCCCTTGAACTTCCTCGTTGTTGATGCTACGGCCAGGTGCTCCATGTGCTGCAGAACAACGGAGTACTGGCCTTCGTCAGTGGAAAGGTCCTTGTCTTGTCCATGCTGCAGGAACACTTTGAGGGCTCTGTGGACGTGGGGGATCCAGCGAGTTCCCTTGATGCTAGATGGTGTGCAAATATATACACCGAACTCTTGCCCAAGAACATAGAGCTAACGTTTGGATTTTCTGCTGAAGTGATACGTCTTCCACTTCAGATTCAGAAGATCGTACACGACAGACACCTTTGGCTCATTCTACTGAATGGTCAGTATTGCCAGCTCTACCTTGTGAAAGTCAGAACAGAATCTTCCAAACAATTCACCGTCTCCTTCCCCCCCCTGTCTCTTGTGCCAACAGAAAACAATAATTCTGTGGTATTTACCATTCCAGCACTTAGCGGGCACGCACACAGACATATACACACACACAGTATTGTTCAACATTCTCTGCTAGAAAATAAAACTAAGTCATAAAGAATTTATTAGTTACAAACCTGTGGCACTGTGGCATACAGTGGGTTGGGATTATATGCCCCACTGCCTCTCTCTGCAGGTGGCCAATCACTCCCACACGGTGGCCCATGTTCACGGAGGCACCATCTGCCCCGAAGATGCACTTCTTCATCCATGACCCTCCATCCTCCTCTGGGCAAACAGCACAAAATGCGGCCTTGGTGGCATCCAAAACACCTCGAATTATTATACAAAATGATTTCTGACAAAGTAAATTCAAAAGTATTTCTGACAAACTAAATTGTATTTCCATTACGAATAAATTCACACAAGAATGAAGCCTATAAAGAGAAACAGCTTACCAATGGCATGGGAGGGTCTGTTGTCCGACCAGGAGATTGACTGGCTTCCCATCCAACAAGCGCACATAGACAATCTCTCATTCGGTGTTGGATATATCAGTGTCTCCGTCTATTAGAACGGCAAGAACTTTCAGCTTTTTTGCTCTCTCTCATTATGTCAGCAATTTGACCGATCATCTCCGCACATCTTACATCATTGTTGTATGTGGGATTAATGTCAACTCTGTTTTTGTGGTAGAGTCTGATAAGCGGCCCAAATTTGACGAAAGGTTCTTCTTTCGCAATAAAGTATGCATAACTGGAAAATGAAGCCTTCTCCAAAAAAAACGTGCTATCTCCAGTTGCGTTGCACATTTTCAACTCACCCCATACTCACCTTTGAGGGTGAGTGACTCTGTGTTAAGTTCTTAACAAACAGCATTTTACTCAACATAGAGATTGAGTGGGGGCCACACCACTAGTTAGTTTTTTTGCCTCTGTGAAATCCAGCCAACCACACATTGCGTTTTTATGACAATTCATTTGTCTGTATCCTCATTTCCTGGTGTTGCCAATAGTCAATGAACCTGACAAAATATATCTTGAACCACTGTTAAATGTAACCAAGGCTCAATGGAATATACTGTTGATATGACAACAGTTGTTTCTTTGTTTCTAGAAAGATGCTAACGAATTTCACACAACTCATGCTAATGATTTAGCAGGGGAATGGTGCTAACAGCTAACACCAGCTGAGTCAGTTAACACCCCCCCCCCCCCCCCCCCCCCCCCCCCTGAGAAAAGCAGCATATCCATTGGAGCTGATCGTGTCTACATTTCCAGATAATTTGTTTTGGGTAATGTCAGTCACATTAGTACTTTATTATATTTTAAATGTTGTATCCTTCACAGTCCACTGAGAACATGAGGAAAGTTTGAAATTCCCCATTTCTAGAAATTCCATCATTTAGTAGTTTGTTGGTGTTGGAAAACACTCTCACCGTCACACACACACACACACACACACACACACACACACACACACACACACACACACACACACACACACACACACACACACACACACACACACACACGGACACACGGACACACACACACACACACGGACACACACACACACGGACACACACACACACAGACACACACAGACACACACACACACACAGACACACACACACACACACATACACATACACATACACACACACTCACACACACTTTAAAATCCATATGCTCCTTTGAGAACCTTCTTTTCAAAGTCACTGAGATCTCTTCCTATTCTTGCCATGGTAGTGCTGGATAAATATAAGCCTTCCACAACCATAAGACCCACAAACCAGTTTAACCTGCTTTTTTGCAATAATTACTGATCTGGCTTTCAAAATTCTGTCCATGAAAATTGCCTTTTTTGTTACAAATGTAACCAGAACCATGCATAATGCACATTCACTAAAAATGACTAACTTCTTGTAGCAGGCATTAGGCTATAGAAAATTAACACAGGTCTCAAAGAATCCCTCAAGCACAAGCACACATGCTAGTGAGTAGCCAGCTAATCTTTATATTTCAAGTTTAGCCAACTTGGATCTATTTGCTAGCTAACAGGGCAGAACAGTTTAATTGTTATGAACACACCATTCTGCCAGCCTCCAACTGTTTGAACAGCATGTTAACCTGTCCACTTTGTTCAGATGTTGAAATCAAGTTCCCTACAGTATCTTAGGTCGTTTTTTATATAACTGTGTTTTATGCTTATTGCACATTTATAAAACACAGACTAGAATAAATGCTGCACACATTCATTTTCCAGACATAAAAATGGTGTCATTAGAAAGATCTCTCATCTTTGTTGTTGTGAGTGGAAGGGTGAGGGCTTGGTGTGTGTGTGTAAACCAGAGGAAGATGCAAAGCTATCAGTTCCACTCTCGCTAAAATATGTCCAAAATAAGGCCAATGCGTTTCTATGGGCATATTTTGGATCTAAGCTTGTCGCCTGCCTTCCCGCCTTTGGGACAACTACTTAGGGTGGAGACGTGCATCTCGTCATTATATAAATATCTCTGGTGTAAATGGGAAGGTGCACACAGCACAGAAGGAGCGAAGAAGACGAGACTAAAAAGACAGAACAAGCAGACATAAACACTCTTTATTTTTTTAAATAAATTGATTCGTACGATACTGGCATTTGGAATATCGTGCAAAAAAAACTATTTTGAATTAATCAAATCAAATTAATTAGATATATCTCCCAGCCCTAAGCCATGGTAGCCAAAATAATGGGCAACTGAGCATGATGGGATGCTAATTTCTTAATTGATAAATTAACTCAGGAACCACACCTGTATGGAAGCACCTGCTTTCAATATACGTTGTATCCTTCATTTACTCAAGTGCTTCCTTTATTTTGTCAGTTACATGCATATTAATGCATTAGGCATTTGTCAAAGTTTTGACATTCATCAAAAAAAAAACTATGAAACTATAAAAAACACAAAGCAGGGCAAGGTGTCAACAAGGCTCCTTGACTACAAACAAAAACTATATCCTTGTGAAAAAGTTGCTCCTGTCATTTAGATTGCATGCCGTGCTCTAAAGACTTGTCACAGAAGATGTCCCCTCGGAATAGGAAATGCCTTGTGACAGACAGCTATGGATTAACCTGTGTGTTCCTCAGGTGGCCTGGCTATATGTTCTATGGCAGAGAGATGAGTCAGCGACATAGTGACCTCTGTCCACGGTCCTAAAGCTAGCTAGACCCTACTGATTCACACCAGCCTCGTGGCAGACCATGTTTCTGTGTGTGGACATGTTTTACAACAGCCCTCTGACAATGTCTGATCATGAACCTTTTCCTTTCATTTATACCATGTGAACGTGTCAATGTTCCATGTCAAGTCATTTCATAGGCCTGTGTGTGGACATGTTTTACATTACCTCTGTCATCTTTCCTCTCATTCACACTGTTAACATTGTCTATGTTCCACAGTCATGTCTGTCCAGGTTCATACGGGTGGACAGGCTTTCTACAGTGTTTTGCTACTGCCTTCTTACACACCACCTCACTCACTCTACAAATGGACCAAGGTCATCTGGCTGGGTGGCTACACTCTGTGACATGGTGAGGTTGGACCCAGGTGCAGAGAAGAGACCAAACTCCTTGCTGTCCCCAGTCCACCTGGTCGTGCTGCTGCACCAGTTTCAACTCTTCTGCCTGCGGTTATGGAACCCTGACCTGTTCACCGGACATGCCACCTTGTCCCAGACCTGCTGTTTTCAACTCTCTCTCTCTCTCTCTCTCTCTCTCTCTCTCTCTCTCTCTCTCTCTCTCTCTCGCTCTCTCTCTACAGCACCTGCTATTTCAACATCTAAATGCCCGGCTATAAAAAGCCAAGTGACATTTACTCCTGATGTATTTACCTGTTGCAACCTCTTCAACCACTGTGATTATTATTGGACCCTGTTGGTCATCTATGAACGTTTGAACATCTTGGAGAAAGATCTGGCCTTAATGGCCATGTATTGTTATAATCTCCACCCAGCACAGCCAGAAGAGGACTGGCCACCCATCAGAGCCTGGTTCCTCTATGGTTTCTTCCTAGGTTTTTGCCTTTCTAGGGAGTTTTTCCTAGCCACCGTGCTTCATGCTTCTGCATTGATTGCTTTTTGGGGTTTTAGGCTGGGTTTCTGTATAGCACTTTGTGACATTGGCTGATGTAAAAAGGGCTTCATAAATACATTGGATTGATTGATTTTCTATAGATTTATGACCATGAGCAAATTACAGCCATTTTATAATCCAGACATGAAAATGAGTTCTCCCAGTCAAGGCTGACATTAAACCAGCTGATTTTACCACCATTACACCCCCTCCTCCATCTATAAATATAAATCGCACTCATCCATTTGAGGAGATTGAAGTGTGGGCTAGGCCTTGTGAACTCTGTGTGGTTGGTTGTTGTGTCATATGAATACATGCTTTGGGTACTCCAATGTTATTGTCTATAAAATAAAAGCCTCAGGTTAAAAAGTGAATCATTTCTAGGCCCTAGGTGAAAATACATGTGTGTATGGTTGCTGTGATAAAACTACCTGTTAGGGGTAAATGTATCACTCACTCTTTCGTAATGGCAGCCGCTTTGTTTCCACCTATTTTAGAGTTTTGAAAAGCTGTAGTGTAACCCTCCTGGGACTTTGCTTGTTTTCTGAGTTTAAGAGCAACACATTCCAGAGTGAAGTTTCCACCACACACCGGCTAAGGCCAATTTCGCTGATGGTCACTGACAGAGCTCCAGAGTTCCATTGTGGACATGGGAGAACCTTCCAGAAGGACAACCAACTCTGCAGCACTCCACCAATAAGGCCTTTATGGTAGAGTGGCCAGATGGAAGCCACTCCTCAGTAAAAGGCACATGAAGGCTCACTTGGAGTTTGACAAAAGGCACCTAAAGACTCTCAGACCATGAGAAACAAGATTCACTGGTCTGATGAAACCAAGATGGAACTTGTTGGCCTGAATGCCAAGCGTCACATCTGGAGGAAACCTGGCACCATCCCTACTGTGAAACATGGTGGTGGCAGCATTATGTTGTGGGGATATTTTTCAGCGGCAGGGATTGGGAGACTAGTCAGGATCGAGGGAAAGATGAATGGAGCAAGGTACAGAGAGAACCTGCTCCAGAGCGCTTCGGACCTCAGACTGGGGCCAAGTAATTTGCCATTTGTATAGCAAGAACTTTTAGATTGAATTAGGCGTCGCTGGTGAAATGCAAAAACCCAACAGATCAATACTAGGCAAAAGTCTAATTTGCATCAGTATTTAGATGTGCTGCGGTTGGCTGCAAGCGCTTACGAGCCGCCCTAAATACGCATAATGACTCTGTCAGGAGAGCAGATGAACGGGGTGCAGCAGTGCAGTAAGGGGCCTGATCAGCCCACACAGGCCAGGCTCCTTCTGATGGTCACTCATCCTGAAGAGATGGAGACACTAATCTCGTAGTGAGGACAACCGTGGCTACTTCCCTTCATTGATGACACACATACTTGCATACACACACACACAGTTTGTAGTAGTAGGCTCATTTACATGTTAGTTATTTATTCTCTGTCTGTGAAATATATTTAAGAGATTGTCACTCCAGTGATTTACATCAACGGCACCCAGCAGCCTCCTCAGTGATTACTTTGATCTGTCAGGATCTCGTAGTTGCTCGCCTGGTAATTTGGGTGACGCTCTGAGAATTGCATCTGAAGATACAGTACCAGTCAAAAGTTTGGACACACCTACTCATTCCTGGGTTTTTATTTATTTTAACAATTGTCTAATAGTGAAGACATCACAACTATGAAATAACACATATGGAATCATGTAGTAACCAAAAAAGTGTCAAAAATCAAAATATATTTTATATTTGAGATTCTTCAAAGTAGCCACCCTTTAGGTTTAGTAGCTTTGCACACTCTTGGCATTCACTCAAGCAGCATAATGAGGTATTCACCTGGAATGCATTTCAATTAACAGGTGTGCCTTGTTAAAAGTTAATTTGTGGAATTTCTTTCCTTCTTAATGAGTTTGAATCAGTTGTGTTGTGACAAGGTAGGGGTGGTATACAGAAAATAGCCCTACTTGGTAAAATACCAAGTCCATATTATAGCAAGAACAGCTCAAATAAGCAAAGAGAAATGAGAGTCCATCATTACTTTAAGACATGAAGGTCAGCAAATCAGGAACATTTCAAGAACTTTGAAAGTTTCTTCAAGTGCAATCGCAAAACCCATCAAGCACTATGATGAAACTGGCTCTCATGAGGACCACCACAGGAAAGGAAGACCCAGAGCTACCTCTGCTGCAGAATATAAGTTCATTAGAGTTATCAGCCTCAGATAAATGCTCCACAGAGTTCAAGTAACAGACACATCTCAACATCAACTGTTCAGAGGAGACTGTGTGAATCAGGCCTTCACGGTCGATTTGCTGCAAAGAAACCACTACTAAAGGACACCAATAAGAAGAAGAGACTTTATTGGGCCAAGAAACACAAGCATTGGACATTAGACCAGATGAAATCTGTCCCTTTGTCCGAATTTGAGATTTATGTTTCCAACCGCCTTTTCTTTGTGAGGCGCAGTGTAGATGAACGGATGATCTCCGCATTTGTGGTTCCCACCGTGAAGCATGGAGGAGGAGGTGTGATGGTGTTTGGGTGCTTTGCTGGTGACACTGTCTGTGATTTATTTAGAATTCAAGGCACACTTAACCAGCATTCTGCAGCGATACACCATCCCATCTGGTTTGTGCTTAGTGGGACTATCATTTGTTTTTGTTAATACATTATTTATCAAAATGGCATTACACCATTACATCACACAAATAACAACAACATAACACCCAGCAAGACAGCAAACAAGACAGAACCTTTCAACCATATCAGTGGTTGGAATATTAAGCAGCATTTTAAACTAAAATACAAAATAAAAAAACAACATTACACGTACATTTGTTCCAACTTAAGCCCTAGATTCTCACCCGCACGTCTCGTCCCTTATATAATTCAAAAAGTGTTCCCATATCATACTAAATTTCCCTTTCCGCTCATGTAATTTCGCTATCATTAATTCATAAGATGCCGTCTCCACCATGAGTTTGAGCCAATCTGTTGATTTGGGACTATCTGCGCTCTTCCAGTTACATAGTATGAGTTTAGCCGCAGTAAGAAAACCCAGTGATGCAAGACCAAACTCTTCTTTGCTAATACCTGGTGGTAAAATAGATATATCCCCTAATAAGCACAGCTGTTGGGACTCTGGGATAGCCTGTCCCACCCATTCTTCAAGCTTTTTAAGAACCTCCTTCCAAAAAAGTAGCACCATGGGAAATACCTTTGCATTTCCAGCATAAATTATTTTGCAATAAACCCATTTTATGTCATCTAACTGGGGTCCAGCAGTATCTATGAACAATCTTATAATGTGTAAATTGACCCCTTGTATCCCTGATACCTTTTCCCATACATCCTCCTCAAAGACACAATTAAGATCCCTCTGCCAAATCAACCTTCAATTCTCCCAGTTCCCGTATTGGGCATATGAGACTCTCTTATAAAACACTGAAGCGGAGTGTGATATTCCTGATAACATTAAATATTGTTCTAACTCATAAGAGACCCCATGCAGCTCCTTAGTTGTAAGTGTTGCCAGAAATCTGGCAAATTAAATTTCTCCTTCAGGTCCTGATAGGACATAAAAACTCCTATCTCATATAGATCCTATGCCTTGTCCAAGCCATATAAATTAATGTTTCCCTATGTAAACCGATGGGTTGCTCCATATGGAAGAATATTTTTGCTTATACTGGGAAATTCCAAGAATTTTATTAATCTTAACCCATACCTCTCTGGAATGTTGTAGGATTGGGTTAGCCTCTTCAGTTGGCTGTCTCTGAATAATTCTTTGTGATAAGGCCTGAACAGGCTTAAACGGTGCCGTGATAGAACTCTCAATCTGAGTCCATCCCAAATAGGAATCATAATTGCCCCAGTGTCTGGCCAATTTGGCTACTTCAAATGATATGTTGTATAGTTCTACATTGGGTAATGCTAGTCCTACTTTATCCCTTGAAGCATATAACTTGTTCACATTTATTCTTTTTTTTCCAATCCCAAATATAATCCTTAATCATTTGATTGTACTACTTAAATAGTAAGGAGAAATGGTCACATGGAGCATCATGGACACATAATTCAACTTTGGTGCCACAACCATTTTAACAGTATTTATTTTGCCCCATAAAGTAAGATTAAGCAACCTCCATTTATCAAGATTATTATTTTGTTTTTGTAGTAGTGTCATCATTAATCTGCATGATATTCTGTAGTTCGTTGCTCAGTTTTATACCCAGGTATTTAATCCCTGATGGCACCCATTTTAACTTAAATGAAGTAATTGCAACAGGTGGACATAATCTGGATACAGGCATAGCCTCTGACTTCTGTCAATTAATATTTATAACCAGATATCTGTGAGAATATGTCAATTGTGTTCAAAACCAAAGGGATTGATGTGGCCGGTTCCCTAATCAGTAACAATATGTTGTCAGCATATAAAAACAGCTTTTGCTCTCTGGCCCCTCACATCACTCCTTTGCTTCCTGAATCAGCTCTGATTGCTGCTGCCAAGGGATCCAAATATGTAGTAAAAAGGAGAGGTGAGAGAGGACTACCCTGCTGGGTTCCCCTCGACAAATTAAAAAAGGAAGAGATCATACCATTTGTGAGGACTGCTGCTCTTGGATTGGAGTATAATACCTTAATCCACTTGATAAATCCAGGGCCAAAGCCACACTTTTCAAGGTTATATGTCAAAAAGCCCCACTCCACCCTATCGAATGCCTTTCTCTGCATCTAGGGAAAGGGCTGCCACCTGAGTATCCTCTTTTTGACTCAGCCACGTGATGTGAAGCAAACGTCTAAGATTGTCTGTGGAGGTTGTACTTTTTACAAATCCCACCTGATCTGTGTGAATAATATGAGGTAAACCCTTCTCCAGCCTTATGGCTAGTACTTTGGAAAGCACCTTACAATCAACTCCAATTAAACTGTTAGTTACAATTTGCAGAAAAAATAAATTGAACTTGTAATACAAAAATCATTTAGTTACAGTACACGTTTTCATAAAGAATAAAAAATAAAAATAAACAAATAAATAAATACACATCAGCCAATGGATAGAGAAGTGAAACAAATATCATATAAGTAACAAATAATCTGTATAAAAATTAGAAACAACATAAAAGTGCACAGCCAGAGTATCAGACAGAACATTTCAGTTAAATTAGTTATAAAGTTAAATTAGATAAGTATTGCATACGGGTTGAGATACTTACTGTAGTCAATTGGCGGGTGAAATGAGTGGTAAAAGTGATTATGGGTAAGAAGCGTGCGTTACGGTGCGTAACGTGACGTATCGTTGCCGTGGTAACCACTGAAAGTCTTCTGATTCATAAGAATAATTATTAATAATATTCGCTGCTATGACAGAAAATACATTTGAAAATAATGGCCTCGGGCCATTCTTTAAAACTACTCCATCTATAAATTGATAGTTATGTGGCGACCCTGTACTGTGTAAAGTTCCTGATCGTCCTGCTGATTGGTGCTCAAGGTGGTCAGTTAATCGTGGGGGGCGGCACCTGAGGGTTACCAGGGTAACAGTTATATAGGGGAAGTTTAGGCAGGTTTTTAGTCAGTCTTTTTTGTTTTTCCTTGTAGCATGTTCCAACCTGTGTTCCTGTGTGTTAGCAATAAGTGTTAGCATATTCTCCCGTTTCTGTTCCGTGTGTGTATGCTTGATTGAGTGTGTGTAGTTAGGGCGTGGGCAGTAGCCTATAGCTGCCTGAGTTTAGTTTAGCCTTAATAAAGTGTTGGAAATAACATCTGTGCCTCCGGCTCCTTCTGTATGTCGGACTGAGACGTTACAGTTATATCACAAACAATTTACTGTTATTTAGACAACAAAAATGGAACAAATTCACTATAATACATTATAAATGGAGGACGTTTAGTAAACTAGAAAACAACATTTACCGCGCCCACTGTGTGACGTTGTTGAACCAGGGAATCCGTATGTCCACCACGACAAATGAGCCTCATTGACTTTGTATGGGTGTTGTTTCCGTGGTGCCGACACGTAATTTCAACACATTCCGGGCCACCACCCCGTAAATCGGGGTTAAGGGGTCGTGTTCATTTCACGTATTTCTGGGAGATCAGGTTGGCTGCGCCACTTGGGAGCTCTTGCTGCCACTTGTTGTCAAAGTCGTTTGGACCAGCGTGTTACAGAATTCTCATTTCTAACAGTATTTTATGATAGATAGCCCCTATGAATCCTTGTATACCACCCGAAAATAACAACAAACGTTTTCATATCAAAGACTGTCGCCCCCGGACATATTTCATATATCATTGTTCAGCCAAGTCCTTTTCTTGTAGCCTGTGCAGCAAGCAGCTAATGCAGTAAACCTGATAATTTACCCATTGATTCCTATCTCATTAGTTTGTGATGGAGGCTGATGGAGTCCCTCTCCTCTTTAACTGCATTTATGTTTGATATACAGTAAGCACCCTGCGGGGGGACAATAACTGCCAGTGGTTAAGGCAGTGATAGATTTCATCTTTGTAGTTTCATGCAGTTTTCAGATGTTGTGTTTTTCCCTCTCTCTCTCTCTCTCAGCTTCCTCTGTAGAGAATAGAATAGAGGATGTGAGTAAGCTTCACATTTTAGATCATCCTAATGGCTCATAATGGCTGAGTGAGAGCTATAAAGCTCAATAAAGACACAGGCTTACGCTAGGCTCAATGAATACTGCTGGTGTGACAATAGGTATGGCTGGCCTCATAGCAACAGTGCTGACACGTGCCTGGTATTATTGAAGCAAAGTCGAGTTCTGGAATATTGAGACTAGTGTCTGGTGCCCACAAGGCATTTAGAGATATGATTTGGTGAACCGTTTGTTTAGTAGTCAGATAACTTGCCTGTACTGTAGTATACTTGAAGAAGAAGAATACTGTATGATACATTGTCATTTTCAGATCACATTTCTGCTTTTAAATGATATATAACTGTCAAACACCAACATAAACACCAACATAATCTCAATACTGGGATTTGCCTTGGCTTCAATTGCACAAACATTTAAAAATGAAACAGGAAAAGATAAAACAAGTTAATTTTTGCAGAGTTTGTTTAAGTCTCGACAGGATAGGCTATCTTAAAATATCCTTGTATTTTCCCCTCTGTGACATTGGAGCCTGGGGGAGCTGGTGACAATGAGGAAGAAGTAAGCCTGTGGATGTTGTTCATCCACTGTTCTGAGAAAACTAACAGTATTAGGCCTACATTTACTTTACCATTATCACCATGAGTAGAAATCTGCCACTTAACTAGGTTTTGTATGTGATCCGACATGTTGGGGAGAAGTAGACTTACACTCAAGCTGCTTCACCAGGAACACACACACACACTCATCCCCATCCCTACTCCACACACACATCCGCCCACTCCCTCCCCTCTTGTTTCTGCTATCTAGTATAATGGGGAAGCAGATTAACATGTTGCTAATTACTAGTGTGGCTTAAAGGCAGAGCAACGGGCTGTATTCCACTCTCATTCCTTCGCAAATGGGCATTGTAGGCTTATTGTCTGAATACTTCTTTCTCTTTAGCAGCATCAGGAGAAAATACAGTCAAAATGAGGATATGTGTTATCCTCCATCGTTATCCATCGTTATCCTCACCAGCCGCAAGTTGTTTTGGCCTCTTTTCTCCTGTAAGTGCATCTCCAGTGCGTCTTTGTATAGGTTTTGAAATGATACACTACCTACATAGGCAAGATTATACACTACCTACATAGGCGTACAGAGGCCCATTATCAGCAACCGTCACGCATGGAATAGCCTTCATTTCTCAGAACAAGAATAGACTGACGAGTTTCATAAGAAAGCTCTTTGTTTCTGGCCATTTTGCGCCTGCAATCGAACCCACAAATGCTGATGCTCCAGATACTCTACTAGTCTAAAGAAGGCCAGTTTTATTGCTTCTTTAATCAGCACAACAGTTTTCAGCTGTGCTAACATAAATGCAAAAGGGTTTTCTAATGATCAATTAGCCTTTTAAAATGATAAACTTTGATTAGCTAACACAACGTGCCATTGGGACACAGGAGTGATGGTTGCTGATAATGGGCCTATGTAGATATTCCATAAAAATCTGCCGTTTCCAGTTACAATAGTCATTTACAACATTAACATCTACACTGTATTTCTGATCAATTTGATGTTATTTTAATGAACAAAAAAATGAGCTTTTCTTTTAAAAACAAGGAAAGTTCTAAGTGACCCCAAACTTTTGAATGGTAGTGTATCTTTGACTTGGTGCCTTCAGGAATAAACAGAGTTTATTCACACGTGAGGTTTTTATGTAAATGACACATTTATTATCAACAGTTGCCACATTTTCACATTGAATTGCATGTACTGTAGGTGTCACAAATATAAGTGTCACGTAAGTAGACATTTCTTATCAGTGGTGGCTTCATGGGATTCAATTTCACATACATATCAGCCTGGTATTTCATTTTACTTTTATGAAACACATTAGAGTAAGTAGCCATGTAATTACTCCTGAAATTGGCCATGCCAAATGTGATACCAGAGCAGAAATTTTCCACAAAAAGCTGTCAAACAAAGATTTTGTCAGCTTCTATGACAGCTTCTATTCAGTGCTATATTGCATGCTTCCTCATTTATTTTGGCTTGGAACTCAGTCTGGATCTTTATTTTGGCAGGGAACTCAGTCTGGATCTTTATTCTGGCAGGGAACTCAGTCTGGAGCTTTGTTTTGGCAGGGAACTCAGTCTGGATCTTTCCACTTATTAACCTAGATTGTGTGAAATCTTTGTCTGCATCTTTTGTGTGTGTTTTTCATTTTAAAAGTGTTGGGAACACCTTTCAAAATATAGTAAAGATGTGATGACTGGATGCTTGGAAAAAGCTTTTACGTCTGTGTGGAGAGGATGTACAGCACTGGTGGTCGGCGCCGTTTTTTTAAAAATGAGCGTGGCCTTATTTCTATTACAGCATACAGTGTATTGGATGACTGTCATTCATATTCCATATTCGACAAATTAATATATGTTTAGCTCCGTTTCATTTAGTTTACTAGCATTTAAGAAATGTTTTTCAACAGAATCAGTGAAATGAATACACCCCTGATTACACGCAAATATAGTTCACTTTCATAGCAGCCACATACAAACAGCATGATCACTTTGCCCTTTGCTTGTGGACTTCAGTGCACAACACATCAGCTGTCTGTGACCAGGCGAAAAAACCTTTCCAAGCGAAACCTTTATATCATAACCGCTAACCGCTACACACAGCCTACATCATTGTCACCATATTATCTAACGTCATAGTCAACCTAGCTAATATAACTCAAGCATTTTTAAACCAACTACAATCATAAAGTACAGTGTAGTCAGCAATCAGTTTAGCAGTTACACCGGCAGGCCCCGGTGGCAATAAATTAATAAAACCAAACGCTTACCTTGACTTGGAAGAGTTCCAGTGTTGGATAGCCATAGCCAGCTAGATAACATACTGTAGCATCCCTCTCTGTTAGAGCTGTATGTATGAGTTGGCTAAACTAGCTAGCTAGCTAAACGAAATTGAATAAATACTATGAAATATAGCTAGCTCTCTGTCTCCCTCTTTCTCTTGCTTCTCCATTTTTGAAGAAATGTATTTCTTCAAAAGTTTTCAACTATTGTCTTCCTCTCTCTTTGAGTCAACTACTCACCACATTTTATACTCTGCAGTGCTAGCTAGCTGTAGCTTACGCTTTCAGTCCTAGATTAATTCTCTGATCCTTTGATTGGGTGGACAACATGTCAGTTCATGCTGCAAGAGCTCTGATAGGTGGTCATAATTACTGTGTAAGGCTATGGAAGGGGGTGAGAACCAGGAGCTTCTTAGGTTTTGTATTGAAGTTAATGTGCCCGGAGGAGGACAGAAACTAGCTGTCCTCTGGCCATACCATGGAGTTACCCTACAGAGTGTTGTTGAAGCTACTGTAGACCTTCATTGCAAAACAGTGTGAATATATTTAGTATAGTTTTATTAAATTGATAGCTATTATTAGTTTTTATGAAATTCACTTAGGAGCCTCCACTCATGTACAGTGTATATTAGGGATGTAATTCGATTAGTTCTACTCTGATTCCAAACACTTATTGCTGATTCATGTGTTCACATAATGTTTTTGCATGGTGCACACCTCTATCAACGTTGCAGAGGGAAAATAATATATTAATAATAATATTTCATATTTTTTTTGAAATGACAAATCAGATTCCGATCTTACGATGTTGGTTAGGGGACAGTTAGGGGTACGTTGTTACTCACTTTGACATATGTCAGTTTACTTTTAGTACTGTGTCCAGCGTGCATACTGATGTTTTTTAAGGTGCGTAATGATGATTACTTTTCTCATTACACTTAAAGCAGTGGGTATACTTTCCCAGCATTATAACCTACCTGCAGCTGTTTGTAGCTAGATGCTAATGATTGACTGGGCAATACAACAAATTCAAATAACAATGATATTTTATTTATTTTAATTACTCTTTTAATTGTACCAGGGGAAATACAAGAGCCTTTTATGAATTATAATTTGAGGACACAACATTTTTGTCCTCTTGGCAGCTGTTACAGCAGCTTTTTTTTTCTAGGTCACTGAGACACTACAGCAGGATGCCAATCTCTAGTGACATCTCCCATGCACTCTGAAGGTGACCATATCCCTGAAAAATGGCCAAATCTCCACAACTCTTTCTCTGACTTTGTATTCTCTCAGTGTGTTTAAAGCCATTGTACATTATGTTGAAATGAAATGGACAATCAGGAATGCATACTACGAAGAAATCCTGGCAAGAAAATACATACAGTTAAAAAAACATTGTGGGTTTTAACTGTTTTCATTGTGAAGTTTATCAGCAGAAAATAGCAAATTCTCTGCCTTTCTGTTTATTTGAGTACAGGTCACTGAGCTGTGTTATACTGATGCTGTTACATTCATGGAACGGCTGTTGAATTCTTATAACATGCATCGCTATAGTATTTCAGGGTCACGCAACAAAATCCAGCTGTCTGTTTACAAATTCAAGAGCAAAGGACATAACAGCAGCAAACACAATCTTTCAACATCCACCATGTCTTTTCATCTATATTTCACTCCCCACTGTATACCACCTACTCCCTATGACAACAGTCTCTATTGAGGTCAGCGTTTATATACATTTGATTTGTACATTAATGTGTTCTAATCACGATAAGCTCCACAACACATTGTGAATAACGATGAGTCTGTGGCCCAGTCCCTGGAAAGCATAGCCAGTCTTCTAACCATCTTGGCCCCACCACTAGCTGTGTTCTAGTGGTGAGCAAGGACATTATTGGATGCTGGGAACTTGGCATTAAGAGAGTGGGGTGATTTAAGCTGAATGTGAGTCCAAAAATGCCTTTGTTCCTCACAGTATGTCCTTACTGGGTTGGAGACAGGCACACAAACAGACTGCTTGTCGTTCCCTAGCTCTACAGCCAGTACATTTGTGTAGCAGAGGAGACTTGAGGAATTAAAACTGAATGTCTCAGAGAGAATGTCTGTTGTCTCCTTGACCAACAGATTCCCTTTTAGGTGTAGGCCCGCCTCAGTACTTTGCTTGTGGACAATTTTTACCTCCCTAAAGCAGGGGTTCTTAAACTTTTTCAGCCTGGGTACCAAATTAGACATTCTGTGTTTTCCTTGGACCCAAGCTTAGGAATATATGCAATTATATGTAAATATTGGTACATTTCATTGCCCTTATATTGCTGTTAAAATACAATACATTTTTTATTCTGAATAAACTGATTGATCACATCGCATAGATGTGATCGCTTCCTTCTGTAGATGAGTAACCCAGAACTGTGTGTGTGTGTGTGTGTTTATTCCAGTTCAGAATAAAATTATTACTTGTATTTTTAACAGCAACAGTTCCAACCTAGATTGTTTTCAACAATAATTCCTACAGTAAGATGTACAGTAGGCCTGATAATTTTTCATCTTCATCTGTACTGTTTCTTAGTAGCTAGCTAGCTTGCTTTGGCTAACGTTAGCTGTTAGCTGTGTAACGTCACAAGGCCAGGGGATTGTTTGAAAGAGAAACTCACATCTACTACTATGAGAGATAGTACTCCCTTATTTCTGCTTATCATGACCTGTTATATAATGACAACAATGCCTTGCTAGGTGACTTACTTTTCCACTGTTGAAGCACTGTTTCCTGAATCATTGTGCCCTGTTCTGAAATAACTCTCTGGGTTTACCGTCATGTTGGGGATGTTTGGTCAGGACGTGTCGTTTTATTAACTTGTTCATTTTGAAAGACTCATTACTAAGTACTTCCCCGCACAAAACACTTTGTGGGCGCTCCTCGTTATTTGTCAAAGTTTATATGAAAGAGACAGAAAGTCTTCACTGTATTTGCGTTTCATGACGATTAAGCTCAGTCAGAACTTGTGTCTAGCATGAGTTCATTTCATGACAGCGGTGAGTCTAGCATTGGTCCATTTCATGACAGCGGTGAGTGATGTCGAGTGGGAGTAACAAGTCAGTGTCTTGAACGACAGCGCTGCAGCCTGTGGCTCACGGAGTGATCTTCAAGAAAACTGCTGAAAAAAGATCCGGTAAGTCGTGAAGCACACAGGGCATCTCCCTAAACCTCTCCCACTCACTCAGCTGCCAAACTGAGCAGAGACCGCTGCTAAGCAGAAAGCGCACTGAACCGAGAGTGCAGTTGTACTTGCCCAAATCAATACCAGTAATTAATGAAACAATTAAACATTTACGTCGCAACCCACCATTAACAGGTTCGCGCCCTCCATACTTTAAGAAACGCTGCCCTAAAGGAAAGGCTAATTCTGCTTGTGTCAAAAGTACTTTCATCAATCCACTAGTTCTATATTTATTTCCTTCTTTTAATCTATAATAAATTAACATGAATAATGTTGGAGCGTAATGGCTGCCGTGGAGCCATATAGGCTTCTTCATCTATTGCCAGGACTTAGGGTATAGTACAGTTGGTTGTTTCCACTAGGAAGCTGCAGAAGTCCCTGTGGAGACTGATTTCATCACAAGGTGACAGACAGGCTTCTTTTGAACAGGGATATAAGGGACCACTGGGCTTGTCCATAAATGTCCCCAATGCCACCACCTGTGCCCAGGTCTATGTGACAGATGGAGCGACAGGTGTCTCGCAGCAGCTCACAGGTGACGGCTAGAAGCCTAATGGGCTCCTCTCCTCCATCCTCCTCCACACAGCCTCATCCTGCTGGGGAACACAGACACAGCAACTCAAGGACGTATTGGGCTGTGCAGCGGGTGCCACTGCCATGGGTAGGAATTAGGAAATAGGAATTTGTCTAAGATGCATCAATATTACCGTGCATTCAGTCTGTATTCGCCCAAGATAAACTCAAGGAGGGTTCTAATGTGTAGCCTATTTAGTGTGCATATTTCGGGATTGCCAAATTAATCGTAACCTGAGAAAGTTTAATCTATATTTAATGCAGTTAGATGACTCTGCACTGTCATGGTTATAGTAATCACTGAAACATGTTGCCTGTTGGCGCTCCAGCCTAGCGTTCATGACTTCTTTGTATTCCTTTAGGGCCGACATAATCATTTGCATCAACACACTTGTTTGTGAGTAATCTTGATGCATCACTACCATGCATCTCTTCAATACAAAAATCCAATATCCTCGACCATCGCCCTGGCTCTCATTCTCCTATTCACAAAGGGAAATATTTTTTTTAATCAACTCAAGCGGAATTATGTATCTTCTTTTGCATTTACGTATAAGTGAAGCATCTGTATTTAGATGTACCTCTATAGCCTCTCAAATTTAATTATATCTTATTATTCTCCCTTGAAATGATTGCCCTTATAAAGAAACAAGCTTATGTGATTAAAGTGGTTTGGTAAGGGGTGGTGTCCTCTCAGGCTTTGTAAAGAAATTGTGTTATTCCCAGCTCCAGACCTGTGTTTGTGTCTCATGGTTCAAGCCTAAATTCTTTCACCATTGATTATTGTTGCGGAAAGCAAACCATGCATCTGCTCATATGAAGATTGTTCAATTCATACGTTATCATCCCACCAGCCTTCTAACATAATTAGTTTCATAAAGAGGTGGAGACATAATCTCTCATTATCCCTTTTCTAACCAGAACGATTTAGATTGACCAAAGATGTCTCTTTATAATTGCAAACCCTAGAAGAGTATTATTCCTTACTTTACTATGTATGGCAAAAGCAACACATTCATTACTATGCTTGTTTTCATGGGTCCATAAATTTACATTCCACACGTTTTGTTAGCGTAAAGTAATTGGCATGAATGAAATCCCTATTTTAGTTTACATGCACTGCATCATTTCTGTTGGGATAGTATTTGCCAATGTGGTGAAAAAAGAAATCAAGCACTGTTTGCAACAATTATAAGTGCCTCATGAAAACATTGTGCGTACCCAGGGGTACGGGTAATGCCGTCAGGGGTACGCTAAATGAAAATGCTATTCACATTTTCAAACAGTCCATTTAGATTTTCCAACGGGGTTATACATTTGGGTGATGTTTTTTTCCTCGCCTGAGTAGCCTCGTTTCACTACCAAAAATAAAATTAAACCATTCAGCGAAATAACAACACAATGTCAAATACAGGTACACTGTATTTGGGGTCACTTAGAAATGTCCTTGTTTTTTAAAGAAAAGCTAATTTTTGGACCATCAAATTGATCAGAAATACAGTGTAGTTGTTAATATTGTAAAATGACTATCGTAGCTAGAAATGGCTGATTTTTGTTATGGAATATCTACAAAGGTGTACAGAGGCCCATTATCACGTTGTGTTTATAATTTTAAAAGGCTAATTGATCATTAGAAACCCCTTTTGCAATTATGTTAGCACAGCTGAAAACTGTTGTGCTGTTTAATGAAGGAAGACAACTGGCCTTCTTTAGACTAGTTGAGTATCTGGAGCATTAGCATTTGTGGGTTCGATTACAGTCTCAAAATGTCCAGAAACAAATAACTTTTTTCAGAAACTCGTCAGTCTATTCTTGTTCTGAGAAATGAAGGCTATTCCATGCGAGAAATTGCCAAGAAACTTAAGATCTCGTAGAACGCTGTCTACTACTCCCTTCACAGAACTGCGCAAACTGTCTCTAACCCTAATAGAAAGAGGAGTGGGAGGCCCCGGTGCACAACTGAGCAAGAGGACAAGTACATTAGAGTGTCTAGTTTGAGAAACAGACGCCTCACAAGTCCTCAACTGACAGATTCATTAAATAGTACCCGCAAAACACCAGTCTCAACGTCAACAGTGAAGAGGCGACTCTGGGATGCTGGCTTTCTAGGCAGAGTTGCAAAGAAAAAGCCATATCTCAGACTGGCCAATAAAAATAAAATATTAAGATGGGCAAAAGAACACAGACACTGGAAAGAGGAATATAAGGCTTTCTTTACTGACTATAATTTTCACTTGTCTGACTGCTTGCATGATGACGAGTTTCTCACACGACTGGCCTATCTGGGTGAATCTAGGATTACAGGGACTCTCCACAACTATATTCAATGTGCGGGACAAAATTGAGGTTATGATTAAGAAGTTGGAGCTCTTCTCTGTCTGCATTAACAAGGACAACACAGAGGCCTTTCCATCATTGTATGATTTTTTTGTGTGCAAATGAACAAGCTTACGGACAATGTCAAATGTGATATTGCGAGACTTCCGGCAACGATGTGGCGAGGAGTAGCAGATAACTAAAGAGGCTGTGTAGCTCTATATTTTAACGAATTTTTCAATGCCTAGTTACACATTTTGTTAACTACTTCTCCAAAATATCGGTTACATGTAAAAACGACTTAGAAACGCACAAAAGCAGACACTTGACGAAAAACACGAAAATGTTGTCTCTACCTACAGCAGCTGCTAGCAAGGAAAATAGCGGGGAGAAGAACAGCCTGATGACCCGGTACTAAATGAGATTCGCAGTGGGTGCACTGAAAACACTCGACAACCAAGTTACACACGCAGAAGAGAGGATATCAACCTTGGAGGACAAGAACACCCGCCTAAACGACACTGTTGAAAAAATGGAGGCTGTGATCGGAAAACTCGAAGAACGACTTCAGTACTAGGAAAATTACAGTCGGAGAAACACACTTCGGATCAGAGGGTTTCCCGAAATCTACATAAATACGGTTGAAAATGATGCTCCTAGGGTGGCAGACAGATGGGTGGGAAGTGCTTACCATAATACATTCAACCAAAAAAAAAGAGGTCTCTATTCTCTTTTCCAAATGTATACATGTTCAAGTGGACAAAGAGTTTAAGGACAAAGAGGGGCAAATCTTGATTTTACTTGTAAAGATTTCAGGACAAAATAGAATTTTGGGAAATATCTATGCTCCAAATGAGGAGGACCCAGACTTCTTCCTTCAACTTAACAAAATAATACTGGATTTCAGTTATTCTCCTCCGGTACCAGGGGGGGATTATAAATCAGGTCCCTGATGCTTTTTTAGATAAATCCAAAACTAGTAAAACCAGGACCTCAAACTCAGGAAGCAATTAAAACACGTTATGATATAAGCTGCTGGTCTTTATGATATGTGGAGATTGATCAATCCAACTGCTTGTGATTACACATTATTTTCAAATAGGCACACTGTTTATTCACGCATTGACTACTTTCTGATCGCACACTCTCTCATAGATAAAGTGGGTGCTTGCAGTGTGGGCACGATAGCTATGACAGATCACGCACCCATTGATCTGCCTGTTGGAATAGGAGAAGAAAGAGAAACATGTAAATATTGGCGAATGAACACCAGCCTCTTACAGGACAAGGCGAATGAACACCAGCCTCGTACAGGACAAGGCGAATGAACACCAGCCTCTTACAGGACAAGGTGAATGAACACCAGCCTCTTACAGGACAAGGCGTTTTGTGAATTCCTTAAAACACACATTCCGATATTCTTTGAAACAAACAACAATAGTGCAAAACAGGTACATGTCTGGGAAGAGTACAAATACAACGATCAGCTACTATTAAGAAATTTGATCAACTGAAAATGTATAAACTTGAAACAGAGCAGCAGGTAGCCTAGCGTTTAGAGTGTTGGGCCAGAAACCGAAAGGTCGCTGGTTTGAATACCCGAGCCGACGAGGTGAAAGACCTGTTGATGTGTCCTTGAGAAAGGCACTTAATTTGCTCCAGTGGCTGACCCTGTAGGTAGGCTGTCATTGTAAATAAGAATGTATTCTCAACTGACTTTCCTAGTTAAATAAAAATAAAAAATGCTGGAATATTGGTCCAATCCTAACAATATCTCTCTGGTAAATTTGATGAAAACCAAATACGAGCTGAATACTCCCTGTACAGGCAGAAGCAGAGATGGTATGAGTCAGGCGATAAGGCGGGAAAATTGTTGGCCAGTCAATTGAAATCTAGAGAAACAGATTGTCAAGTAGGTAGAATCAGAAATAAGACAGGCAAGCTGATTACCAATCATAAAGAAATAAACAAAATATTGAGACTTCTATCAAGAACTTTATACTTCAGACGGTCCTTTAGATATGCAGAAAGCAGAGGAATTCTTTCAGAACTTGAACCTTCCTAAACTAACAGAGTAAGATAGGAATTGTCTCGACTGCCCGACTTACTTTGGAAGAATTGACTGAAACTATAAGACAAGCACCCAGTGGTAAAACTCCAGGGTTGGATGGGATACCCAGTGATTTCTATAAAAGGTTTGCAGAGCAGCTTAGCCCAGAAATATTGAAAACATTTAACATATCGATTGACACAGGTGAGCTCCCACCTTCTATGAGTGATGCAGTAATCCCCCTAATCCTCAAAAAGGGAAAGGATCCACATGAGTGTGGGAGCTACCGTCCAATTTCTTTGATAAATTGTGATGGAAAATTGTTTACAAAACTTCTGGCTATAAAGGTGAATCATATCATTAAGAAAATCATATATCCAGACCAGGTGGGCTTTATGAAAGGCAGAACTTCATCTGATAATCTTAGACGCCTATTGCATGTAATCTGGAAGGTGAAAGATTTGGATACTTCCGTGGCAGCCTTATCCCTAGACGCAGAGAAAGCCTTTGATAGGGTGGGCTGGGACTACCTGCATTATACTATAAATACATTTGGATTTGGACAGGGCTTTCAGAATATTATTAAATTTATGTACAACGACCCCAAATCCATAGTAGTCACTAACGGACTACGATCATCTCCATTTTCTGTAGGACGAGGCACGAAACAAGGCAACTGTCTCTCTCCCCTTCTATTTATTATAGCATTAGAACCATTAGCCGAATCCATTAGGCTGCATCAGTCAATCAAAGGGGTTAATATGGGAGGTAGGGAGAATAAACTACTGACGTCTGATGCAGACGACCTACTACTATTAATGTCAGACCCCCAACTCTCCTTACCGCCTTTACTGGACCTTGTAAATGCATTTTCAGAGATATCGGGCTATAAAGTAAAATGGATTTAAGACTGAGACTCTCTCCAATACAACCCAACATTGCAGAGTTATATGCATACTTTCAAGCACACCCTTCTCATTAACCTGTGGTGAGTTATTCACAATCTTTGATGAACAAATAAGGTTTTATATGTAAGATGGCTAAATAAAGAGCAAAATGATTGATTATTATTATGTTATTAATGGTCCTATAAGAGCTCTTTGTCTCTTCCCAGGAGCCGGTTGTGACAAACTCACACTCATTCTTATGTTTAATAAATGTATTGTATAGTGTGTGTGTGTCAGGCTTACAATGGTGGCAAAAAACAGCATTTGAGAGTGAGCTGACCCTGGTGCTTGGAGGGGGGTACGCAGCTGGAGGTTGAATGTTTGAAGGGGTACTGGACTATAAAAAGTTTGTGAACCACTGTTGTAGACGTTCCCAATCAATACACTCGATAGAGGTCAGTTTTATTTAGAGCAGAAAACATATTTATTTCACTTTCTTTCCACAAGGTGATTTTCAACAGAAGCTCTGGTGTATAAAGTGCAATCATCGTAACACTAGGGGATTATAGTTTTACACCACTGATTTCAAACTACAGATCTGCTATTCTCGTACAAGGTTTCAGAAACCCTTGTCAGTAGTAACCCTTTCAAAGAATATGCTTAACTGAATGAAGAGTCATACTGTTCTCTTAAAACACCAGGGTGTTAGCTTACAGTACATTTGCAGTGAATAATACAATTAAATCTTTCACCATTTAATAGTATCATAAACCAAAACTCTTTTTGTAGATGAGAAAGACACAGATTTCCTTCAGTTTCAATATACACAAAGATCTAATACAGTATAGGCTAACCATGGTCCATTGGAAATCTAAGATGGCCTCTGGCTCTAGTGAGAAAAACATGAAAAGATACAGAAAATCAAACTGTCTGGTAACACAGAAAATACATTAGTTGTATAGTTTGTAGTCCTTTTAAAACATCAACTCAAGCAAATGTAACTTCGTAGTGGGAGTCAGTCGAGGTATGGTAAACGGCCATCTGACTAGCGAGGATAGCTCTTTGGCTCTTCAGATGGGGATATGGCCGAAATTGCCTCTGGGAAATATTTCTGTGTAGATGCACCAGAAAGCTACTCTACCATAAAGAGACATGATGGAAGAATCTTTTCAGTCATTATACCTCCTCTGTGCATGTTCTGTTCAAATGCATTCACATAATGGTATCTACAAAAACGTATTCACCCAGCGTTCTCACATACAGTAGCCCACTATTCCAATCACATTTCTGCACACTCAAGCTCACTTTGTTGTGTATTAAAGCATAATACAGCATTCATTTGTTTGACATTTGTGAAAAAAAACACAGTTGCTACTGTCAGACAGTATTTTATATCCAAGCAGGAAGACATTCAATTAAACCTGTTTCTATGTACCTGTTGTGAAGTGCATTTCAGTCCATAGTATCTGTCTCTCAGACTTATCTGTTGGGGTCCAGATTCCTTCAACCCACACATCTAGTTCTGACAAACACAGACTGCCCCCCTCTCCTCTCACACACACATAGATTACAAATGCACACACACACTGTGGGCAGCCCCAGCTATTCGCACCTTGACACTGAATGTTTGTTCTCAGGAGTTGACCTTCTAAACGTTGTAATTTTGTCAGTTTTGTGGGCAAGGGGTGATAGCCACGCGAGCCCAAATGGCTGTTGTCTCCCTCATGGAAAGTAATGGTTGCCAGCGTGATCTGGATTAAAACAGGAATGACACAAGGCGTTTGCTTACATACAGTTACAGCCCTATTCTAAAATTGATCAAATTGTTTTTTCACCTCATCAATCTACACATAATACTCAATAATGACAAAGAAAAACTCTTTTTTTTTTTATTTTGCAAATTGTCAGACCCTTTACTCAGTACCTTGTTGAAGCTGAAGCATCTTTGGCAGCGATTACAACCTAGAGTCTTCTTGAGTATGACGCTATAAGCTTGGCACACCTGTATTTGGGGAGTTTCTCCCATTCTTCTCTGCAGATCCTCTCAAGCTCTGTCAGGTTGGATGGGGGGCATCGCTGCACAGCTATTTTCAGGTCTCTCCAGAGATGTTCGACCGGGTTCAAGTCCGGGCCTGGACATTCAGAGACTTGTCCCGAAGCCACTCATGCGTTGTCTTGGCTGTGTGCTTAGAGTCATTGTCCTGTTGGAAGGTGAACCTTTGCCCTAGTCTGAGGTCCTGAGTGCTCTGGAGCAGGGTTTTTCTATCAAGGATCTCTCTGTACGTTGCGCCGTTCATCTTTCCCTCGATCCTGACTAGTGTCCCAGTCCCTGCCACTGAAAAACATCCCCACAGCATGATGCTGCCACCACCATGCTTCACCGTAGGGATGGTGCCAGGTTTCCTCCAGACGTGATGCTTGACATTCAGATCAAAGTGTTCAATCTTGATTTCATCAGACCAGAGAATCTTGTTTCTCATGGTCTGAGAGTCTTTAGGGGCCTTTTGGCAATCTCCAAGCGGGCTGTCATGTGCCTTTTAATGAAGAGTAGCTTCTGCCTGGCCACTCTACCATAAAGGCCTAATTGGTTGAGTGCTGTAGAGATGGTTGTCCTTCTGGAAGTTTTTTTCCATCTCCACAGAGGAACTCTGGAGCTCCGTCAGAGTGACCATCGGGTTCTTGGTCACCTCCCTGACCAAGCCCCTTCTCTCCCGATTGCTCATTTTGGCCGACCAGCTCTAGGAAGAGTCTTGGTGGTTCTTCCATTTAAGAAATATGGAAGCCACTGTGTTCTTGGTGACCTTTAATGCTGCAGAAATGTTTTAGTACCCTTCCCCCGATCTGTACCTCAACAAAATCCTGTCTCGGAGCTCTATGGACAATTCCTTCGACCTCATGGCTTGGTTTTTGCTCCGGCATGCACTGTCAACTGTGGGACCTTATATAGACAGTTGTGTGCCTTTACAAATCATATCCAATCAATTGAATTTACCACGTTGTAGAAACATCTCAAGGATGATATATGGAAACAGGATGCACTTATGTAAATAAGATATTTCTGTAATTTGTTTTGTAATAAATTTGAAAACATTTGATTAGAGGGACAATAGAGTGCTGAGTACCAGTCAGTTAGCAAGTCTGGTAGGCTACTAATGACCATCAGAGAAGCCTAATTACTGTGACTAAAGATCACGTGGAATTTGACTGCCGTACGTGACTCGTGACCTCCGGTGTGGCGGTAATACGGTCACCGTAACATCCCTAGTCACGCCTGATGTCAACATTAATTTCTCTATGTGATCAGTACAAAGAACAGAAGGTGTTTAAGAGAAAGTGCTTAAAGCAATCACATTGTTGAGGTTTTGTTTTTTGAGATACAACCCTACTGTATTAATAACTTAAGTGGTGGATGAGAATACATTTACAACAATTAAAACAATTACCTCATTTAAATTTACTATACAGAGCAATTAGCAGTAGTGGTGAGAGTACTCTAGGTACTGTATAGCTGTCTCTTTGAAAACCTGTATAAAGCCAGCAGAGAGCTCATAGATTGTCTTAATGGGCTCTGCTCAGAAAACCCACAGGATCAGTCTGGAAGACAGACTGCAGATGAAATGTTTGGAAAAAAATGGTTGTCTGTGTTCTGCAGTCTATGTTGTGGGGTCACCGCCCCCCTTCTAATGTCTGTCATTTTATGTTTTTTGTTTTGGGGAAAAATATGTTTTTGTTTTTTGATGCATTTCTTAGATCAAATGGGGCTTCAGTTTCCTGAAGCGTGTCAGGTCCAGACTTTGGGGAAAACGCCAGGCATCTCTATGTTTGTCTGGTGGCTATGGTCAGGGCGTGTTCGTGTTCGTGTTATACTACTGCTCAGTGCCTCGGGTCCTGCCTAAGAACCATGACAAAGCTAAGTTGTAGCTTAGACACTGTATTATGAATTTCACTTCGAAAGGGACTTGTCATTCTCTAGCCATGTGCTGTACTGAGACAAAGACCTACCAGCTAGAGATATGCCATAACAAATAGTTCCATACTGAAGTGCACTTTCTTCTTCATAGTGCACCAGTCTCTATGGCAGCTTGTATTTTGAAGCTGAGCTATGGCCTCTTTTTCAGACGGAGGTCCAACTCTCCTAATTACGAGTAGAAGGAGGATCTGCTGCTCTCGGCTTTCAAACAACTCTACTCTAGTCCTGGGTATCTAGACGGACTTCAGTATTATTAGGTGTGGAGTGTTTGATAGATGGACCATCTGGATAAGGCATGTTAGACAGTCAGTGCTGAGAGAAGGGCTGACTGGTTAGAACTGGATCTTACTGTATAGTGACATAGAAAGGTTTCCTATATTTCCCTGACGAAATATGTCTTCTTTGATTTGACACACTTTTTATTTGCCTCCAGCTGGATGGAATCGTGTAAACAAAAAAGTTCTTCCACATCCTTTGATCTGATTTTTAAAGCAAGTTCATTAAACTTTGAGATGTTATTGTTCATGTGAAATTACAAGTAAGGGTGTTGTGATCAATATCTCTGCACCTTGACTGCACTACTGCTCTGTACTAAATAGCACTAAAGTAGACCACTGAGCATTACGGCTTATAGTTGTGAGGAGTGGCGTGTCACAAATGCTTGTTGGCACAGTTGCCTGAAAAAGATCAAGTGCAATAGGGTGTAGCCTGTAGAGTATAGATAGATAGACAGACAGACAGACAGACAGACAGACAGACAGACAGACAGACAGACAGACAGACAGACAGATAGATAGAAAGATAGATAGATAGATAGATAGATAGACAGACAGATAGATAGATAGATTTCTTGACACTATTATCATTATTAGTTCACCATATTTCAGGAATACAGGAACACAGAGGGGTCAATTGTTATTTTAGTTCACTTTCCTTTACTTCAGAAGATTCCTTTTGAAAGCCTCTCTTTCTCCTCACTTCCTTGATCTTGACCATCTGCTCAGGAGTGAAAATGTCACGATAGCGGGAGCAGCAGGGGAGATGCAAGACGGCCTTAGTGTTTCTGTGTTCTCTGACAGGTCTGTACAGCAAGGGAGCTGTAGCAGACACCCTCGTATTTACTATAACAACATACAACTCTCATATTTGTCAGATACTGCCGGCTGACTGTTTTTCTGATGTAGAAGTAAATAATATGTGGGGGGGGGGGGAAACTGTTGGACAGGGATTTGTTGTGTATGGTTGACTGGACTAGTTTTCTTAGTAATAATAAAAACTATGTAATGTCCCTGAGGTAATGTGTGTTTTAATTAAGGAACTTCCCTAAGAAAATACAACTTCAAATAGTTTTCCTAAAGGCAGTTGTGCTACTTTCATATCTTTGGTGCCATCTTATTCCTGCTTTGTGGGATGAACCATTCTCTCAATAACTGATGGAAGTTTGTCTCATAATAATATTCCCTTGACAGACTTTTAACCTGAGGACTAGTTCCAGTCAGGCAAGGCAACAATGTTCAGTCCAGAAACGGTAGGGCATCCAGATGTATAAAATCTGTTATCCAACCTCTCCTAGTATAGTATGGTAGGGCCTATAGTCTGTGCGTAATGAAAGCATCCAGTATCTGACTAATCTTGCAGAAGAAAAGCAATTGTGTTAATTTCAATAGGAAATGGGTGGACCTCTCCTCTACCAGGGCAGTCATACTCTATGTAAACTTGGGAGGGCCACTGCTGCTTTCTGAAGCTAAGAGTGATGTATTATGGCTGTTATAGGCACAGTTAAATTATGGAATGCTCTATTCCACCCAGTTCCATCTTATCGTCTCAATAGGTTACATAAGGATTAGTCAAGGCAGGTTCACTGATTTTGACGGTGCATTGTTTCCGTACTGCTCTCTCACACACCAAACATGCCAATACCCATTTCTATGAATATTTATAATAACAGGTTGGGAATGCTATCAAATGCAAATTGACAGTATTCAATCGTTGCTGCATAATTGTCATCCTTTGTTCATTTTGAGTTGATCAATTATTGGTACAGACCCGATAATGGCTGTTTGATGAAAAGCCATTCGGCGAGGCTATGACAGGAATCGCTTCAAAGCTTCGGTGATTGATCATTCCGGCCAGTGAAATAAAAGCGGAAGTTGGTATTTGGGATTGCCGATGGTAAATGTGTGGGAATCAGCGTGGAGATAGAAGGTGCGTCTGAAATGGTACCCTATTCCTTATATAGTGCACTACTTTTCACCATAGAGGTCTAGCCAAAATTTGTGCTCTGTATAGGGGATAAGGTGCCATTTCAGACACAGCCAGAGAGAGCGAGGCCCGGCACAGGACAGTGCCTTATCCATCGGGGTAGCTTCATCTCTGCACTGCTTGGAACTGACTCTGTGCTTCCAATTAATAGCCCTCCTCCTCCCAACGATGGATACTCCATCACAGCGCTCACGGACGCTTCACAGATTCATATATTACCTGTCGGTCCACGACTTGCATACTGTACATCCTCGTCCATGGTGGTGAATGGAGAGGCAGGATGTGCAGAGGTGCCCATTTTTATTTTTTATTTTTATTTCACCTTTATTTAACCAGGTAGGCCAGTTGAGAACAAGTTCTCATTTGCAACTGCGACCTGGCCAAGATAAAGAAAAGCAGTGCGACAAAAAAACAACAACACAGAGTTACACGGGATAAACAAACGTACAGTCAATAACACTATAGAAGATCTATATACAGTGAGTGCAAATGTAGTTAGATTAGGCAGGTAGGACAATAAATAGGCCATAGTGGAGAAATAGTTACAATTTAGAATTAATACTGGAGTGATAGATGTGCAAATTATGATGTTCAAATAGAGATACTGGAGTGCAAAATTAGCAAAAATAATAAATATGGGGATGAGGTAGTAGGGTGGGCTATTTACAGAAGGGCTATATACAGGTGCAGTGATCGATAAGCAGACCATCTCTTCCTCAGGGGTAAGACTGCTTCAACACTTGCTTTCCCTGTCCTTTCAAGTACACGAGAAGGACTGTGTGTCCTGTCCTGAAATTCAAATGTGTCCTTGTGTCCTAATGTATGTCTGGAACACACTTATTGATCACATGACCAAGACCACCAATATGGCGAGGGGCTTCCTAGTATGGATTCTGCATACCCACAAAGCTGGCTAAGACTTCCTAATATGGATGCTGTATACCCACCAAGCTGGCTAACATAGTTCTTAGTTTTGATAGTGTGCATTGTCTCCAGAAAGGAATGCCGCACACTGGTGATCAAAGTCCATCTTCTCACTAACAGACCACCTTGTAGAAGGGGTCTGCTTCCCTTTGTTGGGCAACATAATGGTGTTTGACATCGTGTCTTCTTGTGGTTGCTGTGTCTTCTTTGGTCAGGTGGTGCACTTCACAGGAAATAATGTCCCGATTTGAGCTGCAATGACAAAGCCATTAAGCCTGCCTGACACAGAACACCTATACTGGGGCTTCGTCTCTGGGAATAGCAGGCCTAAATTAGCATAGTGAATTAATTTAAAGTACAGCTTAAGCCCGTCTCCCCACACTTTCCTTCTGTAATATGTCACCTGATTACAAAATTAGCATGGACCACACATCCTTATTGGATGATAATTTGAGCTGCATCGTTTTCACCCATGATTATTTAATTTAGGTATACTATCTTAGGTAGGGCTGTGCTGTAAACCCTATTTTACGATACCGGTATTGATGCAGGGACCTGTTTGGGTTTTTACTTTACCTTCTATGACGATGTTTTTATAGTTTACTTCACTACTTGAGTCATCTCTATCCACTCTCTCTCGCCATGCAGCTTTCCACACAGACCTAGCCCCGCACCCTGCCACTCAAGGAGTGCATTTGTTGTTCACACTTGTGGTCTGTTTCTTAATATAAATCCACTAGCGTTCTGTAATTACATTATTAGTTTGTGTTTCTTACACCTGCAAACAGCTAGTTTGTATTTTCTTTGCGAGTTGGGTATAAATCTTAATAGCCGCTAGTTGTTAGCCACTAATGCTAATCGCTAACACTAATCGCTAGCTAGATAATAAATGTACTGAGTCAGCGCAAACATAATTGGCTAATCAGCCTGATAATACCAATATTGGTGTAGACCTAAATCAGCATGTTGTTTGTGCAACAGTATCTTCTAAATAAAGTAGGAATACGCAAAGCTACATTCAAGGTAGCTAAAGATTATAGGGTCCCCTAGGAAACACATATCAACACATCAACAGTTCATTTTCATTTGTTGTCATGTCAAACAACACTGTGTTCAAAGTGCCCACTATTATATTCTAACGATAGAATTAGATTAATCCTTCTTTTTCCATGATTCCAACAGTTCACCCAAGTGTTTTGCTCTACAGTACAGTACTTTTTGCACATTTTGTTACTTTACAGCCTTATTCTAAAATTGGTTAAATATACAAAAATCCTCAATCTAATGACAATACCCCATAATTACAAAAACAGGTTTTTTGAAATTATTTACATTAAGTATTCATAACCTTTGCAATGAGACTCAATTGAGCTCAGGTGCATCCTGTTTCCATTGATTATCCTTGAGATGTTTCTACAACTTGATTGAAGTCCACCTGTGGTAAATTCAATTGTTTGGAAATGATTTGGAAAGGCACAGACCTGTCTATATAAGGTCCCACAGTTGACAGTGCATGTCAGAGGAAAAGCCATGAGGTCGAAGTAATTGTCCGTAGAGCTCAGAGACAGGATTATGTCGAGGCACAGCTCTGGAGAAGGGTACCAAAACATTTCTACAGCATTGTAGGTCCCCAAGAACACAGTGGCTTCCATCATTCTTAAATGGAAGAGGTTTGGAACCAGCAAGACTATTCCTAGAGCTGGCCACCTGGCGAAACTGAGCTTTCGGGGGAGAAGGGCCTTGGTCAGGGAGATGACCAAGAACTTGATGGTCACTCTGACAGAGCTCCAGAGGTTCTCTGTGGAGATGGGAGAACCTTCCAGGAGGTCAACCATCTCTGCAGCACTCCACCAATCAGGCCTTTATTGTAGAGTGGCCAAACGGAAGCCACTCTTCAGTAAAAGGCACATGACAGCCCGCTTGAAGTTGTCTAAAAGGCACCTAAAGACTCTCATACCATGAAAAACAAGATGATCTGGTCTGATGAAACCAAGATTGAACTTTTTGGCCTGAATGCCAAGCGTCACGTCTGGAGGAAACCTGGCACCATCCCTAGGGTTAAGCATGGCGGTGGCAGTATCATGCTGTGACAGGGACTGGGAGACTAGTCAGGATCGAGGGAAAGATGAATGGAGCAAAGTACAGAGAGAACCTTGATGGAAACCTGCTCCAAAGGTTCACCTTCCAACAGGACAACGACCCTAAGTACACAGCCAAGACAACGCAGGAGTGGCTTCAGGACAAGTCTCTGAATGCCTTTGAGTGGCCCAGCCAGAGCCCGGACTTCATCCCGATCGAACATCTCTGGAGAGACCTGTTTTTGCTTTGTCATTATGGGGGGGGGGGTGATTTAATCCAATTATTTAATTTAGAAGGCTAAAATCACATTGCTGTCTTCACAAAAGTATTATCATACTTAATCATATATTTTATACAACATTTAGATGCAAAACTGACAACTAGAGTGTAGGGTTCTGGCTATCTTCAAAAATTTGCCAATCCGGCACCTTTAATTTTCACCCAGGGGAGAGAGTCATGACAGTGAATAAGATGTATTTCATGCACCCTTATGCTAATACAGACTTGTGAGGTACAAACTGTATATTGGATATACTATACCATAGCCTCATACATCATGGATACCACATTATTATGTGTTTGTAATGTTATTTATTGTATTACTGGTAAGAAATTATGTGCGTGTGTGCGTGTATGATATTTAGATATCAGCATGCAGTATAGGAGTGAGTCAGTATTTTTGTATGGCATTTAGAATGTATTGTTTTAGATTAGGACCAACTGAAAGGGCATCCAAGGAGATTATGAGACCTTGGAGACTTGATTAGCTTCTGTAACTCTCTCTCACTGGCATTGTAATCAGAACACTGTCTCCCCCACTAGTGCAATTATATAAATAACATGTTCTTTTTACCCGTTGGGATTTTGGCAATGATATTTCTGTACCTCCTGTGATATACTGTGTGTTTCTTCATCTTGAAGCACCACTGCAGTATTTTATTTCATCCACTGTATAACTCCATTTTAAGAAGAACACTAAGATTAACGTTTCATTTTGATAGTGATCACTTGTTCTTATAGGTTTTTATGTACATACAGTATTGTGTTTTTGTAATACAGTATTGTGTTTTTTGTAATACAGTATTGTGTTTTTGTAATACAGTATTGTGTTTTTGTAATACAGTATTGTGTTCTATTTGAGGATTTGTGTTTCTTTCTCCCCCATTAATTACTATTATTTTGTTAATAACATTCCTTTTGAAAAGGTTGATTTGTATAAAACAGTGGGTGGATGGCAGCCCCTATCAGGGTTCAGCCCAGCCTTCCACCAACTCAACTCAATTAGAAAATTGCCCCTAACAGCTGGTCCAAGAATGTTTGCCAGAGGCAATCTGTAAAACAGGGCTTTTCTTGGCACAATATACAGTTACTAACTGTTCTATCTCTATAAATTCACCTCATCTTCTTCATTTCCCTGTTTGAACCAAAGTGATATTCAGATTGCACTCCAGGCTAGAAGATATTATTTATGCCTTTTTGTTTATGAGAACTCAAGGCAAAATCAGCAAAGGGTTAATGTTGGTCGGATATCTGAATTTCTCTTGAGGTCTCTGACCTCATACACATATTATTTTCACACGCTATATCGCTTGTGTATCTTGTTTTGTTCCTTGGAGAGAATTTAAGGGTCATATACTTCCAGAGTATTTTGCTTGTCTGTGTCTTGCCGCCATTGAAGGTAAGGTCATGGACAGATTTCATTGATTTGTAACGTCGTGTAGAATGTGAGTGAACATGACACTTATAGTATTACGTCTCAAACCAAGCTCTCCTCCATCTCCTCTGTTGCCAAGATGAACTTCATGTTAATCCCACAAAACATTGAAAACAATACATTTGTTTAAATCCACCATTTATAATCCAATTATATATAAAGTATTTTTTTCTCATTTACAAAGAGGAAGTGAAGACAAAAGTATTAGGAAAGGGAAAGGAAGAGCGCAGCATTTTGATGATCCCAATACACTTTCCTCTGGTGTGGGTTAAAGCACTAGGAGCCCTGGATTTACTCTGACTATCGCTAATACCGCTACCTATAATGCCGTAGTGAGATAAGATCAGATAGGATGAGATGAGATAATCCTGGTTGTCTCTGAGGACAAAATTGCAGGTCTACATACAAGGCTGCTATCTCAAAATGAACAATAACTTCAATTTACATTTTACTCACTACACATGTACAGCATAGACAAGTTTTTTTTTTCAGGAACCAGTGTAAGGATGACCTTTTCCATAGGGATAAGATAGGACAGTATGTCTTCAGACATCTGGTAAATATACTTAAAAAAAGATGTCAATCAAGTTTATCGGTTTCCAATCAACTTCACAGTTTCAACGGTTTCAGTGACCGCTGGCCCATCTAAATACAATCTTCCGGAACAGTGTTTAGTCTAACATCACTGTCATCTGCATGTCAAATGAATTTCAACTGTTTCAGCGACCGTCTGTGGTATCTGCTGGTATGTTGGTGGGCTTCATGTTGGTGAATGCTTCCATTTAGTCCCAGAGTTCAGTGTCTGGAAATAAGTCTTTGTGTCACGTATACGATTGACACACAGGCAATTACAATTCCAGCCTGCAGTGGTTCATTTCACCCAAGATGCAAGTGAGGTAGCCCCGCTTTTGGTGTGCATTGTAATGGTTGGATACGTCACCCTTGCAAGTATCACCAAGTGAAGGGTTTCAACCATAGAGTTATAATGAATTTACCAGATCATTTATGAATAACTCAATCTCTTGCTACTACTGTTACACCACTGCTGTTACTACAGCATTGACACTTTTAATAATAGTCATAATGATTCACCCGAACCGGCTCAGCTTGCGCGGCCTTACAGATGTAGGAACTTAATTTGATCACTCATCTTGCTGAGAACTTTCTTTAAAAAGGCTTCTAAAGTTTGTAATTTCCACTTAAAATTTTGTAACCAAAAATGTATGAGCCCTTCAAAAATGACAATTTAATTATAATCCACATACTAATTCTTATTTCTTGTTGCTGCAGGATTATTTTCCTGCTGTTGCAAACTGGCTCAAATTAAGATCCTACAACTTCCACAGGGCTTTTTTCTTCCTCTTAGTTAGTTTTCCCCACATGAAGCGTCTATTAGAGTGGAGCTGGGCTGACACATGGGCTGAGTCCCAGACTACACTACTCTCCCATGGCATGATAAAGAGCCTGTATGACAAACAGATTACAATAGTTCTAGAATTGGCCCGTGCTAATCTCCAGAGGGTAGATGAGTTGTAGTTCCAGTGTCAAGCCTGCATGGAAAACCATGATCAAATAATGTTTGTGCAGAAGATGACCACTGGCTATAGAAAATGAACCATACAGTAATTATAGAAGGATAAATAGCGGCGGACTGAATCGCTGTAATAAAGCCAGTAACAATAGCGCATCTGTCTGTTGGCAACACACATTTCATATAGCATATGAACACGTTCTTCGGTAGACATATTTCCAGGCAATGGGACTGATGCCAAGAAAATAAGATTTATTCAAGCTTTATGTAAAAAAAATGTATCATTAGTCTATGGGCGATGCAGAGTAGCATGGAAATGTTCTTTTTTTTAAATAGAAAATTAATTAGTTGTTGTCGGCTAGTGTGTTGGTCAACATCCAGGACTGTTATCAAACGACAAGCCTATCCTGCCTTCAACCAATGAGCCTGCTTTTAATAGCATGGGTGAAGTTAGTCCCGTGTAGCTCAGATGGTAGAGCATGGCGCTTCAACGCCAGGGTTGTGTGTTTGATTCCCACGGGGGACCAGTACGATAAATGTATGAACATGAATGCACTTCAAGTTGCTCTGGATAAGAGTGTCTGCTAAATGACTAAAATGTCAATGTAAGTTGCTTATCATTTATTCACCAACACTTTTAATAGGGTCCCCAAACAGGCATGCATAAATTAGCAATTATTTAGTTTTTAATTGCCCAACTGATAGTGGTCTCAATACATCTGAAAAAGCCTTTCACTGTTGGGACATCAGTAACAATCACATTAACATAACAGATTTGTTTGGGTCCATGTTTGCTTGACTGCCTCATTTCCTCGGGTTCTGGATGAGGCAGCTTCCTTTTCTTTGAGCCTTTAAGTTATTTACTCTTGTGAAATACAAGTCAACCCTTTTAGCGAGCCCTCCTGGCTATGGGAGTGTGTAATCGATAAGGCTATTACACCAGAAAATAGTACAACGTTATTAAATTCTCCTGCTCTCTCTGTGTTCTCTCTTCTGGGCCACAGAGCTTTATGTATGGGCTCTGTCCACTTGCCTTTTCTCCAAATCATGAACTACACACTTCCAAGGCTCCCTGATAAACACATCCTGGGTGAACACTGTGTTGCTCAGCAACTCACCGGGAAGTACAAACGTGCCAGCTGCCAAACTCGGGCTTGCATGAGTGACTGAGGTGGCACCATTCTAGTTGAGCAGTCATGTAAGCCATGATGTCTTTGGTCCCAAGACCCCAGTTGTTTGTCTTTTGTTTTTATTGCAGAAATGAATGTCTCAGAGATTCACAGGGTCTTGTGCACCACTAAATGTCAAAATGGTTTATAGAGAATAGTGTCCAAATGAAATCCTCTAATGTGATCATTAATCTCCCAATGCTCCGAGGGCGTCGATGTAACAAAGATAGAAATGTCAGGGCTACCCTGATCACAGGCAGACGGGTTATACACAGTGCATTCAAAAGTATTCAGACCCCTTCCCTTTTCCCACATTTTGTTACGTTACAGCCTTATTCTAAAATGTATTAAATTTAAAAAATGACCTCATCAAGCTACACACAATACCCCATAATGACGAAGCGAAAAATGGTTCTTGCAAATTTAAATAAAAAACAGAAATATCTTATTGACATAAATATTCAGACCCTTTGCGATAACACTCGAAATTGAGCTCCGGTGCATCCTGTTTCCATTGATCACCCTTGAGATGTTTCTTCTTGGAGGCCACCTGTGTTTAAAAACAATTGATTGGACAGGATTTGGAATGGCACACACCTGTCTATATCAGGTCCCACAGTAGATAGTGCATGTCAGAACAAAAACCAAGCCATCAGGTCGAAGGAATTGTCTGTAGAACTCAGAGACAGGATTGTGTCGAGGCACAGATCTGGGGAAGGGTACCAAAACATTTCTGCAGTATTGTAGGTCCCCAAGAACACAGTGGCCTCCATTATTCTTAAATGGATGAAGTTTTGAACCACCAATACGCTTCCTAGAGCTGCCCGCTCTGCCAAACTGAGCAATCAGGGGAGAAGGCCCTTGGTCAGGCAGGTGACCAAGAACCCAATGCTCTGACAGAGTTCCTTTGAGGAGGTCGGAGAACCTTCCAGGGGACAACCATTTCTGCAGCACCACCAATCAAGCCTTTATGGTAGAGTGGCCAGATAGAAGCCACTCCTCAGTAAAAGGCACATGACAGCCCACTTGGAGTTTGCCAAAAGGCACCTAAAAGACTCTCAGACCATGAGAAACAAGATTCTCTGGTCTGATGAAACCAAGATTGAACTGGCCTGAAGTATGGTGGTGGCAGCATCATTCTGTGGGGATGTTTTTCAGAAGCAGGATCTGGGAGACTAGTTAGGATTGAGGGAAGGATGAACAGAGCAAAGTACAGATAGATCCTTTATGAAAACCTGCTCTAGAGATGGTTCACCTTCCAACAGGACAACGACCCCAAGCACACAGCCAAGACAACGCAGGAGTGGCTTCGGGACCGATCTCTGAATGTCATTAAGTTGCCCAGCCAGAGCCCGGACTTGAACCCAATTTGAACATCTCTGGAGAGACCTGAAAATAGCTGTCCAACCTGCTCCCCATCCAACCTGACAGAAGTTGAGAGGATCTGCAAAGAAGAATGTGAGAAACTCCCCAAATACAGGTGTGCCAAGCTTGTAACATCATACCCAAGAAGACTGTAGGCTGTAATCACTGACGAAGGTTCTTCAACAAAGTACTTAAAAGGGTCTGAATACTTCTGTAACAGTGTTTTATAAAGATATAACGTTAGCCATGGAGAACTGCAAATATGTTGCTACTGTGCTCAATAACATTGCTGCCCTGAATTTCAGGCGCAAAAGGTCAGGACCTTCAACAAAGGTCAGTGGGAAAAAGAAGTGATGGACTACTTTCTGGAGGACGATCGTGCCGTGCTGACTCTCTCTGACTCCGAAAATGAATCAGACGATGAGGAAATCCCTGAGTTAGGTAAAAACATTTTCATTGAAGAAGACAGAGTAGAGTCTTCTGATGACAGCGATGGGGAACAAACGGTGATCAACAGTGTTGTTGTCACGGAAGAAGTTGACTGAGTTTTGAAATCAGTGGAATGTCTGGTAGAAGCAGCGTATGATAGGGAGATTAATATAATTCTGGCGTATTAAACACCTGTCTCCGGATTACATCTTCAAACTAAGGGCATTGGTGACCGAGAGGGAGAAAGATCTGATGATTATTATGGCATTGCACAACGGGCCTAGCATGCTGTACAAACAAAACGGAAACGACACAGGACGTCTTTTTTAATTAAAGGGGTTGCAGTCTGCCGCGAAAAATTCATCCATGTATATGGGTAAGAGTCTAGCTACAGTTTCAGATATTATGCCATTTCGCATCGCTAGCAATAGCCTAATTGTTAGCTAGCTACATGTCTAAACAAAAGACCCCACGTTAAAGCTTACTGTTAGCTAGCTAGCTGACGTTAGATGGCTGGCTTGCTAGCTAACATTACGTGTGAGATCGGTGACTGTGTAGCGCTGTTATCTCAGAATGCCATTTGCTAGTTATAGCCTAATGTTAGCTAACATTGAACCTATTTGGTTAACTTAAGCTAGCTATGATGGTTTGTATTGCTAGTACTCTATGGATTGGGGTTATTGTTAATTGTTTAGCTAGCTGGCTAGCTACATGTCTAAACAAAAGACTCCACGTTAACGTGTACTGTTAGCTAGCTAGCTGACGTTAGATGGCTGGCTTGCTAGCTAACATTACGTGTGGGATCTGTGTGTAGTGATGTTATCTCAGAATGCCATTTCACATTGCTTGTTATAGCCTAATGTTAGCTGACAGTATGTAGCTGATGACCCATCAAGTTAGCCAGGTGTGTCTGACGGTGATTACGGCTTTCTATTGTATAATCAGCTGCTGTGCAACGCTGACATCCTTCCTCCCATAGATGGTCAGCCTGTACAAGCACCACCTGGACTGGACACAGCTAGACAAACATATATTTTTGAGAGGATCAGGGAGTTTTGTGACGAAGAGTCTATGGACAACACATGCCCTGCACCAAAGTCAAGGGCAGGACAGAAACAGGCTGTCTGAATATAGATTCCCTTCATGAGTGGTTCGGACGGACCAGTCATCAGCACTATCTGCAGGGCTTCTATTCAAATGACTCTCTCCTAACACACACACACGCCATACGTTGCTGCTACTATAAACTTTTTCCTGCTGCTCAGCCACTTTACCCCTGATTGTATGCATATAACTACCTCATCTATCACTGATATCTTTATTGAGATTGTTCTTCTACATACTGCATATTATTTTATTTATATTGACACTATTTCTGATATTGCTACTATGCAAGTAACCATTTGGCTGTACTGTTTACACCTTCTGTAGAGACCCATCCACTTAGCAAGATGTGGCTTGGGCCGTTTTCTCTGAGTTTATCAACTTTTAAAGCAGAATTACTGTCCCATTGTTCTTCAAATGCAGTGTATGATATACCATCTTGTAGCTCTGAGTCTCTACTTTTATCCGATGTAAAAAAAAGCATTTCATCTGTCATGACGCTAGCCCTTTCAGTGAATCTCTCCTGTTAGGAGGGAAGTGGGGTCAGTTTTATGACTTTACAACAACGTCAAATTCCTGGCAGAGACGCTCTCCATCCTGGCCATGCAGTTTTGGGGAGAGAGAATCTCAGAACAGGACAGAGACTCTCCCGCCCAATACTCCTACCTCCAACTATTGGAGAATTAAACAATATTTCTCATTTTGAGAATGTGGAGACTGTCAGTGGGAAAGCCAGCAACGATCCTGTCCACAGCACAGCCACATTACCCTAACTCTGTCATTACAGGTTACATGTTAGAATAGAAAATGGTCCAATTCACACATTTATCGAGAGAACATCCCTGGTCATCCCTACTGCCTCTGATCTGGCGGACTCACTAAACACAAATGCTTTGTTTGTAAATGATGTCGGAGTGTGCCCCTAGCTATCCGTAAATTTTAACTCCAAAAAATTGTGCCGTCTGGTTTGCTTAATATAAGCAAAAAAAATGTATTCATACTTTTACTTTTTCTTTTGAAGTATATTTAAAACCAAATACTTTTAGACTTTTACTCAAGTAGTATTTTACTGGGTGTCTTTCACTTTTACTTGAGTCATTTTCTATTAAAAGGTATTTTTACTTTTACTCAAGTATGACAATTGGGTACTTTTTCCACCACTGCTAGTAGTCATTATGCTAACGCTAGTTAGCAATCGTGCGAATGCTAGTTAGCAACTTGCACGCAGAGAAATAAAAACGGTATCCACGAGTTCATTGCCAAAATCTTGAAGTATCCCTTTAAGCCTCTCGGTTGACAAATGCTAAGCCTTTTGAAATGCTCCTCTGCTTTTGTGTTGATCTTTTTCTAACACATATGGCACGTCCTGGTTCTTTCTTTGGTCAGTAGAACCTCTGGTCAAGTTGTTTTCTACTGTCTCTGTGTTGCTTCACTTCTCTCATTGTCTTGGAAACAATAGATTGTTTGTTAAGCGTGAGTTCTTTGAAGACAGATATGCAGAATAGCTTTTACATTGACCTCTTACTAATGGATAAGGTTGTTTATCTAATGTAGATGGAACCAAAGTCATACGGCTTGAAGCATATGTAAACAAAAGAAAGTGCATGAATAAATCATTAAAGCCACCAGAGATGAGTCTGTGTACAAAACAGTCAAGGTTTCAAAATAACAAAAGCCATGATGGTATCTTACCTTGCAGTGGAATTGGCTGTGTGTCTTTGGATATCATTCACAGTGGGGATCAATGTTTGGAAATCAAAGGAGTGGGAGAATTGCAGGGGTGTGATAACTTGATTGGTTTCCCAGGGCAATCAGTAATAGACCACAATGCAACTCTTACGGAATATGAGTAAACACATTTGTTGCATGTAGCGTTTAGTCGTTTTAACGAGCCTTGGAATAATTGTCCCCCAACCGGCCTCAGAAGAGCTTTCCCCATCTCCATATTTCGTATTTTTCTCAGTATGACTGTAAATAGTGCCTGCCCACTCAATACACAATAGCCTCTCCATCTCAGCCAAGGTGATCTGGCATTTACAGAGAGAAAGGAAGCCCCTGTTTGTTGATTCCCAGCTTTGTCACCGATCCCTGGCCCGACGCGCTGAGGAGGCCCTCCTGGAACAGAAAATTGAAATGGTGCGGCCTCTCTTCCCTGCTGCTGCCTGGGCTACTCTCTGGGATTGGCTGCATTGCTCTGTCATGTTTGGAGAAACATTCAACAGGGTCTTACCATAGATTTTGGCTGAGACCTGATCATACACACTTGTCAAATTAGCTCTTTTGGCTTTGACGAAAGCATTGAGGCCGATATGTGAAGCTTATTAAAGAGCAGTGATACTATCAAGAGCAGTGTGCAGGTTTATTCTAATTTAATTCAACTGTTACCATGCACCTGCAAAGCTATTGTCTTGTGAATTGCCGACACGTAGGTCTGCACACCTACAGTAGATGTATTCTAGACAGTGATTTAGTGTAGTATGGGTTTTTTACAACTATGGTCAGGTGAATAGATTTTATTTATTTAAATAAAGGTTAAATTAAAAAATAAATGTACACATCAATATTAAATCAGTGTATTGAAACACAGATGCCTATTTCAGAAGCTGTCAGAAGCCCTCCTGTACTCCCTGTTCACCCACAACTGTGTGGCCAAGCACAACTCCAACACCATTATTAGGTTTGCTGACAACACAGTAGTAGGCCCGATCACCGGCAACAACCTCTCCCTCCACGTGAGCAAGACAAAGGAGATGATCGTGGACTACAGAAAAAGGAGGGCGGAACACGCCTTCATTCACATCGACGGGTCTGTAGTGGAGGGGGTTGAGAGTTTCAAGTTCCTTGGTGTCCACATCACCAACAAACGATCATGGTCCAAACACACCAAGTAAGCCGCTCAGGAGACTGACAAGTTTTGGCATGGGTCCCCAGAACCTCAAAAAGTTATACAGCTGCACCATCGAGAGCATCCTGACCGATAGCGTCACCGCCTGGTATGGCAACTGCTCGGCATCCGACCATCAGGCGCTACAGAGGGTACTGCGTATGGCCCAGTACACCACTGGGGCCAAGCTTCCTGGCATCCAGGACGTATATACTAGGCTCAAAGGAAGCCCCAAAAAATTGTCAAAGATTCCATTCACCCAAGTCATAGACTGTTCTCTCTGCTACCGCACGGCAAGCGGTACCAGAGCGCTAAGTCTAGGTCCAAAAGGCTCCTTAACAGCTTCTACCCCCAAGCCATAAGACTGCTGAACAATTAATAAAATGGCCACCCGGACTATTTGCATTGACCCCTTTGTTTTTACACTTCTGCTACTCGCTGTTTATTATCTATGCATAGTCACTTTACCCCTTACTTCGACTAACCTGTACCCTCGCACAATGACTCAGTACCGGTACCCCCTGTGTTATTTTTAATTTTATAATTTTTCTTGAGTTTATTTAGTAAATATTTTCTCAATTCTATTTTTATAAAATGCCATTGTTTGTTTATGGCTTGTAAGTAAGCATTTCACGGTAAGGTCTACACCTGTTGTATTCGGTGCATGTGACACAACATTTGATTTGATTTGATGTTTTACTGAGAAACCACTATGATCAGTGGCGATTTTAGCGTTTAAATCTTGGCGAGGCAAACTCCCCCAATTGTTTTTAGATGCATGCCACTACACAACACTAAACAATTAATAGTAGCACAATTAATAGTAGCACTAAAGTGTTGAAAAAACGGTGCTCACAAACTGTTAGGGCCTGCATAAAGCTTTCCCAACAGCAGAGCTTTATTTTCAGCACCTTGGAGTGAATCCTTACCACCTCTACAACGGGCACTTCTAATGTGAATCTATGGCGGCACCCAAGGGGTTTGAGTTTTCGAGATCTACCCGTAGACTTGGCGGTGACGTAGTGTCCCCATGAGTGACAGAACACTGAGCCAATCACAGCGCAACTACAGAACATTACCGACCCCTACGCTCCGTATTTTCTGCTGGCCCGCCCCACCACCACAGAAAGCACTGAGCTAGGCTGTAACAGCTGCATTTTGGAACTGCCCTACTCAAGAAAGCAAAAAAGAGACCATGTTTGTATGCGGCTTTATCAGCTCAGTTATATATTTTTTACATTGTTTGCAAACAGATATGTGACACGTATTAATACCAAAAAAAAATACAAAAAAGCTGACCAGGTAGGGCTCATAACATGCCCTGAATGACGGGTCGCCACTGACTCTGGTTAATCTAAATTAGTATTTCGCTTTTTCTTGGTCATTGAATGGATGATTGACATAATTATTTATTTGTTTGGAAGAAGTAAAATAAATTGCTATCGAGCAGTTTTCTTCCTTCGCTGTAGATGACAGGCACAAACCCGTGAACCAACCTAAATACTTCATTTCTTTTCCAGTCCAATATAGAGATTAGTTGTTAATTAATAGGCAACATTTTGTGTGACCGTGAGATTAGAAATCCACCTCTCCCACCTTCACTATTGGAGACACAATAATCTCTCTCGGAATTCCGAGGTACGCAATGAGTTTGAAAAAATATTTGATTAATATTAATTCAAATTATATTCGATTTGTTTAAATTGCAAGAAGATGCTTTTGCTTCCATTGCTGAGGGCAGCTAACACCAGGGGTGTTTCACACATTTAGCAAAATCTCCAAGGGTGTTTGGCATGGCTTTATTCGAGATTCCTTGAACTCAAAGTGTAAAAACCTTAGAGTACATTTTCCCTCAGGGAGTTCACTCCAATAGTGATCATCTTCAGAACTACTGTACTTTATGATACCAGCATTGATACTGTTTTGACTTTTAAGGGCTAGTGCGAGATTCTAGCCATTACTTACCCAGAGTCAGGTGAACTAGTGGATACCATTTGTATGTCTCTGCGTGCAATATGAACAATGTTAGAGGTAGTTTCGCGAACCAATGACTGGAAGTCTACAGGTACCGCTAGCATACCTCTGACTTCCTTCATACATCGGGGACCATGGGGACTACTTTTGACACATTGTAGCAGCCCCTGCTCAACGTTACAGTACCTGTACATCTCAAGTGCTTATAGGTTTCTGTCTATGCTCCTACCAATGGAATGTCAATGCTGTCATGCTTTTAATATTGCAAGTGTTGCATGATAATGCCTCTGTGAATTGTGGTTCCAGCGTGTTCTAGTTTGGCAGTTGTGCCAATCAAAAGTAAGCAAGGGAGCGTATGCATAGCTGGAACTGTTCTAGCATTTAAGAGATAAATACTGTATGTCTGAAATACATTTGATCAGCAGAGGTGTATGCAATGTCGTGCAGGTTGTTTCATGTCTTCCATCCCATGGGAGTATTTATATTTCCTATGGTCAGTCCCCTTGGCCTTTTACAGACCCCCCACTACATAGTTTCATCACTGGTAAATAGTATTCATTAACATGGAGGAAAATGAATAGCGCTTTGGGCTGATCTGTCCGAGCCTTCCAAAGACAAGGAATCACCAACCTGCTGCACTTTTGTAAATTGCTTCCTCCATCTGCAGACCCATTTCCCTATGACTATCAATCAGACCAGTCAGCTCGCCCTATTTACACCAATGATTAACTAGAAAATGTAAAAGCAAGTTAGAGCGAATGCAGGGAAGTGAACATCTGATATGTCTGTCAAATAATCTAGCTGCCTGACTCGTAATTTCACAGTAATTGAATGTCATTGTTTCAAAGAGTTCTCCTCTGATTTCCGTTTGTCAAATGGAAGGGACATTTCCTTTTGAAATACTCTCTCCTCAGCAGATAATTTCCATTTAAATAGCTCTGCATCACCGTCTGTGATAAACAATATTTTTAGTAGTAGATTATGTCCATGAATAGTCTCACTGTATGGATGTACACATTGACTCAGCATGTTCCATGAATAGTCTCACTGTATGGATGTACACATTGACTCAGCATGTTCCATGAATAGGCTCACTGTATGGATATACACATTGACTCAGCATGTTCCATGAATAGTCTCACTGTATGGATGTACACATTGACTCAGCATGTTCCATGAATAGTCTCACTGTATGGATGTACACATTGACTCAGCATGTTCCATGAATAGTCTCACTGTATGGATGTACACATTTCCTCAGCATGTTCCATGAATAGTCTCTCTGTATGGATGTACACATTGACTCAGCATGTTCCATGAATAGTCTCACTGTATGGATGTACACATTGACTCAGCATGTTCCATGAATAGTCTCTCTGTATGGATGTACACATTGACTCAGCATGTTCCATGAATAGTCTCACTGTATGGATGTACACATTGACTCAGCATGTTCCATGAATAGTCTCTCTGTATGGATGTACACATTGACTCAGCATGTTCCATGAATAGTCTCACTGTATGGATGTACACATTGACTCAGCATGTTCCATGAATAGTCTCACTGTATGGATGTACACATTGACTCAGCATCCTTGACTCTACCCGGTCAATACATCAATCTCAATACATTGAGATAAACAATGCATGCTATACTGTAGGAGTAGAGACCATAATGACAAATCGATTACGTTTGAATCAATCAGTTCTTGAAGCAATCCCGTCTCCAAAGAGATATTCAGAGGGTAATTCCTTATTATGATTGGCTGCGTTTAACCTTGTTGACTTAGCTAGCATATACACTGATTGTACAATACCTTGAAAACACCTGCTCTTTCCATGACAAACTGACCAGGTGAAAGCTATGATCCCCTATTGATCTAACCTATTAAATCCTCTTCAATCAATGTAGATGATAGCCTTGAGGCAATTGAGACATGGATTGTGTATATGTGCCATTCAGAGGGTGAATGGGCAAGACAAAACATTTAAGTGCCTTTGACAGGATATGGTAGTTGGTGCCAGTCGCACTGGTTTGAGTGTGTCAAGAACTTTCACACGCAACAGTTTACCATCTGTATCAAGAATGGTCCACCACCCAAAGGACATCCAGCCAACTTGGCACAACTGTGGGAAGCATTGGACTCAACATGGGCCAGCATCCCTGTTGGAGTCCCTGCCCCGACGAATTGAGGCTGTGCGGAAAAAAGGGGGTGCATCTCAATATTAGGAAGGTGTTCATAATGGTTTTTACACTTAGTGTATATACCATATACACTCAGCGGGTCGGATCCCCCTTTGCTCTAGAACAGCCTGAATTCTCCGGTGCATTCTACAAGGTGTCGTAAACGCTCCACAGGGATGTTGGTCCATGTTGACACAATGGCATCACGCAGTTGCTGCAAATTGGATGGCGGTACGTTCATGCTGCGAAACAGCCCATTTCATCTCATCCCAAAGATGCTCTATTGGGTTGAGGTTTGGGGACTGCGCGGGCCATTCATATAAACTGAACTCATGGTCATGTTCCAGGCAATGTTTTTCCACTCCTCAATTGCCCAGGGTTGCATGCCCACTGGAGCTGCTTCTTCTTGGTTTTAGCTGATAGGAGTCGAACCAGGTGTAGTCGTCTGCTGCAATAGCCCATCCGTGACAAGGATTGACAAGGTGTTCGTTCCGAGATGCCATTCTGCAAACCATTGTTGTACTGTGCCGTTATTTGTCTGTTTGTGGTTCTCCTGTTAGCTTGCACGATTCTTGAGATTCTCCTTCGACCTCTCTCATCAATGAGCTGTTTTGGCCCACAGGACTGCCGCTGACTAGATGCTTTTTGTTTGTCGTACCATTCTCAGAAAACACGTATACACTGTCTATAACAATACAATGCGAGACCCAGATGCAGACACAGGAGGCAGATGGTTAGAGCGCTGATATTTATTATAATGAAGGGAATAGGCAAAGGCCAGGTCAGGGACAGGCAATAGTTCAATAACCAGGGCTGAGTCCAAAAGGTACAGGGCGGTAGGCAGGCTCAAGGTCAGGGCAGGAAGAATGGTCAGGCAGGCGGGCTCAGTGTCAGGACAGGCAAGGGTCAGAACCATGAGGACTAAGAAAAACAAGGACTGGGAAAAGTAGGAGCTGAGAGAAAAATGCTGGTTGACTTGGCTAACAAGACGAGCTGGCACAGAGAGACAGAAAACACAGGTATAAATACACAGGGGATAACACTGTCATGCGTGAAAAGCCCAGTACGGCGGCTTTTTTCTGAGATATTGGATCCGGCACGCCTGGCACCGACAATCATACCACGTTCAAAGTCACTTAGGTTGCTCGTTTGGCCCATTCTAACTTTCAATCGAACAGTACAGGAATGTCTCGATGCCTGTCTGCCTGCTTTATATAGCAAACCACGGCCACATGATTCACTGTCTGTAGGAGCGATCCATTTTCATGAATGGGGAGGTGTATTTATTCAAGAATTTCCTCATTAGAACTTTCCTCATTAAAATACAGTTCAGTGGCTCTGTGCTCCTCTAGAATCCAAACAGACCTTCTGCATTCCAGGAACCGCTTTCCATGTCATTTAAAGTGCTGCAGTGAAGGGGCAGAAAAATGTTCATTTTACGGTCTTATTTGGAAACTAATTAGGAGTTTGACATTGACGGTGCATGACTCATCAGCTAAAGGAAGTGTGTGTCAGCAAATGGGAATGCTCATTGGAGTGGATGGCATATTGCATAGTTGAGTTTTCCTAGTGGTGCAGTCTCCACACAGGGAGAGAATGGGGAAGCACAGGCAAGCTGGGCATTCAAATCCTCAGTGGTCATCATCACTAGCACCTTTGGGAGAGAGAATATATTTAGCTTATTTTGTATTCAGTGGCAGCTAGGTTGCTGAGTACTACATTTTCTCTGCTCTGCTGACAAGTATTTATCTCTGCTCATACAGGAGTAATGAAAGCCTAGTGCTCTAATTTGGTGATTTGTAATAAAAAATAAATGTGTTTTTGTATTTCTCAGGGGGTGCTGCAGCACGCTCAGAACCCCTACTTCCTGTGGATAGGCTTAACTGTAAGGTTTGTTTGCTCTCTAAAGTGTACTGAATATGACATCGTGCTACAACACTCTCTCACTTCTAAGTTTTTAGCATAATCCCTGAGATACGTACCTAATAAACGACTTAGCTTTTGTTTGGGTACATTTATGCTATTTTCTGATATCAAACTTGAAATTGCTGTGGAACTGTTTTCCTGGTGTGGTAGGTGGGTAATAAGCCACCAAATCGCTTCCAGGTTGTCAGTGTGGTAGCCTCATAGACAATCACAGATCTTAATGGAATATTAAAGTGCGACACTCGATTTGCATTTCATTTACAGAGGCTTAGTTATCTGTTCCTGTCAGGAGAAAGGGATCTGTAGTCATGTTGTGAAAAGAATGCATATGGAATATTGTCACTCCACTCAATTTGTTCCTGGCGACCTCATTTACATTTGGCTCCCCGTGCTTTGAGTAGAGAATCGAGTTTTAATGCATTTCACTGACAGACTAAAAAACAGGGGCTTGAGCATGAAGAGGAAGACGGCTCCTTAAAACAAATATATTAAATCAGTACAAACTTTGGGGAGGAGCTGTTGTTTTGGCAGCAGATCAGTCTCTGTGGGTTGTTGCTCTTTTACATTTGTTCGGTCTTCGGAGGTGTTTCAGACGTCCCAGGTCACTGTCCGCCTGTGTCTGTTACTATTTAGCAGTCAGTACGTCAACCCTCTTTCTGACGATGGATAAATGAAAATGGAAGGGAGAAAAAATGTCCAGGATACCTGCCAGCCACAGTCATTTGAAATCCAAATGAAGGCTCAAAATAAAGATGCCTTCTGGAAACGATTGATTTCTGCCTAAGATTGACAAAGAATCAATGCTGGGTTTGAATAATGAAATGGCTTGAAATGGATAGGGACTCTCCAGCTCCAGCTCTCTTACAAATGTAGAAAAACAGCTTCTATCACAAGTCCATCATACTGTTAAACAGCCATCACTAGCACATTAGAGGCTGCTTCCTATAAACAGACTAGAAATCACTGGACACTAGTCACTAATAATGTTTACATAGCATGCATTACTCATCTCATATGTATATACTGTATTCTATACTATTCTACTGTATCTTAGTCCATGCCGCTCTGACATCGCTCGTCCATTTATGTATATATTCTTAATTCAAACCTTACTTAGACGTGTGTGTATTGGGTATATGTTGTGTACTTGTTAGATATTACTGCACTGTCGGAGCTAGAAGCATTTCGCTACACCCGCAATAACATCTGCTAAACACGTGTATGTGACCAATAAGTCATGTTATGTTGCTGCCTTTCTGTGTTGTTGTCTTAGGTCTCTCTTTAGGTAGTGGTGTCTCTCTTGTCGTGATGTGTGTTTTGTCCAATATTTATTTATATTTTTTATTTTTTAATCCCAGCGCCTGTCCCCTCAGGAGGTATTTTGCCTTTTGGTAGGCCGTCATTGTAAATAAAAATAATTTGTTCTTACCTGACTTGCCTAGTTAAATAAAGTTTAAATAAAAAATAATAATAATATTGGATTTTATTTTATTTGTGTTGCTCACATATAGAGGCACTCTCTCATTGAACTCCATAGTCCTCAAAGGACTCCACATACATTTTGGAGGAGAGCTTAGTCAATAGCTACGGTTTAGAGCCTTGTGTATATCTGAACATGCATTATTTAGGTTTCAAAGAGACAATTATTCTGTGCTTTCCTTCCTGTTATATTGTGGTTGTTTGGTTTGCATTTTTCATCTCTGTCTGGTGCATCTCCTTCTACAATTCTATTAGATTTTGGGTAAAATTCTGAACAGCATGTGTTCTTCAAACCTACATGCTAGTGTAGTCATGTTTTACATGTGTGTATGTATTATTTGCGTGATGTTAAACACTTTTGGACGCTGTCCTCTAAGAGCTGCTTGAGCTCCAAGGTCCTCAGAAACGTATTGCTTTTAATGGATTACATTCTGGGCTTTTAGCATTATTCTTGAGATAAAGCTGTTTCAATACAGGCACATCTAATCTCAATTAGAATAACAGCCTTTGTGCCTCAATCAATTTGTGAAAAGGTTTACGGCCGCCTCTGTGGCTCTCAGGAATTATTAAGCTCCTCCATGCTGCTGCTTACATGCAACGCTATATTGGGGACTGTAAATTCACATGGGCTTCACTACATTGACTTTTTGTAAATGACTGATACCTTTGCTGTCCTACTTTATCTATGTAAAGGTTACACCTTCAATGGTGCTACTGCTGTAATGTGTATAAGGCTGACTTTTATATTGGCTGACTGATTTCAGGTTGTAAGGTTGAGATTTTGAAGGGGTTGGGCAATATCGGATGAAATATGATGTATTTTTTTTTGCTCTTTTGTCAACGTGCTAATAAGTAATATGTAATCTTTGCCTTTCACTGAAACAATGAAGGTTAAAATTGAATTCAATGCCTCAATGTCACACTGTTCTGTAAGTCATTGAACTTGAAATTCAGGTTGATGAAACACATAATTCAGGTTGATGTTCAGATGAAATCCTTGTTTTAAGGTGTTAGCCCTCATGTAGTAACAGTGACAACATTTACAGTTCCTAGTGTTTCACATTGTAAATGAATCCAGTGCACCTATAGAGTGACAAGCTGAGAGAGTCACTTGATGCACTGTTTCAGGGCAGCATCATTTATGTTTGTCTATCTTGTTCTTGTTCTAGGTAAGTGGGAGAGCTCTTTAAACCTGTGTGTGTGCCAGAGGCACATTATCCTCCTGGGTGTTCAGGGACTTCAGAAGAGACACAGTAAGACAACAGCTCCTCTCTGTACTCAGCATTACATGATGTTCCTGCTCTTTCATTTCTGCTTCTCTCTCCTGTGTTCCTCACACAAAGAGGAACATTTACCAAGCTGTTTAATTGGGACTTTGAGTCACATCGGAATGATTGAGGGAAAAATTCAAACGTGCTATTCATAGTCATGTTTAATGGGGTACTAGGGGCAAAGACTTAGTAATTTGAGATCTTATTATTGAGAGATTGATGATATGTTACCTTTTGATGATAGGCATAACATTACTCATGCATATTATATCACTCTAAACTTGTAGTTAACTTGAACCAGAAACTTTTAGTTTAAAACAGGGACTTTTATTTTTGTCAAAGTCCAAGTAGTACTCAAGGCGATTTTGTGCAGAGGGGCACCTCTCCTTATTCCAGGCTCTGAGGTGGTCATAGTATGCACTGGAGCCCAGAGCATTGCTCACTTTTGCTAAGTAGACCTTCTCTAGTGGGATTTCCTGGGCCTCAGACGTCAGGGGTTTGAGTTAAATAAAATGGCTCTAGGCCTCGTCTTTGACACCGGTGTCCGCTTCTATTATGTCACCCGCACAAGGATGTAGGACGTGGGGCTCAGGACGATGAGGCTGGTCTCTTTTCCCCAGGAATATTTGCCGAAAGCAGGTAACACATAGACGTGCGCTAGCCTCTGAGGCACAGCAGTGACAGGTTGAAGGTAGAGGATGTGACTGAAGTGTCCGTTCTGAGACATACCTCTGGTGACTGAGTAAGGAAACAGTATGTGGTGTAAAGGTGGTATAGAATAGTTTTCCCTCTGGTTGCACATTTAACATGCTGATAACCAACATGTAGCCAACAACAGTCGTAAAGCTGACATAGGCTTTAATTTATATCCAAGTCAGCCAAGGTGACATACAGTGCCTTCCGATAAGTATTCACACCCCTTGACTCTTTCCACATTTTGTTGTGTTACAGCCTGACTTTAAAATGGATTAAATAGAGTTTTTGTGTCACTGTCCTACACACAATAACCCATCATTTCAAAGTGGAATAATGTTTGGGGGATTGTAACGTGGGAGTCGGGAAGCGAATTGAATAATAAATTATAAGACATGGAACACCGAACAGAGTCATTAGTGCCTCCAGAAAGAACCAAAGGGAGTGACAGATATAAGGAAGGTAATCAGGAAGGTGATGGAGTCCATGTGAGTTTGAAGAGGCGCTAGTGCTCGTAACCATGGTGACAGGTGTGTGTGTGTGTGTGTGTGTGTGTGTGTGTGTGTGTGTGTGTGTGTGTGTGTGTGTGTAATAATGAGCAGCCTGGTGACGTAAGGTCCCTCAGTCGTGCAGTCAAACACAGATTCAACCACAAAATACCAGAGAGGTTTTCCATTGCCTCGTAAAGAAGGGCACCTATTGGTAGATGGGTAAATAAATAAAAAGCAGATATTGAATATCTCTTTGAGAATGGTGAAGTTATTAATTACACTTTGGATGGTGTATCAATACATCCAGTCACTGCAAAAAATACGGGTGTCCTTGCCGGAGAGTAAGGACACTGCTCAGGGATTTCACGAGGTCAATGGTGACTTTAAAACAGTTACAGAGTTTAATGACTGTGATAGGAGAAAACAACTGAAAATACTACTCTAAATGCACAATTGAAAAGAAAGAAGCCTGTACAGAATATAAATATTCCAAAACTTGCATCCTGTTTGCAATAAGGCACTAAAGTAAAACTGCAAAAACAATTTTATGTCCTGAATACGAAGCGTTATGTTTGGGGGAAAATCCAACACAACACATCACTGAGTAACAGTCTTCATATTTTCAAGCATGGTGGTGGCTGCTTCATGTTATGGGTGTGCTTGTCATCGGCAAGGACTAGGGAGCTTTTTAGACTGGCCTTTTTTTGCCTCCCAGCACAAGGTGCACCTGTGTAAGGATCATGCTGTTTAATCTATACCACACCTGTCAGGTGGATAGATTATTTTAGCAAATGATTAATGCTCACTAACAGGGATGTAAACACATATGAAAAATGTCTGATTTTATATTTCAGCTCATGAAACATGGGACCAACACTTTACATGCTGTGTTTATATTTTTGTTCAGTATATACAGTATGTTTATTAGGTAACTAAACTTCCCCCTGGTTTCCTCTCGGACTAAGCCTGTGTGTTTCCGTCTATTGTGTGGGAGCAGGCCATCTCATCACACAGAGTGACTGTAAGTCTTGCAGGTGCCTATCAATCGCGGCTGACTGCAGAGCTTGTCTTATTAATCATCCTGCCTCCCTGTCTGGTATAATGTTCTTCCAGTTCCACTCTAGACTCCCTGGCTGGGCCTGAGACAGCTGTAGTGTACCACCTGAATCAGAGATGAACCAGCCATACCCATCTGTCTAGTGGCCCGAGCCCAGCCCGATCCTACACCCTATGTGGGATTTAGAATACTAGACAGGGTCCCTGGTTCTCCGATCTGCAGTGCTTTGCGACCAGCGCTTTGCGACCTGGCTCACACAATCATATCATGGGTCTGAGAGGCAGCCCGGCACCCGTTCTCCCCGGGCCCTAGCTAGCTATAATGGTGGACAATGGAGCGAACATATTACGAAGCCTGTTGTGGTCTTCTCTCAGCCATGTTAGGGCAATCAGAGCGTGTCTCTCCTCTGTTATCAGCTATGGAGAAGGTGACCAGGTGGAAGGTGGACTCAGTGCCTGGAAAAAAAGCTCCACAACAGTAAATGTGTGTTTGGGCCAGTTTCTGATAATCCCCCTGACCTGGTGTGAGTCAACAGTTCTCTGAGCAAGGTGGCCACTATAACTATGTTTTAAGATGATTTTGCTGATGTGTTCTTATGTTGTTTCATTAGTACTGGAATACCAACTCCTGACCAGAGAAACGTTGTTTCAAGGTGAACTGCTTTGTCTATAGCGATTGCTATTCCAAGGTGGATTGTTTTAATTTCTCTAAAAACAGGTTGCTTTGTTTGTGTCCTTATCGCTAATTAAATAGATCCCAAGCTACACTGGGTAATTTAATATTTAAAATTATGTTAGTCCCTGTCAGGTCTACAGAGACACAGAGAGAGAGAGAGCTTTTGGGCAGTAGTCTTCATTAAAATATATACAGGAAAGGAAATCATTTTCATGAATTAACTTTAGAAATTAGTTTTGTGCAGTATATTCATCAGGGTTTAGCTTATAATTTTTTTTTCGAACGACTGTACTTTACTGTTCGCCAGGCAATACCCAGTTAAACCATGTGATTGATTATCTAGTTTAAATTACTCTTTATATTCATTTAAAATACTATGAGATTTTGTTTTAAAAAATGTATCAACTGGACAAAACTGTTGTGCTGAAAATCTACGTCGATTGATACTTGGTCTTGCATTATTTAAAAGCTCTTTCAATAATTTACCAACTCAGCAAATTATATATGCACTATACACTTACTTATTAGAGGTTTCTGTTGGATGGCTACCTCAGGATTGATCACTGACTCTGTATTGGTAGGTGCAGAAAGCAGTGGGCCCTCTACTGTTGGCTGGGCTGCATTGAATATTCACGAGGGTGAGGCTTGCATGAATATTCATGAGTGACATTTTTTATGGCTGTACGTTTGTCAAACATGATACTAACAAGAAATAAACTGTTTTCCAAACTATTGATTTAGCCTTACTACTTCACTATATGCCACAGTACATTACCAATGTGTTTGACGTTCGGCATTCATAGTTATCCATATTGTTGAAAGGTCAGTGGTACTACTGAAATTGTATGGTGCCATGAATGTGAATTCAACAAATTATGCATTTATAGTCTAAGAAAATAACAAATCCCTCTCCCTACACAGTGAAGAGGGTAAGGTTTCTGGCAACGTCCTTTTCCCATTCTTCTCACCTACCTACTGAGGTCGTATATGTAGTGATGTAAGAATAATCTTGTATGAAGTATTTTAACGCCGGTAAGGGCCTCAACAGACTACGTTGGGTTTTCACAGCCTCAATGTGGGCAAACACTTCACAGGGTAAACTAATGTACACTTTTGTGCTCGCTGCAGGTCAAAGGGACTGCAACACGTTCACCATCGTGCTAATGCTAAAATGACATTCATGAGCACACATGTCCTAATGGACTACTTAGACCTAAGGGCGATTCCACGTCAGCGGGAAATTTAAATATTTTTGGTATCTCAGATTGTTCTGGCAATAAACTTTTGACATGCTTGATGTTTGACAGCCATTTTTTTTTTATCCTGATGAAAGAGGCCATTTTATGCCCTTTTTAGACCATGCCTCCTGTAGATCCGTGAACTGTACATGATACATACATCTTGGTGCCATTATACTCTTTATATTGTGCTCTAACATGGAGTATGTCTAAATTCTGATATACAAATGTTCACATTAATATATTCAACATTAAAAATATATGAACATTTTAAAACTACCCTTTTTGATTTTTGTTATTTATAGACATTGTTATGAACAAAATACTCTTCAAACACATCACATTTCCAGAGTGGGCTCTTTGGTACTTTTAATTATATGAGACATTTTTCACATAGAAATGTAAATGTTAAGTCATTAACCAATCACTGCCCTCATTTAGGATTGCACAGCAAATCACCTTCAGAGGGAGTTCCCTTTAAATCAATTTTTTCCATCCATACACGTCACCTTCTATATTCAAACAAAATAGGCCTTTTATGAGCAAAATCAGCTGCATTCTGCAAATGTAGAACGCAAATGTACTCTTCCTAGTAGGACTCTGAAAATAAAGTGGCGTGTATGTGTGTGCAGGAATTAGTCTGGCAACACTACCTAGGACTGACTGATGGGTTGGTTAGCTAAACTAGCAAGTATGTTTGTTTGGTTACCACAGAAACCACTAGCTCTCTAGTAAACTTGCTAGCTACTTCAGTGGATGTTTAACAAATTTCTACCTGGAAAAAATGAACACATTTCTAGGTGCAAATGTGTTAAATTGTAGCCATGGTATAAAAGGGATAATCAACTCGTGGCTCTATGCGTTCTCTTGAAAATAATTCAACTCTGTGAATTGTGCATCTTGTTAAATATGGTTTTGTTTGAATTGAGACCTACAGTAGTTAAGCTGGCTTTCTCGTTGTGACTTTCTCCCCCTTACAGAGGAATCATAGCTACTGTATCTTTGGCCAATGTCTGACTCACACATGCCAATACAGCTTCTACCTCTAAAAGCCATGGCTTTCAAGGCTTAGTCTTTTGTATGATGAGGTGTACACAACACAGACTGTCCGGCAGTCCGTCCGTCCATGACAAGGTAGCATGTCCGGTGAACAGATCCAGGTTGCATAGCCGCAGGCAGAAACTGGAGCAGCATCATGAACAGGTGGACTGGGGATGGGGACAGCCAGGAGTCGTCAGACCAGGTTGTCCTGAAGAATGGTCCTAGGGCTAAGGTCCTCCGGGAGGGGAGAGCGAGAGATGGGAGAATTAGAGGGAGCATACTTAAGATCACATTGGACACCAGATAAGAAAGGAGAATTACACCAGATAAGCCAGACTGACCCTAGCCCCCCGGCACATAGACTACTGCAGCATAGATACTGGAGACTGAGACAGGGAGGGGGTCGGGGGACACTGTGGTCCCGTCTGACGATACAGGCCCCACACGCCCAGAGGGATATCAACAGACCACCAAGTTACTACCCTGAGACAAGGCAAAGTGTAGCCCACGATGATCTTCCCCACCACACAAGCCAGAGGGAGCACAAAACCAGACAGGGAGACCACATCAATGACTCAACCCACTCAAGTCGAGTAAAGTGGCACAACGTGATGCACTCCTCCTAGGGACAGCGTGGGAGAGCACTAGCAAGCCAGTGACTCAGCCTCTGTAACAGGGTCAGAGGCAGAGAATCCCAGTGGAGAGAGGGCAGCCGCCTGGCAGAGACGGCAAGGGTGGTTCGTCACTCCAGTACCTTGCCGTTCACCTTCACACTCCTAGGCCAGACTACACTCAATCATAGAACCAACTGAAGAGATGAGTCTTCAGTAAAGACTTAAAGGTCAATGAGTGACATCTTTTCTTATCCTATTTTCTGATTGCTGATTGTATTATATTTTCGGCCCATAATTTAGTCTTTTGTCTGTAGTTTCTGTCATTAAATACCACAACATCCCAATGTTAGGTGGCACTGGTCCACAAAAAGAGAATAATGCAACAGTAATGCAATAATGAAAACCACTTGAAGGGGCCTCAATTCATTTTCATGTTGCTACCATAGAAAACAAATGTTTCCATATATACTGTGGGTTTTCAATTTTACAACTTGTGATTTGTGTGTTTTGGCCCCGTTGGCCCCTGCTTACAGAACTGTGGGCCACATAAACACTTAATTAGGGTCTCCAACTGGAGCTGTGTGTGGTGCGGGACCAAGGAGTGAGGCAGGAAGGAAGCACACAATGTCACAGGGCACAGTGTCACTATGAAAAATGAATAAAGGTTGGTCATTACCACAGCTCCCAAGTGGACTCAGTGGAGGAAATAGTGTCTGAGTGATATAATTTCAGTCTAATTACTGGGTGACATTTATATACAGTTAGATTGAGGAGATAAATATGACATGATTATGTGACATGTTACCATCCATCCTTCTCATGTGACATCAATAAACCTAACCATTAATATATTGAAATTGATGTGTTCATTGTCCTTGTCAGTTTATGTTGCGTTTAACAGAGATATGAGTTGTTCTAAATGCTTAGGCCTTTGGCATATGAGATTATTTGATTATGTTTTTCATGTACTCCACATGAGTAGTCTGAGTAGTCTAACGTTAGCCTACTAGACCAGTGGTTCCCAACCTGGGGTCCGCACCCCCGCGCTCAATCAGTTTCAGCTAGCAGCTTGTTTTACCTGCAGTCAGAGCATCACTATTTTATTAATAAAACAAGATGTCTAAGAAACGTAAAAGTGCTGATGACTCACATCAAAGAAGAAAGTAAGGCTATATCTCGAGAGTTATCTTAACTTCAGTTTTATTGAAGGACAGGACAGGACTCGGCCAGAATGTGTCCTTTGTGGCGAGAAGCTAACTAATGACAGCATGAAGCCAAGCAAAATGCAACGACACCAGGAAACAAAACCCCAGGAGACTGTTGGTGAAGGTCAGGAGGAAGAAGCAGTTGGCACTATCAAAAAGATCCACAGATATCAGAAAAGCATTTGAAAGATCAGGCAGTGATTTACACAGAGCCACGGACGCGTCATTTGAGTGTTCACTATTAAATGCCAAGGCTAAAAAAGCCACCCAATATTGGAGAGCAGCTAATCAAACCCGCCTGCCTGAATGTTGTAGAGAGGCTGTGTGGCCCACAGGTGGTGGAGAAAGTGAGAACCGTCCCACTCTCTGACAACACTGTCAATGACAGAATTGATCAAATGGCAGGAGATTGTCAAATCCAGCTGCACGAGAAGCTTAGGAATGTTCCCTTTGCCATTACAGTTGGATGAAATCCTAACAACAGTGTCAAGACGAATCCGTGCTCATCGTTTATGTACAATATATTGACGGTGATGACTTGAAACAAGACATTCTCATGTCTACCAATCTAGCCACAACAACAGGCCAAGATATGTTTTATAGCTATGGACTCTCATCTCTCGTCCAACAATCTGCCCTATGAGAATATTGTTGCATGCTGCACTGATGGGGCTGCAGCGTTGATGGACAAAAACAACCATTGAAAGAAAAAGCCCCGCGGTGCGCAGTTTTCCACTGCATGCTACATCGCCAATCATTGGCCAGTAAAAAACGTAAGGCTTGTCCTGTTGGAAGTTAGTAAGACTCGCCCTACTAACAAGAGACTGTTTGCCCAGCTGTGTGAGGATGAAGCGCATCAAACACTGCTGTTACACCCAGAGGTACGCTGGTTGTCGCGTGGACAAGTGCTTGTTCGTTTTATGGAACTGCATGAAAAAAATATAGGAATTCTTGCAAGATCACAATCAACCAATGTGCGAACAGCTGACTGATGCGTTTTGGATCAAAACGGCGTACCTAGCGGATACATTCACTCTCTACAACGAGACAAACAAGCAGATGCAGGGTCCCGAATCAAACGTCATGCAGTGCAAAGACGCTCTCAACGCTTTTGTGCGGAAACTGGAGAACAGAGTTGGAAGAATGTCAAAAGGGGAACTACAACAATTTCCACTGCTGATGAAACAGTCTGGTGGCACATGCTTCAGGAGGAAATTAAATCCCGTTTTGCCGATGTTGACGATTACTTATCAAAGGAATCGTGGGTGATGGACCTTTTACATTTGCAGTCTCGAGGATGTGGAATACCTCGGCTGTGAATATTTCCACGAGAACGGATACAAAAAGTTATGGATTGTCAAAGGACAGGCTGTTGCGCCCAGACTGGCCAAACACGCAGCTACAAGGGTTATTCTACCATTCAGCACTACGTACCCGTCTGAGACGGCCTTCAGCGCTCTTGTAACAATAAAAACAAAAGCCCGTAACAGGCTCGATGTCCACCAGGACTTTAGGCTGGCTGTCACTAGCATCACACCTGGCATCCCATCCCTGGTCAGAGGTATGAAGGCCCAAGGTGCCCATTAACTTTTAAAGGAAGGAAAAAGTTAATGATTATAACTTAATGTTTGTTATTGTTACTTTGTGTTATTTTTTATAACACATACATTATAGCTGTGTCAAAACCAGTGTTCACATGATGTGCATGTGTGTCTGCAACAAACTGCCCCGTTTCAGCGAACTGTTCAGAGGGAGATCTAAGACAGAGATATATAGGTGCTGATAATCACTTATTACCCTGATAATGAATAATTATTATTATTTTGGTAGCAATGTGTGTGTGTATAGGCCTACGGTTAATTATACACAAAGATGACCAGGGCGAACCAAAGAGAAAAGGAAAGAAAATATAATTGATGTACATTTTTGCCAATAAAGATTTGGAATGAATCACTATTATGTTGGTGTGTGTGTGTGTGACCCATATTTAGCCCACTGCAAAGCTTAATCAATCAGTATTACACTTGACTTGCTTGTTGAACCCGCCACTACAAGGGGTTGTACTTTCTGTGGGCCCACTGGCCCTTATATCATCAAATGGTGAGTGTGAATTTAATTCAACTTGAAATAACTTTTTTGAAGAAAAGTTAGTTAGCTCAACTACATAAAAAATGTTTGTACATAGCATTAATTATTGAAAGAATATAAAACAGTACATTTCAATACACCATGCACTGTATTTTTGATACACAAACATAATATAGCCTAAAAGCTTACCAGACAACAACACACAAATATTATGCTATCTCATTGTATGCTTAGAATTTCACCAATTTGTTTGTATTTTTATCATCATTTGATTACCCTATGGCAGTGGTTCCCAAACGTTTTATAGTCCTGTACCCCTTCAAACATTCAACCTCCAGCTGCGTTCCTCCTCTAGCACCAGGGTCAGCTCACTCTCAAATGTTGTTTTTTGCCACCATTGTAAGCCTGACACACACACACACTATACAATACATTTATTAAACATAAGAATGAGAGTTTGTCACAACCAGCTCCTGGGAAGAGACAAAGAACTCTTATAGGACCAATAATAACATAATAATAATCAATCATTTTTCTCTTTATTTAACCATCTTACATATAAAACCTTATTTGTTCATCAAAGATTGTGAATAACTCACCACAGTTTAATGAGAAGGGTTTGCTTGAAAGGACACAACTTTGCAATGTTGGGTTGTATTGGAGAGAGTCTCAGTCTTAAATCATTTTCCACACAGTCTGTGCCTGTATTTAGTTCATGCTAGTCAGGGGCGAGAATCCACTCTCACATAGGTATGTGGTTGTAAAAGGCATCAGTGTCTTAACAGTGCGATTTGCCAAGGCAGGATATTCTGAGCGCAGCCCTATCCAGAAATCTGGCAGTGGCTTCTGATTAAATTACATTTTCATAGAACTGCTTGTTGCAATTTTGATGAGGCTCTCTTGTTCAGATATCAGTAAGTGGACTGGAGGCAGGGCATGAAAGGGCACCCAGCTCACTCAGGTGCTTCTCTATATCACATTTGACATTGTCCGTAAGCTTGAGTTCATTTGCACACCAAAAATCATACAATGATGCAAAGAGTCTGTGTGTTGTCCAACTTCTTAACCATTTTCACTGTAGTGTCCAAAACGTCTTTCAAGCTGTCAGGCATTCCCTTGGCAGCAAGAGCCTCTCGGTGGATGCTGCAGTGTACCCCAGTGGTGTCGGGAGCAACTGCTTGCACGTGTGTTACCACTCCACTATGTCTCTCTGTCATGGCTTTTGCGCCATCAGTACAGATACCAACACATCTTGAGCACCACAGTCCATTTGATGTCACAAAGTTGTCCAGTACTTTAAAAATATCCTCTCCTGTTGTCCTGGTTTTCAGTGGTTTGCAGAAGATGTCTTCCTTAATAATTGACCCCCCATAAATGTAACAGACATATACCAGGAGCTGTACCAGGTCTGCCACGTCTGTTGACTCATCCAGCTGTAACACATATAATTAACTGGCTTGTATGTGAAGCAGTAATTGTTTCAAAACATCTCCTGCCATGTCACTGATGCGTCGTGAAACAGTGTTGTTTGATGAAGTCATTGTCTGTATAGTTTTTTTGGGCCTTTTCCCCCAGCATTGTCCAAGGCATATCCGCGGCAGCAGGATGAATTAAGTCCTCCACAATAGTATGAGGCTTGCCTGTCCTAGCCACTCGGTAGCTCACCATATAAGACGCTTCTAGCCCCTTCTTATTAATGGTATCTGTTGCTTTAAAACGTATTACTATTCGAAAGTCATCTTAATTCTCGCTCAAAAAACTCCCATGGCTTATTTTTCAAACTGGCTTGTTTCGTGTCTAAATGTCTGTGAAGGTTTCATCGAGTTTTGAGATAGTACATTTGCACATATAACACACTGTGGCAGAGGAAAGGCACTACTCCCAATATAAATGAACCCCAAATAAATATAGTTCTCATCATATTTGCGCATCTTTGATGGTCCAACATCCATGTCTGTTGTTCTGTGATTTCCTGGGTGAGGGGACAGTAGCTCTTCGGCTGCTTCAGATTCACAACTGTCAGTGTCCATGCTATCTGGGCTAGCAACAAATGTAGCATTACTGATGCTAGCATTGGATGTGCTCGTGGAAGCAGAACAGCTTGTGTCGTCGACAGGTGCAGGTGTAATACTGCTGTTAGTAGCAGTACTACCAGTAGAGCTGGTATGTGTCTCTATGGATGTGGGCCTTACTTTTTTTCAACATTTATACATTTTTGAGCAAACGGAATGAGCAGCAGCTACGTTTGGCTACATATGGACCGTTAGTGGATTTCCCGCTAGAGAGTAACGGTTAATGTGATTGGATGTTAATTATTTGACTAGGCTACCTGTATTTGACATTGTGTTGTTATTTCGCTGAACACTAGATGGACTGTTTGATAATGTGAATCCAATTTTTATTTGCCGGCATTGCAGATGTGTTGAACCTGTAGCCACTAGGACATTATATCTGTCAGCATCTTAAGCTCTTCATAGTAATATTAATATCTATGGTGACCGTGAACAGTGGTTGGAGCTGGAGCCTTGGCTTGTGTCACCAGTGAGGATTACATCCTAGTCATATCTGTCAGCATCTTAAGCTCTTCATAGTAATATTAATATCTATGGTGACCGTGAACAGTGGTTGGAGCTGGAGCCTTGGCTTCTGTCACCAGTGAGGATTACATCCAAGTCATATTTCACAAAAAGAGAAGTGTGAAATGCTCATCTCACCAAATGCATTTTTTCCATAAATCAACCTTGCTAGTGGAAGAGTAAGATATGGCACGATAGCGACCTGGCCGTCAGAATGATCCATTTACGGTGTCAAAGGATGGTACACTGACCTCTAGATTAATGGCAGTGACATCAGCTGTAACTCCCCCTCATTGTGGACCATTGGCCGTCCACTAGAAAGCGTTTGAAATAGAACCTCTGCTTCTGTACGTAGCCCAGCTCATGAATTTCTCTAATCTAAAGTGAGCTGGTTTATCTGGTGGAGTGATTTAGCGTCATGTGATTTAGATTTACAGTTGGAATCTTTATGGCTGAGATTGGAAAAATATTCCCCGAGCTACATGCCTGAGAGTGGTACTGTGGCTAATTGTTGACCATGAATAGTTTTTCTCCAGTTGTCTGCTCTAGTATATATAAGGATTTTCTCAACAAAGTCTTGATAATGATATGATTACTGTTCCCTTAAACTGTATTTCTCATTGTATTGTGTCCTATATTTAGGGGAGTAAATGTAATCACCAGGACTTTATGTTAGCCTCTTGGTAAATCAATATTTAATAGATCCTCAAAGCAGCAGTGTACATCTGTATCATCCCTGACTGTTTGATAATGCTCCCTCCCTGCCAACTTGGTATAGGCTAGCGGTCAGTAGTGGAGGAGTGAGAGAGAGGCTCTCAGAAGTAGTCTACACCATTAGCCTACGAGAGTAAGGCCCATCGTCTTCACTTTAAGACGTTTTTCCACTGAAAACTAGTGGTGAGTATGTGGTTTAATGAGGTCAAAGGGGATCCACTGGCCAGCTGTATTAAAAATCCACTTCCTATTTTAGATGACTTTCATTGGTTGCCCAGCATCAATCCACCCGGTGGCGCTGCTGATCCAGTTTCGGCTGTTCTCGCTGCGGCTATGGAAACCTGACCTGTTCACCGGTCGTGCTCCCCTGTCCCGGACCTGCTGTTTTGACCCTCTCCTTCACGCTCGCTCTCACTTTCTCCCTCCCTCGCTCGCTCTCTCCCTATCTCTCTCTACCGCACCTGCTGTCTCGACCTCTGAATGCCCGGCTATGAAAAGCCAACTTGACATTTCCTCCTGAGGTGCTGATCTGTTGCACCCTCTAAAATAATTGTGATTATCATTTGAACTTGGTGGTCATCTATGAACATTTGAACACCTTGAAGAATGATCTGGCCTTAATGGCCATGTACTCTTATAATCTCCACCCAGCACAGCCAGAAGAAGACTCGCCACCCCTCAGAGCCTGGTTCCTCTCTAGGTTTCGTCCTTGGTTCCAGCCTTTTTAGGGAGTTTTCCCCAGCCACCGTGCTTCTACATCTGTATTGCTTGCTCTCTGGGGTTTTAGGTTGGTTTTCTGTACAACTGTTGATGTACAATAAAAAGGGCTTTATAAGTACATTTATAAATAAAATAAAAATGATTATACATTTATGTTCCTAAATACTATGCTACATCTGACGTATATTTAGTGATGCAAGGATGTATGGACTGACCATCCATGAGATTAGAATTATAGGTTGAATCGTGTTTTGAAGTTAACCAGTGTTTGTTTACAGTTGCATTGTTTACGAACAATGTAGTTAAACAAGCTTATGTGTTATATTCTACAATGTTCAATCGGTATACAGGTATATCATTTATATATACCTGTATACCGAACCAACTCCGGATTGACCATTTAAATATTTTAATTTGTAAAAATATCTATTAGCTTTAGATTATCCACCATTGTCAACAGGATAACGAAGAATATAAAGCCTATCAAGTCTGGAGAGAAACAATGTCAACAGTATTTTGTTGTTGTTTATGTACAGTGCATTCAGAAAGTATTCAGACCAAGACATTTTCCACATTTTGTTACGTTGCAGCCTTATTCTAAAATTCATCAATCTACACACAATGTTGCATAATGACAAAGCAAAAACAGTTTTTTAGAAACTGAAATACATTTACATAAGTATTCAGACCCTTTACGCAGTACTTTGTTGAAGCTCCTTTGGCAGCGATTACAGCCTCGAGTCTTACATATGACGCTACAAGCTTGGCACACCTGTATTTGTGGAGTTTCTCCCATTCTTCTCTGCAGATCCTCTCAAGCTCTGTCAGGTTGGATGCGGAGTATCGCTGCACAGCTATTTTCAGGTCTCTCCAGAGATGTTTGATCGGGTTCAAGTCAGGGCTCTGGCTGGGCCCCTCAAGGACATTCAGAGACTTGTCCCAAAGCCACTCATGCTTTGTCTTTGCTGTGTTCTTAGGGTCGTTGTCCTGTTGGAAGGTGAACCTTCGCCCCAGTCTGAGGTCCTGAGTGCTCTGGAGTAGGTTTTCATCAAGGATCTCTCTGTACTTTTCTCTGTTCATCTTTGCCTCGATTCTGACTAGTCTCCCAGTCCCTGCCGCTGAAAAACATCCCCACAGCATGATGCTGCCACTACCATGCTTCACCCTAGGGATGGGGCCAGGTTTCCTCCAAATCAAATCAAACTTTATTTGTCACATGCACTGAATACAACAGGTGTAGACCTTACAGTGAAATGCTTACCTACTAGCCCTTAACCAACAATGCAGTTAAAAAAGTCACAATAAAATAACCATAACAAGGCTATATACAGGGGGTACCGGTACCGAGTCATTGTGGGGTATAAGGTAATTGAGGTAATTGAGGTAATATGTACATAGGTAGGGGTAAAAGTGACTAGGCAATAAGGATAGACAATAAACAGAGTAGCAGCAGAGTATGTGACGAGTTTGAGAGAGTGTCTATGTGTTTGTGGCGTCAATATGCTTGTGTGTGTGTGTGTGTGTGTGTGTACAAAGTTTGGGGTCACTTAGAAATGTCCTTTTTATCCATGAAAACATACATGAAATTAGTTGCAAAATGAATAGGAAATATAGTCAAGATGTTGACAAGGTTATAAATAAGGATTTTTAATTGAAATAATAATTGTGTCCTTCAAACTTTGCTTTCGTCAAAGAATCCTCCATTTGCAGCAATTACAGCCTTGCAGACCTTTGGCATTCTAGTTGTCAATTTGTTGAAGCACCTCCCACAAGTTGGATTGGCTTGATGGGCACATCTTACTCAATAGGGTTGAGATCCGGTGACTGTGCTGGCCACTCCATTATAGACAGAATACCAGCTGACAGCTTCTACCCTAAATAGTTATTGCATAGTTTGGAGCTGTGCTTTGGGTCATTGTCCTGTTGTAGGAGGAAATTGGCCCCAATTAAGAGCCGGCTACAGGGTCACTGGAACTTCCTGCTAGTTGTTACTTGTTAGCAGGAATCAGGAGGATAGAATTATGGTCAGATTTGCCAAATGGGGGGGCGAGGGAGAGCTTTGTATGCATCTCTGTGTGTGGAGTAAAGGTTTTTTTCCATCTGGTTACACATGTGACATGTGACATGCTGGTGGAAATTAGGTAAAACTGATTAAAGTTTGCCTGCATTAAAGTCCCCGGCCACTAGGAGCGCCGCTTCTGGATGAGCATTTTCTTGTTTGCTTATGGCCTTATACAGCTCATTGAGTGGCAAATAGACGGCTAGGAATAATATAGATGAGAACAGGGCTGAACGATTAATCGATTTCAAATCGATTTTTTTTTGTGCGTCTGGCCCAACTTTTAACTGTTGAGTCAATGGTTTTAAAAATTCATGCAGTCCTCCTTGTGTGAAAGGCATTCTCATCAAGTGTGCTCCTGTGTACCAGTCATGCTCACCAATCAGAAGTGGCCCAAGGTGACTGCGTATACGCCCACCAACAACAAACACGTGAACACCAAGAAAAACGTTACATTCGTGGTGTGGAAAGATGGCATCCGCTGAGTTGGATTTAGTCCCGAAAAAAAGCAGCACTTCGGTGGTGTGGCAGTACTTTGGATTTGAGACCACAGATGTGCATCAAAATAAGGTATTGTGCAAGGCTTGTCGTGGAACAGTCGCAACATCACCAGGCAACACCACAAACCTTTTATCAGCACTTTATCAGGCAAAAAGTCAAGTAGTGATGCTCTAGCCCAGTCTGAGTCTAACAGGCCTAAACAAACTACTATTTCAGAGTCGTTAGCGACTGTAACTCCTTATGAAAAGGTCTCACGAAGGCACCGTGAGGTAACGAACGCCATAACGTACTACTTCGCTAAAGACATGGTGTCCTTTAACACCGTGACCAAAGATAGATTTCAAAAACCTAATCTGAACTCTGGATAAAATATATTAAATTCCCTCCCGCACATACTTCAGTGAAGTTGCCCTCCCAGAACTGTACGCGGAATGTAGGAAAAAAGTTGAGACGGAGCTGAAAAATGTGGAGCATTACACCACAACAACCGATTTGTGGTCAAGCAGGACGACTGAGCCGTACCTAAGTCTCACCGTACACTTCATAAATGATGACTTTCAGTTGAAGAGTCACTGCCTGCAAAGGGCATACTTTCCTGTTGACCACACGGCCAGACGTGCATCACCACTGATAATGGATCAAACATTATCAAAGCTATGGAACTAAATCAATGGACCAGGCTTCAGTGTTTTGGCCACAGGCTGCATCTTGTGATTGGTAAGTGTCTCTCTCTCTCTCTTTTTGTATTTTAAATATTATTGTTTGAAAGCAGTTTGAGATGCATTGTTTGTATGATAAGTTCTATATAAATATTTATAATTATTATGTAATGTATTATTAATAATAATAACCTGCTTTAGGTTATTTTTTTATTTATTATTCTGGTTGATTGTATTGCTTTCTGTGAAGCACCTTGTGCTCTTGCTAGAAAAGTGCTATAAAGGTATTCTGAAAAATGCAATACTGTACCTTACACAATTCATGTTTTGGTTCATGATTATTTATTTTTTTCTTCAGTAAATTCTGTGAAAGATGACCCAAAAGTAAAACGGTCAACAGGACTTTGCAAACAGTTGGTTGGCCATTTCTCGCACAGTTGGAAAAAGACGACCCGACTGAGTAAGGCACAGCAAGAGTTAAATTTGCCGGAGCGCTCGTTGATTACAGAGTGTCAAACAAGATGGGGCTCAAAGCAGAGGATGACTGGGAGGGTGTTGGAGCAGAACAGTGCCTTGTCTCAGGTCCTGTATGAAGACAGGAAGACGCGTCACCTGGTCCCCACTTGGCAGGGCACGGATGTCCTCGAATCAATGAACAACACCTTACATCCTCTCCAGGAGTTTACAGATGCCCTCTCTGGAGAAGAGCATGGAAGCGTGTAATACCTGAAGCCAGTCCTGCATCTCCTGAGAACATCAACTTTGGCTGTAAATATCAAGGACACACCCCTTACCAAGGAAATAAAGTCAAGAGCCCTTGTCTACATGGAGGATAAATACAGAGACCCAGCCACACAGGAGCTTCTGGAAATCACTTCGTTCCTTGATCCAAGATCCAAGATGAACTACATAAGCACAGAGAATGTCCCAGACATCAAAGCAAGAGTGAAGATTGAAATGGAACAGGTAGCACGAAAGGTAACTTGTCTTGTTTTTATGTGCACTTGAACGAATACAAGATGCCACATGCATTATAAGTTATTGTATTTAGGTTATTGATTGGCATTTTGTTTTATGTTTACATAAAAATACCGTCTGGCCACTCTACCATAAAGGCCTTATTGGTGGAGTGCGGTAGAGATGGCTGTCTTTCTGGAAGGTTCTCCCATCTCCACAGAGGAACTCTGGAGCTCTGTCAGAGTCACCATCGGGTTCTTGGTCACCTCCTTGACCAAGGCCCTTCTCCCCTGATTGCTCAGTTTGGCCAGGCGGCCAGCTCTAGGAAGAGTCTTTGTGGTTCCAAAATTCTTCCATTTAAGAATATTTTAACCCTCAATTATATCTATGCACCGGTTTCAACTCCTCTGCCTGCGGTTATGGAACCCTGACCTGTTCATTGGACGTGCCACCCTGTCCCAGACCTGCTGTTTTCACCTCGCTCTCGCTCTATTGCACTGAAAAACCAAGTGACATTCACTCCTGATGTATTTACCTGTTGCAACCTCCACAACTACTTTTATTATTATTTGACCCTGCTGGTCATCTATGAACATTTGAACATCTTGGAGAAAGAACTGGCCTTAATGGCCATAAATTGTTTTAATCTCCACCCGGCACAGCCAGAAGAGGACTGGCCACCCCTCAGAGCCTGGTTCCTCTCTAGGTTTCTTCCTAGGTTTTGCCTTTCTAGGGAGTTTTTCCTAGCCACCGTGCTTCTACATCTGCATTGCTTGCTGTTTGGGGTTTTAGGCTGGGTTTCTGTATAGCACTTTGTGACATCGGCTGATGTAAAAAGCGCTTTATAAATAAATTTTGATTGATTGATTGAGGTCGGCTATTCCCAAACTGAGGTACGCCACGCCTTCGGGGGTACGCCAAATAAAAATGGGATTCACATTTTCAAACAGTCCATTTAGATTTTCCAACGGGGCTATACATTTGGGTGATGTTTTTTTCTTGCCTGAGTAGCCTCGCTTCACTGCCGAAAATAAAATGAAACCATCTAGTGTTCAGCGAAATAACAACACAATGTCAAATACAGGTAGTCTGGTCAAATAATTACACCTGCACCTGTTGACGGCACAAGTTATTCTGCTTCCACGAGCACATCCAATGCTAGCATCAGTAATTCTATATTTGTTGCTAGCCCAGCTAGCATGGACACTGACAGTTGTGAATCTGTTTTAACACTACAGTAAAATTGGTTAACTTTGTGTGTTTTCTGCATTATGCAATGATAGGGCAGCGACCATGTAACACTTTTACAACATACAGAAGTGTGCTGGTTATCAAGGGGCAAAGTATTGACACGTTTTTTTTTTTATTGAGAGGCGAGCTTAAAGTTTTCTTTACTGACCATCATTTTCACTTGTCTGACTGCTTCTGTAATTTTTTTTTTTTTTTTTTTTTTTTTAATTTAACCTTTATTTTACTAGGCAAGTCAGTTAAGAACAAATTCTTATTTACAATGACGGCCTAGGAACAGTGGGTTAACTGCCTTGTTCAGGGGCAGAACGACAGATTTTTACCTTGTCAGCTCGGGGATTCGATCCTGCAACCTTCCAGTTACAGGCCTAACACTCTAACCACTAGGTTACCTGCCGCCCCAAATGACGAGTTTCTCACATGACTGGCCTGTACAGTTGAAGTTGGATCTTTACATGCATCTTAGCCAAATACATTTAGCCAAACTCAGTTTTTCACAATTCCTGACATTTAATCCTAGTAAATATTCCCTGTCTTAGTTCAGTTAGGACCACCACTTTATTTTAAGAATGTGAAATGTCAGAACAATAGTAGAGAGAATGATTTATTTAAGCTTTTATTTCTTTCATCACATTCTCAGTGGGTCAGAAGTTTACATACACTCAACTAGTATTTGGTAGCATTGGCTTTAAAATGTTTAACTTTGGTAAACTTTTGGGTAGCCTATGTATGTAAACTTCCGACTTCAACTGTATGTTTTTTCTCGCCTATATGATCTGAATCTAGGATTACAGGGACTTTCCGCTACTATATTCAATGTGTGGGACACAATTGAGGCTATGATTAAGAAGTTAGAGCTTCTCTGTCTGCGTTTACAAGGATAACACACAAACTCTTTCCATCATTGTATGATTTTTTGTGTGCAAATGATCTCAAGCTTACAGACAATGTCAAATGTGATAAAGCGAAGCACCTGAGTGAGCTGGGTGCGCAAATACGCAGGTACTTTCCCGAAACGGACGACAAAAACAACTGGATGCGTTATCCCTTTCATGCCCTGCCTCCAGTCCACTTACCGATATTTTAACAAGAGAGCCTCATTGAAATTGCAGCAAGCGGTTCTGTGAAAATGTAATTGAATCAGAAGCCACTGCAAGATCTATGGATAGGGCTGCACTCAGAGTATCCTGCCTTGGCATATCCGGCTGTTAAGACACTGATGAATATGATTTAAGACTGAGACTCTCTCCAATACAACCCAAAATTGCAGAGTTGTGTCCTTTCAAGCAATTTGTGACAAACTCACACTCATTCTTATGTTTAATAAATGTATTGTATAGTGTGTGTGTCAGGCTTACAATGGTGGCAAAAAACAACATTTGAGAGTGAGCTGACCCTGGTGCTAGAGGAGGTACGCAGCTGGAGGTTGAATGTTTGAAGGGGTACAGGACTATAAAACGTTTGGGAACCACTAATGTAGGTTATAGCTCTTTGTCATAGCAAGGGACTTCCATTTGCAATGAAGCCTCAAAACCCTGTATGTGTGTTTTCTGTTGTATTTCTGTTGTACATCACTCTGCATAATTAGCTGTTATTTTGAGAGGGTGGAATGTTTGCTTCAAGGGGAGTGAATTTAGCCTTGTGTCACAATTTCCAATGCTTCAACTGAATTGCCTTAGTCTGACAGTATCTCTGAAAGATGGGTGATGGGCACTGGTCTCTCCCTCCAGTGGTGAGCCTTTGATATTTAAGCTGATGCCACCACAGGCAGTACATTGAATGCAAACAGGACTGCTGTACTGACTACAGGGGTTCCACTGACTATTATTTACTAACTCAAACACACGGTTTCTTTATTCAACAGTTCAGAGAATATGTTTCATAGGAAGAGTTTATTAATATTTGCTGAACTACATGAAATGAATAAAAGTGTTGCTATGAATGTCCTAAATAAGTTCAGACAGGTTCTCTAGTCACATTGTCACAAGCAGTTATTTTCCTGACATGGACAATCACATTTGAAGGCATTGCTTTTCTGCTTCATCTGTAGTTTTGTGAAGATATAATGACATTTATACCTTTCTACAGTATTTGGATACATTGACATTGGTACACACAATAATCACAATACATTGACTTAATTATCCCTATCGCAATACAGTGTGGATCACGGTATCAAATGACTGATGCAGTGATGGAGGGACACATATTTTGGCTCCCTTGGTAACACAAACCCTTTGTCCTGAGAATGAACCAATTAACTTCCTTAGTTCCTCCTCTGAGCAGAACCAATATCTTGGCTGACCGTGAAGTCTCTCGCTTTCTCTTCTCTTTCCCTTTGCTCTTCCCACTCACCATCTTCTCACAAGATAATTGCAATGTGCTTCCTTTTTGAGTGAAAACACGTGTTGTTTAGTGAAATGTGTTTTGACTAGACCAGACAGCTCATCCTTCGTCTCCTGTAGTATTCCATCAGAGAGCAGCAGGTAAACCTTGAGCTGTACAGAACAGATAAACGCCGCAATTTCACCTCTACCTTCTTGAATCGATTTGGCACACAGCAGAAATTGAGGCTGTGCTTTTTTTCCACCTGTAAAACAACCTAAGATTCAATTCAAAAGAATGACTTTTGTGACAGAGTGTTCTGTACTGTAGTTGTGTGGTATTAAGGTAATAAAGTCAAGTAAGGACAAGACCAAGATTTTATAAAAGTGACTCCACGCAAGGCAAGGGTTGTTGGCAATGTTAAGTGTGAAGGACTTGACAGGTAAATGACTACAAGCCTACTGTAGCTCAAGTTGGCATCCCTTTATGCTCAGTCTCTGTCTGACGCCTGAGGGATCATGAAAAGGATGGGACGACTTGACACAGATCACACAAAGGAAAGGAAACTCAACCTTGTGTTAGCAGGGCATTTCCACTGTGGATGTGGACTTAATGTACAGTACTGATCATAAGTGGATATTCATAATACATCAGAGTTATCATCCTCATGTTCAATGCACAGCATGTTCCTTCAAACTGTCTGTCTTTTATTCTTCACCTTGATCAGCATACCAGATGGATGGTATATTAATGTAAGTATTGGACAATGCTGTGTCCAATATCGGGCGTGATGTACTCATTTCAAATGTTATCTTAATGTTGACTTTGTTGCCCATTTTATGTTGATAGTAATTAGGACTATTTCACTATTTATGACATTGCATTCCAGTTAAAGTACCATCAAAGGGTTTTTGGAGCCCAGCAGAGACTGTGGGTGGTGTGGATCTGGAATAGGTTAGGTTAAGGTTAGGTTGATAGCGTAATGAGCCTACATCGACGAGGATGGCAAGACAATTGAGCAGACGAATCAAACAGGTGACAAGTAAGAGGATCAGTTGTTTAATTAAAAGCATTAAATGTATTTCACTTTTTAAAAGATTCATGTCATCAAGCAGAAGGCAGAAAATGTTAAATGCTAATCAGCCGTACCAGTGATTGTCCGGGATGTGAGTTTATTCTCCTCGTTTTGAGATTCAAAGTTCAAACCATTTTAAACGTGTAGTGGCCGCTCCATGCTTTTCTGGTCTGGTATGTTATTTTCTTTACCCACCATTTATACAGTCTGCTTGAAAGGGGCGGTTTTGTCAGGCTGATACGCTCTCTGACCTCACTCGGGGGCGTGACTACTTACTGTGCAAAGTTATAAAACACAATTATCTCTTAGAGCTTCTCAAATCACATCCCTATCTTAACAAAAATACTTTAATAATTATTCATTACATTCACAATGCATAGGATGGACACTTCGTACATGTAGTGGGTATACTTTCCAAGTTACAGTATTTCCTTTATAACATTTTTAATGACATCACAAAATAACAAACATGACATTAGTGTTCTATAGATCGCCTCTTACCATTCCCCACGTTCTACGTTCAAAATATTATTCCAGTATTCGCTTTTGAACGTGTTACAGTTTCAGCAGGAAAAAGCCTGTTAAAACAAAGACATTCCTTGTGGATCTTGAGAGGGTGAGCCTGAATGTTCTCCTTTGATTTACAACAGGACGTGTGCTGTTTACCTCCACTAGTCCTTCCTTTGATTGAAGTTATTCATTGCAAACCTGACCTGACCTATTTTGATTCTCGTGGACAGTCATGACAGTGTAAATATTGCATATTAATTTGCGTGACCTGCTGGATTATCTCATGGTTGCCCATGGATTGCTAAACATTTTGTGGTATCCATTTGAGCTAACCCCTAAGCAATGTAAACACCAGAGATGTATTCACATGTACTAATCTTATTCTCAGCCTCAAAATAATTGCAGATGGTGTAGAATGCTCCTACTCTTAGAGAAATCTAGTTTACTCATTATTTCAGCTCTCCAAAATCTTTTATGTTTTAGGTATTCTGAACTATACACAATGCACATTTTCGCTGTTTGGTGAAGCATGAAGCCCAGATATAATGTATTTAAGAAGAGATGGCACAGGTTTGCATGTGGATGACAAAGTCCTACAGACTATGAATTATTGTTTTCCACACCATTCCCTAAATGCACAATAATATAAACATTGTAATTAATGTTGAATTTGGTCAATTAAACGTAATATGCATTATACCTAATTCCTCCAACCATATGGTAAATCGTCGGAAACACAAATTAAATGTGGATTGAGTGAAATCAGACTCTGGCTGGATCGTCATGTATTTTGAAATGTCTTATTATTATAAACAAAAATATTTTAGTTGTTGAAGCCTGGTCCCAGATCTGTAGGTATGTGCTTTTAGCCAAATACTATGACTGTCGTTGTCATGCCAAACAGATAGCATCTGTTTGTTGTTGTTTATAGTTAATGACCTCTGCTGAGATTGTAGCGAGGTCAAACTTAATGGCAAGACAACAATAGTTAGAGGTCTTCTTGACTCCTTTTGTTACTTGGTATCAGCCCTCAAGCCTCTACTTTCAATTGTCCATTGCTCCGTCCATCCATCTATAGTGGTCTATGGTTGATAATCCCAGCTCTGCTAGTCTCCTTTTACCCCATAATAATGAGCTCTCCTGTGACTCTGGTTCTCTTCAGCATCACTGCAAAGCAACCCCTTGACCTTGTTAGATCTCACACCAGGGAAACTATCTTACTAAAACAGTCATCCAACCTGTTGTTTGTTTTCCGGATCTACTGCTTATTCCCTCTCGGCAGCTCAAGGAGTGCTTTTCACACTAGTGATTATGTGACAACAATAGCAGTGCTAACTTCATAACAACATGTTTACCGTGTCCACAGTGTGTCCGGATTCTCTTTTCTATTCTATATTCAAATGCCAGTATGCATTCTACGATAATAACACAACAACAACTGATGGCAGTAGCTAACTACTACTTTCTAAATGCTAGCTAGCTGGATAGCGTTTATGAGGCCAGCAAACAAGTTCCTCACACACTAGGAACATATTTCCTCCAACGTTATAATGAAAAGGTGCCTCTTGGGAGACTTGTGGGAAGAGTGCTGATGACGTCGCCCACTGTATGCGCTTTCAGTAGCCTGATTGTGCCTAGACTTAGGAGAAATCCGCACACAATGCATCTCTGACCACCTCCTGAAGTGGTCAGACAGATCTGAACACAATCAGACCACAAAACATATTTTTAATGCAATCTTCGAATTCTGATAGCAGAAGTCGCATGTTAGTGTAAAGTGTAAACATAAAAATGTTCATCAAAATACATTTTTTGTCAGGAACGTGAACTTTCATGTGCCTTAATAACAAACTTGTATCTGTAAATATACAATTAAATTACGAGCCTAGTTGTTTTAGCCATGGAAAAAGTCAGGAACCTTCCTGCTAGCCATGATTGGCTGAGATAATGGATTTGCTGGACATGCCGAGAGATGAGTTCGGATTGGTCTGTCATGTAGCACGCTTTGGTCTACAGTGCATTTGAAAAGTATTTACATTTTGTTACGTTACGTTACGTTCATTTTAAAATAGATTTAATTTAAAAAATCCTCATCAATATACACACAATACCTCATAATGACAAAGCTAAAACAGAAATACCTTATTTTCATACGTATTCAGACCCTTTGCTATCGAAACTGAGCTCAGGTGCATCCTGTTTCCATTGATCATCTTTCAGATGTTTCTACAACTCTCTATACGAACTCCCAGTTAACAGTGCATGTCAGAGCTAAATCCAAGCCATGACGTCGAAGGAATAGAGCTCTGAGACAGGACTGTGTCGAATTACAGATCTGGGGAAGAACACAATGGCCTCCATCATTCTTAAATGGAATAGGTTTGGAACCTCCAAGACTCTTCCTAAAGCTGGCCGCCCGGTCAAACCGAGCAATCAGGTGAGAAGGTCATTGGTCAGTGAAGGGGTCTGAATACTTTCCGAATTAACTGTATAACATGAGCTGCTCAGTATGTGTTGATAATCCTTGCTACCACAGCTTCTTTTAAAGATATAAAGTTAGCCAAGGATAACTGCAAAAGTGTTGCCACTGCTCTCAACAACATTGCTGCCCTGAATTTAGCAGGCACTGTAGACAAAGATCAGTGGGAAAAAGTTGTGTTGGACTACTTTCTCCGGAGTGACTTGACACAACGGTCCAAACAAGCTGTAGCTAGCTACAAACAACATGGAGAAGACATGCTGCCGTGAAGTGTTCATCGATGTATACGGGTAAGAGTTTCTAATTTTATCAGAAAGTCGTTCTCATTCCAAGTTAAAGCGTACTGTTAGCTAGCTAGCAAACGTTAGCTTGCTGGCTCACTAGCTAACATTACACGTATGATCTGTTTTTACTAATATTATTAGCATCTCAGAAATCCATTTGTATTGTTAGTTATAGCCTAATGTTATCTAGCTAGCTAACATTGAACCTAGTTAGTTCACTTTAGCTAGCTGCAGATTCATACATTTCATGCATGGTGGCTAGCTATGACAATCAGTTTGTACTGTAGCTATACTGTAGGTTGGGATTATGGTTCATTGTTTAGCTACCTTGCTAGCTAGCTACATGTCTAAACAAAAGACTCCACTTCACCAGATGATTACATGACCCATCAAATTAGTCGGCCATCTATTGTATTTCATGAACATGTCTATACAATAGTAACCCATCCACTTAGCTAGATGTGGCTGGGGGTTGGTTATAGCATTTATTTCACATGAACCATCAATTTTGACAAGTGTGTCTGGGTAAGCATCATCTAACAATTATAAAATATTCTTATCTGGACACTTTCTGTTATTGCTACTATGCAAATATGCAAGTAACGATTTCACCTTCTGCATCATGTGCATGTGACAAATCAACTTTTATTTTATTTGATATAGTGTGTGTTTATCAGATATGGTAATGTGAAGAACAACATGACCTGCTCCAAAGTAAGGTTAGGATACTACACTACCTTACTCACTCTGTTTAGCACATGGCCTCGCATGTGAATCCTTAAAGAGATGGGTGGGGCTAAGGCTTAAGAGGGTGTGAATGATGCTGAATAGGTGTAGGCAAAGAAGAGCTCTCTAGTAGGCATTCAAGGCCCATTTCCTCAAAAGTGGAGTTATTTATCAATTTTCTAAGCATAAATACTTTCCCATTGTTCCTCAACTGCAATGTATGATATTCCAGTCTCTACCTTTATCCAATGTAAAAAAAAAAAAACACTTTCAAATGTAGCTACATAATACCGAATCGAGGTGTTCGGTCACAAATGTGCTCCATTATTAGCCCAGGTACTTAAGTGGTATTAGGTATGTTCTTTAATGGTATGCTGAGGTAGGAGCTATGTTCTTTTGTCAATGGGGCTTTGTGTCTGAGACATTATCTCTTCTCTTTTGTTAAGATCCCATTAAAAAGAGGAAACCCCCCATTTACATTCTGTGGAGCACTGCAGCAGCAGAATAGTTTGCAGCCATTTAAAATTGTGTCTTATCTCTCTTAAATCGCTCGGTCTCTTTGTATCCCTTAGCTTTTCAGGCTGCGCCGCCATCTTCTCCCAGAAGCCTAGGAGGACTCCCAGAGGTCTGCAGGCATCTGTGTTCTCTAAGCCTCAGCCCTGTTTACTCTGCACAATATGCATTCTAGGAAGTGCCTTTTAATCACTTTATTAGCTCTGACAACACATGGGGCTCACCTCTGTTGTTCCTGTTAGCTAGCCATCTGCCCACTGATCTGATGGTGAGAGTGAAGAAGACGGAGACAAGATGTGAGTGCTCTGGAGAAAGTGTGAGAGCATGGTTGATAATAGCATTGACCGAATCAAAGCACATGATTTGCATTCAATAGATATTAAAATGAACGGTGGCTTCCTTCTATGGGAGTCCCATAGGGCGGCGCACAATTTTCCCAGTGTCGTCTGGGTTAGGTGAGGGTTTGGGTGGGGGGGCTTTACTTAGCTCATCGCACTCTAGCGACTCCTTGTTTTGGAGGACATATGACTCAATCTTCGCCTCTCCCGAGCCCGCTGGGGAGTTGCAGTGAAGAGACAAGATCGTAATTGGATATCACGAAATTGCAAAAAATAAATAACAGTGGAAAGGGCTGAAATCTAAGAGCGCTTGTGGCTTATACACATCTTATTTCAGATTATACTGTGTTGGAAAATGTATGGATCCTTCAAATCCAGATTAATCTGTGTTATATTGTTTGATTTTCAGCAGATGGACCAGGTGGAAATATATTTACATATTACCAAGAAAAGTTCCATCTTTGCTCCATTCACCTGTTAGTTCTAAGAATAAGTTTATTTTTGTCAGATAAAGTTTCTCAGCAAAACAAACATCTAAGGAGCATATGATTATAAATGCATTTCCATTGTTCTTCTGTCAGATAGGGTCTCTGAGCTGAAGAATGACAGAGTGACTCAAATGCACTCACGTGGGTGAAATGTACTGTGGTATATTCAACTTTAGCTGGACACTCAGTCAACACTCACACACAACTAGATGAATAAGTAATTGGACTGACTGCTCTATGTATGTTAGTGTAAATCAAAGGCTCTGGGGAGACACAGAGCACATTAGAAAGGCTGCTGCTTCTAAGACTGGGCCTCACTCAGATCCTACTTACACACAAGCATGTGGTGGCTCACCCCCATTTTTGTGCCTCAATGAAGAAGGCAACCATCCTTAATTGTCAGGACGTCCATCTTTTGAAAGGATTCACTCCACAAGTGGAATAGTATTTCCCAGTGTCCTGAGAGAGCCATGCTGCCTCATTCAGAACAAACCATGAATAATCATATCAGTTCCTGAGTGTTGAAGAGGCTGAGCTGATTTAATGCAGACTGATTCGTCCACAAAAAGCTTTTTAATTCCACTGATCAATCCTTTTCACCACATGAAGCAGAGTACGACCTTTTTCACCCCGTTGGCATCAGTACGGTTGGACTTGGAGAATGAGGAGATCTGGGGAACCGGTTCACTTTGTGTGGAAGCGGCAAATTCATTAATATGCCATGAAGGCCTGGTGTTGCAGGTGTTCTTGATGTGTGCCGCTTATTAGATACACTTACAGGCCATTCCATCAGCAGCGTTCATCCAGGAGTTATGTACCAATTTGGAGCCCATTTGCCACCATGCTGTTCCCAACATTAGGAATAATTGATGCTCTGTTAGGGCTTTGTGTATGGGGAAATTGGATGAGATAGACCCGTGTTAAATTCCCTGTCTTGGTAATTGTCAGGAGGGTGTGGCAAAGGACATTGGCATTTTATTGGAAACACTCTAACTACAAAGGTCTCATTCAAATGCACTGAAATGTACAATACATCTTATGAGTTTAGATTACTACACAGAGTCGGTTGAACCAGGCTTTTACACTTAATGAGTTACATAATGATCTAAACATTTAATTGCAACCACTGTCCTCCCTAAGACAGTGGTTCCCAACCTTTTTTCCTTGGAACTGCTTCTTCCTCTCAAAAAAATCCTGACCTTCACCAATAGTCTCCTGGGGTTTTGTTTCCTGGTGTCGTTGCATTTTGCTTGGCTTCATGCTGTCATTAGTTAGCTTCTCGCCACAAAGGACACATTCTGGCTGAGTCCTGTCCTGTCCTTCAATAAAACTGAAGTTAAGATAACTCTCGAGATATAGCCTTACTTTCTTTTTTGATGTGAGTCATCAGCACTTTTATGTTTCTTAGACATCTTGTTTTATTAATAAAATAGTGATGCTCTGTCAGGCTCTGGCCATAGAGAAGCCTATTTGCTTCTCTATGTAGCCATGGTCAGAGTCTGACAGTTCTATTCTTTCTGTTTCTGGTGGTGGTTTGTGTGGGATCCCTAATTAGAGGCAGCTGTAGCGCATCGTCTCTAGTTAGGGATCCTACATAGGATTGTAATTTTCACACTGGGTTGTGGGTCGTTGTCGATATATGTCGCAGTCACGGGAAAGTAAGTGTGCAACTCTGTTACGTCCGTCCGTTCATTCGTGTTTGTGAACGTGACGTTTTGTCTATTCGTGATTTTTGTTCTGTAGTTCGTAATTTGTGCTTATTATGCATAGTACGTTATATAATATACATAGTATAGTAAAATAAAATGTCGACCTACTATCCCTGCGCTTCGTCTTGGTCTCCCTATGCACCCTCACGTTACATGCTCTGACTGCAGGAAAAACAAGCTGCTAGCTGAAACTGATTGAGCGCGGGTCACTTTTTTTCTGAGAATTAACACTTTTACGTTTCTCTGCCATTATTATTATTTTTTAGATTGGCATTGCAAGCATATGATTTTTAAATTTATTAATTTTACAATGAAATTATAGTGGAACATTTTATGCATTTGAACTCAACGCAAATGAGATCACGCGCCCCCCTGTGAACTCTGGCGCCCCTCTAAAGGGGGCACGGACCCCTGGTTGGGAACCACTGCCCTAAGATAGAGTCTTAGAGAAGTGAGAGAAACGACGGTGGAACAGAGTGTGTATTCAGTACGGATACTTACCATGTAATGAAAAGGGTTCTGAAAGAGGTTGAATGGTCAACGTTTGAATGCCTTTTCATAACAACTATAAAGATATGTAAAATACTGTTATTGTACGTAGCAGTTCTTTATCCAGTGAAGGAGTTTCTTAGCCTTTGGTGCCATAGACTTTTTCTTTCCTCTCACTCTGGACTTTTCAAGACAAAATCGTATTCATATATATTAGGAAAAACTAAATTGCATCAGCATTGCTGTCACGACCGTGTGTGGGAATTGACCAAGGCGCAGCACTGTAGTAGTTATTCATACTTTTATTAACTGAAGAAAACAAGAAAACGGAGCAAACAACCAAAGTAACACACGTGTACGTGTGTGTACGTGTGTGTGTGTGTGTGTGTGTGTGTCACAGAAACACAAACAGTATCCCACAAACACAGGGGAAAATAACTTAAATAGGATCCCAATTAGAGACAAAGCATGGCAGCTGCCTCTAATTGGGGACCAAACACAAATAAACCATAGAGTTCAGGCCCTGACCGTGACAAACATAGAGAAGCCAGAGGCCTACCTACGGTCAGGACCTGACAATTGCTGATGTGCTAACTACTACAGTAGCCATTCTAGTAATGTCAAGTAATTCATAAAAAAAAAAAAAAAATGTATCTGTTCATTGCTAAAGCGTCCGCCGTTTTGGACGCACCTGATGTCAACAGGGATGGCAAACTATGTTGAGGCTTCAATATTGTCTGTTTTGACTGAGTTATCCCAAATGACTTATTTCTGTGTGAAAATAACATTGTGCAGCACTGACTGAGGGTATTCATCAGGAAACGGTGATCAAATCATTAAAAAACTTGTCCTGTATTCACTTTATAATGCCTATTGTTAATGATGCAATGATAATCTGTGTATAGGCTCTTGCCAGTGTCCTGCAAGTGACGCAACATTCTAAGAACAGGGGTTTTCTATATCCCCTGCATCTCTATGACCAGTGACACTGAAGGAGACATTTTTGTCCAAGCAGCATCTCTTGAATCTACACACGGCTAACAGGACAATGTTTGTTTTCAGCTGCTATGAGGTTAACGCCTGCATCACTACCCTTTTGTGTCATACTGCTCATAGCTGGATTAATGTGACAGGCTTTCTGAGGTCTTCAGGGAAAACGGTGCCATTAATACAGTCGCTGCAATGACTTACTTAATCAATGCAACTGGCACTTGCTTTGAAAGGGACACCTTCCCCTGATATATATATTAGTGACATATCACTTAATACACTGTGTCATCCATCACAGTTGGTCATAATACCCCTCTCTCATGTAACACTTTGACAGCTCCATATCCTCACATTTAGACAATAAGTGAGAGACATTTTATGGATTGAAGAGGAGGACGTTCCCACTGAGAACACATCTGGTGTACTTAAATGTTGGCACCCTTTCAGTAAAGAGAAGGTCATACCTGTGGATAAGTAACAGTGAAAATTATTAATTTGATTCTGATTTCTGTGTGCGTGCACATGCACTTGCTGTCTATCTCTCCGACATTTGCAACATTGTTTCAATATTCAAATTCGATCTCCAGCTGTTCCATAGTAATTTCGAACGTGTCAGGAGTCGGGATGAGACAGAAAAGCAGGCAGCTTTTCTCAGCCAGTCTAAATGAATCTGCATACTTTTTTATTGATATATACAAATAAATATCAATAGATAACAGGTTAAACGAAACAAAGTACAGCTAGTTTGCTGTCTTTCCAGCCTCAGTTTGAACGATTGTGTTAGCTGTGTTGTTGGTGTAGTGGAAAAAACTCTTCCTCTTACTAAAAAATAAAAGCACCTCTGGAGTTTGTAGAAGCAAGATAGACTTTATTGCAAAAAGACAACGAAGCCGAGTGACCTGCAGGAACCACTCCCGTACATCTCTAAGTTTTTGGCTTATGTACAAGTTTTGAAATGTTTATTCATAAGACAGTTTATCACAGCTCCACCCATTCTATTTTCCTCCAACCTGGTCTCAAAACTCCTGATGCTATTTCTTGTTTTCTCTGTATTCTGGAGATAACATTAGCACAGAATACATGTCTAGTTGTAAGTCAGAAAAATGGGAGGTACACAGGAGCCTCCTGACTCTGGTGACATCCCTCTGGTCAACGGTCAACCTGCTGGGTGGTAGGAGATTGCCTACACCCTACCCTTATCTGCTGAGGACAAAGATATCTTGTCTCTGACAAAGCTGAATATGTTCAGAGAGCTATAAAGAATTGGAAATTATACAATAACTATAAAGAATTGGAATTTACACAACAATCCCCCCTTTGGGACTAAACAAGTCCCACAAAAATAATGCTAATTTATGCTAACATAATGGGTGCATTAATACATACGGGAGTACATTCTTCCTCTCAACTACAAACACAAAAGGATGAAGTTAAACACAGAAATATAGTGAGGAACATGTACGGCATGTGAGTACAGTGTCATCCTCAGGTGTTCACAGTAGAATACATTGTTTGAGCATTTCATTCCATGTTTATCTGTATAAGGCCTCTTGCAATGCCTTTGGTAAATAATCACTCCTTCCTGAACTAGGACTCCATCCTAGAATATATGTCACATTGCATTTAAATGTGATATTCCCTCCTGAATTTAAGCCTGTGTAACTGTAAAAACATTCATACTCATATTTACTAACATCATCTCTTCCAATTGGTGGCTTTGTTAATTTTAGTGGATATTTCGAAAATGTTACACTCATTTCTGCTTCTTCTCATGTTCAATCTTAATAGAACTCCCCATACTTTCCCTACATTTTGCTTCTCACATTGGATATTCAAATTTCTGTATTCTGCCATATAGCACATCATCTATAGGTTGGTTCTGGTACAATTACCACTTTTTCTGTGAAAGATTTACTCTACTGTACACAATTGTCCACCTAATGTTTCATAGCTGTTTACTTTTTCCACATCCATTCCCTCACTTCTATTGACACCTCTGCAGATGCAGAGACTGATGTATTATTGTCAATCAAATCAGCAGAACACATTATCCCTTCCTTCTTATAACTATTAGGAATTCTGCCAGTCATTCGTTGTTCACAAGTCCATGGTACCCACTTGACCCTCTCATGCCTGTTAATGATCAGCGCTGAAACACCTTTAGTAGTACCAGTCATTGTCGTTCTTCTAGCTTCGAATTGTCCCATTTGTAAGGTGGTTGCTTTGGGGCTCATCAATGTCTGGCCATGTACTGTAGGCATCAACCAGAGCACGTAGCTCAACAGCAACATTCACATTGCCAGTGTGACATTGCCACATCCCCCATAGCTGGAGTACCAACAGAGAGTGATGATTCTGCCTGAGCATTCTCCCTCTCCCCTTCGTCTTCTGTCCTTGTGTCATCTCCTTCCCCGGATGGGGTTTCCCCATCTTCTGCTCCCTCATCGTTGGATCGCTGTACCCGTCGTGGTACTCTGGTGCAGTGGTTGAGATGGCACCAGGTCGAACTTCCCTCTACTCGAACAGCTGTGGGTGTGGCCTGGGTGACCGTGTAAGAACCCTCTCATCTCGATTCATTCCACCTCCTCCGGAAGTCTCTGATGTAGACTCTGTCCCCTGGCTCGACTGCTCGAATTGGGTCCACCTCCTGCTCTGGAACCCTGTATTTCTCCTGTTGATAAACAACTTTATGCAGAGCAGTTAATAGTCTAATGTACTCATTCAATTCTCCCTCCATATTCTCTAAAAGGTGGACCATCACAAGACCCTCTAAGAACTGACACAAGTTTACCTGTAAGCAGTTCATGCAGTGTTAGATGTGTTATTTGATTAGGTTGCATGCTATAAGTCATTAGTGCCAGAGAAAAAACACCCACCTGTTTCATCAGTGTACTCTCACAGATTTGATCATATCTACATAGTCCATTACCAGGTGTTTAAATGGTCCTTCTGGTACTGGAATCTGTCCAATTGGTGCTGTTAACCCCTTCCTGATATTATTTAATGCACATATTTCACACGTTTCACACTCTGCTCGTCTTAAATCTACTGTTACTTGCATGGTCAAAACCATGCGCATTTGTAACAAGTAATTTCAACAGTACAGGTAGAGTTACTACCAGTCCTCCATGTGTTCTCCATAATCCATTTGTATCTTTGCCCCCCTTTCACCCGATATACTTGGCTCATATCTCTCTGCTCTCTCTTGCATTCTCAGTATGTCATCTATTGCAGGGCTACTTCTTCTTCATCTTTAAATTGTATATAATGTAATTATAATAAACTTATCCCATTAATCTAACGCTTCCTGCACTAGTTCTCCTATCCAATACACATTGTCTGCCTTTGCCTGTATATATTTGCTGCCTTTAATCTTCACCATTTATTGTCCTGTTCCTTCCCTGTATATTCCTATCCCTTCTAATGTATACTTAATTTGAATGCCCATTCTACATAGTGCATCCTTTCCTAATAAATTTACTGGAGTATGTTCTGATTACAATTCCGGTATGCAGGCGGTTGTCCTTCCTGCTTCTAAATTTAGTGGTGCTGTCATAGACATTAGCAGCATTTGTCCCAAGAATCCTATTGTCTTCGTAAATTTACATGACATGGAGAGGTTAGGCAAAATTTGGATTTATACTCAAATACATTGCTCCAGTATCAATCATCATGGGTGTGCCTCTATTAGTCACCCAAACCTGTACCATAGGTTCATCATCAGCTTGCATGGTTATTGCTGTAAACTGACCCTTCCCTTTAGGACTCTTCCCCAGCTGGTCACTGGTCCCTGTGGAGCCTGTGTTTGAGATTGCTGCCATGCATCCGAGGTGGGACCATTTCCTTGCCAATTGTCCTGTTGTGGATGCCTAGGCATCCACGGATGAGCAAGACAATTCCTTCTGGTGTGCCCTGCTTGATTGCACCCCCAGCAGACACCTGGTCGTCCTTTTTGACCTCTATTCTGCCGTGCCTGATACTGCGGTTGATACCCCTGTGTTTGAGGTGCATTTCCGTTGATTTTATTTTGCCAGCCTCCCGGGGATTGCTGTGTATACACATTCACTACTGGCGGAGCAGGTGCCCTATGACCCTGCTGTTGAGGTGGCGGTTGCGGGCTTCCATGAGTGACTGGCACAGGTAGAGGTGACAGGGTTAGAGGAGCCTGTGTTGTCTTTTTGTCCTTTTTTGTTAGTTCATCCAGCTGCATTTGTGTCAGCTTTCTCAGGATGTCTCTGACCTGGTCTGCCAGTCTTTGTTCATCTTTTAGATATTCTTCCACTGCATGGACAACATGGTCACAGAATTCCTTGTGGGTTTTTGATGTCAGTCCCACCACATTGTCCAGTCTGCTCTTGACCGCTGTTAGCATGGATTCCACCAGAGTTGTCCTGAACATTGTTGTTATCAGTGGGTCTGTCTCTGGAGCCCTTTCAGTCTCCTGCTGATTAATTCTTGTTGGATATTCGTATTTCAGGGCCCTCCACACCCTAGTTCTGTATTGATCGAACAGTTCTCCATCCATCACTCGATCCTCTGTCAGATCCCCCATGCCACCTACTGCCAATACCTCATCCATTTTAGCCTTTCCTACCACCCTGGCCAACAGTGCCTTCAGGTCCCCCACCGCCAGCAGTTTCCCCATCGTCTGCTCTTCAAAAGCTCCAATCCAATTTCTGGCCCCATCATGGATGCTAGGCAGTTTGCTCACCAGGCCCTCCAGGTCCTGACAACCACAGGGTTCAAATTGCATCTGAGTTCCTTTTAACATCTCCAAAAGAAAGCTATATACCGTTTAGGTTGTTTTAAAATCTGTTCTAGGCCTTAGCTACATTCCTACACATTAATCTGCTTTCCTCCTTTCATCCACAAGAAATTATACTATCTTCTCTGAACACATCCACTCTCTCCTCTACCTCCTCATTACCTTCTTTATCTCGTCGAGATATAACACATCTATTCTGACCTACTTCCTCCTGAAGCCCCTCAGTTTTACTCAGTCTCCAATCAGGACAGGGATTTCGTCTCTGTCCTCTCTGGCTGAGACCTCCTGGGTTTTCCTAGAAATGAGAATACAAAAACCCAACAGTAAAAGTTAGTTTCCTCATATAATGTTAACAGATCATCTTCCAGTCTAGTCAGGTCAGTCTGTTCGTCAATCATCGGCCTATAATATGGAACATTCATGGGACGGCCTGTTAACATCTCATGAGGGCTAAACCCAGTACCCCTATAGGGGCTGCTTCACATTCTCCTCAGCACCAGATGTATACATTCTATTCAGGTTCAACCTGTTAATCTAGGCCTTACCCATAACTTTTTGGATCATAGAGACATTTCTGATTTATTCCCATCATCAGGACAATTTGGGTCACGGCATCTCCTGTAACATGGGTGCCGTGTGTCTACAGACAAGGTTTCTGGGATTCCGAATCCAGGGAATATTTCCCTTACCAGACCGTTAGCTACTATGTTGGCATCACAGCAGGTATGACTCTGTCACTTATCACTAGACAAGAGCATTTTATCTCCTTTCTCTCAATCATATCAATAAAGTCTAATGCAATGTGTGTAAATACACCACCAAGTAAAATTACCTAGTTTAAGAGGCGCCTACTTGGCAATGTTATATTAAATACACATAACGCATATTAAAAAATAGTCTCATATTCTATAACTATGTTGTTTCCTATGTTCTTTTAACTTCTGCTAAATTTAGGCCAAACCAATCTCGTAAAAAACCTAAAACCTTATGTACCATATTCCTTCTTGATGAATGACTCACCAACCATGAGTCTATTCGCCAAACCTACGGAATGAGCTACTCTAGCAACACAAATTTACCTGAAAGGTGTTGTCACAGAGGGCCATCAGGGCCCTGGGAGCAACCTCTGGTCTCCCTTAGGGAGTGAGACATATGGTCAGTCCCCTGTTGTTGTTGCAACTCAACAACAGGCGAGGCCATAGCAAAAACCAGATACACAACATGGGTGTGAAACCTTTCAGCAGCAATTTTATTACCTAAGCTAATATTGTCTTGATTGGCACAAACCCTCAAAATGCCAACCTAGCTGGGAGCAACATAGCTTCCAGCAGGGCCTCAAATCAATTATTTTCCTAATATTTCCATATGCATTCATAAAATCACTGCTTTTCCAAACCCCTACTCGTGTTAGGCAAACACCAATCGTATAGGCTAAATCAGAATATCTGTTAACATGTACACCACTACCTAGTTTTCATGCCTCAGTGAGAGCCATCATAGTAAATTGGAACCTGTAATTATCCTGTCTAGTCAAAAGTGAAATCAACCACAAATAAAAGTTTATCATTATTGTCCTATTAAGTAAGACTGTCAACTAAAACACAGTAATTTTCTTTAAACTTAATGTGGCCCGATTGAACAGATAGTTCAACAGTTTTACGTGCGCTAGCCAGCCAGGCTACTGTAAAATACTCAATAACACAGGACCTAGGGAAGTGATTGGTAACGTCGAAGTTATTATTCTAACTTCCCTAAGTAACGTTCCACTGGGAAATGGCCCTAAATTAGTTTAAAAAAGGTTTCACTCAATACAGCCAACGACAACCTAAACTCATTAATTACTATAACCATTTTATCATATCTACCAATGTTTATCGCGGCACAGCCATTAATCAACGTTTATACACAATCGGTTATTCCCACACAAAGACAAACTTTTTACTTACATCACACGACATACAACAATCAACAATCAGAGACAAACGATGCCACATGTTGGTTATTACCGTTCCACACACAATCACGACAAAACTCGTCAGTTTATCGTCTCATTCCAACATACAACCATAGGCCTTAATCTTTCATATGTAGGTTCCTACTATTTTTATTTTACAATATATGTTATGCGCATTTATAATACCGGTTTCTCATATATTTAACCTGTTTTTTCAGAACCCTAGCATAAGCCAAGTCTGTTTTCTACAGGTTCCCTGTCCATCCAGTCCCTTTAGGTTGTACTTAAAGGCGGTATTCACAGGATTTACACTCATATGGGGCTATACGCTCTTCGATAGATTCCCATCATTCAACTTATATATTAAACCTGTTCTTTCAGAACCCTAGCATGTGCCAAGTCTGTTTTCTACAGGTTGCCTGTCCATCCAGTCCCTCTAGGATGTACTAAAGGCGGTATTCACAGGATTTACACTCATATGGGGCTATACGCTCTTCGATAGATTCCCATCACACACACAACACACTATACGCTCTTTGATAGGTGTTTCCATATGGGGCTATACGCTCTTCGATAGATTCCCATAACTCAACACAACACACTATACGCTCTTCGATAGGTGTTTCAATATGGGGCTGTACGCACTTCGACAGATTCCAATAACCCAACTAACTACCCTGCTCATTGTAACCCCATAGTATACCTATACGCACTTCGATATGTATCTATAAAGTACTCACAGGGCCTCTACCTGCCTATGCACTCCTACAATACGTTCCTCGCACTTCGGGTAACTTCGTGTATTAGTACAGACAGGGATTCACACACATTCATCACACTTCAATCATACTATATTTCTTTCTTCTACAAACTCTGTGCCTTTTACTTTAAACAATTACATTTAGCCCGTATTCTGGAGAGACCTGAATTTAGTACCTGACCCCCGGTGGCAACTGATCGAATCACGCAGACTTATAGTAAGAACTTTGCTTACCTTTTACACCATGGCCATTGGTGTTTTATCGTTTGCGTATTTCGTTCAGATGCCCCAATGGCCAAGCACCCACAATCCCTTCCAGCCCCACGTTGGGTGCCAAATATGTAGTGGAAAAAACTCTTCCTCTTACTAAAAAATAAAAGCACCTCTGGAGTTTGTAGAAGCAAGATAGACTTTATTGCAAAAAGACAACGAAGCCGAGTGACCTGCAGGAACCACTCCCGTACATCTCTAAGTTTTTGGCTTATGTACAAGTTTTGAAATGTTTATTCATAAGACAGTTTATCACAGCTCCACCCATTCTATTTTCCTCCAACCTGGTCTCAAAACTCCTGATGCTATTTCTTGTTTTCTCTGTATTTTGGAGATAACATTAGCACAGAATACATGTCTAGTTGTAAGTCAGAAAAATGGGAGGTACACAGGAGCCTCCTGACTCTGGTGACATCCCTCTGGTCAACGGTCAACCTGCTGGGTGGTAGGAGATTGCCTACACCCTACCCTTATCTGCTGAGGACAAAGATATCTTGTCTCTGACAAAGCTGAATATGTTCAGAGAGCTATAAAGAATTGGAAATTATACAATAACTATAAAGAATTGGAATTTACACAACATTGGCTAGCTCCTCTGAACTACAGCGTCATTAGCCTCATTGTTATGTATGTATCCAAATAAATGACAGTAGAAAACAGCTTAAACAAATGGAAATACAGCTATTTTGCTGTATAGTTATGTTATTCTGGCTGCAAGAGTGTTTGACGTGACTGTAAGTTAGCCGTTGTTGGCTAGCTAGAAATCAAGGGTTAAGAACGTTGCTAGCCAGTATGGCAATGGAACATTTAGAACTAACAACTGGGTTACATCCATAAATACATATCAAAAAGACTGAACGACTGGGTCGCGTATCTGCCAACCGAACCGATAGAACGAACGACCAGCCGGCTCGGGTAGCGACCCTAGATTTGTGTCTGGACCATATCTTGTGGAAGGATGAAATATGTAAATCATTGTTTTTATATGTTGGTAACACAATGTATAAAAGTTATAATGCCCTCGAAGTCGGTGTTTGGAGGATATATTGGCATAGTATTTTTTATTTATTTAACCTTTATTTAACTAGGCAAGTAAGTTTTACAATGACGTCCTAACCCGGCCAAACCCACCCCTAACCCGGACGAAAGCTGGGCCAATTGTGTGCTACCCTATGGGACTTCCGATCACGGCTGGTTGTGATAGTCTGGATTCAAACCAGGGTCTGTAGGGACGCCTCTAGCACTGAGATGCAGTGCCTTAGACCGCTGCGCCACTCGGGAGCAAAAGAATGTGGAATTCTGTGGAGAAAGTCAAGGGGTCTGAATATTGGCTTCTCTGGCATTATCACTTAATTGATTTCTTGGGTGTATTGTACACACGTTAAAATGCTGCATTCGGGGAGAGGAATGGCTGAACAGTTATGCATTTCCAGGTTGGTAAAAAACAAAACATTTTGGAGGATGCAGTCTTTTGGGATGTAGGGAGGGTTTACCATCTAAAATGGATCTCAGTATAATGGTGTGGATAAAGGAGTGTTTTTATTTCCTGACTCTTGATGCAAGAGGTTAGTCAGCTTCTGTTACTAGCTGCAAGCACTGATGCTTCTATGAAGAATAAACAGGGAGCCTGGATAAAGCAGGGCCAGCAATGCAGAATAGGAATTCATGTGGCTTTTATTCAAAGAATCAATACAACACTGTATACAATCACTTTTGCATTGAGCTGAAGATTAGACCTATCCATTATTCAATATGGTTGATTTGTGAACATACCCTCATCATTCTCTGAGGTATTAATCTCAGGAAGTATAGTCAACAATCTCCTCGGGTCAGATGGTGTGGTATTCAGCCCAGATAACTTCCCCCAAGACATGTATTAATGTCAAAGACATTTAATCACATATAAAGCTTAGTCACATTGTTTGATATGCCAATAAACCAGATATTTTGTTACAGGTTATGTCTTGGTTGGCTTGAGTTCCCCATATCCCCCACCTACACTCACACATACAATATGCAGTGTAATGCAGTCTTTCCCATGCAGCTCCATAATGTCATGTTACCCATAAAGACCATTGGTTGCTTCAATTGGCAATAATGTATTTATAACAGTCTTGGAAATACAGTTGAAGTGCAGGCCTACCTTTCCACTATAATTCAACGTTGGCAACTCTGTCTGGGAGAAACAGAACTGACAGTTGCTTCCAGGGACTTAACTTAACGTCTTTAACAAGATTTATAGAAAAAAACCACTTTCTTTTGTCTGGAGGTAAAATAGCACATAGCATGTGAAGCCCATATACACCTCAAAGAAGTGTTGAAGAAGTCTATATTTCTATGGTAATTATGGGAAGGAAATACATTGTGAGTTTGCCACTTTCACTTTAAGAAATTACCTCTTTCTTTATTCAACATAAGGCAGGATTCATTGCCGTCACCATAACTCTTTGGTGGATTTTCCTGCCTGTATTTAGGCAACATGTCAGTAGCACAAAGATGGGAACATGTAGCTGTTAAATATCCCCGCATAATCATTTAAATGTTTTATATCTCTGTGACTAACATATATCTCCCACACCAGGGTCCATTATGATCATCAGTAGAAAGACTTAAACTAGAAACCAGCATGGTCTATAACTGTTTTGACTCCTGATGAACTTGTTGGATAGAAATGGGGCCTAGTACTACCAATAATACCACAAAAGCACTGTGTTCTATTCAACTGTGGAGCCACTGATGAGCCCATGTCCCCAGGGGATCAGTCTGTCACAGAGTGTTATAAAAGGGTTAGGCAGTGGACAGAAGCAACACTATCCAGACTGCTAAACAGTATCAAGCAGACATCCGAACCGTCCGTGAATATGATCAATACTCCTCATTTACTAGCCCCACTTTGGCACCACTCTACAATAAATGAATGCTTTATTCTGGTATGTGGAGTGAGGCCAGCCCAAGGAGAGTTCAGTATTATGTCCGAGGTAGGGTAGTTAATGAATAGTATTTTGTATTTATTTGTTTCCGATGTAGTTATCAATTATAACCAACCAAGGTGATGTTGCACTGTTTCGAACCAACGTCACACCTTTGGAGCTTTTTGCGTAAACAAATGATCATTTCTCTTTTCTTTAGAAAAGTGTACATTACATAATACAAGATTTTGTTCCATATGTGAACCATGTGAAAGTGAAATTAAATGGATTGAAGGATGCGATCATTCAAACAGAAGTTAATGCCTCTTTTGAAAACTGTAAAGAAAAGAGAGCAAAACATAAATATTGGAGAACTTTGAAAGGACAGACGTGACCTTAAGTCGTGTTCTCTGACTTAGTAAATCCAATAGAATATCTTATAGTGAGCCCAATGCCAGATAATACTATTTTATGTGTAGGTGAAACCATTGCAGGAAGACAATCTAGTTAGTGTTGATGGGCTTCTGAAGACACAATCTAGTAAGTGTTCATGTTTTCATGATCAGTCACAATAAACAGGATTTTTTCCATTAACACAAACAACCCTGGGAATGTGTGCAGGGACAAACAATTAAAATGGTGGAAACAGCTGTTTTGTGCTGGCCAGCCAACTCAACAGAGGTGATCATTCGGTCACAGCTTTTGCTGCAAAATATAAAAACCCTGAATCATGGTTGGCTGCAATCAGAGGAAGGACTAAAGGTTCTGCAGCTGTTGATTAGTCATCATCTGAGGGCTGCCAGGGCTGAGAGGCCTTGGAGGATTATTTTATATCTTCTATTAAATCAGGAACGGCGAAAGAGTGCAACCTTGTCTAACACCACACTGTCCTCAGATGAGAGAGAACGCCTGCAGATTTGAGATGTGATTTCCAACTTGATTTGACGAGCATGGTCATCATGATCAGCATTCAGAACGAGGTCTTCTTTCCTTACTCTTTTTCTGTCTGACTTCTATTAAAGAGGTGCAGAAAGCATCAAGGTTATTGAGTCACTGTACACATCTAGCAAATTATTAACCGTCGACAGTCTTTATATGATTTCGGAGACGGTTTGATCAAATTGGGACTGTAGTGGAATTCAGAGTGTGACCGAGAAAGAATTATAGAGAAGGCTTTAAAAATGTCTGAGTGCATACATAATAACATATTAGGACAGTGCAGTGTTTTTTTCAGGAGAGACAAGAAAACAATTCACTCTCCCAAGGTTATGATGCCATTATAATGCATCTATATTATTCAGATAGACCTGCTTTTCTTATTCAAATGAGTAGCAGTTGTAAACTGTAGGTGTATCTATAACAGGAACTAAAAGCATTCAAATTACCAACGTGCTTGACAAAAAAGAAAACTGCTTTGGCTATTTGAGATATAACAGCGACATAACTCAAATAGCCTAGTGAAAAGTTCTCCTAATAGCATATTAAGTAACTCTACCTTGACACACAACGAATGATAAAAGAGACATTCATCAAAACGATGAGGGACTGTGGCACACACCCAGATTGTATGCCTATATCCCTGAACTAGAAAGAGAGATGTTCTGACAGGAAAGTTATGTTTCCTTCACTGGGTGAAACTCTACTGCAATTCATAATGCTCTGTAGGCGATACAGCCTCTTCTGTGGGGGGAGTTGTGATGTTCAGTAGAGGAATGTGTCTGCCAATGTCTGAAGATACATTAACATCAATCTTATTGAGGATTAACCTTGTGGAATTACAGAATTACCTGTATTATGTTTGCAGGGAAAGGTAAATGAATTATCCAAGCTAATTCCTGTAGCATTTATCCATTTAGGGGTGTAAACACTGCTAGATCTCCCCATTAGTCTGCAAGTGTAATTACATAGTGTGGTTTTAGTAACCTATTTTAGAGACATCCCTTAGATTAGTCTGGATACAAGGTGCTGGAGAAACATGCCATTGTGTGTTAAACTATTCTGTAGTTGTGCTCTCTCTCTCTCTCTCTCTTTATCTCCCACACCACCCACAACAAAAACCTATCCCACAAATAAGTAGCATTAAACCACGTCACAGAGAGTGATAAAGAAAACACTTTTCAGCGTCTTTTAAGAAAAGTAGAGTGGGAAACTAGTTCCATTTCTACACAACAATTAAAAGCTACACTATATATACAAAAGTATGTGGACACTCCTTCAAATTAGTGGATTCAGCTATTTCAGCCAGTGACTTTCAACGTGGAACCGTCAGAGGATGCCACCTTTCCAACAAGTCAGTTTGTCAAATTGTTGCCCTGCTAGAGCTGGCCCGGTCAATTGTAAGTGTCCTCGGTTGCAACACTCACTGCCAAGTTCCAAACTGCCTCTGGAAGCAACGTCAGCACAATAACAACAAAATGCCAAGCATCGGCTGGAGTGGTGTAAAGCTCGAATCTGGGTTTGGCAGATTCCATGAGAACGCTACCTGCCCGAATGCATAGTGCCAATTGTAAAGTTTGGTTGAGGTTGAATAATGGTCTGGGGTTTCATGGTTTGTACTAGGCCCCTTAGTTCCAGTGAACAAGGATTTTAAATCTACAGCATACAATGACATTCTAGACGATTCTGTGCTTCCAAGGCCCTTTTCCTGTTTCAGCATGACAATGCCCCCACTTGCACAAAGCGAGATCCATACAGAAATGGTTTGTCGAGATCTGTGTGGAAGAACATGACTGGCCTGCACAGAGCCCTGACCTCATCGAACACCTTTGGGATGAATTGGAACGCTGACTGCAAGCCAGGCCTAATAGCCAAACATCAGTGCTCGACCTCACTAATGTTTCTGTGGCTGAATGGAAGCAAGTCCCCGCAGCAATGCTCCAACATTTAGTGGAGAAGTTCCCAGAAGTATGAAGGCTGTTATTTACATTGACATTTCAGTCATTTAGCAGTTACAGTTACACTTACAGTTAGTGCATACATGTTCATACGTTTTTTCGTACTAGCAGCAAAGGGGTGACAAACTCCATATTAATGGCCATGTTTTTGAAATGTGATATTCAACGAGCAGGTGTCCACATACTTTTGGTCATGTAGTGTATTTTAAATAATTATTACCGGTTAACTGATGTACTGTATGTGTGGGCTGGAGAGAAAAAAAAAAACTGTCCCACTTTCAGATCAAAGGATAAAATAATGAAATATCCAAAAGGATGGAGTGCCAAGCTCTGTGGAGTGCCAAGCTCTCAAGCACAGTACACATTCCCTTAGATAAACAACAACATGTGATACTCCCACTCAATATACCAATAAAATAACTATCAGTGGGTGGTAAAAAAAATGGTTGATGGCTGCTCACTTTAAAACCCCTCTAAAACTGCTGATAGCAAGAAAGACTGTGGAAGCGGTGTACTGTGAGAGTGGCGTCTAAGTGACTTGTTGACTGGCTTTACTGAATACAGAAATCAAACAGGGCCGTGTGACACCTGGAAAAGGATGATGTAGTTAGTTACCGTAGGTCATGCATTAGTAATAGCTCATCATACACGGATAATGTCATTGTGTACATAGTAGATCTCATTAAAGGCAGCGAGCCACTTGTCAGCCCTATAGGATGGTGCTGTAATAACAGGTTTAATTCTTAAAGATCTATGAACTATGTATGACGCACATAGTCTATTACATACATGTTTTATCTACGGATCATTTGCATTTTCTATCATTTTCACATATTAACCCAAATATATGCTAAATGCTATGCATCAACAGGGATGGGCTAATTTAAGTTAGTTATTCCTTGTTTGGTTCATTTATTGCTCATATTAGCCCCAGGACTAACATGTTTTGTCTAAGCAATAGAGAGAGGAATCAGGAATTTTAAACACATGTATTGTATTTGGAAAAAAGAAACTTCCACATATATGTACAGTCTTTTGTGGACAGTGTGGGGTTTATACATTTCCTATGTATAGAGATAGGCCGACATCATCACTCTTGGATTTAGGGATGATTCACATTTTTTGTTTTATGAGGAGAAGGTTTTCTCTCTCCCGCCAGCTTGCAAGGTGCTATAATATGGAGCTACATGTGACTGGGCCAAAACACACCAGACACAATGACAGTGATCTAGGGAACTAGTCATCATAAGAGCTCTGACAGGTGGTTCTGGGGGATGGATATGAGACTGTGGTGAAGAGAGTGGAGAGTTAATTGGCACACAGCAGGCAGAGACACTGACGTCCAGCACCAGGACAATTGACAGTGCCAGAGGTGAGCCATCAGCTGGACAGAACACTGCTCCCTGCCAGAGGTGAAATAGCATGCTGTCAGAGGGGAGGAACTACACAACTGGCATACAAGGGCAAGCTGGGCTGCCCAAGGAAAAATAACCAGGCTGGTGCTGATACACAAGCCCTTAAAGGGAGTTGCCAGAGTGGCATGACACATGCAACATCAATCTGTCCCATAAAATGGATAACATGCTGGCATGTTAGGCGGTTGAAGCCAATCTGGCTCCAATGACTTGACTCTGCCCCCATAGGCGAATTTCTTGACTGGCACTGCTCTGTGTGCTGAGCCAGAGATGGAGCTGTGAGCTCTGAGGTGTCACGAATGGGTGTAGAGAGAGACCAAGGAGCAGCGCAACGATAGTTCGACATTGTTTATTAAACGATAAAACAACAAATGTTACAAACTATATAAAGGCAATGAATGAAATGAACAAGAAACACACTTACTGTGACGTGAGGAATAGACAATGACCCACACACAGGTGGATGTGTGTGGGTGTGTGTGGTGCCTAAATACCATCCCCAATCAGAGACAACCCTGTACAGCTGTCTCTGATTGAGGATCATTGCTTCCTCTAGTTAGGGTGTGACGGCTCGGCTGTGGTCCTACCACTCCCTTAACAGCCAAACCCTCACATGAGGTGGAACACACAGAGGTGTTGGGAATATTCCCGGCTTCCCGGTCACAGTTGAGTGACAGGTGGATTATAAATAATTAATAATTTGACAAGTGAACAAAATAGCAAACCCTTCACTGGGCTCAGACTCTCATGATTTTGTTTCATACTTTTTCTAGTCTGCTTTGCCCAGCTGCACAATGCTATACAATTTATTCCCGGACACGTATGGTACATGCACAGAAAAATATCAAACCTTTTCAAATGTTAAACGTGTCAAACTTGTAGGCAGAGGGAGAAAACTGAAAAATTGATTGGCAATGAATCTTAAAGACACCAGTTATTATTATCTTTTAAATCAATGCTGTTTCTCAGAGTGCACACAAATTATGTCCTGGTGAAGTGAAATGGCATTTAAAACTGGTCCGTCTCGGAACAGCAAATACAACAGCACTTTCTACTGTATGTGAACATTAATGGTAAAATAGTCATAGCACTTTTTAAACGGCTGTTTGGGGACTGAAATGGGAGCCCAAACAGTACGCTGCTTCCGTACCCAAACACCCACAGTATGTTTTTCACATTAACACAGTGACAGCTTGTGTCAGGTTAATAAGGATTTGATGGAATATAACCATTTTCTCCAAATAGATTATTATCAATATTCAATTTGCCATCATTGTATTAAGAAATAATGAAAAAACGGTCAACTAATCAGTCTTTGATTCAGATTCTAATGTTTTATGCAGTCACCAAATGGGCTCTATGATCTAAAAACGTATTATCATGTGACTGTACAGATACTTCCAATCAGACACGGCTTTATTGTTTGAGCCACAACTCCAAACATCAGTGTATAGGATGAAAATGCATAATATTATATAATACAAAATGGCCCTTAGTGTCCAAGACAATAGACACAAACACAAAGTGTTTCTAACCACTGGAGAAAGTGGTAATTCACTCTCTTAATGGGAATATTTTACAGGCTTCTCATCTGTCAAGTTAAAAAAAGACCATGTGATGAAGCTGCCCAGTGACTCCACCCAGACTCTCCTGACTGGGCACTGTCAGCCTGGCACAGAGACTGGCAGATGTGCTGGACCTGATGATGGCCAAACGAGTGGCTTTATCACAGGCACCAAGCAGAGCAGAGTGGGAGAGAGAGAGGGCCTGGACTCCAACCCAGGACCCAGGCAGCCATGAGTGGAGCAGACTAGTGATCCAGCCCACATGTGACATATGCCATCAGTGCTTCAAGCACAACCAACCCCTGGCCCCTCTCCATTTCTTTTTTACATATTTTTTTTACAACATTCCTGTCAGCAGTTCACCAAACAAACATCTCCCCCCCTGCCTCCGCCCCCTCCTCCTGGATAGTCAAACACCCGCACATTTACATAACACATAACACAGCTATTGAGTAACATATCAGTTCTCCCCATAGAAGGGGACATACATAAAATAATGCCCATTCACAAACCCCCCCCCCTCTCCATTTCTGACCCGTTTTCAGCTCAACCCCCTGGCTCTCGGCAAAATAGTTAATATTCAGAATTTGTATTGCATAATTTCAATGACCAGGGGGCAAAAGTGCAGTAGAATACCGCTATCTCACATTTCACAATAAATATTTATGAACACATTTAAATAATGTGCTTTTATAATTACAAAATGTCATCTGGATCTGTGCAACAACAACAAAAAATAAGGTGCCAAGGAGGAGAATGGCATCCTGCTCAGGAAAGGGAACATTTCATATGTGAGTTAGATTGATCCTGGGTCATTCATGGTGAAGTGACCCATAAACTAGGTGGATGCCCATGAGCAAAGCAGGCAAAGCCCAGCACACCTGGGTTACTATTTGTGAAAATAGAATACATCCAACCTATCAATGATTCACCAGCCTCGCTAAATAATAATGTCTGCATGGCAACAGCCAAGGCTACCATACATCCGACTCAGAATGTAAGGCTTAGGTTTACGCTTCAGTGTCACATGCCTTTGTATCTTGTGTCATATCTAACTTATTGAACCAGATGTGGCCTAGTTTGGGTTCTCCACCAGATATCACCTTTGTTTTCCCTTTAAGGGAGAATGTGTATTTTAGGGACAGCCTGATACATAGCAAATATCCACAACTGCTCTTAAATGCTAGTAAGACTAAATGCATGCTCTTCAATAGAACGTTGCCCGCACCTGCCCACCGGACTATCATCACTACCCTCGACGGGTCTGACTTAGAATACGTGGACAACTACAAATGCCTAGGCGTCTGGTTAGACTGTAATCTCAATTTCCAGACTCACATAAACCATCTCCAATCCAAAATTAAATCTAGAATCGGCTTCCTATTTCAAAACAAAGACTCCTTCACTCATGCTGCCAAACATGCCCTTGTAAAACTTACCATCCTACCGATCCTTGACTTCGGCGATGTCATTTACAAAATAGCCTCCAACACTCTACTCAGCAAATTGGATGTAATCACAGTGCCATCAGTTTTGTTACCAAAGCCTCATATACTACCCACCACTGTGACCTGTATTCTCTCGTTGGCTGGCCCTCACTACATATTCGTCGCCAAACCCACTGGCTCCAGGTCATCTATAAGTCTTTATTAGGTAAATCCCAGCCTTATCTCAGCTCGCTGGTCACCATAGCAACACCTACCTGTAGCATGCGCTCCAGCAGGTATATCTCACTGGCCACCCCCAAAGCCAACACCTCCTTTGGCCGCCATTCCTTCCAGTTCTCTGCTGCCAATGACTGGAACGAATTGCAAAAATCCTTGAAGCTAGAGGTTCCTATCTCCCTCAATAACTTTAAGCTGTCAAAGCTGCTTATCGATCACTGCACCTGTATATAGCCCTTCTGTAAATAGCCCACCCTACTACCTCATCCCCATATTTATTTTTTAACTTCCGCTCAATTTTGCACTCCAGTATCTCTATTTGCACATCATCATTTGCACATTCCATCATTCCAGTGATTATGCTAATCTGTAATTTATTTTGCCACTATGGCCTATTTATTGTCTTCCTAACCTTACTGCATTTTGCTCTACATTTGCACTCTGTATATAGATTTTCTATTGTGTTATTGACTGTACGTTTGTTTATTTCCCATGTGTAACTCTGTGTTGTTTTTTGTCGTACTGCCTTGCTTTGTCTTGGCCAGGTCGCAGTTGCAAATGAGAACTTGTTCTCAACTGACCTACCTGGTTAAATAAAGGTGAAATAAAAAAATAAAAAAAATTGTGTGAAAAGTGGCACATTGCAATGTGCAACAAATGGCCCACTCTGGAGCGGCAACTACCAAACCCCGTTCAAAGGCACTTACATTTTTTGTCTTGCTCATTCACCCTCTGAATGGCACACATACACAAGCCTATACCAATCTCAGTGTACAGAGCTCTATTCACTAGGGCTGGATGCAGGGGCGCCGTATGGGGGGGGGAAGTTAGGATGATTCTAAGGGCCTGTGATTTAGGGGCCCTAAAATATTATTCCAGCATTAGGTAAAAACATTTTGGAGCCCAATGTTATATATTTTCATGGGGCCCAAAATCCCTGGAGGCTCCCCTGGCTGGATGACTGGTGCTCAGCAAGCTAATGTCTGAACGTCTTCTGTTTTCTGAAAAGACCATTAGTGAATTATAGCAAGACAGGCTTGTAGTGCTTTCAACTGAATCGTGAATGTTTAATACCTTTCCGAAATATGGCTATTCAGAGTATTAGAAATTATGGATATCCATATATATATTGGAGATGTAATTTATGTCATTCATCACATAAAGTATGATGTGTTTACTTCTATGGTACGCACTACCAAACCCTGTTCAAAGGCACTTACATTGTTTTGTGTTGCCAATTCATCCTCTGAATGGTACACAGACACAATCCATGTCTCAATTGTCTCTAGGCTTAAAAATCGTTCTTTAACCTGTGTCCTCCCCTTCATCTACACCGGCTATTCCCAAACTGGGGTACAATGCCGTCGGGGGTACGCCAAATAAAAATGTGATTCCCATTTTCGAACAGTCTGAGTAGCCTCGTTGCATCTTGTCACGTGTGCTCCCTCTCCGGCCTCTAGGTCACCAAGCTGTGGATTATTACGCACCCCTGTCACCATCGTCACACGCACCAGCACCTCATGACACTCACCTGGACTCCATCACCTCCTTGATTACCTTCCCTGTCTATCACTCCCCTTGGTTCTTTCCTCAGGTGTTATTTTCTCTGTTCCATGTCAGTGTTCCTTGGTTCTTTCCTCAGGTGTTATTGGGGGTCGGAACATGACCACAAAAACCTGGAGTATCTCCGCACCGCCAATCGCCTCAACTCCATACGAGGCGAGATGGGTCCTGCTGTTTACCCGGTTCAACTTGTCCCTCTCCTACTGGCCGGGGTCCAAGAACATCAAGCCGGATGCTCTGTTTCGCCGCTATAGCCCCACGGTTACCACCCCGGAGCCCGAGACCATCGTTCCCACCTCGTGCCTGGCGACGGCACTCAGCTGGGCTATCGGGAAACAGGTTCGGGAGCCGCAGCGGTCCGAACCGAACGCTTTTGGTGGCCTACTATGGTTCTGGATGTTGCCGCGTTTGTCGCCTCCGGCACGGTATGTGCACAGAACAAGACTTCTCGGCTGGCCTTCTGCAACCACTGCCTGTCCCTCATCCCTGTTCTGTGTTTGGCTGTTGCCAGCGTCTGCCCCGATTACTGACCTCTGCCTGCCCCTGACCTGTCTTTTGCCTGCCCCTGTTGGTTTTAATAAACTGTTGTTACTCCGACGTTGTCTGCGCCTGGGTCTTACCTGTAACGTTGATAGACACAAACAACTGGATTCGTTATCCCTTTCATGCCTCCAGTCCACTTACCGATATCTGAACAAGAGAGCCTCATCGAAATTGCAACAAGCGGTTCTATGAAAATGTAATTTAATCAGAAGCCACTGCCAGATTTCTGGATTGGGCTGCGCTCAGAATATCCTGCCTTGGCAAATCGCGCTGTTAAGACACTCATGCCTTTTACAACCACATACCTATGTGAGAGTGGATTCTCGCCCCTCACTAGCATGAACTAAATACAGGCACAGACTGTGTGTGAAAAATGATTTAAGACTGAGACTCTCTCCAATACAACCCAACATTGCAGAGTTGTGTCCTTTCAAGCAAACCCTTCTCATTAAACTGTGGTGAGTTATTCACAATCTTTGATGAACAAATAAGGTTTTAAATGTAAGATGGTTAAATAAAGAGCAAAATGATTGATTATTATAATGTTATTATTGGTCCTATAAGAGTTCTTTGTCTCTTCCCAGGAGCTGGTTGTGACAAACTCACACTCATTCCTATGTTTAATAAATGTATTGTATAGTGTGTGTGTCAGGCTTACAATGGTGGCAAAAAACAACATTTGAGAGTGAGCTGACCCCGGTGCTAGAGGAGGAACGCAGCTGGAGGTTGAATGTTTGAAGGGGTACAGGACTATAAAACGTTTGGGAACCACTGTTCTACACTGATTGAAGAGACTTAATTTCAACCAGTGGAGAATATGAAACGCTTTATTGAAAGAAGTTAATTATCCAAGTGTTATAAATACATGCATTATACATATTATAATTGTAAGAAGACAGAAAGGGAAAGAGGAGCAGGAAAGACAGCATATGATTCATGAATTACAGAGCTACCCTGATATTCTCTCAGTTCATCACAATTACATAGTATCTCTAGAGGCATCTCCTAACCAGCCTTGGACTCCCAGTTGGCCCGGAGGTTATCTTAAGAGCGGGTGCGGTGGTGATGAAGAGACTGGCTTCCTCTCTCACATCAAAACATACCTGCAGAAGAGACAGATGGATAGAGAGAGAGAGCATGATTAATAAATAATATATAATATAATAAAAAGCATGATTTTTTATTCTAACACAGTCAGTCATCATAGTCATCAGGAGGTGAAATGCAAAACCGACCTTGGATCATTAACACTGGGACTACTACATCTCTATCTGTATTTCAATGTAAATTGTAAATCATCTCTTTAATAATACTTCCTGTTGACCCGACCAAGTGACCTCTCACCTCTGATCATGCTGTGCCCTCTGTGTCAGCCAGTTCAGATGCGGGAGGGGTTCACCAACACAGCTGATATAACCTAGAGGATTTAGGGAGAAGTGGGGATAGGGATGAAGTGAAGGAGAGAGACTGTTATTGAGAAAATAAGGTAGTTTAAGAGACTGTGTTCAACAGGAATCTGTGTGTGTGTGGTCTCACACTAAGTGTCCACACTAAGTGGCTACAGAGTACTTTATGGTGAAAAGCAGACACATGAGGACAAACAATAGAAGATAATGTCATTATTAGACTTTTACATTACCAGATCATTGTGAATTACTAATGTATAATATCCCTCATAACAAATCATGATAACATTGGATAGATAGATACATGTGCATGTGTAGCATGTGACAATAGCAGGATCATATCAAGGATAGCGTCACAAATGAATACATAAATACCACTTGAAGCTTGATGATGACTTTGTAGTGATAAGGCAAAAACTTAAATGTGCCCTCCTTTGAGTCCCCAGGACCTGGACTGAGAACCGCTGCTCTTAATCTGCAGACAGGTTTTCACAGCTCTCTGTATCTGAGGACAGAATACCTCACAAGAAATAGACTTCATTATACTCAAATTAGACAGCACTGAATATTATGTTCTCTGTCCTCACTTCTCATCCTTTCACCCTCCTCCATGGCTGTTAGCTAGCTACCTACACATGTATTTTACAGTGATAAATATATCAAGATAGCTAGCTAATATGAAGTTAGGTAGCTGGTCAAATGTAATTAATTTAGCTAGCTATCTATGCAGTATGTATTTGAAATGTATTTGCTTACTTGAATAGGTTCTCCCAGCCATGTGGACAATTGAAAACAGGGCAGCAAAGTGGGGAGTCAAGATCCAGGCTATTTGCAGGACAATAGATTAGTAGGTTTAATAGCCCGGCTACTGTAGGTTGTATTTCCCCCCAGCTCCACTACCAGCATTTAAAGGCTGACAATGTTTTGACCAAGTTAATCTGGTCATGTTGTGTGTGTTCAATTATTTATGATGTTGTGGTTACAATGAACAACATTTCTAATTAAATATCACAGACCAGATTTGCATCAAGCATTATTTTCATCTAATTAAATGATATAATTGTACCACTTTAGATGAGGTGGTTTTATTTACAGTAGTGATGGACAGCTGGAGACATTTTGAAAACATGTTTTCAAACACTTGTTTTTCACAATATTATTATTCTCCGGACAAGGTGTTTTACGGATGGCCCAAACAATCGGAAAGGGGATTAATCAGAGAAAATGACTTTACCCCAGTCCTCAGCAGTCCAATCCCTGTACCTTTTGCAGAATATCAGTCTGTCCCTGATGTTTTTCCTGGAGATAAGTGGCTTCTTTGCTGCCCTTCTTGACACCAGGGCATCCTCCAAAAGTCTTAGGCTCACTGTGCGTGCAGATGCACTCACACCTGCCTGCTGCCATTCCTGAGCAAGCTCTGCACTGGTGGTGCCCCGATCCCGCAGCTGAATCAACTTTAGGAGACGGTCCTGGCGTTCATTTTCATGGCAAAGAGGGACTTTGCAATTAATTGCAATTCCTCTGATCACTCTTCATGACATTCTGGAGTATATGCAAATTGCCATCATCAACAAATACTTGTGTCATTCTCAATACTTTTGGCCACGACTGTACTCTCCAGCCAGCCAAAGTGGGCCCGCTTCCATCCTCTTCTCCGATGAGTGATGTTCCAGCCTCTTTCCTGGTTAGTGATGTTAGAGCTTCTCCCGGCAGTAAAGTTTGGAGCTCTTCTCCGGGTTTTAATCAAATGATGGAGGAACTTTCAAAGACTTGAAAAAACAATGATAGTGAGCCTGTGCCATGCAACCAAGGTTGCACTTGTAAATGCAATAGCCTGTGGAAACAAACACAAGATACATGAACTACAGATGAAAATTATGTTGAAATATTGTGTCATATTTGATCAAATTTACACACCTTTGTATTTTATTGTATCACAGCAGGCAGTGATACAGGCTGCAGCACTCTGTGCACTTCTGTATCGGTGGTGGCTGCGGCCCTTTCCGCACACTAATGTGATTGGACTAAAAGAAGAGGCAAGTATAGTGTTAACTATAGCAACACATATGAAACAGTACATTATAATTCCTAAGGACTAAATGGACATTATAGAGTTTACAATAATACAATTAATATTATAATAAGTTACCAGGTGGTGTATTTAACAATGTGGATCAAATTCAGTAAAGTTATGCAATACCTGTAAGGATGTATGTTCAGAGAGGTCTCTGGAAATCTCTATGTTTGGGATTGGTCCCCAATTAGCTGTGCCGCGTTGCCTCTAATTGGGGAGCCTATTTAAGCAATAGTTGTTTCCCACCTGCGTTTGTGCATTTTTGTGTGTGTTCCTTTTTGTTTTCACGCCAGCTCATGGTCGCTGGCTCTCCTTTTGTTCGGTTTTGGTATTATTAGCACTTCGGGTTCTGTCTCATAGCGATGGTGACAGAAAAACCCACCACACCAGGACCAGGAGGAATGGGAGAGAGGAGGAGAGCGATGTCGTCGGGGTCCGAGACGACGAACGGCCCAGAGGAAATCCCAAGTAAACATTTTTGGGGGGCTATGGGTGTGGTCTGGCAGGGGTGAGGAAGCACCGAGACGAGCATCCACATGGGGTCTGGCGGAGCCAGAGTACGACTGGGGGTCGGAGTCGGAGGAAGGAGAATATCGAAGGGAGATGTTCTTGGGAATAGTGGAGCAATGCCGGCAGCATTGGGAGGAGGACGAAGGTGACAAGGCGGAGCTGGAGGGTATGGTGCCCGGCGTGTGCATCCCCAGTCCGGGTCACAGAATACCAGCCTCCCGCGCCGGACCTCCAGTTCCCACCTTGAATCCGGTACATCCTGTGTCCGCTCCCTGCACCAGATCTCCAGTTCGCAGCACTAGCCCAGCTCGTCCAGGGACAGCCTACAACAACTGGTATCATAGGTATATGTCCCGTCCGATGTCACCAGTGCCGGCACTCCACACCCGGAGTTGTCCATGGACACTCTTTAAATAGCTTTATATATTATAAAAGCACGTGACAGTGTAATGCACAACCATGCTGATTTTTTTAAAGAATAACTGTAAGGCCTCAATTAAGTAAAGATGCCTTTAATAGTTCCCTAGTGACAATCCCATGATTTATAGTATTGTGTATAGAGTATTTTTGGGATAGTCGATGCTGTCCAACTATTTAAAATGTGAAATCACTAAGGCAATAATTTTGCTGTAAACTTGTAACTACCTACATAACTATCGTTATAAAACAACGTGTAGCTACGGTACTATAGCTGGCTACAGTAGCTAGCTATATAGCTACTGTGGCAAACTTGATACAGTGGCCAGCTTTACAAGCGACCTGACACAGTACCTTGAAAACAAATAATGTTATTAACTAGCTAGCTATTTTGACAGATAGAAAATGTGTGTGTATTTGAATGCAGACATTATCTACAAATCATCTACAGTTTAATAATTTTCTTACCGCTGACATCTGTGTGATTTTTACATTCTAGACTGAAAAGGAGATGACAAAAGTAGCCAGCAGAGGAGTTTTAGCCAGCGGAGTCTGCGGGGCTGCAGCTGGATACCTCTCAATAACCGCCAGTATAATAAATCAATTTAATACACACAATCACAAAGTAAGCACGCTTCATAAAGACTCCCTCAAAGATGCCATTTGGTGGTTTCAACTAGCATTAACGGCAAAAATACTATGCTGTACCATACCACAGCATCTTGCAAGCTATGCTGCAGTGTTACGAACCCATTTGGCTTTAAAGTCTAGGGTGGATGGTAATGAGACCCGTAACATAACTCATGCAAATTATAACAGTTAGAACAAAAATACACAGACAACCAAAACTACCGTCAAACACATTAGGTTTATTATAAACACACTGTAAAACGGTTCAGGGAAAAGGGGCGGAGCTGGACCCAAGAAAAAAAAAAAAGAGATATCCAAAAACCTCTAAGCTAGTCTTGCCTGCCTCAAGAGCAGCTTAGCTAACTAACCAAAAATATAGTGGGTGGTCCGCCTATTTAGACAAAGTTTCCCTACGGTTAGTGTATGCCCAAGGGTGACTTGGCTAGGTATCCCCTTTTTCCACGTACAAACAAACAGCATAGATTAGACTGGGACCAAACAACAGTAAACCAGACACCACCGCAACACATACTCACATGAAACAGGACAAAGTGAGATGCGCAATAACTAAACTATGAGGAATATGTGATCTATGTCTGTCTCTCTCTGTCTCTCTCTCTGTATCTGTCCAAAGGTTTTTGTCAGAAAATGCAAAGTCTGAGGAGAAACACAACTGACTGGGTTTTTAAACCAAGGGGATGTGATTGGGCACTGGAAAACAGGAGCAGGTGGTGAAATCAGGAGGACTGTCTTCTGATTGGTCCACCTCAGCAAGGGAACAAACAAACTGATTACTGACACCTGTGATTAGGACAGAAGGGGAGAAAAAACACATTCACACAGGATACCTGTATCACACACAGGATACATGTATCTGTATCACACATAAGATATCTGTATCACACACAGGATACCTGTATCATACACAGGATACCTGTATCACACACAGGATACCGGTAACACACACAGGATACCTGTATCTGTACCACACACAGGATACCTGTATCTGTACCACACACAGGATACCTGTAACACACAGGATACTTGTATCTGTAACACACAGGATACCTGCATCTGTAACATGCAGTATAATGTAACTTTAAACAAGTAACCACTGGAACTGTTGGGGTGTTAGGACCTATTTGAACAATTATGCATCCATCCGTGAGTAACTCTGGTCTGTAATCACTCATTCACTCAGGACTGTACATACATATTCATGTACAGCTGTTATATCATATCACGTGCAATATTGTAAGTAATTCTTGGACCTAACTTCCGTAGTCATTCACTCAGGAATGGATATTAGTATCCTGTCAGTTGTATCTTTTTTCATTGCTTTTAGTATATGGAATGTGCTGTATTTTAAGGGAATTATTATTAATATATCATACGCATATTTAGCTATTTAAGTATCTCTTCCTGTCATTTACCTGTACAGTTAATGTAACCATGCAAATATTCACTTACCTGTTCATTTAACCAGACTGTATATTAAGTAAACTATTATTACCCTAACTTATATCATACGCACATTTAAGTATTTAAGTATTTATCTGCCATCAACCTGTATAGTATAGTTAACCATGCAAATACTCCTTATTTATCTATATCAACTTGCAATATTCTTATCTTTTTTTTTTTACCTAACACTCTGTAACAATGTGTAGTGTACATATTCAGCCATTCACCCATACTATGCGATGTCTTGTTATAGCTTTTTGCACTCTTTTTGCATACTTTTTCATACTGCCGCTCTATGTATCATGTAACGTGTATCTGTCTTTTGTGTATTTTTGTTCTGGCATTTTGCACCTACCTTGTGTTTTTTCGTAGCTGCTTGACGAAGAAACTTCCCCTCGGGGATCAATAAAGTATCTATCTATCAATCTATCAATCTATCAATCTATGAAAATGTCCCCAGATGTCAGAAAGGTAACGAGTTTACCATTCATTTTAAAAATCAATCTTTCATATGAATCTGTTTCTGCCAAGGCCACACACCATTCCTTATAAGAGGGAGGGTCCTTCTCTCTCCAGTGTCTCAATATGACTCTTTTGGCTGTGGCTAGAGCCAGTTTAAACATGAGCTTCTCAGTCTATCGATATCCTTAGTAATATTCAGTAATAGCTGGTATCCAGATTATCCCCAATCTTGTACTTTACCTTCTGCCAAAAGGTATGTATGCTTGGACAGTTACAGAACATATGGATCAGGTCACCTCTACTTGACTGACATCTCCAGCATAGGTCTATCAAACCTATTCTGTTCAACCTCAGAGGAGTCCAATAAGTCCTATTGAACACTTTAAATTGAATCAGCTTGGACCGGTCAAGATAATTTACAGAAACAAGACTTTTGGAGGTATGTTTGAGGTAGGACAAAACAACGTCTCTTTTGAATAACTAAGGTCCAAGTATAATAGATAGATAGATAGATAGATAGATAGATAGATAGATAGATAGATAGATAGATAGATAGATAGATAGATAGATAGATAGATAGATAGATAGATAGATAGATAGATAGATAGATAGATAGATAGATAGATAGATAGATAGATAGATAGATAGATAGATACTTAGTGCGCAGGGTTTAATTACAGACAACTGCACGTATTGCACATTCGAGATACTTAAAAGCAATGAGAAAAGGTGCAACTGACAGGATACTAATATGCATTCCTGAGGGAATGACTACGTAAGTTAGGTCCAAGAATTACTTGCAATATTGCACGTGATATGATATAACAACTGTACATGAGTATGTATATACAGACCTGAGTGAATGAGTGAAGACGGACCAGAGTTACTCACGGATGGATGCATAATTGTTAAACTAGGTCCAAGCACCCCAACAGTTCCAGATTCTGCAGTCCCACCTTTTGTTGACTAAAATAATCTGATGCTCCGAATGGGGCAATTAGTTCCTCTTCCATGTCCACCCAAATTGGCTCAGTGGAGTTTTCAATAAAGAGAGAGCCTATTTGGGCAGCTACAAAGGCTTCTTCATATAATGTTCGGGTGGCTACTTGGCTCTCAAATATAAAATATATTTTGATTTCTTTAACACTTTTTTGGTTACTAAATCATTCCATATGTGTTATGTCATAGTTTTGATGTCTTCACTTTTATTCTACAATGTAAAAAAGTGAAAATAAAGAAAAACCCTTGAATGAGTAATTTTCCAAACTTTTGACCGGGGGTGTACATAAGGTGAAGTCAATGGCCCATATAATGGTGCTTGTAAAGAACAGATATTAATGGTGTTTTATCCAAACTAGCTGGCGTCCGTATGCATTCTCTGTACTGTGAATGCAACAAACTCAACCGTTTCTACCTAACTGCAAATTACCACAGAAATCACCCTGTGTGGAAGCTACCATGCATTTGTCAGTGAAAACGATCATGACCATGAGGGGTAAACATTGTGTCCATAAAATACGTGATTTTCTCACTGCATGCTTTTTATTCTTCTCAGTGGGTAGGTGTTTCAGACTACGGCTGAAATAGACAAATAATTGTGTAACAGGGAGGAAGTAACACCCACATTACCAGAGTCTGACTGCTTTGTAAACGAGAACTTTAACTCTGTATTCTGTTGATGCATCACTCAAATTGGCTTAAGGGATGGGATGTTGTGATCATGATTCTGTTACATTGAAGACATGGGTTAGGAGGGTGATCTGAGTTATGAGTAAAGGATGTTCTATTCTGAGGACACAAACTGCTCAGACCAGGTGCGGTGTGGTGAGACCAGGTGTGGTGAGAACATTCTTGTTGGATCCCCACCAGGATTAACACAGTCTAATCTACAGTGTTGGAGAAACATTCTCTCTACCTCCTATATAAAGGGAGCTAACAGAGATAGTATGGTGGTTTGCAAACAGAAGCAGAGATGGTATGGTGGTTTGCAAACAGAAGCAGAGATAGTATGGTGGTTTGCAAACAGAAGCAGAGATAGTATGGTGGTTTGCAAACAGAAGCAGAGATAGTATGGTGGTTTGCAAACAGAAGCAGAGATAGTATGGTGATTTGAAAACAGAAGCAGAGATAGTATGGTGGTTTGCAAACAGAGGCAGGGATAGTATGGTGGTTTGCAAACAGAAGCAGAGATAGTATGGTGGTTTGCAAACAGAAGCAGAGATAGTATGGTGGTTTGCAAACAGAGGCAGAGATAGTATGGTGGTTTGCAAACAGAGGCAGGGATAGTATGGTGGTTTGCAAACAGAAGCAGAGATAGTATGGTGGTTTGCAAACAGAAGCAGAGATAGTATGGTGGTTTGCAAACAGAAGCAGAGATAGTATGGTGGTTTGCAAACAGAGGCAGGGATAGTATGGTGGTTTGCAAACAAAGGCAGGGATAGTATGGTGGTTTGCAAAAAGAGGCAGGGATAGTATGGTGGTTTGCAAACAGAAGCAGAGATAGTATGGTGGTTTGCAAACAGAAGCAGAGATAGTATGGTGGTTTGCAAACAGAAGCAGAGATAGTATGGTGGTTTGCAAACAGAAGCAGAGATAGTATGGTGGTTTGCAAACAGAAGCAGAGATAGTATGGTGGTTTGCAAACAGAAGCAGAGATAGTATGGTGGTTTGCAAACAGAAGCAGAGATAGTATGGTGGTTTGCAAACAGAGGCAGAGATAGTATGGTGGTTTGCAAACAGAAGCAGAGATAGTATGGTGGTTTGCAAACAGAGGCAGAGATAGTATGGTGGTTTGCAAACAGAGGCAGGGATAGTATGGTGGTTTGCAAACAGAAGCAGAGATAGTATGGTGGTTTGCAAACAGAAGCAGAGATAGTATGGTGGTTTGCAAACAGAAGCAGAGATAGTATGGTGGTTTGCAAACAGAAGCAGAGATAGTATGGTGGTTTGCAAACAGAAGCAGAGATAGTATGGTGGTTTGCAAACAGAGGCAGAGATAGTATGGTGGTTTGCAAACAGAAGCAGAGATAGTATGGTGGTTTGCAAACAGAAGCAGAGATAGTATGGTGATTTGAAAACAGAAGCAGAGATAGTATGGTGGTTTGCAAACAGAGGCAGGGATAGTATGGTGGTTTGCAAACAGAAGCAGAGATAGTATGGTGGTTTGCAAACAGAAGCAGAGATAGTATGGTGGTTTGCAAACAGAGGCAGAGATAGTATGGTGGTTTGCAAACAGAAGCAGAGATAGTATGGTGATTTGAAAACAGAAGCAGAGATAGTATGGTGGTTTGCAAACAGAGGCAGAGATAGTATGGTGGTTTGCAAACAGAGTCAGAGATAGTATGGTGGTTTGCAAACAGAGGCAGGGATAGTATGGTGGTTTGCAAACAGAAGCAGAGATAGTATGGTGGTTTGCAAACAGAAGCAGAGATAGTATGGTGATTTGAAAACAGAAGCAGAGATAGTATGGTGGTTTGCAAACAGAAGCAGAGATAGTATGGTGATTTGAAAACAGAAGCAGAGATAGTATGGTGGTTTGCAAACAGAGGCAGAGATAGTATGGTGGTTTGCAAACAGAGTCAGAGATAGTATGGTGGTTTGCAAACAGAGGCAGGGATAGTATGGTGGTTTGCAAACAGAAGCAGAGATAGTATGGTGGTTTGCAAACAGAAGCAGAGATAGTATGGTGATTTGAAAACAGAAGCAGGGATAGTATGGTGGTTTGCAAACAGAGGCAGAGATAGTATGGTGGTTTGCAAACAGAGGCAGAGATAGTATGGTGGTTTGCAAACAGAGGCAGGGATAGTATGGTGGTTTGCAAACAGAAGCAGAGATAGTATGGTGGTTTGCAAACAGAGGCAGGGATAGTATGGTGGTTTGCAAACAGAAGCAGAGATAGTATGGTTGTTTGCCTTACTCCAAGTGATAGATGATTTAAGGGCACGGGACTCAACCAGACGTTAGATTTTAATTCTGAAAAACAATCCATCTATCACCACCTGGAGCCAAATATGTTCATATTGAACATACATATACATGTTCAACTCTTCAAAAGCAGGAGTAATTAGGCATCTTAAAGCTGAAGTCTGCATAAGGTGAAACAGAGCCACTGGTCACCCCCAAGCACTTTTGTAAACGGGGCGGAGAGGCATCCTGCATCGTGGGGAAAAAAATGATACTGCTACTCTATCGCGTGTGCAATGATGTCTGAGGGACAAAAACAGTGTTCACTGTTTGAAGTAACATCTTTGTTTTTGTAATATCATGAACAGGTTCCAGCTTTAACCCATGCAACAAGTCTCATTGATTTTAATGAGGATCGCACACGTTCTAATAATTATATTTTTAAAACACTACCCTCTAGCTCAGGGATCATCAACTAGATTCAGCCGCTGGCAAATTAATTAATTTTTTGAGCGGATGGTCGGGGTGCCGGAACATAATTACATATAATTTGTAGACTGCAAATTGACCGCAAGATGCCAAAACAGATATAAACATAATAATTTCAAACCTTGCTTACATTTGGTTACGATCACTTGTGTCTCTCTATTATGCGTGGGAATACTTCGGAACAGATTTCTTATTTATTTTTTACAGTCTTTTATGTCAAACAATGAAAATTGCTCTGAAAACTTGGGGTGCCAAATAAATCCTTGGCCCACGTGCCGCCAGTTGGGGGGACCCCTGCTCTAGATGTTTCAGACTACTGGTTAATGTGGGCTGCTGGTAGATTTGCCAAAAGTAATTAGGCTTGAGGAGACTGAATCATAGCAGGTTGAGCGCGGTTGGAACACTGTTGTTGTTGTTGTTGTTTGGCCTTTGCTTCCGTAGCTCAGCGACCCAAAAAAAAAAGACAAAATAGTTTGGGGAAATGTGTGATCACTGAAATAGGGTAATCATTCGAATCAGGGTTATTAGTCATCCATCCATATCGCATGCACCAGTTTCCCCCTTTTCAGTTTATACGGTGGTAGGTGCCCCTTTTAGATGAAGACATCTTAGATGGTTGGAACACTATCTCCATCTCTACTGGGGTCTTTCATGTGATGCCACTGAGTAGACCAAAAAAACATCTGTCACCGAAATGAAACAAATTCAGCTCCACACACAGTTCAGTCTTGACTTTATGGGAAAAGGTTTCATAATGTGAGTGAATTTCTGAAATAGAAATAGAAATTCCATTGGAAGAAATGTCTGACAGTGTGGTGAACCATGTATTCATTTATTTCTGTCACAGGGAGAGTGGGGAGAATCTTTATAGTCACTGAGAATCTATGTAGTTTCTGCATCTGGCACAGTTTATTGCTACGACGACTTGTTTGTTATTGCTGTTACCATGGGCTCGTGTGAATTACGGCAGAGGTTGTAGGTATTTCGGTAATGTACTTTCTAAGTATTAGTTTTCAGTGCAATAAGTTTATGTCTTTGTTATTCATTTTTTACTATTATATTCAGTCACGTCTGGGTTGATACTTGGTAGCGGATTGTGAAAACTGTTCAAGATAATTCAAACTTGATTGTTATCCTTCAATACACACAAAAGGCTTATTGAGACTGTTTCATTAATGACGTGGTCTCATCTTGGTGTAATAATATGGCTACCCCAGGGCTCTGTTGGATTACATCCACTATAGGTACAAAAGTATGTGGACACCCCTTCAAATTAGTGGATTTGGCTATTTCAGCCACACCCTTTGTTGACAGGTTTATAAAATCGAGCACACAGCCATGCAATCGCCATAGACAAACATTGGCAGTAGAATGACCTTACTGAAGAACTGAATGACTTTCAATGTGACACCGTCATAGGATGCCACCTTTCCAACAAGTCAGTAAAAAGTCTGCCCTGCTGGATCTGCCCCGGTCAACTGTAAGTGCTGTTATTGTGAAGTGGAAATGTCTAGGAGCAACAACAGCTCAGCCGCGAAGTGGTAGGCCACACAAGCTCACAGAACAGGACCGCCGAATGCTGAGTTGCGTAATGCGTAAAAATAGTCTGTCCTCGGTTGCAACACTCACTTAGTTCCAGTGAAGGGAATCTTAATGCTACAGGACATTTCCTTTTTCAGCATGACAATGCCCCTGTGCACAAAGCGAGGTTAATACAGAAATGGTTTGTCGAGATCGGTGTGGAAGAACTTGACTGGCCTGCACAGAGCTCTGACCTCAACCCCATCGAACACCTTTGGGATGGATTGGAACGGCGACTGGGAGCCAGGCCTAATCGCCCAACATCAGTGGCCGACCTCATTAATGCTCTTGTGGCTGAATGGAAGAAAGTCACCGCAGCAATGTTCCAACATCTAGTGGAAAGCCTTCCCAGAAGAGTGGAGGCTGTTATTTAAAAAAATATATGTTTTAACCTTTATTTAACTAGGCAAGAACAAATTCTTATTTACAATGACGGCCTACCGGTGAACAGTGGGTTAACTGCCTTGTTCAGGGGCAGAACGACAGATGTTTACCTTGTCAGCTCGGGGATTCGATGCACCAACCTTTCAGTTACTGGCCCAACGCCCTAACCACTAGGCTACCTGCTGTCCCAAAATAGCATCAAAGGGGGGACCAACTCCATATTAAAACCCATGATTTTTGAATGACTAGCAGGTGTCCACATACTTTTGGTCATCGATCGATAGAAAACAGTACTGTGCAGCCGTCTTCATCGACCTGGCCAAGGCTTTCGACTCTGTCAATCACCACATTCTTATTGGCAGACTCAACAGCCTTGGTTTCTCAAGTGACTGCCTTGCCTGGCTCTCCAACTACTTCTCAGACAGAGTTCAGTGTGTCAAATCGAAGGGTCTATTGTCCGATCCTCTGGCAGTCTCTACGCAGACGACACCATTCTGTATACATCTGGCCCCTCTTTGGACACTGTATTAACTAACCTTCAAACAATCTTCAATGCCATACAACACTCCTTCCGTGGCCTCCAACTGCTCTTAAATGCAGGTCACCACTGCGACCTGTATGCTCTTGTTGGCTGGCCCTCACTACATATTCGTCGCCAAACCCACTGGTTCCATGTTATCTATAAGTCTTTGCTAGGTAAATCCCCGCTTTATCTCAACTCATTGGTCACCATAGCAACACCCACCCGTAGCATGCACTCCAGCAGGTATATTTTACTGGTCACCCACAAAGCCAACACCTCCTTTGGACCACATTCCTTCCAGTTCTCTGCTGCCAATGACTGGAACGAATTGCAAAAATCCTTGAAGCTAGAGGTTCCTATCTCCCTCACTAACATTAAGCATCAGCTATCAGCGATGCTTATCGATCACTACACCTGTATATAGCCCTTCTGTAAATGGATTATCAGCTGTATGACACAGTATGCTCTCTTCGTTGTAAAACCCCAAGCCCAAGAGTAATGAGGTCTTAAACAAACCTGGTGGTTATTCTCTGTTCCTAACGTGTTGTCATTGTAATAATATAATGGTCCATTTACACGTACATCTTGCACATTAACCCAGTGTAAAAAGTGAGGCCTAGGGAGAAGTTTGTTAAAGGTGTGGGGTCTCTCAAGATATGTAGCCAAAATAATTTATTCCTTGTTCTTTATGGTAAGATGGTAAGTGTTCTTTTTTACACTTACCATCTGTTTTGCAAAATGATCCGTTTTTATCTACGTTTGACATGGTTTTCTGACAGCAACCATTCCTGATATAGCCGAGTGCCTTTGTCAAATCCGCTTATGTTGGTTTGACACTTGACCTGACATATTTCAAGTCGCATTATTTGATGTATTGTCTGTTTTATACTGTTTGTGAACCCTGTACATTTAAATCACTGTACGCCCAACAAAATGTCATATCAATCAGTGTCTGCAGCTTAGAGACCCTGACATTGTGAATGTATATTAAATGCAGGTCTAGAGAACGAACCGGGACATGGTTCACAAGTCGAGGGGAGATTCTCAGCAGTCAGGGCACATAAAAGCCTTGTTTCTCTTCTGCAATTTACTCTCATTAAAATGTTTTCCTGTTGTTGAAAGGGATGACTAATTCCTTTATTTCTACAATTACGTTAGCAGTTATTAATCATTTCATAATCGTGCTCACTGTGTGTGTACTCCGGTGAATGCTTTGATTTGCTCGTAGGAAACGATCGTTGAATAAACAGTATTTTTCATACGTTTCCCTGTTTTTCTACTTGTTGGGATTGTAATAATCAAAATTGCACGACAAAAGGCACATTCTCTGAAGAACACACGAGAAGACAATAGATACCATACATTGATGCCTTATCTTATGCAGATTCACGTGTCAATCACCTCTCATTCAGTCGCTCGTTTGCACAGAGTGATACATGAAGCAAATAGTACGAGTTCAACTGAAATGCTGTGTCTATATCCCTGATAGTACGAGTTCAACTGAAACGCTGTGTCTATATCCCTGATAGTACGAGTTCAACTGAAACGCTGTGTCTATATCCCTGATAGTATGAGTTCAACTGAAACGCTGTGTCTATATCCCTGATAGTACGAGTTCAACTGAAATGCTGTGTCTATATCCCTGATAGTACGAGTTCAACTGAAACGCTGTGTCTATATCCCTGATAGTACGAGTTCAACTGAAACGCTGTGTCTATATCCCTGATAGTACGAGTTAAACTGAAACGCTGTGTCTATATCCCTGATTGTACGAGTTAAACTGAAACGCTGTGTCTATATCCCTGATAGTACGAGTTAAACTGAAACGTTGTGTCTAAATCCCTGATAGTACGAGTTCAACAGAAACGCTGTGTCTATATCCCTGATAGTACGAGTTCAACTGAAACGCTGTGTCTATATCCCTGATTGTACGAGTTAAACTGAAACGCTGTGTCTATATCCCTGATAGTACGAGTTAAACTGAAACGTTGTGTCTAAATCCCTGATAGTACGAGTTCAACTGAAACGCTGTGTCTATATCCCTGATAGTACGAGTTCAACTGAAACGCTGTGTCTATATCCCTGATAGTACGAGTTCAACTGAAACGCTGTGTCTATATCCCTGATAGTACGAGTTCAACTGAAACGCTGTGTCTATATCCCTGATTGTGGGTTATCAGAAAATGACATGTCTAAAGAACAAATTCAAAGTGAATTGCCAAATAAACTGAGAATAACCCTTCCATGTAGACATTAAATTATTGTGACCAAAAGTTTGTAACCATATTACTGTTGTGAATGCTACAGGAATGGGTTAATTGTTGTTAAGTTGAGGAAGAAGGCTTTGGACTACTATCTTGTCAGTTGTGTTAGTGTAAACCCTCCCAGGCTCCAAGGGGTTGTCTGGGGAAAGCCCCTAGCAGCACAGATACTGCCTCTGAGTAGTAAGTTGGAGATAAACCTCTTACACTGTGGGGCTCACAAATGGTTTAGGCCAAACTATTATTCAACACAGGCTGTCAGCAATGGTTACTAATAGGTTTGAACTAACATTGATTCCTTCGGTCTTACGAGTGACAGAACATTTGACAAGGAAAACATATTTGCTGCGGAAAACCCTCACCAGGCAAAACACATGGTACTGTATATGTACACTTGCAATTGGAAAAACCCAAAACATATACAGTTGAAGTTAGAAATTTACATACACCTTAGCCAAGTACATTTAAACTCAGTTTATCACAATTCCTGACATTTAATCCTAGTAAAAATGTAGGATCACCACTTTATTTTAAGAGAAATGATTTATTTAAGCTTTTATTTCATTCATCATCTTCCCAGTGGGTCAGAAGTTTACAAACACTCAATTAGTATTTGGTAGCATTGCCTTTAAATTGTTTAACTTGGGTCAAACGTTTCAGGTAGCCTTCCACAAGCTTCCCACAATAGGTTGGGTGAACTTTGGCCTATTCCTTCTGTCAGAACTGGTGTAACTGAGTCAGGTTTGTAGGCCTCCTTGCTCACACACGCTTTTTCAGTTCTGCCCACATTTTTTCTATAGATTTGAGGTCAGGGCTTTGTGATGGCCACTCCAATACCTCAACTTTGTTGTCCAACTTTGGAAGTATGCTTGTTTGTTTGTCCATTTGGAAGACCCATTTGCGACCAAGCTTTAACTTCCTGACTGATGTCTTGAGATGTTGATTCAATATATCCACATAATTTTCCCTCCTCATGATACCATCTATTTTGTGAAGTGCACCAGTTCCTCCTGCAGCAAAGCACTCCACAACATGATGCTGCACCCCCGTGCTTCACGGTTGGGATGGTGTTCTTCGGCTTGCAAGCCTCCCCCTTTTTCCTCCAAAAATAACGATGGTCATTATGGCCAAACAGTTCTATTTTTGTTTCATCAGACCAGAGGACACATCTTTGTCCCCATGTACAGTTGCAAACCGTAGTCTGTCTTTTTTATGGAGGTTTTGTAGCAGTGGCTTCTTCCTTGCTGAGCGGCCTTTCAGATTATGTCACTGTGGCTATAGATACTTGTGTACCTGTTTCCTCCAGCATCTTCACAAGGTCCATAGCTGTTGTTCTGGGATTGATCTGCACATTTTGCACCAAAGCACGTTCATCTCTAGGAGACAGAACGTGTCTCCTTCCTGAGCGTTATGATGGCTGCGTGGTTCCATGGTGTTTATACTTGTGTACTATTGTTTGTACAGATGAACGTGGTACCTTCAGGCATTTGGAAATTGCTCCCAAGGATGAACCAGACTTGTAAAAAATTTTTTCTAAGGTCTTGGCTGATTTCTTTAGATTTTCCCATGATGTCGAGCAAAGAGGCACTGAGTTTGAAAAATAGTAAATTGTCAGCTCGTGCTTGTGACACTTACTCCAGTTGCCTACTGCACTGCTGCTTGGATTCCACCTGGCAATCTGTTCACCTTCTGCCCTGGTTGTCTCCCCTTGTCTGGTACAGGTACCCCCACCACACTCCCCCTCCAGCACAAAGGCACTGTATATATTTAAAAATTGTCTTGCCCATTTTTCTATTTTGGTATTTGCCTGATGACTCATACGTGCTTTGTTGACTACGAACTTTCTTCACCCAACTATGTCTAGTTTAGACTGTCTGTTCCCACACTCAGGACTCTGACTCTCTATTGGTTACACAGACTTTTGGTCCCATCCCATTCTATCCACCTCCCACCGGCTTTGTATTCATGTTACCTGATGAAATTGCTGTACATTATGATCTTGTTGCCATCTGATGCACATTTAGATGTCATACTTGCAGAGCTGTGTGTAATGTGCATGTACACCCTGGCCCATCTACTGTTGCTAGCCCCAATTCTGACTTGTGCTCTGATATCTACTTCACTGATTTCTGCTCTCGTAAAAGCCTGGGTTTTGTGCACGTTAACACTAGAAGCTTATTACCTAAAATGGATCAATTGAAAGTGTGGGTTCACAGCTCCAATCCAGATGTGTTGGTAATTACTGAGACGTGGTTAAGGAAGAGTGTTTTGAATACTGATGTTAAACTTTCTGGTTATAACCTTTTTCGGCAAGACAGACCTTCCAAAAGGTGGGGGATTGGCAATTTTTACCAAAGATCACCTTCAGTGCTCGGTTGTCTCCACCATGTATGTCCCCAAACAATTAGATTTGCTGGTTTTAAGTATATTTTTAGCTCTTTTTTTAAGCTCTTTTTTGACTGTTGCTGGACGCTATCGTCCTCCATCAGCACCGGCCAGCACCCTACCTGCCCTAAACTCTCTCCTTGGACACTTACACTAAGTCTGACTTTGTCCTGCTAGGTGACATAAACTGGGACATGCTTAAACCCCTGAACAAGTCCTAAAGCAATGGGACTCCCTAAACCTTTCTCAGATTATTAGCAATCCCACATGGTATGACTCCAAACACCCAGAAAAGGCTACTCTTCTTGATGTTATCCTCACAAATAATTCTGGTAGGTATCAGTCTGGTGTTTTCTGTAATGACCTTAGTGATCACTGTTTTACAGCCTGTGTTCGTAATGGCTGCTCAGTGAAACGACCTGTCCTGATTTGTCATAGACCCTTGCTAAAAAACTTTTATGAGCAAGCCTTCCTTCATGAACTGGGTTCTGTAAAATGGAATAGAATCAGCTTGATCCCCTCTGTCGAAGACGCTTGGACCTTCTATTTTGATATTTTCAGTGGTATTGTTAACAAACAAGCCCCCATGAAGAAAATGAGAATTAAAAACAAGTTCAGCCCCTGGTTCGACCGTGATCTTGCAGAGTTACTCCACCTCAAGTATTGCATTTGGCGAAAGGCCCGGCACACACATACTCAGGCTGACTGGCTCTCGTTCAGGCAAATGAGAAATAAGTGCACTCAGGCTATCCGGAAGGCCAAAGTTAGTTTCTTTAAGGAGCAGTTCTCTCTCTATGGGTCTAACCCCAATACATTCTGCAAAACGGTTTAAGACCTGGAGAATAAACCCTCCTCCTCACAGATGCCCATGTCCTTTAAAGTTGATGATGTGGTTGTTACTGACAAGAAGCACATGGCTGGCACTTCATTTAGTCAGGATTCATATTTGACTCAGCCATGCCTCATTGCCCATCCAACATTTCTTCATCTGCCACCCCTTCTAATGCAACTATCCCTGATGCTTCTTCCTCTTTTTCCCCTGCCCCGCTGCAAAGTTGTACCCTGGAGGCAGTTACTGAGTTTGTGGTATTAAAGGAGCTACTGAAACTTGACCCCAAAAAAACATCTGGGTCAGATGGTTTAGACCCTTTCTTCTTTAAGGTTGCTGCCCCAATCATTGCCAAGCCTATCTCCAACATGTTCAACCTGTCTCTCCATTCTGGGAGGTTCCCATTGCTTGGAAGGCAGCCACGGTTCGTCCTTTCTTTAAAGAGGGAGATCAAGCTGATCCTAACTGTTAAAGGCCTATTTCTATTTTGCCCTGTTTATCAAAAGTGTTGGAAAAACTTGTCAATAATCAGATGATTGGCTTTCTTGATGTCTATAGTATTCTCTCTGGTATGTACGCTGGTTTCCGCTCAGGTTATGGATGTGCCACTGCAACCTTAAAGGTCCTCAATGATGTCACCATTGCCTTTGATTCTAAGCAATGTTGTGCTGCTATTTGTATTGACTTGGCCAAAGCTTTTGATACGGTAGACCATTCCATTCTTGTGGGCCGGCTAAGGAGTATTGGTGTCTCTGAGGGGTCTTTAGCCTGGTTTGCTAACTACCTCTCTCAAAGAGTGCAGTGTATAAAGACAGACAATCTGCTGTCTCAGCTACTGCCTGTCAGCAGGGGAGTACCCCAAGGCTCAATCCTAGGCCCCACACTCTTCTCAATTTACATCAACAACATAGCTCAGGCAGCAGGAAGCTCTCTCATCCAGATGATACAGTCTACTCAGCTGGCCCCTCCCCAGAGTTTGTATTAAATGCTCTACAACAAAGCTTTCTTAGTGTCCAACAAGCTTTCTCTACCCTTAACCTTGTTCTGAACACCTCCAAAACAAAGGTCATGTGGTTTGGTAAGAAGAATGCCCCTCTCCCCACAGGTGTGATTACCACCTCTGAGGGTTTACAGCTTGAGGTAGTCACCTCATGCAAGTACTTGGGAGTATGGCTATACGGTACACTGTCCTTCTCTCAGCACATATCAAAGCCGCAGGCTAAAGTTAAATCTAGACTTGTTTTCCTCTATCGTAATCACTCCTCTTTCACCCCAGCTGCCAAACTAACCCTGATTCAGATGACCATCCTACCCATGCTAGATTACGAAGACATAATTTATAGATCCTCTGTAAACTGGTCAGCCCTGTATACCCGTTGCAAGACCCACTGGTTGATGATTTATAAAACCCTCTTAGGCCTCACTCCCCCCTATCTGAGATATCTACTGCAGCCCTCATCCTCCACATACAACACCCGTTCTGCCATTCACATTCTGTTAAAGGTCCACAAAGCGCATACATCCCTGGGTCGCACGTCTTTTCAGTTCGCTGCAGCTAGCGACTGGAACGAGCTGCAACAAACACTCAAACCGGACAGTTTGATCTCAATCTCTTCATTCAAAGACTCAATCATTGACACTCTTACTGACAGCTGTGTCTGCTTTGCGTGATATATTGTTGTCTCTACCTTCTTGCCCTTTGTGCTGTTGTCTGTGCCCAATAATGTTTGTACCCTGTTTTGTGCTGCTACCATGTTGTGTTGCTACCATGTTGTTGTCATGTGACGTTTCTACCATGCTGTGTTGTCATGTGTTGCTGCCTTGCTATGTTGTTGTCTTAGGTCTCTCTTTAGGTAGTGTTGTTTTGTCTCTCTTGTCGTGAGGTGTGTTTGGTCCTGTATTTATTTTTTATTTCTAATCCCAGCCCTCGTCTCCGCATGAGATCTTTTTCCTTTCGGTAGGCCGTCATTGTAAATAAGAATTTGTTCTTAACTGACTTGCCTAGTTAAATCAAGGTTAAATAAAATTAAAAATTTATAATGTATTTAATGTAGCAAAAATGATAACTCATTTTCAAACAAATTATCAGTTACTGCCTTTTGGCACTTGGTAGGTCAGTGTTGTGAAGGACGTTTCTGTGTCACCTTTCACTACCTTTGTGGAATGTGAAATCGGGAGAAGTGAGAGAGTATGTGTCAAAAGTAATTAGACACTTTATGGACAGGTGCAGATCTAATGCATCTCTCGCCTTGTTCTGTTTAAAATAAATGGAAAACATGATGTTGAACAATTTGGTTGAAATCCCACTAATAATGTACGACTGTGTGAACTCCACCACCTAATACCACTTCCTTTTCTTTGTCTTGTCTTTCAGGTAAGTCAGTGCTGATAACAACCTTTAAGTAGAAGACAGTGAGGAATGGCTTTGCTGTCGTTTAGGGGCAGAGGCCTCTAAAACTCTCAATGGCTTCCTATCCATCAAAAGGTGAACGTTGGGAGTGAGTGAGTTAACGTCGGACGTAACACCCTTGCTGAGACACGCTTCCTGATTGAACTTTCAGGCTCCTCTCAGTTAAGATCCACTCTTTCCTGTGTGTGTTGCCTGTGGCTACAGTTGTACCTGTGTATCTGCCATCAACAGGGTTGGAGAGCAGATGTGATCACAGTATTATTCCCCCTCTGTGTTGTCACACACCTCAACTTGATTAGCATTTTTCACTCCTCAATGGGTTTCTTCTCATGTATCAGTGTATGCCTACAGAGGTATGCTTATGCCGATGGCAGAAGAGGGAGGATGTGAGGGATGTAGGTTCACATCAGATGTACTTGCACTTGTGTTTGTGTATATGATGACCCAGTTGTTCATCAGTTTTTATTACCCTCTAGTACAATTAAGTTAACTGTCCTTCTGTTTTCATGTGCTGGTGTTTGATGGCCTCATAGCCCACTCGCCGTGCTTTGAGACTCCAGTGTGTGTGGGTGTGTGTGTGCGTTACAACCATAGAGTAGGATCACTGGACCCACAACTCACCATGTGAACACTGAGCTGTAGTTGCTGTTGGGTTGTAGTCCCTGTGATGCGTTGTGGCTGTAGCAGGGAAGCGTTCCGGCTGACTAACTTAGATAAGCTGTTAAAGATGGACTGCTGCTAGTCTTATCTGTACCCTTGAGGATCGTGTTCATCTTGTGTTTTAAACGCTTCGGCTATTCTTCTTTCTTTCGAACGTGTTGAAGTATCTTCCCCCTCAATCTCCTCTCCTATTAAGCAAATGCAGAACAGCCTTCACACACCTCTGAGAAGAATAAAGGCTATTACAACCTCCTTGCATCGATTTGAAATGCAGGTTTAGTTGCTATAATAACACCTTATAAAATAGAGTCCAGACTGTAGACTGGTCTGTTTGATTTAACTGGAGGTAGGTAGTGTAAGAGCGCAAGGTCCACGTGTACATTTAGAAAGATGTAATGGGTCTGCAAGCATGATTGAAACTAGTCAATCTTTATCCAGTGGAAATTATTCCCCTCAATGGAAGCTTGGAGCGGCCCCTTGCTCAGTGCCACACAATATTAGCTGTGTGTGTCTCAGAGTTCTGTGCATCACCAAGCATTGAAAATGGCTGCTCCAGCGACTGAGATCATTCCTGCCAGGGAATGATAAATATATGCTACCTGACTCTACTGATGTCCTATAACCTCAGTGACAGAGAAAAGGCTAAACTATTTAACTTCTGAATAGTCTATCCATGTAGTTTAATCACATTCTGACAAATAATGTTTAGTCACATTTTACACTGAAATTATGTATCTTGTAGAATTATGATTATCTTGTGAAATAACATTCTAATGAATACTGACCTTATGAGATCTGTTAAATGGACTTGTATTGAATTTATCTAAAATGCAACATTTTCCAGTGGATCTGTCTAAGACCAAAATGAAAGCAGGTTTATAGCCTAGATAGCTAGATCACCCTTGATAGCAGTTAGCCCTTTGGGAAGTGGTAGCTAACTGGCAGGTCCTGCTGCTTCCCGGGGCTGTGTTCTGTATTTTGACTGTGGCCAGCTATATGAGGACCTCCTGTGTTGAAGGACAGACTCTTTCTATAGGTAGTTTTCAATAAAACGTCACAATAGTGTTCGATTTGGCTGCTGGGGGCAATGAGACCCCCAGCTCTACTAAAACCATTGACAACTATGTGCTTACCTATTTTCAGATACGTGAGGGTAGCCAGATTCGTTTGTCATTTAGCTAGCAACATGTCTCATTTAGCTTGCTTCATCCGAGATAAGGCGTTTGGAGGAGCTTGACATCGTCCTGGTTAAATTGTCAGTCGCATTACTGTCATCACCACTATAGATGACAAACAATTCAAACCATATTTGGATATATATATAGCCATCTAGTTTATCCCCTGAAAGTTAGCTTGTTAACTAGCCATATTGATGTGATCTGTTATTAGCTAGCTAGCCAATTTGACATGGTCCATCAATCAATGTAGCCTATTAAGTCCTTCTGCTGCTTGACAGACCCCGGGTGGGAAGTTAACCTAAACCACTCATATTTGTCAGGTATAGTTGACTGATTATATCACTCCAATTAATCCAATTAATAGTGGCCAATATGGAGAGATATCGTGAGGTTACCTACCCTCACATATCTGAAAGGCAATGATCAATTGATATTTACTGATCATGAATTGCATGCAGTTACTTGCTGTTTAACTCTGATAGAGATTAATGTGCACAATTGTTTTGCATGAAAAAATATAAAATGTTTAGTTCTGACTGAGCTCTTCAATAGGTAATAATATTACAGGTAGTTGTCAATGTTTTTTTGCAGAGTTGTGAGTCTCCTTCCCCCCAGCAGGCAAATCAGACTCTCAACCCCCTATTGTGACATTTTATTGATAACGACCTATAGGCGCTGCAGGGACACATCAATTAGACATTAGGGTGAATGTAGACTGACTGGGGCCCAGTCTAGGGGATCTCATGGCACTCTGGCTTATCATGGCACCGATGGAGAAAGAGAGGGAAAGTTCTCACAAAGCTACAACTGCCGGGCCCAGAGAGCAGAGAGAGAAGCGGCAGCTCCGGGTCAGCCTGGCTCCGATGATGGACGCACCTTATCTGCTTTTCCTCAATAGCCACTACATCAGTTTAGACAGCCCTCCGAAAGTACTTCCATTGTTGTCTACAGATGTAAGGAAGAGCCTCTACAGGGGCTTTGTCAAAAAATATTCAATAATATTAGCCAGACAGATTCAGCGAGGGGAACACTGAGCTCCTCTGGTAAGTGACTTCAATGGGTAGATACAGTTGAAGTCGGAAGTTTATATACATTTAGGTTGAAGTCATTAAAACAAATTTTTCAACCACTTTTCAACCATTTCATGTTAACAAACCATAGTTTTGGCAAATCGGTTAGGACATCTACTTTGTGCATGACACAAGTAATTCTTCCAACAATTGTTTGCAGACATATTATTTAACTTATAATTCACTATATCACAATTCCAGTGGGTCAGATTTTTACATACGCTAAGTTGACTGTACTTTTAAACAGTTTGGAAAATTCCAGAAAATGATGTCATGGCTTTAGAAGCCTGATAAATGCACGTATTGCACATTCGATATACTAAATGCAATGAAAAAAAAAAGATACTACTGACAGGATACTAATATACAGTCCTGAGTGAATGACTACGTAAGTTCAGTCCAAGAATTACTTACAATATTGCACGTGATAGGATATAACAACTGTACATGAATATGTACATAGAGTCCTGAATGAATGAGTGCTGAATGAATAAGTCCTGAGTAAATGAGTGATTACAGACTAGAGATTTACTCACGGATGGATGCCTAATTGTTAAACTAGGTCCTAACACCCCAACAGTTCCAGGTCTATGTTGCCGACGGCATGGCACCCCATAGTCTAATAGCCGCCGGCAGGAAGGACCTCCTGTAGCGCTCTCTGGCACACCGTGGTGGGATCAGTCTTTGACTGAAGGTGCTCCTCTGCGTCATAACCATGGCATGCAGAGGGTGGGTGACGTTGTCCATGATGGCCAGCAGTTTGGCAAGGATCCTTCTCTCCACCATATCCTCTAGAGTGTCAAGGTTAATCCCCAGAACAGAGCTAGCCTTCCTGATCAGCTTATTTTTCAAGCCTTTATGTTGGCGCCCCAGCACACCACTGCAAAAAAGAAGAAATCACATTGCATCATCCACCCCGATGTTGCGCTGGTATGCAAACTGCAGGGGGTCCAGTGATGTACACACCAGGACAGTGGGGTGCGCCTTCTTGGGCACTGGGACCAGGCAGGATGTTTTCCAAAGCACAGGCTCAAGCTAAGGTTGAAGTGGTGCCAGTTTTCCACACAGTTGGTCAGCACAGACCCTAAGCACCCTTGGGCTGATGCCATCAGGGAATAATTGAGATGACAGACGGAATGACAGCAACATTATTACTGTGTGAGTGTCCCATTGTTTCACTATGAGAAATTATTATATTTTGATTGCAATTGACAGGATGATTAGATCAAAAAGCCTTGGAGATGGGATGATACAAACATGCATTTTTTTCTCCATTGAAGAGAATAGCTGTCCAAAGCCCTATATATTGGCAAGAGATACAAATCCATTATCGCTGCTCAATATTGCTCTCCATGTCTTGGCTCTTAAGGTAAAGGGGCTTACTGCTAACAAAGGCAAAGAAATGTTGATGTTTGGGTAGAAATTAGAGCAGTGTTGAATCAGATTATCAGTTAAAGTGTGAAAGTACACATTATCTCTTTGCCCAAAGATAGTCAATGCTTAATCTCAGATCTGTGAAGCAGGTCTTAAAATTAGGCTATGCCTGTTATGTCTGCCACATACACCTTTGCATGATGAGCTTTCCATGGGAAATGTGGTGAAGGTAGGAAATGGGAAATGTGGGTCAAAAATGTGATTTAAGGGGCATGAAACACAGATGGAAACATGGCTGATGCCAGCAAACCTGTTACACTCTCTCACAGCACCAAACAATACCCTTACATTATTAACACGTCTTACGGCTCATTCTCAGCAGTACATATAAAATCTCATAGTTAGCGGAGTTCATCCGTGAGAATTAATAAAACCCTCCAAAGGAAGATACCCATGATGGAGTTTATTATATCAATAAGGGGTATTTTGCTCAAGCTGTAGATATAAAATCTCATGGTAAGAGGAGTTCATCCGTGAGAATTAATAAAACCCTCCAAAGGAAGATGCCCATGATGGAGTTTATTATATCAATATGGTATTTTGCTCAAGGGGTACGTGGAATATTGCGGATCCAGAAAACTCATAATCTCTGTGCTATTTTGAGTTTTATAGTAGATCCAAAGCCACTATATCCTTCATAATATCCACTGGTAAAGGATATGAGGCTATAACAGTGAGCTGGTGCTCAAAAGAGAAGAGCTTGTCATATAATGACTGCTGAAGCACAGGTGACATTCTTCTTGTGACTTGATTGGTACACTTCTACAATGCCCTCTAGAACTTGTAATACAGAATAGCCTCACAGTCAATCATATATTTCAGCTAGCCAAAATGGAGCCAAGTCCATAAAGTGGAGGTGAAAGATAGTTTCCTGTAATGGACACTATTAAGTAATGTCAGACCATTGCACAGATTTTGCTCAGACTATTTTGGGTTGCTGTGGGGATAGAGATGAGATGCTTTTTTTGTGTGTGTTTGTTTGTGTGTGTGTGTGTGTGTGTGTGTGTGTGTGTGTGTGTGTGTGTGTGTGTGTGTGTGTGTGTGTGTGTGTGTGTGTGTGTGTGTGTGTGTGTGTGTGTGTGTGTGTGTGTGTGTGTGTGACCTGCCTCACTATAAGCTGACCTGTGTGTCTCTTCGCTCTCAATAGGATGTGATTGGTGGGATGGCTGAATGAGAGGTACCATAAAGGACTGTCAGTCTGTCTCTTCTATCTAACACAATGTACCCTCTTATGAATGAACAGGCTTTGAACCGTTAACATGTTGGCTTGGGAATTGACGTATTTCCACTTGCTGTTCAGAATCTTTACGATTAACAATATGAGTTATCCCTTTATTAATATTAATATTTTCTTTACTATGAGATCAATCATCTTCAAGGATTATTTCATTTCCAATAATGAAAACTGTTATTAAAACCATAGAGGGACATTTCACAATAATCACTTCATCAGATATCTTTAGGGGGCTACAGTAAGTACCAAATGACTGTAGAGTCCTTTAAGTGGTGGGAGTAGACTACAGTAACCCCATAGCAGTAGGCCATTTTAACTGTTGAATGTATAACATAGCAGAAACTAGCTTGATTGTTGAACCAGATTAGTCATACAGAGGATGAGGTCAGCTCCACCAGACTGTGTTCTGTATAAGTCAGCCCTGCCGGTTGGAGAGCATTTATCCCCTGCTGTTAATAGGTAATAGGCATAACACAGTGTCAATTTCACAGGAGCCCTTTGATTAGGGCCTTGGCTTACCTTGCATTTAAAACAGGAATGGCTTTGTTTAATCCTTGCTCCATGCTCTTCGCCACAACTCCCCCCGAGTTTGGCGCCTGCTCCCCACAAGGTCTTTGATCACTCCGTCAGTGAGGGGGAGAAGATGGAGTGTCCTCCAGACTAACGAGGGACGATATCCCTGCCGCATTTAATCAGTTTATCTCCCTATTCTATTTCTATAAACTAAAGACGCGATCAGGTCACCGCAGCGTTTCTCTGACATATCAATTATATCAATAATGTAATGTGTTTTCACCCACAATAAATAATAAGAAACCCTCTTTTAATGATATATTGTTCTTCTTCATCAAACCTCTTTCTACAACCCTCACTCAGAAAGGGGTCGTTATGGAGTGTCAGGATTAGTGTTCGGGGATGCCTCTGGGAATCTCTATGTGACTGTCAGGATTAGTGTTTGGAGATGCCTCTTGGCATCTCTATGTTGAGTTGGTAGCGATCCCCAATTAGAAGCAGCTGCTCTGCGTTGTCTCTAATTGGGGATCCTATTTAAGGGTTTTTCCTGCCAACTTGCATGTGGGTTATTGTTTGTGTATTCTGCGTACCAGTTCCTGGTTGCGGTCTCTCCTTGTTTGTTGTTTTTGGGAGACAATAAAGGAATGTTGTTGTACTTCAGCTCTGCTCCTCGGGTCCTGCCTTCACACCACGACATGGAGGTAACACGTAAGTGGATTTTTGACATTTAGATTAGTATGGCAGTTGATTCTGGAGATAAGGGCTCTGTAAATACCTGTCATAACCTGATTTGATTTAACGTAAACAATAATTGGACCATGATGGTGTAGTATTATGGGGTGTTGGTCACTCTTGGCCGTTCATTACATGTCAAACCCTCCTACCTCGTCATGTGTAAAAACATGTGCTATACATGCAGTGGAGAGATAGACACCCGTCCACCTGTGAGATTATAGAGGACTTGCATGATAGAACATGTAATGTCAAGAATTATTGTTAATCTCTTCTCAGACTTATTTCATAGGAGTTCTATCACTCAGTTGTCCTTTCAAATGTGTGGTCTATAAATAACATTTTTGTATACCAATTTTCTACTCAAAACATCACCAAGTATCTGGACACTCCCTTTCAATCTAGATGTTTCTCTCCAAGTTTCTCTCCTGTCTCTGTTTCCCCCCAGAAATCCAATTAACACTGGAAGATATAATGACTTGTGAAGTCATGCGGAACCCTAGTTTTATGCAGCTATTACTATGCAATGTCAAAGAAATAAAATAAAATTCTAATTATCCGGCAAAGTAACAGGGATCATTTAGCCTGCCTGGATGCGGACCTGGCTTTGATACTCCAATAAAACCTTGCAGAGCACGAATGCTAGCTAGGGCCCTGCCAGTGTCAGAGTAATCACCTCGTTCCACTGGTGTGAATATTCTGCAGGTTGTCTGGCAGACATTATTAACCTAACTTGTGTTCGAAGATGAACCCCTTTTACAAAAACGTCTGTAGAGTCTGAAAGGTTTGAGCTCCAAACTACTAAAAGCTATCTATGAAAACTTGAGACTCTCACAAACACCCACATGTAACACGTTTTGCTGCACAAGAGTCGTTAGAAGGTAAGGGGTTGTTCTACATCGATCATAGGAAATCCCAGGACATTGTTTCTATAATACGGTAATAATCTCACACAATTGCTGTCACAAACTCCAAACTCCACTCAGTTGTCCTTGACAAGTTGTACTTATCATATGAATGCATTTTCATCAGCTGTTTGCTTTGGCGGACCTTTCTTTTTTTTATTGACATATTTGACTGAGAAGATCCTTTTGTGAGGGTGGAGACTTTGTTTTTGCCCGACTGTATAGACCTAGAAATTAATCCACAGCTGACCAAATTACGCAAGATTTTACTTCTGGGTTAATCAAGATTAGTGCTGCATTTGCGACAAATTGGGAATTTATCACATATCACTGGGAAAAATCCACTTGAACGGCCCTCCATCTGGTAATCAATAGTGGGAATCTGAGCTCCCACTTCTCCTACATGCTGACCTCTGGTAAAGTCCCACCTCCCACTTGGTTATGAACGCAGCATAAAACGCAATATAGATTGGGTTTGATGTATGCAACATGCTCAGGGTGTTAACGAGACCACGTGTCAAAATAAAATGGATGATGTTCATTCTGAATTCCAGTCAGATCTTTGCATGTTTTTCTGTATTGATTTAAATGAGTATGGTAAATCCGGGGGTGGTAAAGTGAATAATCTCCATCCTACCTTGGCCCAACCTCATTCCATCCATATGTTTAGCATCCCCATCAGAGTGCATGTTGAATGATGTGGTATTGGATTCACTATTGTCCTGTAATTCATCACACAGCATGGGTTAACCCATCAAGAGGCCAACTATGTGTGTGGAACATCAAACCTCATGGGTGATTTCCTCCATTGCTTCACAATAGCGGTCTCCTCACTCCCCCCCAATGGCTGTCTTCTCGCTCCCCGCTGTTCAGTGTCCTATGAAGGTACTGGAGTGTAGAGCTTTGCTATGATGAGTACAATGTGTCCTGGACAACTGCTCTCACAGCATGACACCAGTTACATGACACACACGGTACAGTAAACCTGCGCTGCTGCTATGACCTCATACTGTATGAATGTATACACTAGTGTTTTCACAGGGTTCACATTTGACCGTTCAGAGCGTGTGAGAACTTTGATCCAGGGTGCTGTGATTTGAACCATGCTATTACGTCCTTCACTTGGATCTCTGCCAGGGGGAGTATGGTTGGCTTTGGTTTTGGTCCCTCTGTGATCTTTCCCATCCACTTCCTTGGCCTTCTGACCACAGTATTGATGTAAACCACATCTCTACTGTGCATAACTATATCAAGCACAGTAGGCTGGATTAAAATCTGCCAAAGCAATGTTTATGTATTGTCATTGTGTAACGCATTCTGGTTGTCTAGCCAGGTTTCTTGAGGAAAAAGCCCACACCTCAAGATAATGTGTGGTTAAAGGTTGATAATTTATACTGTTTGGTGAGCCCAGACTGTGTCAAGTTATTCCATGTCATTTTGGAGTGAGTATTTTATCAGGATGGCAAACGCCATTCTAAAAGAAATGACATTGTGATGAGCATTACAATGACAATGATTTATAGCCCTGAAGCATATTGGATATTGGAAGGTGTGTTCCATTGTCTGAAGAGTAGAACATGAACCAGTTTGTTGATTGGGGTATGTCTGTTTTATTGTAGAGTTTTATGACGTGTTTATCCCCTGATTTGAAGCAGAAATGGCTCTAAAGTGCTTGTGCATACCCTTCAAACCTCAATAGTCTATTTGAAGGACATATTCAAGTGAAATGCCAGCACTTAGTGGAGCCATTCAACTGAGTGTTGTTCAAGAATCAGATATGTACTCACTCCTGCTTATTTTCCCGGTGCTATATCACAGTCCAGACTGTTTGCCGTGATCTGCATATGCAAAACCCTCCAGGTTTAGTAAATAGATCTCTAACCTCTAACACACATTATTCTGTAGAGTTGACGTGTTACACATATCCACAAGTAACAAGGGGAGAAAAAACAATCATTTTGAGGGTCACCTCCACTCTTCATAGACACACAGCCTATTGAAGCATTTGCAGATTGTGTAATTCTCCTTGATGTGAACCAACTCTGAGGGTTCTGGTGTGACTGGAGAATGTCATGGTAAATGGACTAGCCTTACATTCCCAGAGGACAACATACATCATCATGTTTGATTTGACCCATCCAATGGGAGAGGGGACAGTCTGAGGTAATATGAGGGATTTGACCAGAACCAAAATATAATATTGCATATTTATAGCTGCTTTTAAGGATATACTGTATGTACATGTACTGTATATTCTACAAACTACAAACTCACTCAACATACTGTACAAAGTAGTCACTTTGGTTGTTGGATGAAAATATCCATTATTCTTACTGAACAATTTGAACACTTGTGTGGAAGAAAATACCTTGGTTGAAACTGTCTGAAGTGATATGTTTAATATGAAATGTCAGCTTTTAAAAATAATTGTAATACATCGGATGACAGGTAATATAAACCAATATAGGCTTTACATCTTGATATGCATATGAAAATGGAGAACTCATCATTTGATATTTTAAAAGAAGCATTGAGGAATTAAATTAAGATGGCAGCGATATTGCAGATCCAATTTGCTCCGAATTTGGATGCCACTGATTTCTTTCATGTTATTAAATTGACAGTGTTTCCTTTTCAATTTAGAGGCATTTATCTGACAAATGATGATCAGTTTCCATCAACAGCACACTATAATGCTCCATATGCTGGGTTCATGATAACTTTGCAAGTTAATATCCATATCACTCATACATCATATGTGTACATACCCATAGCATTAGAAACCCCCATTACAAATATCCCCAGGTTCTAGTCTGTCTCCATTTCACCTTTCCACCTAATATTTCCACAACAACAACAACCACTATGTTTACTACCCAATGCGTCTGAAATCCTTGTTATGTTCACCATAAAAATCTACAATTGCATAAATCTTGCCAGATCAAATATTTCTACCCTAGACCCCCATGAAGATGTTAATTCCAGACATATTTAGTGATATAACAACATACACAGTTGATATTCACTTCAAGGTACAAGGGGCTTCTCCAATGTTTGCCATGTTTTATGTCGCTGTATGGTCTGAGTCAACCACTCTTACGTTTATTTTGAAGGTGGGCTGTTCTTATCTTGTACCACCACCAAGGCTTCAAAGCAAAGACCCAATACAACATTTATGAAGTAGAGGAAATAGGATGGTTTCTGTGTGTCTAAAGAAAATAGTTTCCCCTCACTTTTACAATGTTGGTTTGTTTGAATCTGCCAGTGAAGGACACTGCTTTGCTTTATCAAGGTAATAACTACTAAGTGTGTTCAAATTAATATAATTTGTTGTCTTAAATTTTCCAAAAGGCATCAAGCTGAGCACATTAGATTGCTTAAAGTATTTTACCCAATACTACTTATTAAAACAACTTTTATAAAGCTATATTGTATTTTGATAATGTTCTTCATAAGAAACTGCACCAAAGTAAACCTAACAATCTTAATTATAATGTTCAAGAAACGTTAGCATTAGATGGATCTCTCTAATTTCCCATTGCACAGCACAGCGTTCTGGTAAAAGACAGTGAGAAAACAGGCGTGGTTATCTTACAACTATACAACAGTAGTTGTCTCTTCATTAAAGTGTTCTTCATGCTCAATTACATTTTCCTTTGAAAATGACAAATGTTCATACAAAAGTTCAAACCATGAAAATGGAATTCAATCTGGTGTTTTGTGCAAATGACTTTGACCCCTTGTTGACTCCGTTCAATGTTACTCATCTGTGAGTCGCTGAACAGGGGTCAAATCTCCACAGGTCAGTCCCTCATCCAGTGCAACAGGTATACACTGATTGTAGCACTCCATAAGAGACAGTATATTTGAAAACCCTATCAACCTTTCTGGCGCCGGAGAGGATGGCTGCCGTTTTACGGGCCCCTAACCAACTGTGCTATTTTATTAGTATTTTTGCGTTGTTTGTAACTTTTTTTTTGTACTTATTGTGTACATAATGTTGCTGCTAATGCCTCTTATGACCGAAAATAACTTCTAGACATTAGAAAAGCGATTACTCACCTCAAACTGGACAACGGTTTTTTCTTTGACGAGTCTGACACAAAGGGTACTGGTTTCTCGGGAACAGGCCCAAATACCCGTCAATTGCGTGAAGAAAAGATGGAGAAAAAAGGGTCGAGGTTGGGATGCCTTCTGAGAATTCACAGGCGAGTGAGTAAACCCCCACTACCATCCGTTCTATTGGCCAACATGCAATCATTGGAAAACAAAATGGATGATCTACGATCAAGGATATCCTACCAACGGGTTATTAAAAACGAATATCTTATGTTTCACCGAGTCGTGGCTGAACGGCGACACGGATAATACAGAGCTGGCGGGATTTTCCATGCATCGCCAGGACAGAGAAGCTACGTCTGGTAAGACGAGGGGCGGGGGTGTGTGTCTATTTGTCAACAGCTGGTTTGCGATGTCTAATATTAAAGTCTCGAGGTATTGCTCGCCTGAGGTAGAGTACCTCATGATAAACTGTAGACCAGACTATCTACCAAGAGAGTTATCATCTATGTTATTCGTAGCCATCTATATACCACCACAAACCGATGCTGGCACTAAGACCGCACTCAATGAGCTGTATAAGGCCATAAGCAGACAAGAAAATGCTCATCCAGAAGCAGCACTCCTAGTGGCCGGGGACTCTAATGCGGCAAACTTAAATCTGTTTTACCTCATTTCTACCAGCATGTCACATGTGCAACCAGAGGAAAAAAAAACTCTAAACCACCTTTACTCCACACACAGAGACGCATACAAAGCTCTCCTTCGCCCTCCATTTGGCAAATCTGACCATAATTCTATCCTCCTGATTCCTGCTTACAAACAATAACTAAGTACCAGTGACTCACTCAGTATGGAAGTGGTCAGATGACGTGGATGCTACGCTACAGGACTGTTTTGCTAGCACAGACTGGAATATCCAATGGCATTGAGGTCCTTAAACCACCTCAGTCATCGGCTTCATCAATAAATGCATCGATGACGTCATCCCCACAGTGAGGGTACGTACATATCCCAACCAGAAACCATGGATTACAGGCAACATCTGTATCGAGCTAAAGGCTAGAGCTTTAGCTAGCCTTACATTCCCAGAGGACAACATACATCATCATGTTTGATTTGACCCATCCAATGGGAGTGGGACGCTTATAAGAAATCCCACTACGCCCTCAGATGAACCATCAAACAGGCAAAGCATCAATACAGGATTAAGATTGCGTCCTACTACACTGGCTTTGACGGTGTAGCATGCCTTTTATGCGCGCTTCTAGGCAAGCAACACTGAAGCATGCATGAGAGCACCAGCTGTTCAACTGTGTGATAACGCTCTCTGTAGCTGATGTGAGCAAGACCTTTAAATAGGTCAACATTCACAAAGCCGCAGGGCCAGACAGATTACCAGGTGGTGTACTCAAAGCATGCGAGGACCAACTGGCAAGTGTCTAAACTGACATTTTCAACCTCTCCGACGTGTCTGTAATACCTACATGTTTCAAACAGACCACCATAGTCCCTGTGCCCAAGGAAGTGAATGTAACATGCCTAAATTATTACCGCACCATAGCACTAGCACATAGCATAGTCGGTAGCCATGAAGTGCTTTGAAACGCTGGTCATGGCTCACATCAACAGCATCATCCTGGATGCCCTAGACCCGCTCCAATTCACATACCGCCCCAGCAGATTCACAGATGACGCAATCTCAATCGCACTCCACAGTGCCCTTTCCCACCTGAAAAAAAGGAACACATACAGTGGGGAGAACAAGTATTTGATACACTGCCGATTTTGCAGGTTTTCCTACTTACAAAGCATGTAGAGGTCTGTAATTTTTATCATAGGTACACTTCAACTGTGAGAGACGGAACAAAAATCCAGAAATCACAAATGGAAGAAGTTCAAGATGACGGTCAATCTCCCTCGGTCTGGGGCACCATGCAAGTTCTCACCTCGTGGGACATCAATGATCATGAGGAAGGTGAGGGATCAGCCCAGAACTACACAGAAGGACCTGGTCAATGACCTGAAGAGAGCTGGGACCAAAGTCTCAAAGAAAACCATTAGTAACACACTACGCTGTCATGGATTAAAATCCTGCAGCGCACGCAAGGTCCCCCTGCTCAAGCCAGCGCATGTCCAGGCCCGTCTGAAGTTTGCCAATGACCATCTGGATGATCCAGAGGAGGAATGGGAGAAGGTCATGTGGTCTGATGAGACAAAAATAGAGCTTTTTGGTCTAAACTCCACTCGCCGTGTTTGGAGGAAGAAGAAGGATGAGTACAACCCCAAGAACACCATCCCAACCGTGAAGCATGGAGGTGGAAACATCATTCTTTGGGGATGCTTTTCTGCAAAGGGGACAGGACGACTGCACCGTATTGAGGGGAGGATGGATGGGGCCATGTATCGCGAGATCTTGGCCAACAACCTCCTTCCCTCAGTAAGAGCATTGAAGATGGGTCGTGGCTGGGTCTTCCAGCATGACAACGACCCGAAACACACAGCCAGGGCAACTAAGGAGTGGCTCCGTAAGAAGCATCTCAAGGTCCTGGAGTGGCCTAGCCAGTCTCCAGACCTGAACCTAATAGAAAATCTTTGGAGTGAGCTGAAAGTCCGTATTGCCCAGTGACAGCCCCGAAACTTGAAGGATCTGGATGGAGGAGTGGGCCAAAATCCCTGCTGCAGTGTGTGCAAACCTGGTCAAGAACTACAGGAAACGTATGATCTCTATAATTGCAAACAAAGGTTTCTGTACCAAATATTAAGTTCTGCTTTTCTGATGTATCAAATACTTATGTCATGCAATAAAATGCAAATTAATTACTTAAAAATCATACAATGTGATTTTCTGGATTTTTGTTATAGATTCCGTCACTCGCAGTTGAAGAGTACCTATGATAAAAATAACAGACTTCTACATGCTTTGTAAGTGGGAAAACCTGCAAAATCGGCAGTGTATCAAATACTTGTTCTCCCCACTGTACCTATCTAACCTTCCTGGTTGAGCAGTCTAAGACTGTACAAGATTATGTCAAGATCTGGAAATCAGGAAATATCAAGGTCTCCTAAATCATGCAGAGTAATTGAATGACTTATTTTTGTATTTTATCTTTGTGTATGTTTGTGTCTATATGGATGTTTGGGTGGGATGTTTACTTCGACATACATAGCTGTGTAGCTAAGCAGATTTCTTGGCAGTAACTTAGTACCTTGGGGTGTAGTAATGTACCATTCTTTGGCTGTCTCTCTCCACGCCTGTCTGATCCCATTATACTGCTACACGTCTCCACCACTGACTGGAGTGGAGCAGATGGGGCCAGATGACCCTTAATAATGCAGGAAATTTACAATAAATCACTTGATAATAAGAAATTATATTGCCTTTAGTTTTTAACCAAGCATTCATTTCTGTCTTAATTACACTTAGTTATGCTGATTCAGGAAAAGTTCTCGTCAATTAAGGACCGAAACTACCGCCTACAGGTATGTATTCAGAGAAGAGAGAGACATTGTTAATGCGTATTTGACTCAGTGAAATAAATGTTATTAGGAACATTAACTGGAGCGTGCATGTGGGCATCATTTTAAACAGTGCATAACCACTGCCATTCTGTTTTACTCTCCAGAATAGAAAATACTTAGCTATTATAACTTTCCCACTTTATATTAATTGAAGCATTCATCATGTGTTTACATGGTTATTATAGGCAGCTACATTGTCAATACAGTCAAGGTATTGTTACATAGTCCTTACTATAATTCTCACCCTATACTTATCCGTACTCTATAATTATTGTCCATTGTGACTTTGTGAGTTTCTTTTTAAATATGAGAAATATGTACAAGATGTTAGTTATGTTGACACTTACTGAGTAACAACATTTACTATATGTTGACTAGTACATACATTTACTATAACAGCATGGTCCACTTAACCACCACAGACCTACAACAATCAGACTACTACCTACCACCGAATTGGGATTGATTTGTTGTCAGTGACACTTCCCACAATCCTTTGCAGTTCCTGACATTGTGATATTTTGGAGGCTTATCTGACTAGACCTATGATGCAGGGGATGTAAGTGAGGCATCTCATTTCTCCCTTTACTTTGTGACACTTCAAACTCACTCTTTCAAATCCAGCTATAGGGAAAATCCCTGTCCTCCAGGGCTCAGTCCTTGGCTAGCCTAAAGTTTCAGACTTTACGGTCACTATAATTACCTCTTGCCTGTAAGGTCTGAATGGCAGCCTGCCGTGATCAGGACACCGCAGAGCCGGCGCGAGATATGGCTCGGGAAACGTACCACAATCCATGGAGTAAGTACCAGTACACAGTGCATTCGTAAAGTATTCAGACCCCTTGACTTTTTCCACTTTGTTACGTTACAGCCTTATTCTAAAATGTATTCAATAAAAAAATGTACCTCATCAATCTACACACAATACCCCATAATGACAAAAACAGGTTTTTAGAAATGTTTGCCCGTTTATAAAGAATAAAAACAAATACCTTATTTACATAAGTATTCAGACCCTTTAACTATTACACTCGAAATTGAGCTCAGGTGCATCCTGTTTCCATTGATCATTCTTGAGATGTTTTACAACTTGATTGGAGTCCACCTGCAGTAAATTCAATTGATTGGACATTATTCGGAAAGGCGCACACACCTGTCTATACAAGGTCCCACAGTTGACAGTGCATGTCAGAGCAAAAACCAAGCAATGAGGTCGATGGAATTGTCCGTAGAGCTCTGAGACAGGATTGTGTCGAGGGGCAGATCTGGGGAAGAGTACCAAAAAATGTCTGCCGCATTGAAGGTCCCCAAGAACTCGGTGGCCTCCATCATTCTTAAATGGAAATAGTTTGGAACCACCAAGGCCAAACTGAGCAATCAGGGGAGAAGGGCCTTTGTCAGGGCGGTGACCAAGAACCTGATGGTCACTCTGACAGAGCTCCAGAGTTCCTTTGTGGAGATGGGAGAACCTTCCAGAAGGACAACCATCTCTGCAGCACTCCACCAATCAGGCCTTTATGGTAGAGTGGTCAGACGGAAGCCACTCCTCAGTAATAGGCACATGACAGCCCGCTTGGAGTTTGCCAAAAGGCACCTAAAGGACACTCAGACCATTAGAAACAAGATCATCTGGTCTGACGAAACAAAGATTGAACTCCTTGGCCTGAATGCCAAGCGTCACATCGGGAGGAAACATGCCACCATCCCTATAATGAAGCATGGTGGTGGCAGCATCATACTGTGGGGATGTTTTACAGCGGCAAGGACTGGGAGACTAGTCAGGATGGGGGGAAAGATGAATGGAGCAAAGTACAGAGATATCCTTGATGAAAACCTGCTCCAGAGCGCTCAGGACCTCAGACTGGGGTGAAGGTTCACCTTCCAACAAGACAACGACCCTAAGCACACAGCCAAGACAAAACAGGAGTGGCTTCGGGACAAGTCTCTGAATGTCCTTGACTTGAAAATAGCTGGAGAGACCTGAAAATAGCTGTGCAGCGACGCTCACCATCCAACCTGACAGAGCTTGAGAGGATCTGCAGAGAAGAATGGAAGAAACTCCCCAAATACAGGTGTGCCAAGCTTGTAGCGTCATACCCAAGATGATTCAAGGCTGTAATCGCTGCCAAAGATGCTTCAACAACGTACTGAGTAAAAGCATTTTTTATAGAGACGTTTTCCACCCCTCAGACACATTATCAGACATATGTAAATAGGTTTTCAAAAGAGCCCATCCTGTATAGATAGATAGATAGATAGATAGATAGATAGATAGATAGATAGATAGATAGATAGATAGATAGATAGATAGATAGATAGATAGATAGATAGATAGATAGATAGATAGATAGATAGATAGATAGATAGATAGATAGATAGATAGATAGATAGATAGATAGATAGATACTTTATTGATCCCCGAGGGGGAAATTTCTTTGTCAAGCAGCTACAACAACAAAACACAGGGCAGGTGCAAAATGCCACAACGAAAGTACACAATAGACAGATACACGGTACATGATACATTGAGCGGCAGTATGAAAAAGTATAGAAAGATATCTGGAGTGCAAAAAAAGCTATAAAAAGACATTGCATAGTATGGGTGGTTGGCTGGCTGAATATGTACACTATACATTGGTGGATGTTGGATGGTTAACTATACTATACAGGTCAATAGTAGAGAAATACTTCAATAGCTAAAAATGCATATGATATGAGCGAGGGTAATAATAGTTTACTTAATAGACAGACTGGCTGAATGAACAGGTAAGATGGCATTTGTTTGTGTTTGTGAAATGAGGCTATTTCAACGCTATGATGCCAAGAGGAGAGAGAGAATGGTAATAGTCCTGTGACTTTGAAAAAGGCCTTTGATTGTTCCATTTCATAGAGCAAGTCACAGTGTTCCTCAAGCTTTGGTCAGTACAATCAAAGGACTCAGCGTCCATAGGTGACCATAATGACCCTTCAGAACAACACAGAGAGAAACAAAACATTCCCTGTCAACGTTAGTCTCACGTCTGGTAAAGAATGGACAGATTCTCGAGTATTTGTGATGCAGGGGAGAAAGTACTATCAATCATAGAATTAGTAGCCTTTGTACTCACCTTTTATTTTTCTACATAATCAGTAAAAAAAAAATTCATTCACTGCTATGTAAACTTGACTACAGTTGATGTTCATTCCTCCTCCCGGTAAGTCATGTTTAATCAAATCAGTTGAATTATGCATTATGAATTATCCAACAGGAACGCATTATAACCTGAGGCCAGGTTATCAGCAGATAAATAGAAACTCTTCACTTACTGCTGGCCATCATGGACAATGTCACTCACCCTCTGCATGCCATGGTTATGATGCAGAGGAGCACCTTCAGTCACAGACTGATCCCACCACGGAGTGCCAGAGAGCGCTACAGGAGGTCCTTCCTGCCGGCGGCTATTAGACTATTTAATGCCTCACCGGGGTACCGTGCCGTCAGCAACATAGACCTGGAACTGTTTGGGTGTTAGGACCTAGTTTAACAATTATGCATCCATCCGTGAGTAACTCTGGTCTGTAATCACTCGTTCACTCAGGACTATTAAAGTATCTCTTCCTGTCATTTACCTGTACAGTTTGTGTAACCATGCAAGTATTCACTTATCTGTAAATATAACTGTATACTTACCTGTACAGCTAATTTAACCATGCAAAATTTTCACTTACCTGTTCATTTAGCCAGTCTGTCTATTAAGTAAACTATTATTACCCTCGCTCATATCATTCGCATTTTTAGCTACTGAAGTATTTCTCTGCCATCGACCTGTATAGTATAGTTAACCATCCAACATCCACCAATGTATAGTGTACATATTCAGCCAACCACCCATACTATGCAATGTCTTTTTATAGCTTTTTTTTGCACTCCAGATATCTTGTATTTCTATACTTTTTCATACTGGCGCTCTATGTATCATGTATCGTGTATCTGTCTTTTGTGTATTTTCGTTCTGGCATTTTGCACCTGCCCTGTGTTTTTTTGTAGCTGCTTGGCGAGGAAATGTCCCCTCGGGGATCAATAAAGTATCTATCTATCTATCTATCTATCTATCTATCTATCTATCTATCTATCTATCTATCTATCTATCTATCTATCTATCTATCTATCTATCTATCTATCTATCTATCTATCTATCTATCTATCTATCTATCTATCTATCTATCTATCTATCTATCCTATAAATCACAGCAGAACTGGCTTCTGACCACTTCTCCCTTTTGTTTACCACAATTACATATCGAGATGTTTCGTAATTACTCACAGTATTGACCATTTTGCCACATCGATTTTTGGTTAGAGAGTCGTTTGGTCAGTGTGTTGTGTTATATTGACCCCCTTCTGCATTGGATTTAACTGTGGCTTGACTTTGCAGTAAATCACAGTGCCAGGGTTGCATTAAACAGGCTCATATGTTGTTAACGACAGATTTAATCAGAGCTGTGTCTGCCAGTGATAGACGACTACTGTGTCCAGTCAAAGGGACCAGGCAGAACAGAGCAGTAACCATCAACACCAACAGTAGCTGGAGAATTTTAATCAGCACTTCCCCCTCTTTATGGCGGCGGTTTATTTGAGGTGACAGGTGCTATTCAGTTCACGTGGAAGCCATAATGGCGGCTGTCGCCGTGCTTACTGCACTCCAGACTTAACTTAAAGGGAAGTCAGAACCGCAGATCATAAAACTCGTCATCTGGGGTATTAGTGTGTGTGTGTGTGTGTTTGTGCATGTACGCAGGGTCCTGGCTGGCTGGTGCTGGAAGGAATACAATCACACAGACACTATGCACACCTCTTCAACAGGGACTATCACAAGTATCACTATGCACCCCAGAACCTGTCACCTTCCAACCTTTCTGCAGCCACTCAGAAAGAGCAGCTGCAGCTTCCGCTACCGCTATTGGAGACCATAATAACATTTAAATATAAATGAGACGACCACCATTAATATCAGACCGTCCTCAGTCTGTCCACAGCCTTAGTGTTATACTCCAACTACTGTGTGTCTCCTCAGTCTGTCCACAGCCTTAGTGTTATGCTCCAACTACTGTGTGTCTCCGAGAGGAAGATGCAAAGATCACATATGCTGAGTGTATACAGTGCCTTCGAAAAGTATTTAGACCCCTTGACTTTTTCCACATTTTTTTAGGTTACAGCCTTATGCTAAAAAAAATGTTTTTCCATCATCAATCTACACACAATACCGCATAATGAGAAAGCAAAAACTGTTTTTTGGAAATGTTTGCTAATTTATACAAAATTTAAAACAGAAATATCACATTCGCAAGTATTCAGACCCTTTACTCAGTACTTTGTTGAAGCACTTTTGGCAGCAATTACAGCCTCCAGTCTTCTTGGGTATGACACTACAAGCTAGGCACACCTGGTTTTGTGCAGTTTCTCCCATTCCTCTCTGCAGATCCTCTCAAGCTCTGTCAGGTTGGATGGGGAGCATCACTGCACAGCTATTTTCAGGTCTCTCCAGAGATGTTCGATCGGGTCCATGTCCGGGCTCTGGCTGGACCACTCAAGGACATTCAGAGACTTGTCCCAAAGACACTTCTGCGTTGTCTTGGCTGTGTGCTTAGGGTCATTGTCTTGTTGGAAGGTGAACCTTCGACCCAGTCTGAGGTCCTGAGCGCTCTGGAGCAGGTTTTCATCAAGGATCTCTCTGTACTTTGCTCTGTTCATCTTTGCCTCGATCCTGACTAGTCTCCCAGTCCCTGCCGCTGAAAAACATCCCCACAGCATGATGCTGCCACCACAATGCTTTAACGTTGGGAGGGTGCCAGGTTTCCCCCCAGATGTGACGCTTGGCATTCAGGCCAAGGAGTTTAATCTTGGTTTCATCGGTCTGAGAGTCTTTATGTCCCTTTTGGCAAACTCCAATCGGGCAGTCATGTGCCTTTTTACTGAGGAGTGGCTTCCGTCTGGCCACTCTACCATGAAGGCCTGATTGGTGGAGTGCTGCAGAGATGGTTGTCCTTCTGGAAGTTTCTACCTTTTCCACAGAGGAACTCTAGAGCTCTGCCAGAGTGACCATTGTGTTCTTGGTCACCTCCCTTCACCCCCAGCTCTAGGAAGCGTTTTGGTGGTTCCAAACTTCTTCTATTTAAGAATGATGGAGGCCACTGTGTTCTTGGGTACCCTTCCCCAGATCTGTGCCTCGACACAATCCTGTCTCAGAGCTCTACAGACAATTCCTTCAACGTCATGGCTTGGTTTTTCACTTTGTCATTATGGGGTATTGTGTGTAGATTACAGATTATTCTTTTTTATTCAATCCATTTTAGAATAAGGCTGTAACGTAACAAAATTGGGAAAAAGTAAAGGGGTTTGAATACTTTCTGAAGGCACTGTAAGTATGATTCTAGGTCATGTTTCTCAGGCTGTAAAAGTTCCTAGTTATTCTAAAGCACTTTTGTATTTTTGATACAATTTAACCATGACTTTTGTGTTTATTGATGAGGTTGCTATATTAGCAATGCATTTCACAGACGTGGTACAATGACGAAGAGGAGAATCTAGAGCTCCATCAGTTAGACAGGAGACTGTCAAACCAAATTTTATGTTGCCTTTCAAGTCTGACTGACAATAAATAAAGTGATTTAATATTAATTCACAAGAATTGTTTAAATGAGGTCATGCTCCTCCAATATGACTATTTAATTGGAAACAGGAAGTGGAAGTCTGCCATCTTGAATTTTACACAATGATTGAACGCTCCTTTGATAGTGGGTGAAAGATTACAAAGTGAAAAAAATAGTGGATTTCAAAAGAAAGCGAGCTCTCGCTTGAGGTGGATGTCATCTGGAGAAACAGAAGTCAGTGATATGAAAGAAAAGCTGTCTCCGGGTTGTTGATAAAATGGCAAGCCCATGAAAGCCTTGTCTCTCGAAAAAAACAGGGTACAAAACAACAAACAAAACCTTGATTTTTCAGTTATTTGATTGTACGGTAACAAGCAGGAGACGGTTGAGTGTCAGGTACATGTTTATTTCAAGGCGGTGGAAAAGTGAAGGTGTTTTATATGTTTTTGATTTGGATACTTGTGATTGATTGTAATGCCCAGTGGGGTTTCTAGGTTTTTACTTCGAGTTAGGCAGCCAGACAGCGTTCCTATAATGCAAAAATACACTGAGTGTACAAAACATTAGGAACATGACATAGACTGACCAGGTGAATCCAGGTGAAAGCTATGATCCGTTATTGATGTAACTTGTTAAATTCACTTCAATCAGTGTAGATCAAGGGGAGGAGACCGGTTAAAGAAGGATTTTTAAGCCTTGAGACAATTGAGACATGGATTGTGTACCATTCAGAGGGTGAATGGGAAAGACAAAATATTTAAGTGTCTTTGAACGGATATGGTTGTAGGTGCCAGGCGTACCGGTTTGAGTGTGCCAAGAACTGCATATACTGCTGGGATTTTCACGGTGAACATATTCCTGTGTATGTGTATCAAGAATGATCCACCACCCAAAGGACATCCAGTCAACTTGACACAACTGTGGGAAGCATTGGCGTCAACATAAATAAGGAGTATATGCATCGTTAACTATACTATACAGGTCGATGGCAGAGAAATACTTAAATAGCTAAAAGTGCGTATGATATAAGTGAGGGTAATAATAGTTTACTTAATATACAGAATGGTTAAATGAACAGGTAAGTTAATATTTTGCATGGTTAAATGAACTGTACAGGTAAATATGCAGGTGTATTAGGACCTAGTTTAACAATTAGGCATCCATCCATCCGTGAATAACTCTCTGGTCTGTTATCACTCATTCACTCAGGACTTATTCATTCAGGACTGTATATACATATATACATGTGCAGTTGTTATATCATATTACGTGCAATTTTGTAAGTAATTATTGTACTGAACTTACGTAGTCATTCACTCAGGACTGTATATTAGTATCCTGTCAGTAGTATATTTTTTTCCATTGCATTTAGTATATTGAATATGCAATAGGTGCGTTTATCTGTAATTAAACCCTGTACTAAGGACTGTATTTTAAGGAAATTATTATTATTACCCTAAATTATATCATACACACATTTAGCTATTTAGGTATATCCTCCTGTCATTTACCTGTACAGTTCATTTAACCATGCAAAATATTTACTTACTTGTACATTTAACCAGACTTATATCATACGCACATTTAGCTATTTAAGTATCTTTCTCTGCCATCGACCTGTATAGCTAAACATGCAACTTTTTTATTTGTATTTATTTATATCAATAATTGTATATTTTTTTCACCTAAAACTCTATAACAATGTATAGTGTACATATTCAGCCATCCACCTGTCAGGAACTGGCCATAGAGAGGCCTATTTGCTTCTCTATGAAGCTATGGTCAGAGTCTGACAGTGTCCTTCTTTTCTGTTTCTGTGTGGGTTTTGGGTTGGATCCCTAATTAGAGGCAGCTGCACCGCATTGTCTCTAATTAGGGATCCTATACAGTGGGGAGAACAAGTATTTGATACACTGCCGATTTAGCAGGTTTTCCCACTTACAAAGCATGTAGAAGTCTGTAATTTTTATCATAGGTACTCTTCAACTGTGAGTGACGGAATCTAAAACAAAAATCCAGAAAATCACATTGTATGATTTTTAAGTAATTCATTTGCATTTTACATCAGAAAAGCTGTGTGTTTCGGGTCGTTGTCATGCTGGAAGACCCAGCCACGACCCATCTTCAATGCTCTTACTGAGGGAAGGAGGTTGTTGGCCAAGATCTCGCGATACATGGCCCCATCCATCCTCCCCTCAATACGGTGCAGTCGTCCTGTCCCCTTTGCAGAAAAGCACCCCCAAAGAATGATGTTTCCACCTCCATGCTACACGGTTGGGATGGTGTTCTTGGGGTTGTACTCATCCTTCTTCTTCCTCCAAACACGGCGAGTGAAATTTAGACCAAAAAGCTCTATTTTTGTCTCATCAGACCACATGACCTTCTCCCATTCCTCCTCTGGATCATCCAGATGGTCATTGGCAAACTTTAGACGGGCCTGGACATGCGCTGCCTTGAGCAGGGGGACCTTGCGTGCGCTGCAGGATTTTAATCCATGATGGCGTAGTGTGTTACTAATGGTTTTCTTTGAGACTGTGGTCCCAGCTCTCTTCAGGTCATTGACCAGGTCCTGCCGTGTAGTTCTGGGCTGATCCCTCACCTTCCTCATGATCATTGGTGCCCCACGAGGTGAGATCTTGCATGGTGCCCCAAACCGAGGGAGATTGACCGTCATCTTGAACTTCTTCCATTTTCTAATAATTGCGCCAACAGTTGTTGCCTTCTCACCAATCTGCTTGCCTATTGTCCTGTAGCCCATCCCAGCCTTGTGCAGGTCTACAATTTTATCCCTGATGTCCTTAAACAGCTCTCTGGCCTTGGCCATTGTGGAGAGGTTGGGGTCTGTTTGATTGAGTGTGTGGACAGGTGTCTTTTATACAGGTAACGAGTTCAAACAGGTGCAGTTAATACAGGTAATGAGTGGAGAAAAGGAGGGCTTCTTAAAGAAAAACTAACAGGTCTGTGAGAGCCGGAATTCTTACTGGTTGGTAGGTGATCAAATACTTATGTCATGCAATAAAATGCAAATTAATTATTTGAAAATCATACAATGTGATTTTCTGGATTGTTGTTTTAGATTCCGTCTCTCACAGTTGAAGTGTACCTATGATAAAAATTACAGACCTCTACATGCTTTGTAAGTAGGAAAACCTGCAAAATCGGCAGTGTATCAAATGCTTGTTCTCCCCACTGTATATGTTTGTCTGTCCTTCACTCTGGTGTGGGTCGTTGTATATGTCGCAGTCACGGTGAAAAGTAGGTGTGTTTGTTACTTCTGTTCGTTTGTGTTGGTCAACGTGACGTTAGTACATTGTGTGTTTGTTTTGTTGGTTATTGTTAGTTCGTTCGTTTGTGTTGATGTATACATAGTAATATAATTTTATTACATATTATAATTAAACGATGTCGAACTACTATCCCTGCGCTGCGTCTTGGTCTCTCCTTGCACCCACCTGTGACACCACCCATACTATGCAATGCCTTTTAAAAGCTTTTCACACTCCAGACCTCTTGTATTTTTATACTTTTTCATACTGCCGCACTATGTATCATATATCTGTCTTTTGTGAATCTTTTGTGCCCTTTGTTTTTCGTAGCTGCTTGACAACAACATTTTCCACCGGGGATCAATAAACTATCTATCTATCTATCTATCTATCTATCTATCTATCTATCTATCTATCTATCTATCTATCTATCTATCTATCTATCTATCTATCTATCTATCTATCTATCTATCTATCTATCTATCTATCTATCTATCTATCTATCTATCTATCTATCTATCTATCTATCTATCTATCTACAGTCGTATGCAAAAGTTTGGGCACCCCTCTGAGGCTGAGTACTGGGGTATTGTCCAGACAAAGATTTTTAGTGTAGCAATATCAAGTTGTATGAAATTAAATCAGATGTGAAAAATAGGCTATGCAAAAATTTGGGCACCCTTGTCATTCTGTTGATTTGAATACCTGTAACTACTTAGCACTGATTAATTGGAACACACAATTGGTTTGGTGAGCTCAATAAGCCTTGAACTTCATAGACAAGTGCATCCAATCATGAGAAAAGGTATTTAAGGTGGCCAATTGCAAGTTGTTGTTCTCTTTGACTCTCCTCTGAAGAGTGGCAACATGGGGGCCTCAAAACAACTCTCAAATGACCTAAAAAAACAAAGATTGTTCAACATTATGGTTTAGGGGAATGCTACAAAAAGCTATCGCAGAGATGTAAGCTGTCAGTGTCCACTATGAGGAACATAGTGAGGAAATGGAAGACCACAGGCACAGTTCTTGTTAAGACCAGAAGTGGCAGGCGAAGTAAAATATCGGAGAGGCGAAGGATGGTGAGAACGGTCAAAAACAGCCCACAGACCACCTCCAAAGACCTACAACATCATCTTGCTGCAGATGGTGTCACTGTGCATCGTTCAACAATTCAGCGCACTTTGCACAAGGAGAAGCTGTACGGGAGAGTGATGCGGAAGAAGTCTTTTCTGCACACACACCACAAACGCACATTTGGACAAGCCAGCTTCATTTTGGAATAAGGTGCTGTGGACTGATGAAACAAAGATTGAGTTATTTGGTCATAACAAGGGGCGTTATGCATGGCAGCAAAAGAACACAGCGTTCCAAGAAAAACACTTGCTACCCACAGTAAAATTTGGTGGGGGTTCCATCATGCTGTGGGGCTGTGTGACCAGTGCCGGTAATGGGAATCTTGTTAAAGTTGAGGGTCGCATGGATTCCACTCAATATCAGCAGATTCTTGGGAATAATGTTGAAGAATCAGTCACAAAGTTGAAGTTACGCCGGGGCTGGATATTTCAACAAGACAACGACCCAAAACACTGCTCAAAATCTACCTGGGCATTTATGCAGAGGAACAAGTACAATGTTCTGGAATGGCCATCTCAGTCCCCAGACCTGAATATCATTGAGAATCTGTGGGATGATTTGAAGCGGGCTGTCCATGCTCGGCAACCATCAAACCTAACTGAACTGGAGATGTTTTGTAAGGAGGAATGGTCCAAAATACCTTCATCCAGAATCCAGACACACATTAGAGGCTATAGGAAGCGTCTAGAGGCTGTTATTTTAGCAAAAGCAGGCTCTACTAAATATTGATGTGATTTTTCTGTTGGGGTGCCCAAATTTATGCACCTGTCTAATTTCGTTTCACTACTGAAATATTACTGTGTCCATCAGTTATTTGATAGATCAAAATGAAATTGCTAATCCAAACACCCAATTATGTATAAATGGAAATTGTCAGGGGTGCCCAAGCTTTTGCATACGACTGTATCTATCTATTCAGTGCCATATTATAATGTATAAAGTCCTGTTTCCTTGATATAGTACATGTGCATAAATGGGAAGTAGATTCCTAAATGTACAGCAGTTCATCCCAGCTCTGTATTGAAGGCCTACTTGTATGTCTAAAATTTATTCTAAGCTATTCAAGATGTCTGTGGGTTTCTGCTCATCTGTGACATTTGAATACATCACAACTCACAAGTGGTCTGCTCTGGCTTGATCTCAGCTAGCGACTGGAACACCAGTGCCAATGAGAGGTGCTTCATTATACACCTTCTGCTCCAGAAGCTTTAAAGCCTAATAATAAATGAATAACTTATTTCAAAGGCAGCGGCTGAACTGTTGATGAGTCAGTATTGTTTCATATGCCATGACTCAGTGTTCCATAATGAGGGCTAATAACAAGCCAATGCATAAACAAAAGAGGTTTTAACAAGATCTTCTGGCTGTAGAAATTATAATGGCGAAACAAAAGATGAAATATCTGTACTTTCTCATACCAGATGAGTTGAAAAATGAATCATCTTTTGAAGCTGAGAAATATTATTTGGCGTGTGGGAAAGAGTCTGACTTTCGGGAAATGGCAGTTAAAGACAAGTACCAGACTACCAAATGCCTATTTAAACCCAATCTCTTAAAAGTAAGTCACTAAATATAGTTCAGTTTGTAACACTCTCTATGAAATGGGCTTTTAAATTATGTATGTATAAATGTAGTGTGATATGAAATTATGGATTTATGACCATCCGAAACAAAATAAAATACACATTTCCATGAAGTCTTTAGCATTTTTGTTTACTTTTGAAATTACTAATATTAAGGGATCAAAACACCAAAAAAATCACAAAATGTATAAGTAGATGCAAAAATGTCATTTCAACCTGTGGTGCCTCACCTTAAACAGAGAAGTACTTGTAGTGTAGAGCTGTAGAACATTGTGGAACTTTCAATACATGCGTTAAATAAATCAATGGAATGCAGATCGTGGTGGAAAGAGCAAGGGTGCCGTCAGTGGCCCACATTCAAAGGTGTACTATCTTAATTTGACCAGTTTCTCACAGCAGGAGTATAATCCTGCAGCAACAGGAAATTTGAATTATTATGTGGATTATAATTAATGACAATTTTTGTAAGAGTTGATACATTTGTTTGAGATCAAATCAAGTGGAAATGTCAAACTTTAGAAGCCTTTGTAAAACTCGAATAAGCCACAATCTTGCATTTCCTGCGGCCCAGGAATATTCTCTACGACAACAGGGTGATTATTTGGGAGTTCCATGTAATCATGGCTCTGTATAATACTGTGCATTGCAGTAAATTCGTTTTGAATTTGAGGACTGTGAAGAGACCCCTGGTGGCAAGTCTTGTGTGGTACGTATGGGTATCTGAGCTGAATGTTATTTGTTTATGCAGACAATCTTGAATTTTCATTACATGAATTCTTCTCATAAAAAGCATTAGTGGAGCTTCCTGTGAAAGTCAGGAAATGGAGCACACAAATGTGTTAGATTGAGGGCAATCAGGGGCATGGCTCCTTGCAAGATGGCTGCCTAATGTTTTTGTGAAAGTTGGATTTAGAATCCAGTTAATGGGTGTGTTTGAACAGTAAGGCTAACGAAGCCGACTCTAGATGGCGAGTGAAGTTGCAGGAGGTGCATCTGCGACAGCCGAAAGTCGGACACACACGTTTTTATAAAAAGCTTTTCTTTAAATGCCGAAAAACTTTTCTATAACGCCATAATGATTGGTTGACAAATAGTGCCTCCCACAATGCAGGTGATGGCTGCATGGTACAGTTGGTGAGAAGCAACTGCAGCGACTTGAAGGCGACTTCATCAAAAACTGCATGACCTTTTGATCACATGGTTTTTGTAAAGTTCATGCGGTCGACATGTAGGTCCAAGTCGGACAATTTTTATTCCCATACTGCAACACACTGAAAGATGGTGACCAGGTATGGTCACCGACTAGACCAACTGTATGCACTCGAACGTGCCCACTATCCTTCTGCTACCAATAAAGTAAATTATTAGCAGGAAAAATACAGGAGTGAGGGACTTCTTTTCAGTTGAAAGTAATACTTCTTACCATAACCTGAACAATGCTGAGGCTTGGGTTGGTGGACTGCCGAAGTGACGTTTGAGCTTGCCATGGACCGTGCCAGTGAGTACTACCTGTAGGGGCATGCATACATACAACAATCCTGACTGTATACACTGACTTTTACAGTTATTGCACCAACTCCCCATATGGAAAATAGTCATACAAATCTAATACAAATCTTGTATGGCAGAAGAAGAATCCAATAAGTAATCTAAAACGTATCTGGTAAGATTTTGTATGTCTTGCCTTATATGTCAGTGGGGTATTTGCATTGATGACTTATATGCCTTATATGACATACACAATTGAATACATGATTGTGGTTATGACATATTTGAAACAAAATATATTAATTATGAGTCATCTATGAATATTATAAGAAAAGTAGATGTTCTGAGAATGTAACCTCTACAAAATATACGCTTTCCTTATAGGTTTCACATTGTTTTTTTATAAGTCAACAGATAAAAAAACATGACAAATACAATAACTAAAATACAATATTTCTATGTAAATGTTAATTTAAAGGCATGAGTTTCCATGGTTAAGGCAGCACCTCCTACTGGACAGTTGGTGTATCTACAGCTATGCCTTTGGTCTCCCATCCAGGGTTTTAAACAAACCCAACTGTGATATTTACTACCCATGTGCTATTGTGAGAATGATTGTTGAGTTTTTCACTTCATAACTAAATATGTTGACTGCTGCTATCAAAGTCATTCCACCTCGCCTTTCCTCTCCCCCTACTCCTGTCCTTTTCCACCTCCCCCTGTGCTCCTTTCCTCCTCTCCTCCTTCTTCTGCTTTTCCCCTTCCTCCTCCTGCCCCGCCCCCCTCCAAGTTCTTTGAAATGTGTATGTCCCATGTATGTGAGACCTTACATGTCTCAGCATGAAGCTCTTTAAAGGGGAAGTTTTAGGATTTTAGAACTGTGCCAGGACAAAACTGTAATCCATGATTTGGATTTCTTTAAACAGCTACTACAAACTTTAGCTAACTTTAGCCACCAGTAGTTAACAACCATGGGAAGGGATGGAGTTAATTTCAGTTGATTTCAGTTAATTTGCCCATAAAATTGGCAATTGAACACATGCCCGTATCACTCCCATTGATGTTTAGCTAACGGTGGCTAAAGTTAGCTGAAGTTTGTAGTGGCTGTTTAGAGAAATTCGAGCCAGGGTTAGGATGGACATGAAAAGGGATCTCAGTAAAAACACGCCATCTGCAACATGAAATGTAATGATGAATGAACTATTCCTTAACTAATTCCATATTCTCTTAACCTGTTAGGAGCAGCCAGTGATCGTTATCCTCATCTGTTAGCCTCTTAAGATGAAATACTAGAGACACATGGTTAGAATTGACTTGGTACTCACATGTTGCAGAATTGGTCAACCTCAAAGTGCCTCTGAGAGGCCACACACATTATATTACAAACCTGACTGGAAAATATTGGCTTGCCATTGTGTGGTGAACCAAAGCTAATTCACTTTAGAATATTTGCCATACTCCTTCTGGAATGAGGATTTATGGAGCGCTCTGCCAATTGATTACCGACAACAACCAAAAGTATTTCTGTCATCAAGAGAATAAAAAACTCAATCTACGGCGACAGAATACACGGTGACAAAATTAATGAAGATGTATGGACTAATATTTGAGGATAGGGTCGGACGCGGTTTGTCATTTACATAAAGCGTTCATATTAATATGCTGTTAGTCAGCATACTGAGTGAAGAAAGGTTGACTCCCTCCGACTTTACAGACAGCCTGAGAATAAACAGCAGGAGAGCGGAGAACAAGTTCAGCCAGGAGATGATGAAGGTGAACAAATGTGCTGGTGCAGGGGCTGGTAATCATGCAGAGCATCTGAGGAACACGACAGGCTCCAGAGTAAACCTGGTGACATGTACCATCCCCAATTACAGTCCCCATAGACAGCCTGCTAATTAACGAGTGTGTGTGTGTGTGTGTGTGTGTGGATCCCAGAGTGGCTGATATGTGGGCTAGCCACCTCAGGGACTCTGATAAGTTGTGACACCAGAATAGCGCTCCCCCACCTGACAGGGCCACAAATCCCCTCTGACAGTTGTATGCGCTCCATTTTTCATACATACACATAGGTATGCGGCTGCGTGTACACACACACACACATTCACACTTTTGTCCTCTCAGTATCTCCCATAATCTAACAGCCTATACATCCACAAACATCCTTTCAGATCTATACCTTCTCTCATGTACACTGCCATGACCCAAACATGCTCACACAATCTCCCCTGCACTCACTGGCAAACACACAAAAGCCCCACATATCTGTCACTCTGGGATCTATCACCATCGGTTATCCGTGACACTTTTGTTTACTGAGAGGAGACCTCAAGCAAACCTGTCAGGATCCCAGGGAGGATTTTAACTGCCATCCATCTTAAGCAGGAGTCTTTCAGAAGAGAGACACAGGTGATTATCACGTCAGACGGTGCCCAGGCATGACTGTTGTCACTGTCAGACGAGATGCTCAGCGGTGGCGGGTGGCGTTCCCTCTGTATGTGGTCAAAGCGGACACGTTTCAGAAAGTCACATTGAGCCCTTGATGTAGGCAGTGACATGGCCGGCCTGCATCAATATAGGTGACTTGAGGTAAGGCCTTGTGATGTGCTTGTCTGTTATCATTAGTCACTTGACTCTGGTGGCTCCTCTCCCATACAGAGTGTCTGGCCTGTCTCTTTGAGCTTCACTGTGTGTCTGTGATAAACACACAGCTAGCATCAACACAAAGAATCAACCTTGTCATTGACCGCAGGACAATTACAAACTCAAACACATACACTATCAGAGAATTCTTGAGGAGAATGTAAGGCCATCTGTCAATATAACTGTATACCTAACTGTACAGCTAATTTAACCATGCAAAATTTTCCCTTACCTGTTCATTTAGCCAGTCTGTCTATTAAGTAAACTATTATTACCCTCTCTCATATCATACGCATTTTTGACTACTGAAGTATTTCTCTGCCATCGACCTGTATAGTATAGTTAACCATCCAACATCCACCAATGTATAGTGTACATATTCAGCCAACCACTCATACTATGCAATGTCTCTTTTTATAGCTTTTTTTTGCACTCCAGATATCTTGTATTTCTATACTTTTTCATACTGCCGCTCTATGTATCATGTACCGTGTATCTGTCTTTTGTGTACTTTTCGTTGTGGCATTTTGCACCTGCCCTGTGTTTTGTTGTAGCTGCTTGACAATGAAATTTCCCCCCCGGGGATCAATAAAGTATCTATCTATCTATCTATCTATCTATCTATCTATCTATCTATCTATCTATCTATCTATCTATCTATCTATCTATCTATCTATCTATCTATCTATCTATCTATCTATCTAAAAGCTGAAGCTGAGCCAAACATGGATCAAACATGGATCTTGCAATAGGGCAATTATCCAAAACAAAAAAAGCAAAGCCGAGTCAAAACCCAGATCTTAATCCTATCGAAATGCTGTGGGGGGACTTGAAGCGGCCCGTGCATGCAAGAAAGTCGATGTAAGAGACTGATAGACAGTTACAAGAAATGTCTTCATGAAGATATTTCAGCGAAAGGGGCAACACAAGCTATTGAAGCTAGGGGTGTAATTATTTTTTCCGCACTATGGAATTGCATTTCTGTAGATTTTTTATAATTAAATGATTGCAAAGTATAATCTTTCAGTGTCATTTGTTGAATTAGGTTACCTTTATCTGTCAATTGTGTTGAAGTGAAGATTACATATCCATCTGTCCAAATATGTACAAAAAATAACAACTTTCCAGGGGGGTGTACTTACTTTTTCACATGACTGTATAATGGACACAATGAATGGGCGCTCTTGACGTGTCAGTCATGGTTGAATTATAAATAGCCAATGAGATATCGGACAGCAATAGTTCTGGATAAATTAGTTATCTACGATTCAGTCAATGTATGAGGCATGAGTAATTTAAGCAAAAACTAATTACATTGATTGATAACTTGGGCAGGCCAAACTTTTGTCTTTATCTCTGGTTGTGGAATTGAATTCTTTCCATAGAGTATTATAATAATCTACCTTGTTTACCAGTTTAAGTAGCCCTCTTTGACTTGAGGATCAGATTTATTTGGGAAAGGAGGTTAAGGCAAGCTCTGCATAATGCAAGCTGAAATAAGATGTAAGGAGCCCGCAGACCAACTGACTGCACGGATTACACATATGGCTCGTTGCTCTTGTCATAAAATATCTAATTGAATATCTTTACTGTTGGGGAGTGAGACACCCTGAGACACAATGGAGTTGTTTGAAATTGGATCGCAGACTTCTAGTGATTGCTTTGTCAGGCAGGATTGGATTCCACTTCAAATTGCAGGGGAAAATACACTGAAAGGTACACGGAGAACTGTACTTAAATAACTCTCGAACAACAGATTCATCACTGCATTTATAAGTTGTCTCCATTGGAGCAGGCAGCCACACTTTTATCACGATATGACCCGACAAGGGTGCTCGTTGTCGCACAGGGATTGTAATAATTTTGCATAAATGTAAAAACTAGTAAGGAATAATGATATTGATTACAAGATTATAGCCTTAAAACGATTAACAACAATTAACTAACGTTGCTCATTAATCTTCATTCCGAGACCCTCTGGTATCGTGCTTACAGTAGCTGCTGCATTTGTTTAACCACTTCAGAAATTCAATCTGACTACCTAAACTCTGTGTCAAAACTATCTTTGTGCCTATCAAAATGAGCTGAAGTCCTTGAAACAGGTATCAGTCACAGCACTACCCTGCATGTATTGAAACAGGTATCAGTAATAGCACTACCCTGGATGTATTGAAACAGGTATCAGTCATAGCACTACCCTGGATGCATCGAGACTAGAAAGATTTCTGAATATTTACGACAGTTATATGGCCACCAGATGATGTCACTGCTGTTGTCCCCAGGTTCCACTTGTGTACAAAGGAGCTCAGGCGGAGAGGGTTGAGCAGGTTGTTAACCTGAGAGCAGAGGTCGAGAAAGTCCATCTGAAGTCTGTCTGAGATGAAATGAAATAGACTGAAATTAGATAGGATGAGCAAAGACAATAGTTTCAGAGAGATTGCCTCTATGATGCCACTAGAACTATTCCAAACTGTGAAACAAGGATCTTTGTAATAATTCTATCATTGCTCTTCACAGAGATTTGAATTGCAGATGACCGTTACGTGGAAGACTTGTTACTCAACAATTCACCATACATCTACTGGAAGTGACATGCAATAATTCAAAGTGACATGCAATCGTTGACGTCCCTTATGTTGAGATATTACTTATGTTCAAAGGGAGACAGTTTGAAGGGAGACTGCTCGTAGGATTCTATCTGGACAGTTAACATTGTGAGAGGATTAAATAATTACAGCTATGGAGGAAAGTTGACTATGTCTGCCCATAGACTTTTAGTCTGCTCACCTCTTCGCCTCTGGACATGACCTATAGCTATAGTCAATCTGCCCTGGGTCCCACCCTATCCATGCTCCTGAAAATCCATTCCCCACTTCTCAGAGGAATCTGAAGTGAAACTCCATTCAGTCCAAAACAAAATCACAGCTGCTGGATCAAACAGATTGGTCACTTCATCTCCCACATACCGACCCTCAGCTTCCATTTTCTTTCATTGTATCATTAAATGTAATCGACCCCATTGCTTTTCTCCCTAACGTGTTTCTCTCATTAATCTTTTTTTACGAGAATGAGGGGAGAATATTATATCTTCTCAACTCCAGTGATATAGCATACAGTATGTGGGTGTACTGTACTCTTTAACATTGTGGTAACTCTTAGCTCATTTCCTTCGCCAACGTTACCAGTATGTTTAATACTTTCTCACATCTATTCATCATAACTCAAGTAAAGTGTCAATGTATGTCCATTTATTACTTTTCTTTTCATTTCTATTATTCATAGTGTGTGTTTGTGGATTAAAGAGAAACACATCCTGAGGCCAGCCAACTCTTAGAGAGGAGAGTTCATTACGGTAGCCTGTGATGCATTACCTCTCCACCATCTCCAAACAACACGTGTTCCTTATTATAATCATACTGCCAAGCTGCCCCTCTTCAGATGAACAGGGTGGATAGGGCTGTTCAAGCTCAAATGTCGTAGAAGTCCACACTCGTATTCTAATCAAGACTTATGCTATGCAAATCCTATTCAAATCAGCCCAATAGTGGGCTATTTCATGTTTGTCTCCCTTTGAATTCATCAGCCTTTCATATTTGTCAAAGTCAAGTCCTCAGTGTCCTTGTCCTTCCTAGCGAGAAGAATGGAATACAGCCATTCGTCAGTCTGAGAGATATTTCTATCTTGTAAATAGACACAATTCCACTTTGACTGTATTATGAAAGAGAAATGGGTCGTCCAACATTTGGCGTCTGGTTAGACTGTAAACTCAACTTCCAGACTCACAGTAACCATCTCCAATCCAAAATTAAATCTAGAATCGGCTTCCTATTTCGCAACAAAGCCTCCTTCACTAATGCTGCCAAACATGCCCTTGTAAAACTGACTATCCTACCGATCCTTGACTTCGGCGATGTCATTTACAAAATAGCCTCCAACACTCTGCTCAGCAAATTGGATGTAATCTATCACAGTGCCATCCGTTTTGTTACCAAAGCCCCATATACTACCCACGACTGCGACCTGAATGCTCTCGTTGGCTGGCCCTCATTACATATACATGTACATATACATATTGCTATGGTCATCTATAAGTCTTTATTAGGTAAATCCCGCCCTATCTCAGCTCACTGGTCACCATAGCAACACCCACCCGTAGCATGTGCTCCAGCAGGTATATTTCACTGGTCACCCCCAAAGCCAACACCTCCTTTGGCCGCCATTCCTTCCAGTTCTCTGCTGCCAATGACTGGAACGAATCCTTGAAGCTAGAGGTTCCTATCTCCCTCACTAACTTTAAGCATCAGCTGTCAAAGCTGCTTATCGATCACTGCACCTGTATATAGCCCTTCTGTAAATAGCCCATCCTACTACCTCATCCCCATATTTATTTTATTATTTTCGCTAATTTTGCACTCCAGTATCTCTATTTGCACATCATCATTTGCACATCCATCATTCCAGTGTTTATGCTAATCTGTAATTTATCTCACCACTATGGCCTATTTATTGTCCTACCTTCCTAACCTTACTGCATTTTGCACTACATTTGCACACTCTGTATATGGATTTTCTATTGTGTTATTGACTGTACGTTTGTTTACTGTGTAACTCTGTTGTTTTTTGTCGCACTGCTTTGCTTTGTCTTGGCCAGGTCACAGTTGTAAATGAGAACCTGTTCTCAACTGACCTACCTGGTTAAATAAAGGTGAAATAAAATAAATAAAAAAATGAAATAAAATAAATAAATAAAAATAAACTCTATAAATGTGAGGCTATATTAGTGAAGCCTTATGGGTTTATATCATTGTTTGAGTTATGTTCGAAAACAATTAAGTGTGCAAACAAAATTATACTGTTCTGGATAAGACTCCCTGTACAAAATCTTATCAAGTACAATCTTACAGATCCTATCTAATGTTCAGTGTTGTTTTTCACTGAGGGGCAGGCACAGAGGTATTGTAAATGCTATTGTTAACAGCTTTCCCATTCAAATGCACCAGACAGCAAACAGCATGTTTTCAGAATGGTTTGTTTAGAAACTAGACACACCCAGGCATTTACTTTTCACTGTAAAAACAACACAGACCACATGGAGTCTTTTTTACCACCACATTTTCATCAGAAATAGTAAACTACTAATACCTATTGAATCAATCATTTGAATTGTCCATATTGTGGCAGTATAAGACGGCATATTCACATTCAGCCCAGTAGAAATGCAGATATACAGAGAGTAAACAATTGATGTTGAGAAGCTTTCCACCTGAGGAAAATAATTATACCTTACATTAACTTCCTAAAGAAGTCTACTTGATTACCTTCAACCCCTGACTGACCTGAGGGCTGAAATCATGTCTTTGATAGATAGATAGATAGATAGATAGATAGATAGATAGATAGATAGATAGATAGATAGATAGATAGATAGATAGGTACTTTATTGATCCCCCGGGGGGGAAATTTCATTGTCAAGCAGCTACAACAAAAACACAGGGCAGGTGCAAAATGCCACAACGATGGAGCTAGAATCCAACTCCGAGGGGAAGTTCTCAGTCAGTTCCGTCCGAGTTTGGCTGGTGTAGGCCGTCATTGTCAATAAGAATTTGTTCTTAACTGACTTGCCTAGTTTAATAAAAGGTAAAATTTAAAATAAACAGAATCCAACTCTGAGTTCTCAGTCAGTCACCACCAGTACAGGTACATCCGTCTGTCTGTCTGTCCACCACATTACAGAGAGCTTAATCTCATCTTTAGTGATGGGATTTGGGCCAGGCCAATGACCCATGTCTTCATTCATTGGGCTGACTTCTTTACGGACCCATTGTGCCCGGCACTTCCATTCAGTCAAACAGCGTTGTGGGACAATGGCGTCTCTTGGTTGTATGGGAGCCACTCCAGTGCAGTTAATTTCCTGTTTGTGTTCACCTTATTTCCTTCAATAGTAAGCCCTATATACACTACATCCTTGTACCACTTGAAGACAGGATTGGGTAGAGGATTTATTTGTGATATCTTTATAATACATGGATCCTCATGTAGGTGACATTCCTATCCACATACAATATCTCTACAGTGTAAATCAAGAAACAGTCATTGAAAAACAATGGCTTGCTTTCACAGCCAGCTGTAGGTCATGATGAGATGTTACCAGAGCAAAGAAACTGAGCAATCGGGGGAGAAGGGCCTTGGTCAGGGAGGTGACCAAGAACACGATGGTCACTCTGGCAGAGCTCCAGAGTTCCTATGTGGAGATGGGAGAACCTTCCAGAAGGACAACCATCTCTGCAGCACTCCACCAATCAGGCCTTTATGGTACAGTGGCCAGACGGAAGCCCCTCCTCAGTAAAAGGCACATGACAGCCCGCTTGGAGTTTGCCAAAAGGGACATATAGACTCGGTGAAGCATGGCAGTGGTAGCATCATACTGTGGCGATGCTTTTCAGCGGCAGGGACTGGGAGACTAGTCAGGATCGAGGCAAAGATGAACGGAGCAAAGTACAGAGAGATCCTTGATGAAAACCTGCTCCAGAGTGCTCAGGACCTCAGACTGGGGTGAAGGTTCACCTTCCAACAGGACAATGAACCTAAGCACACAGCCAAGACAACGCAGGAGTGGCTTTGGGAGTGTCTTGAGTGGCGCAGCCAGAGCCCGGACTTGAACCCGATCGAACATCTCTGGAGAGACCTGAAAATAGCTGTGCAGCGTCCTATCTATCCTGACAGAGCTTGAGAGGCTCTGCAGAGAAGAATGGGAGAAACTCCCCAAATACAGGTGTGCCAAGCTTGTAGCGTCATACTCAAGAAGGCTCAAGGCTGTATTTACTGCCAAAGGTGCTTCAACAAAGTTCTGCGTAAAGTATCTGAATATTTATTTAAATGTGATATTTCAGTTTTTTATTTGAAATCAATTAGCAAAAATAAAATAAAAAATAACATTTTTTGCATTGTCATTTTGGGGTATTGTCTGTAGATTTAGGGGCGGGGGGAAAAACAATTGAATCCATTTTAGAATAAGGCTGTAATGTAACAAAATGTGGAAAAAGTCTAGGTGTCTGAATACTTTCCGTATGTCTATGATGGTTAAATACTGATTTGAGACAGAGTAAAGCACTTAGGAGTCTTCATCTGACTGACAGTAAATAATGGAAGGTCTCTGAGACGTGGTTTTTATGTTAAGGCTTTAAAAAGCTGGAATTATAGACATTGTTATTGACTGACACAGACACTGGTCACAAACATACAATGACACTCAATAATTTTCCATAAAGTTTTAGTTGATCAAGATGACCAGTTCCAGGAGGTCTGGTTTCTGATTGAAACCCATCATTGAACAATATACTGTGGCACAGTCAGTGTAATTGTGTTATATTGATGCTGCAATGCATTGTTTACAGACAAATAGCAGAGGTAATATATTTTATTGACCCATATGAACATTAAAAAAACATTATGATTGAAACGAGTCTTCCTATGGACATTTTGTTCTTCAAATGACAATGTTGTTTTTTATATATATTTATCCTTCATTTAAAAAATGTTTTGTCTGTTCTAAAAGAAGTTGTATCTGAAGATGCAAGTCTGCCTTCTCAGTCTCTGTCTCTCTTGTCCCTCTGCCAGGGCTGAGTGTTCCTCTTCAGGCTGGGCTCCCTAGTTCCCATATCGTTCCATAGCTTGTTTTTTTTTATTCGTATGCTTCTCCTGTTGAGCAGTCATTTTCCCTTCTTTGGTCTCAATCGCACACCTGCAAAAATGAAATAAGATGAGGTGTAGAGTTTCAGTTCTCAGCTGCCAATTCCTGAAGTGGAGTTTCAGTCATCTACACAATTTAGTGTTTTATTATTAGGTTTGTGATGTTCCACTGATAAAGAGTGATTGTATTGAAACACATTTTTTAATAACGTCATGTTAGCTATTCAATGTCAATAAAGTAAAGTGATATGACAGTTTTGAAATGGTAGACATTCTTATTCCACAGTACATTTGAAAATAACCCTAATTTGCCTCAGTGTGAATTGAGCCAAGGAAATAGTGGGGGAAATACTATAAAGTAGCTACCTTCCTTATGAAATATGGTTAAGCACATTATTGAATTACACTCACCATCTTCTTTTCCTTTGGGTCTCAATCTTACAAATCAGGGGATGCAGTCTTCCTTTTAGAAGTCCATTTCAGAAGCCATTGACTTCCTTCCTGTCAGAGAACAAGGACAATGGGATGATTGAATAAAATGGTCTGATACTTTCTGACACCTTATCAATTTACGGGCAACAGCACTTTATTTGTCGGTGAGGAAAAAGAGGCTGCTATTACAAGGGGAGATATGTAATAATGTTCCCTTTATATTTCACCTCGATGTATAACACAACGCATTGAGGGACGGGATGCCCTCTATTTCCAGGTAAATTGCACTTTTTACAGCAGCGTAGGTTGTTTGGCTAAGATACAGTAAGATTGTTGATCAGTAGTCGTGATGGAAATTTGTGTTGATATACCGTGAATATGTTTCACTACTGGCTATGCATCTTACACGGGCCCATACTGTAGACTGAAGCAACAAGACACTGACAAACATTAAACTGGGAACCAGGTTTCTAACAAAGGGTCTTTTGACTTTGAGCATATGTTTGGGGTATTCTCTAAGGTCGGCTTGTTAGAATTCAAAACGTATCTTCTACTTTTTCTTGCTACACTAGAATGATTACGTAATCCCACTCGGCTGGGGAACATGGCGAGCATAGGCTCTGCTGTAAAGGGCAAGGCTGCTTGAGAGCTGTCCAGGGTCCTGACTTCTCTAGCCTCTGACTTCTGGTGGTGCTTAACAGACAGCTTGACTTCTCTGCATGTTGATCGACACCCTCTACATTGCTTTTACATTTTACATTTACTTCATTTAGCAGACGCCCTTATCCAGAGCGACTTGCAAAAATGTTTCATACTTTTTTCATACTAGTCCCCCATGGGAATCGAACACACAAATCAAATCAAATCTTGTCAAATGCGGCGAATACAACAGTTGTAGACCATACAGTGAAATGCTTACTAACAAGCCCTTAACCAACAATACAACAGGTGTAGACCTTACAGTAAAAAGGGCACACGGTAAAAAGAGTAGCAGCAGCGTAAAAGAGAGACGCTTGCAACCCCAGCTGGGTGGAGCTCTTCTTTGTCTACACCCATTCAGCATCGTTCACACCCTCATAAGCTTTAGCCCCACCCATCCATCTCATTTCGCTCTCGGAGTGTTCAGAGCGCACACTTGACGCTCTGGCCGATGATTTGTTTACCTCTGGATAACATGAAAACAATCTAACCAACTCTGCTGGCAACAATTTCATTACGCTTTTTTTGCAGACGTTTACTGACACCGGCCATATTCAACAGGTGTTGTACACTTTAGCTTAAGACATGAACCTAGCTAGGTAAACAATGTTTAAGATCACACACATCATGTAACGTTAGCTAGGGAGCCAGCCAGCTAACGTTAGCAAGCTAGCTAACAGTAAACACAGCTTGAAATGAAACCACTTTGTCAAAATTAGAAACGTGTAATATCTGAAAATGTAGCTAGAAAGTGCGCGAAGTCTAATATTAAAGAAGTCTATATCGCCTGAGGTAGAGTACCGCACTCAACCAGCTGTATTGGCCATAAGCAAACAAGAAAATGCTCAGCCGTGGACTTTAATGCAGGCAAACTTAAATCAGTTTTACCTAATTTCCACCAGCATCAGTCACGTGCAACCAGAGAGAAAAATTAACTATAGACCATCTTTACTTCACACACAAAATAGCACAGTTGGTTAAGATGCTTTAAATCGGCAGTTATCCCCTCCGGTGCACTTCTTCTGTTTGACAAACACTTCCTTGGCTCCATTTCTTGAGTTTCAAGCCTTCTGGTTTCATCTTGGCTTTACTGGCATCTGCACATCTCCAGCATTCCCATCTCCAGCATTCCCAGAACACAGTGACAAAGGGGGGATCATTCAAACTGGAATTGATTCTGACACTCTAAAGCGATTTTATCCTCATGTGGCTGGGAAATATCAGCTAATAATTATTATTATAAATTATACAAAATGTCTCAAGAAATGTTAAGGTGTGGTGAACCTTGCAGGAAAGCAATTTGTCTCATGTTCCCTTTTTAATATCCACTGCCGTCCTTCTCCTCTGGAATCCAGACCCTTACCTGTTTTCCCAAAGCTCCGTAATTAAGATCGACTTCATAATTGTGAATGGATCCGTTTCAGACCGTGGTTTCCCTCCTAATAGACTTTAAGAAACAACCACTGACAGACAGATAGTGCTGTCTTGGTGAGTGTTCTGTTTGCATTATTTAGACTGAGCTTTAGAGAGTTATGAACCTGAGGCTTTTAGTTTTAGTTCTGTTTCCAGTCTTTCCACCAGCCAGACAGCATGTTGGTTTGACATGTTTAATGTTTTTATTTAACCTTTATTTAACTAGGCAAGTCAGTTAAGAACAAATTCTTATTTACAATGATGGCCTACACCAGCCAAACTCGGATGACGCTAGGCCAATTGTGCACTGCCCTATGGGACTCCCAATCACGGCCGGTTGTGACACAGCCTGGATTCGAACCAGAGTGTCTGTAGTGACGCCTCTAGCACTGAGATGCAGTTTCTTAGAACGCTGTGTGCAACAGGGAGTGTTTTCTATTTTCTTAGGGGTGCTGAACCTATCCTCCGGAGATTAGAGATTTAATATGTGGAAATTACATTTTGTAATTTTAATTAGTATCTTTTTCACTTTGAGTTCAGTCGTAGGAAAAAAATGGTTGTAAACTCTGTTTTCCTCAAACTTGATCTTGTTACCAGTCCGATAATGAATCACCAAATCCCAATGCACTAATGGAATAAGATGACTATTGCGTAGAGAAAAGTGGGACACACACTGCCTACCATTGTTAAGGTACCTGGGCTGTGGTAAGCTGGTCCAGACATTGGAATATGAGTGAGACATTAAAAATGGATCTCTGAGAAAGAAGACATGTCTAAACTTCAGTACCTTTATACATCTGATCATAGAATAAAGTCTGAGTTAGGAAGATATTTATCTCTGCCTGTTTTTTCCATGCTCCATCTTGTAAGCTGGTCCAGAAGTCATGTGACATCTAAACGTCAGTACCTGTATAGGTCCGATCATAGAATAAAGTCTGAGCTAAGATGTTTCTGTATTTTGTATTATTTGTTTAAATAAATATCTGTTTTTATCCCTTCTTCTCCGCAATTTCGTGATATCCAGTTGGTAGTTACAGTCTTTTCCCATCGCTGCAACTCCCGTACGGACTCGGGTGAGGCGAAGGTCTCGAGCCGTGCGTCCTCCGAAACACGACCCTGCCAAGCCGCACTGCTTGTTGACACACTGCTCGCTTAACCCGGAAGCCAGCCCAATGTGTCGGAGGAAACACCGTACAGCTGGCGACCGAAGTCAGCTTGCATGCGCCCGGCTCGCCACATGCAGTCGCTAGAGCGTGATAGGACAAGGACATCGCGGCCGGCCAAACCCTCCCCTAACCCAGACGACACTGGGCCAATTGTGCGCCGCTTCATCGGTCTCCCGGTCACGGGCCGGCTGCGACACAGCCTGGGATCAAACTCGGGTCTGTAGTGACACCTCAAGCACTAGGATGCAGTGCCTTTGACCGCTGCCCCACTAGGGAGGCCCTTCCGGCTGTTTTTTCCATGTTTACCAGGAATTAGTTATTTTTGGGGCATTTTTCTTGGGTAAAATCTATCGCTGGATTATTGTCAATGTTGTTGAGCACCCCTCTTATTTCTCTTGTTTGTTGCAGCTCAGAGGCCTACCTGGACTGTAAAAAATGTACAGTTACACACAGGAACATAATTATGTTTGCCAAAATACCTCTAGGTACTACACAGCACCTGTAATGTTATTTCATTTCAATCATAACTCTGATGGCTATAGCGACTTCTTTACCACTCTGTCTGTGTGGGTGGACCATTTCAGATTGTCAGTGATGTGTACATCGAGGAAGTTGAAGCTTTTCACCTTCTCCACTGCGGCCCCGTCGATGTGGATGGGGACGTGCTCCCTCTGCTGTCTCGTGAAGTCCACGACCAGCTCCTTCGTTTTGTTGACGTTGAGAGAGAGGTTATTTTCCTGGCCCTCAGCTCCTCCCTGTAGGCTATCTTGTTGTTGTTTGTAATCAGGCCTACCACTGTTGTCGTCTGCAAACTTGAGTTGGAGGCATGCGTGGCCTTCAGTCATGGGTCAACAGGGAGTACAGGAGGGGGCTGAGCACGCACCCTTGTGGGGCCCCTGTGTTGATAATCAGCATAGTGGAGGTGTTGTTGCCTATCTTCACCACCTGGGGGAGACCCGTCAGGAAGTCCAGGACCCAGTTGCACAGGGCGGGGTTCAGACCCAGGGCCCCAATCTTAATGATGAGCTTGGAGGGTACTATAGCGTTGAACATAGTTCTTACCTACAGTAGGTGCAGTATTCCTCTTGTCCAGATGGAATGGGGCAGTGTTTAGACCTACTCTCTCTTTCAACCATTTGTGGCTGATTGTTGATTTGGAGTGAGTGTTTTGGAGCTCCTCGTCCCAGTGTGACATCCAGAATGCAATCGAAATCTTGGAGAGGATGTCTATGACCAACGACGAGAGGTGTTTCTTTGGCGTATGTCCATCTTATTGACGAGAGCCACAATGGCGTTTTGAAAAACAGGAAAGATTGCATTCTTGGCGGGTAAAGTGGCTGACCACGCTCTGGGAGGAGGGGATCGGGGGAAGAAAGTGGGGGGGACTTTTGTCAGGCATCGATCACACAAACAGCCAAGTAAGGCTCCAGAAAAAGAAGGCATCTCAATCCGTGGGATGGTGCGGCTGTTTACTTTTACTGCACGAATGTCCTTGGCTCGGTCCGCTGCTCAGGGTCCCCTGTAGTGCTGGCATTCTATTGTGTGAAAGCAAAGCAGTGGAGAGTAGAATCCCTTTCACCAGGAGACACACAACACAAAACTGTGGTAAAGCTGCACCGCTCTGTCCTTGAACTCCTGTTGTAACGGTCCGACTAGGGAGAGGGCGGACCTATGGATGGAGCTTTGTTTAAGTTTGTGTCTCATCATAGTCAGAATGGAAGAGGAGCCACTGCAGGGACTGTATTGGTTTGCTGTCAGTGGAGTTAGTCTATTGTAAAGTGCTACTCTATAGTGAATGTTCCTATATCAAGTGCCTGTATGATGCCAAGGAGAAGACGTTGAAGAGAGTGAAGCTCTGTGGCTGAGACACAGAGAGGTGACTTCACTGTGACAGACATCCATTGGTTCCCTTCCCTCCCATCCATTGAGGCCAAACACACACAGTTTAGCTGTTAGGCCTTCTGTCAAAAGAGAGGAGGGTCTGATCGATGGGAGCGAGCCCATGATGTGATGACAGATAATAGATGGTGTGTTAGCCAGCCTCTGCAAGACTGCGTGTCACATAATCACAGACGCACGCTGTCAAAGTGCTTAATGATGCCTGCTTTTCCCTTGTCGTCGCCTCATGCCGCAGTCTTAATGTGCAGTAAATGCACCCGACAACAAACTGCCAAGCTCTGTTGATTTGGATCTGGGGGTTAGCATTCCCCCCGACACCATGACCACCTTCTCATCAAACTTTGGACATTTGGATAATTATGGATTTACCCTTGTGCCAATTTCAAGCAAACATGTAGTATTTAATCTAATATTGAAAGTTATTATAATATAGACTACCATATGGTACACCATAACATTAACAAAAAGCTTGTTGTCAGATCTTTACTCATTACTCTATAAATTCCATTTTCAGTAGCTAGATAACACTTGGTCAACAAACAGGCTATGCTGCATTGATATAGTGACACAGATCCTTTCTTGCGATGTTAAAGTGGCAATATGTAACTTTTTGGGCGACCTGACTAAATTCACATAGAAATATCAGTTATAGATCTATCATTCTACTTGAAAGCAATTCTATGAAGTGGTAGATCTGTTCTATGTAAGCTATTTCTATGCTTCCTGTTTTTTTAATTTTAGTTTTTGCGTCTTTTACTTTTGTACCGTCTTCTAACAGGTGAAACAGTGGCTGCATTTCAAACAGATGAAACAGTGGCTGCGTTTCAAACACAAATGTTTTTGCGTCTTTTACTTTTGTACCGTCTTCTAACAGATGAAACAGTGGCTGCTTTTCAAACACATAAAAGACACACCCTCCTCCACTAACCCGCGCCTTATGCCCTTGGGGGAATCCCGGCGGCCATCTTCCAAATGATTAGCCAAGCAAGGGAAGTCGGCATCTTAAGCCCCTCAGCCCTCGTTTTTGATCGAGTTTGCCTGTGTACAATTATGTTCACACCGGGGCCTGAAATGCCCCATAATTCAATTTGCGATGATTGTACATCCGCTAAGAAAAGTCAGCCAAAACTTAAAACCAATATTAATATGGAGAAGTCAAAATACAAACCTAAGTAAAAACAAATGTAAATAAGTTAGAAATGGAGCTACTATGACATGACGGCTCAAATACGTATCATAAAAGTAATTATGTTTTTGTTTGGTTAGCTTTTGGAAACGTTAGCTTGCGCATACAACTTTCCCAGACATCACACTTATACATTGTAATTTTCGATTTACCTGATATAGTCGGATGGCTAACATTCGATGTCTGCGGACGCGTTGTCTTCTAGCCAAGATATGAAATACAATCATAGTTGACTGTAGCGCAACAGCTACCGGTGGTTCCAAGATGACTGAAAACACAACCGCGGGGCGAACGAGTGACAAATTTCCGGGGCAAAAGTGGTCCATTTTTTTTAAACTTAATTCATTCTTCCCTCACTCCTTGCCCTGCGAGTGTCAACTCGTCAATGGTCGTCATCAGAAGAGTCCACTTAATTTGAGGGCTGAGGGGAGAAGGTGTGTCTTTAAAGTGTTTGGAATGCAGCCACTAGTTTTGTATTATATTTGATATTTTAATGAGGAACACAATTCTGGTCATTGGATATGATTTTATCATTACTTTTTCCTGTTTATTCACCTTTTTTTATTTTTTTACCTCCACATCACTGATCTCTACATGTAAAACGTCTAGAGACGGCTTTTTCTGTGCAGATATCTGTCCACCTCGCCTTTCAAGTCCTCTGAGATTGACGGTCTGTGTAGTTTTCTGTTTTGGCATGTTGATGTTCTGTTTTCATCCTCTAAATGAGATCAACACAATCTGAGATCAAAAAGTGAGCGGCAATGGATGTCTGCAAATAAACATCAAGTAAATCAACACACTGATTTAAGGCAGACGAAAAGTTTCTTTTGGATGAAAAACAATTTGTTTTTTTCTTAATAGTTTGGCAGGATTAGTGGTGATCTTCAATGCAGAGGTAATGACTACAGACAGACAGACAGACATTAAAGTAATGCATTTAACTGACTCCCATTTGTAATTGAATTGGGGATTTTCAATATGAGATTGTAGCAGATGCCACACTTTGGAGTTGATGTGAAAGGGTGATAACAAAAGCATTTAAATTGCAACCATTAGCTTTTCAAAAGCCCTCAGATTTCCCCTGCTGATATGAGCACTCTAGATGAGAAAGTGATAATGTGGTTTGAATTCTTTTTTGCTGTTAAAAATACAGATTGGAGATGTTTGAAACCATTGAACCATGCTGATAGAGGAGACCAGGTAAAGTTGATAGGCCTACAAGCATTCCTAGATTATAACGTGGCACTGCTTCATGATATACTAAAATGCAAGTGTCTTCAATCTACAGTACAGTGCTTTTTGTGTGAGATCTGTTCAGATATACTGGTTTATCAGAATGTAGTCTCAGCTACACACAGGCACATAGAAGCAGACAAACTGCCTGGTATTGCTGATGTTTGTTCGTCATCACAGCACTGTAAACTCCAGTGGCGGTCAGTGCCGTTTAAGATGAGGGAGGACTATTATTTTTTTTCATGAGCGTGGCCTTATTTCTATTACAGCATATTTGGATGACTGTCATTCATATTCCATTCACCCAGTTCAATGTAACAGCAATAGGTTTAGGCTACTACATGAAACTCTAATTTTCCCTATACCCATCATGAGGTTGCTACAACCTAGTCTGTGAATGGTTGAGAGAAAAATTTGAGGTGACAGACAGTGACACATTCAATAACACCTTTCACACTCTTGCCTGTGTCTAGCAGATATAGGGTGTAATCATTAGTCCAACAGTTGCAAACGAGAGTTTCTACTGGACAAATGCAGGTATGTTTATCCCTGTTTTGCTCCATTTGCTTCCGTTTAAGAAACGGTTTTCAACAGAATTGGTGGAATGAATACATCCTTAAACACAGTTCACTTTCATAGCAGCCAAGTTGTATTCCTTCTTGCATCAATGCGCTCTCCTCTCACCTTTTCCCTTCGCTTGTGTACTTCAATGCACAACACATCTTTATGTGACCAGGCGCAAAAACCTTCCAAGCCAAATCATAACATAATGTCATAGTCAACATAGCTAACAGAACTCGTTAGTAAACCCGCTACACTCATGCAGTACAGTGTACAGTCAGTAATCACGGTGGCAATACATTTGTAAAACCAAAAGCTTACCTTGACTTGGAAGAGTTCCAGTGTTGTGTTGGATAGTCATAGCCAGCTAGCTAACATATCACCCCTCTGTTTGAGCAGGGTGTTTGACTAGGCTAAACTAGCTAGCTAAGTAAATCAAAAGAATGATTATCAAATCAAAAGAGAGAGATGATTATCTCTCTTGCTTCTCCTTAATTTTGGAATAAATTAATTTGTTAAAAACTGTTCAACTATTGTCTTTCTCTCTCTTTGAGTCAACTACTCACCACATTTTTTGAAATGCAGTGCTAGCTAGCTGTAGCTTATGCTTTCAGTACTTGATTAATTCTCTGATCCTTTGATTGGGTGGACAACATGTCAGTTAATGCTGCAAGAGCTCTGATAGGTTGGAAGATGTCCTCCGGAAGTTGTCATAATTACTGTGTAAGTCTATGGAAAAGAGGGGGAGAACCATGAGCTTCCTAGGCTTTGTATTGAAGTCATTGTACCCAGAGGAGGATGGAAGCTAGCTGTCCTCTGGCTACACTATGGTGCTACCCTACAGAGTGCTGTCGAGGCTACTGTAGACCTTCATTGAAAAATAGTGTGTTTTAATAGATTATTTGGTGACGTGATTATATTTAGTTTAGTTTTATTCAAAAAGGATAACTTTTGAAATGTTTTACAATTAATATTTTTATGAAATTCACTTAGGAGGATGGTACTCCCCTACCTCCTCTGAGGAGCTTCCACTGGTAAATTCCCTTACATATTAAAACACTGGGGGATGATATCGATATACTGTATACAGAGGCATACAAAGAAATGCCTCTGTATAAAATGCAGCACTGAGCAAAAGTGCAGAGCTTGAAAATGACAAACACATCCTGCTCTCTAAATAAATAATAACAGAGTGACAGAGCATACTGAGTACCGCTGAACTGCGGTTTTCAGAGAAGAACGCTGTTGTCGATATTGCTTGAATAATGACTAGTGATTATTACAATATCAATACTTTTGTGATATTCATGTCATAGCATTATGTAAAAGCACATTGTCAAGTTGAACGGAGGGCCCTTCCTGTTAAATGTGTTTGTCTCCGGATAGAGTGGATAATTTGAGTAATATGCCCGTAGTGAAATTAAGTTGGTAGGGAAAGGAAGTGTTTTGCTGTTGAAATGGTGTATGGTAAATCAATATGATGGAGGAGCTGAGATGTGGCATGTGTGGGTGGGTGTGTGCCTCTGCATACACATCCTCATTAGCTATCCCCAGCTAGCTAGCTTGGCGCACAACATGGAACAGCTGATTTGTATTTCAGGAGGTGCTAAATTGCCTCCGTGATAGCATGATATCACAAAAGATTTGTTTAATTGTCTTTGCATCAACCTTTTAAACTTGACTAAGCTGTGTGTGTCAGCTCCTCTGTGAAATAGGTTTGCACCGTGTGCTCGCTTCATACTTTCCTACCACTAAATTCTGAAAGGATTAGGTCTTTCAATTTAATTTCTTGTTTATTCAGAGTAATTTAGCACAGCAATATGAGGGCCTGATTATTTTACTCAGAAAATTGCCATTTGTCTTGGATATATAAATATGAGCTGCATAATGGAAGATCATAAGAGTAGAACATGACAGTATAGCTTAAACCACTTTTCAAAATGTTTTTTTTTTTTTGCGCCCAGCCTCACTCTGTGCCATCCCACTTCTGGCACCAATGTAGCGACTGTACAATGCCCGCGGGTCTTTAGCCTGGGTCTTCCAGCCCGTAGACAAGAATTAGCCCCAGATTGTGATTGTGCAGTTATGAATTGTAGGTTTAGACCTCCCATCCCATTGTTTTTATTGTAAAATGTTTACCTCACCACTGGGTGCCTGTAGATTCTCCCTCTGACATTAAACCAGACACATTAGGGTCAGAATGGACCTTTAATGATACAGGAGCAAGGACCTACTTTTCTCTCTACCACCACCAGAAATAATTAGTGTGAATGTGAAACTCACACACTTAAAGATGGGGGAGGATCACACAAGGTGACAGTATTCTCCTCAGCTTGCAGTGTGTGTGTTTCCTCTGGCCAGACTATATTAATGCTCCACTAACGCTTGTGCTGATCGTCTCAAACCGTACGGTGCTGGAAGGAAAGACTCCTGACATGGCAGGCCTGATGCCTTTCTGCCCCATCGATCCCCTCCTCTCGCTCCATCCCCTACTACACAGTGCTATGACGTTGTTTGGTTAGAGACCCAAAGTGTGGCTGTAAGTCCTGCACCGTGACAAATGACTTCCTGAAGAACCTGTTGTTATGTTACGTATCAGTAGACAAAACTCACAAACACTATGTCATCCCACCATCTGTCTGTCTGTCTGACTCTCTGATCACACTGTGGCATGGTGTAGCACCTGAGTGTGAAACAACAGAGCTGTAGGTTCAGAGGATGTAGCCATGGTAACACAGTACTACTGTGACCTCACTATGACCTTTCTGTCATAACCTAACGCCAAGCTACTGTGACTCATACAGTGGTATTGAGTTTGAAGAAATGAATTAGAAAGGTTCTTTTCTAGACTGTTTGCCAAACTGATGGCCAAACCGAGCCAATCCAAGCTGCGCTGTACTGGGCTGGCCAAGTGGTTACGCTTCCACCATACTTGCTGGAACCATGCTGGAAAGGATAATATGAGAAGAAAAATATCCAAGCCAGCACAGTACGGTTTGGGTCGGCCCAATAGTGTGAATCAGTCATAGCTTTTCTGTTGTGGTGGTGGAACTCAACCTTGTTTCATCCTCAAGAGGCTGATGGAAGAAATGTTCTTAGATCGTATTACCAGGCTAGAAAACAGATTGTCCTCATTGCCAGTGTGCTTCAGCCAGGTTTTCATGTTGGTGGCTGTGGCAGCGTATGGTATCTTGAGAGAAGAGTCAATTAGCCTGATAGCTGACAACTCAAGGTTTATAATAACAAAGACAGTTTGTCATGAACCACATTGAAAGGTTCTCAAATTGAAGTGACTATATTTTTCCATTTATCAAAGAGGTTGTGTTCATTTACTTGTTTAATAATGAAATGTATTGACTTGAATTTGAATGAATTAATGTCCATTTAGAATCTCATCATTTCACTTGAAAGGTTTTCCCCCTTATCACCGTTCAGTGCATCATTTAAAGGACTTATGTTCAGCTCAGCAAGAAGCCAGAGCGTCACATGACTTCACTAACGTTTCCGATCCAGTGGTATCGGTTCTGACGTGTTGTTTGTCTGTTTCACAGGGTCCTTTCTATGTCCTGGTGATTTCTGGAGTATGGCACTGATTTAAAAGGGATGGGACTATTTTACTTACTGAGTTGTGTTAGAGGATGCAACACACCACTTAGTTAAGCTACTGATGTCCTTGATAGTTTGTTGATGTGTTTTTGGGTTAAAGTGATTTAAATTGCTGATTTTGTATTGGCAGAGCAGATGTCCTTACCTAGGGCGCCTTCGTTCTTCCGCTTAAATTTGAATAAAGTATTAACATTTCTCAGCTGGATATTTACCAAAGCAATTAGGGTGAGCACCTTGCTCCTGGGCACAACAGAAGGGTCCCAGCTGGGCCTGTGATCAGGAGCCTTCTGATCACATAGCCCATTACCTCTATCAGCGCCTCACAACGCTGCTGGCACGACACACACACACACACAAGCAAATCAACTAGTAACGTTGAACATTTTCAACTCACCTCATACACTCCTTTCAGGGTGAGTGACTCTATGTTAAGTTCTTAACAAACAGTATCTTACTCAACATAGACATCCATTAGCCACACCACTAGTTTATTTTTTTTGCCTTTGTGAACTACTAGTCAAGTAATTTCATACATTGCCTCTGTCACCTTTCCTCTCATTCACACTGTTAACATTGTCTATGTTCCACAGTCATGTCTGTCCAGGTTCATAATAGTGTTCATACTTTCAACCGTGTTTTGGTACTTCCTGCTTACAAGCTAACTCACTCACTTTATCAATGAACCAAGGTCATCTGGCTGGGTTATGTCTATCGATCATCAGGGTATTAGCTTTACTGATGTAGACTAGCAGGTGTACAGAATCCATACTAGGAAAAATGTTCCCCCCTCACCTGTTCTGGAGTAATGACAGTGTTCCTAATATGGATTCCGTACAGCTGAGAATGAACATGTGCGGCGAGCAAGTCTTTTTGGTTTTCCCATCCCCTATGAGTAGCCGTTCTCTGACTGTGTCTAATGTAAAGTAATGCCTCATGCCAATCACTTCTGACGCTTGACGAGACGTGTAGCTGATCCATTGCCAAAATTATATTCCAGAGCCTAATGCACTAAATTAAGTTTGTAGACCTACATTAGGTTGATAGATATGTTATGCAGTGGCTGTGTGAGAGGTGAAATCCCCCTACAGCACACATCTGCCACATTAAATGCCATTTTAATCAGTCAGTCACACCCACCAGACCCTCTGCCTCTCACTGCTAATAGCTAAATGTTATGGAGCTCTTCTGAACCATCCCGGCCTATTCTCTAGTGTAACCCACGGTTCAGCTGTGGATGTATTTTTGAATGAAGGATTTTCTAAATGTGCTGCTGGATGTGAATATTGCATGGGTGGGGTGGGTTCTCTGAAGTGAGTTGGGTGGCCTGGATCTCTGTGTAGTCTGAACCACAGAAAAACGTAAGGCCCAAGCCTGAGCAACAGACTGACCAGGATTACAGTAATACCTGAGTGCCTGGAGCAAAGTGCATCTACAGTCTAGTTTATCGATCACTATGAACACCTATTTAGAAAGCATTACTCGTACTGTAACTGGTTGAAATCTTCTGCAGTAATTGATTCTTTCTCTCACAACAGCATTGTTAACAGAATTATTTAAACTTTTAACTAATTTTAGCCTAACAGGTGGAATTAAACAATTATTTTCTCTATTAATTTCCAATCTCGATTTTTCTACCAGAGCTGCTCCCTCAGAGATGAAAATATTGATTTAAAATCATAGCAATTTGGGAAAGCATTTATTTTCTCCCGAGTGGGACAGCGGTCTAAGGCACTGCATCTCAGTGCTAGAGGTGTCACTACAGACCCTGGTTCGATCCTGGGCTGTATCACAACCGGCTGTGATCAGGGGTCCCATACGGTGGCTCACAATTGGCTCAGCATCGTCCGGGTTAGGAGAGGGTTTGGCCGGGGTAGGCCGTCATTGTAAATAAGAATTTGTTCTTAACTGACTTGCCTAGATAAATAGGTTAAATAAAATGTGTATAATCCAGACATGAAAATGAGTTCTCCCAGTCAAGGCTGACATTAAACCAGCTGATTGTACCACTGTTATTCCCCCTCCTCCATCTATAAATATAAATCGCACTCATCTATTTGTGGAGATTGAAGTGTGGGCTAGGCCTTGTGAACTCTGTGTGGTTGGTTGTTGTGTCATTTGAATACATGCTTAGGTCACTCTAATGATATCGTCTATAAAATAAAAGCCTCAGGTTAAACAGTGAAACCACATTAATAGGCCCTAGGTGAAAAAATGGCCTGTTAGGGGTAAATGTATCACTCACTCTTTCGTAATGGCAGCCGCTTTGTTTCCACTTATTTTAGAGTTTTGAAAAGCTGTAGTGTAACCCTCCTGGGACTTTGCTTGTTGGCTGAGTTTGAGAGCAACACATTCCAGAGTGAAGTTTCCACCACACACCGGCTAAGGGGAGACGTTCCCACAAGGCCTAGTACAGAGGGCTGTTTGAGAATAGCCAAGAGGCAACATGACTGTGTACTGGTGCCAGGTTCAGTAAGTACAGTTCTGTATCATCACTCCATCTCCCTTATAAGGCCACCTACCAACTAATAGGAAATCCACTGCATCTTACTAACAGACTACAACACAATGCCTGATGGGAGATTTATGGTGATTGTCAGCTGCATGGGAAAGCAAAGTATGTTTTTGTTATGTAATTTTCATTGTCTGAATAATTTAATGCCACCACATGTAATAAGCCCTCTCTTAAAGTAATGTCCATAATTTGTCACTTGAATTGGTATCCATGTGCCCTTACTTGATTAACAGACATTTGCATATTGCAGAAGTTATTGTCCATACCGCACGCCATGCATATGCTCCAGGTGTTTCTTGAGTCAAAAGTAATTTGTTCGGTTCTTACTTTATGCTCAATGTCCGTAACGTCTCCAACATTTATTATGTAGATTTAGGTTTTGTCCCCATATGCCACTCCCATGCTTCCTCTGCCCATAATATGTTGAAACATTTCAATCCTAAGGAAGTTGACCTTCAACAGATTGTGATGCATAATGCATGGGTGAACAACAGAGAATACATTTAAACAGCTCCAGGTAGACTCAAACTGAGAGACACCGAGTCGCACACTCACAAAACGAATGCATTAAACCAACGATTTAATAAGCCCCAGTAACTTCACTCACTGTCCAATGACCTTTACGAGAGCGACTCCAGGAAGTGTTGAGTAATACGTGCAATATGTATCTCTTGATACGTGTGATATTTTGAAGAAAGCATCATAACTAAATTATAAGAGGAAATCATGATGTTGTTGACCTTTGGGCCTTCAAGAAAACAGCATAAGTCAAACAACATATTGTGCTTTATGGGGACTCTCTCAACTTAGAGTGCAATACTTTGCCTTAAATGGATTACTAGGGTTTTGGTATCATGGTGAACTGTTAATGCTTTTCAGGATGTTTTAATTATATAAAACTAACTTTCTTCTGTATTTAATTCTAATTCCAATTGTATTTGGAGTACAATTTCCCCAATTTGAAATTAGGTTGTTCCTGTGTCAATAACAATGTTTATTTGCTCAAACTTTATTAGGCTGTCATTGTAAATAAGAATGAGTTCTTACCTGACTTGCCTAGTAAAATAAAGATTACATTAAAAATAAATGTATCCAGTGCTGTAGGTTGTGAATATACCCAAATACCGGTATGGATAAGCCTAAACCGACAGAGGAACTGTGATACCTCCTAACCTTATTAGAACACTCAATTCCATGACCAGAGGAACATGTTTGTGGTAACATTTGGTAGATAATATACAGTATGTATGTGTTATCATGTTCTACACCAAGTTAAAGCAAAAAATCTGTGTTTGTACATGAATTCATAAAGCTCTTTCAGCATGCCCATGCTGTTTTAAGATGATTGCACACCGCAATCCACCAATGAACAAATAGACCATTTTGTTAGTAGATTCATGTACTTTCACAAGCAATTCTCGGCAAAGAGTTGACACCTGTGTTTTCAGCCGTTAGTATCTCTGAGGCAGATACCTCTTAGTGTATTTGTTGGTCTGACGATGTAACCTGACGATGTGAACTAATGGAGTCCATTTAGGAAGTCCTAAAATGGACACCTTATGGTAAATTCCATTAAGACTTGCCAGGTCAACACGGCGATGAAACCTATACAACTTACTGTAAATGTAAGGAAAAGGTCTTTAGTGACTCGTTACTGTCACGGTGCGGAGTATATATGGGACGATATACGGAGCGCTGGTGAAGTGTCATCCTTTTTATTGAAAATGAGATGTTCTCACGAAGCATTTACAATAAACAAGGAGAGTGAAAACAAAAACACGATTACACAAAACACGGTGACTTACTTTGTTTGTTGCAGGCAGTGCAGACAGACAAACGAACAATGATCCACACACAGGTGGCTGTGTGTGGAGTCTAAATACTATCCCCAATCAGAGACAACGCTATACAGCTGTCTCTGATTGGGGATGATCATCTCCCTAATAATGTGTGATGACTTGGTTGTGTGCCTCTCTCCTCCCCTAGGTGGGAGTAAGAGGCCTTACCACAACCAAGCCATCACAGTACCCCCCCCCAAGGTGCGGACTCCCGATCGCACACACAATCCCCCCCTTCCTGAAAGACAAAAAAAAAAAATGTCCAAAAACTAGGGGGGACATGGCGGGGTACTGAGGTGGTTGCTGGTGGGGGCTCCGGTTCCGGTTCCGGGAACCGCACGCCCGGTCCGGTCCGGACCCCGGCGCGGTGGTTCCCCCCTCAGTACTCCCGCCATTCACCAAGTCCTGTCTGGACCCTGGTGCGGGAGCCCTCGACCCTGGAGAGGGGCTGACAACCGGCCCCGGACTGGGCACCGGTGGAGCGGACTGCTCCTTCCCTGGAGCGACGTAGACGACCGGCCCCGGACTGGGCACCGGTGGAGCGGACTGCTCCGTCTCTGGAGCGACGTAGACGACCGGCCCCGGACTGGGCACCGGTGGAGCGGACTGCTCCGTCTCTGGAGCGACGTAGACGACCGGCCCCGGACTGGGCACCGGTGGAGCGGATTGCTCCGGCACTGGAGCGACGTAGACGACCGGCCCCGGACTGGGCACCGGTGGAGCGGACTGCTCCGGCACTGGAGCGACGTAGACGACCGGCCCCGGACTGGGCACCGGTGGAGCGGACTGCTCCGTCACTGGAGCGACGTAGATGACCGGCCCCGGACTGGGCACCGGTGGAGCGGACTGCTCCGGCACTGGAGCGAAGCAGACGACCGGCCCTGGACTGGGCACCGGTGGAGGAGGCTCCAGGCCTTGAGCTGTGACTGGAGGCTCCGGGACGCTGACCTTCGCTGGAGGTGGCGGAACGCTGACCTTCGCTGGAGGTGGCGTGGCGCTGACCTTCGCTGGAGGTGGCGTGGCGCTGACCTTCGCTGGAGGTGGCGTGGCGCTGACCTTCGCTGGAGGTGGCGTGGCGCTGACCTTCGCTGGAGGTGGCGTGGCGTTGACCCTCGCTGGAGGTGGCGTGGCGCTGACCCTCGCTGGAGGTGGCGTGGCGCTGACCCTCGCTGGAGGTGGCGTGGCGCTGACCTTCGCCGGGGACCTCGGGCTGCTGACCGTCGCCGGGGACCTCGGGCTGCTGACCGTCGCCGGGGACCTCGGGCTGCTGACCGTCGCCGGGGACCTCGGGCTGCTGACCGTCGCCGGGGACCTCGGGCTGCTGACCGTCACCGGGAACCTCGGGCTGCTGACCGTCACCGGGAACCTCGGGCTGCTGACCGTCACCGGGGACCTCGGGCTGCTGACCGTCACCGGGGACCTCGGGCTGCTGACCGTCACCGGGGACCTCGGGCTGCTGACCGTCACCGGGGACCTCGGGCTGCTGACCGTCACCGGGTACTTCGGGCTGCTGACCGTCACCGGGGACCTCGGGCTGCTGACCGTCACCGGGGACCTCGGGCTGCTGACCGTCACCGGGGACCTCGGGCTGCTGACCGTCACCGGGGACCTCGGGCTGCTGACCGTCACTGGGGACCTCGGGCTGCTGACAGTCACCGGGGACCTCGGGCTGCTGACCGTCACCGGGGACCTCGGGCTGCTGACCGTCACCGGGGACCTCGGGCTGCTGACCTTCTCCGGAGGTCTCGGGCTGCTGACCTTCACAGGAGGCCTCAGGCTGCTGACCTTTACAGGAGACCTCAGGTTACTGACCGTCACAGGAGGCCTCGGGCTGCTGACCTTCTCCGGAGACCTCAGGCTGGATGCCGTGCCCACCCTGGGCACCGACGCAGAGGTGGTCTTCAGCCCTGCAGCTGGTCTGGCTGTCGGCCCCAGACTGGGCACCGACACGCTATGGAGCTCCTGCTCCACAGCGGGACTGAACGTCGTGCCCACCCTGGGCACCGACGCAGAGATGGTTCCCAACCCTCTGGTGGGGCTGAACGTCGTGCCCACCCTGGGCACCGACGCAGAGATGGTTTCCAGCCCTCTGGTTGGGCTGGCTGTCGGCCCCAGACTGGGCACCGACGCGCTATGGAGCTCCTGCTCCACAGCGGGGCTGAACGTCGTGCCCACCCTGGGCACCGACGCAGAGATGGTTTCCAGCCCTCTGGTTGGGCTGGCTGTCGGCCCCAGACTGGGCACCGACGCGCTATGGAGCTCCTGCTCCACAGCGGGACTGAACGTCGTGCCCACCCTGGGCACCGACGCGGAGAGGGTTTCCAGCCCTGTGGTTGGGCTGGCTGTCGGCCCCAGACTGGGCACCGACACGCTATGGAGCTCCTGCTCCACAGCGGGGCTGAACGTCGTGCCCACCCTGGGCACCGACGCAGAGAGGGTTTCCAGCCCTGTGGTTGGGCTGGCTGTCGGCCCCAGACTGGGCACCGACGCGCTATGGAGCTCCTGCTCCACAGCGGGGCTGAACGTCGTGCCCACCCTGGGCACCGACGCAGAGATGGTCTCCAACCACAGAGCTGGGCTGGCGACCGTCGCGGTAGCCTCCGTGCGAGGAGTAGGCACGGGGCGTACTGGACTGGGGACACGCACCATAGGTCTGGTGCGAGGAGCTGGCACGGGTCGCACCGGGCTGGAGACACGCACCATAGGTTGGGTGCGAGGAGTAGGCACAGACCGTACCGGGCTGGGGGAACGCACCACTGGTCTGGTGCGAGTAGCTGGAACGGGACGCACCGGGCTAGTGTTGCGCACCGATGGTTTGGTGCGCAGAGTCGGTCTCCTCCTCCTCCGACTCTGGACCGGCGCTGGAGGCACCGGACTGGGAACTGGCGCTGGAGCACGACTGTCCCTGTCGTGCCTACTCCACCGCCAATCCCCATCCTGTGAGGGTTCCTCTGGGAACCCCCACGAGTGAGGGAACAGAAGCACATCGTCGTCGTCTTCCTCCGACTCCTCCCTGTACTCCTGCTCCCATGGCTGTAGGGGCTCCTCCTGGAACCCCCACGAGTGCAGTGGTCGGGGCTCTTCTTCCTCGATCCCCGACCACCCCCATAGCCCCCCCCCAAAATCAGTTTGAGGGGTTTTCTGGGCTCCAGGCTGGTCCTCAGTTCTAGCCCGGTGACGTGTCCTCCGTCGTCGGCGCCTCGACTGCTCCGGACCCCAGCCTTCCTCCACCGAACGATAATAGGAGTGTTCCTCCTCGGTAATTTTTCCCATACCGAGGAGGATATCTCCTAAAGTCAAGCTCCTTTGCGTCGCAGGGTGGTGGATCATTCTGTCACGGTGCGGAGTATATATGGGACGATATACGGAGCGCTGGTGAAGTGTCATCCTTTTTATTGAAAATGAGATGTTCTCACGAAGCATTTACAATAAACAAGGAGAGTGAAAACAAAAACACGATTACACAAAACACGGTGACTTACTTTGTTTGTTGCAGGCAGTGCAGACAGACAAACGAACAATGATCCACACACAGGTGGCTGTGTGTGGAGTCTAAATACTATCCCCAATCAGAGACAACGCTATACAGCTGTCTCTGATTGGGGATGATCATCTCCCTAATAATGTGTGATGACTTGGTTGTGTGCCTCTCTCCTCCCCTAGGTGGGAGTAAGAGGCCTTACCACAACCAAGCCATCACAGTTACTAGTCCACCAGACTTCATTGCTGTTTTAGAAACCCATTTACTTTTGTTTAGTAAGAGCAGGAGAAGTCTCTAAATGTCCTTGACCCTCAAGGGGTCACTCACTCTTGAATTAGGCTTCGCTGGTGAAACGCAACCCTAAAAACCTAACAGATCTATACTGGGCATATGTTATTTTTTCCCAGTGTATGCAACAGCTGCTGTTCTGCAAATGGCAGCAGTCACTTGCTGCATAGTTATGCAAACATTTATAAATATATGCATAACTGATCAATAGTTTAATAGTGTAGTGTTTGTTCAGGAAGCCTAACATCTGTAGCACACAGGACTAATGGCATGCGTTGCAGGTACAGCATCATGGGGGATAAAGAGCCATTGGGTAATAATTAGCATGGTAGAGGCCGGACTGACTAAAAGCGGGGAACTCTGTCTGAATGATGATTAGTCGTGGTAGTAGTCTCATTTGCATCAGTATTTAGATGTGCTGTGGTTGGCTGCCAGCGCCTACGAGCTGCCCTAAAGGCGCATAATGACTCTGTCAGGAGCGATGATCGGGGGCCTGCAGCGGTGCAGTAAGGGGCCTGATCGGCCCACACAGGCCAGGCTCCTTCTGATGGTCACTCATCCTGAAGAGATGGAGACACTAATCTCGTAGTGAGGACAATCATGGCTACTTCCCTTCATTAATGACACACAGGCTCATTTACATGTCAGTTATTTATTCTCTGTCTGTGAAATATATTTCAGAGATTGTCACTCCAGTGATTTACATCAACGCCAACCAGCGTCCTCCTCAGTGATTACTTTGATCTGTCAGGATCTCGTAGTAAAGTGGGAATGGTTGTTTGCCGGGTAATTTGGGTGACGCTCTGCAAATTGCATCTGAAGATAAAATCTCTTGTTGTTGTCAAAGGCTTTTAGACCATTGTTTGTTACAGCATTCTCATTTCTAACAAAATCGTATGACTACCTGGAGCCATGCTAGATACTCCTTTGAATCCTCGTATACCACCTAAATATGAGATCTTAACTCTGGGTAAAGGAACCATGAAAAGCCTGGAAGTGAATACATTTGTTTGAAGTCCTGGAAAGGTATTAGCCCCTTTTAATTATACATGTCTCGCAAGGCATGCACCCCCTTATCCGCCCACAATGGGTACACAAAAGGTGTATTGTTTGTCAGAAGGTTATGGTTATGCCATATAGGAGAAGATTCACAGAACATCTTAGTGTTGCCTATATGTTTCTCAGCGTAGTACCATACTTGTAGTGAGTTGAAAATAATTTAACCACTTTTTTTTTTTTACTTGATACCGGAAGAAATTTGATCTGTAAGTCTATGCGGTGCAGAAGTGTTTCCTCTATGCCTCTCCAAGAAGCTGCAATAGAATCATTGGACGATACTCTCAAGGATTACATTTGGAAAGACCAGTAATATAATTTGTAATCTGGAAGAGACAAACCTCCTGTTTCCTTTAATGGTGTAAGAGTATCATATCGAATGCGTGGCTTTTTATCATTCAAAATAAACTTTCAAGTAATTGACTTTAATTCCTCAAAGTATTTTGGTGGAGGAGGTATAGGCAGCATAGAAAAAAGAACATTTAGTCGACAGACTATGTTAATTTTTACTATTGCAAACCTACCTTGTTATGAGATTTTAAGAGAGGACCATCTCTACAAAGAAGAGGTGATCTCCTCTTTTAGTTTGGCTATTAAGGGGCACCAATGTAGATTTTTTCCAGTTTATTTTATATCTAGAGAATAAACCGAAAATAGTAAATCATTTCAGAATCTGTGGAAGGGAAATTTAGATGTCAGAGAAATACAACAAGGTGTCATCGGCATAGAGTAACACTTTTTGCTGAGTACCTTTTTAATATCGATGGGGGAAATAAGTGGGTCCAATCTAATCGCTTGAGCAAGGGGCTTCAAAGACAGTGCAAAGAGCGTTGGTGATAATGGACATCCTTGTTTTATGGAACGTTGTAAACAGAAAGTCTTGGATAGAATGTTTCCCATCTGCACAACTGGCTAGTTCCATTCTAGCCTATCAAAGGCTTTTTCTGCATCCAAACTAAAAGGTGCCTCAGGGCCTGGGTCGTTTTCGGACTCATTTATGATATAGAATAGACAACTAATATTATCTGAGGCTAAACAAGCCTTTATAAACCCAGTTTGATCATCGCTAATTAGATTTCCTACATGCAGTTCTAATCTGATGTCAAGTACCTTTACAAACATCTTAAGCTCTGTTGTTATAAGGCTTAATGGCCTCTATCTTTTTACAGCCTAGGGGAGATTTGCCCTTTTTTAACAAAACTATAATCAGTGAGGTTTTTTGGTCTCTATGGAATTCTCCATGTTTTAATGCATGATAGAACCAAGTATTAGTGACCCGACAATATCCGATATTTCAATAAACAGCTCTGGAGGGAAACCAAGTCCTGGTGATTTGCCTCTTTTCATAGATGTTAATGCACTCCTGAGTTCTTCAAGAGTAAGTGGAGAGTCAAAGAATCCAGATTGCTGTCGAGTTTGGGAAGGTCGAATGATGATATGAAGTGTGTCATCTTACAATGATCAGGGTCCGCTTCTGGCGTGTGTAAATGGTAATAAAACTGCTTAAATGTATCGTTAATTTCTCCCGGGTCATGTGATATTTTACCAGATGGAGTTTGAATTGTATTTATTCAAGAAAAGGCCTCATTTTGCTTATGCCTTGCAGCGAAAAGTCTACTAGCTTTTCCCCCTTCGGAATAGTATGTTTCTCTTGCGTTATACATTATTATTTTTTTTAAAGATTGTAGTAAAGTGTTACACTCGTGTTTTTAATGCTGCTATAATCTTCCCCTTTTGCTCTGTAAATGTTTGTCTCTGCTCATTTTCAACAAGAGTAATCTGTTTTTCCAGGTCCACTTTTTTTTGAGTTGAGTTAAGATGTGAGGCAAACGAGGTGCAGTTTCCCTTCCAAAAACATGGGATGTTGCTGTATCTCTATTAAACAACAATTATTTAAACTTTGCTGAAAGTTGTGTAAAAAAAAAAAAAAACTTGTTAAAGCACCATCTTCTGGCACCTTTCTGTTTGGAGCCAAGATACTATACAGGACAGCTAGATGGTAAGAAATGACTATGGGGAGCAGCTCGGTTGTCTGAATACACCTGTTTATATAGGGAGATACAAAATATGTTGTCTGTGAAAATCTATTATGTCTTGAAGAAAAGAAAGTCATCTTTGACAGTCAAATTCCTTAGAAGCCAGGCATCTAAATGATTAAACTCTGCAGCAAATGAGATGAGATCACCAGAGGCCTGATCAGTTTGAGAGTGAGATGAAACATGAGACCTATCTAACTGAGAATTACATGCCTTGTGAAAAATCTTTTTCGAGATAGAACTAAGGAAATTAGGATCAGGTATATTTGGACAGTAGATTGAGGCTGAAAAAAATCGTAGTGTGTCAGAACCATCAACCTGAATCCGTAGTTTTTTTTAATCAAATAATATTAAAACACCTTTACTTTTTTTAGTGGCTGAATAGTGAGCAACACATTTATATTATATTGTGTCGAGCTCGGCCAGAAGAAGATGGCATGAGACAGAGATTGATTTGGCAGAGAGTTCCTGTGCCCCATACACCGCACGACTCCAGGAACGTCACACTTTATTTACTCTCTCCTTCAAAAACATTTGACAACGAACCTGACCTTCGGCCATGCAAGGCCCGGTAACGGTAGGCACTCTAACATTCCACCCTGCTCCCATAACCTGAACTCAGCCAACTTAAAAACACATAACCCCATAACATTAGCTTAACTACTGAAAACATCAACACATAACACAACCGTTTTATCATGGAACATGAACTACCCACAATCCTTTGCACTCTTCAGCTACCACACAACGGGTAGCTAGCGTATGCCAGCCAGATCGCTACAATATGTTTTGGAATCTATAGACATCAGAATGTTTTACGTGGGTTTCTTGTATTAGGGCAATATTAACCTTTTTGCTCTGATGTATTCTAACACCGTGCCCAGCATGCCCGAAATATCAAAACAAACTATAATTTGGGTACAGGTCGAAAAGAATTAAACAATTAGCTAGCTTGCTGTTGCTAGCTAATTTATCCTGGGATATAAACATTGGGTTGTTATTTTACCTGAAATGCACAAGGTCCTCTACTCCGACAATTTTTCCACACATAAAACGGTCAACCAAATCGTTTCTAGTAAAATCAACTTGCGCGATGGCGCACGTGGACCGATGCGCGCTGGCGGTTTGGGGCACGGTGTAAGCATTTGGTATGCTTGATAGCGGAATTCAAACCATGGGAATTTAACTACATTACGATGAGCTCACGGTTCATTTAAAACATTTGTCATATAAAGTGTATGACAAAATAAACAATACATTAATTAAACACCTACTTCAATATAAACAGGAAAATATATTTGTGCACCATTATACATATTTGTGGACAAACTCTAACAGCTGGGTTTTAACAATAATAGAAACAAAAACAGTAACCCCCCGCAAGAGAGGAAGTCTATAGCTTCAACCACTCTCTTTGGCTGATAGGAACTTAAATTTAATAACACCAGGAGACTCCCATACAGCAACGCACGTTCCAAGTCCAGTTCCATTATGTCAGCCACTTGTTTTTATCCAACATGACATGAATATCTTTTAATCTTTTCACAGAACACGTTCATACCAAGCTGAGCACTCTGTATTTTAATCCCCATAAAGTTAACTGATGGCTAAATATTTTAGCCAGCTAACGTTTGCAGCCTGAACCAAATAATTATCCTCTTCAGTGTGGTTTCATTGCTGTAGTCTGGGTAGAATGCCAGATTGGATCTCCTATGTCTGGGTGGGTTCTCGAAGGCTCTGGTTCCCTGCAGAATATCCATTCTGCCCTCATATCTTAACAGGCAGAATATGAGGGTGCGGGGACGGCTACGGTTGTTATTGCCTCTGTAGATTCGGTGTGCCCGTTGAATTTCAATCTTCCTCCCTTGTAGCAACGGTATCCATTTTGGTAGATTCTCCTTAAGAAAACCTTTTGGGTCAGAACCCTCTGCGTCCCACCAGACGTATGTTCAGTCTCCTCTCTCTGTCTTCAAGCAATGTAATTTTCTCCCGCAGTTGCTTCACTGCATCTCGGCAGGTGGCTGTGTCGTCTGTAGCAGCCCAGGCGCTAACCTGCATCTCATCACAGCGACGCATCAGAGACTTGCATGTGACAGATTGCCTGGCATTTTAGTTAGAGTGTTTTAAGATAGACTTGTTGGAAGCTTCCACCATATCCTTAAGTGATTTAATTTCTCCCGAAAGCAGTTCCTTCAAAGATTCCTTAACTGCTTGTTTGACCATTGCCTGCATCAAAGTTTGTTGTTGATTCAGAGCCTTCAATATGACGGAGTTGGATGTATCTTCACTGGTCATAGTTGTCTTTCTTTGTTTGGAACGCTTTTAGCCTTCCCTGTGCCTTAGTTGAGTGTCCTCAGTCACTTAGGTCAATGTTAATTAGCATTTTGAAGGTTCAGTTGTCAGGAATTAATTACAGATTTTTGACTTTTGAGACGGTACTCAGAACTACACGTGCATCTCTGCCAAAAGGCAACTGGAAGTCTCCTTTCTCCTTAATTTTTGAGGAAATGTAGAATTTGTTCAAAAACTGTTCAACTCTTGTCTTTCTCTCTTTTTGTGTCAACTTCTCACCACAATTTATGCACAGTCGTGCCAGCTTGCTGGAGCTTATGCTTTCAGTACTAAATTAATTATCTGATCCTTTGATTGGGTGGACAAAATCTCAGCTCATGCTGCAAGAGCTCTGATAGGTTGGAGGATGTCCAGAAGTTGTCATAATCCATGGAAGGGGATAAGAGTCTCTTAGGTTTAGTACAGAAGTCAACGTACCCAGAGGAGGACGGTAACTAGCTGTTCTCTGGCTACACCATGTTGCTGCTGAAGCTACTGTAGACCTTCATTGCAAAACAATGTGTTTTAATCAATTATTTGGTGAAATATTTAATATAGTTTAATCTAAAATGATAGCTGTTTTAATGTTTTTTCTGAACTTCACTGAGGAGGATGGTCCTCCCCAGTGTATATTAGAGATGACCCCAAAAATTTGAATAATTCAGATTTGATTAGTGATTCAAGTCACTTTTTGCTGATGTTTCCGCATGGAACACATCTCTATCAACATTCCAGAGATTGCCAAGGAAGCCTAAAACATGTCTGTTGCAGAGGAAAAAGACGAAGCCATACTGTAGGAACGAGTTTTGATCAGTCATAATGTTGATTTTTGTTAACATATAATGCTAAGTTGTTGGCTCACCATTTTAAGAAGTTATCAACGAGAGAACAAACTATTATCCGACTAGCGCTAGCTATTGTTAGCAATCATGGCTACGTAACAACCGTGTGTGTGTGTGTGTGTGTGTGTGTGTGTGTGTGTGTATGTATATGTATATATGCCAAATCATTTTATATTAGTTTTGAAATTACAGTATTGATTGTGGGACAGAGTACGGTGTTAGTCACTCTGACATATGTCACTTTACTTTTAGTACTGTGTCCAGCGTGCATACTGATGTTTTTAAAGGTGCGTAATGATGATTACTTTTCTCATTACACTTAAAGCAGTGGGAATGCTTTCCCAGCATTATAACCTACCTGCAGCTGTTTGTAGCTGGTTGTTTATATTTCAAATGACTAAATTGTGATCCACTGTTTTTAATTAGCTTCCAATGGCCTTTTGCAGAGGATAGAATTATCTGGTTATTAATTAGTTAGCTATATGTTTATTTCTAATTGCTTCTAATGAATTACTGGGCATACAACAAATTAAAATAATAATAATATTTAATTTCTCTGAATTACTCTTCATTCATTGTACCAGGGGAAATACAAGTCTTTTATGAATGAGAATTTTTTAGGATATAACTTGTCTTCTTTTTTTTTAAGGAAACTTTTATTTTTGTCCTCTTGGCAGCTGTTACAGCATCTTTGGTTTTCTAGGTCACTGAGACACTACAGCAGGATGCCAATCTCTAGTGACATCTCCCATGCACTCTGAAGGTGACCATATCCCTGAAAAATGCCCAAATCTCCACAACTCTTTCTCTGACTTTGTATTCTCTCAGTGTGTTTAAAGCCATTGTAGAGTGTGTTGAAATGAAATGGACAATCAGGAATGCATACTATGAAGAAATCCTGGCTGGAAAAAAAGGTACTGTTAAATGCAGCATACTTTCCTGATTGTCACATTCCTGAATGTCCATGTCATTTCATCACTGAAGAAATCCTGGCAGGAAAATACATACTGTTAAAAAAGCAGTGTTGGTTTTAACTTTGTTCATTGTAAGGTTTATCTGCAGAAAATGGCAAATTCTCTGCCTTTCTGTTTATTTGAGTACAGGTCACTGAGCTGTGTTATACTGATGCTGTTACATTCATGGAACGGCTGTTGAATTCTTATAACATGCATCGCTATAGTATTTTCTCTCTATACAAATTCAAGGCCGAAGTATCAAACACGATCTTTCAACATCCACCAATATTACATTTGTATCTATATTTCGCTCCCCACTGTATACCACCTACTCCCTATGACAACAGTCTCTATTGAGGTCAGCGTTTATATACATTTGATTTGTACATTGATGTGTTCTAATCACGATAAGCTCCACAACACATTGTGAATAACGATGAGTCATGAGCAGCAGTGTCTGTGGCCCAGTCCCTGGAAAGCATAGCCAGTCTTCTAACCATCTTGGCCCCACCACTAGCTGTGTTCTAGTGGTGAAAAGGACATAATTGGATGCTGGGAACTTGGCATTAAGAGAGTGGGGTGATTTAAGCTGAATGTGAGTCCGAAAATGCCTTTGTTCCCCACAGTATGTCCTTACTGGGTTGGAGACAGGCACACAAACAGACTGCTTGTCGTTCCCTAGCTCTACAGCCAGTACATTTGTGTAGCAGAGGAGACTTGAGGAATTAAAACTGAATGTCTCAGAGAGAATGTGTCTGCTGCCACAGAATGTCTGTTGTACTTAATGTACTTAATGTCCGCCTCAGTACTTTGCTTGTGGAAAGATTTTGCCTCCCTCAGGTAAAGGCTAATTCTGCTTGTGTCAGCAGGCGGCCATTAGCACACAATTCTAAGTTGTACTGTAGTTAATTAAATGTAATTCACGCATAGGCCTGCAGTATTATCTGGACCTATAACCAATCAGGTGTCAGACCTGAGCTTTCTCAAGTCAAGGCTGTGAAGACTTTTTATTTATTTACTAAATGTCAGTCAAGAACAAAATCTTATTTACAATGATGGCACCGACCCAACTCAGACAACGCTGGGCCAATTGTGCACCGCCCTATGGACGGTTTTGATACAGTCTGGATTTGAACCAGGTTGTCTGTAGTGACGCCTCTAGCACTGAGATGCAGTGTCTTAGACCACTGCGCCCTTTGACCTCCTCCTACACAGATATCAGCTGTGTCATATGAGTCATGTAAACAACTGGGTATCAAACCCGGGTGTTTGGTGCACCTCAAGACGACAGTGTTAGCCTGCTGGTCTAAACCCTATAGGTGCTGTGTTATGCATTGCTAGTGTTATTGTTATTTTTGATACTGTTTTGACGTGCAATATGAAAGAAACTGTGTCTAGAAAAGTCCATATTATTGTGAAGGCACAATAATTAGATAGTGTAGGGAAAGCATCAAGTAGAATACATTCATCAATCCACTAGTTCTCTATTTATTTCCTTCTTTTAATCTATAATAAATTAACATGAATAATGTTGGAGCGTAATGGCTGCCGTGGAGCCATATAGGCTTCTTCATCTATTGCCAGGACTTGGGGTTAATAAAGTTAGTTGTTTCCACGAGGAAGCTGCAAAAGGACCAGGAAGTCCCTGTGGAGACTGTGATGTCATCACAGAGTGACAGGCAGGCTTCTTTTGAACGGGGATATAAGGGACCACTGGGCCTGTCCCCAATGCCACCACCTGGGCCCAGGTCTATGTGACAGACAGAATGACAGGCGTCTTTCAGCAGCTCACATGTGACAGCTAGAGGCCTAATGGGCTCCTCTCCTCCATCCTCCTCCACACAGCTTCATCCTGCTGGAGAACACGGTCACAGCAATTCAAGGACATGTTGGGCTGTGCAGCGCGTGTCACTGCCATGGGTAGGGATTAGGGAAAGGGAATGTGTCTAAGATGCATCATTATTATTGTGCATTCAGTCTGTATTCGCCCAAGGCAGTGCTTTGATTTGACATTGGCCTCAGTCGTTTGAATGAGAGTAGATTCTGTATTTGCCTTTTGACTAATATTTCTCCATTGAATTGTGAGAATACGATTATTTCCCAATTTGGATAACATGATGCACTGACAGCTCTGCATTGATCAGTCTTTTATGCTGCCTTCCACAGAAATATACTCTACAAAGCCGAACCCATAATGTTCACTAAGTGAGTAAAACATAACAAAGCCAAGTCCCAATGGAAATGAGATGGCTGATTTGCCACTCAGACTGACCTGAATGGTATCACTGTTAGATAACTAATAACTGAACATGTTCCTCTCTTCAACGTGTAACGTCACATTCTGATTAGGCGCCATGAACGATTAAATCATTAATGCCTTTTCTTTTCACTGCATAAAATGGTGCATTTACTTATTTCTGATAAAAGGAATATCAGCTTGTGTTAATAAAGTCCCAATTATTGTTACTCATTAGCATTAGATATATGAAATCGGCAAGCTTATTAACGCACCGTCAAATTACACAGCACGGCTAAGTCCCCCACATGAAAATGGAAAGGGATCTCATATGAGCAGCACTGTAATTTGATTGTAATGTTTTTAATTGAGCTAATGTTAATAACTTCTACGTCGCTGCACCAGGAGGCCAAATTAGAAGTTCTTGTTGGAGGAAGTCAAATCCGAGTGATTAATTGTCGTAGGCAGTGCTGATGAGCAGGTAGAGAGTGGTACCTGCCTGAGACCCACAGCTAATTTACAAGACTTGAGTAACTGGGAGGCAGAAGACAATCGTTTGTGACAAGCTGTCTTTGGCTTGCAATAGTTTTTTTTCAGGTTAATGTGGGTGGAACCAACACATGCATCCTTGACGCTCCTGAAGTTAGACTGTTAATTCCACAACTTGGAGATGGCGGAGCTATGGCTTCTTAAAGATGCTAACAGTGTTAGCACTGTTTGTCTTTCAAAAGTGTCCAGCATTGACTGCTAATGTATAATACAACTTTTGAAAGACATACGACTCAAACTGCATTGATGAGTGTTGTGTAAGGTAAACTCTAGGAGGGTTCTAATGTGTAGCCTATATTTAGTGTGTATATTTCGGGATTGCCAAATGAATCATAAACTGAGAATGTTTAATCTATATTTAACGCAGTTAGATGTCATGGCTATAGTAATCACTGAAACAGCCTAGCGTTCATGATTTATTTGTATTCCTTTAGGGTTGTCTATCTTATTTGCATCAACACATTTGTTATTAGTGATTAATCCTGATGAGCCACTACCATGCATCTCTTCATTACACAGATGGGGCCTCTCCAATATCGCCGACCATCGCCCTGGCTCTCATTCTCTTAATCACAAAGGAAAAACATTTCTTCAATTGGAAGTATGTATATTAATTTGAAGCATCGGAATTTTAATGTACTTCCATGGCCTCTCGAATAAATTTAACTAGCTTATGTGATTAAAGTGGTTGGGTAAGGGGTGGTGTCCTCTCTGGCTTCGTGTTATTCCCAGCTCCAGACCTGTGTTTGTGTCTCATGGTTCAAGAGGAAAGCAAACCATGCATCTGCTCATATGAAAATTGTTCAGTTCATACATTATCACACCAGCCTTCTAACTGAATTAGTTTCATAAAAAGAGTTGGAGACATAATCTCTCATTAGCCCTTTTCTAACCAGAATGATTTAGATTGACCAAAGATGGCTCTTTAAGATTGGAAACCCTAGAACAGTTTCATTCCTTACTTTACTATGTATGGCTAAAGCAACGTGAATGAGTCAGGCGCAGGAGAGTGGTTCCAACGGGAGTGTAGTTTAATGATAGAGAATGATAGAGAACGCCCAAGCATGAAGCGACAATAGCCTGTACAATAGGCATCACAATAGGCCTGGGGACAAACCACGGGTGTAAACTACACGGAATACATCAGGCGAAATAAAACACTAATACACAGGCAGCTAACGGCCTAGAAAAGAACACGGGGGTGTACAAAACCTGGAGAACAACGATGTATATATCCAACTCTGTTTTCATGGGTCGATAACCTTGCATTCCACACCTTTTGTTAGCGTAAAGTAATTGACATGAATGAAATCCCTATTTTAGTTTACATGCACTGCATCATTTCTGTTATTATAGTATTTGCCAATGTGGTGAAAAAAGAAATCAAGCACTGTTTGCAACAATTATAAGAGCCTCATGAAAACGTTTATCTTGTAGACGTTCCCAATCAATACACTCGATAGAGATTGTTTGTATTTAGAGAAAAAACATTTATTTCACTTTCTTTCCACAAGGTGATTTTCAATAGTAGCTCTGGTGTATGAAGTGCAATCATTGTAACATTAGGGACAGATATTTTTACACCACTGATTTCAAACTACGGCTCTGCTACTCTGACAAGGTTTCAGAAACCCTTGTCAGTAGTAACCCTTTATATGTTCAAAGAACATGCTGAACTGAATGAAGAGTCATACTGTTCTCTTAAAACACCAGGGTGTTAGCTTACAGTACATTTGCAGTGAATAATACAATTAAATCTTTCACCATTTAATAGTATCATAAACCAAAACTCTATTTGTTGATGAGAAAGACACAGATTTCCTTCAGTTTCAATATACACAAAGATCTAATACAGTATAGGCTAACCATGGTCCATTGGAAAATGACTGAAAATCTAAGATGGCCTCTGGCTCTAGTGAGCAAAACATGAAAAGATACAGAAAATCAAACTGTCTGGTAACACAGAAAATACATTAGTTGTATAGTTTGTAGTCCATTTAAAACATAAATTCAAGCAAATGTAACTTTGTAGTGGGAGTCAGTCGAGGTATGGTAAACGGCCATCTGACTAGCGAGGATAGCTCTTTGGCTCTTCAGATGGTGATATGGTTGAAATTGCCTCTGGGAAATATTTCTGTGTAGATGTACCAGAAAGCTACTCTGCCATAAAGAGACATGATGGAAGAATCTTTTCAGTCATTATACCTCCTCTGTGCATGTTCTGTTCAAATGCATTCACATAATGGTTCCTACAAAAACATATTAACGTTATGTATTTGTTTTTTATGACACACCCACATTATTCCAATCACATTTCTGCTCACTCAAGGTCACTTTGTTGTTGTATATTAAAGCATAATACAGCATTCATTTATTTCTGACATTTGTGGGGAAAAAAACACAGTTGCTACTGTAAAACAGTCTCTTTCATATCCAAGCAAGAAGACATTCAATTAAACCTGTTTCTATGTACCTATTCTGAAGTGAATAGCTTCAGTCCATAACTTCTGTCTCTGACTCTTATCTGTTGAGGTCAAGCTTCCTTAAACCCACACGTCTAGTTCTGACAAACACAGATTGCCCCCGCCCCCCCGCCTTGACACTGAATGTTTCTTCCCAGGAGTTGACCTCCTAAAAAATATGTCCTGTCTCATAGCTGTCTGATTTTTCATCCCAGAGGACACGTTGTCATTCCGTCAGTTTAGTGGGTAAGGGGTGATTTTAAAAAAACAGCCACTCGAGCCTAAATGACTGTCTCCCTCATGGAAATAATTGTTGCCAGCTTCATCTGGATTAAAACAGGAATTACACATTACGCATTTGCTTACATCTGTGCTCTCAGGGCCTGCTAAAAAATAGGATCCTTTCTAATACACATGAATTGGAGCCGAAGTACTCAGCCTGGCTTCTAAGATTGAAATTGGTTGAATTCTGTGAAAATACACCTGCAACGAGGTCACGCCTGATGTCAACATTTACTTTCTCTATGTGATCAGTACATCAATTAATACATACATTAATTGTTGAGGTTTTAATTGTTGAGGTTTTAAAGAGATACAGCCCGACTGTATTAATAACTTAAATGGTGGATGAGAATACACTCTGTGTTGAGAAGAACGCATGTATGAAATGACAACATTTACCTCATTAAGTTTGCTACACAGATCAATTAGCAGCAGTGGTGAGACTACTCTAGGCCCTCTAAGGCAGGGAGTCTGTATAGCTGTCTCTTTGAAAACCTGTATAAAGCCTACAGAGAGCTCAGAGATCATCTTAATGGCTCAGAAAACCCACAGGATCAGTCTGGAAGACATATTGCGCATGAAATGTTTGAGTATAATTGTGCTCTGTGTTCTGCAGTCTATGTTGAGGGGGTCAACACCCCCCCCCCCCCCCCTTCTAATAACTGTCATATTTTAATTGTATTTGCATTGCTTAGATCAAATGGGGCCTCAGTAACCTGAAGCTAAGTTGAAGAGGAGTGATGTAGCTTAGACACAGTATTATGAATGTCAGGTCCTAACTGTAGTGGCATCTCTATGTTTGGTTTTGGTTAACTGTCGGGGCCTGACGGTAGGGTTGTCTGGGCAACTGTTTGAGTTTTGTTGGTCCTCAATTAGAAGCAGCTGCCACACGTTGTCTCTAATTGGGATCCTATGTAAGTTGATTAGTTTCCCACCTGTGTGTGGTTCTTTGTTTGTGCATGTCGCACATCATTTCCTGGTTTCGTTCTCGCCTTTTGTTTTGTTTACTAATAAAAGGAAAGTCTTGATTCTACTGCTCAGCGCCTCAGGTCTTTCATGAGAACCATGAAATGCACTTTGAACGGGTCATTCTCTAGCCATGTGCTCTACTGTGTATTATATTGTATTTGTTACAAAACTATGTTGAAAATGGAGTCTAGGCTATGAGGACCTAGTTGATCAGGAATAGAACTACAGTCAAAACCCTCCACCCTTCTTCTTCATAGTGCACCAGTCTCTATGGCAGCTTGTATTTTGAAGCTGAGCTATGGCCTCTTTTTCAGATGGAGGTCCAACTCTCCTAATTACGAGTAGAAGGAGGATCTGCTGCTCTCGGCTTTCAAACAACTCTACTCTAGTCCTGGGTATCTAGACGGACTTCAGTATTATTAGGTGTGCAGTGTTAGATAGATGGACCATCTGGATAAGGCATGTTAGACAGTCAGTGCTGAGAGATGGGCTGACTGGTTAGAACCGGATCTCCTATTCCTTTGTCTTGTTTGATTTGATTAATGTTTTATTTGCCCCAGCAGGAAGGACTAGTGTTGAAGAAAAGTTTTATTCCACAGCCGTTGAACTGGTTTTTAGAGTCACATACACATATTTAGCAGATGTTATTGCTGGTGTAGCGAAATGCTCCTGTTCCTAGCTCCAACAGTGCAGTAGTAAACACAAATCTCAAAGTAAAATAATGTAATGAAGAAATATAAAAACATTAGGAAGAGCATTGTCGGAGTGGCATTGACTAGAATACAGTAGAAAACAGTATATCCATAACTTCCTGAAGTTATTATAGGCCCAATTAGATGATGGAACACTCTATTACACCCAGTTCCATCTGAATATCAATTAGCTGCAGTTCAATGAATAACACAGAACAGTGTTTTTATTGTCTCAATAGGTTACATAAGGATTCATTTAGGCGAGTTCACTGAACTTTCACAATGGTGCATTGGTGCCATGCTGCCCTTACACACCAAACATGCCAATATCCATTTCTATGACTGTTTATAATAACATGTTGGGAAAACTATCTAATGCTAATGGACAGTATTCAATTGCAAGAGTATAATTGTCATGTTTTGTTGAGTTAGTTGTATAATTATCAGTATTATAATTGCAGTTTGATGAAAAGCCACTCGGTGGGGCAACGGCAGGAAACGCTCCAGAGCATCGGTGATTGATCATTTCGGTCCATGGAATAAAAGTGGGAGTTGGTATTTGGGATTGCAGGCGGTAAATGTCTAAGGAGAAGCCTCTAAATCAGTGTGGAGAGAAAAGGTGCTTTCTAAATGGTACCCTATGTATAGTGCACTACTCTTCACCAGTGGCCATAGACATCTGGTCATACAGTGCTGCTCGAAAATTTGTAAACCCTTTAGAACTTTCTATATTTCTGCGTAAATATGACCTAAGACATCAGAAGTCCTAAAAGTAGATAAAAATAACCCAATTAAACAAATGAGACAAATTATACTTGGTAATTTATTTATTGAGAAATTATCCAATATTACATATCATTTCCAATAATTGTTGAGCAGTCCTGCACATCGGCTTGGAGGAACTTTAGCCTATTCTTCCGTACAGAACAGCTTCAACTCTGGGATGTTGGTGTGTTTCCTCACATGAACTGCTCGCTTCAGGTCCTTCCACAACATTTAGATTGGATTAAGGTCAGGACTTTGACTTGGCTGTTCCAAAACACTAACTTTATTCTTCTTTAACCATTCTTTGGTAGAACGACTTGCGTGCTTAGGGTCGTTGTCTTGCTGCATGACCTACGTTCTCTTGAGATTCAGTTCACGAACAGATGTCCTGACATTTTCCTTTAGAATTCGCTGGTATAATTCAGAATTCATCAATGATGGCAAGCCGTCCTGGCCCAGATGCAGCAAAACAGGCCCAAACCATGATACTACCACCACGTTTCACAGATGGAATAAGGTTCTTATGCCGGAATGCAGTGTTTTCCTTTCACCAAACATAATGCTTGTCATTTAAACTAAAAAGTTATATTTTGGTCTCATCCGTCCACGAAACATTTTTCCAATGGCCTTCTGGCAGACAGGCGTGGCTTTCTCCTTGCAACCCAACCCTAAGATCCTCAGAAATCTCCTTTGTTCGTGCCATGGTACACTTCCACCAACATGTGTTATGAAGATCAGACTTTGAGAGATCTCTGTTCTTTAAATAAAACAGGGTTCCCACTCACACCTGCTTGTCATCCCATTGATTGAAAACACCTGACTCTAATTTCACCTTCAAATGAACTGCTTATCCTAGAAGTTCACATACGTTTGCCACTCACATATGTAATATTTTTGTCTCATTTGTTTAATTGGGTTGTCTTTATCTACATTTAGGACTTGTGTGAAAATATGATGGTGATTTAGGTCATATTTATGGAGAAATATAGAAAATTCTAAAGGGCTCACAAACTTTTAAGCACCACTGTACATATATAGGGAATGCCCTCTAAATCCACAGAAGGTCACTCATTATCTGAGGTGGAAAAAATTATAATCCACCACAGCACACTGAGTAAAATCCTAACATGAGATCAATGCCGGATACATGCAGTTCTCAAGTTAGGACTTGGACCATTGTTTGGATTCATTAAAAATAAAATAAATCCCACACAGTGCTTGCTGGCTTTAAGCAGCTTGCTAGATCTCTTTTATGTTTATTATTTTCGAGGCCAAAATGTTGTGTGTTTGTGACCTGTCATGGCCTGTTTCCTTACATAACCTATTTGTGCTCTGAGCTCTTCCTTACTGTACTGAGTTTATAGGAATAGCACACATAGTATTAGCTAGTTACTATATGTCTGAAACACACTTCCCTGACATTGTCATGACCATGTAATTACCTTTGAACAGGAAATTAGTTTGCAAACATCCTCATCCATGGTGGTGGATATAGAGGCAGGATGTACAGAGGAGCCCTTCTTTTCCTCAGTGGTAAAACTGTTTCAATCGTATTGATATCTGGGATCAATAAGACTGCTTCAACATTTGCTTTCCCTGTCCTTTTAAATACATAAGAATTTCCAGTCCTGAAATTCAAGCTGGCTAACAGAAAGTAGGTCTGGATTTTGATAGTGTGCATTGTCTCCAGAAAGGAATGCCACACACTGGCGATCAAAGTCCCTCTTCTCACTAACAGGCCATGTCACAAAGTACAGAAACCCAGCCTAAAACCCCAAACAGCAAGCAATGCAGATGTAGAAGCACTGTGGCTAAGAAGAACTCCCTAGAAAGGCAGGAACCTAGGAAGAAACCATAGAGGAACCAGGCTCTGAGGGGTGGCCAGTCCTCTTCTGGCTATGCCGGGTGGAAATAGTACATGGCCATTAAGGACAGATTGTTCTTTAAAAATGTTCATAGATGACCAGCAGGTTAGTTCAGAGGTCGAGACAGCAGGTGTGGTAGAGAGAGAGAGAGTCATAAACAGCAGGTCCGGGACAAGGTAGCATGTCCGGTGAACAGGTCAGGGTTCAATAGCCACAGGGGGAATAGTTGAAACTGGATCAGCACCACGACCAGGTGGACTGGGGACAACCAGGAGTCATCAGGCCAGGTAGTCCTTAGATATGGTCCTAGGGCTCAGATCCCTCAGAAGGGAGGAGGAAAGAGAGAGAATTCGAGGGAGCATGCTTAAATTCACACAGGATACCAGATAACACAGAAGAATTACAGCAGATATAAAAGACTGACCCGGCACATAGACTATTGCAGCATAGATACTGGAGGCTGAGACGGGAGGGGGGTTGGGGGACACTGTGGCCCCGTCCGACAAGGCAGGATATAACCCAACCCACTTTGCCAAAGCATAGCCCGCACACCACTAGAGGGATATCGACAGACCGCCAACTTACTACCCTGAGACAAGCCATGTAGAAGGGGTCTGCTCCGTATTGTTGGGCAAGGACAATGTTGTTTGACATAGTGGCTGCTGTGTCTTTGGTCAGGTGATGCACTTCACAGGAGTTTGTGTTGCTGGAAATAATGTCCCGATTTGAGCTGCAATGACAAAGCCATTAAGCCTGCCTGACACAGAACACCTACACTGGGGCTTCGTCTCTGGGAATAGCGGTTCTAAATTAGCATAGTGAATTAATTTAAAGTACAGCTCGCCCCAATCCAAAGCTCCAACTTTCTTTCTTTATGTCACATGATTTACAAAATGAACATGGACCACAAATCCTTATAGGATGATGATTCATCATGGCATCATTGTTACCCATGATTATTTAATTTGGGTATATCTTAGGTAGGGCTGGGCGGTATACAGTATTTTATGATATTTAACATTTATTTTACTAGGCAAGTCAGTTTCTTATTTTCAATGATGGCCTAGGAACAGTGGGTTAACTGCCTTGTTCAGGGGCTGAACGACAGATTTTACCTTGTCAGCTCGGGGATTCGATCCAGCAACCTTTTGGTTACGGGCCCAACACTCTTACCACTGGGCTACCTGCCGCCCCGGTATACCGGTATTGATGCAGGGACCGGTTTGGGTTTTTGAATTATTTCTTTGTTAAATGTGATATGCTGTGTGTAACATCCAATTTTATAGTTTACTACGCTACTTGTGACCTCTGGTTCCGCTCTCTCGCTCCATGCCGCTTTCCACACAGACCTAGCCACGCCCCCTGTCACTCAAGGAGCGCATTAGTTGTTCCTCGACCGCAAGACACTTGCATTCAGTCTGCATGGACAATGCATCACATGCAACAACGTTGATGACTACAATGCTGTTTTCACTTTGCTTCTTAATATAAATCCACTAGTGTTCTAGACGGACACTATTAGTTTGGGTTTTTTACATCAGCAAACAGCTGTAACTTGTAATTTTCTTAGCAAGTTGGGCATAAATCCTGTTAGCTGTTAATTGTTAGATGCTAATGCTAATCACTAGCTATCTAATAAATGCACTGAGTAAACGTAATTAGCTATACATCCTGATAATGGCAGTGATGGTGGATACCTAAATCAGCATGTTGTTTGTGCAACAGTATCTTCTAAATCAAAGAGGAATACGCAAAGCAAGAATATGTTAGCTACATGAAGTAGCTAAGGGAAAACAATCAATGTGTTAATGTATTTGGGCGGCATGTAGCCTAGCGGTTAGAGCGTTGGGCCAGTAACCAAAAGGTCGCTGGTTCGAATACCTGTGCCGACAAGGTGAAAAACCTGTCTGTGTCCTAGAACAAGGCACTTGACCCTAATTTGCTCCAAGGGCTGACCCTGTAGGTAGGCCGTCACTGTAAATAAGAATTTGTTCTTAACTGACTTGCCTAGTTAAATCCTCTAGGAAACACATATCAACACTTAACTACCTAGTTCCTAGCCTGTCACAATAACTCCTCCCTGGCATTATCATTCATGGTCATGTCGAACACTGTGTTCAAAGTGCCCACTATTATATTAAATAAGTAGAATAAGAGAGTTAGAATAAACATTCTATTTCCATGATTTCAACAGTTCACCCGAGTGTTTGGCTCTAAATCGCAAGTCAAATCGCAATTGCAACATTTGGTTAAAAATAAGGCCTAGATTGTTTGCCCGTGTCGTGCAGTCGTACGTGGCGGTGTGGAAATGATCTGTCATACCATATTGCCCAGCCCTAACCTTAGATACAATGTACTGTATATATTCAAGCAATTTTGCGCATATCCATACGCTTGAATAACCTCGAGGTAATGCATTCTCATGGTAATGCAGACTTGTGAGGTGCAGTACATACTTTACATTGACTATACTATACCATAGCCTAATACCACATGGATAACACATTGTGTTTGTAATGTTATTACTTATATTACTGGTAAGACATTTCCAGTAGGAAGATTTAATCTCTGTTTACCAGGAATATCAATTATTCAATTGGTTGCGTCTGGTATTTAGGTATCGGCACGCAGCGTAGGAGCGAGTCAGTGTCTTTGTATGGCGTCTATAATGTACTGTTTCAGATTAGCACCAACTCAAAGGACAACCAAGGAGATTATGAGACCTTGGAGACTTGATTAGCTTCTGTAACTCTCTCTCACTGTCTCCCCCACTAGTGCAATTATATAATTAACATGTTCTCTGTGCCCATTGGGATTTTGGCAATGACATTTCTGTACCTCCTATGATATACTGTGAGTTTGTTTATCTTGAAGCACCATTGCAGTATTTTATTTCATCCACCGTATAATTGAATCTTAAAAATAACAAGATCAACATTTCATTTTGAAATTTTCGACCTGTATAGTATAGTTAACCATGCAAATATGTTTTATTTATTTATCACCTTGCAATATTTGTACACTTTTTTCACCTAGCACTCTGTAACAATGTATAGTGTACATATTCAGCCATTCACTCATACTATGCAATGCCTTTTTATAGCTTTTTGCACTCCAGACTTCTTGTATTATTATACTTTTTCATACTGCCGCTCTATGTATCACGTATCGTGTATCTATCTATTGTGTATTTCGTTCTGGCGTTTTGCACCTGCCCTGTGTTTTTCATAGCTGCTTGATATATACATTTCCCCTCGGGAATCAATAAAATACCTATCTATCTAAATATGTTGTTTTTTATGTTAAGTTATGATAATGAGCACTTTGCAATACAGTAATGTGTTTTTGTAATACAGTATTATGTTTTTTTAATACAGTATTGTATTTATGTAATACCGTATTGTGTTTTTCTAATACAATATTGTGTTTTTTCTAATACAGTATTGAGTTTTTTCTAATACAGTATTGAGTTTTTTTGTAATACAGTATTGTGTTTTTGTAATACAGTATTGTGTTTTTGTAATACAGTAATGTGTTTTTGTAATACAGTATTATGTTTTTGTAATACAGTATTGTGTTCTATTTGAGGATTTGTGTTTCTTTCTCCCTCTTCTTAATTACTATTACTTTGTTATTAACATTCCTTTTGAAAAGGTTGATTTGTATAAGACAGTGGGTGGATGGCAGCCCCTATCAGGGTTCAGCCCAGCCTTCCACCTACTCAACTCAATTAGAAAATTGACCCTAACAGCTGGTCCAAGAATGTTTGCCAGAGCCAAACTGTAATAGAACATTTAGAAAAAAACTGAAATATCAAAATGTAATAAGTCTCCACTCCCCTGACTTAGTACTTGGTGGAAGCATATTTGGCAGCCATTACAGCTGTGAATCATTTTCATTAAGATTCTACCAACTTGGGGCCTCCCGAGTGGCGCAGTGGTCTAAGGCACTGCATTGCAGTGCTAGAGGCGTCACTACTGACCTGGGTTCATTCCTGGGCTGTATCACAACCAGCGGTGATCGGGAGTCCTATAGGACACCACACAATTGGGCCAGTGTCGTCCGGGTCAGGGAAGGGAAGGCTCTAGCAACTCTTTGTGGCAGGCTGACATCAGCTGACATCGGTTGTCAGTTGAACGGTGTTTTCTCCGACATATTTGTGCGGGTGGGTGTTAAGAAACGCGTTTAGGCAGGTCATGTTTTGAAGGACGCATGACTTGACCTTTGCCTCCCGAGCCCTTTGGGGAGTTGCAGCGATGAGACAAGATTGAAATTGGGGTCGAAAAATGGGGTAAAATACACAAATAAAAATGTACAACTTTGAAAATACAAAGGGATTAACAACATTGCATTCACTCCATATTATTGGTCTGTATGACAGTGAAAAGATGCCTGTCTTTAAGAAATATACTCCAAATCATCCATACAGCACTACACGGAGTGAATCCCTCTGTATTTTCAAGTATTGTGATGGCAGCATCGTATTATGGGTATGCTTGTCATCGAAAGATATTAGCTGTGCGTTTTGTTTACAAGAACTCACGGCAAATTAGTGAAAGGGTTCACGTTGGTCCGATATCTCACGTTCTCTTGAGGTTGCTGACCTCATCCATAGATGTATTTTTTTTAGCAGGCCAGTTCACTGTCTTGCTTATCTTGTTTTGTTCATTAGAGAGAATAGATACATGAGGTCCATATATTTCCAGGGTATTTGCTTGTCTGCATCTCACTGCCATTGCTGACCGACCGGCTTATGTAGCAAACATTTGAAAATGTGTTTTTTACATAAAAGTAGTGACTCAGAGCTAGAAAATGGTACATCATGCACTACAGTTGAGGAACAATGGGAAAGTAATTATGCTGTATCATGTACGCTGGAAGTCGGGAAGCAAGTTCAGGAAGTGAATTTAATAATAAATAAGACAAGGAACAAAACTAGAAACACGGGTAGCGTTCAGACATGGAACACAGGAACAAGAACAATAACGCCCGGGGAAAGAACCAATGGGAGTGACAGATATAGGAAAGGTAATCAGGAAGGTGATGGAGTCCATGTGAGTTTGAAGAGGCGCTGGTGCGCGTAACCATGGTGACAGGTGTGTGTAATAATGAGCAGCCTGGTGACCTCGAGCGCCGGAGACGGAGTATACATGACAGTACCCCCTCCCTGACTCGCGGCTCCAGAGGGACCTGACGAGCCGGCTGAGGCATGGGAGCCTGACCTACGATGAGGTTCACCTTTAAACAATGCCAGTGTTAACATTTTTTTTTTTTATTGAACCTTTATTTAACTAGGCAAGTCAGTTAAGAACAAATTCTTATTTACAATAACTGCCTACATCTACTTTGATGACAATATAAAGTGTTGGTTTTATTTCAGAAATAGTAGTTGCTACATCTTGACAGAACAAGGAGCTGACATATAACACTGCAGTATATGGAATGTCTCAAGCCAAGTTCTCCTCAAGCCAAGATGATCTCTGTGTCATCTCACATAAACATTGAAAACGGATATGCAAATAAATTCCACCATTATAATACACCGACACTGAGGGATTATAAGCAAATGTCCCTGTGTGCATTAATTTGTGTAATCCTATAACCATAGTAGACGAAATTAAGCTTTTTTCAAACATGATATCATTACAAAAAAGTGAAAGAAAAAGTATTTAAAGATTGCTGGGTTCATTTCTCTGTTTTATCTCCAGATAGTCTTTGTATGGCAGCTGGAAATGGGGTTTTGTTCTATGCATGGAGGAGCTTAATGTTTTTTTTTTCCAACAGCACACACCCAAAGGATTCCTCCACAAACACTATCTCTCACCCATATTGATGATCCCAATACATTTAAATTAAAAGCGCTAGGAGCCCTGGATTTATTCAGACAATATTTCTAATGCTGCTACCGGTAATGCCATAGTGAGATAAGATCAAATAGTATAAGATGAGATAAACATGAAATATTGTCTTGTTGGCCTACATACAAGGCTGCTATACCAAAATGATGAATACCTTCAATTTACATTTTACTCACTACATACTATATGTACTCACTACATACTATATGTACTCACTACATACTATATGTACTCACTACATACAGTGGGGAGAACAAGTATTTGATACACTGCCGATTTTGCAGGCTTTTCCCACTTACAAAGCATGTAGAAGTCTGTCATTTTTATCATAGGTACACTTCAACTGTGAGTGACGGAATCTAAAACAAAAATCCAGAAAATCACATTGTATGATTTTTAAGTAATTAATTTGCATATTATTGCATGACATAAGTATTTGATACATCAGAAAAGCAGAACATAATATTTGGTACAGAAACCTTTGTTTGCAATTACAGAGATCATACGTTTCCTGTAGTTCTTGACCAGGTTTGCACACACTGCAGCAGGGATTTTGGCCCACTCCTCCATACAGACCTTCTCCAGATCCTTCAGGTTTCAGGGCTGTCGCTGAGCAATACGGACTTTCAGCTCCCTCTGAAGATTTTCTATTGGGTTCAGGTCTGGAGACTGGCTAGGCCACTCCAGGACCTTGAGATGCTTCTTACGGAGCCACTCCTTAGTTGCCCTGGCTATGTGTTTCAGGTCGTTGTCATGCTGGAAGACCCAGCCACGACCCATCTTCAATGCTCTTACTGAGGGAAGGAGGTTGTTGGCCAAGATCTCGCGATACATGGCCCTATCCATCCTCCCCTCAATACGGCGCAGTCGTCCTGTCCCCTTTGCAGAAAAGCATCCCCAAAGAATGATGTTTCCACCTCCATGCTTCACGGTTGGTATGGTGTTCTTGGGGTTGTACTCATCCTTCTTCTTCCTACAAACACGGCGAGTGGAGTTTAGACCAAAAAGCTCTATTTTTGTCTCATCAGACCACATGACCTTCTCCCATTCCTCCTCTGGATCATCCAGATGGTCATTGGCAAACTTCAGACGGGCCTGGACATGCGCTGGCTTGAGCAGGGGGACCTTGCGTGCGCTGCAGGATTTTAATCCATGACGGCGTAGTGTGTTACTAATGGTTTTCTTTAAGACTGTGGTCCCAGCTCTCTTCAGTTCATTGACCAGGTCCTGCCATGTAGTTCTGGGCTGATCCCTCACCTTCCTCATGATCATTGATTCCCCATGAGGTGAGATCTTGCATGGTGCCCCAGACCGAGGGAGATTGACCGTCATCTTGAACTTCTTCCATTTTCTAATAATTGCGCCAACAGTTGTTGCCTTCTCACCAAGCTGCTTGCCTATTGTCCTGTAGCCCATCCCAGCCTTGTGCAGGTCTACAATTTTATCCCTGATGTCCTTACACAGCTCTCTGCTCTTGGCCATTGTGGAGAGGTTGGAGTCTGTTTGATTGAGTGTGTGGACAGGTGTCTTTTATACAGGTAACGAGTTCAAACAGGTGCAGTTAATACAGGTAATGAGTGGAGAACAGGAGGTCTTCTTAAAGAAAAACTAACAGCTCTGTGAGAGCCGGAATTCTTACTGGTTGGTAGGTGATCAAATACTTATGTCATGCAATAAAATGCAAATTAATTATTTAAAAATCATACAATGTGATTTTCTGTATTTTTGTTTTAGATTCCGTCTCTCACAGTTGAAGTGTACCTATGATAAAAATTACAGACCTCTACATGCTTTGTAAGTAGGAAAACCTGCAAAATCGGCAGTGTATCAAATACTTTTCTCCCCACTGTATGTGAATCAGGAGCTTGTTTATATATTTTTTTAAATCAATAAAGGCACAGAATAATTGGCCCTAACTGCCTAAGGGCAGAAGCTAGTATTCAGAATCAAGTGCTCAGAATGGGAGGGTTATGCAATATACATTTTTGAGAATAGCCTGAAACGTTGCCCGTAGCCAAAGCTGTCTCACACCCGTCACTTTCATGGCAGTGTGTATCAGGTGGGCCATTTTAGGTCTTAAACCGAACATTGCATCATGTTTACCGTGTCTACATCTGTAAGTAAAGGGTCCAGCAAGTTGTTAACATCTGAATAGAGATGACTCATCATGATCTCTCCAACACAAGGCAGGTCATAACTATAGAAGTCAATGGGAGACCTACTGTGTTCTCGACCTTGTTCCTACTTCTCTCCGTTCTGCTTGTCGTTGGACTTCTGCACCACGGCTTTGAAGCTGTGCTTCCTTTTCTGTACGTTCTGCTCTGGGTGGAAGATGACGTCATAGACCTTGTATATTAACGTGTATAAAATATGCATCATACTTCCTCCAGAGCATGCATGTATATTAGGAGATAAACATGTGAATTGTGTGAGTGTGCGTGAGTGAGTACATGCGAGCACATGTAAGTTTGTGTGCCTGTGTGGGCGCTCTGCTTGGCGGCCCCAGCCCTGTGCCCAATGAGGAGCAGGTGTGGGGAGGCTGCCCTGTGACTGGTATCACTTTCACACTTTCACCACATTTATATTATCATCATACTGGGATGTGGCAAGAGGAGGCTCGATTTAAATTTACTCAAAGTATTATATTTTAAAACATCTTGCACAGATTTGTTTTGGTCATGCTGCTGTTAGTGGTGCACATTGTCCACACTACATGATCTACTGTACCTCTGTTCACTGAGACTTTGGGCAAAGCATTAGTACAATCTGTAAATAAAGTGGATTTTAAAACATGCTTTGCTTGCTGATGGGTCTGGTAATAAAGTCACCTCAGCCCACTCCCACCCCCGGATGAGCCTGGATCTTTGTATACGATTTACACACAGGCAATGCACATTTCCAGCTTGCTGTGGTTAATTTCACCCAAGATGCAACTCAGGTGTTTACTTTTGGTGTGCATTGTAATGGTTGGATATGTCACTCTTGCAGTATCAACAAGTGAAAGGTTCCAACTGTAGAGTTACACTGAGTGTACAAAACATTTAGGACACCTGGTATTTCCATGACAGACTCACCAGGTGAATTCAGGTGAAACCTATGATCCCTCATTGATGTGACTTGTTAAATCTACTTCAATCAGTGTAGATGAAGAAGCTAAAGAAGGATGTTTAAGCCCTTCAGCAAATTGAGACATGGATTGTGTATGTGTGCCATTCAAAGGGTGAATGAGCAAGACGGTTAAATGCCTTTTGAACGAGGTATGGTAATAGGTGCCAGGTGCATCGGTTCGTGTCAAGATATGCAACACTGCTGTGATTTTCCCCCTCAACAGTTTCCTGTGTGTATCAAGAATGGTTCGCCACCCAAAGGACATCCAGCCAACTTGACACAACTGTGGGAAGCATTGGAGTCAACATGGGCCAGCATCCCTGCGGAACGCTTTCGACACCTTGTAGAGTCCATGCCCCGATGAATTGAGGCTGTTACTACACTTTTAATAATTTTCATCATAATGATGCAGGAAACACTATAATTTATTCCCAACCCAACCTGCTGTCAAGGCTCCCTACTAAGATAATTACATAGTAATTACACCGCTCCGCACTGGCAGTTCTGTACAGTATAATGGTGGGTTGATGAATTCACCCGAACCGGCTCAGTTTGCCTTAACTGTCTGCAACCTTAACAGGGCTTTTTCTCCCTCTTCATTAGTTTTCCCCCCATGAAGTATGGATTAGAGTGGAGCTGGCCTGACACGGGGGGGGGGGGGCCCAGACTACGCTGCACAGGTGTTAAAACTCTCCTACGCCATGATAAAGAGCCTGTATAGCAAGCAGATTACAATAGTCCTATGATGGGACCGTGCTAATCTCCAGGGGGAAGATGAGTTGTAGTTCAAGCGACAGGCCTGCATGTCAAAACCACTAAAAAATAACAGTTGTGCAGAAGACGGCCTATAGAAAATGAACGGTAAAGTGCAGTAATTATAGAAGGCTAGATAGCGGCGGACTGAAGGGTTGTATTAAAGCCAGTGTTGGCAACACACATTTCATGTAGCATGTTTCCACAAATACTTTGGTAGACATATTTCCAGGCAATGGGGCTGATACCAAGAAAATAAGGTTTATTCCAGATTTCTGTAATAATATGTATCATTAGTCCACGGGCAATGCAGAGTAGAGTGGAAAATGTATTTTTAGAAATCGAGAATAAAAAAATGCTGACCAACTTCTGCCTGAAATCAATTTTAATAGCGTTGGTGAAGTTGCTAATAATTTATTCACCAACACTTTTAATAGGGTCCCCAACATGCATGCAAAATCAGAAATGATTTAGTTTTTAAATGCCCAACTGATAGTGGTGTCAACACATCTGCTAAATCCTTTCACTGTTGGGACATCAGTAACAATCACATTAACATAACAGATTTGTTTGGCTCCATATTTTCTTGACTGCCTCATTTCCTCAGGTTCTGGATGAGGCAGCATCCTTTTCTGTGATCCTTTAAGTTATTTACTCTTGTGAAATACAAGTCAACCCTTTTTGCGAGCCCTCTTGGCTATGGGAGTGTGTAATCGATAAGGCTATTACACCAGAAAATAGTACAACGTTATTAAATTCTCCTGCTCTCTCTGTGTTCTCTCTTCTGGGCCACAGAGCTTTATGTATGGGCTCTGTCCACTTGCCTGTTCTCCAAATCATGAACTACACACTTCCAAGGCTCCCTGATGAACACATCCTGGGTGAACAAGTGTACAAACGTGTCAGCTGCCAAACTCGGGCTCGCATGGGTGACTGAGGTGGCACCATTCTAATTGAGCATTCATGGAAGCCATGTCATCTTTGGTCCCATGACCCCAGTCAGGCAGGAAACAGCCAGAAAAACATCTTTACTAGTGCAGGTGGTGAATCCTTTTAAAACCCTATCAAGCTGGCGGTCATATTTGTCTCAACAATTGCAGAGCTTGCCCCAGATTACCATATTCGTTCATTTTTGGTGTGTTTCCTTTATTTTCATTGCAGAAATGAATGTCTCAGAAATGTAGAGATTCACAGGGTCTTGTGCACCACTAAATGTCAAAATGGTTTATAAAGAATAGTGTCAAATTGTATGCCGCTAATGTGATCATTAATCTCCCAATGCTCCGAGGGCATCAATGTAACAAAGATAGAAATGTCAGGGCAACCCTGATCACAGGCAGACAGGTTATATAAATCATATCATACATTTATGATTTCATCTTTCAAATCTACTCTGTACTGGTATGCATTTGGGGAGTTTTCACCATTCTTTATGATATCTGTAGACTCAGACTGAGCAGCATACCTCCTAACCTTATTGACTAGGTTTGCATTTCAAATATACAACAATCAAATAATGTCAGAAAGATAAAGTGGGAACCCATGCTCGAAGAATTCAGGCTGTTCTGGAGGCAAAGTGGGGTCCAACCCAGTACTAGATGGCTGTTGCTAATAAACTGTGTGTAGATATGCTGGCTAGTATGTGTGTCCGTATGAATCTCTCAATTCAGAGCTATTCTTAGTCTTTAATAGCTATTATTGCAGTCTTAAAGATATTGCTTCATCTTGTTTTACATTTATAAATGCTTTACAACAGTGTTGTCAAACTCATTCCACGGAGGGCCGAGTGTCTGCAACTTTTAATTAAGACCTAGACAACCAGGTGAGGGGAGTTCCTTACTAATTAGTGATCTTAATTAATCAATCGAGTACAAGGGTGGAGTGAAAACCTGCGGACACTCGGCCCTCCGTGGAATGAGTTTGACACATGCTTTACAACTATGTAAGGTGATTCAGGTCTATTTTTTCATTTAAGGGATACGTCGGGATTCAAATGAACTCATGGATACCATGGATAAAATGTTTATGTCTCTGTGTCCAGTATTATAAGTATTAGTTTTGCAAGCTTATGGTAACGCAATGACTAGAAGTCTATGGTATCTACTAGCGCGCTAGTTAACAATTGTGCTAACGCTAGCTAGCAACTTCCTTCAAACTGCACGCAGAAATAAAAATGGTATCCACGATTTCATTGCCAAAGACCTGAAGTATCCCTTTAAGCCTCTCAAGGTTGACAAATGCTAAGCCTTTTGAAATGCTCCTCTGCTTTTGTGTTGATCTTTTTCTAACACATATGGCACATCCTGGTTCTTTCTTTGGTCAGTAGAACCTCTGGTCATGTTGTTTTCGACTGTCTCTGTGTTGCTTCACTTCTCTCATTGTCTTGGAAACAGTAGATTGTTTGTTAAGTGTGAGTTCTTTGTTGACAGACAGAATAGCTTTTACATTGACTTCTTACTGATGGATAAGGTTGTTATCTAATTTAGATGGAATTAAACAAGTCATACATTTACATTTCAATCATTTAGCAGACATTCTTATGCAGAGTGACTTACAGTTAGTTAGTGCATACATGTTCATACTAGTTTTTTACTGGACCCCCATGGGAATTGAACCCACAACCCTGGTGTTGCAAGTGCCATGCTCTACCATCTGAACTACATGGGCTTGAAGCAATAGATGTCTTACTTTCTTGAGCCTCAGGAGTTTATCCAAGTGCATCCATATGAAAACAAAGAAAGAGCATGAATAAATCATTAGAGCCTCCAGAGATGAGTCTGTGTACAAAACAGTCAAGGTTTCAAAATAACAAAAGCCATGATGGTATCTTACCTTGCAGCGGAATTGGCTGTGTGTCTTTGGATATCTTTCACAGTGGGGATCAATGTTTGGAAAACAAAGGAGTGGGAGAATTGCAGGGGTGTGATAACTTGATTGGTTTCCCAGGGCAATCCGTAATAGACCACAATGCAACTCTTACGGCATATGAGTAAACACATTTGTTGCATGTAGCGTTTAGTCGTTTTGACAAGCCTTTAAATAATTGTTCCCCAGCCAGCCTTGTAAGAGCCTTCTCCAGTCTCCATCTCCACATTTCGTATTTTTCTCAATCTGTAGTGCCTGTCCACTCAATACACAATAGCATTACTGGCTCAGCTGCGGTGATCTGGCATTTACAGAGAGAAAGGAAGCCCCTGTCCATTGATTCCCAGCTTTGTCACCAATCCCTGGCCCGACGCGCTGAGGCCCTCTTGGAACAGGAAATAGAAATGTCTGATGATTAAAAAAGGAATGGAGATGGAGCGGTCTCTCTTCCCTGCTGCTGCCTGGCATACTGTAGCTCAGGAACTGGAGAAATCTCTGAGATTGGCTGCATTGCTCTGTCATGAAACGTTCAACAGGGTCTTCTCCTGACAGAATCTTATCATAACTCTTTTGGCTTTGACAAGGGATGCTGGGATTCTGTAGCACACCTAGGGCGTATCAGCGTGAACATTGCTATATGATGTCCCTTAGGAAGGTATTCCGTTGACCAAAGAAGAAAGAGAAGACTCCATTTTGAACTTCGTTGGTCATTAAATGGTTAAGTTGTAAACAACTTTAATTTAACTGGATTATTCAAATACTTGGTCAGGCTAACACGTTCTACCTTTTCTAAATGTGGCATTTTTCCACATTCCTTCAAGTAGCCCAAAGCCTGTGGATGTAGAGCGATATTGTTTTGAAAACGCATGGTGAGCTATTATCTTGGGAATTGCTGACACGTAGGTCTGCACACCTACGTCTACATGGGGATTTACAGTACATGCTGATGGTAGTATGGTTTTTACAAATAAGTCTTCAACCGTTTTTCCACAAGAATGGTCAGGTTAATACATTTGATTTATTTAAAGTTTTTTTCATGCTGAGACCAAGGTCTCTTTTAAAGATGTATACACATCACTATAATGTACACTATACAGTGCATTCGGAAAGTATTCAGATCCCTTGACTTTTTCCACATTTTTGTTACGTTACAGCCTTATTCTAAAATGTATAATTCCCCCCCCCTCATTAATCTACACACAATACCCCATAATGACGAAGCTAAATCTGGTTTTCCTAATTATTCAGAGAAGGGGGAAGCAGAGGCAAGCTGGGCATTCACATCCTCTGTTTTCTCTCTTGAGTGTACTTAATATGCCATAGTTATACATCACTCTTTCACTTGTAAGTTGATATTTTTATAGCATGGTCACTGAGATACATAACAAACGACTCTGCTTTTGTTTGGGTATATTTATGCCATTTTCTAATATCAAATTGCTATGGAAGTCTTTTGCTTTCTTGGAAGGTGGATAATAAACTGCCAAATGCATCACTTCCAGGTCATTGTTGTGGTGTCATAGAAAATCACAGAATATTAAAATGCGAACACAAATAGAACATTTCAAATAGAAAGGTTTGTTCTGCCACTCAATGTGTATTTCCTTTACCGAGGCTTAGATATGTATTTCTGTTAGGAGAAAGGGATCTGTAGTCATCTTGTGAAACGACTGCAGTTGGGATATAGTCACCACTCAATTTGTTCCCGATTGATTTCTGCTTAAGTTTGAAAAAGTATCAAGGCTGGGTTTGAATAATGGAATGGCTTGAAATTAGGGCTGAAGTCATTTGTGACCGCCTGGCTTGATTCGGTCTTATGTAACAACATTTGAAAGGGTGTTTTTTATATTGGATAAAAGTAGAGAAAATGGTATATCATACACTACAGTTGAGGAACAATGGGAAAGTAATTCTGCTTTGAAAGTTTATAAACCTGTAACCTCACTTTTAAGAAAATTGCCCTGGAGAGCTCTTCTTTGTCTACACCCGTTCAGCATCGTTCACACCCTCTTAAGCCTTAGCCCCACCCATCTCTTTAAGGATTCACATGTGAGACCATGTACTAAACCACCAAAGATTTCAAGACTAAAGGCTGGTTTACACTACGGGTGTGTTCGTAAATTCGATCTGGAGTGACTCTGGGAGTTCAGAGTGTGCTCTGGGAGTTCGTAAACTCAGAGCGTTGTCAGATTGTCAGAGTGTTTAGCTCTCGAAGTGTTCAGAGTGCACATTGGACGCTCTGGCCAAGGAGTAGGATTGATCCAATCGTTCTGACCTAACAACAGCAGTCAAGCACCCAAGCTAACTGGCTAACTTACTAGATACTTCAGATTTTACTCGCCCTAGCAAAGCTGGTTAGGCTGTTTTTATGTTATCCAGAGCATTGGTGACTAACTGTGCTGCTGGCAACAATTTAATTATGCTTTTTTGCCAACGTTTACTGACACCGGCCATGTTCAACGGGTATTGATCGTTCTTAAATTCGTCAGTTATTCTGCGCTTACCAGCTACGTCTACCACCAGTTGTCGCAGTGACATCATAAACATTCTATTGAAATGATTATTTGCATAGTGGATTATTTTCTTTAGACAAACAATTAACCATAATATAATAAACCATAACATTACTACCCTGCATGAATCTGTAGGTAGCTAACCAACTAGGTTCAATGTTAGCTAGCTAACACTAGGCTATAACTAGCAATGGAAATGGCTCTGGGATACAAATAATATTACTACACAGATCATACACGTAACATTAGCTAGCGAGCCAGCCAGATAACGTTAGCTAGCTACCTAACAGTATGCTTTAACTTGAAATGAAAACGACTTTGACATAATTCGAAATGTGTAGTATCTGAAAATGTAGCTTGCTAGACTATTTTACCCGTGTACATGGATGGACGCTTCTCCCTCTCTGTCACAGATACCATGGACATGGTTGCCCTTAGTTTGAAGATGTAATCCGGAGACAGGTATTTTATACAACAGCCTTCTGTGTGTTCTCTTTTCGACTCCCTCTGCATATTTGCAATCAAACGGCAGAATTCTCTCTAGCTATCATACTCTACACTCACCGGCCACTTCATTAGGTACTTGCTAGTACTGAGTTGGACCCCCTTTTGCCTGAAGAACTGCCTTAATTCTTCGTGGCATAGATGCTGGAAACATTCCTCAGAGATTTTGGTCCATATTGACATTATAGCATCACGCAGTTGCTGCACATCCACCACATCCAAAAGGTGCTCTATTGGATTGAGATCTGGTGACTGTGGAGGCCATTTGAGTACAGTGAACTCATTGTCATGTTTAAGAAACCAGTTTGAGATAATGTGAGCTTTGTGACATAATGGGATGGACATGGTCAGCAACAATACGGTTGTGGCATTTAAATGATGCTCAATTGGTACTAAGGTGCCCAAAGTGTGCCAAGAAAATATCCCCCTCACCATTACACCACCACCAGCCTGAACCGTTGATACAAGGCAGGATGGATCCATGCTTTCATGTTGTTTAAGCCAAATCCTGAGCCTACCATCTAAATGTCGCAACAGAAATCGGGACTCATCAGACCAGGCAAAGTTTTTCCAATCTTCTATTGTCCACTTTTGGTGGGCCCGTGCAAATTGTAGCCTCAGTTTCCTGACAGCAGTGGCACCCGGTGTGGTCTTCTGCTGCTGTAGGCCGTCTGCTTCAAGGTTCGACGTGTTGTGCGTTCAGATATTCTCTTCTGCATACCTTGGTTGTAATGAGTGGTTATTTGAGTTACTGTTGCCTTTCTATCAGCTCGAACCAGTCTGGCCATTCTCCTCTGACCTCTGCCATCAACAAGGCATTTTCACCCAGAGAACTGCTGCTCACTGGATATTTTCAAATTTTTGGACAATTCTCTGTAAACTCTAGAGATGGTTGTGCAGGAAAATCCCAGTAGATCAGCACTTCCTAAAATACTCAAACCAGCCCGTCTGGCACCAACAACCATGGCATGTTCAAAGTCATTAAATCACCTTTCTTCCCCATTCTGATGCTTGGTTTGAACTTCAGCAGATCGTCTTGACCATGTCTACATGCCTATATGCATTGAGTTGCCTCCACATGATTGGCTGATTAGATATTTGTGCTAACGAGCAGTTGAAAACCAGGCATTCAAAATTCGGTCCTCCAGAAAGTGGAGAGCTACACCTTTGCAGTTCTACTACGTGATATATATTTTTTAAAAGCCACATTAGAAAGGATTACCTACACATACTAACCAGCTCATGTTATAGACAGATGCGTGCTACATGGCAGACCAATCCGAACTCATCTCTCGGCATGTCCAGCCCACCCATTATCTAAGCCAATCATGGCTAGCGGAAAGTTCCTGTCTTTTTCCGTGGCTAAACCAACTAGGCTCGTAATTATTTTGTTATTAAGGCACAAGAAAGTTCACATGTTCCAGAAGGCAATCATTTAAAAAAATGCATTTTTTACATTCAAGTGGCTGTCCTGTGAAGTAGTGATGCGGGACATACACCAAGATTCCTGAAACAAGTCACATTTAGTCGATTGGTAGATTACACTTGTGAGAAAAAGTTTTGGTTTATTTAATTCCATTTACGAGTTGTCAATTTATTAAACGTCTTCTGTTTGGAGCGCTCCTGTCAATCTTGAGTATGGACACACACCTGATCGGACATAGAAGTAGGCCCAGGCTACCTGGCCTGCGTGTAAATGTAGACCTATAAATGTGCCCATTTGGGGATCTGATACAATTTTTGATTGTCTTAACTCACCATTCTCAAAGTGATTTTTTCTTTGCCTCAAACAGCAAGTAAACAAAGTCTGTTTTTACATCCATTGAGAATGGAAATATTCCTTTACGTAGCCTACGTCGTCAGTGGAAACGTCATAAAATATACTTCTTATCCCTTGCACTAATAGCCTACAGCTGTGTCTGTCTGGAGCTCACTGGAGCGAATATTTTATACAATGTCGCTGGCACCAGCTTTGGACCAAGTTAATAGTTGATACAATGTTTCAAGTTCCTTGAAGACAGGCCATGCATAGCCAATTTTCTTCTGGTTAGACTATATTGATCTCTGGCTCCATTTTTAATAATTTGTGTGTCTTCATTTTTAATCATAGTGCTTAAAGCATCAGACAATCTCAGTAGCTTACTGTTGATTTTATCCAAACATAGTTTGTGTCTATATATGGAAAAATACACGTTTTAATTTTTTTATTTTAAAGCGTGTATTAAAACGTGTATTAAAAGACGACTCTCTGTCGACCAATAGTTTTTTTTAGTGGGGGACAGCCCTACTTGAAATGGATGGGTGACACTCCAGCTCTCTTACAAATGTAGATTATGTCGCTCACATATAGAGGCACTCTCTCATTGAACTCCATAGTCCTCAAAGGACTCCACATACATTTTGGAGGAGAGCTTGGTCAATGTGTTTTGACTAGAGCCTTGTTTATATCTGAACATGTTTGGGTTTCAAATAGATTTTTCTATGCTTCCCTTTCTGTTATATTGTGGTTGTTTGGCATTTTCCATCTCCCTCAGTCTGCCGCATCTCCCTCTTACAGTTATATCAGATTTGGGGTTGAGTTTGGAACAGCATGTGTTCTGCAAACCTTTGTTAGTGTAGTTACACTATATGTGTGTTATTTGTGTGTTGTATGTTGAACACTTTTGGACGTTGTCCTCTGTAAGAACTGCTTGAGGCCAAAGTCCCCAGAAAGTACTGCTTTAAAGGATTACATTCTGGGCTTTTAGCTTTATTCATGAGATAAAGCTGATCAATACAGGCACATCTAATCTCAAATAGAATAACAGCGTTCGTGCCTGAAAGGTTTACACACCTCCTCTGGGGATTATTAAGCCCCTCCACACATGCAACACTATATTGGGGACTCTAAATTCACATAGGCTCACGCCATTGACTAAAGCTTTTTGAAAATGACTGATGCCTTTTGCTCTCCTACTTTATCTGTGTAAAGGTTGTTGTGGAGTATTCTTAAAAAGAGTTCTCTTAGACACCGGAGCTTGTGAGTTCTGGGAGACTTTATTACAATGTAACAAGCCGAGCTGGTCCGCAGAGAAACTGCCGGTCCCAGTCTCGGCGAGCTCTTCATACATAACATTCATAGTCCCTCCTGTAAATGCAAATGTTTAACGTCTCTTGGCAGTTCGCCACTATTATCTTTATGTCCCGTTTACTTTTGTTCACGCCCAGTTCTGCTTTGGTTTCCCCTCCTATTCTTGGCATAATTAGTGGCGTAATTTCAATGGTTTCACAAAAAATAATAAAGTTACATGTAGATGATTATAGTATTTTATAGCCAACTCCCTTCAACCCATATTTATACAGTGGGGAGAACAAGTATTTGATACACTGCCGATTTTGCAGGTTTTCCCACTTACAAAGCATGTAGAAGTCTGTCATTTGTATCATAGGTACTCTTCAACTGTGAGTGACGGAATCTAAAACAAAAATCCAGAAAATCACATCGTATGATTTTTAAGTAATTAATTTGCATTTTATTGCATGACATAAGTATTTGATACATCAGAAAAGCAGAACTTAATATTTGGTAGAGAAACCTTTGTTTGCAATTACAGAGATCATACGTTTCCTGTAGTTCTTGACCAGGTTTGCACACACTGCAGCAGGGATTTTGGCCCACTCCTCCATCCAGATCCTTCAGGTTTCGGGGCTGTCGCTGGGCAATACAGACTTTCAGCTCCCTCCAAAGATTTTCTATTGGGTTCAGGTCTGGAGACTGGCTAGGCCACTCCAGGACCTTGAGATGCTTCTTACGGAGCCACTCCTTAGTTGCCCTGGCTGTGTGTTTCGGGTCGTTGTCATGCTAGAAGACCCAGCCACGACCCATCTTCAATGCTCTTACTGAGGGAAGGAGGTTGTTGGCCAAGATCTTGCGATACATGGCCCCATCATCCTCCCCTCAATACGGTGCAGTCGTCCTGTCCCCTTTGCAGAAAAGCATCCCCAAAGAATGATGTTTCCACCTCCATGCTTCACGGTTGGGATGGTGTTCTTAGGGTTGTACTCATCCTTCTTCTACCTCCAAACACGGCGAGTGGAGTTTAGACCAAAAAGCTCTAATTTTGTCTCATCAGACCACATGACCTTCTTCCATTCCTCCTCTGGATCATCCAGATGGTCATTGGCAAACTTCAGACGGGCCTGGACATGCACTGGCTTGAGCAGGGGGACCTTGCGTGCGCTGCAGGATTTGAATCCATGACGGCGCAGTGTGTTACTAATGGTTTTCTTTGAGACTGTGGTCCCAGCTCTCTTCAGGTCATTGACCAGGTCCTGCCGTGTAGTTCTGGGCTGATCCCTCACCTTCCTCATGATCATTGATGCCCCACGAGGTGAGATCATGCATGGTGCCCCAGACCAAGGGAGATTGACCGTCATCTTGAACTTCTTCCATTTTCTAATAATTGCGCCAACAGTTGTTGCCTTCTCACCAAGCTGCTTGCCTATTGTCCTGTAGCCCATCCCAGCCTTGTGCAGGTCTACAATTTTATCCCTGATGCCCTTACACAGCTGTTTGATTGAGTGTGTGGAGTCCGTTTGATTGAGTGTGTGGACAGGTGTCTTTTATACAGGTAACGAGTTCAAACAGGTGCAGTTAATACAGGTAATGAGTGGAGAACAGGAGGGCTTCTTAAAGAAAAACTAACAGGTCTGTGAGAGTCGGAATTCTTACTGGTTGGTAGGTGATCAAATACTTATGTCATGCAATAAAATGCTAATTAATTATTTAAAAATCATACAATGTGATTTTCTGGATTTGTGTAGTATCTCACAGTTGAAGTGTACCTATGATAAAAATTACAGACCTCTACATGCTTTGTAAGTAGGAAAACCTACAAAATCGGCAGTGTATCAAATACTTGTTCTCCCCACTGTATATATAATGATTCTGTTTACAATACACGTAGTGGAAAAATACCTATAAGGTTACACCTTCAATGGTGCTACTGCTGTAATGTGTATAGGGCTGACTTTTATATTGGGCTGACTGATTTCACGTTGTAAGGTTGTGTGGTGGTAGTTTTCTGTATTACCAAATGAGGAGACACAAATTAATCACACAAGTCAAAGTTCAACTTAAGCTAAATGTTTATTAACTTATAAGTAAATGAAAACAGGTCACACCAAAGACTCAAGTCAATGATGTGAGTGCTTTGCAATAATGATCATCACGGATGGTCAACGCAAAACTTGACTGTTGGGTTGAGAGCGCCGAGACATTTATGACACAGACCTTTTATAGCCAAGACACACCCCTCTGAACGTTGATGACAAACAACAGATGTATGGAATGGGTCACAATTTTAGACTCTATATATGAGAAAGGAATATCCCATATAGCCAGCCAGCATTTTTCTAGAGACTTTCCACAGTTCAGTCCCAAAGAAAAGACTCCCTTTTCGTCCCTGGTAACACGAACTCACTCTATTTCAGACCTTGTCCCCCCCAAGTCCGAAGGAGGGAGTAACTTGCCCCAGACACTGTGGTGCCAAGTAATTGATCCATCCCTTCATATGGTTTGCAACAAGCCTATTCTGCACATCAACAGGGACATGTGAGAGAGAAGCTTGACTTCTCCCCTCTCTCGTCCCCAGTTGACTAAGGCCCATATGAGGGAAAAATGCAACTCCCAACACCAGTCCAAAATAATAAATTATATTAACAAAAGGTCACAGTCAATCATATAAGCATATTATGCAGATAAGAAATAATTAAGACTTAATTATCTATGTTAACAATATAATTTACAGTTGAGATTTTGAGGGGGTTTGGCAATTAAGTATTTCTTCTCTCTGTTGTCAACGTGCTTGCCAAACAGATATTGAGAACCACAGTGAACATGTATTCTTTGCCTTTCACTGAAGCAATGGTTAAAGTTGAATTCAATGCCTCAATGTCACACTGTTCTGTAAGTCATTGAACTTGAAATGTACAGGTTTTGTAAGTCGTTGAATTTGCATATTTAAGAAATCTGTATGCTAGTAAATGTATCTTTTTAAGTAAGATATAGACCTTTCTTTCTAATATCTACTAATTAACATACTGTTGTTCAATTGTCTTTTAAGTACTAATTGTATACCATGTTATTTTCCTGTGTGTTCTACTGTAATATCAACTGCATTCTGATGTAATTTGAACATTTACAACCTAAACACATAATTCAGGTTGATGTTCAGATGAAATCCTTGTTTTAAGGTGTTAGTCCTCATGTAGTAACAGTGACAACATTTACAGTTCCTAGTGTTTCACATTGTAAATGAATCCAGTGCACCTATAGAGTGACAAGCTGAGAGAGTTACTTGATGCACTGTTTCAGGGCAGCATCATTTATGTTTGTCTATCTTTTTCTTGTTCTAGGTAAGTGGGAGAGCTCTTTAAACCTGTGTGTGTGCCAGAGGCACATTATCCTCCTGGGTGTTCAGGGACTTCAGAAGAGACACAGTAAGACAACAGCTCCTCTCTGTACTCAGCATTACATGATGTTCCTGCTCTTTGATTTCTGCTTCTCTCTCCTGTGTTCCTCGCACAAAGAGGAACATTTACCAAGCTGTTTAATTGAGACTTTGAGTGATTTGGGAAAATCAAATGTGTTATTCATAGTCATGTTTGATATGGATCTAGGGGTGGATACCTAGTTTGAGATCCCATATGATTGAGACATGGAATGTGTATGTGTGCCGTTCAGAGATTGAATGCGCAAGATAAAATATTTAAGTGCCTTTGAACAGTGTATGGTAGTTTTGTGTCAAGAACTGAAACGCTTCTGGATTTTTCACACTCAACAGTGTCACGGTGCGTAGTATTTAAGGGACGATAGACGGAGCGCTGGTGAAGTGTCATCCTTTTTATTGAATGAGTTGTTCTCTCGAGGCATAAAATAAAAAGGAGAGTATAATAAACAAAAACACAGTGACTTACTTTGCTTGGCTACAGGCAGTGCAGACTAGCAGGAACAAACAATGATCCACACACAGGTGGAAATGTGAGGAGCTTAAATACACTCCCCAATCAGAGACAACGCTAGACAGCTGTCCCTGATTGGGGATGATAATCTCCCTAATAGGAATGTGAGGACTTGGTTGTGTGCCTCTCTCCTCCCCTAGGTGGGAGTAAGAGGCCTTACCACAACCAAGCCCTCACAGTACCCCCCCCCAAGGTGCGGACTCCCGATCGCACACACAAAAATCCCCCCTCTCCTGAAAGAAAAAATGTCCAAAACTCTAGGGGGGACATGGCGGGGTACTGAGGTGGTTGCTGGTGGGGGCTCCGGTTCCGGTTCCGGGCGTGGCACAGACTGTGAGAGTAGCTTCCCTCCTACCTCTCCGTTGCACGCCCGGTCCGGTCCGGACCCCGGCGCGATGGTTCCCCCCTCAGTACTCCCGCCTTCCACCAAGTCCTGTCTGGACCCTGGTGTGGGAGCCCTCGACCCTGGAGAGGGGCTGACAACCGGCCCCGGACTGGGCACCGGTGTAGCGGACTGCTCCGTCCCTGGAGCGACGTAGACGACCGGCCCCGGACTGGGCACCGGTGGAGCGGACTGCTCCGGCACTGGAGCGACGTAGACGACCGGCCCCGGACTGGGCACCGGTGGAGCGGACTGCTCCGGCACTGGAGCGATGCAGACGACCGGCCCCGGACTGGGCACCGGTGGAACGGACTGCTCCGTTACTGGAGCGACGTAGACGACCGGCCCCGGACTGGGCACCGGTGGAGCGGACTGCTCCTTCACTGGAGCGACGTCGACGACCGGCCCCGGACTGGGCACCGGTGGAGCGGACTGCTCCGTCACTGGAGCGACGGCGACGACCGGCCCCGGACTGGGCACCGGTGGAGCGGACTGCTCCGGCACTGGAGCGATGCAGATGACCGGCCCCGGACTGGGCACCGGTGGAGCGGACCGCTCTGGCGCTGTAGCAGAGCAGACTGCTGGACCCGGATGTGGCTCTGGTGGAGGTTCAGGTCTGCTCACCTTCACCTGAGGTCCCGGGCTGCTGACCTTCTCCGGAGGTCTCGGGCTGCTGACCTTCTCCGGAGGTCTCGGGCTGCTGACCTTCTCCGGAGGTCTCCGGCTGCTGACCTTCACCGGAGGCCTCGGGGTGCTGACCTTCACAGGAGGCCTCGGGCTGCTGACCTTCTCCGGAGGTCTCGGGCTGCTGACCTTCACCGGAGGCCTCGGGGTGCTGACCTTCACAGGAGGCCTCGGGCTGCTGACCTTCACAGGAGGCCTCGGGCTGCTGACCTTCTCCGGAGGTCTCGGGCTGTTGACCTTCACCGGAGGCCTCGGGCTGCTGACCGTCACAGGAATCCTCGGGCTGCTGACCGTCACAGGAGGCCTCGGACAGCTAACCCTCACCGGAGGTCTCGGGCTGCTGACCTTCACCGGAGACCTCGGGCTGGACGCCGTGCCCACCCTGGACACCGACGGAGAGGTGGTTTTCAGCCCTGCTGTAGGTCTGGCTGTCTGTCCCAGACTGGGCGCCGACACGCTATGGAGCTCCTGCTCCACAGCGGGACTGAACGTCGTGCCCACCCTGGGCACCGACGCAGAGATGGTTTCCAGCCCTCTGGTGGGGCTGGCTGTCGGCCCCAGACTGGGCACCGACACGCTATGGAGCTCCTGCTCCACAGCGGGGCTGAACGTCGTGCCCACCCTGTGCACCGACGCAGAGATGGTTTCCAGCCCTCTGGTGGGGCTGGCTGTCGGCCCCAGACTGGGCACCGACACGCTATGGAGCTCCTGCTCCACAGCGGGGCTGAACGTCGTGCCCACCCTGGGCACCGACGCAGAGATGGTTTCCAGCCCTGTGGTTGGGCTGGCTGTCGGCCCCAGACTGGGCACCGACACGATATGGAGCTCCTGCTCCACAGCGGGGCTGAACGTCGTGCCCACCCTGGGCACCGACGCAGAGAGGGTTTCCAGCCCTGTGGTTGGGCTGGCTGTCGGCCCCAGACTGGGCACCGACACGCTATGGAGCTCCTGCTCCACAGCGGGGCTGAACGTCGTGCCCACCCTGGGCACCGACGCAGAGATGGTCTCCAACCACAGAGCTGCGCTGACAACCGTCGCTGTAGCCTCCGTGCGAGGAGTAGGCACGGGGCGTACTGGACTGGGGGAACGCACCACTGGTCTGATGCGAGGCGCAGGTACGGGCCGTACCGGGCTGGGGAAACGCACCGTTGTGTTGGTGCGTTTAGCTGGCACGGGTCGCACCGGGCTGGAGACACGCACCATAGGGCTGGTGCGCGGAGCAGGCGCGGGCCGTACCGGGCTGGGGAAACGCACCGTTGGATTGGTGCGTTTAGCTGGTACGGGTCGCACCGGGCTAATGTTGCGCACCGATGGTTTGGTGCGCTGAGTCGGTCTCCTCTTCCTCCGACTCTGGACCGGCGCTGGAGGCACCGGACTGGGAACTGGCGCTGGAGCACGACTGTCCCTGTCGTCCCTACTCCACCGCCAATCCCCATCCTGTGAGGGTTCCTCCGGGAACCCCCACGAGTGAGGGAACAGAAGCACATCGTCGTCGTCTTCCTCCGACTCCTCTCTGTACTCCTGCTCCCACGGCTGTAGGGGCTCCTCCTGGAACCCCCACGAGTGCAGTGGTCGGGGCTCTTCTCCTTCGATCCCCGACCACCCCCATAGCCCCCCCCCCAAAATCAGTTTGGGGGTTTTTCTGGGCTCCAGGCTGGTCCTCAGTTTTAGCCCGGTGACGTGTCCTCCGTCTTCGGCGCCTTGACTGCTCCGGACCCCAGCCTTCCTCCACCGAACGATAATACGAGTGTTCCTCCTCGGTAATTTTTCCCATACCGAGGAGGATATCTCCTAAAGTTATCCCCCGTTGCGTCCCAGGGTGGTGGATCATTCTGTCACGGTGCGTAGTATTGAAGGGACGAAAACACGGTGACTTACTTTTGTGGCTGCAGGCAGTGCAGACAAACACAAACGAACAATGATCCACACACAGGTGGAAATGTGAGGAGCTTAAATACACTCCCCAATCAGAGACAACGCTAGACAGCTGTCCCTGATTGGGGATGATAATCTCCCTAATAGGAATGTGAGGACTTGGTTGTGTGCCTCTCTCCTCCCCTAGGTGGGAGTAAGAGGCCTTACCACAACCAAGCCCTCACAAACAGTTTCCCACGAGTATCAAGAATGGCCCACCACACAAAGGACATCCAGCCAACTTGACAACTGTGTGACTCAACGGGTCGGACCCCCCTTTGCTACAGAACAGCCTGAATTCTTTGGGGCATTCTACATGGTGTCGGAAACTTGATTCATTACTACGTACATTCTCGATACACCTGGCAAACTATAGCGTGAAAGTTCTTGACACACTTAAAATGATGCGACTGGCACCTACTACCATACCCTGGTGAAAGGCAGTTACAGTAAATGCAATTTTTAAATGTCACTTTTGACATATTCTAATGACACCATGTGGCATCACTTAAAGATTACACTGAAACTACAATTCAATGATGCCTCTGTTATGACCTGTTGTGATGTGGTGTTTCATATTCATAAGGATGATGACTATTTTTATCACTTTGATCAAAGTTAACTTAAAGTGGTTTTGTCAGGTAAATTGTGATGCAGCTTGCAGTTGCATTCCGTGCGTTGCATTCGTCCAATGATGCACTGCACCAATTTCACATAGTTTTATGCTGATCTAAAGTAAACAATTGCTGCCATCTCATGGATTTTATTGCTAAAAAGACAGGTTTCCTGCTGCGAGTATTATAATATCCCTATTTTGTGCACGTCAGCGCTGTGTAGTGGACGGAAGATGTCACCCCAGCTGTTTAATTCACTGTAAGCATGTAGTTTGGATGAAGGATTGGACGATATTTCCTCTAAGGTTTTCCTGGCTGGTGTATTATGGCTCCATGGTTCCGTGTGACCAGAGTCTCTGAGCCTCCTCACCGTGGCAGACATGGTATCAGCCAGCTGTCTCTCTGGCCCTGTCCAAGTACTCATCATACTCTAACTGCCCTCCTTCCTTCTTTCTTTGGTTTTGCCCTTCCTTCCTGCTTTCCTTCCTTCCTTCCTTCCTTCCTTCCTTCCTTCCTTCCTTCCTTCCTTCCTTCCTCCCTTCATAGCTTCCTCCCTCTCAACATCCCTCCCTTCCTTAATTGTCTTTGCTCCATAAATCCTACCTTCCTTCAATTAAGTACTGCCACTGAAAAGAATGAATAGGTAGGTCAAATAAATTACTTGAAACTCCTGTGGGATCACCACCATATCAGTATCCCACCTCTAGTACTCTCAGACCAGTATTCAAGGTAGGATTGAGGGACTTAGGGAAAGGATAAGGGAGAGAAGCAGTATATGTTGATTAGGTAACTAAACTTCCACCTGGTTTCCTCTCTGACTAAGCCTGTGTGTTGCCGTCTGCTGTTTGGGTCTCATCATGCAGAGTGACTTTAAGCTTTGCAGGGGCCCGACACCTGACCAGAGAACAATCCATCCACCAAAACCAGAGAAGCGTTGTTTCAAGGTGAACTTCTATGTCTATAGCGATTGATATTCCAAGGTGGATTGTTTTACTTTCTCTAAAGACATGTTGCTTTGTGTGTGTCCTTATCGCTAATTAAATAGATCCCAAGCCACACTGGGTAATTCAATATCTCAAATGATGTTAGTCCCTGTCAGGTCTACAGAGACACAGAGAGAGAGCTTTGGGCAGTAGTCCTCATTAAAATATCAATAGGAAAGGACATGTTTCATGATGTTCAAATCAAACCAGGGGTTCAAGGACAAAGCCATGGAAATACATCTATTTCACCCCCCCAGGAAAAAATGAATCAATTCCATGAATGAACTCTCTAGAAATGTATTTTATATTCATTAGGGTTTAGCTTTAATGGCTGGAAATGGTTACGCTTTCAAGTTGTCACTGTCAGAATTTAAGTGGGTAAAAGCAAATCATTGTGTTAGATATACATACATTTTGTTTTGAATTACTGTACTTTACTGTTGGTCAGGCAACACCCAGTTAAACCACAGAGTTTGTATCATCAGAAAACATAATGATGGTGTTGGAGTCATGCTTGGCCATGCAGTCATGGGTGAACAGGGACAGGGGGGGACTAAGCACGCACCCCTGAGTGGCCCCTGTGTTGATGATCAGTGTGGCAGATGTGTTGTTGCCTACCCTTACCACCAGGGGGTGGCCCATCAGGAAGTCCAGGATCCAGTTGCAGAGGCAGGTGTTTAGTCCCAGGGTTCTTAGCTTAGTGAGGAGCTTTGTGGGCGCGATGGTGTTGAAGACTGAACGGTAGACAATGAACAGCATTCTCACATATATGTTCCTTTTGTCGAGGTGGGAAAGGGCAGTGTGGTGTCACGACCCTAGTCCTGTAATCCATGGCTTCTGGTTGTGAACCCCCCCCCCGAATACTACTAGATCTATACAATATTCCTGAATGGGTAAATGGTCGGTGAAGAAACCAGCTATGATCCTGTCCACTCTTTGTCACCGTGGTGACATCAGAAGGAACAGCACAGCCACATTACCCTAACTCTGTCATTAGAGGTCCCTCAATTATGAGGCTTGCATCTGAAATATTGTATAAATGTTTAACTGAGTATAATGATACTTTTGAAAATATTACAATTTGATTTAAGCCTTTTTAAGATGAAAAGTGTTTGTTAATGTTAACTCGTGTCCAGGCAGTAGCCACGCCCATGTTAACAGACATTGGCTGAGAGGTATGAAACACGACCTTCGCCCCCTAGTACAAAAAGCCCATTGACGAAAGTTATTGTCAGTTCCCGATGACGCTAGGACTGTGGTACATGCGTTTAACAATGGCTAAATTAGACTAAGCAGACCACAGCATAAGCTATGGTCAGCGAATGGTTGAACGACAAACATTCCTCTGTCCTTCAATCTTCCCACTCTTCCAAAACTCCACCACTCCCTTCCTTTGTGTAACCAGCCGTCATATCGTGGTAGCCCACTAGGGACTCTCCATGATATGATGAGTAATCGATGTTCTCAAAACGTGCCAAACGTTTTGAGAATGACACAAGTATTGTTATCCACAAAGTTTGCTGCTTCAGTGTTCTTAGATCTTTATGTCAGTAGTTACTATGGTACACTGAAGTATAATTACAAGTATTCCATAAGTGTCAAAGGCTTTCATTGACAATGACATTCAGTTTATGCAAAGAGTCAATATTTGCAGTGTTGACCCTTCTTTTTCAAGACCTCTGCAATTCGCCCTGGCATGCTGTCAATTAACTTCTGGGCCACATCCTGACTGATGGCAGGCCATTCTTGCATAATCAATGCTTGGAGTTTGTCAGAAATTGTGGGGTTTTGTTTGTCCACCCGCCTCTTGAGCATCGACCACAAGTTCTCAATGGGAGTTTCTGGGGAGTTTCCTGGCCATGGACCCAAAATGTTGATGTTTTGTTCCCCGAGCCACTTAGTTATCACTTTTGCCTTATGGCAAGGTGCTCCATCATGCTGGAAAAGGCATTGGTCGTCACCAAACTGTTCTTGGATGGTTGGGAGAAGTTGCTCTCAGAGGATGTGTTGGTACCATTCTTTATTCATGGCTGTGTTCTTAGGCAAAATTGTGAGTGAGCCCACTCCCTTGGCTGAGAAGCAACCCCACACATGAATGGTCTGAGGATGCTTTACTGTTGGCATGAGACAGGACTGATGGTAGCGCTCACCTTGTCTTCTCCGGACAAGGTGTTTTCCGGATGGCCCAAACAATCGGAAAGGGGATTCATCAGAGAAAATGACTCTACCCCAGTCCTCAGCAGTCCAGTCCCTGTACCTTTTGCAGAATATCAGTCTGTCACTGATGTTTTTCCTAGAGAGAAGTGGCTTCTTTGCTGCCCTTCTTGACCTCAGGCCATCCTCTAAAAGTCTTAGCCTCGCTGTGCGTGCAGATGCACTCACACCTGCCTGCTGCCATTCCTAAACAAGCTCTGCACTGGTGGTGCCCCGTTCCCGCAGCTGAAACTTTAGGAGACGGTCCTGGTGCTTGCTGGACTTTCTTGGTTACCCTGACGCCTTCTTCACAACAATTGAACCTCTCTCCTTGAAGTTCTTGATGATCCGATAAATGGTTGATTGCCTGTGAAGCCATTTTTGTGCAAAGCAATGATGACGGCACGTGTTTCCTTTCAGGTAACCATGGGTGACAGAGGAAGAACAATGATTCCAAGCACCACCCTCCTTTTAAAGCTTCCAGTCTGTTATTCTGACTCAATCAGCATGACAGAGTGATCTTCAGCCTTGTCCTCGTCAACACACTCACCTGTGTTAACGAGACAATCACTGACATGATAGCAGCTGGTCCTTTTGTGGCAGGGCTGAAATGCAGTGGGAAAGTTTTTGGGGGATTAAGTTCATTTTCATGGAAAAGAGGGACTTTGCAATTAAATGCAATTCATCTGATCACTCTTCATGACATTCTGGAGTATATGCAAATTGCCATCATCAACACTTAGGCAGCAAACTTTGTGGAGACCAATACTTGTGTCATTCTCAAAACTGTTGGCCACGACTGTATGATCTATTGTATGTATATACTGTATATGTAATTCTGTGTGATTCTTTAGCTAGGAAATCATTAAGACAATTTGTATTGCTGATTCAACGTGATTCGCCAAGGTTTATGCAGATTTAGATCTTACAATGTTCAGAATAAGACTGACTGATTAATGAGGTAACAAGATCTTCAGATCTTTAAGAGTAGATTCGGGAGATATTACTCTATAAACATACGTTCTTCCGTGGTGCCCCAGGTTATTAATGAGTTCATTGCTGCAGGATTTAATTCAATCACGTCATCAATTAAACATTGAATAATCTATTTGATAAAATGGCATGTCTCACATTTAATCAAAGCCAACGTTACGACAGTGGAGTGCAATTGAGATTGCGTCATCTGTGGATCTGTTGGGCTCAGGGACTATGGTGGTCTGCTTGAAACATGCACGTAGGTAATACGGACTCTGTCAGGGAGAGGTTGAAAATGTCAGTGAACACACTTGCCAGTTGGTCCGTGCATGTTCTGAGTACACATTCTGGTAATCCGTCTCGCCCCTCGGCCTTGTGAATGTTGACCTGATCACACAGTCGTCCGGAACAGCTGGTGTGGCTTGCCTCGAAGCGAGCATAAAAGGCATTTAGCCCGTCTGGTAGGCTTGCGTCACTGGGCAGCTTGCGGCTTGGTTTCCCTTTGTAGCTGGTAATAGTTTGCAAGCCCTACCATATCCGACGAGTGTCAGAGCCTGTGTAGTAGGATTCAATCTGACGCTTTACCTGTTTGATGGGTCGTCTGAGTGCGTATCTGGATTTCTTATAAGTGTCCGGATTAGTGTCCCGTTCCTTAAAAGCGGCAGCTCTAGCCTTTAGCTTGATGCGGATGTTGCCTGTAATCCATGGCTTCTGGTTGGGATATGTACGTACGGTCACTGTGGGGATGACGTTGTCAATGGACTTATTGATGAAGCCGGTGACTGAGGTAGTATACTCCTCAATGCCATTGGATGAATCCCGGAACATATTCCAGACTTTGCTCAAGTCAAGTATAGCGAAAAAAGCCTTGCACGTTGTGATGCACCCCTCCTACTTCGTTATATGCCTCAGTACATTACCAATGTGTATGATATTAAGCATTGATAGTTGAAAGGTTGAAAGGTCATTGTTACTACTGAAATTGTATGGTGCCATGAATCTGAATTTAAAAAATTATGCAGATCCCTCTCCTTACACAGTAAAGAGGTTAACGTTTCTAGCAGAGTGCTTTTCCCATTCTTCTCACCTACCTACTGAGGTCGTATATGTGGTGATGTATGAATAATCTTGTTTTAAGTATTTTTGCGCCGGTAAGGGCCTCAACAGACTACGATGGGTTTTCACAACCTCAATGTGGGCAAACACTTCACAGTGTAAACTAATGTACAATTCTGTGATGGCTGCAGGTCAAAGCAACTGCAACACTTTCACCATCGCAGGGGTGGGAGGGGTCGGGGGACACTGTGTTCCTGTCTGAGAATACAACCCCCACATGCCCAGAGGAATACCAACTGATCAACAACTTACTACCCTGAGACAAGGTAGAGTGTAGCCCACAAAAGATCTCCCCCACCACACAAGCCAGAGGGAGCACAAAACCAGACAGGGAGACCACATCAATGACTCAACCCACTCAAGTCGAGTAAAGTGGCACAACGTGATGCACTCCTCCTAGGGACAGCGTGGGAGAGCACTAGCAAGCCAGTGACTCAGCCTCTGTAACAGGGTCAGAGGCAGAGAATCCCAGTGGAGAGAGGGCAGCCGCCTGGCAGAGACGGCAAGGGTGGTTCGTCACTCCAGTACCTTGCCGTTCACCTTCACACTCCTAGGCCAGACTACACTCAATCATAGGACCAACTGAAGAGATGAGTCTTCAGTAAAGACTTAAAGGTCAATGAGTGACATCTTTTCTTATCCTATTTTCTGATTGCTGATTGTATTATATTTTCGGCCCATAATTGAGTCTTTTGTCTGTAGTTTCTGTCATTAAATACCACAACATCCCAATGTTAGGTGGCACTGGTCCACAAAAAGAGAATAATGCAACAGTAATGCAATAATGAAAACCGCTTGGAGGGGCCTTTTCATGTTGCTACCATAGAAAACAAATGTTATCTTCTTTTCCATATAAATTAAGTAGGTTTTCCCGTTTACAACTTTCGATTTGTAACAAACTGAGGACACAGGCCCCTGCATACAGAACCGTGGGCCACATAAACACTTAATTAGGGTCTCCAACTGGAGCTGTGTGTGGTGGGGGACCAAGGAGTGAGGCAGGAAGGAAGCACACAATGTCACAGGGCACAGTGTTGCTATGAAAAATAAATTAAGGTGGGTCATTACCACAGCTCCCAAGAGGACTCAGTGGAGGAGTGCGGAAAAATAATAAATACACTTTTCATATAATGTCTAAACGATATAGTTTCAGTCTAATTACTGAGTGACATTTACTGTTCCTTTTAGATTGAGGAGATAAATATGACATGATTATGTGACATGTTACCATCCATCCTTGTCATGTGACATCAATAAACCAGACTGTTTATACATTTTAATTGCCGTGCTTATTGTCCTTGTCAGTTTATGTAGCGTTTAACAGAGATTTGAGTTGTTCTGAATTATGTTTTCATGTACCCCACATTTGTAGTCTGAGTAGTGTAACGTTAGCCTATGTTAAGGTCGCGTCAATTCAAATCTGGTATTGGAACAAAAGGATTACTACGCCGTTTAAATCACCTATGTATTTTATTCTAGCAAACCCTTAAATGGTAAGTATGAAGTTCGTATATACAGGCTCACTGTGACACCACGCAGGGCAAACAGCAAGCAGGGCTAGAGAAGAGAGAGAGAGAGAGACAGAGAGAGAGAGAGAACGCAAGAGAGCGCACGAGAGAGTCAGCGAGCAGCGCTAGAGAAGAGCGCCTAGAGAAGAGAAGAGAACTAGTCCTATCCTTTGTTCTTCCTTAAATACTCCAACAGAATCGTTCCCGCTCCTTGCTGACCTGTCGGAGTAGAGGCTGAGTGTGGTTTAAACTTACTCAGCCTATCGTTGGCGTGCAGGCTGGTCCCAGCCTCGTGACGCAATCCAGTTGACGGAAGCAGTTGTCCTCTCAGTAGATGTCCTAGTTTCATGTTACAACAAAATACAGTTCTATCGTGAAACCCCCCAGCTAGCACATTCCTTCCACATAGCTCCCCCCTACCCAAACCTACAGCAGTTCTAAAGTTCTATGATCACACAATACATTGAGTTAATAACTCTTGTTGTAGATTAACATATTAATTAGCTAAACATGTATCAGCCCTTACACCTACTAGACTATACCCCCTTAGAAGCCTCATATAAGTACATACTGTAGGTTAGCTGTGTCCCTGAAAAAAGTCCTGAATATGTAAGTCTGTGATTGGGTCCAAATCCACCTTGATACTTTTCCATCTTACAATCTTACAAGCTCACTCTTCGACGTAGCCCTTTCCTGCAGTCAAATGACCTAGTGGCCTCATGGGTGAAATGTTATTAATAATTTTCATAATTTTCATAATTTCACAATTAATAAACATATATTGTTTTTTAACGCCAAAATTCTGGTGTTTCTATGTCAAACAGCTTTGATATATTTCAGTCTTCTGTGACTTATATAAAGTGTCATATTGGGATGCAAATTACATTTCATTAGTCTATATCTACAGGGTTCTTTTGTAAGCCCATAACCATGTGCATTAAGGTGTATACTTTTGTTTCAATGTAGATTGGTTTAAGACTACCAAGAAACACTCTGTGTGACCCTGATTTAGCCCACTGCATGATTGCTTGTTGAACCCACCTCTACAAGGGGTTTCACTTACTGTGGCCCCACTGGCCCTTACGTCCTCAAATGGTATGACTTGAATTCAACTTGAAAAGTCAACTTGAAATAACTTTTTGGAAGAAAAGTTAGTTAACTCAACTACATTAAAAACAATATGCAATTTGTACATTGCATTAATTAATGAAAGAAGACAAAACAGTACATTTTAAATACACCAAGCACTGTATATTTGGTACACAAACATAATATAGCCTAAAAGCTTACCAGACGACAACGGCACACAAATATTATGCTATCTCATTGTGTGCTTAGAATTTCAAAAGTGCACCAATTTGTTTATATTTGTATCATTTGATTCCCCGAAGGAGCACAAGCAGATGTGTTGAACTTGTAGCCAGTAGTACATTATATCTGTCAGCCTCCTAAGCTTTTTGTAGGTATATTAATATCTATGGTGACCGTGAACAGTGGTTGGAGCTGGAGCCTTGGCTTGTGTCACCAGTGAGGATTACATCCTAGTCATATTTCACAAAAAGAGAAGTGTGAAATGCTCATCTCACCAAATGCATTTTTTCCATAAATCAACCTTGCTAGTGGAAGAGTAAGATATGGCACGATAGCGACCTGGCCGTCAGAATGATCAATTTATGGTGTCAAAGGATGGTACACTGACCTCTAGATTAATGGCAGTGACATCAGCTGTAACTCCCCCTCATTGTGGACCATTGGCCGTCCACTAGAAAGCGTTTGAAATAGAACCTCTGCTTCTGTACGTAGCCCAGCTCATGAATTTCTCTAATCTAAAGTGAGCTGGTTTATCTGGTGTAGTGATTTAGCGTCATGTGATTTAGATTTACAGTTGGAATCTTTATGGCTGAGATTGGAAAAATATTCCCCTGAGCTACATGGCTGAGAGTGGTACTGTGGCTAATTGTTGACCATGAATAGTTTTTCTCCAGTTGTCTGCTCTAGTATATATAAGGATTTTCTCAACAAAGTCTTGATAATGATATGATTGCTGTTCCCTTAAACTGTATTTCTCATTGTATTGTGTCCTATATTTATGGGAGTAAATGAAAAGAAATCACCAGGACTTTATGTTAGCCTCTTGGTAAATCAATATTTAATAGATCCTCAAAGCATCTGAGTGAGAGAAAGGCTCTCAGAAATAGGCTACACCATTAGCCTGCGAGAAGTAAGACTCATCATTTTCACTTAAAGAAGTTTTTCCACTGAAAAGTATGTGTATGTGTTCTAATAGGGAAGTCAAAGGGGCACAACTGGCCAGTTGTATTAAAATCAAATTACGCTTTTAGAGAGATTAATGACTTTCATTGGTTTTCAAGCATCAATCCATCCGGTCGCGCTGTTGATCCAGTTTTCTGTTGTTCTCGCCTATGGAACCCTGACCTGTTCACCGACCTGACATTTACTCCTGATGTGCTGATCTGTTGCACCCTCTATAATCATTGTGATTATTATTTGACCTTACTGGTCATCTATGAAGGTTGGAACATCTTGACGAACGATCTGGCCTTAATGACCACGTACTCTTCTAACTGGTCACCCCTCAGAGCCTGGTTCCTCTCTAGGTTTCTTCCTTGGTTCCAGCCTTTCTAGGGAGTTTTTCCCTAGAAACAGTGCTTCTGCATCTGTATTGCTTGCCCTCTGGGGTTTTAGGCTGCGTTTCTGTATAAGCACTTTGTGACAACTGCTGATGTAAAAAGGGCTTTATTAAATATATCTAAAATATGATTACACTATTATGTTCCTAAATTAATATATAGAATGCTACATCTGTTTATTTAGTGATGCAAGGATGTATGGACTGACCATCCATGAGATTAGAATTATAGGTTTAATCGTGTTTTGAAGTTAACCAGTGTATGTTTACAGTTGCATTGTTTACGAACAATGTAGTTAAACAAGCTTATGGGTTTTGATGGGATACAACAGTTATATTCTACAATGTTCAGTCAGTATACAGGTATATAATTTATTTAAAAGTCCAAAAATTGATGTGCCAACTCCGGATTGCCCCTCAAGTCTGGAGAGAAACAATGTCAACAGTATTTTGTTGTTGTTTATGTAGCTGTGTTGCTGTAGAACATTGCTTTTTGTGACAAATTCTCTTTGGGCTTTGATGGATGATTATTTCCAAAGTAACTGGCCGCTTTCCCCCCCGGGCAAATATCATTAAGGAGTGTCCAATAAATCACTTTAAACACCTCCCTCCCCTGTAGCCAATAATCCTTCACTGCATGGAGCCCTCTCTCGTTAATAAGTACCTTCAAGGTGGAAGGGGCTTTGTGTACAGGACTGCATCAGTGCAAGAATCTAGCAGTAGGACAGGGGTACATTCATATGGGCAAAAAAGGTTACAGTATGATAGGTGCATGCCAATGTAAAGGTCATTCAATATGCTGCAAATGGCATTGTATTGAACAAATTCATAATATTGTCTTCAGCTTGTAATCTCTCGACAACATTGCATCAAAATGTTCCTTTAAAGATGTTCACATGAAACTCGCTGGATATACAAATCAACGTTTAAACATTTTGCGAATGATTAAAGCAATTCAACAACGGTATCCACTGGTGTTTTGATAGTTTCAGACTTTAGTAGTCCAATGAAATATGAATGCATTGCATGCACTTTGGGTCTCATTTTGGCCTCAGCAGCCCACAGCCACTAAAACACTATTATTGATATAAATATTGTAGAATCCCAGGCTATGTGATACCATGTCACATCCAGATACAGTCAGTATTGGAACTGTGCTGTCATGGCCAGAGGGTAAGGAGATCTAAAAGAATGTCATGCATATTAAACATTAACGCCCACCGTTACATTTATCACACTATTATCATTTAATGTAAGAGTCAGATTTGAAGATTTAAAAAAAGCTATGGAGCCGGCTAATCTTACATTAACATCCGATCCAGTTATTAAATCAACCATTAACATCCCATCCAGTTATTAATCAACCATTAACACCCCATCCAGTTATTAATCAACCATTAACATCCCATCCAGTTATTAATCAACCATTAACATCCGATCCAGTTATTAATCAACCATTAACATCTCATCCAGTTATTAATCAACCATTAACATCCCATCCAGTTATTAATCAACCATTAACACCCCATCCAGTTGTTAATCAACCATTAACATCCCATCCAGTTATTAATCAACCATTAACACCCCATCCAGTTATTAATCAACTATTAACATCCCATCCAGTTATTAATCAACCATGAACACCCCATCCAGCTATTCATCTTACTTTGCATGTTACATTTCTCAAATGTATGCAGACAAGCTGCACCAGATCCAGAAGATTGTATTTGACACAAGCTGCAGGGGGTAAGGTAGATAAGGTCCATTCTAAGGCATCAACTGCAGCTGTCTCTGCTGCTCTGTAAAGACAGTAATCATTTACCAGGGTTATAAAGTATAGTCACATCTCAGTGTCCAGCCAAGAGGGAGAGCCTTGAGCTACAAGGGACCTCTGCTGTAAGCCTGTATCTGAAAGATGTTCAACCAGAATAAATCAAATCAGAGGCAAAGTTAGATCATTTCATCGGCCTTTGATTACTCTCTTAGCACGCTAGTTATTAACTCTCCATTCATGACTGATTTATTATTATTTATTTGGCTTTAAAAAATGTATTGTTCATACTAATCCTGGCCATAAACCGTTTTAGGAATAAATCCGTACATTGGATAACTTGAAGACATTAGCTCGGCACTTGAAGAGCATGCTTGAAATAAGTCACAAAGCATGCCTCTGTGCCCTTCCAGAAGAACTGGGCTCGATATGGTGGTCTACTTGAAACATGTCGGTTTTACAGACTCAATCAGGGACCGGTTGAAATTGTTGAAAGGTCTTACTCACATCGTCGTGAACAGTGTGGTCTACAGCTTATCATTAGATACTATACTTCCACAAAATCTAGAGACTTCCTTAGATATATTGCATAGATAATATTGCATATTCATTTCCGTGACCTGCTGGATTATCTCATGGTTGCCCATGGATTGCTAAACATTTTGTGGTATCCATTTGAGCTAACCCCTAAGCAATGTAAACACCAGAGATGTATTCACATGTACTAACATTATTCTCAGCCTCAAAATAATTTCAGATGGTGTAGAATGCTCCTACTCTTAGAGAAATCAAGTTTACTCATTATTTCAGCACTCCAAAATCTTTTATGTTTTAGGTATTCTGAACTATACACGATGCACATTTTCGCTGTTCGGTGAAGCATGAAGCCCGGATATAATGTATTTAAGAAGAGATGGCACAGGTTTGCATGTGGATGACAAAGTCCTACAGACTATGAATTTCCACACCATTTCCTAAATGCACAATAATATAAACATTGTAATTAATGTTGAATTCAGTAAATTAAACGTAATATGTCGTCAGAAACAAAAATTAAATGTGAATTGAGTGAAATTAGACTCATAATGATTAACAAAATGATAAACAGAAATGTTTTAGTTAGCCACGTTTTGTTGAAGCCACCTCTGTTAGCCTGGTCCCAGATCTGTAGGTAACGGCTTTAGCCAAATCCTATGACTATCATTGACATGCCAAACGGATATTTTATTGTTTTATATTTATTTTTAGGTCAAACTGAATGGCATGACAACAACAGTTAGAGGTCTTCTTGACTCCTTTTGTTACTTGGTATCAGTCCTCAAGTCTCTCCAGTACACTCTTAGAAGGAAAGGGTTCTACATGGAACCAAAAATAGTTCTGCCTGGAACCAAAAAGGGTTCTTCAAAGGGTTCTCCTATTGGGACAGCCGAAGAACCCTATTTTTCTAAGAGTGTATATGGTCTTCACCAACCCTTTCCTCAATTGTCCATTGCTCCCTCCGTCAATCTACACTCTTAGAAGTAAAGGTGCCATCTATAACCTAAAAGGGTTCTTTGGCTGTCCCCATAAGAGAAAATTTGAAGAGCAATTTTTTTCTAAGAGTGTATAGTGGTCTGTGGTTGATAATCCCAGCTCTGCTAGTCTCCTCTTACCCCATAATAATGAGCTCTCTTTTTTGCTGTGACTGGTTCTCTTCAGCATCACTGCAAAGCAACACTTTTACCTTGTTAGATCTCACACCAGGGAAACTATCTTACTCAAACAGTCATCCAACCTGTTGTTGGTTTTCCTGATCTACTGCTTATTTTCTCTGGGCAGCTCAAGGAGGGCTTTTCAGAATAGTGATTATGTGACAACAATAGCATTGTTAACTTCACAACAAAGAGAGATTTTAATGTGGATCTATGTTCCTTTCCCTGAAAAACAAAAGTGGTCTGAGTTTATAGTGTTGGCTGATACCATAGGTCCTGGTCAGTGATGATAGCTTGACTCTTCAGTGAGTTCATCAATATTCTGATCAAAGAGTTCTGATCATGGAATTCCGAACGTGTCATGCATCTACACCTACATTTCAAATGTGTCCACAGTGTGTCCAGAATCCATTTTCCTGCGCTATATATGCATTCTACAAACGGTGGAATAGGCTAAATATGATAACACAACAACTGATGGCCGTAGCTAACAACCCAGCTAACCTCTGTAGCTAACAAGTAAGCTAGCAAGCAGTGCTAAAGGGATTGCAAACGGGTTAGCATAACTCTAACCCCCAAAAAATTTGATTTTCTAAATACTAGCTAGCTGACTAGCATTTATGAGGTCAGCAAACACGTTCCTCACATGCTAGGTACACATTTCCTCAAACTTTAGAATTAAAAGGTGCCTCTCGGTCCCAAAACACATTTTCTGGAGACTTGTGGGAGGAGTGCTGATGACGTCGCCCACTGTATGCGTTTTCAGTAGCCTGATTGCGTCCAGACTGAGGAGAAATCTGCACACAATGCATCCCTGACCACCCCCCGAAGTGGTCAGCCAGATCTGCATGTGATTGTCAAGTGTAGACACCACCTCAGTTGGCAATATTACAACATCAAAAACGTTACCGCAAACAATGAACAGTGTTTTTTCCCCTTGGACATCATTGCAAGCTTGACAAAAGAGGACAATATGTACTGCAATTATTTTTACCATGCTCCGTGACGTCTCCTCAGCTCAGCAGCAAAAACAACAACAGTGTTGGGGCGGCGGTGGCGCAGTTTCCGCCTATTGCAGATTCCATCTTTACCTACTTGTCTTGCAGAACTTACTCACGGATCTGAAGTAGTTTCACACATGAGAACAGCATTGACTTTCATGGCTTGCAATGGAACAACGGTATGAAATGTGTCCCGTTTCAAGAAGCTAGGCGCATGTCGCACGTCACTACTTCACAGGAGAGGCATTTGAGGAAAAAAATGCATTTTCTGGCAGGAACGTGAACTTTCATGTGCTTTAATAACAAACTTGTATGCCGTCTATAAATACAAATAAAATGTAAATACGAGCCTAGTTTGTTCAGCAAAGGAAAAAGACAGGAACCTTCCCTCTAGCCACGATTGGCTGAGATAATGGATGGGTTGGACATGCTGAGAGATGTTTGGATTAGTCTGCCATGTAGCACACTTCTGTCTATGACATGAGCTGCTCAGTGTGTGTAGATAATCCTTGCTACCACTGCTTTTTTAAAAGATATAACGTTAGCCATGGAGAACTGCAAAAGTGTTGCTACTGCTCTCAACAAATTTGCTGCCCCGAATTTAGCAGGCACTATCGACAAAAATCAGTGGGAAAAGGTTGTGATGGACGACTTTCTGCACACAGTCAGTGTGAACCGGAGTGACTTGACACAACGGGCCAAACAAGCTGTAGCTAGCTACAAACAAAATGGGAAAGACATTCTGCCGTGCAGCGTTCATCCATGTATACGGGTAAGAGTCTAGCTGCATTTTTAGATAATATATGTTGCAAGTTAATATATATGGTGGCTAGCTATGACAATGTGTTTGTACTGCGCCCATTCATTGGGATTATGGTTCATTGTTTAGCTAGCTAGCTACATGTCTAAACAAAAGTCTCCACTTCACCAGATGATTACATGACCCATCAAATTAGCTGACCATATATTGTATTTCATGAACATTTGTACATGTCTACACAATAGTGACCCATCCACTTAGCTTAGTCTTGAGTGTGGTCATAGCATTTCATTCACATGACCCATCAATTTAGATAAGTGTGTCTGGGTAAGCATCATCTAATAATTATAAAATATTGATAAAATATTATTTGATATATTGTGTGTTTACCAGAGGCGGTAATGTGAAGAACAATATGACCTGCACCAAAGTCAGATTAGGATATAGACCAAGGACTAGATAAAGTGTATTTAAATCAGATTAGGATAAAGACCAAGGACTAGATAAAGTGTATTTAAATCAGATTAAGATAAAGACCAAGGACTAGATAAAGTGTATTTTTACCTGGAGATTTTCTTTTTTTCTTTTTCTTTTTTCTTTTATTTCACCTTTATTTAACCAGGTAGGTCAGTTGAGAACAAGTTCTCATTTGCAACTGCGACCTGGCCAAGACAAAGCAAAGCAGTGCGACAAAAAACAACACAGAATTACACATGGGAAATAAACAAACGTACAGTCAACAACACAATAGAAAAATCTATATACAGAGTGCAAATGTAGTGCAAAATGCATAATTGGATTATTATCAAAATGCTTTATTGTAGGCTTCTACTTTCACCACTTTTAGTCTTGAAATCTTTGGTTGTTTACTACACTATCTTACTCTCTCTGTTCAGCACATGGCCTCACATGTGAATCCTTAAAGAGATGGGTGGGGCTAAGGCTTAAGAGGGTGTGAACAATGCTGAATCCGCGTAGACAAAGATGAGCTCTCTGGTAGGTTTATCAAAATATTAAAGGGCCAACTTTCAAAGCAGAATTACTTTCCCATTGTTCCTCAACTACAGTGTATGATATCCCATTTTGTAGCTGACTTTCTACTTTCATCCAATGTAAAAAAAAATAATAATAATAAAAAAAAAAAACACTTTCAAATGTAGCTACATAATACCGAATCGAGGTGGTCGGTCACAAATGTGCTCCATTATTAGCCAAGGTACTTAAGTGGTATTAAGTATGTTCTTTGTGGTATGCTGAGGTAGGAGCTATGTTCTTTTGTCAATGGGGCTTTGTGTCTGAGACATTATATCTAATCTTTTGTTAAGATCCCATTAAAAAGAGGAAACCTTCCATTTACATTCTGTGGAGCACTGCAGCAGCAGAATAGTTTGCAGCCATTTAAAATTGTGTCTTATCTCTCTTAAATCACTCGGTCTCTTTGTATCCCTTAGCTTTTCAGGCTGCGCCGCCATCTTCTCCCAGAAGCCTAGGAGGACTCCCAGAGGTCTGCAGGCATCTGTGTTCTCTAAGACTCAGCCCTGTTTACTCTGCACAATATGCATTCTAGGAAGTGCCTTTTAATAATTGTATTAGATTGTGGTGAAAGGTTTAGCTCTGACAACACATGGGGCTCATCTCTGTTGTTCCTGTTAGCTAGCTATCTGCCCACTGATCTGATGATGAGAGTGAAGAAGACGGAGACAAGATGTGACTGCTCTGGAGGAGAGAGCATTCGATAGATGATAAAATTAACAGTGGCAAGGGCTGAAATCTAAGAGCGCTTGTGGCTTACACACAATTTATTTCATACTGTGTTGGAAAATGTACGGATCATTCAAATCCAGATTAATCTGTGTTGTATTGTTTGATTTTCAGCAGCTGGACCAGGTGGAAATGTATTTACATATTATCAAGAAAAGTTCCATCTTTGTTCCATTTACCTGTTAGTTTTAAGAATACATTTATTTTTGTCAGATAAAGTTTCTCAGCAAAACAAACATCTAAGGAGCATATGATTATAAATGCATTTCCATTGTTCTTCTGTCAGATAGGGTCTCTGAGCTGAAGAATGTCAGAGTGACTCAAATGCACTCACGTGGGTGAAATGTACTGTGGTATATTCAACTTTAGCTGGACACTCAGTCAACACCCACACACAACTAGATGAATAAGTAATTGGACTGACTGCTCTATGTATGTTAGTGTAAATCAAAGGCTCTGGGGAGACACAGAGCACATTAGAAAGGCTGCTTCTGCTGTGCCTCCCAAACAAGTTTCTCCTGATCTCACTCAGATCCTACTCACACACAAGCATGTCCATTTTTGTGCCTCAATGAAGAAGGCAACCATCATTAACACTAGAACCGCCATAGGCCAACGGCCAAATTACGCCCCCCACCACACAAACAAAACAGTATAGTCCTAACTGAATTATAGGGAGGGTGGAGAGGCTGATTTCATTTAGAAAGACAATAGTGTGATGATGAGTTTGCTATGCCTATATATAAGTAGCAAATCATTTGCCCACACGCCTTGGGGGTTGACGCCATTCTCTTTTGTATTTTACTTTGTAAAAATAAGCTGTTATGGGACTGTTTTATTTACTATAACTCTATTACTAATCACATTTATTGTGAAGGAAACTAGAACATGCTACATGTACTTTAGAACAATGCAAAACATATCTATCCATATCTATCCAGCGAAGCCCACTGAATGAATGACAAATGGATGGAATGGGTGATAATTGTGCAAGTTACTTCACATTCAAATTTAAATTAGGCCTAACTGAATGATGAGGGTGAAGAAGTTGATTTAATTTAGAACAACAATAGTGTAATTAATAATTATGAATTTGTTACGCCTATTTATTAATGATTTATTAATTTGATCGCTCGCCATTCTCTTTTTCATTTTACTTTGTAAAAATAAACTGTTACAGGACCGTTTTATTTACTGTAGCTCTATTACTAATAAAATGCATTGTAATGGAAATGAAAATAGGCTGTGTTGCAGTAGGCCTTTAGAATAATATAAAACATATCTCACTCTATCCAGGAAACAAATGATGCCAGTCAGCCTGCACAGCCGGCCCATCCAACCTACACCTAAACTATACTGAAACTAATTTCACACATAATAAGAGTTAGCCTATAGACAAGATTACATTGACAATCTGATGAGTGACAATATTAGGCCTATCAGTTGTCAAATTGTACATGAAGAGATGGGTGCATCTTGTAATTTACAGATGCAGGGAAAGGACCATCACTTTATAAAATCCTCAAGTCTCATGCAGGTAAAACATTTAGATTTCTATTTAGTATCAGAAAGATCATATTCTGCTGTTTCTATAACACTTACCTTGGATCAATAACTCCCATAATTCAAGAGGTGCAGCTCTATTTCCAAATGTCACTTTTTCCAAGAATATCCTTGCGATCAATGCATTCAGCAAGTAAAAACTAGTAACATAATACATTTTAATATGCTATTTATTTATGCAATTCATCGTTTACAATTGTTCATGCACTGGTGCTTTTGTTTAGGAAAATACAGCAAATAATTTCACCTGTACACCTGGCTGGTTATATTATTATCTTTTTTGTTTCTACTTTATCAAAAGAAGCTGTAACTGGACTTCATTAATTACTATAACTAATCAAATCTACAAATAAAGTTGATCAAATGGGTTACACTAATGTTTTTATTGTAAGTGAAACTCAAATAGGACTTCTAGAATCATACAAAACATATCCTTGACTCTATCCAATCAAATATCTATCGTTATATTTTCACAAATATTTCTTAATACAATTAATCCTTTACAATAGTTGATGCACTATTTATCAAGGGTTGGTGTTTATTTTGTGTGTACATTGCGTGCGTTGTGAGTTGATATGGATCTGATTCATATGCTAAATGGGCCGCCGAGCAACGTTCTCAAGCGGGTAGTTATAGGCTGAAATGCCAGGTGGTTCTAGTGTTAATTGTCAGGAGGTCCATTTCTAAAAAGGATTCACTCCACAAGTGGAATAGTATTTTCCAGTGTCCTGTTTAGCCTGTGAGAGCCATGCTGCCTCATTCAAAACCACCCTCATGAATAATCATATCAGTGCACGAGTGATGAAGAGGCTGAGCCAATCTAATGCAGACTGATTCATCCACAAAAAGCTTTTTAATTCCACTGATCAATCCTTTTCACCACATGAAGGCAGAGTGGGACCTTTTTCAGCCCGTTGGCATCAGTACGGTTGGACTTGGAGAATGAGGAGATCTGGTGAACCGGTTCTCTGTGTGGAAGCGGCAAATTCATTGATATGCAACGAAGGCCTGGTGTTGCAGGTGTTCTTGATGTGTGCAGCTTATTAGATACACTTACAGGTCATTCCATCAGCAGCGTTCATCCAGGAGTTGTGTACCAATTTGGAACCCATTTGTCACCATGCTGTTCCCAACATTAGGAATAATAAGTGCTCTGTTAAGGCTTTGTGTATGGGGGAATTGGATAAGATCGGCCCGTGTTAAACCCACCCAATTGTCATACTTGAATAAAAGTAAATATACCTTAATAGAAAATGACAAGTAAAAGTAAGAAGTCACCCTCCCATGAATGTGATATAAGAGTCTTAAGAGAAGTGAGATGGATGAGCAGAGTGTGGATTCAGGATGGATACATACCATGTAATGAGAAAGGGACTGAAAGAGGTTCAATGGTCAACGTTTGAATGACTTTTCATAATAACTGTAAAGATATGTAAAATTCTGTTATTGTACGTAGCAGTTCTTTATCCAGTGAAGGAGTTTCTTAGCCTTTGGCGCCAGAGACTTTTTCTTTCCTCTCACTCTGGACTTATTTAATAGAATTTCACATTTCCAGACAAAATATGATTCATATATGTTAGGAAAAAGTTGGAAAAAAAAAAAAAAATCTGTTCATTGCTAATGCGTCCGCCATTTTGGACGCACCTGATGTCAACAGGGATAGCAAACAATGTTGATCCTTCAATATTGTCTGTTTTGACTGAGTTAGCCCAGATTCTGTGTGAAAATAACATTGTGCAGTACTAACTGAGGGTATTCATCAGGAAACAATGATTAAATCATTAAAAAACCTGCCGTGTATTTACTTTATAATGCCTAATGTTAGTGATGCAGTGGTAATCTGTGTTTAGGCCTTTACCAGTGATGGGTACTGACTTCTAAACTTGAAATATTAAATATATTTTTTCATATTACTGAGGAAGAGAGGGGAATACAGAAAGTTTACATTCTGTCAGAACATGTTATTGTTAGATATTAGGTATCCTATGGAGAGGAGAAGGGACACAGTCTAGTTCCAGTCAACAGGACAGCTGTGAGTTGGGGAGGAGTGAGGAATTTGGGCTAAAGTCTGGTCAGATGAAGTGAGAAAGAACAGGCATCACTAAACTCCTGTCTAGCAACATATATGTAGTGGCTGTCCAGATGTGTAAGGAGGAGACTCAGCATTGGAGGAATGTATAAATGTATGTACTCGTGTAAATATGTCTTTGCAGCTGTTTGACCCAGTGTGTGAATAAACTTGGTTGGAGATTTGCCTAGTAGTCCGTTAGTTTTTACTCTGTTTAGAATCTATTTATTTAGAATCCAACACCAGCAAGTGAGGCAACATTCTAAGAACAGGGGTTTTCTATATCCCCTGCATCTCTATGACCAGTGACACTGAAGGAGACATTTTAGTCCAAGCAGCATCTCTTGAATCTACACATGACGGCTAACAGGACAATGTTTGTTTTCAGCTGCTATGAGGTTAACGCCTGCATCACTACCCTTTTGTGTCATACTGCTCATAGCTGGATTAATGTGACAGGCTTTCTGAGGTCTTCAGGGAAAACGGTGCCATTAAAACAGTCGCTGCAATGACATACTTAATCAATCCAACTGGCACTTGCTTTGAAAGGGACACCTTCCCCTGATACTCCATATTAGTGACATATCACTTAATACACTGTGTCATCCATCACAGTTGGTCATAATCCCCCTCTCTCATGTAACACTTTGACAGCTCCATATCCTCACATTTAGGCAATAAGTGAGAGACATTTTATGGATTGAAGAGGAGGACGTTCCCACTGAGAAAACATCTGGTGTACTTAAATGTTGGCACCCTTTCAGTAAAGAGAAGGTCATACTTGTGTATACGCAAACCAGGAAAATTAGAGTTTTCTGACACAAAACACATGATCAATTATTCATTTGATTCAGATTTCTGTTTGCGTGCACATGCACATCTGTGTGAAGTAGAGCATGTGTGGTATATGGTAGGCCAGTCCTATATTGTGCACTGTAGATAGCTTCATTGCTCAGCACTTTCAGCACCATTGTCCAAGAGATTAACTAAAAGCCTTTTTTACTCTATAGGTAATGGAAGTTACGTAACTAGTGCAACACATTGGAAATCTTTGCCAAAGTTGGATGTTTTAGGTGACCTGAGTGTGGTACTGCTAAACATACTTTGCGCTTGCTGTCCTTAAAGAACCAGAACAGTTTTCCACTTAGTGCTCTCAGTTCACAGTTGAATAGGAGACATTTTTTTTGTTTTGTAGCAGACAGTGAATGAAATTCAAAGCCCAGCATCCCATGGGAAAGAATGGCTGAACAGTTATGCATTACCAGGTTGGTAAAAAACATAGAAATGGTTGGAGGATGCAGTCTTTTGGGATGTAGGGAGGGTTTTCTATCTAAAATGGATCTCAGTATAATGGTGTGGATAAAGGAGTGTTTTTCTTTCCTGACTCTTGATTTTTTTTTTTCACCTTTATTTAACCAGGTAGGCCAGTTGAGAACAAGTTCTCATTTACAACTGCGACCTGGCCAAGACAAAGCAAAGCAGTGTGACAAAAACAACAACACAGAGTTACACATGGAATAAACAAATGCACAGTCAATAACACAATAGAAAATATATGTACAGTGTGTGCAAATATGGTAAGATTAGGAAGATAGGGCAATAAATAGGCTATAGTAGCGAAATAATTACAAATTAGCATTAACACTGGAATGATGATGTGAAAATAGAGATACTGGGGTGCAAAAGAGCAAAAATAATAATATGGGATAGTAGGGTAGGCTATTTACAGATGGGCTGTATACAGGTGCAGTGATCAGAAAGGTGCAGTGATCAGAAAGCTGCTCTGACAGCTGATGCTTAAAGTTATTGAGGGAGATGGTAGTCTCCAGCTACAATGATTTTTGAAATTCGATCCAGTCATTGGTAGCAGAGAACTGGAAGGAATGGCGGCCGACGGAGGTTTTGGCTTTGGAGATGACCAGTGAAATATACCTGCTGGAGCACATGATACGGGTGGGCGTTGCTATGGTGACCAGCGAGCTGAGATAAGGTGGGGATTTACCTAGTAAAGAGTTATAGATGACCTGGAGGCAGTGGGTTTGGGGTAGAATATGTAGTGAGGGCCAGCCAACGAGAGCGTACAGGTCGCAGTGGTGGGTAGTATATGGGGCTTTGGTAACAAAACGAATGGCACTGTGATAGATTACATCCAATTTGTTGAGTAGGGTGTTGGAGGCAAGTACATCGCCGAAGTCAAGGATCGGTAGAATAGTCCGTTTTAAGAGGGCATGTTTGGCAGCATGAGTGAAGGAGGCTTTGTTGCAAAATAGGAAGCCAATTCTAGATTTAATTTTGGATTGGAGATGCTTAGTGTGAGTCTGGAAGGAGAGTTTACAGTCTAACCAGACGCCTAGGTATTTGTAGGTGTCCACGTATTCTAAGTCAGACCCTTCGAGATTAGTGATGATAGTCCGTTGGGAGGGTGCAGGCAGCGTTTGATTGAAAAGCATGCATTTAGTTTTACTAGCATTTAAGAGCAGTTGGAGGCCACGGAAGGAGTGTTGTATGGCATTGAAGCTCATTTGGAGGTTTGTTAACACAGTGTCCAAAGAGGGGCCAGATGTATACAGAATGGTGTCGTCTGCGTAGAGATGGATCAGAGAGTCTTCAGCAGCGAGAGCGACATCATTGATATATATAGAGAATAGAGTCGGCCCAAGAATTGAACCCTGTGGCACCCCCATAGAGACTGCCAGAGGATCAGACAACAGGCCCTCCGATTTGACACACTGAACTCTATCAGAGAAGTAGTTGGAGAACCAGGCGAGGCAGTCATTTGAGAAGCCAAGACTGTTGAGTCTGCCAATAAGAATGCGGTGATTGACAGAGTCAAAAGCCTTGGCCAGGTCAATGAAAACGGCTACACAGAACTGTCTTTTATCTATGGCAGTTATGATATCGTTTATTACCTTGAGCGTGGCTGAGGTGCACCCATGACCAGCTCGGAAACCAGATTTCATATTGGAGAAGGTACGGTGGGATTCGAAGTGGTCAGTGATTTGTTTGTTAACTTGGCTTTCAAAGACTTTAGAAAGGCAGGGCAGGATGGATATAGGTCTGTAACAGTTTGGGTTTAAGAGTGTCTCCCCCTTTGAAGAGGGGGATGACCGCAGCAGCTTTCCAATCTCTAGGGATCTCAGACGATGCTAAAGAAAGGTTGAACAGGCTAGTAATAGGGGTTGCAACAATTTCGGCTGATAATTTGAGAAAAAAAGGGTCCAGATTGTCTAGCCCAGCAGTTTTGTAGGAGTCCAGATTTTGCAGCTCTTTCAGAACATCAGTTATCTGGATTTGGTTGAAGGAGAAGCGGGGGGGGTTTGGCAAGTTTCTGCGGGCGGTACAGAGCTGTTGGCCGGGGTGGGGGTAGCCAGGTGGAAAGCATGGCCAGGCGTAGCAAAATGCTTATTGACATTTTTGATTATTGTACATTTATCAGTGGTGACAGTGTTTCCTAGCCTCAGTGCAGTGGGAAACTGGGAGGAGGTGCTCTTATTCTCCATGGACTTTACAGTGTCTCAGAACGTTTTGGAATTAGTACTACAGGATGCGAATTTCTGTTTGAAAAAGCTGGCCTTTGCTTTTCTAACTGACTGTGTATAATATAATTGGTTCCTGACTTCCCTGAAAAGTTGCATATCACGGGGGCTATTCGATGCTAATGCAGTACGCCACAGGATATTTCTGTGCTGGTCAAGGGCAGTCAACCAAGGGCTATATCTGTTCTTAGTTCTGAATTTTTTGAATGGGGCATGCTTATTTAAGATGGGAAAAGCACTTTTAAAAGAACAACCAGGCATCCTCTACTGACGGGATGAGGTCAATATCCTTCCAGGATACCCAGGCCAGATCGATTAGAAAGGCCTGCTCACTGAAGTGTTTTAGGGAGTGTTTGACAGTGATAAGGGTGGACGTTTAACCGCGGACCCATTACGGAAGCAGGCAATGAGGCAGTGATTGCTGAGATCCTGGTTGAAAACAGAGGAGGTGTATTTGGAGGGCAAGTTAGTCAGGATGATATCTATGATGGTGCCCATGTTTACAGATTTAGGGTTGTACCTGGTAGGTTCCTTGATCATTTGTGTGAAATTGTGGACATCTAGCTTAGATTGAAGGACGGCCGGGGTGTTAAGCATACCCCAGTTTAAGTCACCTAACAGTACGAACTCTGACGATAGATGGGGGGCAATCAATTAACATATGGTGTCCAGGGCACAGCTGGGGGCTGAGGGGGGTCTGTAACAAACGGCAACATTGAGAGACTTATTTCTGGAAAGGTGGATTTTTAAAAGTAGAAGCTCAAATTGCTTGGGCACAGACCTGGATAGCATGACAGAACTCTGCAGGTTATCTCTGCAGTAGATTGAAACTCTGCCTCCTTTGGCAGTTCTATCTTGACGGGAAATATTGTAGTTTGGGATGGAAATTTCTGCATTTTTGGTGGCCTTCCTAAGCCAGGATTCAGACACGGCTAGGACATCACGATTGGCGGGGTGTGCTAAAACAGTGAATAAATCAAACTTAGGGAGGAGGCTTCTGATGTTAACATGCATGAAACCAAGGCTTTTATGATTACAGAAGTCAACAAATGAGAGTGCATGGGGAATAGGTGTAGTACTGGGGGCTACAGGACCGGGGTTTACCTCAACATCACCAAAGGAACAGAGGAGGAGTAGGATAAGGTTACGGCTAAAGGTTTTAAGAACTGGTCGTCTAGTGCGTTGGGTACAGAGAATAAAAGGAGCAGATTTCTGGGCACGATAGAATAGATTGATGGCATAATGTACAGACAGGGATATTGTAGGATGTCCGGTGAAGTGGAAGGGAACGCAATCCAATATCAGCAGCGTTGGTAGTGCTCTGTGCAGACTGGCCGATATTGTCCGAACTAAAGCTGGCTGATGCTGGCACAGTAGTGGTGAGGACCGCTAGCAGTGGCTAGCAATGGCTAGTAGCTAGTTAGCAGGCTAGCTTCATTCAGAGGTTCAGTTAAATGATAAAGAAATAAAGAAAATATTAGATCCATTCCGTGTTGGGTGAGGCGGGTTGCAGGAAAAGTATATGAGGAATAAGAAAAATATAAGGAAAGACAGACTAATTACACACTATTTACACGGGACATGAGACACGACAAAAAAACACATCCGCACTGTTACGCCATCTTGGGACTCTAAGATGATGCAGGAGGTTAGTCAGCTTCTGTTACTAGTTGCAAGCACAGATGCTTCTATGATGAATAAACAAGAATTTGTTTAAGCAGGGCCTGCAATGCTGAACAGGAATTTCTGTGGCTTTCATTCAAGGATTCAATTATACACTGTATACTTTCATTAGTTGTGCCTTCGCTAATGATTAGACCTGTTCCTTATTCAATAGTGTTTGATTTACATGATTCTCTATCTGAGGTATTCTCATGAAGTATAGTGGACAATATCCTCCTCTCAGATGATGATGATGATGATGATGATGATGATGATAATAATTAATTGATTTTGTAAAGCAGAGGATACATTTAATAATAATAAAAACAATCCAAAACACAGAACATAGAACACAGACAGAGGTGTGGTATTCAGCCCAAGACATGTATTAATGTCAGACAATTAATCACTTACAAAGCTTAGCTACATTGATATGCCGATAAACCAGATATTTTGTTACAGGTTATGTCTTGGTTGGCTTGAGTTCCCCATATCCCCCACCCACACTCAGACATACAATATGCAGTGTAATGCAGTCTTTCCCATTCATCTCAGTAACGTCATGTTACCCATAAAGACCTCTGACTGCTTCAATTGGCCATAATTGATTCCAATATGAATAACAGTCTTGGAAAGTTGAAGTTGAAGTGCAGGCCTATCTTTCCACTATAATTCAACGTTGGCAACTCTGGCTGGGAGAAACAGAACTGACAGTTTTTCCCAGTGACTTAACTTAACATCGTTAACAAGATTTATATAAATAAATGTGACTTACTGGCCACTCTACACTCACTTGGAGGTAGCAGGCATAAAGCTTCCCAAACAGCTGGTGAATTCAATTCAGCGAATTCACTCGGACAAATGTTTTTATTGTTATCTTAATTTTCTTTTATGCAGTTCGGCAATGTCATTTCAAATATTATTTTGTAGCCTAGCTCCCAAGGGTGGTAGCAGCACAGCTGAGCACTCCCTTGTAGTAAGGACAATTGGGCTTTGGATGGATTTTAGATCCAGCACATTGCACCTCAAACAACACTTTCTATAGTCAGGTCACATAGCATGACTTTGCCACTTTCACTTTGAGAAATTCTTTATTCTTATCAACATAAGGCAGGATTCATTGTTGTCACCATAACTCATATTAGGTGGACTTTTTTTGCCTGTATTTAGTCATACCTTTCAAAGGATTATTGCTCAGCCTCCTATTTGCTAATCCAAGGGAACATAGTTGTTAAATATTCCTGCATAATCGGTCACATGTTTTATATCTCTGTGACTTACAGATATCTCCTACACAAGAATGGAATAAGTCCATGTCTAAACTAAACTGCCTCGTTTGATCTCAGGCTGTGTCACAGCCGGCCGTGACCGGGAGACCCATGAGGCGGTGCACATTTGGCCCAGCATCGTCCGGGTTAGGGGAGGGTTTTGCCGGTCAGGATTTCCCATTGCACTCTAGCGACTCCTTGTGGTGGGTCGGGTGACTGCAAGCTGACTTCGGGCCAGCTGGACAGCGTTTCCTCCGACATCATTGGGGCGGCTGGCTTCCCGGGTTAATCGAGCAGTGTGTCAAGAAGCAGTGCGGCTTGGCAGGGTTGTGTTTCGGAGGACTCATGGCTCTCGACCTTTGCATCTCCCGAGTCCGTAGGGGAGTTGCAGCGATGGCACAAGACTGTAACTACCAACTGGATATCACGAAACTGGGTAGAAAAAGGGATAAATGTACAAAATAAAATAAACTGTCCATTATTATCATCAGTAGAATGACTTAAACCAGAAACCAGCATGGTCTATAACTGTTTTGACTCCTGATGAACTTGTTGGATAGAAATGGGGCCTAGTACTACCAATAATATTCTATTCAACTGTGGAGCCACGGATGAGCCCATGTCCCCAGGGGATCATTCTGTCACAGAGTGTTATAAAAGGGTTAGGCAGTGGACAGAAACAACACTATCCAGACTGCTAAACAGTATCAAGCAGACATCCGAACCGTCCGTCGATATGATCAATACTCCTCATTTACTAGCCCCACTTTGGCACCACTCTACAATAAATGAATGCTTTATTCTGGTATGTGGAGTGAGGCCAGCCCAAGGAGAGTTCAGTATTATGTCCGAGGTAGGGTAGTTAATGAATAGTATTTTATTATATTTATTACACAGTTAGTGTAATTATGTGTAGTCCTACCAACATCACACCTTTACAGCTTTCTGGATACACAAATTATCGTTTCTCTTTTCTTTAGAAAAGTATACATTATGTGAACTTGCTGAAAGTTAAATTAAATTAATTGAAGGATGCAGTCACTCGAATAGAAGGATCTTTTGAAAACTGTAAAGGGAAAATACAGACGTTTTCTAATTTAGTGATTCCCTACTACAGTTTGGATCTGAAACTGTGCAATGAGCTCACAGAAAAAAACAGAATGAAATGGAATTCAATGGATTGGAATCCATGTCTGTCAATTAGTTCTTTATTTATCTCTCAGCACTAATAACAGGAACCACCAGCATTCAAATTACCAACGTGATAGAAAAAAACAGAAAGAAACTCCCTTAGCTATTTGAGATATAACAGCGACATAACTGAAATAGCCTAGTGAAAAGTCGTCCTAATAGCATATTAAGTAACTATTTTTGCCACAACTTTGGAAGTATGCTTGGGGTCATTGTCCATTTGGAAGACCCATTTGCGACCAAGCTTTACCTTCCTGACTGATGTCTTGAGATGTTGCTTCAATATATCCACATCATTTCCCTTCCTATTGATGCCATATATTTTGTGAAGTGCACCAGTACCCATGTGTCCCCATGTGCAGTTGTAAACCTGAGTCTGACATTTTTATGGCGGTTTTGGAGCAGTGGCTTCTTCCTTGCTGAGCAGCCTTTCAGGTTATGTCGATATAAGACTTGTTTTATGTTGATATAGATACTTTTGCATCTTCACAAGGTCCTTTGCTGTTGTTCTGGGATTGATTTGCACTTTTCGCACCAAAGTACGTTCATCTCTAGGAGACAGAACGCGTCTCCTTCCTGAGCGGTATGGTCCCATGGTGTTTATACTTGCGTACTATTGTTTGTATAGATGAACGTGGTACCTTCAGGCGTTTGGAAATTTCTCCCAAGGATGAACCAGACTTGTGGAGGTCTACAATTTTTTTTCTGAGGTCTTGGCTGATTTCTTTTGATTTTCCCATGATGTCGAGCAAAGAGGCACTGAGTTTGAAGGTAGGCCTTGAAATACATCCACAGGTACACCTCCAATTGACTCAAATTATGTCAATTAGCCTATCAGAAGCTTCTAAAGCCATGACATCATTTTCTGGAATTTTCCAAGCTTTTAAAAAGGCACAGTCAACTTCTGACCCACTGGAATTGTGATATAGTACTACATTAAAAGTGAAATAATCTGTCTGTAAACAATGCCATTGTTGGAAGAATTACTTGTGTCATGCACAAAATAGATGTCCTAACCGACTTGCCAAAACTATAGTTTGTTAACATGAAATCTGTGGAGTGCTTGAATAATTAGTTTGAATGACTTAAGTGTATGTAAACTTCCGACTTCAACTGTATTTCTTTCTCATCTCTCTATACTTGTATGTATATCAAAGCCCTGGCAAGCCCTGTGAGTTTCACTGGGGACCTCGATGAGTCCATGGAAGCATTAATTCACTCGACTATTGATTGGATGTGGCTTTAATGCTGAGAGCAGCAAACATGTTCAACACTGGCTTGTTGTCCCACATAATTACATAGAAAGTTAATTTGGTCAGCCTGTCCGTTTTGGAGGCGTCAATAACATTGGTGGGGATGGGCTGTGGGCATAGGGGGGTAAATGGGAGTTGAAAGACCCGGAGGATGGGGTGGGGTTGATACCTTTTATTTAGTGTACTAATGCATGACCAGGACGCCCAGTTCATCGCCAACACTAACCAATCCCTCTAAAGGACCCAGATGGTAAGGGAATGAAGGAAATCAGGACCCAGATGGTAAGGGAATTAAGGAAATCCAAGCACTGTAGTTATTTATATTCCAATCCTTAAGGCAACACATCAATCAATCAAATGTATTTATAAAGCCCTTTTTACATCAGCTGATGTCACAAAGTGCTATACAGAAACCCAGCCTAAAACCCCAAACAGCAAGCAATGCAGATGTAGAAGCACGGTGGCTGGGAAAAACTCCCTAGAAAGGCAAAACCTAGGAAACCTAGAGAAGAACCAGGCTCTGAGGGGTGGCCAGTCCTCTTCTGGCTGTGCCGGGTGGAGATTATAACAATTCATGGCCATTAAGGCCAGTTCTTTCTCCAAGATATTAAAACATTCATAGATGACCAGCAGGGTCAAATAATAATCATAGTAGTTGTAGAGGTTGCAACAGGTAAATACATGAGTAGGGAATGTCACTTGGCTTTTTATAGCCGGGCATTTAGATGTGGTAGAGAGCGCAGGTACGGTGTGATAGAGTGTAGGTGCGGTAGAGAGAGATCGAGATGAAAACAGCAGGTCTGGGACAAGGTGGCACGTCCAATGAACAGGTCAGGGTTCCATAACCGCAGGCAGAAGAAACCGGTGCAGCAGCACGACCAGGTGGACTGGGGACAGCTAGGAGTCATCAGGGCAGGTGGTCCAGAAGCATGGTCCTAAGGCTCAGGTCCTCCGGGAGGGGAGGTAGAGTGGGAGAGAGAGAGATCACGTCTTGCATTACCTGCTGTTCAATAAAATGGAAGTGAGACTTTAAAATATCTCTGTGCATTGCTTTAGTGTCACTTTGTATATAGCAGATATTATGTGGACCTCCTGCCCCTTCTTCAAGTGGTATTAGCACTGCTGGTGGTGGATTAACATGGATTGTGAATTCTATGTCTATCTCGCATTGTGAAATGAGATTACCAAAATTATTTTGGCAGTGTGTTTTATGGCTTTTTGTTCAACAAAACAATGTGAATACCAGCCGAGAGAAAGCAGTATTACCCTGCCCTAGAGGACCAGGCCATTTTGAGACATTCAACACTAATGCTTAGTAACAATACAAATGTAACCTAAATGGTTTATTATTGCTGCACACTGGGTTGGTCTGAGAGGAAGTGTAGCCATGGAGTTTCTGTAATAGAACTGAGCTGTGTCTTGAATTGCTTGTTTAAAATATGATTTCAATAATGTTCTCATTGACAGAATGTAAGACCATGAGGGAGCAGGTAAACACCTACTTCCTTTCTGACTGTGCTAGCTACAGGAGTCACTACTTAATGTTTAAGCTTAGCAGAGGAATAGTTATTTATTTATTGTACATCAGGATGTGTTTAATTTCCACAGAATTTGTCACATTCACTATTTCAGTTCAACTAAGTGCATCCATGTCAAGTATAAAAGTGAAGTCACCTCCCTTGTTACAACCTTGACTACTGCACCGTTGGGAGCCTGTAGACTTACTTTGCTAAACGAAGGACATTCAGCCTCTCGTTCTTTGGCACATCAGACACACCCTAAATCTAACCCCCAAACACAAACACTTCTTCCTCCTAAGGAGGAACAACAGGAAATCAACCTCTTGGTGCACGAAGATGGGTGTGCATTGTGTAAGCTATTAATTCGAGGGAACGTCCCCCAAACAAAGACGCGCAATAGCTTTCAAAATGAGTGTATTTATTAGATAGCTTGATGAATCTGTGGTGTTATTCATTGTCATTGGATGTCCAGTAAAACAAAGGATAAAATGGACCCCGTCACGCCGGGGTTCGGCCAAACCAAACATTACACCTATATGACTAGACTTAGCAAGAGAGATTTTCTGACCTTTACAAGGCCTGACAATGTACAAGAAAATTATCACTCTTTCACTGGGAGAAACTCTACTGCAATTCATAATGGTCTGTAGATGACGTGAATGCACAGAGCATATCAACTAATGTACTGTACATCATAGATCTAATTGGTGTATTAACTGTGAAGAGACAGCCTCTTCTGTGGAGGGAGGTGTGTTGTTCAGTAGAGGAATGTGTCTGCCAATGTCTGAAGATACATTAACTTGAATCTTATTGAGGATTGACCTTATGGAATTACAGAATTACCTGTATTATATTTGCAGGGAAATGTAAACTAATTATCCAAGCTAATTCCTCTAGCATTTATCCATTTAGGGGTGTAAACACTGCTAGAGCTCCCCATTAGTCTGCAAGTGTAATTGCATAGTGTGGTTTTAGTAACCTATTTTAGAGACATCCCCCAGATTAGTCTGGATACAAGGTGCTGGAGAAACATGCCATTGTGCCAAACGTCTATGTTCAGCTACTGCGTAGTTGTGCAACATCAAACCTTCTGTACACTGCCTGGCATTCATTGGAATGAACACAATCTAATGCATTTTCCATGGGAGACACTGTTACCATGGCACTGTCTGACAACAAGACTACTATCTCTCTCTCTCTCTCTCTCTCTCTCTCTCTCTCTCTCTCTCTCTCTCTCTCTCTCTCTCGATGATTTTGACTAACTGGAGTGCCAAACTCTGTGGAGTGCCAAGCTCTGTGTACAGTACACATTCCCTTAGATAATCCTGATAAATTTCCCTTCAAACAACAACCAATAAAAAAAATGGTTGATGGCTGCTCACTTTAAAACCCCTCTAAAACTGCTGATCACAAGAAAGACTGTGGAAGCGGTGTGCTGTGAGAGTGGCGTCTAAGTGACTTGTTGACTGGCTTTACTGAATACAGAAATCAAACAGGGCTGTGTGACACCTGGAAAAGGATGATGTAGTTAGTTACCGTAGGTCATGCATTAGTAATAGCTCATCATACACGGATAATGTCATTGTGTACATAGTAGATCTCATTAAAGGCAGCGAGCCACTTGTCAGCCCTATAGGATGGTGCTGTAATAACAGGTTTAATTCTTAAAGATATATGAACTATGTATGAACTATGTATGACGCACATAGTCTATTACATACATGTTTTATCTCCAGACTTCACATGCCACCATATGGAGAACAAGCTACAGGAAGTACAGTATTCCTGTTCTAATGCACTCAAAATCCAGTATCGAAGTCTGTGTCTCTGTGAAATCATTAGTCCTGAACTCCAGAGCAACTGATTCAGAACACAGAGCACTTTTACTTGCAAATGATGATGTAACTTCTCTGAGAATTCCCCCATCTTAATCAGGATTAAGACTCAATGGCTACTATTGATTCCATTATTACTCATCCAGCACTGTCTACCTTTTTCATTGTGTTTCAAATAGCTTTAATTCTGATTAAGACAGGCCTGGAACCCCTCCATTAATTACTACCACTATTCTTACTTTGTCTTTCCCTCAGAGCCACAACACTAGCCAGATTAGTCTGCTCATATAGTCAGTTATATAAACTAGCTGAAATGCTTTACTTTGCTGTTAGTTTTGGATCTCATAAAGCAGTGATTGTGATCAGCTTTTAGACTAAATTAGTCATTTTGTTTTGGTCATAAGAGTCCGATGTGATATTTACAATGCATTCAGAAAATATTCAGACCCCTTGCCTTTTTCCACATTTTGTTACGTTTCGTAAAATGGATTAAATACATGTTTCTACTCATACATCTACACACAATACCCCATAATGACAAAGCGTTTTTTTATTTTTGAAATCTTTGCAAGTGTTTAAAAAATATAAAACAGGGCCTCCCGAATGACTCAGCAGTCTAATGCACTGCAGTGCTTGAGGCGTCACTACAGATCCGGATTTCGAACCCGGCTTGTGTCGCAGCCGGCCTCGACCGGGAGACCCATTAGGCGATGCACAATTGGCCGAGCGTTGTCTGTTTTGGCAGGGTCGTGTTTCGGAGAATGCATGGCTCTCAAACTTCGCCTCTCCCGAGTCCGTACGGAAATTGGGGTGAAAAAGGGATAAAAAAACATATACCATATTTACATAAGTATTCAGACCCTTTGCTATGAGTCAGGGAGGTGACCAAGAACCCGATGGTCACTCTGACAGTGCTCCAGGGTTCCCCTGTGGAGATGGGAAAACCTTCCAGAACCAATCTGGCCTTTATGGTAGAGTGGCCAGATGGATGCCACTCCTCAGTAAAAGGCATATGACAGCCCCCTTGGAGTTTGCCAAAAGGCAGCTAAAGACTCTCAGATCATGAGAAACAAGATTCTCTTGTCTGATGAAACCAACCAAACACTTTGGCCTGAATGGCAAGCGTCACATCTGGAGGAAACCTGGCACCATCCCTAAGGTGAAGCATGGTTGAAACCATCTATCACCACTTGGAGACAAATCAATTTCCAGAGGAACTTTTCAAAAGCAGGCGTTATTGGTATTCTTAAAGCTGAAGTCCGCATAAGGTGAAACAGCCCACTGGTCGCCCCAGGTTTTGAAACTGGGAAAAAAAAATCATAGTGCATACTCTGCTGCTGTCTCGTGTGTGCAATGACATCTGAGGGACAAAAACTGTTTTTTTGGTTTCAAGTAATATCACAAACGGATGTGGCAGTTTCACCGCTACGGATTCCAGCTTTAACCCATGCAACATTTCCTCTCTAAACACTAAGAATAAGACCTCATTGATTTGAATGAGGATGCATGTTCTAGTAATTATATTTTTATTACACTACCCTCTAGATGCAGTGTTTCAGACTACTGGTTAATGTGGGCTACTGGTAGATTTGCAAAACATAATTGGGCATGAGGAGGCTGAAGCTTTAGCACTGTTGTTGTTGTTTGACCTTTGCTACTGTAGCTCAGTGACCTTCAAACCACAGTCACAATGGTAGTGGTTGCATTCTCTATTGAAAAGCAATATAGGCTATATTTAATAGAACATTTGAGATTTGAGCAATAATGTAAACTACAGTAGGCTGTATTATGTTTCAAGAACAGACTGTACTGTACAAATAAATAAAGTAGTAGTGAATAATTGTACGTTGTTTTGTAAACATTTCATGTGATGCCACTAAGTAGACCAAAAACTATCAAGTGTCACTGAAATAACACATTGAGCTCCACACACTGTTCATTCTTGACTTCATGGAAATAGGTTTCAGAATTAGAGTGGATTTCAGAAACAGAAATACACATTTCGTGTTAAGAAATGTCTTGACAGTTTGAAACATTTATTCATGAGGAAAGAAAGGATACCTTTTATCATTTTTAGTCACAGGGAGGATCTTTGTAGTCACTAAGAATCTTTGTAGTTTCTGCATCTGGCACAGATTATTGTTATGTTTGTCTTAGTTTTTACCATAGGCTAAAATGGGTGATACCATGGGTGAATTACGGCAGGGGTTGCAACATCCTTTGTTATTCATTTTGGACTATTATACAGTATTCATTGATTACGTTACAGCCTTATTCTAAAAATGTATGAAGAAAAAAAACACATTTTCAATCAATCTACACACAATACCCCATAATGACACAGGATTGTAGTTTTATTTAGCAAATGTAAATACCTTATTTACAGAAGTATTCAGACGCTATGAGACTCGAAATTGAGCTCAGGTGCATCCTGTATCCATTGATCATCCTTGAGATGTTTCTACAACTTGATTGGTGTCCACCTGTGGTAAATTCAATTGATTGGACTATATAAGGTCCCACAGTTGACAGTGCATGTCAGAGCAAAAACCAAGCCATGAGGTTGAAGGAATTGTCCGTAGAGCTCCGAGACAGGATTATGTAGAGGCACAGATCTGGGGAAGGGTAGCAGAAAATGTCTGCAGCATTGAAGGTCCCCAAGAACACAGTGGCCTCCATTATTCTTAAATGGAAGAAGTTTGGAACCACCAAAACTCTTCCTAGTGGTGGCTGCCTGGGCAAACTGAGCAAACAAGGGAGAAGGGCTTTGCTCAGGGAGGTGACCAAGAACCTGATGGTCACTCTGACAGAGCTACAGAGTTCCTCTGTGGAGATGGGAGAACCTTCCAGAAGGACAACCATCCCTGCAGCACTCCACCAATCAGGCCTTTATGGTAGAGGGGCCTGACGGAAGCCACTCCTCAGTAAAAGGCACATGATAAAGGGCTCTTAGACAATAAGCAACCAGATTCTCTGGTCTGATGAATCCAAAATTGAACTCTATGGCCTGAATCCCAAGTGTCAGGTCTGGAAGAAACCTGCCATCATCCCTACGGTGAAGCATGGTGGTGGCACCATCAAGCTGTGGGGATGTTTTTCAGCGGCAGGGACTGGGAGACTAGTCAGGATCGAGGGAAAGATGAATGGAGCAAAGTACTGAGATATCCTTGATGAAAACCTGCTCTAGAGTGCTTAGGACCTCAGACTGGGGTGAAGGTTCACCTTCCAACAGGACAACGACCCTAAGCACACAGCCAAGACAATGCAGGAGTGGCTTCGGGACAAGTCTCTGAATGTCCTTGAGTGGCCCAGACTTGAACCCGATCGAACATCTCTGGGGAGACCTGAAAATAGTTGTGCAGCGACGCTCCCCATCCAATCTGACAGAGCTTGAGAGGATCTGCAGAGAAGAATGGGAGAAACTCCCCAAATACAGGTGTGCCATGTTTGTAACGTCATACCCAAGAAGACTTGAGGCTGTAATTGCTGCCAAAGGTGCTTCAACAAAGTACTGGGTAAAGGGTCTGAATGCATATGAAAATGTGATTTTCAACTGGGCACTGCACATTCAACTGTCAGAAGAAAGAGCAGAGCAGGCCCTACTATGGTGAAAACCATAAAAAAATGTCATGCCCTCATAAAACTGGTTGTAACTCCAGCTCTGTTTGTGATATTAAGATTCTAACACCGACAGTGTGTTATGTCGACTTATTAAGGAAAAGTCAAGGACGGAAGGGGGCATGGCTTAAAATGGCAGAGTAAAAAAACAAAAGAATTAATGACCATGTCAGGCTCTGGCCATAGAGAAGCTTTGCTTCTCTATATTTCTATGGTCAGAGTCTGGCAGATCTATCATTTCTATTTCTGTCTGGTGTGTGTGTGTGGGATCCCTAATTAGAGGCAGCTGCTATGCATTACCTCTAATTAGGGATCTTACTTATATGTCTGTGTTCCACTCCGTTGGCGTGGTTCATTGTTATGTTATGTCCCGTGTTCGTGCTACGTGTGTCTTTATATATATCATTTGTTATTTTGTATAGTTCGTCAGTTCGTTAAATAAATCATGTCGAACTATGGATACGCTGCGCCTTGGTCTCTCTACACACCCGAACGTGACAGAATGAACCACCACCCGACCAAGCAGCGTTATACGGGAGCAACGGAGAGGAAGAAAGGAAGACAGCGGCGTTCTAGAGGTAATGGAGCCCGTAGTCAACCCCAGGAAAATTTCGGGGGGGGGCTATGGGGATGGTCTGGCAAGGAGGAGGACGCGCCAGTACCACTCTCCATGTGGGATTCGCTGTGCCCTAAATATAAATGGGGGGCGCAAAGTGTTGAAGAGGAGGATTATTTGGAGAGACATTTTGGAGACGTTTTGGAGGAGATGTGGGAGATAGCGGAGGAAGTTGAACGGGAAATGTCGGAGTGGAATAATCCGTGCCCAGTCGCCTACTCCACTCCCGTGAAAGAGCAGTCCGCTTTACCGGTACCCAGTCGGGGTCCGGCCGTCTGCTCTACTCCAGTGCCAGAGCAGTCCGCTCCACCGGTGCCCAGTCTGGGTCCGGCCGTCTGCTACACTCCAGTGAGCCTCTCCAGTCCGGTACGTCATGTGCCTGCTCCTCGCACTCGCCCTGAGGTGCGTGTCACCAGTCCGGCGCCATCAGTGCCGACTCCACGCACCAGGCCTCCAGTGCGCCTCTCCAGTTCGGTACGTCATGTGCCTGCTCCCCGCACTAGCCCTGAGGTGCGTGTTATTAGTCCTGTGCCACATGTGCCGACTTCACGCACCAGGCTTCCAGTGCGCCTTCCCAGTCAGGTACGTCCTGTGCCTGCTCCCCGCACTCGCCCTGAAGTGCGTGTTACTAGTCATGTGCCACCAGTGCCGACTTCACGCACCAGGCTTCCAGTGCGCCTCCCCAGTCCGGTACGTCCCGTGCCGACTCCCCGCACTCGACCTCCAGTGCGTGTGCATAGCCAGGTTCCTCCAGTTCCGGCTTCACGCACCAGGCCTCCAGTGCGCCTCCCCAGTCCGGTACGTCCCGTGCCGACTCCCCGCACTCGACCTCCAGTGCGTGTGCCCAGCCAGGTACCTCCAGTGCCAGCTCCACGCACCAGGCCTCCAGTGCGCCTCTCCAGTCTGGTACGTCCCGTGCCGACTCCCCGCACTCGACCTCCAGTGTGTGTGCCCAGCCAGGTTCCTCCAGTACCGGCTCCACGCACCAAGCCTCCAGTGCGCCTCTCCAGTCTGGTACGTCCCGTGCCGACTCCCCGCACTCGACCTCCAGTGCGTGTGCCCAGCCAGGTACCTCCAGTGCCGGCTACACGCATCAGACCGTCGGTGCGCCTCGACATCCCGGAGCCTCTCGTGATGATCGACAGCCCGGAGCCTCCCGTGATGGTCGACAGCCCGGAGCCTCCCGTGATGGTCGACAGCCCGGAGCCTCCCGTGATGGTCGACAGCCCGGAGCCTCCCGTGATGGTCGACAGCCCGGAGCCTCCCGTGACGGTCGACAGCCCGGAGCCTCCCGTGACGCTCGACAGCCCGGAGCCTCCCGTGACGCTCGACAGCCCGGAGCCTCCCGTGACGCTCGACAGCCCGGAGCCTCCCGTGACGCTCGACAGCCCGGAGCCTCCCGTGACGCTCGACAGCCCGGAGCCTCCCGTGACGCTCGACAGCCCGGAGCCTCCCGTGATGCTCGACAGCCCGGAGCCTCCCGTGACGCTCGACAGCCCGGAACCTCCCGTGACGCTCGACAGCCCGGAACCTCCCGTGACGCTCGACAGCCCGGAACCTCCCGTGACGCTCGACAGCCCGGAACCTTCCGTGACGCTCGACAGCCCGGAACCTTCCGTGACGCTCGACAGCCCGGAACCTTCCGTGACGATCGACAGCCCGGAACCTTCCGTGACGATCGACAGCCCGGAACCTTCCGTGACGATTATATGGCCGGAGTCGCCTGCCACACCGGTGCTCAGTCCTGGCCCGGTTATTTGCCCCGCTCCATGGCCTGAACTTGTTCCCCCACCATTGTTATTTAAAGGACCGGTGGGTTGCCCCTTTACATGGCCGGAGTCGCCTGCCACACCGGTGCTCAGTCCTGGCCCGGTTATTTGCCCCTCTCCATGGCCTGAGCCTTTTGCCCCACCATGGTCATTTCCAGGACCAGTGGGTTGCCCCTTTAAATGGCCTGAGTCGCCTACCACACCAGTGCCCAGTCCGGGCCAAGTAGAAATGAAGAGGAAGACATCCACTTCGCCGGGGCCGGAACCGCCACCGGCGATGGGTTATGGTTGATGTTTTTCCCTCCCTGACCCTTCCCTCATGTTTTTGTGTTTATTTTTCTTGCGGCCGGGAGTCCGCGCCTTTGGGGGGGGGTACTGTCAGGCTCTGGCCATAGAGAAGCTTTGCTTCTCTATATTTCTATGGTCAGAGTCTGGCAGATCTATCATTTCTATTTCTGTCTGGTGTGTGTGTGTGGGATCCCTAATTAGAGGCAGCTGCTATGCATTACCTCTAATTAGGGATCTTACTTATATGTCTGTGTTCCACTCCGTTGGCGTGGTTCATTGTTATGTTATGTCCCGTGTTCGTGCTACGTGTGTCTTTATATATATCATTTGTTATTTTGTATAGTTCGTCAGTTCGTTAAATAAATCATGTCGAACTATGGATACGCTGCGCCTTGGTCTCTCTACACACCCGAACGTGACAGACCAGTCAAAATGAAGTAGCGGTTGTAGTGTTAGTTGATGTGTAATTAATTACCTTTGAGAGTAGGAGGTGAAAAATGTTTAATCCATGCCATTTCTGTTGACATGCTTGACAGCAATTTAGTTGTACAATGCTGACCTCATGTCACTCCACCAAGACCCTCTGGACCGATTCATGACCCCTTAGTCAAAGGAGTCAGGAGTGAATGACTTTATGCCACATTTGGTCAAAGGAGTCTAAATGCAAATTGTACTACTAGGTTCTTTTTATGTGGCAGCACTGACCGTTTATGAGGGGAAATGGTAATCTTCTGCTGAAACTGTAGTTTCTGTGGCTAATATATTCATGTACCTCTTCAATCAAATGTTGCACAGAGCCATCCCTACTTGCTCTTAAGCTCTACATAGCACTCAATGGATCTTTGTTATAGGAATATGATGGAAAGTGTTACTCTCAGACAGATTTGACTGTTTCTGGTAAATTGTTCAGTAAAATGATAGATTCTGAAAGTTAGGTAGACTTTTTAACTCATAGTATACATTAGAATACATTTTATTATGTAATTAAATGTATTTTTTAATGTTGTGGGACTAGCGCTTAGCATCGTTCTTCAGTTATCAGGTTTGTCAAAATAAAAAATACAGTCCTTTCACCTGCAAGATACATAGTTATATAAAAGAGAATATATGGGCCTATTACATTTTGATTAACAGTGCATGTGGCCCCTTAAGGTAGGTAATGTGTCTGTCTCTAAGCTGATGAAGTATGGCTTTAAATAAAGGCTATTTTGAATAAGAACTGTGGAATGAATGCTCGGTCTGCTATTTCTATGAGGTATAATTATTTCATATCTGACTAGATTCAATTCATCAGTTTGATGCGCCAATGCTTTTTCACCTAGTGTCATACACCATACACCAACCGGGATAACTGTCATACACCAAACGGGATAATTTCCCTCTTCAAATAGGATGTCAATTGCTTTTTACAATGACAATCAAGTCGATTTTTTATTTCACACCAAAGTACATGGTGATTTGACAGATCATTGATGTTCTCTGAGACTACAGCTTTTATAGACCTTCATCTGCAATATTTGAAACAGAATTTGCCACAAATGGAGACCTGTTCTGCCCTACCAAGCAAAAAGGCAGTAACTGTTCATAGCGTGGAACTGAGAAATATCTTTTATTTACCTTGGTTTCACAGTAACTATATGCAGTTACTGCTAACATGACCCCCATTTTCTCCAAAACACAATACAATAGAGGCAGGATCCTTGTCTACATGATTAAACATGTATTTAATGTAGCAGAAATTACAATATTTTTGCTACATTAATGGTAGCTTCATGAAATGGCCTTCTAGGCAGAGTTGCAAAGAAAAAGCCATATCTCAGACTGGCAAATAAAAATAAATATTAATATGGGCAAAAGAACACAGACACTGGACAGGGGAAGATTGGAAAAAGTGCCAGCATTCCGGAGTTGCCTCTTCACTGTTGACGTTGAGACTGGTGTTTTGCGGGTACTATTTAATGAATCTGTCAGTTGAGGACTTGTGAGGCATCTGTTTCTCAAACTAGACACTCTAATGTACTTGTCCTCTTGCTCAGTTTTGCACCGGGGCCTCCCACTCCTCTTTCTATTCTGGTTAGAGCCAGTTTCCTCTGTTCTGTGAAGGGAGTAGTACACAGTGTTGTACGAGATCTTCAGTTTCTTGACAGTTTCTCACATGGAATAGCCTTCATTTCTCAGAACAAGAATAGACATGATGAGATTCAGATGATAGTTCTTTGTTTCAGGCCATTTTGAGCCTGTAATCGAACCCACAAATACTGATGCTCCAGATACTCAACTAGTCTAAAGAAGGCCAGTTGTATTGCTTCTTTAATCAGCACAACAGTTTTCAGCTGTGCTAAAATAATTACCAAAGGGTTTTCTAATGATCAATTAGCCTTTTAAGAATAATAAACTTGGACTAGCTAATACACAACGTGCCATTAGAACACAGGAGTGATGGTTGATGATAATGGGCCCCTGTACGACTATGTAGATAGTCCATTTAAAAATCAGCCGTTTCCAGCTACAATAGTCATTTACAACATTAACAATGTCTACACTGTATTTCTGATCAATTTGATGTTATTTTAATGGACCAAAAATGTGACTGTGTGAACTTCACCACCTAATACCACTTCCTTTTCTTTGTCTTGTCTTTCAGGTAAGTCAGTGCTGCTAACAACCTTTAAGTAGAAGACAGTGAGGAATGGCTTTGCTGTCGTTTAGGGGCAGAGGCCTCTAAAACTCTCAATGGCTTCCTATCCATCAAAAGGTGAACGTTGGGAGTGAGTGAGTTAACGTCGGACGTAACACCCTTGCTGAGACACGCTTCCTGATTGAACTTTCAGGCTCCTCTCAGTTAAGATCCACTCTTTCCTGTGTGTGTTGCCTGTGGCTACAGTTGTACCTGTGTATCATCAACAGGGTTGGAGAGCAGATGTGATCACAGTATTATTCCCCCTCCGTGTTGTCACACACCTCAACTTGATTAGCATTTTTCACTCCAAAATGGGTTTCTTCTCATGTATCAGTGTATGCCTACAGAGGTATGCTTATGCCGATAGCAGAAGCAGGGAGGATGTGAGGGATGTAGGTCCACATCAGATGTAGTTGAACTTGTGTTTGTGTATATGATGACCCAGTTGTTCATCAGTTTTTATTACCCTCTAGTACAATTAAGTTAACTGTCCTTCTGTTTTCATGTGCTGGTGTTTGATGGCCTCATAGCCCACTCGCCGTGCTTTGAGACTCCAGTGTGTGTGGGTGTGTGTGTGCGTTACAACCATAGAGTAGGATCACTGGACCCACAACTCACCATGTGAACACTGAGCTGTAGTTGCTGTTGGGTTGTAGTCCCTGTGATGCGTTGTGGCTGTAGCAGGGAAGCGTTCCGGCTGACTAACTTAGATCCCTGTGATGCAGTCTTCTTCTTTCTTTTGAATGTGTTGAAATATCTTCCCCGTCAATCTCCTCTCCTATTAAGCAAAACAACCACTCTCAATGGTACAAATAGAACATGCCAAAACCACCATACATTGGTTATCATTGGTCATGCAGTGGGTTGAATATTTCAATGCTTCTGTCTGATTTACTTGGATTTTCAACACACAAAAGAATCCACAAAATAGAATATCTAATAGAATTGCTAATGCCATGGAAGGCCTATTACAACCTCCTTGCAGGAACAATCGATTAGAAATGCAGGTTGAGTTGCTGAAATCCCATCTGATAAAAAATAGTCCGGTCATACCAGAATTTCAGCAAGAAAACCCCCAGCTAAACCAAACAGATCAGAGTCCTACATTTAGACTGATCTGTTTGATTTAACTGGAGGTATGTGGATCAAGGTCCATGTGTAAATTTGGAAGATGTGATGGGTCTGCAAGCGATGATTGAAACTAGTCAATCTTTATCCAGTGGAAATAATTCCCCTCAATGGAAGCTAGGAGCAGCCCCTTGCTCAGTGCTACACAATTTCAGCTGTGAGTGTCTCAGAGTTTTGTGCATCACCAAGCATTGAAAATGGCTGCTCCAGCGACTGAGATCATTCCTGCCAGGGAATGATAAATATATGCTACCTGACTCTACTGATGTCCTATAACCTCAGTGACAGAGAAAAGGCTCAACTATTTAACTTCTGAATAGTCTATCCGTGTAGTTCAATCACATTCTGACAAAATAATGTTTAGTCACATTTTACACTGATATTATGTATCTTGAAGAATGATGATTACCTTGTGAAATAACGTACATTATCTATTTCAAAATGATTCTTTTTAAAAGAAATGTACCCCCTTTTTCCCCCCCAATTTCGTGATATCCGATTGCGATCGAATTACAATCTTGTTTCATGGCTGAAACTCCCCAACGGGCTCAGGAGAGGTGAAGGTCGAGTCATGCGTCCGTCCGAAACATGACCCACCATGCCGCACTTCTTAACACCTGCTCGCTTAAACCCAGAAGCCAGCTGCATCAATGTGTGGGAGGAAACACCGTTCAACTCCAATCAAATCAAATGTTATTGATCACATACACGTGTTTAGCAGATGGTATTGCGGGTGTAGCCAAATGCTCGTGTTTCTAGCTCCAGCAGTGCAGTAACATCTAACAAGTAATATCTAACAAATACACACAATACATACTAATCTTCTAAAGTAAAGGAATGGATTTAAGAATATATAAATATTTCGGCGAGCAATGACAGAGACGCATAGACTAAAATACAGTAGAATATTATAGAATAATAGAATAGAATAGAGAAGGCATCAAGCTTAATGATGAGCTTGGAGGGTATTATGGCGTTGAATGCCAAGCTATTGTCAATGAACAGGTATTCCTCTTGTCCAGATGGGAAAGGGCAGTGTGCAGTGCGATGGCAATTGCATCGTCTGTGGATCTATTGGGGCCGTAAGCAAATTGAAGTGGCTCTAGGGTGTCAGGTAGGGTAGAGGTGATATGATCCCTGACTAGTCTCTCAAAGCACTTCATGATGACAGAGGTGAGTGCTACGGGGCGATAGTCATTAAGTTCAGTTACCTTTGCCTTCTTGGGTACAGGAACAATGGTGGCCATCTTGAAGCATGTGGGGACAGCAGACTGGGATAGAGAGATATTTTCACCACACAGCGTTGTGTGTTCCTTCCAAACAACTCAACTTTAGTTTCATCTGTCCACAGAATATTTTGCCAGTAGAACATCAAGGTGCTCCTTTGCAAACTTCAGACGTGCAGCAATGTTTTTTTTGGACAGCAGTGCCTTCTTCCGTGGTGTCCTCCCATGAACACCATTCTTGTTTAGTGTTTTACGTATCGTAGACTCGTCAACAGAGATGTTAGCATTATCCAGAGATTACTGTAAGTCTTTAGCTGACACTCTAGGGTTCTTCTTGACCTCAATGAGCATTCTGCGTTGTGCTCTTGCAGTCATCTTTGCAGGACTGCCACTCCTAGGGAGAGTAGCAACAGTGCTGAACTTTCTCCATTTATGGACAATTTGTCTTACCATGGACTGATGAACGTCAAGGCTTTTAGAGATACCTTTGTAGCCCTTTCCAGCTTTATGCAAGTCAACAATTCTTAATCTTAGGTCCTCTTTTGTTTGAGGCATGGTTCAGATCAGGCAATGCATCTTGTGAATAGCAAGAAGTGTTTTTTATAGGGCAGGGCAGCTCTAACCAACATCTCCAATCTTGTCTCATTGATTGGACACCAGGTTAGTTGACTCCTGACTCCAATTAGCTTTTAGAGAAGTCATTAGCCTAGGGGTTCACATAGGTTTTCCAACCTGCACTGTGAATGTTTAAATTATGTATTCAAGAAAAATACAATACAAGAAAAATACAATACTTTGTGTGTTATTAATTTAAGCACACTGTGTTTGTCTATTGTTGTGACTTACATGAAGATCAGATCAGATTTTATGACCAATTTATGCAGAAATCCAGGTAATTCCAAAGGGTTCACATACTTTTGATTACCACTGTATCTGTGGCCTGCGGAGTAAACATGATCAGCTAACAGTAACACTATGCACCCTTCTGCTGCTTGACAGGCAGACCCCTGATGGGAAATGAACATAAACCACTCATATTGCCAGATATAGTTCACTTTTATTTTATATCACTGAAATATCCAATTAACAGTGGCCAATATGGAGAGATATCGTGAGGTTATCTATCCTCACATATCTGAAAGGCAATGATCAATTGATATTTACTGATCATGAATTGCATGCAGTTACTTGCTGTATAACTCTGATAGAGATTAATGTGCACAATTGTTTTGAATGTAAAAATATAAAATGTTTAGTTCTAACTGAGCTCTTCAATAGGTAATAATATTATTTATAATATAATATATATAATTATAATTATTTAACAATCCCTTGATAACGGCAGGTAGTTTTTATCAGAGCTGCGGGTCTCCTTGCTCCCCAGCAGGCAAATCAGACTCTCAGCACCTTTTTATGACGTTTTATTGATAACAACCTATAGGAGGTGCTGCAGGGACAGATGTGTTGTCATGACAACCAGCTACATTCAGCTGCACTTTCCAGATGTTCTATCTGAAACATTTAGTTTATCTTTTGTATGGGATAGAATGTTACATCATGGAAGTACAGACACTTAAGGCTCGTTAGTATTTGATATGGGATGGTTGAATATTTATTACTTTCACGTGTATCGATGGTTGACTTACAGTATTTGTATGTGTTTTAAGGGGTAGCCTATGATTGTGAGAATGAAACCCTACAATCAAGGAATGATATAGGCCTTTTGAAGCATTTCTGTCATTCATTCTCGTACAGAGCTACAGTTATCATTCATTAATCTGATCAGGCTATATTATCTTATCTAGCCACAGCACACATCCCTGCTGCACTCCATACTCAGCCTGTATGGGTTGCGGTATAGACTCATTACAACAATTAGACATTAGAGTGAATGTAGACTGACTGGGGCCGTCTAGGGGATCTCATGGCACTCTGGCTTATCATGGCACCGATGGAGAAAGAGAGGGAAAGCTCTCACAAAGCTACAACTGCCGGACCCAGAGAGCAGAGAGAGAAGCGGCAGCTCCGGGTCAGCCTGGCTCCGATGATGGACGCACCTTATCTGCTTTTCCTCAATAGCCACTACATCAGTTTAGACAGCCCTCCGACAGTACTTCCATTGTTGTCTACAGATGTAAGGAAGAGCCTCTACAGGGGCTTTGTCATAAAATATTCAATAATATTAGCCAGACAGATTCAGCGAGGGGAACATTCCTCTGGTAAGTGACTTCAGTGGGTAGAGGAATGATTGAGATGACAGACGGAATGACAGCAACATTATTACTGTTTGAGTGTCCCATTGTTTCACTATGAGAAAAACGATTATATTTTGATTGCAACTGACAGGAAGATTAGATCAAAAAGCCTTGGAGATGGGATGATACAAATATGTAAAGGGACTTACTGTGTGTGTGTGTGTGTGTGTGTGTGTGTGTGTGTGTGTGTGTGTGTGTGTGTGTGTGTGTGTGTGTGCGTCTGTGTGTGTGTGTGTAGGTGTGTGTGTGCGCAAGGGGGCAAATAAAGGTGTGAAGCCTCGTGCAATGTTTGGGTAGAAATTAGAGCAGTGTTGAATCAGATTTTCAGATAAAGTGTGAAAGTACACATTATCTCTTTGCCCAAAGACAGTCAAGGCTTATTCTTAATATTATGCTATGCCTGTTATGTCTGCCACATACACCTTTGCATGCTGAGGTTCCCATGGGAAAAGTGGGTCAAATATCTGTTAATCAAAAGCGTTTCTAAAGAAGAGACGCACACATCTTTTTTTTTCATCTATGAAGATCTAAGGGGCATGAAACACAGATGTTGTCTGACACCTCCAAATCCAAGATACACTTGAAGTTGAAAAGAGAGAGATAAGGGTAGAGGGTAAAGGTATAAAGAACAAAATGTATGAGATTAAAAGTCTAGTGTGTCAGGAAAAGGTTACTGTCGTGCTTTGTTATCTGGCCATCACCAGAAGCAGAATATAGCTGGTTACAATAGACACACTCTCTGTTCTCCCAGAGTCAACATGCTGTGTCATGTTTCACTGCTCCCATCCACCCAGAGAGGAACATTAGTGTTAGGACAGAAAACTCTCCTAAATCCACCATGATTGCCTTTCTCTGACTGGAAACATGGCTGATGCCAGCAAACCTGTTACACTCTCTCACAGCACCAAACAATACCCTTACATTATTAACAGGTCTTACAGCTCATGCTCAGCAGTACATATAAAATCTCATAGTTAGCGGAGTTCATCCGTGAGAATTAATAAAACCCTCCAAAGGAAGATGCCCATGATGGAGTTTATTATATCAATATGTGATATTTTGCTCAAGGGGTTTGCGGAATATTGCGGATCCAGAAAACTCATAATCTCTGTGCTATTTTGAATTTGATAGTAGTTCCAAAGCCACTGTATCCTTCATAATATCCACTGGTAAAGGATATGAGGCTATAACAGTGAGCTGGTGCTCAAAAGAGAAGAGCTTGTGATATAATGACTGCTGAAGCACAGGTGACATTCTTCTTGTGACTTGATTGGTACACTTCTACAATGCCCTCTAGAACTTGTAATACAGAACAGCCTCACAGTCAATCATATATTTCAGCCAAAATGGAGCCAAGTCCATAAAGTGGAGGTGAAAGATAGTTTCCTGTAATGGACACTATTAAGTAATGTCAGACCATTGCACAGATTTTGCTCAGACTATTTTGGGTTGCTGTTGGGATAGAGATGAGATGCTTTTTTGTGTGTGTTTGTGTGTGTGTGTGTGTGTGTGTGTGTGTGTGTGTGTGTGTGTGTGTGTGTGTGTGTGTGTGTGTGTGTGTGTGTGTGTGTGTGTGTGTGTGTGTGTGTGTGTGTGTGTGTGTGTGTGTGTGTGTGTGTGTGTGTGACCTGCCTCACTATAAGCTGACCTGTGTGTCTCTTCTCTCTCAATAGGATGTGATTGGTGGGATGGCTGAATGAGAGGTACCATAAAGGACTGTCAGTCTGTCTCTTCTATCTAATACAATGTACCCTCTTATGAATGAACAGGCTTTGAACCGTTAACACGTTGGCTTGGGAATTGACGTATTTCCACTTGCTTTTCAGAATCTTTACGATTAACAATATGAGTTATCCCTTTATTAATATTAATATTTTCTTTACTATGAGATCAATCATCTTCAAGGATTATTTCATTTCCAATAATGAAAACTGTTATTAAAACCATAGAGGGACATTTCACAATAATCACTTCATCAGATATCTTTAGGGGGCTACAGTAAGTACCAAATGACTGTAGAGTCCTTTAAGTGGTGGGAGTAGACTAGAGTAACCCCATAGCAGTAGGCCAGTTTAACTGTTGAATGTATAATATAGCAGAAACTAGCTTGATTGTTGAACCAGATTAGTCATACAGAGGATGAGGTCAGCTCCACCAGACTGTGTTCTGTATAAGTCAGCCCTGCCGGTTGGAGAGCATTTATCCCCTGCTGTTAATAGGTAATAGGCATAACACAGTGTCAATTTCACAGGAGCCCTTTGATTAGGGCCCTGGCTTACCTTGCGTTTAAAACAGGAATGGCTTTGTTTCATTCCTGCACCACGCTCTTCGCCACAACTCCCCCGAGTTTGGCGCCTTCTCCCCACAAGGTCTTCGATGGGTCGGGGTCACACTTGGCCGTTCATTACATGTCAAACCCTCCTACCTCGTCATGTGTAAAAACATGTGCTATACATGCAGTGGAGAGATAGACACCCGTCCACCTGTGAGTTTATAGAGGACTTGCATGATAGAACATGTAATGTCAAGAATTATTGTTAATCTCTTCTCAGACTTATTTCATAGGAGTTCTATCACTCAGTTGTCCTTTCAACTGTGTGGTCTATAAATAACATTTTTGTATACCAATTTTCTACTCAAAACATCACCAAGTATCTGGACACTCCCTTTCAATATCACTGGGAAAAATCCACTTAAACGGCCCTCCAACTTGTAATTACTAGTGGGAATCTCGTCTATCATCCTGAGCTCCCATTTCTCCCACATGCTGACCTCTGACATCACCCACTAAGAAAACGACTTCGATAACAGCGTTTTCAGCAGTTAAATACAACAACATATTTTTCATTGAAAAGCAATCTATTAATATGGCTTTTCTTTACAAGATAGATGTACTTTTAGTTTATGGTTGCGATAACCAATCAGCATTTCTCAAAGAGTTCAAAGCACGTGAGTGCATCCAACTGGTATTTACGACTTCACAACTGGTAAAGTCCCACCTCCCACTTGGTTATGAACGCAGCATAAAACGCAATATAGATTGGGTTTGATGTATGCAACATGCTCAGGGTGTTAACGAGACCACGTGTCAAAATAAAATGGATGATGTTCATTCTGAATTCCAGTCAGATCTTTGCATGTTTTTCTGTATTGATTTAAATGAGTATGGTAAATCCGGGGGTGGTAAAGTGAATAATCTCCATCCTACCTTGGCCCAACCTCATTCCATCCATATGTTTAGCATCCCCATCAGAGTGCATATTGAATGATGTGGTATTGGATTCACTATTGTCCTGTAATTCATCACACAGCATGTGTAGGGTTAACCCATCAAGAGGCAAAATATGTATGCGGAACTCAGTAGGGTAACACCATCTATGTGTTCTCGGGAGGCAAAGACATCAATCCTCATGGGTGATTTTCTCCATTGCTTCACAATAGCGGTCTCCTCACTCCCCCCAATAGCTGTCTTCTCGCTCCCCGCTGTTCAGTGTCCTATGAAGGTACTGGAGTGTAGAGCTTTGCTATGATGAGTACAATGTGTCCTGGACAACTGTTCTCACAGCATGACACCAGTTACATGACACACACAGTACAGTAAACCTGTGCTGCTGCTATGACCTCATACTGTATGAATGTATACACTAGTGTTTTCACAGGGTTCACATTTGACCGTTCAGAGCGTGTGAGAACTTTGATCCAGGGTGCTGTGATTTGAACCATGCTATTACGTCCTTCACTTGGATCTCTGCCAGGGGGAGTATGGTTGGCTTTGGTTTTGGTCCCTCTGTGATCTTTCCCATCCACTTCCTTGGCCTTCTGTGTCACATTGCATAATAATGGGACGAAGAGCGGAGCGTTCTGGTAGAGACATTCCTTTTATTTTATAGAATTCTCTTACTATTCAATACGAAAGAGCAAAACAATAATCAAAAGGAGAGTAAAGCAAAATGACTTACGTGCTGCAACACTGCAGTCATAACACGAAACAATGATCCACAACGCAGGTGGATTGTGGAGCGTTTGTATAGCATCCCCAATTAGAGACAACTCTGGACAGCTGTCTCCAATTGGGGATCACCAACAACCCACTCCTGATGTGATGACCCAACTGTGGCACTTCCACTCCCTCTTGTAGGATTCTGAGGCCTGGCCTCAGTCAGATCATCACATTCTGACCACAGTATTGATGTAAACCACATCTCTACTGTGCATAACTATATCAAGCACAGTGGGCTGGATTAAAATCTGCCAAAGCAATGTTTATGTATTGTCATTGTGTAACGCATTCTGGTTGTCTAGCCAGGTTTCTTGAGGAAAAGGCTCACACCTCAAGATATCGTGTGGTTAAATAGAAATGAAGAATATTTTTTTATACTGTTTGGTGAGCCCAGACTGTCAACTGTTATTCCATGTCATTTTGGAGTGAGTATTTTATCAGGATGGCAAACGCCATTCTAAAAGAAATGACATTGTGATGAGAATTACAATGACAATGATTTATAGCCCTGAAGCATATTGGATATTGGAAGGTGTGTTCCATTGTCTGAAGAGTAGAACATGAACCAGTTTGTTGATTGGGGTATGTCTGTTTTATTGTAGAGTTTTATGACGTGTTTATCCCCTGATTTGAAGCAGAAATGGCTCTAAAGTGCTTGTGCATACCCTTCAAACCTCAATAGTCTATTTGAAGGACATATTCAAGTGAAATGCCAGCACTTAGTGGAGCCATTCAACTGAGTGTTGTTCAAGAATCAGATATGTACTCACTCCTGCTTATTTTCCCGGTGCTATATCACAGTCCAGACTGTTTGCCGTGATCTGCATATGCAAAACCCTCCAGGTTTAGTAAATAGATCTCTAACCTCTAACACACATTATTCTGTAGAGTTGACGTGTTACACATATCCACAAGTAACAAGGGGAGAAAAAACAATCATTTTGAGGGTCACCTCCACTCTTCATAGACACACAGCCTATTGAAGCATTTGCAGATTGTGTAATTCTCCTTGATGTGAACCAACTCTGAGGGTTCTGGTGTGACTGGAGAATGTCATGGTAAATGGACTAGCCTTACATTCCCAGAGGACAACATACATCATCATGTTTGATTTGACCCATCCAATGGGAGAGGGGACAGTCTGAGGTAATATGAGGGATTTGACCAGAACCAAAATATTGTAGCGATCTGGCCGGCATACGCTAGCCACACGTTGTGTGGTAACTGAAGGGAGCAAGGGGATTGTGGTTAGCTCATGTTTTGGTTTTAAAATGGTTGTGTTATGTCTTTACGTTTTAGTAGTTAAGCTAATGTTATGTGTTTATGTTTCTTTAAGTTGTCTTGGTTCAGGTTATGGGGGTAGGGGGGAATGTTAAAATGCCTACCGTGACCGAGCCTTGCGTGGCCGGAGGATGTGTTCATTGTTGATAGTTGAAGGAGGTAAGAAAATAAAGGGTGACGTTCCTGGAGTCGTGCGGTGTATGGGGCACGGGAACTCTCCGGTAAAATCAATCTCTGTCTCTTGCCATCTTCTTCTGGCTGAGGTCGCCACATTGGTGTCAGAAGTGGGATTAGCGAGCAGAAGAGGATGGAGAGAGAGATTGACAAGCTGGAGAGGACACTCACACAGACCCAGGGGCACCTAAAGGGCCTACTGCGGCAGAAGATGGAGTCTGCCGGAGGTGATGGCTACATGGCATGCCCCGACGGTGCCAGTATCCCACGGCTACCCCAGCAGGGTACTGCAAGACCACGCCCACAACCCGTGGCTACAACCAGCAACGTCAGGCTACCTACCAGTCCAGAGCTGCAACAACCCCTACTCGGCACGCCCAGCCTACCACGTTCTGCAGGGGTGCCAAGATCATCCGCCAAGCTGCCCAAGTACAACGGGACGACTCAGCTAGAGCCCTACCTCGCCCAAGTCCACCTGGCGGTCCGACACAGCGGCTGGAGCAGTGAGGAAGCCGCTACTCACCTGGCACTAGCGTTAGAAGGGAACGCAGTACAGGTGCTTCTCGACCTAACCCCAGCGGAACAACGGGACCTCCAAGCCTTGACCGGGGCGCTGGAAATGAGGTTTGGGCAGAGACTCTTCGCGGACCAGAGCAGGGAGCAACTGGCCAGCCGCCATCGCCAAGGAGAAGAGAACCTGGGCACCTTCGCTGCTGATGTGCGGCTGCACGCTCGACAGGGCTACCCCGAATTCCAAATAGCTGCACAAGAGGAGCTGGCCCTCCACGCTTTCCTGCGGGGGCTCGCACCAGAAAACCTGCGACAACATGTCTGCCTCGCCAGGCCTAAGACTCTCGGTGAGGCACTCCATGAGGCCGAACAAGCCGAAGGGGTACTCTCCAGGTGGCCCACCCAGCAGAGGGTCACATCACGCCAACCATGTGTCCGGGTGGCCGACTACGACGAGGGGGAAACGACAGAAGAGGTCTGTCAGGTTCGGCCTCCGCTACGACGATTCCAGCACCAGACTCCACCACCCAGGCGACGCCCCCCCTGGTCTACAGACCGGTGTTACAGATGCGACGAACCTGGCACCAGCGCCAAAAGCCAGAGCTTCTCCGTTTGGGGGAAACGACGGAGGAGTGGTCTAACGAGGGGTTCACCACTCCGGTCTCCATCCCCCCTCCAGGGCCGATGCTCTGTGGTCGGACGCCTCGGCCACACCAAGGGACTATACCTGCAATGTCAACTGGACGGCCGACCTTGTAGAGCCCTGGTAGACACGGGGTCAACCATTTCCTTGGTGCGACCTGGCGTCCTTCCGGATACCACCGGGCCACCTTCCAAGGCTTGGTCGCCAACCACCACGCAGATGGTCACAGTGACGGGAGAAAAGGTTGGCATGAGAGGGAAGAAGCCAGTAAAAGTCCAGGTTGGAGACCAGGAGCTGGAGCACGGGTTCTGGCTTGCCGACATCCGTGACGCATGCATCATTGGCCTGGACCTGCTGAGTCGATGGGGCGCCCGTGTTAATGTGTCAGGGACATCTATCACTCTTGGCACAGAGACCGTGGCACTCCAGTCTGGTAAAGAGAACGATTGACCCAAAGACAGGCGAGCCAGTCGTCGAGCAGCGACCAGACAGGCCAAACGGCCGTCCGTTGCCCATGGGCCCAACCAGCATCAGCCCGCTTCAGCCCCAACCACTGTGTCTGCTGCCCTTCCCTCCGCCAAGACGACAGAAAGACGAGAGGAGGCCGAAACACAACCAACTAAGGTCTTGGGGACGGTCAAATGGTTCAACGTCCGGAATGGCTACGGGTTCATCAACAGGAATGACACAAAAGAAGACGTCTTTGTCCACCAGACCGCCATAAAGAAAAACAACCCAAGGAAATACCTCTGCAGTGTTGGAGATGGAGAAACAGTGGAGTTTGATGTGGTTGAAGGGGAAAAGGGAGCAGAGGCAGCCAATGTCACCGGCCCGGCGGGTGTCTCGGTCCAGGGGAGCAAGTATGCCGCTGGCCGGAACCGCTACAGGCGGTACCCCCGTAGGAGGGGGCTAGCCCGTGACCACGCTACCCCCCATACTTGGCTGACGAGAACCAGGGAGCTCCAGCCCAGGCCAACACCGGGGCGAGACAGAAGCAGACCTACGATGCCCCAAAAGGGTGTTTCTCCCAAGCTCTGCAGCCATTGGCAGGGGCCTGGGGAGATCTTGGGCCGACTGTCGGGGGTGGGTACAGGGTGTGTATTCCTGGCCGAGACTGCATGGTGTAGGCGTCCTGGACATTTGAGGGACTTTGTGTTTAGAGATTGGGTCGTCGGGGGCGACTGACCCCTCTGGTGGGGGCTATGTAGCGATCTGGCCGGCATACGCTAGCCACACGTTGTGTGGTAACTGAAGGGAGCAAGGGGATTGTGGGTAGCTCATGTTTTGGTTTTAAAATGGTTGTGTTATGTCTTTACGTTTTAGTAGTTAAGCTAATGTTATGTGTTTATGTTTCTTTAAGTTGTCTTGGTTCAGGTTATGGGGGTAGGGGGGAATGTTAAAATGCCTACCGTGACCGAGCCTTGCGTGGCCGGAGGATGTGTTCATTGTTGATAGTTGAAGGAGGTAAGAAAATAAAGGGTGACGTTCCTGGAGTCGTGCGGTGTATGGGGCACGGGAACTCTCCGGTAAAATCAATCTCTGTCTCTTGCCATCTTCTTCTGGCTGAGCTCGCCACAATATAATATTGCATATTTATAGCTGCTTTTAAGGATATACTGTATGTACAGTGGGGAGAACAAGTATTTGATACACTGCCGATTTTGCAGGTTTTCCCACTTACAAAGCATGTAGAAGTCTGTAATTTTTATCATAGGTACTCTTCAACTGTGAGTGACGGAATCTAAAACAAAAATCCAGAAAATTACATTGTATGATTTTTAAGTAATTAATTTGCATTGTATTGCATGACTTAAGTATTTGATACATCAGAAAAGCAGAACTTAATATTTGGTACAGAAACCTTTGTTTGCAATTACAGAGATCATATGTTTCCTGTAGTTCTTGACCAGGTTTGCACACACTGCAGCAGGGATTTTGGCCCACTCCTCCATACAGACCTTCTCTAGATCCTTCAGGTTTCGGGGCTGTCGCTGGGCAATACGGACTTTCAGCTCCCTCCATATATTTTCTATTGGGTTCAGGTCTGGAGACTGGCTAGGCCACTCCAGGACCTTGAGATGCTTCTTACGGAGCCACTCCTTAGTTGCCCTGGCTGTGTGTTTCAGGTCGTTGTCATGCTGGAAGACCCAGCCACGACCCATCTTCAATGCTCTTACAGAGAGAAGGAGGTTGTTGGCCAAGATCTTGCGATACATGGCCCCATCCATCCTCCCCTCAATACGGTGCAGTTGTCCTGTCCCCTTTGCAGAAAAGCATCCCCAAAGAATGATGTTTCCACCTCCATGCTTCACGGTTGGGATGGTGTTCTTGGGGTTGTAGTCATCCTTCTTCTTCCTCCAAACACGGCGAGTGGAGTTTAGACCAAAAAGCTCAATTGTTGTCTCATCAGACCACATGACCTTCTCCCATTCCTCCTCTGGATCATCCAGATGGTCATTGGCAAACTTCAGACGGGCCTGGACATGCGCTGGCTTGAGCAGGGGGACCTTGCGTGCACTGCAGGATTTTAATCATGACGGCGTAGTGTGTTACTAATGGTTTTCTTTGAGACTGTGGTCCCAGCTCTCTTCAGGTCATTGACCAGTTCCTGCCGTGTAGTTCTGGGCTGATCCCTCACCTTCCTCATGATCATTGATGCCCCACGAGGTGAGATCTTGCATGGTGCCCCAGACCGAGGGAGATTGACCGTCATCTTGAACTTCTTCCATTTTCAAATAATTGCGCCAACAGTTGTTGCCTTCTCACCAAGCTGCTTGCCTATTGTCCTGTAGCCCATCCCAGCCTTGTGCAGGTCTACAATTTTATCCCTGATGTCCTTACACAGCTCTCTGGTCTTGGCCATTGTGGAGAGGTTGGAGTCTGTTTGATTGAGTGTGTGGACAGGTGTCTTTTATACAGGTAACAAGTTCAAACTGGTGCAGTTAATACAGGTAATGAGTGGAGAACAGGAGGGCTTCTTAAAGAAAAACTAACAGGGCTGTGAGAGCCGGAATTCTTACTGGTTGGTAGGTGATCAAATACTTATGTCATGCAATAAAATGCTAATTAATTATTTAAAAATCATACAATGTGATTTTCTGGATTTTTGTTTTATATTCCGTCTCTCACAGTTGAAGTGTACCTAATGTAAAAATTACAGACCTCTACATGCTTTGTAAGTATGAAAACCTGCAAAATCGGCAGTGTATCAAATACTTGTTCTCCCCACTGTACATGTACTGTATATTCTACAAACTCACATACTGTACAAAGTACTTTGGTGGTTGGGTGAAAATATCCATTATTCTTACTGAAAAGTTTGAACACTGTTGCGTGGAAGAAAATACCTTGGTTGAAACTGTCTGAGGTGATATGTTTAATATGAAATGTCAGCTTTTTAAAATAATTTTAATACATCGGATGACAGGTAATATAAACCAATATAGGCTTTACATCTTGATATGCATATGAAAATGTAGAAATAATTAGAGATATTACCTTTCCAAAGACTCATCATTTGATATTTTAAAAGAAGGATTGGTGGAATTGGCAACTTTAAATTAAGATGGCAGCGATATTGCAGATCCAATTTGCTCCGAATTTGGATGCCACTGATTTCTTTCATGTTATTAAATTGACAGTGTTTCCTTTTCAATTTAGAGGCATTTATCTGACAAATGATGATCAGTTTCCATCAACAGCACACTATAATGCTCCATATGCTGGGTTCATGATAACTTTGCAAGTTAATATCCATGTCACTCATACATCATGTGTGTACATACCCATAGCATTACAAACCACCATTACAAATATCCCCAGGTTCTAGTCTGTCTCCATTTCACCTTTCCACCTGATTTTTCCACAACAACATAAAAATCTACAATTGCATAAATCTTGCAAGATCAAATATTTATACACAAGACCCCCGTGAAGATGTTAATTCCAGACATATTTTGTGATATAACAACATACAGAGTTGATATTCACTTCAAGGTACAAGGGGCTTCTCCAATGTTTGCCATGTTTTATGTCGCTGTATGGTCTGAGTCAACCACTCTTACGTTTATTTTGAAGGTGGGCTGTTCTTATCTTGTACCACCACCAAGGCTTCAAAGCAAAGACCCAATACAACATTTATGAAGTAGAGGAAATAGGATGGTTTCTGTGTGTCTAAAGAAAATAGGTTCCCCTCACTTTTACAATGTTGGTTTGTTTGAATCTACCAGTGAAGGACACTGCTTTGCTTTATCAAGGTAATAATACTAAGTCTGTGCAAATTAATATAATTAGTCCTCTTAGGTTTTCCAAAAGGCATCAAGCTGAGCACATTAGATTGCTTAAAAAATAATGTTACCCAATACTACTTATTACAAAAACTTTTATAAGCCTATATTGTAGCACTATAATTACAATGCATCTTGTCTTTTGATAATGTTCTTCATAAGACGCTGCATCAAAGTAAACCTAACAATCTTGATTCTAGATGGCTCTCTAATTTCCCATTGCACAGCACAGTAAGACAGTGAGAAATCAGGCGTGGTTATCTTACAACTAGACAACAGCAGTTGTCTCTTCATTCAATTTCATTTTCAAAATGACAAGAATTTTCATGCAAAAGTTCAATTCCTGAAAATTGAATTTAATCTGGTGTTTTGTGAAAAGGACTATGACCACTTCATGACCCCGTTCAATGTTACTAACATTATACAACAGGTATACACTGATTGTAGCACTCCATAAGAGACAGTGTATTTGTAAACCATATCAACCTTTCTTGTCGGGAGGGATCCTAAAAAGAGAATGAACAATATGAATGATCATCTATGACAGTCTTTTCTCTTTCAAGGATACACTCTAGGCAAAATGTAATGTAACACCTTTGCTGTTTCCAACGCTTCTGTTGTGAACTTTCCCCCCAATAGGATTGTATTCACATGGCAACAGCTGGATTTTAAACTTGGTTACAGAGTGCATCTCAAGTTTCAAGTTTAATTTTCACATGCACAAGTACAGTGAAATGCCTTTCTTGCATTAAATAGTACCCGCAAAACACCAGTCTCAACGTCAACAGTGAAGAGGCGACTCTGGGATGCTGGCCTTCTAGGCAGAGTTGCGAAGAAAAAGCCATATCTCAGACTGGCCAATAAAAAGAAAAGATTAAGATGGGCAAAAGAACACAGACACTGGACAGAGGAAGATATGGCTTTTTCTTTGGAACTCTGCCTAGAAAGCCAGCAGCCTGGAGTCGCCGGAGTCACTGTTTTCACTGTTGAAATTGAGACTGCTGTTTTGTGGGTACTATTTAATGAAGCTGCCAGTTGAGGACTTGTGAGGCGTCTTTTTCTCAAACTAGACAATCTAATGTACTTGTCCTCTTGCTAGGTTGTGCACCGGGGCCTCCCACTCCTCTTTCTATTCTGGTTAGAGACAGTTTGCGCTGTTCTGTGAAGGGAGTAGTACACGAGATCTTCAGTTTCTTGGCAATTTCTCACATGGAATAGCCTTTATTTCTCAGAACAAGAATAGACTGACGAGTTTCAGGAGAAAGTTCTTTGTTTCAGGCCATTTTGAGTTTGTAATCGAACCCACAAATGCTGATGCTCCAGATATTCAACTAGTCGAAGGCCAGATTTATTGCTTCTTTGATTAGCACAACAGTTTTAAGCTGTGCTAACATAATTGCCAAAGGGTTTTCTAATGATCAATTAGCCTTTTAAAATGATGAACTTGGATTAGGTAACAACGTGCCATTGGAACACAGGAGTTATGGTTGCTGATAATGGGCCTCTGTACGTCTATGTAGATATTCCATAAAAAATCTGTCATTTACAACATTAACAATGTCTACACTGTATTTCTCAATTTCATGTATTTTTATTTCAAATGGACAAAAACAAATTGCTTTTCTTTAAAAAACAAGGACATTTTCTCAATGAGCCCATCCTGGTTAAATAAAGGTTAAATAAAACATTTTAAAAGGTTACTTGAACTCTGTGAAGCATTTATTTGGGCTGCAATTTCTGAGGCTGTTGACTCTAATTAACTTATCCTCTGCGGCAGAGGTAACTAGTGGCGGTCCTCATGAGAGCCAGTTTCATCATAGCGCTTGATGGTTTTTGCGACTGCACTTGAATAAATGTTCAAAGTTCTTGACATTTTTCGGATTGACTGACCTTCATGTCTTAAAGTAATGATGGATTGTAATTTCTCTTTCCAAACGTCTGAAGGTACCACGTTCATCTGTACAAACAATAGTACACAAGTATAAACACCATGGGACCACGCAGCCATCATACCGCTCAGGAAGTAGACACGTTCTGTCTCCTAGAGATGAACGTGCTTTGGTGCAAAATGTGCAGATCAATCCCAGAACAACAGCTATGGACCTTGTGAAGATGCTGGAGGAAACAGGTACAAAAGTATCTATATCCACAGTGATATAACCTGAAAGGCCGCTCAGCAAGGAAGAAGCCACTGCTCCAAAACCTCCATATAAAAGCCAGACTACGGTTTGCAACTGCACATTTGGACAAAGATCATACTTTTTGGAGAAATGTCCTCTGGTCTGATGAAACAAAAATAGAACTGTTTGGCCATAATGAACATGGTTATGTTTGGAGGAAAAAGATGGAGGCTTGGAAGCCGGAGAACACCATCCCAACCGTGAAGCACGGGGGTGGCAGCATCATGTTGTGGGGGTGCTTTGCTGCAGGAGGGTCTGGTGCACTTCACAAAATAGATGACATCATGATGAAGGAAAATTATGTGGATATATTGAAACAACATCTCAAGACATCAGTCAGGAAGTTAAAGCTTCATCGCAAATGGGTCTTCCAAATGGACAATGACCCCAAGCATACTTCCAAAGTTGTAGCAAAATGGCTTGAGGACAACAAAGCCAAGGTATTGGAGTGGCCATTACAAAGCCCTGACCTCAATCCTATAGAAAATGTGTGGTCAGAACTGAAAAGGTGTGTGCGAGCAGGGAGGCCTACAAGTTTAAATGTATTTGGCAAAGGTGTATGTAAACTTCCAACTTCATCTGTAGCTCAGGATTTGAAAGTGAATGACAAACAGACTTTCTTGATATTTTCAAAAGGCACAAAATAGGTTTGCTTATCAATGCTGATCTATAACACCTTTCCTAATGTTGAAAGAATGTTTAGATGACATTCTCAAAACTCTAAAAGCCCTATTGATTAGCATTTCCATGTATTCCTTTCTATTGGAGAAAAGTTAAGTGTTTACATTTGATTTGGGTTAAATATAAATGTCTTCCATCTTGAAGGCATTGGAAGAGCGATGGCTGAATTCCTACAAATGACAAACTCTCTTTCATATTTTTTCCCAAATGTGACTGACCGCCTTGATTCGGTCTTATGTAGCAACATTTGAAATTGTGTTTTTTACATTGCATAAAAGCAGAGACACAGAGCTACATAATGGTATATCATATACTACATTTGAGGAACAATGTGAAAGTAATTCTGCTTTGAAAGTTGATTAACTTGTAACTTTACTTTTGAGAAAATTGCCTTTGTATGTTGTGTTACCTACTGGAGAGCTCTTCTTTGTCTACATCGTTCACACCTTCTTAAGCTCTATCCCCACCCATCTCTTTAAGGGTTGATCCGAGCGTTCTGTACTAACAACAGCAGTCAAGCACCCAAGCTAAGCTAACTGGCTAACTTGCTAGCTACTTCCAGACACAAATGAGAGAACAGCTCACTGACCATTACTCACCCTACTAGAGCTGGTTAGGCTGTTTTAATGTTATCCAGAGCATTGGTGACTGCAACTGTGCTGCTGGCAGCAATTTACGCTTTTTTGGCAACGTTTACTGACACTAGCCATATTCAACGGGTGAATAGCGTTCATAAATTTGTCAGTTATTCTGGCACACTCAGATGTAGGTAGGTAACCAGAGCGAATTTAACAGCTATGTCTATCAACAGTTCTATTGAAATGGATACTTGCATAGTGGAGTCTTTTGTTAAGACATGTAGCCAACTCATGACGTTACTACCCTGCATGAATCTGTAAGTAGCTAACCAACCAGGTTCAATGTTAGCTAGCTAACATTAGGCTATTACAAGCTAAACAAATGGCTCTGAGATACGAATAATAAGATCATACACGTAACGTTAGCTAGCAAGCCAGCCATGCAACGTTAGCTAGCTAACAGTATACCTTAACTTGAAATGAAATGTACTTTTTCTGTCAAAATTAGAAACGTGTAATATCTGAAAATGTAGCTAGCTAGACTATCTTACCCTTATACATCATGGATGGACACGTCTCCCTGTCACGGATGCCATGGTTGCCCTTAGTTTGAAGATGTCATCCGTTTTCTCCATCTCCTTAGCTGACATACTGTAATTGCACTGATTTCAAAAATAGGTCTTCCAGAAAGTGGAGCGCAACATTTTTACTACGCGATACATAAAAAAAAAAAAAGCTGTGTTAGACAGGATTACCTAGACATACTGACCAGCTCAAATAGACAGAAGGTGGCAACATGGCAGACCAATCCCAACTCATCTCTCGGCATGTCCAGCCCACTCATTATCTCAGCCAATCATGGCTAGCGGGAAGGTTGCTGTCTTTTTCTGTGGCTAAACCAACTAGGCTCGTAATGTAACAATTTTATTTGTATTTACATATGGCATACAAGTTTGTTATTAAGGCACATGAAAGTTCACTTGTTTCAGAAAGCATTCTCCCACCCCCAAAAAAAGTTTACGTTCAAATGGCTCTTCTGTGAAGTAGTGACCCGTTACAAATGTTAATTGCAGTATAACATTTAACATTTCTTGAATAACATTAGAATAACTTTCTCTTCAGTGGGCATATTTTATATTATAATACTGTGCCTTAACATGTGGGAAGTGAAAATATACCCAACTCCTAATTCCTTGTTACAGTAATGTAATTTGTGCTAAGTTGACACTGGAACATTGCAATATTCCCAAAACACTACCCCAAAGCGACATACCCCATCGTCATCCATCACATGATCTCAAAGACAAATGGGTAACCAAGGACAAGGTGAGCCAATCAGAGGGCCTTGGGTTTCAATTTGAATGCACAGTGGTTCTCTCAGGAAAGCACTTAGACATCCATTACATGCCCAAATCCGAATTGATTTCTGCTAGCAGCAGTGGTGTGTCTACAGAACACCCAGCACATAATATCGGCCCAGAGCTAGGGTTCCGTTTTTATTCTTCTGACTGGATGGCTGACTGGATGTCTACTATGGACCCATTTAGGCCTTTGTTATTCAAGCCTGGTGCTTGGTGATGCAGGGGCAAAATAATTGGACTCTAAATTAAATGGTCATATAAGAATGCACTCTCTGAATTCCTTGTTTATATTTTTGTTCATTGAAACACGTTTCTGTGACTTCAATTGAAACAGGGAGCCGAAACGGTTGCCTTGTAGCGTTCTCTATGTATTGGGGCATTGAATGAGCCTCATCCCTCTAGAGAGCCATGTGAACCTGTCTAACTGTAGGAGCTGCTGCATGGAACCATGTATAATAAGAGCAAAACACTCATTAGCCAAATGCCCGAAACAGAGTCGGAATTAATCAACTGTGGGGGCCATGTGACCGAGCCCACGGGGTAGCGTCACTGAAAATAGACAAAGGAATGCTTTATGGAGGACATAGAATAAGTGCTGCAAATGAAACTGGAGCTCCAACACTCATTATGCCGTGTCTAGGCTTGACAGTTCATGAAACTTTTGTATTATGATCATGGAGTTGCGATCATGAAATTCCGAACATGTGATGCGTCTACACTAAAATGTAAATGTGTCCACTGTGTCCACATTGTGCCCAGATTCCCTTTTCCCACGCTATATTCAAATGCCAGTATCCATTCTGCAATGGTGGAATATGAAAAATATGATAACACAACAACAACTTGATGGCAGTAGCTAACTAATGTAGCTAACTAGCCAGCAAACCACTGTAGCTAGCCAGCAAACTAGCAAGCAAAGCTAAAGGGATTGCCAACGGGATACCCTAATGTAACTCTTTTCTAAATATTAGTTAACTGGCTAGCATTTATGAGGCCAGCAAACATGTTCCTCACGCTTGGAATGTATTTCCTCCAACGTTATAATGAAAAGGTGCCTCTCACTCCCAAAACTATTTTTTTTTGGAGACGTGTGGGCGGAGTGCTGCTGACATCGCCCACTCTATGCGCTTTCGATTGCATCCAGACTGAGGAGAAATTTGAGCAATGCGTACCCACCCATCTGAAGTGGTCAGCCAGATCTGAACAGAATCCGACCACAATCTGACTTGTATGCTTCTAGACCGGTCTTTTCAATGCAATCTTCATATAAGTGTCAAGTGTAGACACAGCCTTAGTGTTATGCTCCAACTGCTGTGTGTCTCCGAGAAGAAAATGCAAAGATTCCACTTTTGTGGTAAATTACACCTTTTCAGGGTCAGCACATATGCTGAATGTGCCTTCGGAAAGTATTCAGACCCCTTGACTTTTTCCACATTTTGTTAGGTTACTAAATGCTAAAATGTATTAAATAGTTTTTATCCCTCATCAATCTACACAGAATCCCCCATAATGACATTTTTGTTAATTTAAAAACAAAAGTATTCAGACCCGTTACTCAGTACTTTGTACTGCACTTTTGGCAAGCCCATGAAAGCCTTGTCTCTCGAAAAAGACTGGGTACAAAACATGCACAATGACATGGACTTACTTGACAATAAACAAAACCTTGATTTTTCAGTTATTTGATTGTACGGTAACAAGCAGGAGACGGTTGAGTGTCAGGTACATGTTTATTTCAAGGCGGTGGAAAAGTGAAGTTGTTTTATATGTTTTTGATTTGGATACTTGTGATTGATTGTAATGCCCAGTGGGGTTTCTAGGTTTTTACTTCGAGTTAGGCAGCCAGACAGCGTTCCTATAATGCAAACATACACTGAGTGTACAAAACATTAGGAACATGACAGACTGACCAGGTGAATCCAGGTGAAAGCTATGATCCGTTATTGATGTCTCTTGTTAAATTCACTTCAATCAGTGTAGATCAAGGGGAGGAGACCGGTTATAGAAGGATTTTTAAGCCTTGAGACAATTGAGACATGGATTGTGTACCATTCAGAGGGTGAATGGGAAAGACAAAATATTTAAGTGCCTTTGAACGGATATGGTTGTAGGTGCCAGGCGTACCGGTTTGAGTGTGCCAAGAACTGCATATACTGCTGGGATTTTCACGCGCAACATATTCCTATGTATGTGTATCAAGAATGATCCACCACCCAAAGGACATCCAGTCAACTTGACACAACTGTGGGAAGCATTGGCGTCAACATGGGCCAGCATCCATGTGGAACGCTTTTGACAGCTTGTAGAGTCCATGCCTCGACGAACTGAGGCTGTTCTGAGGGCAAAAGGTGGTTCAACTCAATAGGACCTAATGTTTTATACACTCATTGCACAAATGAATGTTACATCATCCAACTGCACAAGCAGCCCAGCATAAGGCCTGTACATACTCAAGGTGTACAACTGATGTACAACTCATTTGGCACAACGGTTGTGATACAACAGAGTTTGTCTGCAGAAAAATGATTACACAAGCATTCTGGAGACACCGCACAATGGTTATCAACATTTATATATATATATAAAGATTTATATAAACTCTCCAAACTCTCTAAAATATCACAACCATTGTGTCAAATTTGTGGTACATCAGTTGAACAACGTGTGTACGGTGCCATAGTCTAGAACTCCATTCAGTGCCATATTATAATGTATAAAGTCCTGTTTCCTTGATATAGTACATGTGCATAAATGGGAAGTAGATTCCCAAATGTACAGCAGTTCATCCCAGCTCTGTATTAAAGGCCTACTTGTACGTCTAAAATCTATTGTAATAGCTATTCAAGATGTCTGTGGGTTTCTGCTCATCTGTGACATTTGAATACATCACAACTCACAAGTGGTCTGCTCTGGCTTGATCTCAGCTAGCGACTGGAACACCAGTGCCAATGAGAGGTGCTTCATTATACACCTTCTGCTCCAGAAGCTTTAAAGCCTAATAATAAATGAATAACTTATTTCAAAGGCAGCGGCTGACCTGTTGATGAGTCAGTATTGTTTCATATGCCATGACTCAGTGTTCCATAATGAGGGCTAATAACAAGCCAATGCATAAACAAAAGAGGTTTTAACAAGATCTTCTGGCTGTAGAAATTATAATGGCGAAACAAAAGGTGAAATACCTGTACTGTTACATACCAGATGAGTTGAAAATGAATTTTCAGGTCATATCACAACTTTTGAAGCATCACAACTCACAAGTGGTCTGCTCTGGCTTGATCTCAGCTAGCGACTGGAACACCAGTGCCAATGAGAGGTGCTTCATTATACACCTTCTGCTCCAGAAGCTTTAAAGCCTAATAATAAATGAATAACTTATTTCAAAGGCAGCGGCTGACCTGTTGATGAGTCAGTATTGTTTCATATGCCATGACTCAGTGTTCCATAATGAGGGCTAATAACAAGCCAATGCATAAACAAAAGAGGTTTTAACAAGATCTTCTGGCTGTAGAAATTATAATGGCGAAACAAAAGGTGAAATACCTGTACTTTTACATACCAGATGAGTTGAAAATGAATTTTCAGGTCATATCACAACTTTTGAAGCTGAGAAATATAATTTAAATATAATTTGGCGAAAGGTGAAATACCTGTACTTTTACATACCAGATGAGTTGAAAATGAATTTTCAGGTCATATCACAACTTTTGAATACATCACAACTCACAAGTGGTCTGCTCTGGCTTGATCTCAGCTAGCGACTGGAACACCAGTGCCAATGAGAGGTGCTTCATTATACACCTTCTGCTCCAGAAGCTTTAAAGCCTAATAATAAATGAATAACTTATTTCAAAGGCAGCGGCTGACCTGTTGATGAGTCAGTATTGTTTCATATGCCATGACTCAGTGTTCCATAATGAGGGCTAATAACAAGCCAATGCATAAACAAAAGAGGTTTTAACAAGATCTTCTGGCTGTAGAAATTATAATGGCGAAACAAAAGGTGAAATACCTGTACTTTTACATACCAGATGAGTTGAAAATGAATTTTCAGGTCATATCACAACTTTTGAAGCTGAGAAATATAATTTGGCGTGTGGGAAAGAGTCTGTATCTCGGGAAATGGCAGTTAAAGACAAGTACACTGAATATAGACTACCAAATGCCTATTTAAACCCAATCACCATCTCTTAAAAGTGAGTCACTAAATATAGTTCAGTTTGTAACACTCTCTATGAAATGGGCTTTTAAATTATGTATGAATAAATGTATGAAATAAATAAATAAAAAAATCAATGAAATTTTATGAAACTATGGATTTATGACCATTTGAAACAAAATAAAATGTTTTAAAAAGTTTTTATAAGAGGTTTTTCTTTAAATGTCGAAAAACTTTTCTATACCCCCATATCACACACTCACAAACTGAAACGAAACAGATCGTGTGTACAATTAATTGGTTAGAGAGAATATCACTTTAATTTGAATCCCCTTTAGCTTTAGAATCACAACAAAGTTGGTTCCTGTTTCAGTCAGGTCGTGGGTCAGCCAAACACACCCTAATGATTGGTTGACAAATAGTGCCTCCCACAATGCAGGTGGCAGAATAATAATCCAATAAGTAATCTAAAACGTATATGTTCTGAGAATGTAACCTCTACAAAATAAATGCTTTCCTTAAGGCGGCAGGTAGCCTAGCGGATAGAGCGTTGGGCTAGCAACCGAAAGGTTGCTGGTTTGAATACCCAAGCCGACAATGTGTCAATGAGCAAGGCACTTAATTTGCTCCAGGGGCTGTCACTGTATGTAGGCTGTCATTGTTAAAAAGAAATAGTTCTTAACCTACATATACTATAAGAAAAATAATTAAGAAAAATACAATATTTGTTTATAAATGTTAAATTAAAGGCATGAGTTTCCATGGTTAAGGCAGCACCTCCTACTGGACAGTTGATGTATCTACAGCTGTGATATTTGTCATTGACTACTACCAATGTGCTATTGTGAGAATGATTGTTGAGTTTTCCACTTTATAACTAAATAGATTCACTGCTGCTATCAAAGTAATTCCACCTCCTCCTCCTGTGCTCCTCTCCTCCTCCTGTCCTCGTCCTTTCCTCCTCTCCTCCCGCACTTCTGCTTTCCCCTTCTTCCTCCTTCTCTCCTCCCCTCCCCTCCTTCAGCTTTTCCCATTCCTCTTCCTTCTCTCCTCCCCTCCTTCTGCTTTTTCCATTCCTCCGCCTACTGCTGCTCCTCCTCCTCCCCCCTCCTGCTCTTCCTGTCCTCCTCCTACTCCTTCTTCTTTAAACAGCTACTATCAAGAGAATAACAAACGCCATCTACAGTGACAGAATACACAGTAACAAAATTAATGAAGACATCGGGGTCGGTCCCGGTCTGTCATTTACATAAGCTTTCATATTAATAGGCTATTGTTAGTCAGCATACTGAGTGAAGGAAGTTTATGGTGTCCTTGAACAAGGCACTTAACCCTCATTTGCTCCAGGGGCTGACCCTGTAGGTAGGCCGTCCTTGTAAATAAGAATTTGTTCTTAAGTGACTTGCCTAGTTAAATAAAGGTTAAATAGTAAGGTTGACTGCCGTCCGACTTTACAGACAACCTGAGAATAAACAGCAGGTGAGCGGAGAAGTTCAGCCAGGAGATGATGAAGGTGAACAAATGTGCTGGTGCAGGGGCTGGTAATCATGCAGAGCATCTGAGGAAGACGACAGGCTCCAGAGTAAACCTGGTGACAAGTACCATCCCCAATTACTGTCCCCATAGACAGCCTCCTAGTTAAAGATGGCGCGTATGTGTGTTTGTGCGTATGAGCGCGGGTGGATCCCAGAGTGGCTGATATGTGGGCTAGGCACCTCAGGGACTCTGATAAGTTGTGACACCAGAATAGCGCTCCCCCACCTGACAGGGCCACAAATCTGCCACGGCCCCCTCTGACAGTTGTATGCGCTCCATTTTTCATACATACACATAGGTATGCGGCTGCGTGTACACACACACACATTCACACTTTTGTCCTCTCAGTATCTCCCATAATCTAACAGCCTATACATCCACAAACATCCTTTCAGATCTATACCTTCTCTCATGTACACTGCCATGACCCAAACATGCTCACACAATCTCCCCTGCACTCACTGGCAAACACACAAAAGCCCCACATATCTGTCACTCTGGGATCTATCACCATCGGTTATCCGTGACACTTTTGTTTACTGAGAGGAGACCTCAAACAAACTTTCCAGGGAGAATTTTAACAGCCATCCATCTTAACCAGGAGTCTTCCAGAAAAGAGACACAGGCAATTAGCACGTCAGATGGTGCCCAGGCATGACTGTTGACACTGTCAGAAGAGATGCTCAGTGGTGGCGGGTGGTGTTCTCTCTGAAAGTGGGCACGTTTCAGAAAGTCACATTGAGCGTTTGATGTAGGGAGATTGGTGTCTGGCCTGTCTCTTTGAGCTTCACTGTGTGTCTGTGATAAACACACAGCTAGCATCAACACAAAGAATCAACCTTGTCATTGACAGGAGGACCATCCTTACAAATTCAAACACATACACTACACGACCAAAAGTACACTGGGGCCAAAAGTTTGGAATATTACTAATTCAAGGGTTTTTCTTTATTTGCACAATTTTTTACGTTGTAGAATAAAAGTGAAGACATCAAAACTATGACATAACACATATGGAATCATGCAGTAACCAAAAAAGTGTTAAACAAATCAAAATATATTTTATATTTGAGATTCTTCATATATTTTGATTTGTTTAAGCCTGTTTTGGTTACTACATGACTCCATATGTGTTATGTCATAGTTTTGATGTCTTCACTTTTATTATACAATGTAGAAAATAGTGCAAATAAAGAAAAACCCTTGAATTAGTAATATTCCAAACTTTTGGCCCCCAGTGTATGTGGACACCTGCTCGTCAAACATCTCTTTCCAAAATCATGGGAATTAATATGGAGTTGGTCCCCCCTTTGCTGCTATAACAGCCTCCACTCTTCTGGGAAGGCTTTCCACTAGATGTTGGAACATTGCTGCGGGGACTTTCCTCCATTCAGCCTCAAGAGCATTAGTGAGGTTGGGGACTGATGTTGGGTGATTAGGCCTGTGTTCAATGGGGTTGAGGTCAGGGCTTTGTGCAGGCCAGTCAAGTTCTTCCACACCGATCTCGACAAACCCTTTCTGCATGGACCTCGTTTTGTGCACTGGTTTCACGATCGCTATGAGACAGGACCCGAAGCTCAGAGCTGTATTGCAAAAACATTCCTTTCATTATAGAAAACAAAAAGAGAGACAGCGACCATGAACCGGCGCAAACAAAAAGGAAGACACACAAAAACCCACAAACACAGGTGAAACAACTGAACTTAAATAGAATCCCCAATTAGAGACAATTCAAGACAGCTGCCTCTAATTGGGGATAAGACCAACAGAAAAGAAACACCCAGAACTATTGTCAGGTCCTGATTGTGGCCATCCAACTCCCACTAGGTGGCCTCAGTCAGGGCCTGACAGTACCGCCCCCCCTAAGGCGTGGGCTCCGGACCGCGATATTCCCATCCCAACAAAATACAAAACACAAGGGGGGGAAGGGGGGGCAGAGCAGAGTACTGGGGAGGTTGTTAGTGGCAGCTCCTCCCTCACCATGGCGTTGCACTCCCGGTCCTGTCTGGACCCCAGCGTGGTAGACCCCCCTCAGGAGTCCCGCGAGGCACCAAGTCCTGTCTGGACCCTGGTGTGGACTCTGACCCGGCAGCCGGGCTGGCAACCAGTCCCGGGCTGGGCACCGGTGTGGTGAGGAGCTCCAACCCTGTAGCCGGGCTGGCCACCGATTCCGGACTGGACACTGGTGGAGAGAACTGCTCCTGCACTGGAGCGGGGCTGACGGCTGGTCCCGGACTGGGTACCGGTGGAGCGGATCCGTTGGACTGCCAGATGGTGAAGCGTGATTCATCACTCCAGAGAATGCATTTCCACTGCTCCAGACTTCACTGGTGACGTGCTTTACACCACTCCAGATGACTCTTGGCATTGCACATGGTGATCTTAGGCTTGTGTGCGGCTGCTCGGCCATGGAAACCCATTTCATGAAGCTCCCGACAAACAGTTTTTGTGCTGACATTGCTTCCAGAGGCATTTTAGAACTCTTTAGTGAGTGTTGCAACCGAGGAGAGACAATTTTCGGTCTCGTTCTGTGAGCTTTAGTGGCCTACCACGTCGCGGCTGAGCCGTTGTTGCTCCTAGACGCTTCCATTTCACAATAAAAGCACTTACAGTCGACCGTGGCAGCTCTAGCAGGGCAGAAATTTGACAAACTGAATTGGAAAGGTGGCATCCTATGACAGTGCCACATTGAAAGTCCCTGAGCTCTTCAGTAAGACCATTCTACTGCCAATGTTTGTCTATGGTGATTTCATGGCTGTGTGCTCGATTTTATACACCTGTCAGCAACGGGTGTGGGTGAAATAGCCAAATCCACTAATTTGAAGGCGATTCCACATACACAACATGGCCAAAGGTATGTGGACGCGCACACACACACTGCTTAGGTGTCTGTCCTCTAGATGCTCTTTACATTCACCTCGTTAACCTGCTCGTGACGATCCAGTTTGTCTCCTCAACGAAGTGAAATGAAAACCGTTGTAAAGCGTCAGCCTAGCAACAGATGCCCATCGGCAACCTCTGAAAATGTATAAGTATATGCCATGCCTTTTAGTCACACACTGCTTACTGTAGAAGGATTTATAGAATTTTCCACCTCGCTAATACTGCCCCATTATCTAATTGCCTGCAGCCATAAACAACCATGGCTAATGTCATCGCTGCAATGTGGGGAGACTGGAGAGAAAGTCTTGTGACGGTGGAGAGGTGACAATGTCTTCTCTCTCTCCTCTCTCTGAGCGGCCCATGGTTTATGAGGTATGACAAGAGGCAGACTGGGTCACTGTTAGGCCATTGTCAGCTACTACGATCTGGGGCCGAATAGCATGAAGACGCCCCAGGGTCTGTCATGGCAGCAGCCGAATGGCCACTCAACAGCCATGCAGAGGATAACTAGTTAAATCATGGGCATATGCTGGCTGCCAGAGCAGCTTCATGCACAAATCAACATAGTCAGGAATGTTGCTCAGGCTTTTTCAGCCCCACCCATTCAACCTGCTTGCTGTGGCATGTTGCAGAGTTAAGCTGTATTCTCCAGTCGAAATACTGCTTCTCTAGCGAATGGCGAGGATGGAGCTGGTCCAGGCCAGACACACTGACTGGCTGCACAAGTCCCTGTTTGAAATGTGAGGAGGACTGTGTTTGGGAGTTTATTCAGGATGTGTCTGAATAGTGTGGGTTGATACACAATGACTGGGCAGTCTTGATGTGTCAATCATGGTTGAATTATAAATAGCCAATGAGATATCGGACAGTAATAGTTCTGGGTAAATATATCTACGATTCAGTCAATGTTTGAGGCATGAGTAATTTAAATTACAGAAAAAATTAATCAAATTGATTAATTGATGAAAACTTGGACAGGCCAAACTTTTGTCTCTATCTCTGGTTGTGGAATAAAAATTTGTCCATATAGTATTATATAATCTACAATGTTTACCTGTTTAAGTAGTCCCCTTTGACTTGAGGATCTGATTTATTTGAGAAAGGAGGTTTAAGGAAAGCTCTGCATAATGCAAGCTGAATTGAGTAAGGAGCCCGCAGACCAGCTGACTGTACGGATTACACAGATAGCTTGTTGCTCTTGTCATAAAATATCTAATTGAAAATCTTTACTGTTTGGGAGTGTGACACCCTGAGACACAATGGAGCCGTTTGAAATTGGATCGCAGACTTTTAGTGATTTCTTTGTCAGGCTGGATTTGATTCCACTTCAAGCTGCAGTTGGACAACATCTTCATCACTGCATTTATAAGTTCTCTCTATTGGAGCAGGCAGCCACGCTTTTATCACGATATGACCTGACAAGGGTGCTCGTTGTCGCACAGGGATTGTAATAATTTTGCATACATGTAAAAACTAGTAAGGAATAATGATATTGATTACAAGGTTGTAGCCTCAAAAAAATTACAAATAAAGTTGCTGATTAATCATCATTCTGAAACCCTCTGGTATTCCATGGCCTTATATTAACAGTGTTTACAGTAGCTGCTATATTCTCTGTGTCAAAACTACCTTTGTGCCTATCAAAATGAGCTGAAGTCGTTGAAACAGGAATCAGACATAGCACTACCCTGGATGTATTGAGAGTAGAAACATTTTTGAATATTTACGACAGGTTCCACTTGTGTACAAAGGAGCTCAGGTGGAGAGGGTTGAGCAGGTTGTTAACCTGAGAGCAGAGGTCGAGAAAGTCCATCTGAAGTCTGTCTGAGATGAAATAGAATGGACAAAAAATAAATCAAATTCATTGTAGGAGATGTCACTACAACAATTCCAAACTGTGCATCAAGGATCTTTGGAATAATTCTATCGTTGCTGTTCACAGAGATTTGAATTGCAGATGACATTTACGTGGAAGACACCTCTGCTCATATGGTCAGATACACGGTACATGATACATAGAGCGGCAGTATGAAAAAGTATAGAAATACAAGATATCTGGAGTGCAAAAAAACGCTATAAAAAGACATTGCATAGTATGAGTGGTTGGCTGAATGTGTACACTATACATTGGTGGATGTTGGATGGTTAACTATACTATACAGGTCGATGGCAGAGAAATACTTCAGTAGCTAAAAATGCGTATGATATGAGCAAGGGAATAATAGTTTACTTAATAGACAGACTGGGTAAATGAACAGGTAAGTGAAAATTTTGCATAGTTAAATTAGCTGTACAGTTAGGTATACAGTTATATTTACAGATAAGTGAATACTTGCATGTTTACACAAACTGTACAGGTAGATGACAGGAAGAGATACTTAAATAGCTAAATGTGTGTATGATATCATTTGGGGTAATAATAGTAGTTCCCTTAAAATACAGTCCTTAGTGCGCAGGGTTTAATTACAGACAACTGCACGTATTGCACATTCGATATACTAAAAGCAATGAGAAAAGGTGCAACTGGCAGGATACTAATATGCATTCCTGAGTGAATGCCTACGTAGGTTAAGTCCAATAATTACTTACACTATTGCATGTGATATAATATAACAACTGTACCTGAGTATGTATATACAGACCTGTATGAATAAATAGGTCCTGAGTGGATGAGTGCTGACGGACCAGAGTTACTCACGGATGGATGCATAATTGTTAAACTAGGTCCTAGCACCCCAACAGTTCCAGATCTATGTTGCCGACGGCACGGCACCCCGGTGAGGCATTATATAGTCTAATAGCCGCCGGCAGGAAGGACCTCCTGTAGCGCTCTCTGGCACACCGTGATGGGATCAGTCTGTGACTGAAAGTGCTCCTCTGCGTCATAACCATAGCGTGCAGAGGGTGGGTGACGTTGTCCATGATGGCCAGCAGTTTGGCCAGGATCCGTCTCTCCGCCACCTCCTCTAGAGTGTCAAGGCTCATCCCCAGGACAGAGCTAGCCTTCCTGATCAGCTTATTTACCCGAGAAGCATCACCGGCTTTGATGTTTGCTCCCCAGCACACCACTGCAAAAAAGATGGCACTGGCCACCACAGACTGGTAGAAGGTATGCAGTAGTTTACTGCACACGTTGAAGGACCTGAGCCTCCTCAGAAAGTAGAGTCGGCTCTGGCCCTTTTTGTACAGGGCCCCGGTGTTACTGGCCCATTCCAGCCTGTTGTCCATATGGACTCCCAGGAACTTGTATGACCCAACCATTTCCACATCCATCCCCTGTATAGGGACTGCAGTCAGTTGTGCCTTGGTTCTCCTGAAGTCCACCACCATCTCCTTTGTTTTGCTGATGTTGAGCTGAAGGTGGTTCTGCTCACACCACAACACAAAGTCACTGATTGTGCTCCTGTACTCCTCCTCCTGCCCACCCCTGATGCACCCTACAATAGCAGAGTCATCCGAGAACTTCTGTAGGTGGCATGTTTCAGAGTTATATCTGAAGTCTGAGGTGTAGAGGGTGAACAGGAAGGGGGACAGGACCGTACCCTGGGGGGCCCCTGTGTTGCTAACTGCCCGTTCTGACACACAGCTCTGTAGTCGCACAAATTGTGGCCTACCGGTCAGGTAGTCCGTGACCCAGGAGACTAAGGGTGCTTCCACTTTCATCCTCCTCATCTTCTCACCCAGTAGCAGGGGCTGAATGGTATTGAAGGCACTGGAGAAGTCAAAAAACATAACCCTCACAGTGCAACCTGCGTTGTCCAGGTGAGAGTAGGCCCTCTGCAGAAGGTAGATGATTGCAAATGGTTGGTATGGTTTATTACATTTTACAAGATCAGTAATGAGGAGGTTAAGTTTACATTCATCTGTCTAAAGACAAACAATATAATAAAAAGTGACATGCAATCATATTGTATATTAAGAAATCACAAAAAAACACTGTAGTTATGTCACCTGCATTGACATTACTCATGGTGAGATATTACTTATGACTGTTCAAAGGGAGACCGTTTAAAGGGAGACAGTTTGTAGGATTCTATCTGGACAGTTAACATTGTGAGAGGGTTAAATCATTACAGCTATGGAGGAAAACACAGTTGACCATAGACTTTTAGTCTACTCCCTTCTTCGCCTCTGGGCATGACGTATAGCTATAGTCAATCTGCCCTGAGTCCCACCCTATCCATGCTCCTGTAATCCATTCCCCACTTCTCAGAGGAATCTGAAGTGAAACTCCATTCAGTCAAAAACAAAATCACAGCTGCTTGATCAATCAGATTGGTCACTTCATCTCCCACATAGAGTAGCGATCCCCAGCTTCAGAGAAATGGGTCGTCCAACATTTGGCAGTGTTGTTCAGATGTTTAGCCCAGTATTTGCTATGATTCACTGTCTTGCTTTGAATTAAACTTTCCTTCCAAACTTACAAGAGGAGACTGCATTTCTGTTTAGAAAACACAGGCACTACATAATATCGTCATCTATGCATTTTTCATGAATATAGAAATAAACTCTCCAAATGCGAGGCTATATTAGTGAAGCTTTATGGGTTTATATCATAGTGTTTGAGTTATGCTCGTTATATTAAGTCAAGATTATAGTGTTCTGGATAAGACTCCCTGTACGAAATCTTACCATGTACGATCTTACAGATCCTGTCTGAGGTTCACTGTTGTTTTTGCACAGAGGTACTGTACATTTCTGAATTTAACAGCTTTATACTTGAACTACTATACTTTTCATAGTCAACCACTATGTAATACCTATTGAATCAATCATTTGAATTGTCCGTATTGTGCCAGTATAAGATATTCACATTTAGCCCAGTGGAAATGACATACAGAGAGTAAACAATTGATGTTGAGAAGCTTTCCCCTCCTGGCTCAAAGTGGAGGAGAGATTGACTTCATCACTACTTGTATTTGTGAGAGGTATTGACATGTTGAAAGCACCAAGCTGTCTGTTTAAATGACTAGCACACAGCTCAGACATCCATGCATGTGTAGGCCGTCATTGTAAGTAAGAATTTGTTCTTAACTGATGATTTTCCTAGTTAAATAAAGGTTAAATAAATAAATAAAATACCCCACAAGACATTCCACCAGAGGTCTCTTCAAAGTCCCCAAGTCCAGAACAGACTATGGGAGGCGCACAGTAGTACATAGAGCCATGACTACATGGAACTCTATTCCACATCAGGTAACTCGATGCAAGCAGTAGAATCAGATTTAAAAATATATATAAAAATACACGTTATGGAACAGCTGGGACTGTGAAGCAACACAAACATAGGCACAGACACATGCATACACACACATAACATAGGCACTATACACACACTTACACATGGATTTTGTGTTGTAGATATATGGTAGTGGAGTAGGGGCCTGAGTTCACACACTTAGTGTGTTGTGAAATCTGTTAGGAATGTATTTAAAATGGTATAAATGCCTTAATTTTGACAGATCCCAGGAAGAGTAGCTGCTGCCTTGGCATCTGCTAATGTGGATCCATAATAAATACAAATATAAATGACAGCTTTGCACACTCTTGGCATTCTCTCAACCAGCTTCACCTGGAATGCTTTTCCAACAGTCTTGAGGGAGGCCACACATATGCTGAGCACTTAAACAGCCTGGAGGTGTGTTGGGTCATTGTCCTGTTGAAAAACAAACGATAGTCCCATTAAGCGCAAACCAGATGGGATGGCGTATCGCTGCAGAATGCTGTGGTAGCCATGCTGGTTAAGTGTGTCTTGAATTCTAAATAAATCACTGACAGAGTCACCAGCAAAGCACCACCACACCTCCTCTTCCATGCTTCACGGTGGGAACCACACATGTGTTGATCATCCATTCACCTACTCTGCGTCTCACAAAGACACGCGGTTGGAACCAAAAATCAGTCCAAAGGACAGATTTACACTGGTCTAATGTCCATTGCTCGTGTTTCTTGGCCCAAGCAAGTCTCTTATTCTTATTGGTGTCGACCATGAAGGCCTGATTCACGCAGTCTCCTCTGAACAGTTGATGTTGAGATGTGTCTGTTTCTTGAACTCTGTGAAGCATTTATTTGAGCTGAAATCTGAGGTTCAGTTAACTCTAATGAACTCACCCTCTGCAGCAGAGGTAACTCTGGGTCTTCCTTTCCTGTGGTGGTCCTCATGAGAGCCACTTTCATCATAACGCTTGATAGTTTTTGTGACTGCACTTGAAGAAACTTTCAAAGTTCTTGACATTTTCCGGATTGACTGACCTTCATGTCTTAAAGTAATGATGGACTGTCATTTCTCTTGACATAATATGGACTTGGTCTTTTACCAAGTAGGGCTATCTTCTGTATACCACCCCTACCTTGTCACAACACACAAACACAACTGATTGTCTCAAACGCATTAAGAAGGAAAGAAATTCCACAAATTAACATTTAATAAGGCACACCTGTTAATTGAAATGCATTCCAGGTGACTACCTCATGAAGCTGGTTGAGAGAATGCCAAGAGTGTGCAAAGCTGTCATCAAGGCAAAGGGTGGCTACTTTGAAGAATCTCAAATATAAAATATATTTTGATTTGTTTAACACTTTTTTGGTTACTACATGATTCCATATGTGTTATTTCATAGTTTTGATGTAGAAAATAGTGCAAATAAGGAAAAACCCTGGAATGAGTAGGTGTGTCCAAACTTTTGACTGGTACTGTATCTATCAAGTCCACCACATTGAAGAGAGCTTAATCTCAGCTTTAGAGAGATGCTTTGGGGCAGATCAATGACCCATGTCTTCATTCATTGGGCTGACTTCTTTACGGACCCATTGTGCCCGGCACTTCCATTGGCGTCTCTTGGTTGTATGGGAGCCACTCCAGTGCAGTTCACTTCCTGTTTGTGTTCACCTTGTTTCCTTCAATAGTAAGCCCTATATACACTACATCCTTGTACCACTTGAAGACAGGATTGGGATGAGGATTTCTTTGTGATATCTTTATATTACATGGATCCTCATGTAGGTGACGTTCCTATCCACATCCAACATACAATATATCTCTATATCATGAAACAGTCATTGAAAAAACAATGACTTGCTTTCACAGCCGGCTGTAGGTCATGATGAGATGTTACCAGAACAAAGAATAGGTAGAACCACATATGGGTTGTTGCTGCTGGGTATGGACGTCTGTTTTCCCAGGGAGGAGTGCAGAGAGGTTGTTGCCTTTACATAGTCTATTTTAAGGAGTTGATAGAATGAATACCTGGGTGTTTGTTTGCTGCAGGGAGGTTTAGATGAACACAAATTAAATATTGGTTCTGTTTGAGAATGCGTGGGCAGATCATTTAAATTCTCCCATGATCCCCCACAAGCACTTTCTGGGATGTCTAAGATTTCAGATAACCCTCCTTGAAAGACTTAACGATGAGAAAACAAATCATATTTGAGAAAAACACGTCTCTACCGTACGTGTCACATCAGGCGGTTACTTTTCACTTTTCCTTACATGTTTTACTTGTAATAATGCTTCTGTATTATTTTTTGTTAATCTCTAAAGGTAGTCTTTCTGTTACTGAACGATTGCCAAGTGAAGGTACCGCATTACTGGATGTGCCTCTCCAATCTCCTTCTTCCATTCTTGCTATTCATTGAGGATGTTATATTTAAGCAATAAGGCACGGGGGGGGGGGTGTGGTATATGGCCAATATACCACGGCTAAGGGCTGTTCTTAGGCACGACGCATTACAGAGTGTCTGGATACAGCCATGAGCCGTGGTATATTGGCCATATACCACAAAACCCTGAGGTGCCTTATTGCTATTATAAACTGGTTACTAAAGTAATTAGAGCAGTAAAAACAAATGTTTTGTCATACCCATGGTATACAGTCACATATACCACGGCTGTCAGCCAATCAGCATTCAGGGCTGGAACCACCCAGTTTATAATGTCAGCTTGAGGTGGCTTGTATTCAGTTCATTGTGAAAGTATGCTGTAATTCTGAACACTACTGCTTGACAAAGGTATTATTATTATTAATTACCTATACATTAGGTCTATGCAGAATACGTTTCAAAGCATTGTGATATACTGGTTTGCTGCCTCAGTGGTTCTGAGCAACACATAAATCTAGTCACAACCTTGTGCACTCAGTGGCAGTGACCTCCCCACGCGAGTCAATTTGAATTGGTAATGTAGAGTAGTACTGTAGCAACCATCTCTTAGTGGCAGAACTTTATTCTATGAATATCTGGAAATCATCTGCTATTCCTCTCCTTGCTAATTAGAGAAGTAGCTGCAACAAGGTACGGATTCTACCCAAACCCCAAAACACAGCACTTACACACAATCCAATTATTCAAGGACTAGTACTTCTGCATTAATTTACCGTGCCATATTTCTAAAGTGAATAGGAATGAGTGTCCTCTCCAACAAGAGGAGAAAAATCAATCTGTATCATATTCAGCAAGGGGAATCTCCTCATTGTGGCTAATTTCAGATGGTATCTAGGGGTTCCTCTCCTGGGTGAGAGAGAGAGACACTGAGACTGGGCTGGATTCCACAAAGCCACAGCTAAACGAAGGCACCATGTGACAGTCTGTGTACATGTTAGTATGCATAACTGTCCACACCTGAAGAATAAAAGGTGTTAGTGGAGGCATTAATAAAACATATACTGCCACATCGTCCTAGAAATGCCCCCCACTATTATACTTTTTCTGCACTTATATGACAAAGAGGAGTGGACCTGTGCTAAACCAAGCATGTCTTTTTCCAAAGTAATTAGTATCTCGCAGTAAACACACAATCAAAATTAGTTTCTAAATTGAGATGTTTTTCACATTTCTTGGCGACGTGATTTCAATTTGTAAATATTTAGACATGTCTATGATGGTTAAATACTGAATTGAGATACAGAGTCTTCATCTGACTGACAGTAAATCATTTTAGGTATTTTATGTTAAGGCTTTAAAAAGCTGGAATTACAGTGGGGAGAACAAGTATTTGATACACTGACGATTTTGCAGGTTTTCCCACTTACAAAGCATGTAGAAGTCTGTAATTTTTATCATAGGTGCTCTTCAACTGTGAGTGACGGAATATAAAACAAAAATCCAGATAATCACATTGTATGATTTTTAAGTAATTAATTTGCATTTTATTGCATGACATAAGTATTTGATACATCAGAAAAGCAGAACTTAATATTTGGTACAGAAACCTTTGTTTGCAATTACAGAGGTCATACGTTTCCTGTAGTTCTTGACCAGGTTTGCACACACTGCAGCAGGGATTTTGGCCCACTCCTCCATACAGATCCTTCAGGTTTCGGGGCTGTCGCTGGGCAATACGGACTTTCAGCTCCCTCCAAAGATTTTCTATTGGGTTCAGGTCTGGAGACTGGCTAGGCCACTCCAGGACCTTGAGATGCTTCTTACGGAGCCACTCCTTAGTTGCCCTGGCTGTGTGTTTTGGGTCGTTGTCATGCTGGAAGACCCAGCCACGACCCATCTTCAATGCTCTTACTGAGGGAAGGAGGTTGTTGGCCAAGATCTCGCGATACATGGCCCCATCCATCCTCCCCTCAATACGGTGCAGTCGTCCTGTCCCCTTTGCAGAAAAGCATCTCCAAAGAATGATGTTTCCACCTCCATGCTTCACGGTTGGGATGGTGTTCTTGGGGTTGTACTCATCCTTCTTCTTCCTCCAAACACGGCGAGTGGAGTTTAGACCAAAAAGCTCTATTTTTGTCTCATCAGACCACATGACCTTCTCCCATTCCTCCTCTGGATCATCCAGATGGTCATTGGCAAACTTCAGACGGGCCTGGACATGCGCTGGCTTGAGCAGGGGGACCTTGCACGCGCGCTGCAGGATTTTAATTCATGACGGCGTAGTGTGTTACTAATGGTTTTCTTTGAGACTGTGGTCCCAGCTCTCTTCAGGTCATTGACCAGGTCCTGCCGTGTAGTTCTGGGCTGATCCCTCACCTTCCTCATGATCATTGATGCCCCACGAGGTGAGATCTTGCATGGTGCCCCAGACCGAGGGAGATTGACCGTCATCTTAAACTTCTTCCATTTTCTAATAATTGCGCCAACAGTTGTTGCCTTCTCACCAAGCTGCTTGCCTATTGTCCTGTAGCCCATCCCAGCCTTGTGCAGGTCTACAATTTTATCCCTGATGTCCTTACACAGCTCTCTGGCCTTGGCCATTGTGGAGAGGTTGGAGTCTGTTTGATTGAGTGTGTGGACAGGTGTCTTTTATACAGGTAACGAGTTCAAACAGGTGCAGTTAATACAGGTAATGAGTGGGGAACAGGAGGGCTTCTTAAAGAAAAACTAACAGGTCTGTGAGAGCCGGAATTCTTACTGGTTGGTAGGTGATCAAATACTTATGTCATGCAATAAAATAGAAATTAATTATTTAAAAATCATATAATGTGATTTTTTGGATTTCTCACAGTTGAAGTGTACCTATGATAAAAATTACAGACCTCTACATGCTTTGTAAGTAGGAAAACCTGCAAAATCGGTAGTGTATCAAATACTTGTTCTCCCCACTGTATAAGCATTGATATTGACTGACACAGACACGGGTCACAAACACAATGAATCACTGCTCACAAAAACATACATTGACGCTCAAGGATGTTTCATAAAGTTTTTGTGGTTCAAGATTACCAGTTCCTGGAGGTCTGGTTTATGATTGAAACCCAACATTGAAGAATATACTGTGGCACAGTCTAATGTAATTGTGTTTCACTATATTGATGTTGCAAATCACTGTGTACAGACAAATACAAGAAGTCATATGTTAAGATGAACCATCTATAAAGAATGAAATATGGACATTAAAAATCACTATGATTGAAACGCGTCTCCCTATTGGCATTTTGTTCTTAAAATGTCAATGTTTTTTTGTTATGTTGTTCACTGCTGTAGCCAACAGACATAATTTTCTTCATTTTTTGTTCAAAAAGAAGTTGGATCTGAAGTCTGCCTTCTCAGTCTCTGTCTCTCTTGTCCCTCTGCCAGGGCTGAGTGTTCCTCTTCAGGCTGGGCTCCCTCGTTCCCATATCATTCCATAGCTTGTTTTTTTATTGGTATGCTTCTCCTGTTGAGTCATGCAAAAATGAAATAAGATGAGGCGTAAGGTTTCAGTTCCCAGAATCCATTTCAAAACCTTTTAGTATTAGGTTTGGGATCTTCCACTGATAGAGAGCGATAAATAAATAAATAAATATATATATATATATAACAGCATGTTAGCTATGCAATGTCAATAGCAAAGTAAAGTGATATGACATAGTTTTGAAATGGTAGACATTCTTATTCCACAGTATATCTTTCAGGAACAGCTACATTTGAAAATAACCCTAATTTGCCTCATAGTTAGTGTGGAAATTGAGCTCGGGAAAAATGCTGTGAAGTCGATATGAAATATGGTTAAGCACATTATTGAATTATATTTCATATTACTCCCACCATCTTCTTTTCCTTTGGGTCTCAATCTTACAAATCAGGGGATGCAGTCTTCCTTTTAGAAGTCCATTTCAGAAGCCATTGACTTCCTTCCTGTCAGAGAACAAGGACAATGGGATGATTGAATAAAATGGTCTGATCCTTTCTGACACCTTATCAATTTACGGGCAACAGCACTTTATTTGTCGGTGAGGAAAAAGAGGCTGCTATTACAAGGGGAGATATGTAATAATGTTCCCTCTATATTTCACCTCAACGTATAACACAACGCATTGAGGGACGGGATGCCCTCTATTTCCAGGTAAATTGCACTTTTTACAGCAGCGTAGGTTGTTTGGCTAAGATACAGTAAGGTTGTTGATCAGTAGTCGTGACGGAAATTTGTGTTGATATACCGTGAATATGTTTCACTACTGGCTATGCATCTTACACGGGCCCATACTGTAGACTGAAGCAACAAGACACTGACAAACATTAAACTGGATGGGGCAAGGGTTAGAGACAGCCAGGACACCCGTTTTAATGGGGGACCCAGGTTTCTAACTAAGGGACTTTTAACTTTTAGCATATATTTGGGGTATTCCCACTCGGCTGGGGAACATGGCGAGCATAGGCTCTGCTGTAAAGGGCAAGGCTGCTTGAGAGCTGTCCAGGGTCCTGACTTCTCTAGCCTCTGACTTCTGGCGGTGCTTAACAGACAGCTTGACTTCTCTGCATGTTGATCGACACCCTCTACATATACAGAATCCGGACTAGCAGTGGGTCATGGAGAGACTGTTTATAGTGTTAAAATACATCTTAGCCAGATATTAATTCTACAGCCCATCAATGTTTTGCTGTTGGCTTATATCTGTCAAATAGATTAATCATTATATTGTCCATTGTGGAAACAATTTTCTTTGAAAAACAACGCAATTAGGCTTCTTTTATTGTTAAGAATTACGGCAATAAGATAAATTCTGAACTGTCGGTAATATACTTTGCATGTATTAGCCATGAGGAAAACGCTATGGGCTTTAGAATGGATAGCTGGCTATGGGCTTTAGAATGGATAGCTGGCTATGGGCTTCAGAATAGATAGCTGGCTATGGGCTTTAGAATGGATAGCTGGCTATGGGTTTTAGAATGGATAGCTGGCTATGGGTTTTAGAATGGATAGCTGGCTATGGGTTTTAGAATGGATAGCTGGCTATGGGTTTTAGAATGGATAGCTGGCTATGGGTTTTAGAATGGATAGCTGGCTATGGGTTTTAGAATGGATAGCTGGCTATGGGTTTTAGAATGGATAGCTGGCTATGGGCTTTAGAATGGATAGCTGGCTATGGGTTTTAGAATGGATAGCTGGCTATGGGTTTTAGAATGGATAGCTGGCTATGGGTTTTAGAATGGATAGCTGGCTATGGGTTTTAGAATGGATAGCTGGCTATGGGTTTTAGAATGGATAGCTGGCTATGGGTTTTAGAATGGATAGCTGGCTACGGGTTTTAGAATGGATAGCTGGCTATGGGTTTTAGAATGGATAGCTGGCTAAGCTCACATCTGGACGGGAGTTATTATGGGCTTTAGAATGGATAGCTGGCTAAGCTCACATCTGGACGGGAGTTATTCTTCTGTTCCCTATTTTAACCTGATTCAAGCAGTATGCTACTTTTGATACAATCATTATTATCATTCTCTGCCGATCAAGACAGGTAGATATTGGCAACTGATATACTTTAATAGCCATTGTGTCTATTGACTACTGTATCCCAATAGGCACATATTGACTAGGAGAACTAAGGAAAAACACCCTGGTCTCAGGACACTCCATACGAGGTCACACAGGAAACATCCTCCATTAGACATGAAAGAATCAGAGCTGTGTGTTTCCAGCACGAGATTCATATTTAGATCAACTTTACTATCCCACCAGGGGAAATTAATTTGGTAATGTGCTTAAAAGGACAGTACATAAAACATGAACACACAGAAACTACACTAAATAATGAATTCAAAGTGCTATAGTTACACATTTAAAGTGAAAGTGCAATATGCTGTATACTGGAGGGACCAACAGACTATCTATTATACAGCTTAATGGCTGTTGGAATAAAATAGTCCCCATATGTATCTGTTTTGATTTTCTTTTGAAGAAGTCTCTGTCCCCTTGTCAGGCTGCTGCTGTGACTGAGTTCTGAGTGTAGAGGATGAGTACTGTCCTGTAAAATGCTTTCAAGTTTTAGGAGGATGAGTTCTGAGTGTAGAGGATGAGTACTGTCCTGTAAAATACTTTCAAGTTTTAGGAGGATGAGTTCTGAGTGTAGAGGATGAGTACTGTCCTGTAAAATACTTTCAAGTTTTAGGAGGATGAGTTCTGAGTGTAGAGGATGAGTACTGTCCTGAGTTTTGTGTACAGGTTGGCTGCTGATTCTTGATCTATACCAGTTAACCTTCCCGTCGTCTTAATCAAGCGCTGAAGCTTGACTTGGTCTTGCACTCGCATGTTTCCAAGCACGCATATCAACCGAAGGATTGCACACTCTGCAGGACAGATTTATGGAACATTTGTAAGATATGGCGGTCTCTGTTGCAATTTCTTTATCTTTGCAAAGGCACAGTTATTGAATTTCAGTTTCAATTCCCAGGAACTTTATCAACTGATTCTCCATTGATCTTCATAGTGGAGTTTTGTTCCTTCTGAAATCAATGTCCATCTCTTTTGTCCACTTGATCAGTAGAGACACCCACAGCTTATCCACCAGTAGGTGGGGTTGGATGGTGATAAACGCACTACTGAAGTCAATTAATAGAATTTGCCTTTTTAATATTGTTCAGCATGACCAGTAACGTATCATCAACTCCCCTGGAGGCACGGTAGGCAAATTGGTTTAAGTCTAATTGTGATGAGAGACCAATTTGTTTTTGAATAATTTTTTCTAAACATTTCATAGGTGCAGATGTCAGGGTTACAGGGCGTAAATCGTTATTTTCTTTTGGCCTGTTATTGTTAGGTATTGGGACAATCAGCGACTTCTTCCATAAGTCTAGAATCATCCCATTGTTCAGTGACAGCTGGAACAGCTTCTGGAACTGTAGTGTGAGCTGGTCTGCGCATGCCTGAAGAGCCTTGCTGTTGATGTCTGGACCATCTGATTTTTGTGGGTTGACACATTGAAAGTATTGCTTCACGCCATCCACAGAGATCTGTATATCAACAGCTGGTATGTTGTCTATACTGTCCAAGACCACTTTCTTCTGCGATGTAAAATCACACGTCACACCTACAATAGAACCTGTTCAAATCATTTGCAAAATCAAGGTTGGTTCCTACTGTCCTTGTCCTTGAAAAGGTTTTCTAATTTGTATTTGTATGCTGCCTTGCACTCCTACATTTATGCTTTTGATTCTCGTCTGAATATTTTTCCTTTACTCTTTACTGCCACCTGATTTAAACACTCATTTTTTTCTGGTTGAGGAACTGTTTTAATTCCCGAGTTAACCCACAGTTTATTATTGGGGAAGATGTTGACTTTTTTTGGGGGAATAACGAGATCCTCACAGAAATGGATGTACTCAGAGACGGTATCCGCTGCCTCTTCCAGGTCATCAGCGCTGTCCATCAGGCCAGTCAGTGGACTCAAAACGGTCCTTCAGTCGCTTTTATCTCCACCTTTTTAGCCTTCTCTCGCTGCAGATACACTTTGTAGACTGGGATGAGCTGAAACATGTTATGATCCGCACCCCCAAGATTGGGTAGTGCCTTGGAAAAATACACACCTGGGATGTTACCATAACAGAGGTCCCGACAGGCTTAATTACGGGTAGGCCATATTTCCAGTAGGATGGTAAATGTTCAGATAAATTGCACATGTTAAAGTCTCCCATGATTAGCTTTAACACTTCAGGTGACTCTGTCTCAGCCTGGGATACAAGGTCATGAATCAAGTCATGAATCAAGTCATGAATCAAGTCATGAATCAAGTCGGCAGCTATTTGGGTGTCAGCGGAGGGGGCTATGTAAACAAGAAATAATGACTGATCTGGAGACACAGCAGTTCAGAATGTTGTGTCTCTCTCTCTCTCTCTCTGATGAGGGGCTGAGGCCCAATCTGGGGGAAACTAAAGTGTTCCGGTCCAGTGTCCAACCCCTGAGGACAGAGCTAGTCTCAATGCATCCTGGCCATGATGAATTACCTGTCCAAATGCATCCCACTCTCACAGTCAAATCCATCTCCAAACTCTACAACCAAACCCTGGGATTATGGTTTCACGGGAATACAAATGTTTTCTGTTACAAGAGCTTTGTCTAATAGTGATTTTAAACATAATTAGCACAAAAGGGTTTCAAAAGGATGGGAATGAGGGTTTTGACAAACTTTGGCTACAGTTGAAGTCGGAAGTTTATATACACCTTAGCCAAATACAATTAAACTCAGTTAACAATTCCTGACATTTAATCCTAGTAAAACTTCCCTGTCTTAGGTCAGTTAGGATCACAACTGTATTTTAAGAATGTTAAATGTCAGAATAATAGTAGAGAGAATTATTTATTTCAGCTTTTGATTTCTTTCATCACATTCCCAGTGGGTCAGAAGTTTACAAACACTCAATTAGTAATTGGTTGCATTACCTTTAAATTGTTTAACTTGGGTCAAACGTTTCAGGTAGCCTTCCACAAGCTTCCCACAATAAGTTGGGTGAATTTTGGCCCATTCCTCCAGACAGAACTGGTGTAACTGAGTCAGGTTTGTAAGCCTCCTTCCTTGCACACGCTTTTCCAGTTCTGCCCCAAAGGTTTCTATAGGATTGAGGTCAGGGCTTTGTGATGGCCACTCCAATACCTTGACTTTGTTGTCCTTAAGCCATTTTTCTACAACTTTGGAAGAATGCTTGAGGTCATTGTCTATTTGGAAGGCCCGTTTCCGACCAAGCTTTAACTTCCTGACTGATGTCTTGAGATGTTGCTTCAATGTATCCACATAATTTTCCTTACTCATGATGCGATCTATTTTGTGAAGTGCACCAGTCCCTCCTGCAGCAAAGCACCCCCACAACATGATGCTGCCACCCCCGTGCTTCACGGTTGGGATGGTGTTCTTCGGCTTGCAAGCCTCCCCCTTTTACCTCCAAACACAACAATGGTCATTATGGCCAAACAGTTCTATTTTTGTTTCATCAGACCAGAGGACATTTCTCCAAGAAGTACGATCATTGTCCCCATGTGCAATTGCAATCCGTAGTCTGGCTTTTTTAATAGGCTTCTCTATGGCCAGAGCCTGACAGTACCCCCCCCAAGGCGCGGACTCCCGGACGCCAAACAAAACACACAAATACATGGGGGGGGTAATTTAGGGAGGGAAGATTAGCCCGTCGGTGGCGGTTCTGGCTCCGGCGAAGTGGACAGTTTTTTCCCATGCCCCTTCTTTATAACCCGGCCCGGACTAGGTACCGGTGGGGCAAAAGGCTCCGGCCATGGAGCTGGGCAATTAACCGGGCCCGGACTGGGCACTGGTGGGGTAAACGGCTCCGGCCATGGAGCGGGGAAAAACAACCGGGCCAGGACTGGGCACCGGTGGAGCGGACTGTTCTGGCCCTGGAGCGGAGTAGATGGCCGGACCCGGAATGGGCACCGGTGGAGTAGACTGCCCTGGCACTGGAGCGGAGCAGACGGCTGGACCCGGAATGGGCACCGGTGGAGCGGACTGCTCTGGCACTGGAGCGGAGCAGACGGCCGGACCCGGACTAGGCACCGGTGGAGCGGACTGCTCAGGCACTGGAGCGGGGCAGACGGCTGGACCCGGAATGGGCACCGGTAGAGCGGACTGCTCTGACACTGGAGCGGAGCAGACGGCTGGACCCGGAATAGGCACCGTCGGAGCGGACTGCTCTGGCACTGGAGCGGAGCAGACGGCCGGACCCGGACTGGGCACCGGTGGAGCGGACTGCTCTGGCTCTGGAGCGGAGCAGACGGCTGGACCCGGATTGGGCACCGGTGGAGCGGACTGCTCAGGCACTGGAGCGGGGCAGACGGCTGGACCCGGAATGGGCACCGGTGGAGCGGACTGCTCTGGCACTGGAGCGGAGCAGACGGCCGGACCCGGAATGGGCACCGGTGGAGCGGACTGCTCTGGCACTGGAGCGGAGCAGACGGCCGGACCCGGACTGGGCACCGGTGGAGCGGACTGCTCTGGCTCTGGAGCGGAGCAGACGGCCGGACCCGGATTGGGCACCGGTGGAGCGGACTGCTCAGGCACTGGAGCGGAGCATACGGCTGGACCCGGACTGGGCACCGGTGGAGCGGCTTGCTCTGACTCAGGAGCAGAGTAGACGGCCGGACCCGGATTGGGCCCCGGTGGAGCGGACTGCTCTGGCACTGGAGCGGAGCAGGTGGCCGAACACCGTAGCTGGAGGTTCCAGGCCTTGGGCTGTGGCTGGAGGCTCCAGATTGCTGACCTTCGCTGGAGGCTCCGGGCTGCGGACCTTCGCTGGAGGCTCCGGGCTGCGGACCTTCGCTGGAGGCTCCGGGCTGCGGACCTTCGCTGGAGGCTCCGGGCTGCGGACCTTCGCTGGAGGCTCCGGGCTGCGGACCTTCGCTGGAGGCTCCGGGCTGCGGAACTTCGCTGGAGGCTCCGGGCTGGGGACCTTCGCTGGAGGTTCAAAGCAAATAGGCTTCTCTATGGCCAGAGCCTGACAGCTAGAGAGATTTTACTAGAGAAAAACATGCTACACATCACACAAAGCATTGCTATGGTAAAATGGATGGCTAGTAGACTGTAGGAATTCACACTCGAAGAACCTGACCCATCTCACGCTGCATTGCTACAAGCTGTCTAGTAGCATCCACGTCTTTTATGATTGATGTGTTTTACAATGAGGACATACTGTTGCTTTTGACTAGAGGTTTAGTGTTAAAAGTCACACCCCTAAATCTTCAGTTTATTTTCCACTTTCAGATCTAGATGCCAATATCTTTATGGTAAAACTTCTAATGTGTGTTTTAAGGCATTACTTATTCATAAAGGCTGTTATAACGAGCCATTACAAAATCTTATATAACACTTCTTGTAATGTATTATACATGCAGGTGCATTTTGATCCTTTGGTGCATCCATACATGTTTTTATAGGAAGCATTGAGATGTTATGGAGGTCTTAGGTCAGATCTTATAATGTGATTAAAGCACTATTATTGGACTGTACACAGGTGGCTCAGATAATGTGATACCGCTCCCATTCCACAGCCCTCTGTGGAGTATCCCGTCACTGTGTACGTCAAGATAACCTGAACATTATCTTACACCTGCATGCACACCCCGTTGAGCAGTCTGCATATGCTCTCTCAGTCAGATACCAAGTCGACATATGCCAGGCAAGGCATCATTTACATTGAATTCGTGTTCTTTGAATCTATATTCTGCCTCAAAGAGAAGAGAAGTCCAAGCAAGGAGTACAATCATTGGTGTAATAATGTGATTGTGTTTATGTATTTGATTGACTCAACATACAGTAAAAAGAGAAAATAGACAGCAGTACTCACAGTTCTTGAAGGAGAAACATTCAATGTGCCAGTGGATGAGCCGGCACATGAGACATGGCTTCAGTTCATGTCAGGAGAAAGTTGACAATGGTAGTGGAGTGGAGTGGTCATCACCTCTTAATCAGGGAACAGGAGGGGACTTAGCTGGAAATACAAATAGCAGATATATTCCATTACAGACTGCGCATCTCGCCCACTTAACACATCAAAGTAGCCCAAGAAACGTTCCTGAATAAAGCCCTGATCATCCACGTACCTGATGAAAACTGACAACTGCAAGCAGACTGGTGGCACCATAGATCCCAGAGTGGTGGGGCAATTTTTACCTTAAATGTTAACCTAACTAGGAAAGCCCTGTCAAACTGCAGCTACCTTATATTTGTTCATATAAATTATATTTAGGCTAGATTAGGAGAGGGATTTCCTCTACCCAGACACAGAGACTCACAGGGCTGAGCTTGCTTTATGCATGTTTGCTTAATGCAGGCCTATGCAACTGTATTCTCCCTGTTTTTGTTTTGCCGTTTAGCTGAACGATGTTCTTCAGGTCACTGTACCCACCTTTCGACCGAGGCTCGGACTTTCCAAAAAGCAGGCAAGGCCAGCAATACAGGTGGCTTGATGAAAGTTAACCAGCTATACTTTTGATACCAGTTGGTATTGAACGGTCTCACCTTTCCATCCTTCTTCATGAAACTGATCTCAGGCAGAGGTCGACCCTCGCTTTTAATTCACACCTTTTCCGTGTACCCCAGTTAATGAAAGGGGTTCTTCAACAAAAAGTCCACAACTTTCTTCGTCAGCGTTGGCCATTCTACCATTCAGGCGGAGAAACTGCACACTTGCTCAGGGTAGCACTGGACACAAAAATAAAAGTTATAAACACAAAGAAAACTATTTATAATATACCTCCTCCATCTCCTGTAATCCTTTGAATGTAATAATATTTAAAAAAAATGCTCAACTATTGGTTGGTGGATGTCCTCCGGAAGTGATCATAATTACCAATTATGTCTATGGAAGGGGGTGAGGCCTATGAGCCTCCTAGGTTTTGTATTGAAGTCAATGAAGCCAGAGGAGGACGGAAGCTAGCTGTCCTCCGGCTACACCATAGTGCTACCCCAGACAGTGCTGTTGAAGTTACTGTAGGCCTTCATTGCAAAACAGTGTATTTTAATCATTTATTTGGTGACATATGAATATATTTAGTATACATTTATCTAAAAAGGAAAGCTTTTTAAATTTCACTTTTTTTATTTGTATGAAACTTCACTGAGGAGGATGGTCCTCCCCTTCCTTCTCTGAGGAGCCTCCAATGAACTGTACTCTCTTATCACTGCGTCATGGTAAACTGGAATTCTTATGAACCACAAAACCTTCCTGTCCGTCCTTCTCCCCCACTGTAAGAAGTGAGTTTAGCAGTAATTGGGTTAAATTACTTTCTCTCTAATGACCAGCTTTCCACATCAACCCAGACTGCCGCCGTAGCTCAGTGGAAAAGAGCAGATGATTGATTTAGATAAGGCACATTGTGCTTCTCCATACTGTGTTAAAAAAAAACGTTTTTACTCAAGTACAAAGTCACGTTTTATCGTTGTGCCAAGTCACAGATAGGATCCTGGCCTGACACAACTGCTGGAATATTTACCGGTATTAAGAACTTTTTCTCCCCAATTTCAATCGTCCTCCGACACCTGACCTGCCAAACCCTCCCCTAACCCGGACAACGCTGGGCCAATTGTACACCGCCCTATGGGTGACTCACGATCACAGCCTGTTGTGATACAGCCCGGGATCGAACCCGGGTCTGTAGTGACGCTTCTAGCACTGCGATGCCAATGGCACCCACAGTATCTATATTTTTCAGTAGTACCTAACATTAGTGTGATACATTTGGTGTTGTTGTGTAGAGAATCCAAACTTGGTATGTCAAGGAGTGGTGTGATGGCACAAACAGACAGGTACCCAGGCTGGGTGTCATTTTATGTAAATTATAACCTAAATCGCTGGTTCCTGCAGTATAATTTTATAGAAATATGTGTAGTTTATGTCAATCAAATCATCCCAATTTATTATGAATATGATACATTTGTGACAACAATTTTAAATGTGAATTGGAGCTGGCCCACTAGCATCGACCAATATACGTTAAGGTAAAGTGGGAGTTGAGACACTATATAGAGGTTGACAGACGACAATCTAAATTAAGACTGAATCAGTCAGTAAGTCAATCACTTTATCATTCCCACTCTACCAGGTCTCATACAGTAATGGCATGAATTAAGCTGAAGACTTTTAATAAAACAAACCCATTAGAATTCGAAAAACCATCAGCTATTCACCAGACTGAATTGGGATTAGATGCTCCTGTGAGTCTGTCTCATTTATTTATCTGTAGTCACCTTAGCTTCTGAATGCTGCTTTCAATCAAAAGACTATCATCATCTGCACATTTATCACTCCAGTGTTAATGCTAAATTGTAACTATTTACATTTGCACACACTGTACATAGATTCTCTATTGTGTAATTGTCTGTACGTTTGTTTATCCCGTGTAACTCTGTGTTGTTGTGAAATAAAAAAATTTTTTAAAAAGGGGGTAAGTACTGTACTGTATGTGTCATGGCTAAATGTTATTAATACTCTATTTGTGATCTGTAACCTGTCAAAAAGGTTGTTCTGACATGATGGTAATTGAGGGGTAACATTTAGTAATGTAGATTTGGATAAAATAAATTGTTCCCCAATTTAATTAATTTGTTGGTGCCTTTCGTTCATACAAATGTGGCTGTAGGCTCAAAACATAAGTGTTGGCCAGAAATACCTTCAACACACAAATACCTTCAGCAAACCCATTCAGTAGCAACAGTAGTGAAAACTCCAACAGACTAGAAACGGCATGGATGTTACTTCTTTACAGTAACTGACAGTCCTCTTAATTAATTGTTAAATTGTAATTTACTTGGCCCTTTCCAAAGATTAATGATAGGAGGATTACAGGCCTGTCAGAACCACTATCACAGTCCTCGGAAGAACAAAATGTCTTTGAAAGAGCCTCAGACGACTTACATGAGTCTCTTCCTCATTGCTCTCTGAAGGGGTGTCTGTGGGAAAGATTTAGCCTGATCACAGTAGCCTTCTGTTTGGTGCCGCTAGTCCTGACAGAAGGAATGTGATTTCAACGTGCAGAAATCCAGTGGCTTGTTTATCCATATATCTTTCAAATAGAACTGAATACTCAAGCCAGACAGAGTTCATCATGGTTATCGATGTACTCTAGACTAACATGTAGTGCTCGACTGACTCCACGTTAATGTTTTTTTCCTTAATGGCTAACTTGATGGAATTGTCTGCATGCAGTTTCAGGCTATCCTTATTTTTCCAATGATTGAAGTAGGCCGTGAAGCTATCCCTGCTGAAGGCAATTATCATACGGAAAAACATACTGTATTTTGTCATTACTCGAAGATGAATATTTGGGGCGGCCAACCTGAAAGATCTCAGAGGAGCATAGTCAGTGAAAAATTCTTCAAATAAATGGTCTTAAAGAAAAAAGCACTTAACCCTCTTTTGAGTGTTCCTTTGAGTAGACTCACTATGGCCATCCAATTCTAATCTGTACCTTCGAAGCCAGTTCCACTGCTTTTTTAATTCTATACCTCTAACCAGGGACTGATTTAGACCTGGGACACCAGGTGTGTACAATTAATTATCAGGTATGGGCGGTCTCCCACAATTACAAGCACTTTGTTCACACCCCCTCAAATAGTTGCCACTAAAATTTTGTCACACTGAGCCTGTATGTATTGTTATGAATGGAAGAAATGTTGAGGGACAAAAAAGTAAATAATTTAATTGGGCTCCAGCCATAAAAGATGCAAACGACGATAGATACATTGGGATTTTGTGTCCGACAACTTCAGATGCTTTTTCAATGACAGTCATCCATTGCCGGATGAATGACATCGGGGATGATTGTCCAACAAAAAAATCACATCTTTTGACCGATGCAGCTCGTCTGAACTTGTTCATGCAGCTAGGTGTGTTCACGGCCTTAGAGGGGTAATCGTGGGAGGGGATAGCAAATATTGTCCTGCGTTTTTGAGATTGTCCCCATCATGGCAGATTATTTTTAGTTCTCAAGTGTCCTATTTCCGTTCAAAGAAAAAGTTTGGGTATTTTGATGACAGTTTTCAAAATCAGCTTTCTTGCCAAACAACAGTACACAGACTGTATTTTTTTTATTTTTACAGTAGCTTTTTAAGGCAGGCTCTATATTAGCCCAAGATGTACTGTTAAGAAGCCTACCGTTACTTCCTAATCCTTAAATCTATTGACACACCTGTGTGTGGCTCTAAGTAACATAAAGAAATCTGTCAGTTTAAACAAGAGATATCTGGGTTTTTACATGGGCTGCGTCTCAACCCACTGCATCTGCCTATGTGTGCTGAGCTACATCAGTGTTTGTCAGACAATGAGACATCCCGAAAATCAGTGTTCTCACAAAAACTTCTGTAGCGTCTGACCGGTTTGGCCTGAAGTCAGTAATGGTGAAGTGTCAACTTCTGTATGTAGCGTCCAAACCGTTTGGGCTACAAACTAATCTCTCACGAATAGGATGGTGTTCTGTGTTTTGCTCTACGACCCCCACAAGTGTCACAGGACTCGTCTGAAGGTAACCCATACAAATGAATCATAGTTTTGTGCCAAATAAATATGTGTCCCCAAAAATTATTTTATATCTCCTAGATGGAGGACACACTTCAAAATCTTATTCCTTATGATTTTATTTTTTTACTGTCTTTTTTTTCTTTTTGCCATTTATGAATATTTTATTTCAATGCGTTTCTATGGGCTATAGTTGCCCCCAACAGCTTAGACTTTTATCTGCACACAGATAACAGGCATTCACATGAGAAACTAACACACTATTTCACACATTTCTCATTTTGTCATACGTTTGGGTTGAGCAAGCAAGCTGTGGTGGCCTCATGGTTATTCACTGCAACCTGAAATGATTTGTACTGACAACTGAGAAAACATTATGACAATTGACCGCAGTCCTTGGCCATGTTGCTCTTACATGCTGCTTGTAAATACATTCTGATTGGATACCGTTTGGCTTTTCATGCTAGACTGCAGGGATCTCATTGATTACTATATCAGACAGTAACTGAAATACTATTCAGCCTTGAATGTGAATTGTGTACACACAAGGGTTCTCTAGCAGGACATTGCATAAAGAAAAGTTGTGGTTCACATGTTGGCGTATAACCGGTCGGAAACAAGGGTAATTCGATATTATCCATCACATCCAGACATCCTCCTGAGACACTTTTAATTTTATTTTCAATTATTGAAACTATAATGTCTTTGGCATAAATAGTTAACAAATGACTAAGATCATGTAGCTCACCAGGGTTTACAAGAGGATACTCAGCTTTAGGAGCGGGAATACAAAGGCATGTTCAGGCAGCATCTGCTTTCATTGCTATCACAATCAAATCTAGTAAGATTCAGTAAGAAAAAAAGACAAGGCTGCCACTGAATGAATGTGCAGGATATGTCTGGTTTAGCTGCCACTGAATGAATGTGCAGGATATGTCTGGTTTAGCTGCCACTGAATGAATGTGCAGGATATGTCTGGTTTAGCTGCCACTGAATGAATGTGCAGGATATGTCTGGTTTAGCTGCCACTGAATGAATGTGCAGGATATGTCTGGTTTAGCTGCCACTGAATGAATGTGCAGGATATGTCTGGTTTAGCTGCCACTGAATGAATGTGCAGGATATGTCTGGTTTAGCTGCCACTGAATGAATGTGCAGGATATGTCTGGTTTAGCTGCCACTGAATGAATGTGCAGGATATGTCTGGTTTAGCTGCCACTGAATGAATGTGCAGGATATGTCTGGTTTAGCTGCCACTGAATGAATGTGCAGGATATGTCTGGTTTAGCTGCCACTGAATGAATGTGCAGGATATGTCTGGTTTAGCTGCCACTGAATGAATGTGCAGGATATGTCTGGTTTAGCTGCCACTGAATGAATGTGCAGGATATGTCTGGTTTAGCTGCCACTGAATGAATGTGCAGGATATGTCTGGTTTAGCTGCCACTGAATGAATGTGCAGGATATGTCTGGTTTAGCTGCCACTGAATGAATGTGCAGGATATGTCTGGTTTAGCTGCCACTGAATGAATGTGCAGGATATGTCTGGTTTAGCTGCCACTGAATGAATGTGCAGGATATGTCTGGTTTAGCTGCCACTGAATGAATGTGCAGGATATGTCTGGTTTAGCTGCCACTGAATGAATGTGCAGGATATGTCTGGTTTAGCTGCCACTGAATGAATGTGCAGGATATGTCTGGTTTAGCCTTGCTGTCAGTCGTGGAAATATAAAATAGTAGATGAGAGGACAGTGTTTGGCAGGCAGTGGAGAGAGATGAGTAGAGCACATTAAAGAGAAAAACATTTCCCCTCTCTCGCTCTCTCACACAGGCTATTTTCTAGTGAATAAGGTCCCCTGGACTTTGATTAGTCTCAAGTGTCTTTACAAACAGCCCGCCCCCACCTTGCCTGCAGGCTGAATGAAGCTCCCTTACCAAATGTCACTATTAGTATTCCATATATTTCCGTGTTGCTATCTTCCTCACCTGTCCTCTGCCAAGCCTCACCTCTGGTAGGGACACACCACATGCGGTATTGGTTTGTCATTGGTTTACAGAGGGTAGCCAAAGGTCACCCCTCTCTTGAGGACTGCCGTGTGGCTGTTGAGGTGTTGAAGGGTTCATAGTAGGTAGCTAGATATATCTCTTTCAACTAGCATGGGTTGAATATGTTGTGGGACTTTCTATTGGAAATAATGGTATTGTTATCACAGATTGCAATGAGAGAATCAATCTGGATTAAGGTGTTGAAATAATTGTGTGTATTTGTCCAGATTTTTTTCTTGGTTTTGTAGTAGCCTATGCCTCAGAGAGACCTGGAAGTAATGGCAGGAGTAGCTACAGTGGTGTTAAGAGGGAAGATAGATCATGGGAACATGTACATGGATATAGACATTGTGAAATAAATGTTTCAGAATACTATTCTAGATGACAGGCATGCCTGTGTCGATCCATGAAGCAATGCTGAAATACCTATTCAATAGCACAGTTGGAAAATAGGCTGACCGGTGACTTTCCCGTGCAGCATGAGTCCGTATCCTCATCAATAATCAGAAGATGCTGTCTAACTGGTGTTTTTCTAGGTACCTGCTTAACCACTAGGTGCCAGTGACGACCAGGAGAGGCAAGCGCTGAAGCGCACAACCAGTCGTGGTTGCGAAAAGGCTGCATTTAGCGCTCGGGCACTGGAGTTGTATAGTGCTCTGCAGCATTAGGATATAGTCCTGGAGCTAAACGCCCTCTGAGCATCATTTATACCAAAAGACGATACTGCCTGTTCACGAAATTATTTCAAGAGAGGAGAGGTCTTGGAGCTGACGAGGACAACATGAATTCCTTCTGGATACACACAATTTGGATACCGGGGTTCTTTTTCTTCTTTGGATTTCAAGGTACGGGTTGCATTCTGGTTCCTTTTTAATATAATTATGTTACTTTAGATTACCAGTTCCTAATAATTTCTGAAGTGACTTGTCTGCGATGTCCCTGCTGAGTTTGAATCTTGTCGCTACATTTTTCTGTGCCCCCCTTTGTCTTTATAGAACTGATGACGCTCCTCATGTCTGGCTGATGTTAGTACCTTTCGAAGATGATGGCTTCATCTGTCACTGTAGCCTACTGAACATTATACTTACTGTAGCTCAAGGATCAGACAGGTTACAAGCTTGGCTGAAGCTGCAAGGTGGTGTATTGTCAAGCGACTAATTTATACAGTAACCTAAATAATGATATATAAAAGTATGTCTTATTAATTTATTCAAGCCTTATTTTACAAGGTGAGTTGACTGAGAATACATTTAGGTTACAGCTACGACCCTGGGGAAGAGTTGCAGGGCAAAGGACATTAGAGGGGTTATATGAACCAGGTGGGAGCTGGTTCAGTCCTCCCCAGATAGTATGATGGTATTGGGAATTAAGACAGGGGATTAAGCAAGGACTCCCCTATTCTAACAGAGTCCGATCTCAGGTGTTATGTCTCATTCAAGGGATGGAACCATTTGCAGGGCAGTGACTTCACCCCAATCACTGCCCTGGGGTGTTTGGGTCTCCTTTAGATCAGATGGAAGAGTTCAACCTAGTGGCCCTCCAACCCCACTTTCAGTAGTTTTCCATCTCCCATACAGGGATCAAACAGGCCCATCCCTGCCTAGCTTCAGGTGACTTTATGTGCAATACAACATGTACACATAACACCAATAGGCAATTTCCACTAGTATGTAATCCTTCTCATTCCACAGTTCCTTATGCCGGCTCTCAGTCCAACTCCCTTTGATTTAAACCCACTACAGTGTGGCTCTCAGTCCAACTCCCTTTGATTGAAACCCACTACAGTGTGGCTCTCAGTCCAACTCCCTTTGATTGAAACCCACTACAGTGTGGCTCTCAGTCCAACTCCCTTTGATATAAACCCACTACAGTGTGGCTCTCAGTCCAACTCCCTTTGTATGCTGTTGCCAAGAGGTTCAGTGTTCATTTGGGTGTTCCTGATGATGACCATGGACCCAATGAGCCCTGTGTGCAGACTCATTCTAATTTGGTAAATTCTTGCCATTGTGACATGACTATTGAAGTAATTTGGTTAATTGTTTGATGGTGTGCTGTGAAACCCAGCGCAGTAATCAATAAACTCAATGGGGCTTAATTAGGAAATGGCTTTGAATGAAACCACAACATCCGGGTCAACAACATTAGGGGCTTCCAGCGCTAACTCTATGAAATGCAATGCATGTTTCAGTCTTATCATGACAGGAGAATGTATGTTATAGGCAGCTGCCAGGGGCAGGTCTTCCTAATATACACTAGGTCTGTTTACATGGAACCACAGCAGGAGAGACACAACCACATTTCCACTTTGATCTGTCTGCTTAACCAGTCTGGCCATGTCTCACGCCTTGGGGCGGTGTCACAGGTTGGTGGCCTCGACCATGTCGGGCCCTCCTCGCTGGCCCACTTTTCCTCTTCATCTCACTGTAATGTACCCTTCTTATTGTATTAACCTAATGGTAATCTGTTAAATTCATTGGGTTAGGCAGGGCAAAATGCTGCTCTAAATGCCCACTGTTAATTTATCTGAGGAGATGGAGCCTCTTCTGAATGCAGTGCAGCCAGCACGGTAATAAAACTGCACCATAGATCATTATAGTAGTCAGGAGAAAGTCACGTTTTTAGAATTGCTGCTTCATATTGCACATGTACTGTATTTGCTCTTCATATAACACATGTACTGTTTGGGGCTTCATAGCACATACTATACAGTGGTGGATCGTTCCCTTACATACTGAATGTTGAAAAAGAAACATTACTTTGCAGTTGAAAAAAGAGGAAGAAAATAACAGTTTGGCCTTGTGCCATGCATTTTCTTTCTTTGTTTTTTCCTTTCATCCTTTTCTAAAGGAAAGTATTAGGAACCTTGAGGTACAGAGTTGTTTAATGGTGTTGATGATGGTCATCTTTTCTGGGGAAAAATTAATTTTGTCAATTATCCTGAGATGGCATCGCAGAAATGACGTAGGATAGCTGTGGATAGAATTGAATTGATTTCTTATTTTTCTGGTAATACAAAAAAATTGCCTTTCATGTGGTGATCAATTCACTCTAGGCCCCTGGGAGGAACACGATTGTGAAATATGCTTAGTCAAAGGAAAATAGTGCCATCGCCTCGGGAACAAGAGAACGCTCCTTAAATTAAGTCAGCGTATGCTAGATTATGTAATCTGTTTGAAATGGCTTCTGGGATTACACCCAGAACAGTATTAGATGGAGAACTCAGAAACATTACCCAATACCCATTAAATAAACCTTCTGAATGCTAGGGTCACAGGGAGTATACAAACATTCAGAAACGAATTGGAAAGAGAGAGTTAAACAGTCCGAACAATTAATGCAACCAGAAGATTTCTATTGATGCTCTCCCTCGCCGGGCCTTCCACTGGAATCCACGTTGATCTCTCTTTGGGGACTGGTGATTTTCGTCCTCACTTTAGAGACCACAGACTCCCCCTATTGAAACAGATCCGACTTAATTGACTTGTGTGTCTTCCTATATTCCAACCATGTCTCTGTGGTTGGTTGTAGGCAGGATGTGGTGGGGATTCCTCTGAGGTGATCTGGGCTGGGGAATGATGTAAATACTGTGCTGTGGCCACAGGGAGAGATGGAAGCAGAGACGGGCTGAGTTGGGTCTGGAATAAAACACAATAGAGCGGAATCACAGCAATACACCGTTATACTTTATATTTCCCCGCGCCACCTCGCTTTCGGCCTCTTTAATGTCCGCAACGCTCCACTTCTCAGAGCCCCATCCCAGGAAAAGTGCAATTAGCTTGGCGTTCCCTGTACAAGGCTTCTGGTGCCTTTGATCCTCTGGTACTTTCAAGTGAAACACATATCTCTAACTGTAAACATGATGTCTGTTGGTGGGGCTTCTCTCCTCATCCCTCCAGGTCAATGTGCTCAGTGCGGTTGTTGTTGGTTTTCCAGAGCGCAGGCTTGCCTCCTTTGAGCAGCTTACGCTAAACTCTCTTCAAAACCTCCAGTGGGCACAGGAGAAGTATCTGTGCACTTTGGAAATGAAAACTGCTGTATACTGTCTTGGGCTATATGCCCCCAGACCTTTGACAGGGTTGAATGCATTTATTTATATTACTAACACATTTTATTGCATTTATCTGACATTTCCTTCACAAAATGAAAGCACGCGTGGCGGATGTAGTGGCGACATGATTTAGCAGATGGCTTTTATATATTACACCAGTCCATTTTCTGGCAGGTTGCACGTCTCTTTGTTGTTGATTTAAGTGAAGGATTTCTACAACATCCATACAAAATCAATTTCTAAGTGTCAACTCTTTTAATTTGATTTCAGTATCATCATAACCAATAAGGTTTTCAGAAAGACTAGCTGTATCTCTACTCTATGGAGCACTCCTATTCCAATCAGAATCACAATAACTATCCTATATCGACATAACCTGAAAGGCCGCTCAGCAAGGAAGAAGCCACTGCTCCAAAACCGCCATAAAAAAGCCAGACTACGGTTTGCAACTGCACATGGGGACAAAGATTGTACTTTTTGGAGAAATGTCCTCTGGTCTGATGAAACAAAAATAAAATTGTTTTGCCATAATGACCATTGTTATGTTTGGAGGAAAAAGGGGGAGGCTTGCAAGCCGAAGAACACCATCCCAACTGTGTAGCATGGGGGTGGCAGCATCATGTTGTGGGGGTGCTGGTCGCAAATGGGTCTTCCAAATGGACAATGACCCCAAAAATACTCCCAAAGTTTTGGCAAAATGGCTAAAGGACAACAAAGTCAAGGTATTGGAGTGGCCATCACAAAGCCCTGACCTCAATCCTATAGAGAATTTATGGGCAGAACTGAAAAAGAGTGTGCGAGGAATGAGACCTACAAACCTGACTAAGTTATTTATACCAGTTCTGTCAGGAGGAATGGGCCAAAATTGTGGGAAGCTTGTGGAAGACTACCCGAAACGTTTGACCCAAGTTAAAAAATTTAAAGGCAATGCTCCAAAATACTAATTGAGTGTATGTAAACTTCTGACCCACTGTGAATGTGATGAAATAAATAAAAAGCCGAAATAAATAATTCTCTCTACTATTATTCTGACATTTCACATTCTTAAAATAAAGTGGTCCTAACTGACCTAAGGGTCTTTTTTTTTACTAGGATTAAATGTCAGGAATTGTGAAAAACTGAGTTTAAATGTATTTGGCTAAGGTGGCTAAGGTGTATGTAAACTTCTGACTTCAACTGTATATCCAATGCAAAAAACATCTACATTTAAATAGTATTAACATTAATTTGCATATATTTCCGTTAATTCCCATATATTCCCGTTAATTCCCATGGAAAGTTACCACCTAGGAATATTCCCCAAAATATGCAAACCAAGTTCTCTCTGCTTCTGAATCTCATCAAGTCCAACTTCAGAGGTTTTAGGAGTCATCTTCAGGATCATCTTCTTGCTTGTATAGAAGTAGTGTACCACTGTTGTAATGAAGACAGCAATACTCCTTCTGTGCATGCCTTGAACAGGCCGGTCTGATCCTTATCTGTGACCCCTATAACCGGCCTACTCAGCCACTCCTTTGCATTTTTCATCAACCCAATGCTAAGTGCAGTTGTTTCCCAGCTGTTTGCTGTCTGGCTGGGTTAGGATGTCGTTGATGTGTCTTACATGCACACAGGCACTTAGGTTTTATCAGGAGAAAGGACATATTTAGGGACATACAGTATGTTTCTGTTTGGTACCTGGGCTAATACTTACCTAGCCTTTGTTTCACCAGTACTCTCAACAACACTTGGCAGACGTAATAGTGTGCTTCAGTGACTCCAGAATAGGCTCGGAAACATCTTTCATCTGTCAGGTTCCAGCTCACTACCAGAGTGTAGTCTTTACAATGTTAAGCTATCAAAACACTCTTTCAATGGAGGACTTAAAACACAGCTTGTTTCCCGAACCACATACTCCATTTTGTCTCTTATAGTGTTTGACAAACACTTCCTTGGCTCCATTTCTTGAGTTTCAAGCCTTCTGGTTTCATCTTGGCTTTACTGGCTTCTGCACATCTCCAGCATTCCCATCTCCAGCATTCCCAGAACACAGTGACAAAGGGGGGATCATTCAAACTGGAATTGATTCTGCCACTTGAAATATCAGCTAATAATTATTATTATTCTCTCTCGATTTATAAATGATACAAAATGTCTTAAGAAATGTTAGGGTGTGGTGAACCTTGCAGGAAAGCAATTTGTCTTATGTTCCCTTTTTAATATCCACTGCCGTCCTTCTCCTCTGGAATCCAGACCCTTACCTGTTTTCCCAAAGCTCTGTAATTAAGATCAACTTCATAATTGTGAATGGATCCGTTTCAGACCGTGGTTTCCCTCCTAATAGACTTTAAGAAACAACCACTGACAGACAGATAGTGCTGTCTTGGTGAGTGTTCTGTTTAAAATATTTAGACTCTGAGCTTTAGAGAGTTATGAACCTGAGGCTTTTAGTTTTAGTTCTGTTTCCAGTCTTTCCACCAGCCAGACAGCATGTTGGTTTGACATGTGTGCAACAGGGAGTGTTTTCTATTTTCTTAGGTGTGCTGGAGAGTGGAGATTTAATATGAGGAAACTACACTTTGTAATTTTAATTAGTATCTTTTTCGCTTTGAGTTCAGTCGTAGGAAAAAAATTGTTGTAAACTCTGTTTTCCTCAAAAACTTGATCTTGTTACCAGTCTGATAATGAATCACCAAATCCCAATGCACTAATGGAATAAGATGACTATTGCGTCGAGAAAAGTGGGACAAACACTGACTACCATTGTAAAGGTACCTGGGCTGTGGTAAGCTGGTCCAGACATTGGAATATGAGTGAGACATTAAAAATTGTGACGTCTAAACGTCAGTACCTGTATACATCTGATTATAGAATAAAGTCTTTGTTAAGAAGATATTTATATCTTCCTGTTTTTTCCATGGTCCATCTTCTTTACCAGGAATTACTCCTTTTTGGGACATTTTTCTTGGGTAAAATCTATCACTGGATAATTGTAATTGTTGTTTGAAATGCTGTTTTTTACATTGGATAAAAGTAGATACTCTGAGCTACAAAATGGTATAGTTGTAGGTCGCAGTTGTAAATGAGAACTTGTTCTCAACTGGCCTACCTGGTTAAATAAAGGTGAAATAAAAATAAATATATATATATATATATCATACACTGCATTTTTGAGGAACAATGGGAAAGTAGTTCTGCATTGAAAGTTGATAAACTTGTAAACTCACTTTTGAGAAAATGGCATTTTAATGTTTTGGTACCTAGTGAAGAGCTCTTCTTTGTCTACACCCATTCAGCATCGTTCACACCCTCTTAAGCTTTAGCCCCACCCATCTCGTTTCGCTCTCGAAGCGTTCAGAGCGCACACTTGACGCTCTGGCCGATGATTTGTTTACCTCTGGATAACATGAAAACAGCCTAACCAGCTCTGCTGGCAACAATTTCATTATGCTGTTTTGCCGACGTTTACTGACACCGGCCATATTCCACGGGTGTTGTACACTTTAGCTTAAGACATGTAGCTAGTTAGCTAGGTAAACAATGAACCAAGCTAGGTAAACAACATGTAAGATCACACACATCACGTAACATTAGCTAACGAGCCAGCCAGCTAACGTTACCTAGTTCAACAACAATGAACAGTGCCAAATCATGTTGTTACTACCCGGCATGAATCTGCTGGGAGCTAACCAACCAGGTTCAATGTTAGCTAGCAAAGCAAACGGATCTGGTATACGAATATTAACATCATGCACATAACTCTAGCTAGGGAGCCAGCCAGCTAACGCCAGCTAGCTAGCTAACAGTACATTTTAGCTTAAGACATGTAGCTAGATAGCTATGTAAACAATTAACCTAGCTAGGTAAACAACGTGTAAGAACACGCATGTCACATAACGTTAGCTAACGAGCCAGCCAGATAACGTTAGCTAGTTAAACAACAATGAATAATGTCATACACGTAACATTAGCTAGCTAGCTAACAGACATTTTAGCTTGAAATGAAACCATTAGAAACGTGTAATATCTGAAAATGTAGCTAGTTGGACTATCTTACCCGTATACATCAACATGTATGATGGACACGTCTCCCTGTCGGATCCCATGCCATGGTGGTTGCCCTTAGTTTGATGAAGTAATCCGGAGACAGGTGTTTTCGCCATTTCTTTAGCTATCATACTCTGATTCCACTGATTTTCAAAATTCAAACCTCCAGAAAGTGGAGAGCAACACTTATGCAGCTCCACTATGCGATACATTTTTTTTTTTTAAAGCTGTCCAACAGGATTAACAGACTGACCAGCTCAAATATATATTTCTATATGGCAGACCAATCCTCTCTCCTCGGCATGTCCAGCCCACTCATTATCTCAGCCAATCATGGCTAGTGGGAAGGTTGCTGTTTTTTTCTGTTTTTTTCAAGGCTTGTTATTTAACAATTTCTTATTCATATTTACAGATGGCATACACATTTGTTATTAAGGGACATGAAAGTTAACATGTTCCAGAAGGCATTTCTTCCAAAAAATGCATTTTGATAAAAAAAAACAACATTCAAATGGCTCTCCTGTGAAGTCGTGACTTGCGACATACTCCTAGTTTCCTGAAACGGGACACATTTGGTTTAGACCTACTCTCTCTCCCACACGTGTGACTGATGGTTGATGTGTAGTGTTTAGTAACTCCTCCCAGTGTGGCATCCCGGTGCATCCAGAATCTAATCAAAATCTTGGAGAGGATATCCGTGATCAACGACGAGAGGTGTTCCGTACCGTGTGCCCATCTTATTGACGAGAGCCACACTGGCTTTATGCAAAACGGGAAAGATTACATTCTTGGCGGGTAAAGTGGCCGACCACACTCTGGGAGTGCGGAACGGGGGAAGGAATCGATATCACACACAGCCACGTGAGAAACAGAAGGCATTTCAATCTGTGCGATGGTGCGGTTGTTTACTTTTACTGCGCAAATGTCCTTGGCTCGGTCTGGTGCTTGTGGTCCCCTGTAGTGCTGGCATTATATTGTGTGAAAGCAAAGCAGTGGAGAGCAGAATCCTTTCACCAGGAGACACACAACACAACACTGTGGCACAGCTGCACCACGCTGTCCTTGAACTCCTGCAGTAACTCTGACACGTTGGCTCGGGTCGGTCTGACTAGGGAGAGGATGGACCTATGGATGGAGATGTGTTAAAGTTCGGGTTTATTTATAGCCAGAATGGAAGAGGAGGAGCCCTTGCAGGGACAGTATTGGTTTGCTGTTATAGAGGAGACCTATTGTAAAGTGATTTGTATAGGTGAGAATGGATTACAACCCTTTTTTTTTTTACATTCACCTTAGCAACTATGTATTAAAAAGGTGGAACCACAAATAAACTATTTGAAATGGCTTGTACAAGCGAGATATAATGAAGTCATTCTGATCCCAGCTCACAATCAACGACACATAAAGTGCATTCGGAAAGTATTCAGACCCCTTGACTCTTTCCACATTTTGTTATGTTACAGCCACCACCATGCTTCACTGTAGGGACGGTGCCAGGTTTCCTCCAGACGTGACGCTTGGCATTCAGGCCAAAGAGTTCAATCTTAGTTTCATCAGGCCCGAGAGTCCTTTAGTTACCTTTTGGCAAACTTCAAGAGGGCTGTCTTGTGCCTTTTACTGAGGAGTGGGTTCCGTCTGGCCAATCTACCATAAAGGCCTGATTTGTGGAGTGCTGCAGAGATGGTTGTCCTTCTGGAAGTTTCTCCACAAAGGAACTCTGGAGCTCTGTCAGCGTGACTATCGGGTTCCTGGTCACCTCGCTGACCAAGGCCCTCCTCCCCTGATTGCTCAGTTTGACCGGGCGGCCAGCTCTAGGAAGAGTCTTGGTGGTTCCAAACTTTTTTCATTTAAGAATGATGTTGACCACTGTGTTCCTGGGTACCTGCAATGCTGCAGAAATTTAATTTGTTCCCTTCCCCAGATCTGTGCCTCATGGCTTAGGTTTTGCTCTGACGTGCACTGTCAACTGTGGGACCTTATATAGACTGGTGTGTGCCTTTTCAAATCATGTCCAATCAATTTAATTTACCACAGATGGATTCCTATCAAGTTGTAGAAACATCTGAAGCATGATCAATTGGAACAGGATGCACCTGAGGTCAGTTTCGAGTCACATAGCAAAGGGTCTTACGTAACTAATTCTAAAAACCTGTTTTCGTTTTGTCATTATGGGGTATTGTGTGTAGATTGTTAAGGAAAATGTTTTATTTTATCCATTTTAGAATAAGACTGAAGTGTTACAAATTGTTGAAAAAGTCAAAGGGTCTGAATATTTTCAGAATGCATTGTAAGTGAAACTGAAAAAAAATGTACACTCTCTCTTTCGCTTTTCTTCATTTTGGAAGAAATTGATTTAACTGTTCAACTATTGTCTTTCTCTCTCTTTGAGTCAACTACATTTTATGCATTGCAGTGCTAGCTAGCTGTAGCTTATGCTTTCAGTACTAGATTCATTTTCTGATCCTTTGATTGGGTGGACAACATGTCAGTACACGCTGCAAGAGCTCTGATAGGTTGGAGGAAGTCCTCCTTAAGTTGTCATAATTACTGCGTAAGTAAGTCTACGGAAGGGGGTGAGAACCATGAGCCTCCTAGGTTTTGTATTGAACTCAATGTACCCAGAGGAGATCAGAAGCTCGCTGTTCTCTGGCTACACCATGGTGCTACCCGACAGAGCACTGTTGATGCTACTCCTTCTTTGCAAAATAGTGTGTTCCAATCAATGATTTGGTAACGTGATTATATTTATCTAAAAAGGATAACTTTAAATGTTTCAAAAATATATATTTTTATAACATTTACTGAGGAGGATGGTCTTCCCATTCCTCCACTGGTAAACTCCCTTGGATATTGAAACACAGGGGGATGATATTGATATACTGTATACAGAGGCATACAAAGAAATACCTGTACGAGAGGTGCTCAATATACAGCACTGAGCAAAAGAGAGAAGAGAAGAGCTTGAAATTACTTTTGACACACTCTCTCACTTCTCCCGATTTCACAATCCACAAAGGTAGTGAAAGGTGACACAGAAACGTCCTTCACAACACTGACCTACCAAGTGCCAAAAGGCAGTAACTGATAATGAGTTATCATTTTTGCTACATTAAATACATGATAAATGTTTTATTTTTTATTTTATTTAACCTTTATTTAACTAGGCAAGTCAGTTAACAACAAATTATTAATTACAATGACGGCCCACCAAAAGGCCTCCTGTGGTGACTGGGGATGAAAAATAAAATATAGGACAAAACACACATCACAACGAGAGACACCACAACACTACATAAAGAGAGACCTAAGACAACCACATAGCATGGCCGTAACACATGACAACACAACATGGTAGCAACATAACATGACAACAACACTGTAGCAACACAACATGGCAGCAGCACAACACAATGTACAAACATTATTGGGCGCAGATAATACACCTGTCCAGTTTGAGTGTTTGTTGCAGCTCGTTCCAGTCGCTTGTTGCCACGAATTGAAAAGACGAGCGACCCAGGGATGTGTGTGCTTTGGGGAACTTTGACTGGCAGAACGGGTGTTGTATGTGGAGGATGAGGGCTGCAGTAGATATCTCAGATAGGGGGGAGTGAGGCCTAAGAGGGTTTTATAAATAAGCTTCGACCAGTGGGTCTTGCTACGGGTATTCAGAGATGAGGAGTATATCATACCGGTAAATAAATAATAACACAGTGACAGAGCATACTGAGTACCGCTGAATTGCGGTTTTCGGAGAAGAACACTGTTGTCGATATTGCTTGAATAATGACTAGTGATTATTACAATATCAATACTTTTGAGATATTCATGTCATATATTTACCTAACCCACTGCTTGTTGGATGACAGGAAATCATTGGTTCTCAATAGCATTATGTAAAAGCACATTGTGAAGTTGAACTGTTAAATGTCTCCGGGAGAGTGGATCATTTGAGTAATATGCCCGTAGTGAAATTAAGTTGGTAGGGAAAGGAAGTGTTTTGCTGTTGAAATGGTGTATGGTAAATCAATATGATGGAGGAGCTGAGATGTGGCATGTGTGGGTGGGTGTGTGCCTCTGCATACACATCCTCATTAGCTATCCCCAGCTAGCTAGCTTAGCGCACAGCCTGGAACAGCTGATTTGTATTTCAGGAGGTAGTAAATTGCAGGGAGATCCGATAACTCCAATCACCTGTCTGAAGGGCCCGCCACACAGTGGCATACTGTGTCAGAGCCCTCTGTTGCTGTCAATAAACTGATATTGTGTGGAGGCCATATCAAGTGGGCGTGTTATATAAAAACTGGTTGGAGTTATGTGGGACATAGAAAACACTCTAGAGTACTAATACAGTACAAAAAATACACATAGTATAGTCCCCATAAGAAAAGTGGCATTTGCTACCTGTTTCCTCAGCTGCAAATGCTATCAGTTGTGTGCGTTTCTCTTTGTAAGTGAGAGTGAGCACTTTCTTTCTTCCTTTAAGTGTGTACGTGTCAATCTGTGGGATTGCAGCCTCTGTCTCCATTACCGTAAAACAATGCATGACAGTAAATTTGGACATGGACGAGGGCAACTGTTTAAAGCCAGTCTGGATGCTTTTCCTCAATTTCAAATGTAACATTCTGTAAACACAACAGAACCCCAAATTAATTTAGACAAATCAAAATAGAGCTCTTATATGACTATAGAGTATATAAAACATGTTGTTTTTATTAACCCTTTGACGAGTATGATCACGTATTTTGGGTCCCTGCAGTGTATGATCTCAAATATGTGATTGGAACATTAGGAACAGAACGTATGACGCAACACACGTGTCTAAACACCATTGTTGTCTGAACAGCATCTAAATATTTTTTGGTATTGATGGAAAAAACATCCTCAATAAATGTAATTCCTCAATTTTACCTTTTATTGTAAAAGATAAATGTGAACTTCATAATCCAAGCATCACACGGAACACATCCACAGCCAAACTCATTCCATAAACCAGTCTAAATAACAAAAAACAATACATAAGTTAGCGACCTAACAGCTAGACTAGTTTACAATGTACCACGTCTCTCATGAGCAAAAGAGACTAATGTAATGTTGTTTAGAAAAGAAATGTGTGTCAACTAACAGCAGCTAAATTCTTTATGACGTCATCCATGTTTGTTTACATTTGACAAGCGAAAACTCCCTAATCCCAGAATGCCATTCACTATAATGCCGCATTCAAAACAACTGGGAACTCTGGAAAAATGTGACCTCCGACTGGGGAAAAAAATAGATTTGAAACGGTCCTCCAACTCGGAATTCCAAATTTTTAGAGCTCCGACTTTCCGACCTGAAGATCACTGATGGCATGATTTTACCTTGTATTTTTCAGAGTTCCCAGTTGTTTTGAACGCGGCAATTGACACAAATAAACATTGCCCGGAAAATATCAATTTAGTTTGGCCCCTTTTCACCGTATTGCAAATCTGCATGAGCTTGTTACAGTGTATACAAGAACCGGAGCACATCACTTGACAAGTTGTTTACACGTTTTGACCTATCACAAAGCAAATAAAATGGTATCACCCAAATACAAGCCTACTGCCTAGCCGTAGCGCGAACAGTGTGCCAGATTTAGTTGAAACCATTTTAGTCGGGTTTGCGGTGGGGGGTATTTTCATTCGTGGGGTTTCGGGTGCATCGTGGGGAGATTTGATGGAATAAATATGATGGGGGATTTATCAATAAATGGAGGGCAAACACAGGAGAAGTTTGAATAAAAATACAACTCCTGGAAAGGGGGTCTGAGCTGGCAACCCAGAGTAGCCAGAATAAACCTAGATAATCCAGTCTGGCTCGGTTATATCTACGACCTCACTTCGCTCATGCCACGGCCTCTGCATACAATATATCTGATTACACGCACGCACCATTCAATCTGATCGCCCGCACAAACTACCTCACTTTGTTGCTTACATGACTTTGTCCACCACCCTGTTCTCATTATCCTCTGCCTCGACCAGGCTAAAACCTATCCAAGCCATAAAACTCACCGCATTTGAGAAATATCTTCCTCGCTTGGTGATGAGGAAGATAGGCTACATGTCCAGTGGTGATAGAACGTGGACATGAGGATGAAATGTAGCCACCACTGTAGCCTAGTTTTTTCCAGGGGTTAATAAATGTAATTAATTTTTAAAAATGAAGAAAAAGTACTTAGGATGCCAGCCTTTCCTGGCGTTAGCCATGGTCGGCATATGTAATATATGCTCATACCTCGCTCTCATTTTTTGTAGGCCACTATTGTATCAAACACACTGGATTTAGCGCCTCAGGTTTCCTGCCCCATCTCACACGCGCAGACAGGTTAACGCCAAAGCCTCTTTCAGATAATGTAATATAGATGATAATAATAATACTAATAATAATACAATTAACAATAATACTATAGATACTCACTGCCACTACTAAAGGAATCAAGTTTTACAAAGCCTCATATGAAGCAGACATTGCGGTATTGAAACAATGAGGGTTGTAGAGAATAGCGGCAAAATGCAACAATCAAATTCTAGAACAGAAGCATAGAATTCTGGTGCCGCGTGCAAAAAGAACTCTCGCTGTAAGGGCCGTTGTTAATATTTAGAATGTATGCGCCAACAGGTTAAACAGTACTACCCACAAATAGATAGGGCCAGGAGTTTAGTTTCATCCAAGACTTGATAGGATCAGAAGCTTGAATGTATGACCAGACTAGGAACATGTATACTTGGGGCCTAGAGTTTTTCCTGGTCTGACCACTTAGTCAGGAAAAACTCCTGGCCCAAACGATTTAGAATATCAAGATGTTCAATTACGAGTTTAGAGCCGTAGCATGGTGCCCTTCTCATTCTGTGGCATTCCTACGAGTTGGAATGCGTGCCATTGTTACCCAGGTATCTATAGTAACGCTGGCATCAACACCCTTGATAATGACTATCCTAATATTGTAGCCAGCAAAGGTCTGTTTAGTCATTAGTCATGGTTAGTGCTGGATTTCCATCACTGGTATAAGTAGGATGCTAAGGGATAAAAGGAGCTATGTAAGAATCTGTATGTGTGGGAGTGAGATGACCTGATGTGACCTGTGGATTAAGGCTTGGGTGTAGCTTGCTCTGTCGATGAGATAGCATGATATCACCAAAGATCAGTTTAATTGTCCGTGCCTCAACCTTTTAAATTTGACTAAGCTCTGTATCAGCTCCTCTGTGAAATACGTTTGCACTGTGTGCTCGCTTCATACTTTCCTACCATTATGAAAATATTAGGTCTTTCAAGTTAGTTTGTTGTTTATTCAGAGTAATTTAGCACAGCAATATGAGGGCCTGATTATTTTATTAAATATATTATTAAATTGCCATTTGTCTTGGATTGATAAATATAAGCTGCATGTAATGGAAGATCATACGAGCAGAACATGACAGCACAGCTTAAACCACTTTTCAAAATATTAATATATTTTTTGAGCACCCAGCCTCACTCTGCTCTTATAAAGAGGTGCCATCCCACTTCTGACACCAATGTAGCGACAGTGCAATGCCCTTTGGGGTCTTTAGCCTGGGTCTTCCAGCCTGTAGGCAATAATTAGCCCCAGATTGTGATTGTGCAGTTATGAATTGTAGGTTTAGACCTCCCATCCCATTGTTTTTATTGTAAAATGTTTACCTCACCACTGGGTGCCTGTAGATTCTCCCTCTGACATTAAACCAGACACATTAGGGTCAGAATGGACCTCTAATGATACAGGAGCAAGGACCTACTTTTCTCTCTACCACCACCAGAAATAATTAGTGTGAATGTGAAACTCACACACTTAAAGATGGGGGAGGATCACACAAGGTGACAGTATTCTCCTCAGCTTTCAGTGTGTGTGTTTCCTCTGGCCAGACTATATTAATGCTCCACTAACGCCTGTGCGCTGATCGTCTCAAACCGTACGGTGCTGGAAGGAAAGACTCCTGACAAGGCAGGCCTGATTGCCTTTCTGCCCCATCGATCCCTTCCTCTCGCTCCATCCCCTACTACACAGTGCTGGGGATTTAATCAGCCACTATGACGTTGTTTGGTTAGAGCCCCAAAGTGTGGCTGTAAGTCCTGCACTGTGACAAATGACTTCCTGAAGCACCTGTTGTTATGTTACGTATCAGCAGACAAAACTCACAAACACTCTGTCATCCCACCATCTGTCTGTCTGTCTGTCTGTCTGACTCTCTGATCACACTGTGGCATGGTGTAGCACCTGAGTGTGAAGCAACAGAGCTGTAGGTTCAGAGGATGTATCCATGGTGACACAGTACTACTGTGACCTCCCTATGACCTTTCTGTCACGTCCTAATGCCAGGCTTGTAAACTAGTATTACCATGCTACTGTGACTCACAGTGATATTAAGTTTGAAGAAATTAATTAGATTGTAAAGATTATTTTTTCTAGACTGTTTGCCAAACTGATGGCCAAACCGAGTCAATCCAAGCTGCGCTGTACTGGGCTGGCCAAGTGGTTACGCTTCCACCATACTTGCTGGAACCATGCTGGAAAGGATAATATGAGAAGAAAAATATCCAAACCAGCACAGCATGGTTTGGGTCGGCTCTACAGTGTGATTCAGTCATAGCTTTTCTGTTGCGGTGGTGGAACTCAACCTTGTTTCATCCTCAAGAGGCTGATGGAAGAAATGTTCTTAGATCGTATTACCAGGCTAGAAAACAGATTGTCAATTAACCTGATAGCTGACAACTCAAGGTTTATAATAACAAAGACAGTTTGTCATGAACCACATTGAAAGGTTCTCAAATTGAAGTGTTTATCTACTTGCTTGGTAATGAAATGTATCGACTTGAATTAGAATTAATGTCCATTTAGAATCTCATTATTTCATAACGTTTTTCCCCCTTTATCACCGTTCAGTGCATCATTTAAAGGACTCATGTTTGTTTATTTTTTTTATTTTTTATTGCATCCCTATGATTTCATCCCTATGGCTCCTTCATTCTACAACTTACGTTTGAATAAATTATGAATTTACTCAGCTGGATATTTATTAAAGCGATTAGGCTGAGTGCCTTGCTCCTGGGCACAACGGCAGGGTCCCAGTCGGGCCTTCTGATCACACACCCTCACACCGCCGCTGGCACGGCACACACACTCAAATACACTCTCAAGCAAATTAACTGGAAAATGAAACAACTTGGCAACTCCAGTAATGTTGCACATTTTGAGTTCACCTCATACTCACCTTTGAGGGTGAGTGACTCTGTGTTATGTTCTGAACAAACAGTATCTTACTCAACATAGAGATTCAGTAGCCTCACCACTAGTTTGTTTTTTTGCCTTTGTGAACTCTAGCCAACCACACAACCCACTGTAATTGCGTTTTTATGACAATTAAATTGTCTCTATCCTCATTTCCTGGTGTTGCCAATAGTCAATGAACCTGACAAAATATATCTTGAACCACTGTTAAATGTAACCAAGGCTCAATGGAATATACTGTTGATATGACAACAGTTGTTTCTTTGTTTCTAGAAAGATGCTAACGAATTTCACACAACTCATGCTAATGATTTAGCAGGGGAATGGTGCTAACAGCTAACACCAGCTGAGTCAGTTAACACCCCCCCCCCCCCTGAGAAAAGCAGCATATCCATTGGAGCTGATCGTGTCTACATTTCCAGATAATTTGTTTTGGGTAATGTCAGTCACATTAGTACTTTATTATATTTTTTATTTCGCAGTCCACTGAGAACATGTGTAAAGTTTTAATTTCCCAATTTCCAAAAATCTAAATTGTGTCTGTGCATCGGAATACTCTCAGGTCCTGGTGACTAGTAAATAGGTAACTGCCAAAATAAAGGAAACCCCAACATAGTGTCTTAATAGAGCGTTGGGCCAACACGAGCTGGCTGTTGGTGTTTTGTTGGTGTTGGAAAATGCTGTATGAGGAGCCGCTCCAGAATCTCCCATAAGTGTTCTATTGGGTTGACATCAGGTGACGGACACACATGTGAGTCAGTCCTAGGGAGAGCAGGGCTGTTAATGACGCTCTCTCTCTCACTCACACACACACACACACACACACACACACACACACACACACACACACACACACACACACACACACACACACACTAAAACCCCTATGCTCCTTTGAGACCCTGTCACTGAGATACTGTAGGTGATATAACCTAAAAATCCTATCACAATGTTTTTTTTCAAACTTTTGGCCGATTCACAATATATATAAAATATATTACAAAAATGTATTATATTAAATATATACATTTCAAACCGTCAGCAATAATAATTCAGTGCTTGATGTAATAATTTAACTATTTTATCTAAATAGTTTAACCTGCTTTTTTGCTATAATCTCTGATCTGGCTTTCAAGTCTGTCTATGAAAATGCTAATTTTTACCAGAATCATGCATAATGCACATTCACTAATAATGTAGCAGGCTATAGAACATTAACACAGATCTCATAAACAATCCCTCAAGCACAAGCCCACGTGCTAGTGAGTATTCTGCTAGCCTATTTGCTAGCTAACAAGGCAGAACAGTTGAATTGTTATGAACACCCCCTTCTTTTCGTCTCCAACTGTTTGAACAGCATGTTTTTTTAAATATTTTTTATTTAACCTTTATTTAACTAGGCAACTCAGTTAAGAACAAATTCGTATTTACAATGACGGCCTACCAAAAGGCAAAAGACCTCCTGTGGGGACGAGGGCTGGGATTAAAAATTAAATACAGGACCAAACACACATCACGACAAGAGAGACAAAACAACACTACCTAAAGAGAGACCTAAGACAACAACATAGCAAGGCAGCAACACATGACAACACAGCATGGTAGAAACGTAACCTGACAACAACATGGTAGCAGCACAAAACATGGTAAAAACATTATTGGGCACAGACAACAGCACAAAGGGCAAGAAGGTAGAGACAACAATACATCACGCAAAGCAGCCACAACTGTCAGTAAGAGTGTCCATGATTGAGTCTTTGAATGAAGAGATTGAGATAAAACTGTCCAGTTTGAGTGTTTGTTGCAGCTCGCTCCAGTCGCTAGTGTGTGTGCCTTGGGGACCTTTAACAGAATGTGACTGGCAGAACGGGTGTTGTATGTGGAGGATGAGGGCTGCAGTAGATATCTCAGATAGGGGGGAGTGAGGCCTAAGAGGGTTTTATAAATAAGCATCAACCAAAGGGTCTTGCGACGTGTATACAGAGATGACCAGTTTACAGAGGAGTATAGAGTGAAGTTATGTGTCCTATAAGGAGCATTGGTGGCAAATCTGATGGCCGAATGGTAAAGGACATCTAGCCGCTCGAGAGCACCCTTACCTGCCGATCTATAAATTACGTCTCCGTAATCTAGCACGGGTAGGATGGCCATCTGAATCAGGGTTAGTTTGGCAGCTGGGGTGAAAGAGGAGCGATTACGATAGAGGAAACCAAGTCTAGATTTAACTTTAGCCGGCAGCTTTGATATGTGCTGAGAGAAGGACAGTGTACCGTCCAGCCATACTCCCAAGTACTTGTATGAGGTGACTACCTCAAGCTCTAAACCCTCAGAGGTAGTGATCACACCTGTGGGGAGAGGGGCATTCTTCTTACCAAACCACATGACTTTTGTTTTGGAGGTGTTCAGAACAAGCCTGTCCACTTTGTTCAGATGTTACAATAAAGTGGCCTACCTTATATCTCAGAATGATAACGAGTTGTTCATTTTTTATATAGTTTTGTTTTATGCTTATTGCACATTTTATATTGCACAACTAGACAGCTAGTGTAACAGTCTTTGGCTAAAATGCGAGCTTTGGGACAACGACTCCCATTGTTTAAAGATCTCCGGTGTAAATGGGAAGGTGCACACAGCACAGAAGGAGCGAAGAAGACGAGACTAAAAAGACATGAGAACAAGAGGACATAAAAGCTCATGTGAAATAACGAGATTCTTGCGATACAGGCATGTGAAATATCTTGCAAAAGCATGATTTCAAATTAATCAAATGAATTTGATATATCATCCAGCCCTAAGCCATGGTAGCCAAAATAATGGGCAACTGGGCATTTTATACATGACCCTAAGCATGATGGGATGCTAATTGCTAAATTAACTCAGGAACCACACCTGTATGGAAGCACCTGCTTTCAATATACGTTGTATCCTTCATTTACTCAAGTGCTTCCTTTATTTTGTCAGTTACATGCATATTAATGCATTAGGCATTTGTCAAAGTTTTGACATTCATAAAAAAAAAAACGATGAAACTATAAAAAACACAAAGCAGGGCAAGGTGTCAACAAGGCTCGTTGACTACAAACAAAAACTATATCCTTGTGAAAAAGTTGCTCCTGTCATTTAGATTGCATGCCGTGCTCTAAAGACTTGTCACAGAAGATGTCCCCTCGGAATAGGAAATGCCTTGTGACAGACAGCTATGGATTAACCTGTGTGTTCCGCAGGTGGCCTGGCTATATGTTCTATGGCAGAGAGTCAGCGACTTAGTGACCTCTGTCCACGGTCCTAAAGCTAGCTAGACCCTACTGATTCACACCAGCCTCATGGCAGACCATATTTCTGTGTGTGGACATGTTTTACAACAGCCCTCTGACAATGTCTGATCATGAACCTTTTCCTTTCATTTATACCATGTGAACATGTCAATGTTCCATAGTCAAGTCATTTCATAGGCCTGTGTGTGGACATGTTTTACATTCCCTCTGTCATCTTTCCTCTCATTCACACTGTTAACATTGTCTATGTTCCACAGTCATGTCTGTCCAGGTTCATACGGGTGGACAGGCTTTCTACAGTGTTTTGCTACTGCCTTCTTACACAACACCTCACTCACTCTACCAATGGACCAAGGTCATCTGGCTGGGTGGCTACACTCCTGACTGTGGTTATGTGTATCGATTGTCAAGTATTAGCTTTACTGATGTAGACTAGCAGGTGTACAGAATCCATACTAGGAAAAATGTTCCCACCTCACCTGTTCAGTAGGAATGACAGTGTTCCTAATATGGATTCTGTACAGCTGAGAATGAACATGTGCGGCGAGCAAGTCTTTTTGGTTTTCCAATCCCCTATGAGTAGTCGTTCTCTGACTGTGTCTAACGTAAAGTAATGCATCATGCCAATCACTTCTGACACTTGACGAGACGTGTAGCTGATCCATTGCCAAAATTATATTCCAGAACAACAGAGGCCTAATGCACTACATCAAGTTGGTAGATATGTTATGCAGTGGCTGTGTGAGAGGTGAAATCCCCCTACAGCACACATCTGCCACATTAAATGCCATTTTAATCAGTCAGTCACACCCACCAGACCGTCTGCCTCTCACTGCTAATAGCTAAATGTTATGGAGCTCTTCTGAACCATCCCGGCCTATTCTCTAGTGTAACCCACGGTTCAGCTGTGGATGTATTTTTGAATGAAGGATTTTCTAAATGTGCTGCTGGATGTGAATATTGCATGGGTGGGGTGGGTTCTCTGAGGTGAGTTGGGTGGCCTGGATCTCTGTGTAGTCTGAACCACAGAAAAACGTAAGGCCCAAGCCTGAGCAACAGACTGACCAGGATTACAGTAATACCTGTGTGCCTGGAGCAAAGTGCATCTACAGTCTAGTTTATCGATCACTATGAACACCTATTTAGAAAGCATTACTCGTACTGTAACTGGTTGAAATAGTCTGCAGTATTTGTACTCGCAACAACATTGTTGACAGAATGATTTTCTTTGTTAATTTCACATCTCAGTTGTTCTACCAGAGCTGTTGCCTCAGACATGGAACTAATAAGTGAAAATCATAGCAACTAGGGAAAGCATTTCTGTTATATACATTTAAGACACCATGAGCTTATTATAGTCATTTTATAATCCAGACATGAAAAATAGTCATCCAAGTCATGGTCAACATTAAATCATTTTATCATATTAGCAACATTTGAAATTGTGTTTTTTTTTACATTGGATAAAAGTAGAGACTCAGAGCTAGAAATGTTTATCACTACAGTTGAGGAACAATGGGAAAGTAATTCTGATCAACTTTTGAGAAAATGACCCTTGAATGTTTTGATAAACCTACCAGAGAGCTCTTCTTTGCCTACGCCCATTCAGCATTGTTCACACCCTCTTAAGCCTTAGCCCCACCCATCTCTTTAAGGATTCACATGTGAGACCATGTACTAAACAACCAAAGATTTCAAGACTAAAGGCTGTTTTATACTACGGGTGTGTTCATAAATTCAATCTGGAGTGACAGTGCGCTCAGAGTGTGCTCTGGGCATTCGCAAACTCAGAGCGTTGTCAGATGGTCCAATCGTAAATTCTGAGTGTGTCACTCTCGGAGCGTTCAGAGTGCACACTGGACTCTCTGGCCGAGGAGTAGGGTTGATCCGAGCATTCTGACTTAACAGCAGTCATGCACCCAAGCTAACTGGCTAACGTTGGCTAACTACTTCCAGACACAAATGAGAGAATAGCTCACTCTGACCATTTTATTCACACTAGCAGAGATGGTTAGGCTGTTTTCATGTTATCCAGAGCGTTGGTGACCGTAACTACTGCTGGCAACAATTAAATTATGTTTTTTGTCAACGTTTACTGACACCAGCCATATTCAACGGGTGTTGAGCGTTCATGAATTGGTCAGTTATTCTGCACTCTGCTCTGAAATCGGAGTAGATAGCCAGATTGAATATACCAGCTACGTATATCGACAATTGTCGCAATGACATCATGAACATTCTATTTGAAATGGTTACTTGCATAGTGGAGTCTTTTGTTTAAACATGTAGCTAGCTAGCTAGCTAAACAATGAACCATTATCCCAACTCATAACGTTACTACCCTGCATGAATCTGCAGGTAGCTAACCAACCAGGTTCAATGTTAGCTAGCATTAGCATTAGGCGATGATTAGCAATGCAAATGGCTCTGACAAATAATACTACTGCACAGATCATACACGTAACGTTAGTTAGCAAGCCAGCCAGCTAACGTTAGTACACTTTAACTTGAAATGAAAACAACTTTCTGACAAAATTAGAAACGTGTAATGTCTGAAAGTGTAGCTAGCTAGACTATCTTACCCGTATACATGGATGGACGCTTCTCCCTCTGTGTCACGGATGTAGTTCGAAGATGTAATCCGCAGGCAGGTGTTTTATACAACAGCCTTCTGTGTGTTCTCGTTTTGACTCCCTCTGCATATTTGCAATCAAACGCGAGAATTTTCTCCATCTCCTTAGCTATCATACTTCCACTGATTTCAGAACTCAGTCCTTCAGAAAGGGGAGAGCAACACTTTTGCAGATATATTTTTATGTGATATATTTTTTTAAAGCCATGTTAGACAGGATTACCTACACCTACTGACCAGCTCATGTTATAGACAGAAGCGTGCTACATGGCAGACCAATCCAAACGATTCTCTCGGCATGTTCAGCCTGGATTCGAACCAGGGACTGTAGTGACACATCTTGCACTGAGATCCAGTGCCTTAGACCACTGGGGAGCTCAATTAAGGCACATGAAAGTTCACATGTTCCAGAAGGCATTTCTGCAAATAGCTCTCCTGTGAAGAGAGCCTAGTTTCTTTAAATGAATCACATATGAATACATGCTTAGGTCACTCCAATGGTATCGTCTATAAAATAAAATCCTCAAGTTAAAACCACATTTATAGGCCCTATGTGAAAATACAAATCTGTATGTGTTGCTGTGATAAAACTACCAGTTAGGGGTAAATGTATCACTCACTCTTTCGTAATGGCAGCCGCTTTGTTTCCACGTATTTTAGAGTTTTGAAAAGCTGTAGTGTAACCCTCCTGGGACTTTGCTTGTTGGCTGAGTTTGAGAGCAACACATTCCAGAGTGAAGTTTCCACTACACACATGGTAAGGAGAGACGCTCCCACAAGGCCTAGTACAGAGGGCTGTTTGAGAATAGCCAAGAGGCAACATGACTGTGTACTGGTGCCAGGTTCAGAAAGCACTCCCTCATAAGGCCACCTACCCACTACTAGGAACTCCACTGAATCTTACTAAGGCCGGACAAAGATGAATTGCTGTTTAACGGATGTTAAAAAATCTGATGTTATATTTTGGTCAATATATGCAGCTCTTTGTTTATAACGCACTGTCCGCTCTCCCTTGAGTCTTTCCCAAGTTGATGCCCAAACCGCCTCAGATCACGCTCTCAGATCATGTTGGAACCTCGGATTGGACAGTGAAACACACGCGCTCGACCCTGCAGGCGACTGCAGATGTTTAATTTCTCTCTCATGCCGTCATGGCTGAAGCCAGCGCAAATTCCTACTATTTATGTGTCCAGGTTAAACGTGGGACGTCCCTCATTATAATCAAACAGTCATGGTTATTGCTTCATTTTCAGATTGTAACCGAAAGGTCGCTGGTTCGAATCCCCAAGCTAACAAGGAAAAAATCAGTCGTTCTGCCCCTGAAAAAGGCAGTTAACCTACTGTTCCATGGGCGCCGAAAACGTGGATGTCGATTAAGGCAGCCCTCCGCATCTCTCTGATTCAGAGGGGTTGGGTTAAATGCGGAAGACGCATTTCAGTTGAATGCATTCAGTTGTACAACTGACTAGTATCCCCCTTTACCTTCCCCTATTAGAAGCGTTTAATAGACAAAACAACAACGTCATTGAACCAGAGATCAAGGCATTCATCAGCAAAGAGGCTGTGCAACAAATTTGGACAACCAAATTGAAGTCATAATGATTGATGAAATCGAAGTGTGTCAGCTGTATGGTGATTTGCGATTCATAGCTTAGCCAGATGAGACAATCGAAGGAGGATGCGGTGAGCAAAGTTACTGGGCTCGAATATATAAAAACAAATGATTATTTTGATGATGATAGGTTTTACTCAGGGGTGGGTAGAGTACTGAACAAATGTACTCGAGTAAGAGTACAACTACTACGGTAACATTTTACTCAAGTAGGAGTAAAGTTACCACCTAAGAAAACTACTCAAGTAAGAGTAAATGAGTACTCAATCAAAAAAGTACTTGAGTACAGTTACTTTTTGAGTACATTTACATTTTTTATAGTTTTGTTTAATAAACCAAATACTAACATTGTAAAAATATAACAAATTGTTATGTTTTTAGCATATTGTAGAGGATATAACAGGGCTTGGATAACAGAAATAATAATATATTTATCTTTAAACATTTCTTGAAAAAAAAATTATACAGCACAATCGAGCCCAGTCTACTTTGTGTATTTTTTGTTCAGCTTCAGAAGAAGCTGGTTTTCAAAGTTTTTGCAGCCTAGTCTAGCTCTTTTACTTGTAAAAATCAGTCCGGCACAACTGAACAGTCTTTGACATGCAGCAGATGCAGGCAGTGGAGTGTTGATCCTAACAGATAGATTCTTTAGCTCAGGGAAAGAGTGCAGCAACTCCATAAAAACGATTACGGTCATGGCTAGTAGTGACGGAGACAGAAAGAAATGCGCCAGGGGAAAGCACCTGTGGTGCTAGCCTATTTGCACTAATGTAACAGTACAGCAATTTACAAACGTATTTTGAATGTCAGTAAACTTTAGTTAATATCGAAGCTGTCCCCTTCATTACGTTATATTCATGTAATAAAAATTAAAATGGTAAAATAAATGGTAATCTGCATGAGAAAAAACATCTTCCCTAGTGATCAAATTGACCCGGACGGACGTGATCACAATAAGCAGACTCCACTGTATCATACATTGTACCTTTTCCAATATTTTCTCATACTTTATGTGCAGAAATAACAATATAGCTGGCTGGCTACAACAACCGAGACAAAAGGTTTCCATTAGAAACCCATTTAAAATGAACCATTGGAGTAACTATTTATGCCATCCTAAAAATAAGGTCAAGCAAAGTAAATTGACCACTAATACAACACATAACCCTACATTATTCTATAATATTTTCTAGCTAGCTAGTCCCTATTGACATTTAGCTTTACATTGTATCTACACTACTGGGCAATTTAGATAACTAGCTACGTTGGCTACCTATTGCTAGGTAGCTGAAGTTAGCTAGCAGCTAGCTAACTAGTCTAACTTACCTCAATGTGCTTGCGAAGGTTGGAGGATGAATTTTGAAAAGCCGAGATTTCCGCATTTTTGTTGAGGCAAAGACAACATTTCATGATGACATTATTGCCTCTTTTACGTTTGAAAATAAAAATGTCCTGCAATTGTGGCCAAGGGTTGTTACATCTTGATCCTCCACTGGGCTGTTCATGCTTGACTGGTGATGAGTAGAGTAGTAGTGAGAATGTGTTGCATTTGTCAAACTACATGATGAGCGTGAATGAGTACAAATTGGCTTACAAAAATACCTGAAGATAACCTATGTAACAATTTTTTTACCGTTTTTTTTTAGCTGAGTAAAGAGTACTTTACTTGCTGAAAAAAATACTTGAGTAAGAGTAAAATTACAGCCCACAGAAAGTAACCCCTGGTTTTACTCTATGGCTGGATGTATTTTTTCCAATGCTAAATTAATCTGTCAGACCTAACTTGATTGACCCTCTTTCTACAAGGCCTAGTCTATGAGAGGCCTAATCATATTTGTATGAATATTTTGTTAATGCCTAGGCTATAGAGAGGCATTCAGGTAATTAACTCATTATATGCATCAATATTTTAATTTGATGATTTGTCAATAATTCTTGAATGTGTTAGGCTATACAATTAAGTAGATTAATGAACTAATAATACAGTCATACTTTTTTTTCTAAGAATTTTTGAATATGGGAATAATGGTCATGAATGTTTTTTTTGTTTGTTTTATTATTCTTATTTTTTATTTAACTAAGTTAAGAACAAATTCTTATTTACAATATCGCCTACACCTTTCTGGGTGGAACATCCGTTAAAGAGTGGATATACAGTGGGGAGAACAAGTATTTGATACACTGCCGATTTTGCAGGTTTTCCTACTTACAAAGCATGTAGAGGTCTGTAATTTTTATCATAGGTACACTTCAACTGTGAGAGACGGAATCTAAAACAAAAATCCAGAAAGTCACATTGTATGATTTTTAAATAATTAATTTGCATTTTATTGCATGACATAAGTATTTGATCACCTACCAACCTGTAAGAATTCCGGCTCTCACAGACCTGTTAGTTTTTCTTTAAGAAGCCCTCCTGTTCTCCACTCATTACCTGTATTAACTGCACCTGCTTGAACTCGTTACCTGTATAAAAGACACCTGTCCACACACTCAATCAAACAGACTCCAACCTCTCCACAATGGCCAAGACCAGAGAGCTGTGTAAGGACATCAGGGATAAAATTGTAGACCTGCACAAGGCTGGGATGGGCTACAGGACAATAGGCAAGCAGCTTGGTGAGAAGGCAACAACTGTTGGCGCAATTATTAGAAAGTGGAAGAAGTTCAAGATGACGGTCAATCTCCCTCGGTCTGGGGCACCATGCAAGATCTGACCTCGTGGGGTATCAATGATCATGAGGAAGGTGAGGGATCAGCCCAGAACTACACGGCAGGACCTGGTCAATGACCTGAAGAGAGCTGGGACCACAGTCTCAAAGAAAACCATTAGTAACACACTACGCCGTCATGGAGCAGGTCCCCCTGCTCAAGCCAGCGCATGTCCAGGCCCATCTGAAGTTTGCCAATGACCATCTGGATGATCCAGAGTAGGAATGGGAGAAGGTCATGTGGTCTGATGAGACAAAAATAGAGCTTTTTGGTCTAAACTCCACTCGCCGTGTTTGGAGGAAGAAGAAGGATGAGTACAACCCCAAGAACACCATCCCAACCGTGAAGCATGGAGGTGGAAACATCATTCTTTGGGGATGCTTTTCTGCAAAGGGGACAGGACGACTGCACCGTATTGAGGGGAGGATGGATGGGGCCATGTATCGCGAGATCTTGGCCAACAACCTCCTTCCCTCAGTAAGAGCATTGCAGATGGGTCGTGGCTGGGTCTTCCAGCATGACAACGACCCGAAACACACAGCCAGGGCAACTAAGGAGTGGCTCCGTAAGAAGCATCTCAAGGTCCTGGAGTGGCCTAGCCAGTCTCCAGACCTGAACCCAATAGAAAATCTTTGGAGGGAGCTGAAAGTCCGTATTGCCCAGCGACAGCCCCGAAACCTGAAGGATCTGGAGAAGGTCTGTATGGAGGAGTGGGCCAAAATCCCTGCTGCAGTGTGTGCAAACCTGGTCAAGAACTACAGGAAACGTATGATCTCTGTATTTGCAAACAAAGGTTTCTGTACCAAATATTAAGTTCTGCTTTTCTGATGTATCAAATACTTATGTCATGCAATAAAATGCTAATTAATTACTTAAAAATCATACAATGTGATTTTCTGGATTTTTGGATCGTCAGTGTATCAAATACTTGTTCTCCCCACTGTATTTTGTCTGGCCTAACAGACTACAACAATGGCTGATGGGAGATTTATGGTTATTGTCAGCTGCATGGGAAAGCAAAGTAGGTCTTTACTTTAGACTTTAATCTGTTTTTGTTATGTAATTTGCAGTGTCTGAATAATTTAATGCCACCGCATGTAATAAGCCCTCTCTTAAAGTAATGTCCATAATTTGTCACTTGAATTGTTATCTATGTGCCCTTACTTGATTAACATACATTTGCATATTGGCAGAAGTTATTGTCCATACCGCACGCCATGCATATGCTCCAGGTGTTTCTTGAGTCAAAAGTAATTTGTTTGGTTCTTACTTTATGCTCAATGTCCGTAACGTCTCCAACATTTATTATGTAGATTTAAGTTTTGTCCCCATATGCCGCACCCAAGCTTCCTCTGCCCGTAATATGTTGAAACATTTCAATCCTAAGGAATTTGACCTTCAACAGATTGTGATGCATAATGCATGGCCAAACAACAAAGACATTTAAACAGCTCCAGGTAGACTTAAACTGAGAGACACCGAGTCGCACACTCACAAAACGAATGCATTTTTAAGCCGACGATTTAATAAGCCCCAGTAACTTTACTCACTGTCCAATGACCTTTACGAGAGCGACTCCAGGAAGTGTTGAGTAATACGTGCAATATGTATCTCTTGATACGTGTGATATTTTGAGGAAAGCATCATAACTAAATTATAAGAGGAAATCATGATGTTGTTGACCTTTGGGCCTTCAAGAAAACAGCATAAGTCAAACAACATATTGTGCTTTAGAGAACAATTTCCTCAATTTGAAATGAGGTTATTCATGTGTCAATTTTATTATATTCTGTATTTTTCTTTGCTCAAAGGGACGTTGATTACTTTATTAAAATAAGAGCAAGTCATTTTAACTTTTTAAAATGAACGCAGCCCATTGGATGCAGTGATCACAATATAGTGGCTATATCCAGGAAAGCCAAGTTCCAACAGCTGGGCCTAAAATAGTGCATAAGAGATCATACAAAATATTTTGCTGTGACTCATGTGTAAATATTTGTTGGTCTAAGAAGCATCCAGAGGCTGCACTTGATACATTTATGAAATTGCTTATTCCAATTATTGATTAACATGCACCTGTTAAGAAACTGACTATTAGAACTGTTTATGGTTGATGAGGAATTGAATAACTGTATTGTTGAAAAACATGGGGAAAAAGGAGTGGCTATGTCTGGCTGCACATCTGACTGGCTGACTTACTGTAAATTGAAAAATTATGTGACCAAACTCAACAAAAATAAGAAAAAACTGTGTTATGAAGCCAAGATCAATTATATAAAGAATTATGGAAAAAATATTTGGAGTACTTTAAATGAAATTATTGGCAGAAAGACAAATTCAACTCCTTCTTTCACTGAATCAGATGGCTTATTAATCACAAAACCATTTGATGTTGCAAACTTAGGCAGGAAATTTGGTTTGACCAAATACAATGCTATTTCTCTGTAAACAAATTGACAACAGACTTTCAGCATGCTTATAGAGTAGGGCACTCAACATGTACTGCACTGACACAAATTACTGATGATTGGTTGAAAGACATTGATAATACGATTGTGGGAGCTGTACTGTTAGATTTCAGTTTCTCTAATGTCAAACATGTAAAGTGTGGTGTACCACAGGGCAGCTCTCTTGGCCCTGTACTCTTTTCTATTGTGTTATTGACTGTACGTTTGTTTATCACATGTGTAACTCTGTGTTGTTGTTGTTTTTGTCACACTGCTTTGCTTTGTCTTGTCCAGGTCGCAGTTGTAAATGAGAACTTGTCTCAACTGGCCTACCAGGTTAAATAAAATTAAAAAATTGAACTCACGGCACAACACCTCTCCCCTATTTGACCTACAGTTGAAGTCGGTAGTTTACATACACCTTAGCCAAATACATTTAAACTCAATTTTTCACAATTCCTGATATTTAATCCTAGTAAAAATTCCCTGTCTTAGGTCAGTTAGGATCACCACTTTACTTTAAGAATGTGAAATGTCAGAATAATAGTAGAGAGAATTATTTACTTCAGCTTTTATTTCGTTCATCACATTCCCAGTGGGTCAGAAGTTTACATACACTCAATTAGTATTTGGTAGCATTGCCTTTACATTCTTTAACTTGGGTCAAACATTTCAGGTAGCCTTCCACAAGCTTCCCACAATAAGTTGGGTGAATTTTGGCCCATTCCTCCTCACAGAACTGGTGTAACTGAGTCAGGTTTGTAGGCCTCCTTGCTCGCACACGCTTTTTCAGTTCTGCCCTCAAATTGTCTATAGGATTGTGGTCAGAGCTTTGTGATGGCCACTCCAATACCTTGACTTTGTTGTCCTTAAGCCATTTTGCCACAACTTTGGGCTCATTGTCCATTTGGAAGACCCATTTGCGACCAATCTTTAACTTCATGACTGATGTCTTCAATATAGTCACATAATATTCCTTCCTCATGATGCCATCTATTTTGTGAAATGCACCAGTCCTTCCTGCAGCAAAGCAGTCCCACAACATGATGCTGCTACCCCCATGCTTCACGGTTGGGATGGTGTTCTTCGGCTTGCAATCCTCGCCCTTTTTCCTCCAAACATAACGATGGCCATTATGGCCAAACAGTTCTATTTTTGTTTCATCAGACCCTAGGACATTTCTCCAAAATGTACGATCTTTGTCCCCATGTGCAGTTGCAAACCGTAGTCTGGCTTTTTTATGGCGGTTGTGGAGCAGTGGCTTCTTCCTTGCTGAGCGGCCTTTCAGGTTATGTCGATATAGTACTTGTATTACTGTGGATATAGATACTTTTGTACCTGTTTCCTCCAGCATCTTCACTAGGTCCTTTACTGTTGTTCTGGGATTGATTTACACATTTCTCACCAAAGTACGTTAATCTCTAGTAGACAGAACTCGTCTCCATCCTGAGCGGTATGACGGCTGCGTGGTCCCATGGTGTTTATACCTGGGTACTATTGTTTTTACAGATGAACGTGGTACCTTCAGGCATTTGGAAATTGCTCCCAAAGATTAACCAGACTTGTGGAGGTCTACAAATGTTGTCTTGGCTGATTTCTTTTGATTTTCCCATGATGTCGAGCAAAGAGGCACTGAGTTTGAAGGTAGGCCTTGAAATACATCCACCGGTACACCTCCAATTGACTCAAATGATGTCAAATAGCCTATTTGAAGCTTCTAAATTCATGACATCTTTTTCTGTCCTAACCGACTTGCCAAAACTATAGTTTGTTAACATGAAATCTGTGGAGTGGTTGAAAAATGTGTTTTAATGACTTCAACCTAAGTGTATCTAAACTTCCGACTTCAACTGTATGTTTAGAACGATTTTGGGAGATGCAATGGATCATTGGGGATCGTTCAATATTCCCATTCTGTTGTTGTTAAGTGAGATCATCCAATGTGAAGAGTCAACTCATTTAATTAAAGTTACATTCGTAACTGAATAGTTTTTTTTATTTCTATTGGAAGGATTTAATAATTTGCAATTATGTCTACTTGATGATAAGGTAAAATGTTTATGTTTCTGTCTCCATATGATATGGTAAATATATCCAATGCAAATAAAATCTACATTTAAATGGTATTAATATTAATTTGCATATATTTCCATTAATTCCAATATTCCCCTTAATAGTTCAGTTAATTCCCATATATTCCCGTTAATTCCCACGAATAGTTTTCACCTCTGAATATTCCCCAAAATGTGCACCCCTAATGATGATTAGTTGTGGCAAAAGTCTAATTTGCATCAGTATTTAGATGTGCTGTGGTTGGCTGCCAGCGCCTACGAGCTGCCCTAAAGGCGCATAATGACTCTGTCAGGAGCGATGATCGGGGGCCTGCAGCGGTGCAATAAGGGGCCTGATCGGCCCACACAGGCCAGGCTCCTTCTGATGGTCACTCATCCTGAAGAGATGGAGACACTAATCTCGTAGTGAGGACAATCATGGCTACTTCCCTTTATTAATGACACACAGGCTCATTTACATGTTAGTTATTTATTCTCTGTCTGTGAAATATATTTCAGAGATTGTCACTCCAGTGATTTACATCAACGCCACCCAGCGTCCTCCTCAGTGATTACTTTGATCTGTCAGGATCTCGTAGTAAAGTGGGAAAGGTTGTTCGCCGGGTAATTTGGGTGACGCTCTGAAAATTGCATCTGAAGATAAAATCTCTCACTTGTTCTTGTCAAAGGCGTTTGGACCCAGCGTGTGCATATGATTTTGAAGGTGACTAGCCACCATGTTCACCAAGGTCAGGAAAGCATCATCAGTCCCCCTCTGTGCCTTATAGGCAAACTGTAACTGGTCCAGTTGATCTGCTATGGAAAGGGTAAGGTGCTTACTAATAACCCTTTCCATACATTTGGCCAAAAGGGGCGTGAGGGCCACAGGTCAAAAGTAATTTGGCCCCTGACTTTATAGTCACTGGTACGTTGGTCGATACCTTCCAGGATTTTGGCTCTGTACAAGTGTTGAGGAGTTGACCTTCAGTACTTTGCCCCGTAGTCCGTCTGGGCCTGGTGCTTTGTGTGGCTTAATAAATTACAAGCATGAGGCCACCTGGTTCTCTGTTATCTGGACAGGAGAGGATTTAGGGATGCTCTCACATATTTGTTTACATTCGTCTTAAAAATTGACGGTATCAAATCTTCCATAAAAACAGTTTAGGTCATTTACAAAGGATGATCAATCGGCCATGTTGTTCTCTCTTTTCCTTTCTCTTCCCATCATTGCATTAAGCCCCTCCCAATGTCTGGACAGAACCTCTGCTCCACTTTATCCTTGAAGTCCTTTTTTGCTTTCCACATTTTTGACCTGAATTAATTTTCTTTCTCCTTTACAGCATCAGTATCACCTTTACAGCATCAGTATCTCCTTTACAGCATCAGTATCACCTTTACAGCATCAGTATCACTTTTACAGCATCATTATCTCCTTTACAGCATCAGTATCACCTTTACAGCATCAGTATCACCTTTACAGCATCAGTATCACCTTTACAGCATCAGTATCTCCTTTACAGCATCAGTATCTCCTTTACAGCATCAGTATCACCTTTACAGTATCAGTATCTCCTTTACAGTATCAGTATCTCCTTTCAGGAATGCAAACTTCCTTTCATTGAGGCATATTTTCAAGTCCTTAAACACCCAGGGCTTGTTGTTGGGAAATATCCTCACAGAACTGGATGTATGATGTAATGCTATCTGTCAACTCGTGGGGATTCCTCATAAGCTTCCTTATTGTTAGGCCCAGGCACATAGATAGGTACTTTATTGATCCCCTGGGGGGAAATTTCATACGACCAGAATAATGGCAATTTGACCATGTCGCATGGTAGTTAGAACGGCCTGAATGTTACAATGAGAATCTCATAGTCTCTGTTCAATCACCTTATACTGCGTGGCCCAAGTGTTATCTACAAAGATACATATCCCCCCGCCTATTAATTTATGTGACGTTGTTTTGTCTCAATCTGCTCTAATTACAGTGTATCCATCAATGTTCACATCAATATTGTCCTTGAGCCACGTTTCTGTAAAGCAGATAAAATTACTTCTCCTCTTCAAATTTAGCCTTTGCCGCTAACTCATCCAGTTTGTTATTTAATGACCGCACATTTGACAGGTTGATCACCGGGAGCGGGTGACGGCTTCCCCGCCTCCGTGGTCTGTTCCTGACACCACCTCTTGAGCCTCGTAGTTCCCTTTTTTGACTTTGTAGAACAACCATTAGGCATGGAAATGCTGTTTTGGAGAGTGTGAGCTTTATCTCGGAAAGATTTACTTTCCGAGAGGTGATTGTAAAGTTTTCTGCATATTACAGATTAGGATTAAGGTTGTCACACATACAATCCACTTTCAAACTTGCGACGCACTTGGATTTAGGCAAAAAAAAATTGATCGATATAACTATAAACAAACAATTCACGCAGGTGAGTTTAATTCTACTTACTCAGGACCAACAACAACCTCTATACGTTGAAGTCATTTCACACAAGATGTAAACAGATGTCTCAACGTCTTCATTTTGCTGTGTCATGGCTCCCATTTCTAACCATGTTTTTTCGTACTTTTTCCATACATGTTGATCCAGCTCTATGCAAATTTCTCATTGCATTTAACGACTGATATTTCTAATAGTTCCTCAACCGCCTCCGGAGGTGGTCATCTGCAGCCAATCACAATCAGACACTCATCCAGAAACCTCTGACCTCACTGTCTGACCTTCATCCTGTCACAGGAAGCGATTTGTCATAATATGTCATTTTACTGGTGTAGACGGGGTCAGATGCTTTCTCCTTCTGTTCAGTCCTGTATTGCGGTGATAAAGTCCTGTGAGCTTCTGTACAAAAGGATTTATGAGTAGCTCCTGGCCCAGTGCTCCTCACATTGACAGGGGAACTCAGTATATGGTCATAAGAGTCAAGCAGACTCTGGAACTAACCTGAATACTGTTTTCGACTGCCGCATGTTGTTTTGGCCTCTTCTCCTGTAAGTTCATCTCCAGTGCTTCTTCCTGGAAGGCCTCATCCAGTTTGTATAGGTTTTGAAATTATATATTTGACTTGGTGTGTTCAGGAATAAACATGAGATTTTTATGTAACGGACACATTTATTATCAACAGTTGCCACATAATTTTGCATGTACTGTAGGTGTCACAAATATAGGTGTCACGCTAGTAGACATTTCTTATCAGTGGTGGCTTCATGGGATTCAATTTCACATACATATCAGCCTGGTATTTCATTTTACTTTTATGAAACACATTAGAGTAAGTAGCCATGTAATTACTCCTGAAATTGGCCATGCCAAATGTGATACCAGAGCAGACATCTTCCACAAAAAGCTGTCAAACAAAGATTTTACAACACCTTTCAGCGCTATACTGCAGGCTTCCTAATTTATTTTGGCAGGGAAAACTTCTTTCCATTTATTAACCTATAATGTGTCAAATCTTTGTCTGAATCCTTGTGTGTGTGTGTGTGTGTCTGTGTGTTTTGTATAAAAATTGTTGGGAACTCCTTTCAAAATATAGGAAAGATGTGATGACTGGATGCTTGGAAAAAGCTTTTACACGTGTGGAGAGGATGTACAGCAGTGGCGGTTGGCCGTTTAAAATTAGGGAGGATTATCTTCTTTCTATAACAGCATATTAGATGATGGTTCTATTCACCCAGTTTAGGCTACTACATGTTTCTCTCAGTTTCCCTATACCCAGACATCTCAACATCAACAACCTTCATCAGCATGGCTACCACAACATTATGCAGCGATACGCCATCCCATCTGGGTTGGACTTACTGGGACTATCATTTGTTTTTCAACAGGACAATGGCCCAACACACCTCCAGGCTATGTAAGGGCTATTTTACAAAGAAGGAGAGTGGTGGAGTGCTGCATCAGATGACCTGGCATCCACAATCACCCGACCTCAACCAAATTGAGATGGATTGGAATGAGTCGGACCACAGAGTGAAGGAAAAGCAGCCAACAATTACTCAGCATATGTGGGAACTCAAGACTGTTGGAAAAGCATTCCGGGTGAAGCTAGTTGAGAGAATGCCAAGAGTGTGCAAAGCTGTCATCAAGGCAAAGGGTGGCTATTTGAAGAATCTCAAATATAAAATATAATTTTGATTTGTTTAACACTTTTTTAAAAATGATTTCCTACATTGTCTGAATAAGTACATATGGAATCATGTAGTAACCCAAAAAAGTGTTAAACAAATCAAAATCAGCCTGGAGGTGTGTTGGGCCATTGTCCTTTTGAAAAACAAAATGATAGTCCCAGTAAGCCCAACCCAGATGGGATGGCGTATCGCTGCATAATGTTGTGGTAGCCATGCTGATGAAATGTGCCTTGAATTCTAAATAAATCACGGACAGTAAAGCACGGACAGCAAAGCACCCTCACACTGTAACACCTCCTCCTCCATGCTTTACGGTGGGAAATACACATGCAGAGATCATCCGTTCACCCACAGACGCGGCGGTTGGAACCAAAAATCTGAAATTCGGACTCCAGACCAAAGGAAAAATGTCCATCGGTCTAATGTCCATTGCTCGTGTTTCTTGGCCCAAGCAAGTCTCTTCTTCTTATTGGTGTCCGTTAGTAGTGGTTTGTTTGCAGCAATTCAACCATGAAGGCCTAATTCACACAGTCTCCTCTGAACAGTTGATGTTGAGTTGTCTGTTACTTGCTTTCTGAGGCTGGTAACTCTAATGAACTTATCCTCTGCAGCAGAGGTAACTCTGGGACTTCTTTAAAATTTCCAGATTGACTGACCTTCATGTCTTAAAGTAATGATGGATGGCCGTTTCTCTTTGCTTATTTGAGCTGTTCTTACCATAATAAGGATTTGGTCTTTTACCAAATAGGGCTATCTTCTGTATACCACCCCCTGGCTCAGACACATTAAGAAGGAAAGGATTTCCTCAAATTAACTTTTAAGAAGGTACACCTGTTAATTGAAATGCATTCCAGTTGACTACCTCATAAAGCTGGTTGAGAGAATGCCATGAGTGTGCAACGCTTATCAGCAGAAAATAGCAAATTCTCTGCCTTTCTGTTTATTTCAGTACAGGTCACTGAGCTTTATTATACTGAGGCTATTACATTCATGGAATGGCTGTTGAATTCATAACATGTATAGCTGTAGTATTTCAGAGTCACATAAAATAATCCAGTTGTCTGTGTACAAATTCAAGGAAGACGGTAGCAAACACGATCTTTCAACATCCACCAATGTTTATTTTCATTTATATTTCATTCCCCACTGTATACCACCTACTCCCTATAAAAACTCTCTATTGAGGTCAGCGGTTATTTCATTTGTGACCGACTGCTTCGATTCGGTCTTATGTAGCTGTCACGATGCGGAGTAATGGGACGATAAACAGAGCGCTGGTGGAGCGTCATTCCTTTATTATTTTGGAGTTGTTCTCTCGAGGCGCAAAATACATAAAAGGAGATGACTTGAAAACTAAATACAAAACACTAAACAAGCAAAGTAACTCACGTGCTGGTAACACAAGGCAGACACGAACAATGATCCACACACAGGTGGCTGTGTGTGGAGTCTAAATACTATCCCCAATCAGAGACAACGCTATACAGCTGTCTCTGATTGGGGATGATCATCTCCCTAATAATGTGTGATGACTTGGTTGTGTGCCTCTCTCCTCCCCTAGGTGGGAGTAAGAGGCCTTACCACAACCAAGCCATCACAGTACCCCCCCCCCAAGGTGCGGACTCCCGATCGCACACACAATCCCCCCCTTCCTGAAAGACAAAAAAAAAAAAAAAAAAAATGTCCAAAAACTAGGGGGGACATGGCGGGGTACTGAGGTGGTTGCTGGTGGGGGCTCCGGTTCCGGTTCCGGGACAGGCTGTGAGAGTAGCTTCCCTCCTACCTCATGGTTGCACGCCCGGTCCGGTCCGGACCCCGGCGCGGTGGTTCCCCCCTCAGTACTCCCGCCATTCACCAAGTCCTGTCTGGACCCTGGTGCGGGAGCCCTCGACCCTGGAGAGGGGCTGACAACCGGCCCCGGACTGGGCACCGGTGGAGCGGACTGCTCCTTCCCTGGAGCGACGTAGACGACCGGCCCCGGACTGGGCACCGGTGGAGCGGACTGCTCCGTCTCTGGAGCGACGTAGACGACCGGCCCCGGACTGGGCACCGGTGGAGCGGACTGCTCCGTCTCTGGAGCGACGTAGACGACCGGCCCCGGACTGGGCACCGGTGGAGCGGATTGCTCCGGCACTGGAGCGACGTAGACGACCGGCCCCGGACTGGGCACCGGTGGAGCGGACTGCTCCGGCACTGGAGCGACGTGGACGACCGGCCCCGGACTGGGCACCGGTGGAGCGGACTGCTCCGTCACTGGAGCGACGTAGATGACCGGCCCCGGACTGGGCACCGGTGGAGCGGACTGCTCCGGCACTGGAGCGAAGCAGACGACCGGCCCTGGACTGGGCACCGGTGGAGGAGGCTCCAGGCCTTGAGCTGTGGCTGGAGGCTCCGGGACGCTGACCTTCGCTGGAGGTGGCGGAACGCTGACCTTCGCTGGAGGTGGCGTGGCGCTGACCTTCGCTGGAGGTGGCGTGGCGCTGACCTTCGCTGGAGGTGGCGTGGCGCTGACCTTCGCTGGAGGTGGCGTGGCGCTGACCCTCGCTGGAGGTGGCGTGGCGCTGACCCTCGCTGGAGGTGGCGTGGCGCTGACCCTCGCTGGAGGTGGCGTGGCGCTGACCTTCGCCGGGGACCTCGGGCTGCTGACCGTCGCCGGGGACCTCGGGCTGCTGACCGTCGCCGGGGACCTCGGGCTGCTGACCGTCGCCGGGGACCTCGGGCTGCTGACCGTCGCCGGGGACCTCGGGCTGCTGACCGTCACCGGGGGCCTCGGGCTGCTGACCGTCACCGGGGACCTCGGGCTGCTGACCGTCACCGGGGACCTCGGGCTGCTGACCGTCACCGGGGACCTCGGGCTGCTGACCGTCACCGGGTACTTCGGGCTGCTGACCGTCACCGGGGACCTCGGGCTGCTGACCGTCACCGGGGACCTCGGGCTGCTGACCGTCACCGGGGACCTCGGGCTGCTGACCGTCACCGGGGACCTCGGGCTGCTGACCGTCACCGGGGACCTCGGGCTGCTGACCGTCACCGGGGACCTCGGGCTGCTGACCGTCACCGGGGACCTCGGGCTGCTGACCGTCACCGGGGACCTCGGGCTGCTGACCTTCTCCGGAGGTCTCGGGCTGATGACCTTCACAGGAGGCCTCAGGCTGCTGACCTTTACAGGAGACCTCAGGCTACTGACCGTCACAGGAGGCCTCGGGCTGCTGACCTTCTCCGGAGACCTCAGGCTGGATGCCGTGCCCACCCTGGGCACCGACACAGAGGTGGTCTTCAGCCCTGCAGCTGGTCTGGCTGTCGGCCCCAGACTGGGCACCGACACGCTATGGAGCTCCTGCTCCACAGCGGGACTGAACGTCGTGCCCACCCTGGGCACCGACGCAGAGATGGTTCCCAACCCTCTGGTGGGGCTGAATGTCGTGCCCACCCTGGGCACCGACGCAGAGATGGTTTCCAGCCCTCTGGTTGGGCTGGCTGTCGGCCCCAGACTGGGCACCGACGCGCTATGGAGCTCCTGCTCCACAGCGGGGCTGAACGTCGTGCCCACCCTGGGCACCGACGCAGAGATGGTTTCCAGCCCTCTGGTTGGGCTGGCTGTCGGCCCCAGACTGGGCACCGACGCGCTATGGAGCTCCTGCTCCACAGCGGGACTGAACGTCGTGCCCACCCTGGGCACCGACGCGGAGAGGGTTTCCAGCCCTGTGGTTGGGCTGGCTGTCGGCCCCAGACTGGGCACCGACACGCTATGGAGCTCCTGCTCCACAGCAGGGCTGAACGTCGTGCCCACCCTGGGCACCGACGCAGAGAGGGTTTCCAGCCCTGTGGTTGGGCTGGCTGTCGGCCCCAGACTGGACACCGACGCGCTATGGAGCTCCTGCTCCACAGCGGGGCTGAACGTCGTGCCCACCCTGGGCACCGACGCAGAGATGGTCTCCAACCACAGAGCTGGGCTGGCGACCGTCGCGGTAGCCTCCGTGCGAGGAGTAGGCACGGGGCGTACTGGACTGGGGACACGCACCATAGGTCTGGTGCGAGGAGCTGGCACGGGTCGCACCGGGCTGGAGACACGCACCATAGGTTGGGTGCGAGGAGTAGGCACAGACCGTACCGGGCTGGGGGAACGCACCACTGGTCTGGTGCGAGTAGCTGGAACGGGCTGTACCTGGCTGGGGAAACGCACCGTTGGGTCGGTGCGTTGAGCTGGCACGGGTCGCGCCGGGCTGGGGAAACGCACCATAGGTTGGGTGCGAGGAGTAGGCACAGACCGTACCGGGCTGGGGGAACGCACCACTGGTCTGGTGCGAGTAGCTGGAACGGGCTGTACCTGGCTGGGGAAACGCACTGTTGGGTTGTTGCGTTTAGCTGGCACGGGACTCACCGGGCTAGCGTTGCGCACCGATGGTTTGGTGCGCTGAGTCGGTCTCCTCCTCCTCCGACTCTGGACCGGCGCTGGAGGCACCGGACTGGGAACTGGCGCTGGAGCACGACTGTCCCTGTCGTGCCTACTCCACCGCCAATCCCCATCCTGTGAGGGTTCCTCCGGGAACCCCCACGAGTGAGGGAACAGAAGCACATCGTCGTCGTCTTCCTCCGACTCCTCTCTGTACTCCCGTTCCCACGGCTGTAGGGGCTCCTCCTGGAACCCCCACGAGTGCAGTGGTCGGGGCTCTTCTCCCTCGATCCCCGACCACCCCCATAGCCCCCCCCCAAAATCTGTTTGAGGGGTTTTCTGGGCTCCAGGCTGGTCCTCAAACCTAGCCCGGTGACGTGTCCTCCGTCTCCGGCGCCTCGGTTGCTCCGGACCCCAGCCTTCCTCCACCGAGCGATAATAGGAGTGTTCCTCCTCGGTAATTTTCCCCATACCGAGGAGGATATCTCCTAATGTAATCCCCCGTTGCGTCCCAGGGTGGTGGATCATTCTGTCACGATGCGGAGTAATGGGACGATAAACAGAGCGCTGGTGGAGCGTCATTCCTTTATTATTTTGGAGTTGTTCTCTCGAGGCGCAAAATACATAAAAGGAGATGACTTGAAAACTAAATACAAAACACTAAACAAGCAAAGTAACTCACGTGCTGGTAACACAAGGCAGACACGAACAATGATCCACACACAGGTGGCTGTGTGTGGAGTCTAAATACTATCCCCAATCAGAGACAACGCTATACAGCTGTCTCTGATTGGGGATGATCATCTCCCTAATAATGTGTGATGACTTGGTTGTGTGCCTCTCTCCTCCCCTAGGTGGGAGTAAGAGGCCTTACCACAACCAAGCCATCACAGTAGCAAAATCTGAAATGGCGCTTTTTACATTGGATAAAAGTAGAGACTCCGAGCTAGAAAATTGTATATCATACAGTGGATGGGTCACTATTGTCTAGACATGTACACATGTTCATGAAATACAATAAATGTCCGTAATCACCCACAGACACACCTGGCTAATTTGATGGGTCATGTAATAATCCGGCTGAAGTGGAGTCTTTTGTTTAGACATTTAGCTAGCTAGCTAAATAATGAACCGGCATAATCCCAACTCATACTACTACCAATACAAACATAGCTGTAGTATGAATCTACAGATAGCTAAGCTAACAAACTAGATGCAATGTTAGCTAGCTAACATTAGGTTATAACTAGCAACGCAAATGATTTTCTGATTCGAAAAATATTACTACACAGATCATACATGTAACGTTAGCTAGCAAGCCAGCTTTAACTTGAACGATTTTCTGACAAAATTAGAAAACTTATCTGAAAATGTAGCTAGACTCTCTGTTTTGTTTGTAGCTACATCTTATTTGGCCAGCGTTGCGTCAAGTCACTCTGGTTCACTCTGACCGTGGCGTGTGCAGAAAGTAGCCCATCACTTTTTCCAACTGATCTGTCGAAAGCGCCTGCTAAAATCACGGCATTAATGTTGTTGAGAGAAGTAGTAGTTTGGATTGGTCTACATGGCAGACCAATCCAAACTCATCTCCCGGCATGTCCAGCCCATCCATTATATCAGCCAATCATGGCTAGCTGGATGGTTCCTGTCTTTTTCCGTGGCTAAACCACCTAGGCTCATAATTTAACAATTGTATTCATATTTATGGATGGATTACAAGTTTGTTGTTAAGGCACATGAAAGTTCACATGTTCCAAAAGGCATTTCTGCCAAAAACACATTTTAATAAAAAATAAATGTTTACCTTCAAATGTCGCTCATGTGAAGTAGTGACATGCGACATTCGCCTAGTTTCCTGAAACTAGTCACATTTGTACACTGATGTGTTCTAATCACGATAAGCTCCACAACACATTGTGAATAACGATGAGTCATGAGCAGCAGTGTCTGTGGCCCAGTCCCTGGAAAGCATAGCCAGTCTTCTAACCATCTTGGCCCCACCACTAGCTGGGTTCTAGTGGTGAGCAAGGACATTATTGGATGCTGGGAACTTGGCATTAAGAGAGTGGGGTGATTTAAGCTGAATGTGAGACACTGAACAAGTGGTCTGTCCAAAAATGCCTTTGTTCCTCACAGTATGTCCTTACTGGGTTGGAGACAGGCACACAAACAGACTGCTTGTCGTTCCCTAGCTCTACAGCCAGTACATTTGTGTAGCAGAGGAGACTTGAGGAATTAAAACTGAATGTCTCAGAGAGAATGTGTCTGCTGCCACAGAATGTCTATTGTCTCCTTGACCAACAGATTCACTTTTAGGTGTAGGCCCGCCTCAGTACTTTGCTTGTGGAAAGATTTTGCCTCCCTCAGGTAAAGGCTAATTCTGCTGGTCAACAGTGTCAGTAGGCGGCAATCAGAACACAAGTTGTACTGTAGTTAGTTAAATGGGATTCACAAATGAATTAATACGTAGACATGTGTCGTAAAAATCTTCCCAGCGGGAAATAGTTCTCAATCATTCTGATAATTGCATGCACGCCTGTGTGGATGGCTGAACTCGTGCACATGTTTTGTGATTTAGCAAGCTAACTAGCATAATTAGCTTTAAACTGGTCGAGATTGCTTGTTCTCAGAGGTGTGCAGTTTTAACTTGTTTGTATGGCTAGCTAACTAACTAACAAACAAATATATGCACTGTCAATTGAAAACGTAGTACCCAAGTCTCTCCTCACATCAACGCTTGAGTCCGGGTATTTATATGCTGACCTCATGCCTCCAGAAGCTTCTGATTGGTCAGAGTCAATACTCCTGACCACCATTGATTGGCAGATATGTGAAGTAAATTCTAATGCCCACAGAACCGTTTTTCGAGGTGGAGGGAGGGTGTGAGAGAAATAGCCATCCACAAAAAGAGATGATGAACTGGGAACATTTTCACGCTAGGATATATTTTACAGCATTACTTCACAATCAGAACAATTTTTACGCTGGGATTTTTTTTTACACGATAGCCTACCGTATTCTCTGGACCTATAACCAATCAGGTGTCAGACCTGAGCTTTCTCAACAAGTCTAGGTTGTGAAGCCTTTGACCTCCTCCTACACAGTAACCTCAGCTGTGTCATATGAGTCATGGCATCAGTGTAACCAACTGGGTATCAAACCTATAGGTGTTGTGTTGAAAATGGCTGTTTTGACATGCAATATGAAAAACACTTTGACTAGAAAAGTCCATTCAAAAGCAAGTAGAATACATTCATCAATCCACTAGTTCTCTATTTATTTCCTTCTTTGAATCTATAATAAATTAACATGAATAATGTTGGAGCGTAATGGCTGCCGTGGAGCCATATAGGCTTCTTCATCTATTGCCAGGACTTGGAGGATAACGAAGTTAGTTGTTTCCACGAGGAAGCTGCAAAAGAACCAGGAAGTCCCTGTGGAGACTGATGTCATCACAGAGTGGCAGGCTTCTTTTGAACAGGGATATAAGGGGCCACTGGGCCTGTCCCCAATGCCACCACCTGGGCCCAGGTCTATGTGACAGATGGAGTGACAGGTGTCTCTCAGCAGCTCACGGTGACGGCTAGAAGCCTAATGGGCTCCTCTCCTCCATCCTCTTCCACACAGCTTCATCCTGCTGGGGAACACAGACACAGCAACTCAAGGACGTATTGGGCTGTGCAGCGGGTGTCACTGCCATGGGTAGGGATTAGGGAATGGGAATGTGTCTAAGATGCATCATTATTATTGTGCATTCAGTCTGTATTCGCCCAAGGCAGTGCTTTGATTTGACATTGGCCTCAGTCGTTTGGATGAGAGCAGATTCTGTATTTGCCTTTTGACTGATATTTCTCCATTGAATTGGGGTAATAAGATTATTTCCCAATTTGAATAACATAATGCACTGACAGCTCTGCATTGATCAGTCTTTTGTGCTGCCGTCCACAGTCAAGAAATCCAATACATTCTACAAATCTGAGCCCATAATGTTCACAAAGTGCATAAAACATAACAAAGCCAAGTCCCAATGGAATTGAGATGGCTGATTTGCCACTCAGACTGACCTGAATGGTATCACTGTTAGATAACTAATAACTGAACATGTTCCTCTCTTCAACGTGTAACGTCACATTCTGATTAGGCGCCATGAACGATTAAATAATGAATGCCTTTTCTTTTCACTGCATAAAATGGTGCAATTAGTTATTTGTGATAAAAGGAAGATCAGCTTGTGTTAATAAAGTCCCAATTATTGTTACTTATTACCATTAGATATACAGTTGAAGTCGGAAGTGTACATACACCTTAGCCAAATACATTTAAACTCAGTTTTTCACAATTCCTGACATTTAATCCTAGTAAATATTCCCTGTCTTAGGTCAGTTAGGATCACCACTTTATTTTAAGAAAGTGAAATGTCAGAATAATAGTAGAGAGAATTATTTTTTTCAGCTTTTATTTCTTTCATCACATTCCCAGTGGGTCAGAAGTTTACATACACTCAATTAGTATTTGGTAGCATTGCCTTTAAATTGTTTAACTTGGGTCAAACATTTCAGGTAGCCTTCCACAAGCTTCCCAGAATAAGTTGGGTGAATTTTGGCCCATTTCTCCTGACAGAACTGGTGTAACTGAGTCAGGTTTGTAGGCCTCCTTGCTCGCACATGCTTTTTCTGTTCTGCCCACAAATGTTCTATAGGATTGTGGTCAGAGCTTTGTGATGGCCACTCCAATACCTTGACTTTGTTGTCCTTAAGCCATTTTGCCACAACTTTGGAAGTATGCTTGGGGTCATTGTCCATTTGGAAGACACATTTGCGACCAAGCTTTAACTTCCTGACTGATGTCTTGAGATGTTGCTTCAAGAAGTGCACCAGTCCCTCCTGCAGCAAAGCACCCCCACAACATGATGCCTGCGACCCCCGTGCTTCACGGTTGGGATGGTGTTCTTGGCTTGCAAGCCTCCCCCTTTTTCCTACATTTGATGGCCAAACAATTCTATTTTTGTTTCATCAGACCAGAGGACATTTCTCCAAAAAGTACGATCTTTGTGCAGTTGCAAACTGTAGTCTGGCTTTTTTATGGCGGTTTTGGAGCAGTGGCTTCTTCCTTGCTGAGCGGCCTTTCAGGTTATGTTGATATAGGACTCGTTTTACTGTGGATATAGATACTTTTGTACCTGTTTCCTCCAGCATCTTCACTAGGTCCTTTGCTGTTGTTCTGGGATTGATTTGCACTTTTCGCACCTAGGAGACGAGTCTCCTTCCTGAGCGGTATGACAGCTGCGTGGTCCCATGGTGTTTATACTTGCATACTATTGTTTGTACAGATGAACGTGGTTCCTTCAGGCGTTTGGAAATTGCTCCCAATGATGAACCAGACTTTTGGAGGTCTACAATTTTTTCGGAGGTCTTGGCTGATTTCTTTTGATTTTCCCATGATGTCGAGCAAAGAGTTTTAAGGTAGGCCTTGAAATACATCTACAGGTGCACCTCCAATTGACTCAAATTATGTCAATTGGCCTATCAGAAGCTTCTAAAGCCGTGGCATCATTTTCTGGAATTTTACAAGCTGTTTAAAGGCACAGTCAACTTAGTGTATATAAACTTCTGACCCACTGGAATTGTGATATAGTGAATTATAAGTCAAATAATCTGTCTGTAAACAATTGTTGGAAGAATTACTTGTGTCATGCACAAAGTAGATGTCCTAACCGACTTGCCAAAACTATAGTTTGTTAACATGAAATCGGTGGAGTGGTTGAAAATATGAGTTTTAATGACTTCAACCTAAGTGTATATAAACTTCCGACTACAACTGTATGTAATCGCGAGCTCATTAATGTCCTATCAAATTACACAGCACGGCTAAATCCCCCAAATAGAAAAGGATAGGGATATCATATGAACAGCACTTTTATTCGATTGTAATGGTTTTAATTGAGAGAATCTTAATAACCCCCTTCTACCTCTCTCTGCATCTGGAGGCTAAATTAGACGTTTTGCTCTTGTTGGAGGAAGTAAATCTGAGTGATTTAATATTTGCAGGCAGTGCTGAAATGCTATAACCACCTCCCAGCCACATCTATCTAAGTGGATGTGTCACTATTGTCTAGACATGTTCATGAAATACAATAAATGTCCGTAATCGTTTGTCAAAGGAATTGTCCGTAGAGCTCAGAGACAGGATTGTGTCGAGGCACAGATCTGCGGAAGGGTACCAAAACATTTTCTGCAGCATTGAAGGTCCCCAAGAACACAGGGGCCTCCATCATTCTTTAATGGAAGAAGTTTGGAACCACCAAGAACCTTCTTAGAGCTGGCCGCCTGGCTAAACTGAGCAATCGGGGGAGAAGGGCATTGGTTAGGGAGGTGAACAAGAACCCTTTGGTCACTCTGACAGAGCTTCAGAGTTCCTCTGTGGAACCTTCCAGAAACCAACCATCTCTGAAGCAGTAGTGTAACGTACTTCAGTAAAAATAAGTACTACTTAAGTCGTTTTTGGGGGTATCTGAACATCCCTGGTCATCCCTACTGCCTCTGATCTGGTGGACTCACTAAACACACATGCTTTCTTTGTAAATTATGTCAGTGTTGGAGCATGCTCCTGGCTATGCAAAGGAAAAAAATAAACAAAGAAATACTGTAGGGATGTTTTTCAGCAGAAGGGACTGGGAGACTAGTCGGGATTAATAGAAAGATGAACGGAGAGAAGTAGATAGATCCTTGATGAAAACCTGCTCAGGACCTCAGACTGGAAGGTTCACCTTCCAACAGGACAACGACCCTAAGCACACAGCCAAGACAATGCAGGAGTGGCTTCGGGACAAGTCTCTGAATGGCCCAGCCAGAGCCTGGACTTGAACCAAATCAAACATCTCTGGAGAGACCGGTGTGCCAAGCTTGTAGAGTCAATCCCAAGAAGACTCAAGGCTGTAATCACTGTCAAAGGTGCTTCAACAAAGTACTGAGTAAGTTGACTGAATACTTAGGTAAATGTGATATTTCTTCATTTGAAGAAAAAAGTTTTTGCTTTGTCGTTATGGGGTATTGTGTGTAGGGGGGGGGCTATTAAATACATTTCAGAATAAGGCTCTAACGTAACCAAATGTGGCAAAAGTCAAGTGGTCTGAATGCTTCCTGAATGCACTGTATATTTAATCCAATTAGATGACTCTGCACTGTCATGGCTATAGTAATCACCGAAAACAAAGTGGCCTGACGGTCCTCCAGCGATTCATTACTTATTTCTTGTCCTTTAGGGCAACATAATCATGTTGCCTATCTCATTTGCATCAACACACTTGTTATTAGTAATTAATCCTGATGAGCCACTACCATGCATCTCTTCATTACACAGATGGGGCCTCTCCAATATCGCCGACCATCGCCCTGGCTCTCATTCTCTTATTCACAAAGGGAAATTAATTGTTCAATCAACTCTAGTGAAATTATGTATCTTCATTTGCATTTATAAGGGAAGCATCTATTTTAATGTACTTCCATGGCCTCTCAAAAATGTAATTATAGTGTTTTATTCTCTCTTGAAATGATTGCCCTTATAAAGAAATTAGTTTGTGATTAAAGTGGTTTGGTAAGGGGTGGTGTCCTCTCTGGCTTTGTAAAGAAGTCTTGTTATTCCCAGCTCTAGACCCAGGTGTTTTCTGATTCAAAGGCTAAATTGTTCCACCAAACCATGCGTCTGCTCGTATGACGTAAAGAGAGGTGGAGACGTAATCTCTCGTTACAGTGCTTGTTAGCCCTTTTCTAACAGAACTATTTAGATTGACCAAAGATGGCTCTTTAAGATTGGAAACACTAGAACAGTTTTATTCCTTACTTTACTATGTATGGCAAAAGCAACACATTCATTAATATGCTTGTTTTCATGGGTCTCTAACTTTTGTTAGATTAAAGTAAAGTAATTGAAATGAATGAAATCCCTATTTTAGTTTACATGCACTGCATAATTTCTGTTATTATAGTATTTGCCAATGTGGTGAAAAAATAAATCAAGCACTGTTTGCAGCAATTATAAGAGCCTCATGCAAACGTTTATCTTGTAGACGTTCCCAATCAATACGCTCGATAGAGGTCAGTTGTGTATTATTGTCTATTATAAAGTGCAATCATTGTAACACTAGAGACAGATATCTTTACAACACTGATTTCAAATTACAGCTCTACTACTCTCGAACAAGGTTTCAGAAACCCTTGTCAGTAGTAAACCTTTCAAAGAATATGCTTAACTGAATGAAATTTTGCACTGTTCTCGTAAAAGGCCAGGTTGCCTTTTGGCTTACAGTACATTTACAGTTTAATGATTTGATACAGTGAAACCTTTCACCATTTAATAGTATCATAAACCAAAACTCTATTTGTAGATGAGAAAGCCACACATTTCCTTCAGTTTCAATATACACAAAGATCTAATACAGTATAGGCTAACCATGGTCCATTGGAAAAGGACTGAGAATCTAAGATGGCCTCTGGCTCTAGTGAGCAAAACATGAGAAGATACAGAAAATCTGGTAACACAGAAAATACATTAGTTGTATAGTTTGTAGTCCTTTTAAAACAGAAACTCAAGCAAATGTAACTTTGTAGTGGGAGTCAGTCGGGGTATGGTAAACGGCCATCTGATAGCTCTTTGGCTCTTCAGATGGGGATAACGGTGACTAACCCCGTTCCGTACACATTTTGCGCAACCGCAGCATTCAAACGAGGCTGCAATGAAAACTAATGGGACTGTAGCGACTGTGTTGTCATCAAAATCCGGGGACCAATAGTATTGGAGAAAAGTGGAAAAAACGGACCCCTCTGACACTGTATATTAAATTGTGACGTTTCACGACGTAACGTACGGCACGCATAATGCAACTCATTGCCTTACAGCTTCTTTCCACCAGGTGTAGCGCTTCTCTCGCAGATTAAAAACAAGAAAAAAAGTGTTAAGTTAATAACTTAAATCAATTGTTCATTTTTCGTATAATCAAAAACCGTGACAGCCACAATTCAATTGTGAAGATAAATGTAGGGCCGCCCTAAAAACCCTCTTCAAATTCTACACAAACCTTCAAATAGGTATTGAATGAGACATTCTATAAACTCTTTATAGAGTTTTGTTTACATTTTAGAGGCGATAAGTTGGTCAAATCGGGTGAAAAAAGTTGTTTCCCCACACAACATATCTCCCCCTTTCACTATCACTCAGTAACTTTCGCTTCCCCATCCACCATTTTTAAAAAGACCCGGCGGAGCGCCATCGCCTTCTTCAATCATTCAGAGATGGGCAGCATGATTTTGCTGGAAAGGGGAGAAATTGCGCTTTACAATAGTATTCATATTACAGTTGACCTGGAAGTATTACATTTTTGGGGCGATGAGTTTTTGGGCACAGAAGAGTGCGATGTACAAAAGTTTGTTAGCTATCGTTATGGCCGAAATTGCCTCTGGGAAATATTTCTGTGTAGATGTACCAGAATGCTACTCTACCATAAAGAGGCATGATGGAAGAATCTTTTCAGTCATTATACCTCCTCTGTGCATGTTCTGTTCAAATGCATTCACATAATGGTTCCTACAAAAACATATTAACGTTATGTATTTGTTTTTTATGACATACCCAGCGTTCTCACATATATAGTGCTTTCGGAAAGTATTCAGACCCCTTGACTGTTTCCACATTTAGTTACGTTACAGCCTTATTCTAAAATTGATTCAATTGTTTTTTTTTCCCTCATCTATCTACACACACTGGTTTTTAGACATTTTTGCAAATGTATAAATAAAAAAAATAAAAAAAATCACAAGTATTCAGATCCTTAACTCAGTACTTTGAAGCACCTTTGGCAGCGATTACAGCCTCCAGTCTTCTTGGGTATGACGCTACAAGCTTGGCACACCTGTATTTGGGGAGTTTCTCCCATTCTTCTATGCAGATCCTCTCAAGCTCTGTCAGGTTGGATGGGGAGCGTCGCTGCAAAGCTATTTTCAGGTCTCTCAAGAGATGTTCGATCGGGTTCAAGTCCGGGCTCTGGCTGGGCCCCTCAAGGACATTCAGAGACTTGTCCCAAAGCCACTCCTGCGTTGTCTTGGCTGTGTGCTTAGGGTCGTCGTCCTGTTGGAAGGTGAACCTTTGCCCCAGGCTGAGGTCCTGAGTGCTCTGGAGCAGGTTTTCATCAAGGATCTCTCTGTACTTTGTTCTGTTCGTCTTTCCCTCAATCCTGACTAGTCTCCAAGTCCCTGCCGCTGAAAAACATCCCAACAGCATGATGCTGGCACCACCATGCTTCACTGTGCCAGGTTTCCTCCTGATGTGACGCTTGGCATTCAGGCCAAAGGTTTCAATCTTGGTTTCATCAGACCAGAGAATCTTGTTTCTCATGGTCTGAGAGTCCTTTAGGTGCCTTTTAGCAAACTCCAAGCAGGCTGTCATGTGCCTTTTATTGAGGAGTGGCTTTTGTCTGGCCACTCTACCATAAAGGCCTGATTAGTGGAATGCTGCAGAGATGGTTGTCCTTCTGGAAGGTTCTCCCATCTCCACAGAGGAACTTCTACTTCTACCATGTAAGAATGATGGAGGCCACTGTGCCTTCGATGCTGCAGAAATGATTTGGTACCCTTCCCCAGATCTGTGCCTCGACACAATCCTGTCTCGGAGCTCTATGGACAATTCCTTCGACCTCATGGCTTGGTTTTTGCTCTGACATGCACTGTCAACTGTGGGACCTTAGACAGGTGTGTGCCTTTCCAAATCATGTCCAATCAATTGAATTTACCACAGGTGGAGTCTAATCAAAAATGTCTAAAAACCTGTTTTTGCTTGGTCATTAAGGGGTATTGTGTAGACTGATGAATGTATTTATTTTTTAATCCATTTTAGAATAAGGCTGTAACGTAACAAAATGTGGAAAACGTCAAGGGGTCTGAATACTTTCTGAAGGCACTGTATGTGACTCGTTTCAGGAAACTGCGACACATACAGTAGCCCACTATTCAAAAATAATTTCTGCTCACTCAAGGTCAGTTTGTTGTAGCCTATAATTAAATAAAAATGTAATGTATAAGTACATAAGAACTCATTCATTTGTTGCTACTATAAGGCTATTTTATATCCAAGCAAGTAGTAATTCAATTAAATATTTTTCTATTTATTTCTATGTACCCATTCTGAAGTGCATTTCAGTCCATAACTTCTGTCTGACTCTTATCTGTTGAGGTCAAGCTTCCTTAAAACCCACACGTCTAGTTCTGACAAACACAGAGTCTCTCTCCTGTCACACACCAAACCACACACACACAATGTACGGCCCCTGCCCTTCGCACCTTGAAACTGAATGTTTCTTCCCTTCCCAGGACTTGACCTCAGTTGAGTGATTCATAAAAAACAGATGGAAAATAATTGTTGCCAAAGTGATCTGGATTAAAATAGGAATTACACAAGGCATTTGCTTACATCTGTGCTCTGAGGGCCTGCTAAAATAATAGGGTACTTTGTAATACACATGAGTTGGAGCCGAAGTACTAAGATTCAAATTGGTTTAATTCTGTGAAAACACACCTGCAACGAGGTCACGCCTGATGTCAACATGACTTTCTCTATGTGATCAGTACATCGAAGAACAGAAGGTGATTAAGTTAGAGAAACAAGTGCTTAAAGCAATCACATTGTTGAGGTTTTAATTGTTGAGGTTTTAATTGTTGAGGTTTTAAAGAGATACAGCCCGACTGTATTAATAACTTAAATGGTGGATGAGAATACACTCTGTGTTGAGAAGAACGCATGTATGAAATGACAACATTTACCTCATTAGGTTTGCTACACAGATCAATTAGCAGCAGTGGTGAGACTACTCTAGGCCCTCTCAGGCAGGGAGTCTGTATAGCTGGCTCTTTGAAAACCTGTATAAAGCCTACAGAGAGCTCAGAGATCGTCTTAATGGGCTCTGCTCAGAAAACCCGCAGGATCAATCTGGAAGACATACTGCACATTAAATGTTTCTAGACAATTGTGCTCTGTGTTCTGCAGTCTATGTTGAGGGAGTCAACCCTCCCCCTTCTAATAACTGTCATATATTAAGGGAACATTTTTGGAAAAATGGAATGTTAGTTTCTGTAGTTTTTTTTTTGCATTTCTTAGATCAAATGGGGCCTCAGTAGCCTGAAGCTAAGTTGAAGAGGAGGGATGTAGCTTAGACACAGTATTATGAAATGCACTTTGAAATGGACTTGTCATTCTCTAGCCATGTGCTGTACTGAAACAAAGACCTACTGACTAGAGATGCAAAACAGAACAGCAAAATGAACAGTCGTTTGTAGCTTGGCATTTTCAATCCCGAGGTGTCTGTAGTAACGATGTGTCTGTAGTAACGACAATAGATAGATAGATAGATAGATAGATAGATAGATAGATAGATAGATAGATAGATAGATAGATAGATAGATAGATAGATAGATAGATAGATAGATAGATAGATAGATAGATAGATAGATAGATAGATAGATAGATAGATAGATAGATAGATAGATAGATAGATAGATAGATAGATAGATAGATAGATAGATAGATAGATAGATAGATAGATAGATAGATAGATAGAAGGCCTTCTTCTCATTCAGCAGGGCCTACAGAGAGGACTTGTCAGTATCCATAATCAGTCCTTGGAACCACCCCATGACATCACTCCTCAATATATTAATAGTTCTACTGTCTATTATATATGTTTTGTTACAATACTATGTTGAAAATGGAGTCTAGGCTATGAGGACCTAGTTTATCAGGAATAGAACTACAGTCAAAACACTCCACCCTTGCCATAAAAAATAGTTCCATACTGAAGTGCACTTTCTTCTTCATAGTGCACCAGTCTCTATGGCAGCTTGTATTTTGAAGCTGAGCTATGGCCTCTTTTTCAGACGGAGGTCCAACTCTCCTAATTACGAGTAGAAGGAGGATCTGCTGCTCTCGGCTTTCAAACAACTCTACTCTAGTCCTGGGTATCTAGACGGACTTCAGTATTATTAGGTGTGCAGTGTTAGATAGATGGACCATCTGGATAAGGCATGTTAGACAGTCAGTGCTGAGAGAAGGGCTGACTGGTTAGAACTGGATCTTACTGTATAGTGACATAGAAAGGTTTCCTATATTTCTCTGAAGAAATATGTCTTGTTTGATTTGAATATCTTTTTATTTGCCTCCAGCAGGATGGGCTAGTGTTGAAGAAAAGTTTTATTCCATAGCCGTTGAACTGGTTTTTAGAGCACTTTCAATCACCTTTGAGATGTTATTGTTCATGTGAAATTACAAGTAAGGGTGTTGTGATCAATATCTCTGCACCTTGACTGCACTAATGCTCTGTACTAAATAGCACTAAAGTAGACCACTGAGCATAACGGCTTATAGTTTTGAGGAGTGGCGTGTCACAAATGCTTGTTGGCACAGTTGCCTGAAAAAGATCAATTGCAATAGGGTGTAGCCTGTAGAGTATAGATAGATAGATAGATAGATAGATAGATAGATAGATAGATAGATAGATAGATAGATAGATAGATAGATAGATAGATAGATAGATAGATAGATAGATAGATAGATAGATAGATAGATAGATAGATAGATAGATAGATAGATAGATAGATAGATAGATAGATAGATAGATAGATAGATAGATAGATAGATAGATAGATAGATAGATAGATGGATGGATGGATGGATGGATGGATGGATGGATGGATGGATGGATGGATGGATGGATGGATGGATGGATGGATGGATGGATGGATGGATAGATGGATAGATGGATAGATGGATAGATGGATAGATAGATAGATAGGTACTTTATTGATCCCCGAGGGGGAAATTTCTTGACACTATTATCATTATTAGTTCACCATATTTCAGGAATACAGGAACACAGAGGGGTCAATTGTTATTTTAGTTCACTTTCCTTTACTTCAGAAGATTCCTTTTGAAAGCCTCTCTTTCTCCTCACTTCCTTGATCTTGACCATCTGCTCAGGAGTGAAAATGTCACGATAGCGGGACCAGCAGGGGAGATGCCAGACGGCCTTAGTGTTTCTGTGTTCTCTGACAGGTCTGTACAGCAGGGGAGCTGTAGCAGACACCCTCGTATTTACTATAACAACATACAACTCTCATATTTGTCAGATACTGCCGGCTGACTGTTTTTCTGATGTAGAAGTAAATAATATGTGGGGGGGGGGGGAACTGTTGGACAGGGATTTGTTGTGTATGGTTGACTGGACTCGTTTTCTTAATAATGAAAAAACAATGCATTGTCCCTGAAGTAATGTGTTTTAATTAAGGAACTCCATTATGACTTCCTAAAGGCAGTGGTGCTATTTTCATAGCTTTGGTGCCAGTATGTTCCTGCTTTGTGGGATAAACCATTGTCTCGATAACTGATGGAATTGTCTCATAATAAGGCTAATATCCCCTCGACCGACTTTTGATGTGAGGACTAGTTCCAGACTGTCATGCAAGGCAACGATGTTCAGTCCAGAAACGGTAGGGCATCCAGATTTATAATATCTGTTACCCAACCTCTCCTAATATAGTATGGTAGGGCCTATAGTCTGTGCATAATGAAAGCATACAGTAACTGACTCATCTTGCATAAGAAAATAAATTGTGTTCAGTTCAATAGCAAATGGGTGGACATGTTACCCCACAGCTAGTCCTCCTCTCCTCTACAAGGGCAGTCATGCTCTAAGTCAGTGGTTCCCAACCAGGGGTACTAGGCCTAACTACAGTGGGTACTTGAAAAGACAGTGAAATGCACAAGGGGGGTACTTCAGGCAGAGCGAAATTCAGTTGGTGGTACAATAACCAAAAAAGGTTGGGAACCACTGCTCTTGGGAGGGCCACGGCTGCTTCCTGAAGTGGAGTGATACATTAGGGTTGTTATAGGCCCAATTATTGATGGATTTCTCTATTCCACCCAGTTCCATCTGAATATCAATTAGCTGAATTTCAATGAATAACACAGAGGGGTTCATTTAGGCTGGTTCACTGAACTTTCATGATGGTTCCATACTGCTCTCTCACACACCAAACATGCCAATATCCATTTCTATGAATGTATATAATAACAGGTTGGGAATACTAATGCTAATGTTCAGTATTCAATTGCAGGGGAATAATTGTCATACTTTGTTGAGTTAGAGTTGTTTAATTATCGTTATGATAATTGCTGTTAGATGAAAAGCCACTTGGTGGGGCTACGGCGGGAATCACTTCAGAGTGTCGGTGATTGATCATTCCGGCCAATGGAATAAAAGCTGGAGTTGGTATTTGGGATTGCCGATTGTAAATGTGTGGGGAGAAGCCCCCGATTCCGCACGGAGAGTGAATGTGTGTCTGAAATGACACCCTGACTCCCTACATAGTGCACTACTTTTCACCAGGGGCCATAGGGGTCTGGTAAAAGTTAGTACACTATGTAGGGAGTCAGGGTGTCATTTCAGACGCAGCCATAGAGAGCAAGACCTGGTAAAGGAGAGTGCCTTATCCATCACTGCCAGACAGTGTAGCTTCATCTCTGCACTGCCTGGAACTGACTCTGTGCTTCCAATCAATAGACATCCTCCCAATGATGGATACTCCATCACAGCGCTCCCGGACTCTTCATAGATTCACATATTACCTGTCGGTCCGTGACCTGCCACTCACCTGTCTGTTTTACAGACTCCTGACTCACAGTTCTCTATCTCTCCATGGAATTGAAGAAGATCTTCTGTGTGTGTGTGTGCATGTTTGTGCGAGTGTGGTGGTGGTGGTGGTGGTGGGGACTCTCCTAGATGTTTGGAGAGTGAAAATGAAAAGTATTTATGCGTGGGCAGGATATGATTTCAATGTCTCTGCTGTTCCAGTAGTTCTTCTGCCATAGTTTTCTAACTACAGTTCCCTCATGTTGATATCCAGATGGGGGTCTTGTCTTGTTAAATTTCCCTCCACTTTATCACCCACTAAATTCACAGATTACCACTCATTATCTGAGATGGAAAAAATGGAAATCTGCCACAGCACACTGAGCACAATCCTAACGCAAGATCAGCGCCTGATTTATGCAAAGTTGTAATTACACATGCAAGTTAGGACTTTGTTTGGATTTATAAAAAATGAGAAATCCCACACAGTGCTTGTTGTTTTGCAGCAGCTTGCTAGGTCTCTTTTTTATTGTTTATTATTTTCGAGGCCACGATGTGTTTGTGACCTGTCATGGCTTGTTTCCTTACATAACCTATTTGTGCTCTGAGCTCTGCCCTACTGTACTGAGTTTATAGAAATATCAAACTTATTATTAGCTAATTACTATGTGTCTGAAACACACTTCCGTCATATTAGGATGACCATGTAATTACCTTTGACCTTTGAACTACCTTTGAACAGGAAATTAGTTTGCATACATACTCATCCATGGTGGTTAATGGAGAGGCAGGATAAGCAGAGGTGCCTGTCTCTTCCTCAGTAGTTCACTCCATCAGTCATATTGATATCTGGGATTAATAAAACTGCTTCAACGTTTGCTTTCCCTGTCCTTTCAAGTACAGGAAAATGACCTGTCCTGAAATTCAAATGTGTCCTTGTGTCATGACCAACACCACCCAGATGGCAAGGGACTTCCTAACATGGATGCTGTATACCCACCAACCTGGCTAAGACTTCCTAGTTCTTAGTTTTGATAGTGTGCATTGTCTCCAGAAAGGAATGCGGCACACTGGTGATCAAAGTCCATCTTTTCACTAACTGACCACCTGGTAGAAGGGGTCTGCTCCACATTGTTGGGCAAGGACAATGGTGTTTGACATAGTGGCTGCTGTGTCTTCTTTGATCAGGTGATGCACTTCACAGGAGTTTGTGGTGCTGGAAATAATGACTGCAATGACAAAGCCATTAAGCCTGCCTGACACAGAACACCTACACTGGGACTTTGTCTCTGGGAATAGCGGGCCTAAATTAGCATTGTGATTTAATTTAAAGTACAGCTTTATCCTGTCTCCTCGCTCCACAACTCCAACTTTGTCACCTGATTACAAAATTAGCATGGACACAAATCCTTACAGAATGATGATTCATCATGGCATTGTTTTCACCCATGATTCTTTCATTTAGATACATCTTAAGTATATATTCAAGCAGTTTTGTGCATATCCAAATACTTGAATAACCTCAAGGTAAAGAGAAGTTAATTGCAGTGTGTATAATATGTATTTGATGCACGCTCAAGGTAATACAGACTTCTGAGGTACATACAGTTGAAATCGGAAGATTACATACACTTAGGTTGAAGTCATTAAAACTCATTTTTCAACCACTCCACAGATTTCATGTTAACAAACTATAGTTTTGGCAAGTCGGTTAGGACATTTACTTTGTGCATGACACAAGTAATTCTTCCAACAATGGTTTACAGACAGATTATTTCACTTAATCGCAATTCCAGTGGGTCAGAAGTTTACATACACTAAGTTGACTGTGCCTTTAAACAGCTTGGAAAATTCCAGAAAATGATGTCATGGCTTTAGAAGCTTCTGATAGGCTAATTGACATAATTTGAGTCAATTGGAGGTGTACCTGTGGATGTATTTCAAGTCCTACCTTCAAACTCAGTGCCTCTTTGCTCGACATCATGGGAAAATCAAAAGAAATCAGCCAAGACAAAAACATTGTAGACCTCCACAAGTCTGGTTCATCCTTGGAAGCAATTTCCAAATGCCTGAAGGTGCCACATTCATCTGTACAAACAATAGTACGCAAATATAAACACCATGGGACCACGCAACCGTCATACCGCTCAGGAAGGAGACGAGTTCTGTCTCCTAGAGATGAACATACTTTGATGCGAAAAGTGCAAATCAATCCCAGAACAACAGCAATGGACCTTGTGAAGATTCTGGAGGAAATAGGAACAAAAGTATCTATATATCTAGCAAAACGAGTCCTATATTGACATAACCTGAAAGGCCGCTCAGCAAGGAAGAAGCCTCTGCTCCAAAACCGCCATAAGATAGCCAGACTACGTTTTGCAACTGCACATGAGGACAAAGATTGTACTTTTTGGAGAAATGTCCTCTGGTCTGATGAAACAAAAATAGAACTGGCCATCATGACCTTTGTTATGTTTGGAGGAAAAAGGGGGAGGCTTGCAAGCCGAAGAACACCATCCCAAACGTGAAGCACGGGGGTGGCAGCATCATGTTGTGGGGGTGCTTTGCTACAGGAGGGACTGGTGCCCTTCACAAAATAGATGGCATCATGAGGAAGGAAATTAATTTGGATATATTGAAGCAACATCTCAAGACATCAGTCAGGAAGTTAAAGCTTGGTCGCAAATGGGTCTTCCAAATGGACAAAGACCCCAAGCATACTTCCAAAGTTGTGGCAAAATGGCTTAAGGACAACAAAGTCAAGGTATTGGATTGGCCATCACAAAGCTCTGACCTCAATCCTATAGACAATTTGTGGACAGAACTGAAAAAGCTTGTGCGAGCAAGGAGGCCTACAAACCTGACTCAGTTACACCAGTTCTGTCAGGAGGAACTTATTGTGGGAAGCTTGTGGAAGGCTACCTGAAATGTTTGACCCAAGTTAAACAATTTAAAGGCAATGCTACCAAATACTAATTGAGTGTATGTAAACTTCTGACCCACTGGGAATGTGATGAAAGAAATAAAAGCTGAAATAAATAATTATCTCTACTATTATTCTGACATTTCACATTCTTAAAGTTGTGATCCTAACTGACCTAAGTCAGGGAATGTTTACTAGGATTAAATGTCAAGAATTGTGAAAAACTGAGTTTAAATGTATTTGGCTAAGGTGTATGTAAACTTCCGACTGTACTGTATATCTACCATACCATAGCCTAATGTGTCATGGATACCACATTATGTGTTTGTAATGTTATTACTACTATTACTGGTAGGAAATGACCAGTAAAAAGACTTTCTCCTTTTAGTCATCCATTATTCAAATGTGTGTGTCTAGGATAGGAGTGTTTTTGTATGGTGTTTATAATGTACTGTTTGAGATTAGAAACGAGATTATGAGACTCTGAAGCTTCTCTAATGCTCTCACTAGTGCAATTATATATGTACTTTTTGCCCATTTGGATCTTGGCAATTACATTGTTGCACCTCCTATGATAGTGTGTGTTTGTTGATCTTGCAGCACCACTGCAGTATTTTATTTCATCCACTGTATAATTTGAATCTCAAGAACAATAAGATGATGTTAAATTATGATAATGATGTTCACAATGTTTTTATAGTTTTTGTAATACAGTATTGTGTTTTTGTAATACAGTATTGTGTTTTTGTAATACAGTATTGTGTTTTTGTAATACAGTATTGTGTTTTTGTAATACAGTATTATGTTTTTGTAATACAGTATTGTGTTCTATTTGAGGATTTGTGTTTCTTTCTCCCTCTTCTTAATTACTATTACTTTGTTATTAACATTTCAAACATCCTTTTGAAAAGGTTGATTTGCATAAGACAGTGGGTGGATGGCAGCCCCTATCAGGGTTCAGCCCAGCCTTCCACCTACTCAACTCAATTAGAAGGTTGCCCCTAACAGTTGGTCCAAGAAAGTTTGTCAGAGCCAAACTGTAACAGAACATACTGTATGCTTCAAAACAGAGATTTTCTTGGCACATTATACCATGACTACCTGTTCTATCTTTGCAAAGCATGAAACACACTAAGAATCTCACTGCCAATAGACTGCCAATAGGTACAGTGCCTATAGAAAGTCTACACCCCATAGAAAATTGTCAAAATTAGTAGAAGCACCTTTGGCAGCCATTACAGCTGTGAATCATTACATATAACCATATTTTTGGTGTCAAAACTGCTCAGGCATATTTAAACCTTGTCTCTAATTTTTTTAGGCAGATTTAGGTCTGAGAAAAGACCACTCAGGAACACGCAACACTTCTTGGAAAGCCATGCTGGTGTGTCTTCTGCATACAAATTTGTTTAATTGTCCCGCTAAAAAATAAAACCCTATCCCAGGTTTAGGTTTTCAGATGACAAAGGTGGGATTTGCCTGGGATTTGCTCCTTTTATATATATTTTGATCCTAACAAACTCCCCAGTCCCTGTCCGTGACAAGGATACCCATAACACAATACTTAAAAATACAAAGGGATCAACAACATTGCATTCACTCTGTATTACAAAGTAATAAATCCACTACAAATCATCCATTCTGTTTGCAAAAAGGCTGTTAAATAATACCATGAATAAATTAAGTTAAATCCAATACAGCACAACACAGAGTGAAACCCTCTATTTTTAAGTATTGTGGCACCGTGTTATGGGTGTGCTTGTCCTCAAAAGATATTAGCTGTGTGTTTTGTATGCAAGAACTCAAGGCAACTCAAGCCAAAGAGTTCACGTTGGTCCGACATCTCACCTTCTCTTGAGGTCTGTGACCTCATCCATAGTTTAAAACATTTTACCAGTACAGTTCACTGTTTGTCACACGCCAGTTTGTCTTGCATAGCTTTTCTTGTTCATTAGAGAGAATATATACATGAGGTCATATGCTTCCAGGGTATTTGCTTGTCTGTGTCTTGCTGCCATTGAAGGTAAGGTTTCATTGATTTGTTGTGCAAGAGTGAACGTTTTGTAGGATGAGAGTGAACATTACACCGCTGTCTATGGAACGTCTCAAGCCAAGTTCTCCTCCCTCTCCTCTGTTGCCAAGATGAACTCTGTGTCATCCCACTTAAACTGTCACGAAGGGGTGTAAAAATGGACCCAAGGCGCAGCGCAGTGACAGTTCGTCATGATATTTAATAAAGTAAATATTCTCAGTGAGAACTATACACAAACAATAACGTATTGACAAACGTAAACACTACTTACTTTCGCTGACATTTGCGATAATGACCCACAATTAGGGTGTGGAACCTACAAACATAAGTATGATCCCTAATTAGAGACAATGCATAGAAGCTGCCTCTAATTAGGGATCCAACACAAAAACCCCACATAGAAATTATAACCTAGATGCTGTCAGACTCATAGAGAAGCAAAAGTCTTCTCTATGACCAGAGCCTGAACATTGAAAACAATAATTTAGTAAGATATGCAAATCAGTTCCACCATTATAATCCAATTATTTTTGTCACGGATGGATTATAAACAAATGTCTCTGGGTGCACTTTGATAAATTAATTTGTGTAATCCTAAAACCATTGTGGACGAAATTAAGCTTTTTTCAAACATGATCTCATTACAAAGAGGAAGTGAGGGGAAGATTGCTGGGTTTATTTCTCTGTTTTGTCTCCAGATTATCTTTGTATGGCAACTGGAAATGGAGTTTTGTTTTATGCATGGAGGAGCTTAATGTTTTTTTTAATGCCACACACCCAAAGGAGTCCTCCACAAACACTATGTCTCACCTATCCGTCTCGATTAATTTCTACGCTAGCTAATTACCGTGAGGGTTTCTCCTCTTTCTTCTCTCCTTTAGTTGGCTTACAAAAGACAATCAGAATAAAGGAGAAAAGCCTTGACAAATGAGGGACAACTTGATTGCGAGCCTGAAGGAAGTAATGAAGGTGTGCATTCATCTATCATCTGAGATAAGCTGCAGAGAGATACAATAACAAATATAACTCTGAACCTGACGCTGGAGCTGTCTGATTTCGTAGGCTCATAAATTACCAGGCAGCGGACTTTCACTTCTGAAACGAGAGACGAGAGTTCTACTAATACATCACATGGTCTGCACAGCAGCATATTGATGATCCCAATACACCTTCCACTGTTGTGGGTATTTTAACAATTAAAGCACTAGGAGCCCTGGCTTTGTCTTTGCAACTCTGCCTAGAAGGTCAGCATCCGGAGTCGCCTCTTCACTGTTGACGTTGAGACTGGTGTTTTGTGGGGACTATTTATTGAAGCTGCCAGTTGAGGACTTGTGAGGCGTCTGTTTCTCAAACTAGACACTCTAATGTACTTCTTCTCTTGGTCATTTGGGCACCGGGGTCTCCCACTCCTCTTTCTATTCTGGTTAGAGCCAGTTTGCGCTGTTCTGTGAGTACAGCATTGTGGTACACAGCGTTGTACGAGATCTTCAGTTTCTTGGCAATTTCTCGCATGGAATAGCCTTAATTTCTCAGAACAAGAATAGACTGACAAGTTTCAGAAGAAAGTTCTTTGTTTCTGGCCATTTTGAGCCTGTAATCGAACCCACAAATGCTGATGCTCCAGATACTCAACTAGTCTAAAGAAGGCCAGTTTTCAGCTGTGCTAACATAATTGCAAAAGGGTTTTCTAATGATCAATTAGCCTTTTAAAATGATAAACTTGGATTAGCTAACACAACGTGCCATTGGAACACAGGAGTGATGTTTTCTGATAATGGGCCTCTGTAAGCCTATGTAGATATTCCATAAAATAATCAGCAATTTGAGTTCTAAAGTGGCCAAGCCAAACAAAACATTGCATCGTGTTTACAGTGTCTGCATCTTTACCGTGTACATTGGAAAGGGTCCAGCAAGTTATTTACATCTGAACGGAGATCACTCAAGGCAGGTCATAACTATTGAAGCCAGTGCAACAGGAACCAGTGTTATGATGACCTTTTCCATAGGGACAGTATGTAAATCTTCAGACATCTGGGCACAAGGCATCAGGAACGTGGCCGTATCTATACTTAAAGACCTATATTGACATATTTCTATCATGTCAACTGAATTGCAACGGTTTCAGCAACCGTCTGTGGTATCTGCTGGTATATTGGTGGGCTTCATGTTGGTGAATGCTTCCATTGAGTCCCAGAGTCTCTGAGTTCAGTGTCTGGAAATAAGTCTGCATTCTCTCATGGTGTTTATTTATCTCCTAATGTTTTCTCTTTGTGTCACGTATACGATTGACACACAGGCAATTACAATTCCAGCTTGCAGTGGTTCATTTCACCCAAGATGCAAGTGAGGTAGCCCCGCTTTTGTTGTGCATTGTAATGGTTGGATACGTCACCATTGCAAGTATCAGCAAGTGAAGGGTTTCAACCATAGATAGATAGATAGATAGATAGATAGATAGATAGATAGATAGATAGATAGATAGATAGATAGATAGATAGATAGATAGATAGATAGATAGATAGATAGATAGATAGATAGATAGATAGATAGATAGATAGATAGATAGATAGATAGATAGATAGATAGATAGATAGATAGATAGATAGATAGATAGATAGATAGATAGATGCCCCGAGGGGGACATTTCTTTGTCAAGCAGCTACAACAAAACACAGGGCAGGTGCAAAATGCCACAACGAAAAGTACACAAAAGACAGATACACGGTACAAGATACATAGAGCGGCAGTATGAAAAAGTATAGAAATACAAGATATCTGGAGTGCAAAAAAAAAAAAAAGCTATAAAAAGACATTGCATAGTATGGTTGGTTGGCTGAATATGTACACTATACATTGGTGGATGTTGGATGGTTAACTATACTATACAGGTCGATGGCAGAGAAATACTTCAGTAGCTAAAAATGCATATGATATGAGCGAGGGTAATAATAGTTTACTTAATATACAGACTGGCTAAATGAACAGGTAAGTGAAAGTTTTGCATGTTTAGCTGTACAGTTAGGTATACAGTTATATTTACAGATAAGTGAATACTTGCATGGTTACACAAACTGTACAGGTAAATGACAGGAAGAGATACTTTAATAGCTAAATGTGTGTATGATATAATTTGGGGTAATAATAGTAATTTCCTTAAAATACAGCACATATACTGTATATACTAAATATACTCGATATACTAAAAGCAATGAGAAAAGGTGCAACTGACAGGATACTAATATGCATTCCTGAGTGAATGTCTACGTAAGTTAGGTCCAAGAATTACTAGCAATATTTCACGTGATATGATATAACAACTGTACATGAGTATGTATATACAGACCTGCATGAATAAATAGGTCCTTAGTGAATGAGTGCTGACGGACCAGAGTTACTCACGGATGGATGCATAATTGTTAAACTAGGTCCTAGCACCCCAACAGTTCCAGATCTATGTTGCCGACAGCACGGCACCCCGGTGAGGCATTATATAGTCTAATAGCCGCCGGCAGGAAGGACCTCTTGTAGCGCTCTCTGGCACACCGTGGTGGGATCAGTCTGTGACTGAAAGTGCTCCTCTGCGTCATAACCATAGCGTGCAGAGGGTGGGTGACGTTGTCCATGATGGCCAGCAGTTTGGCCAGGATCCGTCTCTCCGCCACCTCCTCTAGAGTGTCAAGGCTCATCCCCAGGACAGAGCTAGCCTTCCTGATCAGCTTATTTACCCGAGAAGCATCACCGGCTTTGATGTTTGCTCCCCAGCACACCACTGCAAAAAAGATGGCACTGGCAACCACAGACTGGTAGAAGGTATGCAGTAGTTTACTGCACACGTTGAAGGACCTGAGCCTCCTCAGAAAGTAGAGTCGGTTCTGGCCCTTTTTGTACAGGGCCCCGGTATTACCAGCCCATTCCAGCCTGTTGTCCATATGGACTCCAAGGAACTTGTATGACCCAACCATTTCCACATCCATCCCCTGTATAGGGACTGCAGTCAGTTGTGACTTGGTTCTCCTGAAGTCCACCAACATCTCCTTTGTTTTGCTGATGTTGAGCTAAAGGTGGTTCTGCTCACACTACAACACAAAGTCACTGATTGTGCTCCTGTACTCCTCCTCCTGCCCACCCCTGATGCACCCTACAATAGCAGAGTCATCCGAGAACTTCTGTAGGTGGCATGTTTCAGAGTTATATCTGAAGTCCGAGGTGTAGAGGGTGAACAGGAAGGGGGACAGGACTGTTCCCTGGGGGGCCCCTGTGTTGCTAACTGCCCGTTCTGACACACAGCTCTGTAGTCGCACAAATTGTGGCCTACCGGTCAGGTAGTCCGTGACCCAGGAGACTAAGGGTGCTTCCACTTTCATCCTCCTCATCTTCTCACCCAGTAGCAGGGGCTGAATGGTATTGAAGGCACTGGAGAAGTCAAAAAACATAACCCTCACAGTGCAACCTGCGTTGTCCAGGTGAGAGTAGGCCCTCTGCAGAAGGTAGATGATTGCATCATCCACCCCAATTTTGCGCTGGTATGCAAACTGCAGAGGGTCCAGTGATGTACACACCAGGGGTCTGAGGTGAGAGAGGACTAACCTTTCCAGGGTCTTCATGATGTGGGATGTTAGCGCTACAGGTCTGAAGTCATTCAGTACAGTGGGGTGTGCCTTCTTGAGCACTGGGTCGAGGCAGGATGTTTTCCACAGCACAGGGACCCTTAGAGTTATAATGAATTTACCAGATCATTTATGAATAACTCAATCTCTTGCTACTACTGTTACACCACTGCTGTTACTACAGTATTGACACTTTTACCTCCACAGGGCTTTTTTCTTCCTCTTAGTTAGTTTTCCCCACATGAAGCGTCTATTAGAGTGGAGCTGGGCTGACACATGGGCTGAGACCCAGACTACACTACTCTCCCATGGCATGATAAAGAGCCTGTATGACAAACAGATTACAATAGTTCTAGAATTGGCCCGTGCTAATCTCCAGAGGGTAGATGAGTTGTAGTTCCAGTGTCAAGCCTGCATGTCAAAACATTTTTGCAAAAGACGACCACTGGCTATACAAAATGAACCATAAAGTGCAGTAATTATAGAAGGCTAGATAGCGGTGGAATGAATGGTTGTAATAAAGCCAGTAAAAATTGGGCATTTGCCATTTCATCTAGCATATGCAATACTTTGGTAGACATATTTGCAGCAATGGGGCTGAAGCCAAGAAAATAAGGTATTTTCGAGCATTCCATAAAAATGTTTATCATTAGTCCATGGGCAATGCAGAGTAGCGTGGGGAATTTTGAAAGAGAACAAAAAAAAAAGCTGCCCAACATCCAGGACTGTTATCGAATGACCAACCTCTCCTTCCTGCAACCAGTGAGCCTGCTTTTAATTTAAAAGTTGCTAATAATTTATTCACCAACACTTTTAATAGGGTCCCCAAACAGGCATGCATAAATCAGCACTTATTTAGTCTTTAATGGTCCAACTGATAGTGGTGTCAACACATCTGCTAAATCCTTTCACTGTTGGGACATCAGTAACAATCACATTAACATAACAGATTTGTTTGGCTAAATATGGATGAGGCAGCTTCCTTTTCTTTGAGCCTTTAAGTTTTTTACTCTTGTGAAATACAAGTCAACCCTTTTTGCGAGCCCTCCTGGCTATGGGAGTGTGTAATCGATAAGGCTATTACACCAGAAAATAGTACAACGTTATTAAATTCTCCTGCTCTCTCTGTGTTCTCTCTTCTGGGCCACAGAGCTTTATGTATGGGCTCTGTCCACTTGCCTTTTCTCCAAATCATGAACTACACACGTCCCAGGCTCCCTGATGAACACATCCTGGGTGAACAAGTGTACAAACGTGTCAGCTGCCAAACTCGGGCTTGCATGGGTGACTGAGGTGGCACCATTCTAGTTGAGCAGTCATGTAAGCCATGATGTCTTTGGTCCCAAGACCCCAGTCAGTCAGGAAACAGCTAAGAACATCTTTACCAGTGCAGGTGTTAATTCCTTTTGAAATCCTATCAAGCTGGCGGTCGTATTTCTTGCACAATTGCAGAGCTTGCCCCAGATTACCATATTCGTTCATTTTTGGTGTGTTTCCTTTATTTTCATTGCAGAAATGAATGTCTCAGAAATGTAGAGATTCACAGGGTCTTGTGCACCACTAAATGTCAAAATGGTTTATAAAGAATAGTGTCAAATTGAATGCCGCTAATGTGATCATTAATCTCCCAATGCTCCGAGGGCATCAATGTAACAAAGATGTCAGGGCAACCCTGATCACAGGCAGACAGGTTATATAAATCATATCATACATTTATGATTTCATCTTTCAAATTACTCTGTACTGGTATGCATTTTGGGAGTTTTTACCATTCTTTATTTTATCTGTAGACTCATTACCTCCCAACCGTATTGACTAGGCCTGCATTTTCAAATATACAACAATCAAATCATGTCAAAGATAAAATGTGATTCTGAAGTGTTTGCTGACCTACAGTATCAGTCAAAGGTTTGGACACACCTACTCATTCATGGGTTTTTCTTTATTTTTACTATTTTCTACATAGTAGAATAATAGTGAAGACATCACAACTATGAAATAATACATATGGAATCATGTAGTAACCAAATTAAGTGTTAAACAAATCAAAATATATTTATATTTTAGATTCTTCAAAGTTGCCACCCTTTGCCTTGATGACAGCTTTGCACACTCTTAGCATTCTCTCATCCAGCTTCACCTGGAACGTTACACAGCCTGGAGGTGTGTTGGGTCATTGTCCTGTCCCACTAAGCGCAAACCAGATGAGATGGCGTATCGCTGCAGAATACTGTGGTAGCCATGCTGGTTAAGTGTGCCTTGAATTCTAAGCAAAGCATCCGCATACCATCACACTACCTCCTCCATGCTTCACGGTGGGAATTACACATGCAGAGATCATCTGTTCACCTACTCTGCGTCTCACAAAGACACGGCGGATGGAACCAAAAATCTCAAACTTGGACTCATCAGACCAAAGGACAGATTACCATCAGTCTAATGTCCATTGCTCGTGTTTCTTGGCCCAAGCAAGTCTCTTCTTCTTATAGGTGTCCTTTAGTAGTGGTTTCTTTGCAGCAATTCGACCATGAAGGCCTGATTCATGCAGTCCCCTCTGAACAGTTGATGTTGAGATGTGTCTGTTACTTGAACTCTGTGAAGCATTTATTTGGGCTGCAATTTCTGAGGCTGGTAACTCTAATGAACTTATCCTCTGCAGCAGAGGTAACTCTGGGTCTTCCTTTCCTGTGGCGGTCCTCATGAGAGCCAGTTTCATCACAGCACTTGATGGTTTTTGCGACAGCAATTGAAGAAACTTTCAACGTTCTTGAAAATGTACGGATTGACTTAGTGTCTTAAAGTAATGATGGTCTGTCTTTCTCTTTGCTTATTTGAGATGTACTTGACATAATATGTACTTGGTATTTTACCAAATAGGGCTATCTTCTGTATACCAACCCTACCTTGTCACAACACTACTGATTATCTCAAACACATTAAGAAGGAAAGAATTTCCACAAGTTAACTATTAAAAAGGCTTGATTTAATGAGAATGGTTATGTGATTTGGATAACAGTATAACCCTCATTTTTTATTATTTATCCAAACTACCTGGCATTATGAACTTATAGATTTACTTTGATGTTGTACCTGGTTTCGAAGCTACATACAGTGAGTCACGTGGCTATATAAAGCAGGCAGACAGACATCAAGGCATTCTGTTCGATTGAATGTTAAAATGGGCAAAACAAGTACCTAAGCGACTTTGAGCGCGGTGTGATCGTCGGTGCCAGGCGCATCAGTTCCAGTATTTTAGAAATGGTAGGCCTCCTGGGCTTTTCACGCACGACACTGCCTAGGGTTTACCGAGAATGGTGCGACCAAAATAAAAAAATCCAGTCCGCGGAAAAAACAGCTCGTTGATGAGAGAGAGATGGAAGGAGAATGGCAAGAATCGTGCAAGCTAACAGGCTGGCCACAAACAGGCAAATAACGGTGCAGTACAATAGTGGTGTGAAAACCTGCAGACACTCAGCCCTCCGTGGAATAAGTTTGATACATGCTTTATAACTACTCTCCATTGGTATGTAAGATGATTCAGTTCTATTTTTTTATTAAGGGGATACTCTGGGATTTTGGCAATGAGGCCCTTTATGAGTCAGATGAACTCATGGATAGCAGTTTTATGTCTCTGCATCCAGTATGAAGGAAGTTAGATGTATTTTTGCACGCCAATGGTAACTAGTGTTAGTGCAAAGACTGGAAGTCTATGGTATCTACTTGCAGGCTAGCAGTTACCATAGACTTCCAGTCATTGTGCTAATGCTAGTTAGCAACTTCCTTTAAACTGCACGCAGAGACAAAAAAAATCGTATCAACGAGTTCAACCTGAAGTATCCCTTTAAGCCTCTCAAGGTTGACAAATGCTAAGACTTTTGAAATGCTCCTCTGCTTTTGTGTTGATCTTTTTCTAACACATATGGCACGTCCTGGTTCTTTCTTTGGTCAGTAGAACCTCTGGTCAAGTTGTTTTCTACTGTCTCTGTGTTGCTTCACTTCTCTCATTGTCTTGGAAACAGTAGATTGTTTGTTAAGCGTGATATCTTTGTTGACAGACATGCAGAATAGCTTTTACATTGACCTCTTACTGATGGATAAGGTTGTTATCTAATTTAGATGGAATTAAACAAGTCATACGGTTTGAAGCAGTAGATTGTCTTACTTCTTGAGCCTCAGGAGTTTATCCAAATGCATCCATATGTAAACAAACAAATGGAAATAGATTAAGAAAGTGCATGAATAAATCATTAAAGCCACCAGAGATGAGTCTGTGTTCAAAACAGTCAAGGTTTCAAAATAACAAAAGCCATGATGGTATCTTACCTTGCAGTGGAATTGGCTGTGTGTCTTTGGATATCTTTCACATTGGGGATCAATGTTTGGAAAAGAAAAGAGAGGGAGAATTGCAGGGGTGTGATAACTTGATTGATTTCCCAGGGCAATCAGTAATATTCTTACGGAATATGAGTAAACACATTTGTTGCATGTAGCGTTTAGTCGTTTTGACGAGCCTTGGAATAATTGTCCTTTCTCATCGTTCTCATATTTTGTATTTTCCTCAATCTGACTTTAAATAGTGCCTGCCAACACAATACACAATAGCCTCTCCGGCTCAGCCACGGTGATCTGGCATTTACAGAGAGAAAGGAAGCCCCTGTCCATTGATTCCCAGCTTTGTCACCGATCCCTGGCCCGACGTGCTGAGGAGGCCCTCCTGGAACAGACAATAGAAATGTCTGAAGATGAAAAGGGAATGGAGCGGTCTCTCTTCCCTGCTGCTGCCTGGGCTACTGTAGGTCAGGAACTGGAGATACAGTTGAAGTCGGAAGTTTACATACACTTAGGTTGAAGTCATTAAAACTCATTTTTCAACCACTCCACAGATTTCATGTTAACAAACTATAGTTTTGGCAAGTTGGTTAGGACATCTACTTTGTGCATGAAACAAGTAATTCTTCCAACAATTGTTTACAGACAGATTATTTCACTTATAATTCGCTGTGTCACAATTCCAGTGGGTTAGAAGTTTACATACACTAAATTGACTGCGCCTTTAAACAGCTTGGAAAATTCCAGAAAATTATGTCATGGCTTTAGAAGCTTCTGATAGGCTAATTGAAATCGTTTGAGTCAATTGGAGGTGTACCTGTGGATGTATTTCAAGGCCTACCTTCAAACTCAGTGCCTCTTTGCAAGTATAAACACCATGGGACCACGCAGCCGTCATACCGCTCAGGAAGGAGACGCGTTCTGTCTCCTAGAGATACTTTGGTGTGAAAAGTGCAAATCAATCCAAGAACAACAGCAAAGGACCTTGTGAAGATGCTGGAGGAAACAGGTACAAAAGCATCTATATCCACAGTTAAACAAGTCCTATATCAACATAACCTGAAAGGCCGCTCAGCAAGGATGAAGCCACTGCTCCAAAACTGCCATAAAAAGCCAGACTACGGTTTGCAACTGCACATGGAGACAAAGATCGTACTTTTTGGAGAAATGTCCTCTGTTCTGATGAAACAAAAATAGAACTGTTTGGCCGTAATGACCATCGTTATGTTTAGAGGAAGAAGGGGGAGGCTTGCAAGCCAAAGAACACCATCCCAAACGTGAAGCACGGGGGTGGCAGCATCATGTTGTGGGGGTGCTTTGCTGCAGGAGGGACTGGTGCACTTCAAAAAATAGATGGCATCATGAGGAAGGAAAATTATGTGGATATATTGAAGCAACATCTCAAGACATCAGTCAGGAAGTTAAAGCTTGGTCGCAAATGGGTCTTCCAAATGGACAATGACCCCAAGCATACTTCCAAAGTCGTGTCAAAATGCCTTAAGGACAACAAAGTCAAGGTATTGGAGTGGCCATCACAAAGCCCTGACCTCAATCCTATAGAAAATTTGTGGGCAGAACTGAACAAGTGTGTGCGAGCAAGGAGGCCTACAAACCTGACTCAGTTACACCAGTTCTATCAAGAGGAATGGGCCAAAATTCACCCAAATTTTGTGATGTAGGCTACCCGAAACATTTGACCGAAGTTAAACAATTTAAAGGCAATGCTACCAAATACTAATTGAGTGTATGTAAACTTCTGACCCACTGCGAATGTGATGAAAGAAATAAAAGCTAAAATAAATAATTCTCTCTACTATTATTCTGACATTTCACATTCTTAAAATAAAGGTGTGATCCTAACTGACCTAAAACAGGGAATTTTTACTAGGATTAAATGTCAGGAACTGTGAAAAACTGAGTTTAAATGTATTTGGCTAAGGTGTATGTAAACTTCCGACTTCAACTGTAGATAGAAATATTTCTCAGATTGGCTGCTTTGCTCTGTCATGTTTGGAGAAACATTCAATCTAGGACCACTTTGGAAACAAGCGTTTTAATTAATACTTTCAAGTGATATCCCCTGGGTCCACATTGTACATTTTGTTCCATACGTCTGTTAACCAAAATAAATTAAATTCAATTCAATTCAACAGTGTCCTCTTAGGCCAGAGTCTCACCATAGCTGTCAGGCAGGTTATGGATGTTGGTTTAGACTTGACCACGCACACTTGTCAAGTTATCTATTTTGGCTTTGACAAGGGATGCTGTAGCACACTGAGGGCGTATCGGCCTGAAAACTGAATCCATTTTTAACTTTGTTCGTTATTATATGGTTCAGTCATAAATAACTTCAATTTAACTGGATTATTAAAACAGTTAGTCAGGCCAACACATTCTGCCTATTCTACATGTGGGATTTTTCCACATCCCTTCAAGTCATACCCCAAAGCCTGTGGATGTAGAGCAATACTGAAAATGCATGGTGTGCTATTGTCTTGTGAATTACAGACAAGTAGGTCTGCACACCTACATTTGTTCTACACTAAACAAAAATATAAACGCAACATGTGAAGTTTTGTTCGCATGTTTCATGACCTTAAATATAAGATCCCAGAAATGTTCCATATAAACAAAAAAATGTATTTCTCTCAAATTGTGTGCACAAATTTGTTTACATCCCTGTTAGTGAGCATTTCTCCTTTGCCAAAATAATCTATCCACCTGACTAGTGTGGCATATCAAGAATCTGATTAAACAGCATGATCATTACACAGGTGCACCTTGGGCTGGTGACAATAATAGGCCACTCTAAAATGTGCAGTTTTGTCACACAATACAATGCCACAGATGTCTCAGGTTTTAAGGGAGTGTGCAATTGGCATTCTGACTGCAAGAATGATCATCAGAGCTGAATTTATTTTATCTACCAAAATCCGCCTCCAGTGTCGTTTAAGAAACTTTGGCAGTACATCCAACCTCTCAAACGCAGACCACGTGTAACCACGCCAGCCCAGGACCTCTGAATCCGGGTTCAAGACCTGTGGGATTGTCTGAGACCAACTACACGGACAGCTGATATAACTGTGGGTTTGCTCTACTGAATAATTTCTGCACAAACTGTCAGAAACTGTCTCAGGGAAGCTCGTCTGCATGCTCGTCGTCCTCACCTGGGTCTTGACCTGACTGCAGTTCGGCGTTGTGACCGACATCAGTTGGAACATTACTCACCTTCGATGACCACTGGCATGCTGGAGAAGTGTGCTCTTCACTGATTATTTTTCTTCATTCACAAGGATCTGTACACAATTCCTGGAAGCTGAAAATATTCCAGTTCTTCCATGGCCTGCATACTCACCAGACATTTCACCCATTGAGAATGTTTGTTCCCGCCAATATCCAGCAATTTCACACAGTCATTGAAGAGGAGTGGGACAACATTCCACAGGCCACAATCAACAGCCTGATCAGCTCTATGCGAAAGAAGATGTCGTGCTGCTTGAGGCAAATCGTGGTCACACCACATACTGAGTGGTTTTCTGATCCACACCATTACCTTTTTTTAAAGGAATCTGTGACCAACAAATGCATATCTGCACGCTGAGTCATGTGTAATCCATAGATTAGGGCAACTCCACAGTGTCATCCTCCCAAAGTGCAAAGAACCTTGGCGTGATCATGGAAACACCAAAGCAGTGACCCCCTCCTGCAGGTTCAAGCTCTACAACATCCGTAGAGTACGACCCTACCTCACACAGGAATCGGAGCAGGTCCTAATCCAGGCACTTGTCCTCTCCCGTTCGGACTACTGCATCTCGCTGTTGGTTTGGCTCCCTGCTATTGCATCTGAAATGCCGCCGGTGGAGATGGCTGCCGTTCTACAGGCGCCTAACCAATTGTGCTACTATGTGTGTTTTTTCACGTTATTTGTAACTTATTTTGTACATAATGTTTCTGCCACTGTGTCTTACGACCGAAAAGAGCTTCTGGATATCAGGACAGCGATTACTCACCTCGGACTGGACAAATAGTTTTTTTCTTCAACGAGTCGGAAGGGAAAGATGTACTTCAAACACCCGACCAGGTCTAAATCCCAGTGATTCACAGGAGAAAGAGACAGAGATATTGGGGACGCAGGTCGGAGTGCCTTTTAATGATCCGACGGCGAGTAAGTAATCTGCCTTTACCATCAGTATTACTAGCCAACGTACAATCATTGGAAAATAAATGAGACAAGGTACGATTCTGTCAGAATCTGGCTGAACAATGACATGAATAACGTACTGTTGGTGGGTTTTAAGCTTTTTCGAAAGGATAGAGAGCGGCCTCTGGCAAGACAAGTATAGTATTCTATGTATATTTGTAAACAACAGCTGGTGCACTAAATCTAAGAAAGTCTCGAGGTTTTGCTCGCCTGAGGTAGAGCATCTCATGATAAGCTGTAGACCACACTATTTACCAAGAGTTTATCAATATTTTTCGTAGCTGTCTATATACCACCACAAACCATGAGCTGTATACGGCCATAAGCAAACAGGAAAATGCTCACCCAGAGGCGGCACTCCTAGTGGCCGGGGACTTTAATGCAGGGAAACTCAAATCCGTTAATGACCGTACGTACATACCCCAACCAGAAGCCATAGATTGCAGGCAACATCCGAACTGAGCTAAAGGGTAGAGCTGCCACTTTCAAGGAGCGGGACTCTAACCCCTCAATACAGGACTAAGATTGAATCGTACTACACCGGTTCCAATGCTTCTCGAATGTGGCAGAGCTTGCAAACTATTGCAGACTACAAAGGGAAGCAGAGCCACGAGCATACCAGACAAGCTAAATTACTTCTATGCTCGCTTCGAGTCAAGTAACACTGAAACATGCACGAGAGCATCAGCTGTTCCTGATGACTGTGTGATCACGCTCTCCTGAACAGCTAATCACGGGCCACCAGACCCCTCTTTTACGCTGCTGCTACTCTCTGTTTATTATCTATGCATAGTCACTTTAACTGTACCTACATGTACATATTACCTCGACTAACCGGTGCCTCCTCACATTGACTCTGTACTGGTACTTCCTGTATATAACCTCCTCACATTGACTCTGTACTGGTACTTCCTGTATATAGCCTCCTCACATTGACTCTGTACTGGTACTTCCTGTATATAACCTCCTCACATTGACTCTGTACTGGTACTTCCTGTATAAAGCCTCGCTATTGTTATTTTACTGCTGCTGTTTAATTATTTGTTACTTTTATTTTCAATTTCTTTCTTAAAACTTCTTAAAGCTTTGTTGGTTAAGGGCTTGTAGGTCAGCATTTCACTGTAAGGTCTACACCTGTTGTATTGTTGGTTAAGGGCTTGTAGGTCAGCATTTCACTGTAAGGTCTACACCTGTTGTATTCGGCGCATGTGATTTGATTTGTGCCATCATACCCCTGCAGGCTGCCTGGTTTTCAACCTTTTTAAGTTCTCTCATGTCACCCCGCTCCTCAGCACACTCGCATCCACTACAAGACCATGGTGCCTACCTACTGAACAGCAAGAGGAACTGCCCCTTCCTATCTTCAGGGTATGCTCAACCCCTACACCCCCCCCCCCCCCCCATGCCTGTGATATGTCCCACCTAGCTATCTTAAGATGAATGTAGGTCACTCTAAGATGAACTGTAAGTCGCTCTAAATGACTAAAATGAAAATTTCAGTTGACTGATTTCCTTATATGAACTGAGTAAAATCTTTGAAATAGTTTGTTGCGTTTTATATGTGTACATGGTTATTGTAATGTTGTATGGGATTTTTTTAAAACCCAGTCTTCAACCGTTTTCCACAACAATGATCAGGTGAATATATATTTTTTATTTAACCTTTATTTTGACAGAGTCATGCTGACACCAAGGTCTCTTTTACAGATTAGCCCTGTATACATATCAATATACACTCACTAGCCACTTCATTAGGTACACCTTTTGAACTGCTCGCTAATGCAAATATCTAATCAGCCAATCACTTGGCAGTAACTCAATGCATTTAGGCATGTAGACATGGTCAAGACGATCTGCTGAAGTTCAAACCAAGCATCAGAATGGGGAAGAAAGGTGATTTAAGTGCTTCGAACCTTGAAGCAGATGGCCTACAGCAGCAGAAGACCACGCCGGGTGCCACTCCTGTCAGCTAAGAACAGGAAAGTGAGCGTTGTTTGAACGCCACAGCCTACCTGAGTATTGTTGCTGACCATGTCCATCCCTTTATGACCCACAGTGTACCCATCTTCTAATGGCTACTTCCAGCAGGATAACGCGCCATGTCACAAAGCTCACATCATCTCAAACTGGTTTCTTAAACATGACAATTAGTTCACTGTACTCAAATGGCCTCCACAGTCACCAGATCTCAATCCAATAGAGCACCTTTGGGATGTGGTGAAACGGGAAATTCACATCATGGATGTGGTGGAACAGGAGATTCACATCATGGATGTTCAGCCGACAAATCTGCAGCAACTGATGCTATAATGTCAATATGGACCAACATCTCTGAGGAATGTTTCCAGCATCTTGTTGAATCTACGCCACAAAGAATTAAGGCAGTTCTTCAGGCAAAAGGGGGTCCAACCCGGTACCAGCAAGGTGTACCTAATGAAGTGGCCGGTGAGTTACACATCAATATTATATAAATATGTCTATTGAAACACAAATCCCTACTAAAGAAGCTTTCATGTTTTACTGGAAAACCACTATGATTAACCTAAATTAGTATTCAGGTCTTGGTCTTTTAATGGATTTATTTGCTTGGGAGAAGTAAAATAAACTGCAATCGAGTTGTTTTCTTCCTTCCCATGACTGAGGGCTGTAGATGACAGACAAAACCCCCTAAATGAACCAACCTAAATGTTTTATTTGGTTTCCAGTCTTTTTATTTGTTAATTAATAGGCTAAATGAAGTGTGACAGAGAGGGATTATATATACACCTCCCCCACAGTATCGGAATTCCAAGGTACGCAATGAATTCAGAAACATATTTGAAGAATATTAATTCAAATTATATTCGATTTGTTTAAATTGCATGCCTGTCTCATTAAAACCGATTTATTTTCCTTCTTGGTGCAATGTTTTTTTCTAGCCTTTCTGAGTCTCATTGACAACAACAATAACAAACAGGCCTATAATAAAATATATGTGCTTTATATCCTGAGAAATGACAGACTTGTGTTGAGGAACCTGTCTTCTGCTCTGGATTATATGGACCACTGTGAATACTGTATGCATACTCACAGAAGATGCTTTTGCTACCATTGCTGAGGCCAGCTAGCACCAGGGGTGTTTCGCACATTTAGCAAAATCTCCAAGGGTATTTGGCATGGCTTTACTCAAGGACACGTTCATGGAGGCAAAGAGGGATATCCAGCATCTCTTTTGGACAAATATATTGATAAAAGGAATCAGACCTCTAAAGATGGAGGAAGAAGATTTAAACCTGGCAACTCAAAACATATAAATTCCTTGAACACAAAGTGTAAAAACCTCAGGAGTGAACTGTAGAGCAACCCCCCCCCCCCGACCCCCTAATCATCAAGCTTTTATTATTGGAATCAGCTGTGTAGTGCTAGGGAAAAAACCACATCCTGCACCCAGTGGGGGCACCAGGACCGAGCTTCAGAAACCCTGCTCTATGATACCAGCATGGATACCACTTCATAATTAATACATTCTAAAACTGTTTCCATTATTAAAGGGATAGTGCAAGATTCTGGACATTTTTCTATTTACCCAGATTCAGGTGAACTCATGGATACCATTTGTATTTCTCTGCGTGCGATATGAACAACGTTAGAGGTAGTTTTGCGAGCCAATGCTAACTAGTGTTAGCGCAATGACTGGAAGTCTACAGGTACAGCTAACATACCTCTGACTTCCTTCGTACTGCACGCCGAGACATAAAAATGATATCCATGGTTCATCTGACTCTGGGAAACGAAATTGCCAGAATCTCACACTATCCCTTCAATGATTAAGATTTCAGTCATCAGATTTAGCACAGGTTGACCTTTAATCAACCAATCTCACTATAAATGATCATTTGATTTTGACTATAATTGTGTAACAGCAACAAACTGATACGTTACAGAAACATCTGTAGACTCGTCTGATGTTAAATCCACTGCCATCATTGGATAGTGTGTGGTCATACTTTGGAGGACCATGGCGACTACTTTTGACACATTGTAGCAGCCCCTGCTCAACGTTACAGTACCTGTACATCTCAAGTGCTTATAGGTTTCTGTCTATGTCCTTATACTCCTACCAATGGAATGTCTGTGCTTTCATATTTTTTAATATTGCATTTATTAATAAGTGTTGCATGATAATGCCTCTGTGAATTGTGGTTCCAGCGTGTTCTACTACGGCAGTTATCGCAGTTGCATCAATCAAAACTAACACTTCAAACTTCTGAATGTAGCAGAAGAGAAGGGATAGTATGCATAGCTTGAACTGTTCTAGCATTTAAGAGATTAATACTGTATACAGTTGATGTCGGAAGTTTACATACACCTTAGCCAAATACATTTAAACTCAGTTTTTCACAATTCCTGACATTTAATCCTAGTAAAAATTCCCTGCTTTTATTTCGTTCATCACATTCCCAGTGGGTCAGAAGTTTACATACACTCAATTAGTATTTGGTAGCATTGCCTTTAAATTGTTTAAGTTGGGTCAAACGTTTCAGGTAGCCTTCTACAAGCTTCCCACAATAAGTTGGGTGAATTTTGGCCCATTCCTCCTGACAGAACTGGTGTAACTGAGTCAGGATTGTAGGCCTCCTTGCTGCCCACAATTTTTCAGGTCAGGGATTTTTTGCCACAACTTTGGAAGTATGCTTGGAGTGGCCATCACAATAAATAATTCTCTCTACTATTATTATGACATTTCACATTCTTAAAAAAAAGTGGTGATCCTCACTGACCTAAGACAGGGAATGTTTACTAGGATTAAATGTCAGGAATTGTGGAAAAACTGAGTTTAAATGTATTTGGCTAAGGTGTATGTAAACTTCCGACTTCAACTGTATATCTATTAGAATGTAAAGAAGGGGCCTTACCACTACTACAGGATCTGCTATGTTGTACTAATTCAACATCATATAGCTGTCATTCATATGGAGGTGAAATACATTAGCATGGTGGCACTAGCCCTAGAATAATTAGCATTCATTGTCATGTAAAAGATTGTTGGGTGTGTTGTTTACATACATAGAGAGTGCTACATCAGAAACTGGAATATTTTCACTGATGATAATTGTCATGATGACTGTCTGCCTGAAACACACAGCAACACGGATGCATTGTTTTCCTCCCAAAAAATGGTCTCTATTTTCGCCAACATCAGGTATTCAGCACTGCAGCAATCTGCTCTTATTTTGTAAGGTATTGAATTTATTCTAAAAGAGGTTGAACTGTGTGGGAACACTCAAGCATAATGATCAGGCAGTTTGACCTCCAATTCTATGCTTTCATAATCTAGCTGTTGGCATATGGTCACTCAAAATTGCCTGCCCAATGAAATGAAATACAACTTTCAAACCACAGTGTACAAATTACTTATTTACCTACTTAGATCAAAGGGAAATGTTACTTTCAGTATCACCATTTCAAAACAGGAAAATGTATATTCTTTCTATATTCTACAATTTAGAATGTCTGAAATGTATCAGATAGTCTCAAGTCCGTGTATACACTGCTTGTACAAAACATTAGAAACACCTGCTATTTACATTACATACACTGACCAGTTGAATCCAGGTGAAAGCTATGGTCCCTGTTAAGTCCTCTTCAATCAATGTAGATGAAGGGGAGGAGACAAGTTAAACAAGTGTTCAGCCTTGAAACAATTGAGACATGGATTGTGTGTGTGTGCCATTCAGAGGGTGAATATTCAAGACAAAATATATAACTGCCTTTCAATAGGGTATGGTAGTAGGTGCCAGTCTCAGTTTGATTGTGTCAAGAACTTTCACGCTATAGTTTGCCAGGTGTATCAAGAATGTATGTAGTAATGAATCAAGTTTCCGACACCTTGTAGAATGCCCCAAAGAATTCAGGCTGTTCTGTAGCAAAAGGGGGTCCGACCCGTTGAGTCACACAGTTGTCAAGTTGGCTGGATGTCCTTTGTGTGGTGGGCCATTCTTGATACTCGTGGGAAACTGTTGAGTGTGAAAAATCCAGAAGCGTTATAGTTCTTGACACAAACCGGGCACCATCTACCATACACTGTTCAAAGGCACTTAAATATTTTGTCTTGCCCATTCAATCTCTGAATGGCACACATACACAATCCATGTCTCAATTGATAAAGGCTAAAAAATCCTTTGTTACTGAGGGGGGTCCGCTCTGCTCATACGGGAGTAATAAAAGCCTATTACTCTAATTTTGTTATTTGTCATTTTAAAAATATTTGTTTTTACTAATTATTTTTTTGCGCTCTAAAGTGTACTGAATATGACATAGTGCTACATCACTCTCTTACTTCTAAGTTAAATATTTTTTAATCCGTTATTAAAATTTGTAGCATGGTCCCTGAGATACATAATAAACGACTCTGCTTTTGTTTGGGTACATTTATGCCATTTTCTGATATCAAACATAAAATTACTGTGGAACTGTTTTCCTGGTGTGGTAGGTGGGTAATAAGCCACCAAATCGCTTCCAGGTCATTGTTGTGGTGTCATAGAAAATCACAGATCTTAATGGAATATTAAAGTGCGAACACAAATAGAACATTTCAAATAGAAAGGTTTATTCTGCCACTCGATTTGCATTTCATTTACAGAGGCTTAGTTATGTATTCCTGTCAGGAGAAAGGGATCTGTAGTCATGTTGTGAAAAGAATGCAGTTGGGATATTGTCACTCCACTCAATTTGTTCCCGGCAAGCTCATTTACATTTGGCTCCCCGTGCTTTGAGTAGAGAACCGAGTTTTAATGCATTTCACTGACAGACTAAAAAACAGGGGCTTGAGCATGAAGAGGAAGACGGCTCCTTAAAACAAATATATTAAATCAGTACAAACTTTGGGGAGGAGCTGGTGTTTTGGCAGCAGATCAGTCTCTGTGAGTTGTTGCTCTTTTACATTTGTTCGGTCTTCGGAGGTGTTTCAGACGTCCCAGGTCACTGTCGCCTGTGTCTGTTACTATTTACCAGTCAGTACGTCAACCCTCTTTCTGACGATGGATAAATGAAAATGGAAGGGAGAAAAAATTTCCAGGATACCTGCCAGCCACAGTCATTTGAAATCCAAAATGAAGGCTCAAAATAAAGATGCCTTCTGGAAACGATTGATTTCTGCCTAAGATTGACAAAGAATCAATGCTGGGTTTGAATAATGGAATGGCTTGAAATGGATAGGGACTCTCCAGCTCCAGCTCTCTTACAAATGTAGATTATGTCACTCACATATAGTGGCACTCTCTCATTGAACTCCATAGTCCTCAAAGGACTCCACATACATTTTGGAGGAGAGCTTAGTCAATAGCTTGGGTTTAGAAACGTGTGTATATTTGAACATACAGTTGAGTCGGAAGTTTACATACACCTTAGCCAAATACATTTAAACTCAGTTTTTCACAATTCCTGTCTTAAGTCAGTTAGGATCAACACTTTATTTTTAGAATGTGAAATGTCAGAATAATAGTAGAGAGAATTATTTATTTCTTTCATCATATTTCCAGTGGGTCAGAAGTTTACATACACTCAATTAGTATTTGGTAGCATTGCCTTTAAATAGTTGGGTCAAATGTTTCGGGTAGCCTTCCACAAGCTTCCCACAATAAGTTGGGTGAATTTTGGCCCATTCCTCCTGACAGAACTGGTGTAACAGAGTCAGGTTTGTAGGCCTCCTTGCTCGCACATGCTTTTTCAGTTCTGCCCACAGATTTTCTATAGGATTGAGGTCAGGGCTTTGTGATGGCCACTCCAATACCTTGACTTTGTTGTCCTTAAGACATTTTCCCACAACTTTGGAAATATGCTTAGGGGTCATTGTCCATTTGGAAGACCCATTTGCGACCAAGCTTTAACTTCCTAACTGATGTTTTGAGATGTTGATGCCATCTATTTTGTGAAGTGCACCAGTCCCTCCAGCAGCAGAGCACCCCCACAACATGATGCTGCCACCCCCGTGCTTCACGGTTGGGATGGTGTTCTTCGGCTTGCAAGACTTCCCCTTTTTCCACCAAACATAACAATGGTCATTACGGCCGAACAGTTCTATTTTTGTTTCATCAGACCAGAGGACATTTCTCCAAAAAGTACGATCTTTGTCCCCATGTGCAGTTGCAAACCGTAGTCTGGCTTTATTATGGCAGTTTTGGAGCAGTGGCTTCTTCCTTGCTGAGTGGCCTTTCAGGTTATATCGATATAGGACTCGTTTTACTCTGGATATAGATACTTTTGTACTTGTTTCCTCCAGCATCTTCACAAGGTCCTTTGCTGTTGTTCTGGGATTGATTTGCACTTTTCACACCAAAGTACTTTCATCTCTAGGAGACAGAACGCGTCTCCTTCCTGAGAGGTATGACGGCTGCGTGGTGCCATGGTGTTTATACTTGCATACTATTGTTTGTACAGATGAACATGGTACCTTCAGGCATTTGGAAATTGCTCCCAAGGATGAACCAGATTTGTGGAGGTCTACAAAAAAAATTCTGAGGTCTTGCTCATTTCTTTAGATTTTCCCATGATGTCGAGCAAAGAGTGTCACAAGAATTTCTATCCCAATGTTCTAAATGAACTATTTTATAACTCTATCTATAGATAGATAGATAGATAGATAGATAGATAGATAGATAGATAGATAGATAGATAGATAGACAGACAGACAGACAGACAGACAGACAGACAGACAGACAGACAGACAGACAGACAGACAGACAGACAGACAGACAGACAGACAGACAGACAGACAGACAGACAGACAGACAGACAGACAGACAGACAGACAGATAGATAGATAGATAGATAGATACTTTATTGTATCCTGAAGGTTGTAAGGGTTCAGTTTAAAATAATACAGACAGAGGCCCAGCTTGCAATGGTCCGTTCTTTATTCAGAGAGCTCTGCCCTCTAAGTTCAGGGCCCATCTTTTATACACGCCTCAGTCAGAAAACCCCCACCCTGCTAGATGGGGGCTGTAAATTATCAGGGTCTGCCTAATCTCCTACAAGCCTAATACCGTCCCCCCCCCCCCCCCCCCCCTCCCTGGGAAGGAGAGACCCCTTTCCTGTTATCAGCTTTTTCAGCCTTCACAAATAGTCTATAGATCATTCCTCTTCTCCGTTGTTGTCTTAACTATATCCTGACTATTTTGCCAAACGGTAACATACTGACCTAGTCTTGACTTGTCTATGTACACACATTCTTATAATTCTAATCGTATAATTCTAATACATTTCACACATTACACAGTTTCAGGGTGGAACACTTTAGTCATTACTTTAAACATACGAATTCCTCTATCAAAGAGGCACTGAGTTTGAAGGCAGGCCTTGAAATACATTAGTGTATGTAAACTTCTGACCCACTGGAATTATGATATAGTGAATTATAAGTGAAATAATCTGTCTGTAAACAATTGTTGGAAGAATTACTTGTGTCATGCACAAAATAGATGTCCTAACCGACTTGCCAAAACTATAGTTTGTTAACATTTAATCTGCGTAGTGGTTGAAAAATTGGTTTTAATGACTTCAACCTAAGTATATGTTAACTTCCGAGACAATTATTCTATACTTTCCTTCTTTCCTTAGATTTTGGGTAAAATTCTTAACAGCATGTGTTCTTCAAACCTACATGCTAGTGTAGTCATGTTTTACATGTGTGTATGTATTATTTGCGTGATGTTAAACTCTTTTGGACGCTGTCCTCTAAGAGCTGCTTGAGGCCAAGGTCCCCAGAAACGTATTGCTTTTAATGGATTACATTCTGGGCTTTTAGCATTATTCTTGAGATAAAGCTGTTTCAATACAGGCACATCTAATCTCAATTAGAATAACAGCCTTTGTGCCTCAATCAATTTGTGAAAAGGTTTACGGCCGCCTCTGTGGCTCTCAGGAATTATTAAGCCCCTCCATGCTGCTGCTTACATGCAACGCTAGATTGGGGACTGTAAATTCACATGGGCTCACACCATTGACTAAAGCTTTTTGTAAATGACTGATACCTTTGCTGTCCTACTTTATCTATGTAAAGGTTACACCTTCAAAGGTGCTACTGCTGTAATGTGTATTGTATTGACTGATTTGGGGTTGAGATTTTGAGGGGGTTTGTCAATATCGGATGTAATATGTATTTTGGCTCTCTGTTGTCAACGTGCTTGCCTAACAGCTATTGAGAACCACAGTAATATGTATTATTTGCCTTTCACTGAACCAATGAAGGTTAAAGTTGTCTCACTGTTTTGTAAGTCATTGAATTTACATATTTACGAAATATGTATCTTTTTATATTCTTTTATTACCTTTCTTTGTAATATCTACTAATTAACATCCTGTTGTTCAATTGTCTTTTAAGTACTAATTGTATACCATGTTATTTTCCTGTGTGTTCTACTGTAATATCAACTGCATTCTGTGTAATTTAACATTTACAACCTAAACACATAATTCAGGTTGATGTTCAGATGAAATCCTTGTTTTAAGGTGTTAGTCCTCATGTAGTAACAGTGACAACATTTACAGTTCCTAGTGTTTCACATTGTAAATTAATCCAGTGCACCTATAGAGTGACAAGCTGAGAGAGTTACTTGATGCACTGTTTCAGGGCAGCATCATTTATGTTTGTCTATCTTGTTTTTGTTCTAGGTAAGTGGGAGAGCTCTTTAAACCTGTGTGTGTGCCAGAGGCACATTATCCTCCTGGGTGTTCAGGGACTTCAGAAGAGACACAGTAAGACAACAGCTCCTCTCTGTACTCAGCATTACATGATGTTCCTGCTCTATGATTTCTGCTTCTCTCTCCTGTGTTCCTCACACAAAGCGGAACATTTACCAAGCTGTTAAATTGGGACTACTAAGTGGCATTATGGGAAAAATATTGTTTCCCCATCTCAGTTCTAGCCTTAGGAACAGACAAGGACAGTAGCGACTGTGAATGAAGACTGTATTGAGTGACTGATCTGGTCAGTAAAGAACAGAGATACAAAGGGAGTTGTCCTATCAATGCTTTGTACACAAAGGTGTACCAGTGCTTTCATCTCCTGGAGGAAAGAAAGGTCCATTGCACCATAGCATACAAATCACAGTGATGGGTGAGTGATCTTGTATTTGTAATACATCTTAAAGCACCATGATACACTGTGTCCAGACTTTTCAAGGTATTTGCTGATGCCTGCATATAGACAATATCACTAAAATCCAGCACTGATAAAAAAAAAAGTGCTTTGAACAAGATCCTTTCTGACTAACATTGAAAAGCAAGATTCGTTCCTGAAATAGGAACCCAATATCAACTTCAGTTTCTTCTTGGTCAAGTTATCAATGCGCTGTTTAAAATGCAGCTTTTCATCTAACCAAATCCCAAGATACTTATAGGAGGTGACCCTATCAATTTGCTGGCCTTTTATAGTTAAAATCTGCAAATCTGTTTACTTTCAGAGTAGAGAAAACCATAAACTTTGTTTTCTTTGCATTAAGCACAAGTTTCAATTGGAAAAGCTGCCTTTGAATAACATCAAAAGCCAACTAAGTCCTGAAAAGCCTTCTCAATATTGGATGCACTAGAATAAATAATTGTGTCATCAGCATACAGGTGGAGATTTGCAGAGTCAACAGTCTTCCCTGTATCATTTATATTCAGTGGGAAAAGGATCAGACATAAAATTGAGCCCTGGGGAACTCCTTTTGTAAGCCTTGGAAACCCAGATTTCACACCCTCCTGAGCTACACACTGTGTTCTGTCAGAAAGTTCGTTTTGGAACCTTGAGTCACATCAGAATGAAATGTGTTATTCATCGTCATGTTTGATGGGGATCTAGGAGTGGAGGCCTAGTTTGAGATCCTATTATTGAGAGATTGATGATATGTTACCTGTGATGATAGGCATAACATTACTCATGCATATTATATCACTCTAAACTTCACTTTTATTTTCGTTGTTGTCCAAGTAGTACTCAAGGCGATTTTGTGCAGAGGGGCACCTCTCCTTATTCCAGGCTCTGAGGTGGTCATAGTATGCACTGGAGCCCAGAGCATTGCTTACTTTTGCTAAGTAGACCTTCTCTAGTGGGATTTCCTGGGCCTCAGACGTCAGGGGTTTGTGTTAAATAAAATGGCTCTAGGCCTCGTCTTTGACACCGGTGTCCGCTTCTATTATGTCACCCGTACAAGGATGTAGGACGTGGGGCTCAGGACGATGAGGCTGGTCTCTTTTCCCCAGGAATATTTGCCGAAAGCAGGTAACACATGGACGTGCGCTAGCCTCTGAGGCACAGCAGTGACAGGTTGAAGGTAGAGGATGTGACTGAAGTGTCCATTCTGAGACATACCTCTGGTGACTGAGTAAGGAAACAGTATGTGGTGTAAAGGTGGTATAGAATAGTTTTCCCTCTGGTTGCACATTTAACATGCTGATAACCAATATGTAGCCAACAACAGTCGTAAAGCTGACATAGGCTTTAATTTATATACTATGTCAGCCAAGGTGACATACAGTGCCTTCAGAAAGTATTCACACCCCTTGACTTTTTCCACATTTTGTTGTGTTACAGCCTGACTTTAAAATGGATTAAATTGAGATTGTGTGTCACTTGCCTACACACAATACCCCATAATCTCAGTGGAATCATTTAAAAAACATTTTGTATTTTGTATAATTAAAGATGAAATGCCTTGAGTCAATAAGTATTCAACCCCTTTGTTATGTTGAATACGTTCAGGAATAGAAATGCTCTTAACAACTCACATAATAAATTGCATGGACTCACTTTGTGTCCAATAATAGTCTTCAACATGAATTTTTTATGACTACCTCGTCTCTGTACCCCACATATACAATTATTTGTCCCTCAGTCAGATTCAACCCCAAAGACCAGGGAGGTTTAAAAATCCCTCGTAAAGAAAGGCACCTATTGGTAGATGTGTATTTTTTTTTGATAAAAGAAAAACAGCACACATTGAATATCCCTTTGAGCATGGTGAAGTTATTAATTGCACTTTGGATGATGTATCAATACACCCAGTCACTACAGAGATACAGACGTCCTTCCTAACTCAGTTGCCGGAGGGTAAGGAAACCGCTCAGCAATTTCACCATGAGGCCAATGGTGACTTTAAAACAGTTATCATTTTCTTTGGCTAACATCTTCTGTTCGCTAAAAATATGTTTCCCAAAACAACGCAATTTCACATAGATGCAAGGGTAACGATGACGACCGTATCGATTCGGTCTTTTGTAGCAATATTGGAAATGTTTTTTTGTTTTTTTTTACATTGGATAAAAGTAGATACTCAGAGATAGAAAATGGTATATCATACACTACAGTTTAAGAACAATAGGAAATCCACTTTGATACTTTTCCATCTTACAATCTCAAAAGTCTTCCAAACTCACTCTTCTATTCAATCACTATTGCACTTCCTGTGGCCCCAGTGGCCCTTACATAATCAAATGGTACATTAAAGAAATCTGCAATACAAAACAGGACATTTAAATACACCAAGCAACTTGTTACCCCAGTTTTGAGAAAATAGCCCTTGAATGTTTTGGTAAACCTACTAGAGAGCTCTTCTTTGTCTACACCCATTCAGCATCGTTCACACCCTCTTAAGCCTTAGCCCCACCCATGTGGTAAATGCACGCTATATCAAATACAATGTATTTGTCACATGCACAGGATACAGAAAGTGTAAACGGTAGTAGCAATATCAAAAACAGATAAAACATATTTTATAAATATATTATGGTTATTAGATCACGCTTAACCAACACACTTGTCTAAATTGATGGGTCATGTGAAGGAAATGCTGTAACCACCCCTCACCCACATCTAGATAAGTGGATGGGTCACTATTGTCTAGACATGTACACATGTTCATGAAATATAATCGATGGCAGTAATCACCCCCAGACACACCTGCTAATTTGGTGGGTCATGTAATAATCTGGCCGAAGTGGAGTCTTTTTTGTTTAGACATATAGGTAGCTAGGTAGGTAGCTAGCTAGCTAAACAATGAACCTGCATAACCCCAACTCATTCTACTACCAATAGAAACATACATTATCTCAGCCAATCATTGCTAAGGGGAAGGTTCTGTCGATAGCGCCTGCAAAATTCAGGACATCAATGTTGTTGGGAAAAGTAGCAAAACTTTTGTAGTTCTCGATGGCTAATGTTATATCTTTAAAAAACGGCGTTGTAGAAAGGACTGTCAACACATATTGAACAGCTCACGTTATAGACGGAAGCGTGGCACATGGCAGACCAATCCAAACTCATCTCCCGGCATGTCCAGCCCATACATTATCTTAGCCAATCATTGCTAGGGGGAAGGTTCCTGTCTTTGTCCATGGCTAAACCAACTAGGCTCGTTATTTTTTTATTTTTTTTCGTATTTATGTATGGAATACAAGTTTTTTATTAAGGCACATGAACGTTCCAGTAGTGATGTGCGACATACACCTAGTTTCCTGAAGCAAGTCACAATTTATATGAAACCCTTTTGGAGGAATACAGCAGCTTGCAGTTGCATTCCGTGCGTTGCATTCGTCCAATGATCCAGTGCACCAATTTCACATAGTTTTATGCTGATCTAAAGTAAACAATTGCTGCCATATCATGGACTTTATTGCTAAAAAGACAGGTTTCCTGCTGCAAGTATTATAATATCCCTATTTTGTGCACGTCAGCGCTGTGTAGTGGACAGAAGATGTCACCCCAGCTGTTTAATTCACTGTAAGCATGTAGTTAGGATGAAGGATTGGACACTTATTCCTCTGAGGTTTTCCTGGCTGGTGTATTATGGCTCCATGGTTCCCTGTGACCTATTCTTTCCTTTCTTTCTTTCTTCCTTTCTTTCTTTCTTTCTTTCTTTCTTTCTTTCAAAACTGCACATTTTTGTGGCCTTTTACTGTCCCCAACGCAAGGTGCACCTGTGTAATGATCATGCGGTTTAACTAGCTTCTTTATATACCACGATTATCATGGCAAAGGAGAGATGCTCACTAACAGGGATGTTAACAAATGTGTGCACAATATTTGAGAGTAATAAGCTTTTTGTGCATGCAATAATATTTATTTATTTATTTATTTCAGCTCATGAAACATGGGACCAACACTTTACATGTTGTGTTTATATTTTTGTTCAGTATGTTGATTAGATAACTAAACTTCCCCCAGGTTTCATCTCGGACTAAGTATGTGTGTTGCCGCCTGCTGTGTGAGAGCTAGCCATCTCATCACACTGAGTGACTGCAAGCCTTGCAGGTGCCCATCAATCTCGGCTGACTGCAGAGCTTGTCCTACAAATCATCCTCCCTCCCTGTGCCTGGTATGACAGTGGGCTATGTGTTGATGGTGCTAGTCTCCCCACTCTAGACTCCCTGGCTGGGCCTGAGACAGCTGTAGTGTACCACCTGAATCAGAGATTAACCAGCCATACCCATCTTTCACTAGCAGCCTGAACCCAGCCCTCCCCTACACCACCAGTGGGATTGAGAAGACTAGACAGGGTCCCTGGTTCTCCCGAGGGTTGCCCCATTCAAGCTACGACCTGGCTCACACAATCATTTCGTGTGTCTGAGAGGCAGCCCGGCACCCATCCACCCCGGACCGTAGCTAGCTATAATCCCAAACTGGACAATGGGGCGAACATATTACGAAGACTGTTGTGGTCTTCTCTCAGCCATGTTAGGGCAATCAGAGCGTGTCTCTCCTCTGTTATCAGCTATGGAGAAGGTGACCAGGTGGAAGGTGGACTCAGTGCCTGGAAAAAAAGCTCCACAACAGTAAATGTGTGTTTGGGCCAGTTTCTGATAATCCCCCTGACCTGAAAGAGAAAATACAACCCTGGTGGTGTGAGTCAACAGTTCTCTGAGCAAGGTGGCCACTATAACTTGTTTTAAGCTGATTTTGCTGATGTGTTTTCATGTTGTTTCATTAGTACTGGAATACAAACTCCTGACCAGAGAAACGTTGTTTCAAGGTGAACTGCTTTGTCTATAGCGATTGCTATTCCAAGGTGGATTGTTTTACTTTCTCTAAAAACAGGTTGCTTTGTTTGTGTCCTTATCGCTAATTAAATAGATCCCAAGCCACACTGGGCAATTTAATATTTAAAACAGGAGTCAGAGTCAAGTAAGAGTCAACTCTTTCAACTCCAACCACAGGAGTCAGAGTCGAGTAAGAGTCAACTCTTTCAACTCCAACCACAGGAGTCAGAGTCGAGTAAGAGTCAACTCTTTCAACTCTAACCACAGGAGTCAGAGTCGAGTAAGAGTCAACTCTTTCAACTCCAACCACAGGAGTCAGAGTCGAGTAAGAGTCAACTCTTTCAACTCCAACCACAGGAGTCAGAGTTGAGCTAAACTAGCAAGTATGTTTGTTTGGTTACCACGGCAACCACTGTAGCTCTCTAGTAAACTTGCTAGCTACTTCAGTGGATGTTGAACACATTTCTACCGGCAATTTAACACATTTCTAGGTGCAAATGTGTTAAATTGTAGCCATGGTATAAAAGGGATAATGAACTTGTGGCTCTATGTGTTCTCTTGAAAAGTTAGTTAAGATGGCTTTCTCGTCGTGACTTTCTCCCCCTTACAGAGGAATCATAGCTACTGTATCTTTGGCCAATGTCTGACTCACACATGCCAATACAGCTTCTACCTCTCAAAGCCATGGCTTTCAAGGCTTAGTCTTTTGTATGATGTGGTGTACACAACACAAGCCAGAGTAAACAACACAGACTGTCCGGCTGTCCGTCCGTCCATGACAAGGTAGCACGTCCTGTGAACAGATCCAGGTTGCATAGCCGCAGCCAGAAACTGGAGAAGCATCACGACCAGGTGGAATGGGGATGGGGACAGCCAGGAGTCGTCAGACCAGGTTGTCCTGAAGAATGGTCCTAGGGCTAAGGTCCTCTGGGAGGGGAGAGCGAGAGATGTGAGAATTAGAGGGAGCATACTTAAGATCACATTGGAACCCAGATAAGACAGGAGAGTTACACCAGATAGGACAGACTGACCCTAGCCCCCCGGCACATAGACTATTGCAAACTGGGTGGTTTGAGTCCTGAATTCTGATTGGCTGAAAGCCATGGTATATCAGATTGTATACCACAGGTATGACAAAACATTTAGTTTTACTGCTCTAATTGCATTGGTAACCCATTTAAAATAGAAATAAGGCTCCTCTGGGGTTTGTGATATATGGCCAATATACCACGGACAAGGGCTGTGTCCAGGCACTCTGTGTTAAGTCGTGCATAAGAACAGCCCTTGGCCGTGGTATATTGGCCATGTACCACACCTCCTCAGGCCTTATTGCTTAAATAGATACTGGAGACTGAGACAGGGGGGTCGGGGGACACTGTGGTCCCGTCTGACGATACAGCCCCCACACGCTCAGAGGGATATCAACAGACCACCAACTTACTGCCCTGAGACAAGGCAAAGTATAGCCAACGAAGATCTCCCGCACCACACAAGCCCGAGTGCGCACAAAACCGGACAGGGAGATCACGTCAGTGACTCAACTCAAGTAAAGTGAAAAAAGCCTGGCACAACGTGATGCACTCCTCCAGCGTGGGAGAACACTAGCAAGCCAGTGACTCAGCCTCTGTAACAGGGTCAGAGGCAGAGAATCCCAGTGGAGAGAGGGCAGCCGCCTGGCAGAGACGGCAAGGGTGGTTCGTCACTCCAGTACCTTGCCGTTCACCTTCACACTCCTAGGCCAGACTACACTCAATCGTAGGACCAACTGAAGAGATGAGTCTTCAGTAAAGACTTAAAGGTCAATGAGTGACATCTTTTCTTATCCTATTTTCTGATTGCTGATTGTATTATATTTTCGGCCCATAATTTAGTATTTTGTCTGTAGTTTCTGTCATTAAATACCACAACATCCCAATGTTAGGTGGCACTGGTCCACAAAAAGAGAATAATGCAACAGTAATGCAATAATGAAAACCGCTTGGGGGGGCCTTTTCATGTTGCTACCATAGAAAACAAATGTTCTCTTCTTTTCCATATATATATTAAGTAGGTTTTCCCGTTTACAACTTTCGATTTGTAACAAACTGAGGACACAGGCCCCTGCATACAGAACCGTGGGCCACATAAACACTTAATTAGGGTCTCCAACTGGAGCTGTGTGTGGTGCGGGACCAGGGAGTGAGGCAGGAAGGAAGCACACAATGTCACAGGGCACAGTGTTGCTATGAAAAATAAATTAAGGTGGGTCATTACCACAGCTCCCAAGAGGACTCAGTGGAGGAAATGGTGCAGAAAAATAATATTTTAAAAACTTTTCCTATTGTGTCTGAGCAATATAGTTTGTCTAATTACTTTATATACAGTTAGATTGAGGAGATAAATATGACACGATTATGTGACATGTTACCATCCATCCTTGTCATGTGACATCAATAAACCAGACTGACATTTCAATTGATGTGTTTATTGTCCTTGTCAGTTTATGTAGCGTTTAACAGAGATATGAGTTGTTCTAAATGCTTAGGCCTTTGGCATATGAGATTATTTGATGATGTTTTCATGTACTCCACATGAGATTGTTTTATTGTGTTTTAATTTACTCCACATGTGTAGTCTGAGTAGTGTAACGTAAAGTTAAGTATTGCAACTACATTAAAGAAATCTGCAATACAAAACAGGACATTTAAATACACCAAGCATTGTATATTTCTTACAGAAACATAATATAGCCTAAAAGCTTACCAGACAACAACACACACAAATATTACGCAATCTCATTGTAAGCTTAGAATTTCAAAAGTGCACCAATATATTTGTATTTTTATCATTTGATTTCACGAGCAGATGTGCTTGAAGCTTTAGCCATTAGTACATTATGTGACCGACCGCCTCGATACGGTCTTATGTGTCTAAATGTGAAATGGTGTTTTTTACATTGGGTAAAAGTAGAGACTAGAAAATTGTATATCGATCTCTCTGTACTTTGCTCCGTTCATATTCCCCTCGATCCTGACTAGTCTCCCAGTCCCTGAAAAATATCCCCACAGCATGATGCTGCCAACACCATGCTTCACCGTAGGGATGGTGCCAGGTTTCCTCCAGAAGTGACGCTTGGTCTGCGGTTGTCAGGCCGGTTGGATGTAGCGCCAAATTCTCTAAAAACGACGTTGGAGGCAGTTTATGGTATAGAAATGAACATTAAATTCTATGACAACAGCTCTGTTGGACATTCCTGCAGTCAGAATACCAATTGCAACTTGAGACATCTGTGGCATTGTGTTGTGTGACAAAACTGCACATTTTAGAGTGGCCTTTTATTGTCCCCAGCACAAGGTGCACCTGTGTAATGATCATGCTGTTTAATCAGCTTCTTGATATGCCACACCTGTCAGGTGGATGGATTATCTTGGCAGAGGAGAAATGTACACTAACAGGGATGTAATCAAAGAAATAAGCTTTTTGGGATATTTTATTTAAGTTCATGAAAAAATGGGACCAACACTTCACATATTACATTTATATTTTTGTTCAGTAAAGCTAAGTGGGTGGGTCAATATTTTCTAGACATGTACGCATGTTCATGAAATACAATAGATGGCCTTAATCACCCCCAGACACACCTGGCTAAATTGATGGGTCATGTAGCTAATTAGCTAGCTAAACAATGAACCGGTATTTTACCAACTCATACTACTACCAGTACAACCATTGTCATAGCTAGTATGAAAATGCAAGTAGATAAAGTAATATTGCCACACAGATCATACACGTAACGTTAGAAAGCGAGCCAGGAAGCTAGCAAGCTAACGTTCGCTAGCTAGCGAACAGTACGCTTTAACTTGCAATGAAAACGACTTTCTTACCAAATTAGAAACTTAGCTAGAACCATTTAACTCTGTTTGTTTGTACCTACTTCTTTTATGGCCAGTGTTGTGTCAAGTCACTCCGGTTCACACTGACCATGGTGTGTGCAGAAGAAGACACAGTGAAGCCAAGACGTTGGTGTTTTTTCCCCCAATAAATTACTGGGAGGTTATACGTATAGAGTGTGCGACACTGTGTTTATAGTGTGCATAAAGTAATCCATCATTTTTTCAGGGCGTCAATGTTGTTGAGAAAAGTAGCAAAACTTTTGTAGTTCTCGATGGCTGATGTTATATGTTTCAAAAAATGGCGCAGTAGAAAGGACTATCAACACATACTTAACGTAGCGTTATACTCAAGAAAACTCAAGGCTGTAATCGCTGCCAATGGTGCTTCAACAAACTACTGAGTAAAGAGTCTGAATACTTATGTAAATGTGATATTTCTGTTTTTTAATTTTTTATAAAAAAGCTAACATTTCTGAAAACCTGTTTTTGCTTTGTCATTAAGGGGTATTGTGTGTAGATTGATGAGGGAAAAAAACATTTAATCAATTTTAGAATAAGTCTGTAACTTAACAAAATGTGGAAAAAGTCAAGGGGTTTTAATACTTTCCGAAGGCACTGTATTTGTCAGCCTCCTAAACTCTTCGTGGGTATATTAATCTCTAGGGTGACCGTGAACAGTGGTTGGAGCTGGAGCCTTGGCTTGTGTCACCAGTGAGGATTACATCCAAGTCATATTTCACAAAAAGAGAAGTGTGAAATGCTCATCTCACCAAATGCAGTTTTTCCATAAATCAACCTTGCTAGTGGAAGAGTAAGATATGGAACGATAGCGACCTGGCCGTCAGAATGATCCATTTACGGTGTCAAAGGAAGGTACACTGACCTCTAGATTAATGGCAGTGACATCAGCTGTAACTCCCCCTCATTGTGGACCATTGGCCGTCCACTAGAAAGCGTTTGAAATAGAACCTCTGCTTCTGTACGTAGCCCTGCTCATGAATTTCTCTGTAATCTAGAGTGAGTTGGTTTATCTGATGGAGTGATTTAGCGTCATGTGATTTTTGATTTACAGTTGGAATATTTCTGGCTGAGATGAGATACAAAATATCCCCTGAGCTACATGGCTGAGAGTGGTACTGTGGCTAGGTGTTGATCATGAATAGTGCTTTCCAGGATTTTCTCAACAAAGTCTTGATAATGCTATGATTGCTGTTCCCTTAAACTGTATTTCTCATTGTATTGTGTCCTATATTTAGGGGAGTAAATGAAGAGAAATCACCAGGACTTTATGTTAGCCTCTTGGTAAATCAATATTTAATAGATCCTCAAAGCAGCAGTGTACATCTGTATCATCCCTGACTGTTTGATAATGCTCCCTCCCTGCCAACTTGGTATAGGCTAGCGGTCAGTAGTGGAGGAGTGAGAGAGAGGCTCTCAGAAGTAGGTTACATCATTAAGACTTAAAGACGTTTTTCCACTGAAAACTAGTGGTGAGTATGTGGTCTTATAGGGAAGTCAAAGTGGCACCAGTGGGCAGCTGTATTAAAAATCCACTTCTGCTCTTTTTAGAGAGATTTGGCGCTTTCATTAATGACTTTCATTGGTTGCCCAGCATCAAGCACTGTAGAGCAGAGTGAGATTGTATTGAATCTGTTGCAATGGATCATGTGCTTACATTTGTTGAAATTGGACATGGTCCATAACAAATTATTGAATAAATCCAGGCAAAAGTTAGTTTTATTTTTCTGAACTTCTTCTGCAGACCTAATAGGCCTCATAGAATTAAAGTGTTTGTGGGCAATTGCGTAGAGTTCTCAATGTTTTTAAACATACAATTACTTTCCATGTTCCATGCTGTCAATCAAAAATATGATTACACTTTTATGTTCCTAATGAGTGAAGATATGGTATGCTACATCTGATGCTACAGTGATGCAAGGATGCATGGACTGACCATTCATGAGATGATAATTATAGGTTTAACCGTGTTTGGAAAATATACAGTGTTTGTTTATAATTGTATTGTTTACAACCAATGTAGTTAAACAAGAGTTATATTCTTCAATATTCAATGGGTATATATAATTGATATAAAATTATATACACAGTAGTAGTCAAAAGTTTGGGCCACCTACTCATTCCAGGTTCTTTTTTTCTTTTTTTTTGACTATTTTCTATGTTGTAGAATAAAATACATCATAACTATGAAATTACACATATGGAATCATGTAGTAACCAAAAAAGTGTTAAACAAATCCAAATATACAATGATTTGTAATTTACATCATTTTAGTCAATTGGAGGTGTACCTGTGGATGTATTTCAAGGCCTACCTTCAAACTCAGTGCCTCTTTGCTCGACATCATGGGAAAATCTAAAGAAATCAGCCAAGACCTCAGAAAATGTTTGTAGACCTCCACAAGTCTGGTTCATCCTTGGGAGCAATTTCCAAACGCCTGAAGGTACCACGTTCATCTGTACAAACATTAGTGCGCAAGTATAAACACCATGGGACCATGCAGCCGTCATAACGCTCAGGAAAGAGACGCGTTCTGTCTCCTAGAGATGGACATACTTTGGTGTGAAAAGTGCAAATCAATCCCAGAACAGCAATGTGCAAACCAATGCCAAGAATGTGCAAAGCTGTCATCAAGTCATCAAGTAAATATATTTTGATTTGTTTAACACTTTTTCTTGGTTACTACATGATTCTTTCATAGTTTTGATGTCGTCACTATTATTCTACAATGTAGAAAATAGTAAAAATAAAAAAAATCCTTGAGTGTTTCCAAACCTTTGTTTGGTGCTGTAAATCATACATTTTAATGATACCTTTTTTTTTTCTCCAAAAGTTGATGTGCCAACCTCGGATTGCCCCTTTTTAAATATTTTAATTAAAAAATATATACTGTATATTGCCTCCTGAGTGTCGGAGCGGTCTAAAACACTGCATCACAGTGCTTGAGGCGTCACTACAGACCCGGGTTCGATCCCAGGCTGTGTCACAACTGGCCGTGACCGGGAGTCCCATGGGGTGGTGCATGATTGGCCCAGCGTCGTCCAGGTTAAGGGAGTGTTTGGCCGGGGGGGGCTTTACTTGTGGCGGTTCCGGGTGCCTGCAGGCTGACGTCAGTCGTCAGTTGATCAGTGTTTCATCTGACACATTGGTGCGGCAGGTGTTAAGAAGCATGGTTTGGCGGGTCATGTTTCGTAGGACGGATGACTAAACCTTCGCCTCTCCCGAGCCCTTTGGTGAGATGCAGTGATGAGACAAGATCATAATTGGATTGCAATTGTATATCACAAAATTGGGGAGAAAAAGGAGGTAAAAAAACAAAATAACTATTAGCTTTAGATTATCCACCATTGTCAACAGGATAATGAAGAATATAAAGCCAATCACATCCAGAGAGAAACCATGTCAACTGTATTTTGTTGTTGTGTATGTAGCTGTGTTCCTGTTGTGTGCTTACAAAAATATAACATTGCTATTGTGACAAATGACTTGTCTTTGGGCTTTGATGGATGATTATTTCCAAAGTAACTGGCCGCTTTCCGCCTGGCAAATATACTTAAGGAGCGTCCTATAGATCACTTTAAACACCTCCCTCCCCTGTAGCCAATAATCCTTCACTGCATGGAGCCCTCTCTCGTTAATAAGTACCTTCAAGGTGGAAGGGGCTTTGTGTACAGGACTGCATCAGTGCAAGAATCTAGCAGTAGGACAGGGGTACATTCATATGGGCAAAAAAGGATACAGTATGATAGGTGCATGCCAATGTAAAGTTCATTCAACATGCTGCTTTGCAAGGTCTTAAAGGGCATTGTATTTGACAAAAGATCTACAATTCATAATGTTGTCCTTACCTTGTAATCTCTCAACAACATTTCAGAACTCAGTCTGTTGTCATATGGTCACGAGAATACTTTTGGCTCTTTTGCTGCCGAGTGTGCATTTGGTTACAGGCTCCCATAGTGGGCGGTCAGAGGGTGTGTGTCCCAGCCTCGCACTCCAGATCCATATCGAACAGTAGATTTAAACGTTCGATATTATGTTCGATAAATGTTCGATATTAATACATTTTAATTATTTTTTTTTAATGCTGTTTTAAAGTCGTTTACATGAAACTTGCCCAAGTTATACAAGTCAATGTTTTAACATTTGCGAATGATTAAAGCAATATAAGCAGATATTCAACAACTGTATCCACTAGTGTTTTGTTATTGACCCTCAATCAGATTATGAATGCGTTGCATGCACTCCGGGTCTCATTTTGGCCTCAGCAGCCCACAGCCACTAAACAGTCTATTATTTATATGAATATTGCAGAATCCCAGGCTATGTGATACCATGTCACATCCAGATACAGGACTTATTGCTTAGTCAGTATGGTAACCTTGCTGTCGTGGCTATGAGGTAACCCTAATGACCATGGAGAATTAATGTCCCCATATTCAAAGGAGATCTAAAAGAAATCAATGCATTTCAACCATTAACACCCGATCCAGCTATTAATCAACCATTAACACCCCATTCAGCTATTAATCAACCGTTAACACCCCATCCAGTTATTAATCAACCATTAACAGCCTATTCAGCTATTAATCAACCATTAACACCCCATCCAGTTGTTAATCAACCATTAACACCCCATCCAGCTATTAATCAACCATTAACACCCCATCCAGCTATGAGTCAACCATGAACACCCCATCCAGTTATTAATCAACCATTAACACCCCATCCAGTTATTAATCAACCATTAACACCCCATCCATTTATTAATCAACTATTAACACCCCATCTCTCTATTAATCAACCATTAACACCCCATCCAGCTATTCATCTTACTTTGCATGTTACATTTCTCAAATGTGAAATTTCTCTTCACCAGATCCAGAAGATTGTATTTGACACAAGCTGCAGGGGGTAAGGTAGATAAGGTCCATTCTAAGGCATCAATTTCAGCTGTCTCTGCTGCTCTGTAAAGACAGTAATCATTTACCAGGGTTATACAGTATAGTCACATCTCAGTGTCCAGCCAAGAGGGAGATACTTGAGCTACAAGGGATTCTGTTGTAAGCCTGTATCTGAAAGATGTTCAACCAGAATAAAGATGTTGAACATTTCAAATCCAAAGAAATGTTAGATAATTTCATCTGCCTTTGATTACTCTCTTAGCACGCAAGCTATTAACTCTCCATTCATAACTGGTTTATTATTATTTATTTGGCTTTAAAAAATGTATTGTTCATACTAATCCTGGCCATAAACCGTTTTAGCCATAAATCCGTACATTGGATTACTTGAAGACATTAGCTTGGCACTTGAAGAGCATGCTTGAAATAAGTCACAAAGCAACACTGCTTTGCACTGCAATATTTATGTAATTACGAAACCTCTCAAAGATTAAACGGGGTTCAGTCTTGTGAGTGCCAATAAGTAGCTGTCAGTTTGACTTGCATCAGCTTTGCATGAGAAAGGGCAGGTCTTTGGCAGATCCCAGGTGAGCTAAAAGGAGCGAAAAGGAGCGAAAACCTGAAATGAAAATTGAAATTCCAAATCAAAGGTGTGGCTAGTGTTATACTGTAAATGTGGATATTATCCACTGTTTCCAATACTCTGAATAGCCATATTTCCGAACTGTATTAAACAATCACGATTCAGTCCAAAGACTTTCAGACATTAGCTAGCTGAGCACCTGTCATCCAGCCCTAGAGCGTTGGGCCAGTAACCGAAAGGTCGCTGGTTCAAATACTTGAGCCGACAAGGTGTGTCCTTGAGCAAGGCAATTAATCCTTATTTGCACCAGAGACTGACTGACCCTGTAGGTAGGCCGTCATTGTAAATAATAATTTGTCCTTAACTGACTTGCCTAGTTAAATAAAGGTTAAATAAAAATAAATAAATAACTAGTAAATATAGCTCTGTACACTGAGATTGGTATAGGGTGAAGCACCACTTCACATTTTTACATCTTTATCAAGTTTCTCCTAAAACACCTCCTGATCTGATGTTCTTCTCGCTCTCCTCCACTCCAGTCCAGTCATCCCCCTCTCACTGTCTCTCCAGAGTGGGCCATGTGTTGCACATTGCAATGTGCCACTTTTCACACGATGCAGTGTGTTACATCCTGGGAGTTGCAGCATGCACAACTCCAACATCTACCATATGTCCCGGCGTGAAGAGCATGCATTTAGTCTTACTAGCATTTAAGAGCAGTTGGATGCAGTGCCACAGAGTGGATATTTGCTATGTATCAGGCTGTCCCTAAAATACACATTCTCCCTTAAAGGGAAAACAAAGGTGATATCTGGTGGAGAACCCAAACTAGGCCACATCTGGTTCTATAAGTTAGATATGACACAATATACAAAGGCATGTGACACTGAAGCGTAAACCAAGCCTTGCATTCTGAGTCGGAGGTATGGTAGCCTTGGCTGTTGCCATGCAGGCATTATTAGGCTGGTGAATCATTGATAGGTTGGATGTATTCTATTTTCACAAATAGTAACCCAGGTGTGCTGGGCTTTTGCCTGCTTTGCTCATGGGCATCCACCTAGTTTATGGGTCACTTAACCATGAATGACCCAGGATCAATCTAACTCACGTATGAAATGTTCCCTTTCCTGAGCAGGATGCCATTCTCCTCCTTGGCACCTAATTTTTTTTTGTTGCACAGATCCAGGTGACATTTTGTAATTATAAAAACACATTATTTAAATGTGTTCATAAATATTTATTGTGAAATGTGAGATAGCGGTATTCTACTGCACTTCTGCCTCCTGGTCATGGAAATTATGCAATACAAATCTGAATGGCAACTATTTTGCCGAGAGCCAGGGGGTTGAGCTGAAAACGGGTCAGAAATGGAGAGGGGCCAGGGGTTGGTTGTGCTTGAAGCACTGATGGCATATGTCACATGTGGGCTGGATCACTAGTCTGCTCCACTCATGGCTGCCTGGGTCCTGGGTTGGAGTCCAGGCCCTCTCTCTCTCCCACTCTGCTCTGCTTGGTGCCTGTGATAAAGCCACTCGTTTGGCCATCGTCAGGTCCAGCACATCTGCCAGTCTCTGTGCCAGGCTGGCAGTGCCCAGTCAGGAGAGTCTGGGTGGAGTCACTGGGCAGATTCACCACATGGTATTTTTTTAACTTGACAGATAAGAAGCCTGTAAAATATTCCCATTAAGAGAGTGAATTACCACTTTCTCCAGTGGTTAGAAAAACTTTGTGTTTGTGTCTATTGTCTTGGACACTAAGGGCCATTTTGTATTATATAATATTATGCATTTTCATCCTATACACTGATGTTTGGAGGTGTGGCTCAAACAATAAAGCCATGTCTGATTGGAAGTATCTGTACAGTCACATGATAATACGTTTTTAGATCATAGAGCCCATTTGGTGACTGCATAAAACATTAGAATCTGAATCAAAGAGTCTTTGATCAATTGACCATTATTTCTTAATACAATGATGGTAAATTGAATAATGATAATAATCTCTTTAGAGAAAATTGTTATATTCCATCAAATCCTAATTAATCTTGCCACAGTGATTTCAGGCACAGCTGTCACTGTGTTAATGTGAAAAACATACTGTGGGTGTTTGGGTACGGAAGCAGCGTACTGTTTGGGCTCCCATTTCAGTCCCCAAACAGACATTTAAAAAGTGCTATGACAATTTTACCATTAATGTTCACATACAGTAGAAAGTGCTGTTGTATTTGCTGTTCCGAGACGGACCAGTTTTAAATGCCATTTCACTTCACCAGGACATAATTTGTGTGCACTCTGAGAAACAGCATTGATTAACTGGTGTCCTTAAGACTCATTGTCAATCTGTATTTCAGTTCTCTCACTGCCTACGAGTTTGACACGTTTAACATAAAAAAGTGTGATATTTTTCTGTGCATGTACCATACATGTTCTGGAATAACTTTCATAGCTTGGGCAGCCGGCGAAGCAGACAAAATATGAGAGTCTGAGCCCAGTGAGGGGCTTTGCTTTTTTGTTCACTTTGCTATTTGTTCAGAACTCAATATTGACAGGGAAGCTGATGCACTGACACAGGAAACTGGACAGATCCATAATATTCCCAACCCCTCTGTGTGTTCCACCTCTGAGCTCACAGCTCTATCTCTGGCTCAACTTTTAGGGTCTGTGTATCAGCACCAGCCTGGTTATTTTTCCTTGGGCAGCCCAGCTTGCCCTTGTATGCCAGTTGTGTAGTTCCTCCCCTCTGATAGCATGCTATTTCACCTCTGGCAGGGAGCAGTGTTCTGTACAGCTGATGGCTCACCTCTGGCACTGTCAATTGTCCTGGTGCTGGACGTCAGTGTCTCTGCCTGCTGTGTGCCAATTAACTCTCCACTCTCTTCACCACAGTCTCATATCCATCCCCCAGAAACACCTGTGACCCTCCGGCAGGCGCCTACCCAACAACAGAGCCATTGTCACTCTTATGATGACTAGATTAGAGCATTTCCTAGTTCTACCACTGGGGGGAGAGAGTCCACAAAAACCTTCTCCTCATAAAACATAGAAATACACAAACATGCTTAACAGACAATTATTATTATAAATGGATTGGTTCGAGCCCTGAATGCTGATTGGCTGACAGCCGTGGTATATCAGACCCGTGTACAATGGGTATGACAAAACATTTATTTTTACTTCTTTAATTACGTTCGTAACCAGTTTATAGTAGCAATTAGGCACCTCTGGGATTGTGGTATAAGGCCAATATACAACAGCTAAAGGCTGTGTCCAGGCATGCCACGTTGCGTCATGAATAAGAAGAGCCCTTAGCTGTGGTATATTGGCCATATACCACACCCCCTCAGGCCTTATTGCTTAATTATAAACTGGGTGGTTTGAGCCCTGAATTCTAATTTGCTGAAAGCCATGGTATATCAGATCGTATACCAGGGGTATGACAAAAAGTTTCGTTTTACTGCTCTAATTACCTCGGGCCTTATTGCTTAAATATAATACAGCATTTAAAAAATGTTGAATCTTCCCTAAATCCAAGAGTGATCACGTAGGCCTATTTCTGTTTTTTGTTTTTATTGGCTGTCCCTACTTTTTTATTTCCATGACTGATCAAACCTCGTTCTCATGGCTCTCTTGTCCTTCTGCACCAGACATATATGATGAGCAATATATTTGGAACATCGAGTCGCAATAGAATCACAGTATTGAATCGCAATACATATAGAATTGTTAGAATTGTGACAATAGCAATACAAATCGCATCGGCACCTACAGTAAGTATCGTGATATTGGATTGTAAGGTCCAGCCCTACAAAATACTGCACACAAATATGTGGCAGTAAAAAAAATGTCATGTACAATGCATGTTTAAAACTTTGAGGCTCATATGAGCTATAATTGAACCAAACACAGCACATAGGAATGTTTCTGGGTTTTACATGAGCCTCCCTCCCACAATAATTTCCAGCAGAACTCCCCCATTAGGGAGTTGACAGCTTTGATCAGGTGATGTTCTACTTGACAAATTTCCTCTGGGAATCAATGACCAATGTTAATCAAATGGCAACCCTGGAAAGTAATGTGCTTAGTAGGACTCTGGGGTAAGGGGCGAGAGTGCACTGGCTTCCTGATACCTCTGATAATCTAACCTCTGGAAACCCCTGATTTAAACAGTGGTTTCCTGACATTTTCACTGAAATAAGCCCATCCCTGGTGATGCATAACATTTCGTATGTATTTTTCATTTGAAAATGATAGAAAATTAAAATGATATAAAGCAAGATATCCGATATGACTCTTATGACCAAAACAAAATGACTAATTTAGTCTAAAAGCTGATCACACTCACTGCTTTATGAGATCCAAAACTAACAGCAAAGTAAAGCATTTCAGCTAGTTTATATAACTGACTATATGAGCAGACTAATCTGGCTAGTGTTGTGGCTCTGAGGGAAAGACAAAGTAAGAATAGTGGTAGTAATTAATGGAGGGGTTCCAGGCCTGTCTTAATCAGAATTAAAGCTATTTGAAACACAATGAAAAAGGTAGACAGTGCTGGATGAGTAATAATGGAATCAATAGTAGCCATTGAGTCTTAATCCTGATTAAGATGGGGGAATTCTCAGAGAAGTTACATCATCATTTGCAGGTAAAAGTGCTGAGTGTTCTGAATCAGTTGCTCTGGAGTTCAGGACTAATGATTTCACAGAGACACAGACTTCGATACTAGATTTTGAGTGCATTAGAACAGGAATACTGAACTTCCTGTAGCTTGTTCTCCAGATCACTCACAGGTGAAGTCTGGAGATAAAACATGTATGTAACAGACTATGTACGTCATACATAGTTCATAGATCTTTAAGAATTAAACCTGTTATTACAGCACCATCCTATACGGCTGACTAGTGGCTCACTGCCTTTAATGAGATCTACTATGTACACAATGACATTATCCGTGTATGATGAGATATTACTAATGCATTTTTGGGATCGCTCTTTGAGGGGGGAGTATTACATATTGTGCACAGTACATTGTTTTATCCTTTGATCTGAAAATGGGAATGTTTTTCTCACCAGCCAACAAATCAGTGTACAGTACATCAGTGAACCAGTAATCATTATTTAAATAGGTGTACATTTTTGTGCAGAAATGGAACTAGTTTTCCACTCGACTTTTCTTAAAAGACGCTGAAAGGGGGTTTCTTTATCAATCTCTGTGACGTGGTTTAATGCTACTTATTTGTGGGATAGGTTTTTGTTGTGGGTGGTGTGGGAGATAAAGAGAGAGAGAGAGAGAGCACAACTACAGAATAGTTTAACACAGACTGTTAAGCTTTACAATGGCATGTTTCTCCAGCACCTTGTATCCAGACTAATCGTAGGGAATAGGTCTCTAAAATAGTTTACTAAACCGCACTATGCAATTACACTTGCAGACTAATGGGGAGATCTAGCAGTGTTTACACCCCTAAATGGATAAATGCTACAGGAATTAGCTTGTATAATAAGTTTATATTTCCCTGCAAATATAATACAGGTAATTCTGTAATTCCACAAAGTTAATCCTCAATTAGATTGATGTTAATGTATCTTCAGACATTGGCAGACACATTCCTCTACTGAACAACGCACCTCCCCCCAGAAGAGGCTGTATCTGCAGATACTATACTAATTAGATTACTGGAAAAACCTAACAGTTGATATGCTCTGTGCATTCACGTTGCCTACGGATCATTATGAATTGCAGTAGAGTTTCACACAGAGAAAGAGTAGTGACTTTCCTGTACATTGTCAGGCCTTGGAAAGGTCAGAACATCTCTCTTTCTAGTCCAGTTATATAAGCTAAAAATTTGGTTTGGGTGTGCCGCTGTCCCTAACCATTTTAATGAATGTCCCTTTTATCCTTTGTTGTACTGGACATCCAATGACAATGAATAACACCACAGATTCATCAAGCCATCTAATAAATAACAAATCCATCAAGCTATCCAACATTACACTCATTTTGAAAGAGATTGCACCTCTTTGTTTGGGGTACGTTTCCTTTAATTAATAGCTTACACAATGCACACCCATCTTCGTGCACCAAGAGGTTGAGTTCCTGTTGTTCCTCCTTAGGAGGAAGAAGCATTTGTGTTTGGGGGTTAGATTTAGGGTGTGTCTGATGTGCCAGCTGTTGATGTACCTTTGATTGTATCTAAGCTCCCTCTAAGGTCTTGGCAGCGCTACAGCAACAGGAGATTATAGGGCCCCCATCTCACACTGGGGCTCGTTAGAGAGGAGGCTTTCTCCCGCTCTGATGTTTCCTTTCACCGCAGAGCCAGTCTGTCTGTCTGTCGGCAGGTAGAGAGGAGAAGAACTAGATAGCACTTCCTCCTTCTCAGACAGAGAGGGAGAGCTAGAATGTCTCTGAGGGGAAGCTGATTCACTAGTTCAGTTAGACACTTCGGCACATGCTGTTTCTTCACGGTCTTCTGCCAAAGAATGAGAGAGGCTGGCTGTCCTTTGTTTAAGAGGAAAGTAAGTCTACAGGCTCCCAACGGTCTGGAGAGTCACTGTCTTTAAAAGGGGGCGACTTCACATTTATACTTGACATGGATGCACTTAGTTGAACTGAAATAGTGAATGTGACAAATTCTGTGCAAATTAAACACATCCTGATGTAAACATGAACTAGTGACTCCTGTAGCTAGCACAGTCAGAAAGGAAGTAGGTGTTTACCTGCTCCCTCATGGTCTTACATTCTATCAATGAGTGAAAATCCATCCAATACTTATTTTTTGTCTGTACATTACTGAAATCTTTTTTTATACAAGAAATTCAGACACAGCTCAGTTTTATTACACAAATTCCTCTAAAATCAACCCAGTGTGCAGAAAAGACTGCAATAAACCATTTAGATTACATTGGTATTGTTACATAAATGTTGAATGTCTCAAAATGGATTTAACAAAAATCTCAGCACTGGCCAGGTCCTGCATGAGCAGGGTAATACAGCTTTCTCTGTGCTCGTACTCACATTGTTTTGTTCAACAAAAAGCCATTCAAAATGCTGCCAAAATAATTTTGGTAATCTGATTTCACAATGCTAGATAGGCATAGAATTCACAATCCATGTTAATCCACCAGCAGCACAACTAATACCGTTTGAAGAAGTGGCTGTAGCACGGGAAACAGAATTATTCGCTACCTCCTGGAGGTCCACATAATATATGTTTATATACAAAGTGACAATAAAGCAATGCACAGAGATATTTTAAAGTCTCACTTCCATTTTATTGAACAGCAGGTAATACATGACGTGTTGCCTTAAGAATTAGCATAAAAATAACTGCATTGCTTGTCAAGCCTATTTAAAAAGACCACAGCACAGAGAAAAGGGTTGGCTTTATTTTAATATAATGGGACCTGACCTTGGTTATTGTTGGTTAGTGTTGACGACAGTCCTTACTATTGGACTGGGCGTCCTGGTCATGCATTAGTGCAATTAAATGAAGGTATCAACACCCTCCTAAATTCAACTAGATTAACAGAGCTCTACAAAGGTAAGAGGAGAAGCAGAGTGCAAACCACCGGGTCTATAAATCCCATTCCCCGTTACCACAGCCCACCCCCGTCGAAAGTACCCGGAACAATGTTATTGACGCTTCCAAAGCGGAAAGGGGGGAAAAAATGTACCTTAATTGATAATTATGTGGGACAACAAGCCAGTGGTGGACATGTTTCGTTACTTTCAACATTAAAGCCCCCATCCAATCAATAGTTGAGTGTATAAACTCACCGAGGTCCTCAGTGAAACTCACAGGGCTTGCCAGGGCTTTGATATGCATACAACAGCCAAGTATAGAGAGATGAGAAAGAAATATCAAAAGCTTCTCAATGGTTGTCTCATAGACTAACTGACAGAGAGGCTCGTGTAGATGGATATAATATGGCTTATTATTCAGGCAGCAGTTCATCCCATCCAAAGTCACCTCTGGCTCTCCTCTTTCTATGCTTTCATGAGGAACACAATCAGCCCAATTAAGCACATTACAAATAAAACAGATGGATCTGTAAATGCAGTGTGTCAAGGTAGAGTTACTTTATATGCTATTAGGCTAGGCTATTTCAGTTATGTCGCTGTTATATCTCAAATAGCTAATGCAGTTATATTTTTTTGTCAAGCACATTGGTAATTTGAATGCTGGTGGTTCCTGTTATTGATACACCTACAGTTTACAACTGCTACTCATTTGAATAAGAAAAGCAGGTCTATCTGAATAATATAGAGGCATTATAATGGCATCATAACCTTGGGAGAGTTATTTGTTTTCTTGTCTCCTGAAAACACTGCACTGTCCTAATATGTTGTTATGGATGAACTCTGAAACGTTTAAAGCCTGCATCAGAATTTTTTATTGGTTACACTCTGAATTCCCCTACAGTCCCAATTTGATCAAACCACCTCTGAAACCATTGGAATGTCCTATATGCCCAATGCCAGATAATACTATAATATGTGTAGTTGAAACCACTGCATGAAATCATTCGGAGGGAGGTGTTTTGTCGACGGTTAATCATTTTATAGATGTGTACAGTGACTCAATAACCTTGATGCTTTCTGCACCTCCTCAATAGAAGTCAGACAGAGTAAGGAAAGAAGACCTCGTTCTGAATGCTGATCATGATGACCATGCTCTTCATCAAATCAAGTTGGAAATCACATCTCAAATCTGCAGGCGTTCTCTCTCATCTGAGGACAGTGTGGTGTTAGACAAGGGTGCACTCTTTCGCCGTTCCTGATTTAATAGAAGATATAAAATAATCCTCCATGGCCTCTCAGCCCTGGCAGCCCTCAGATGATGACTAATCAACAGCTGCAGCAACTTCGGTCCTTCCTCTGATTGCTGCCAACAATGATTCATGGTTTTTATATTTTGCTGCAAAAGCTGTGACCGAATGATCACCTCTGTTCAGTTGGCTGGCCAGCACAAAACATCTGTTTCCACCATTTTAATTGTTTGTCCCTGCACACATTGAATTGTGCTAATGGAAAAAATCCTGTTAGTTGTGACTAGGGTTGCAAAGGGTAGGAAACCTTCCAGAATTTTAGGAAGTTAAGCCCGGACATTTTGGGAATTTTGCTTAAATTCATCAAAAAAGTTAACTTATAACAGTGAACCATTTTTGTGGGATACACATTAAGGCAATTCTAGGGCACATATTTTAGTGAAACTATACCCAATTCAATGGAATTGCAACCCTCTGCATGCACAGTGCATTCTTCCATCACATGTACAGCCGATTCTCAAGGTCTTGCACACTAATGAGATGCTATTGATCCCACACTACTACACTGTCTGAACCAAGGACTACATGCTTTCTGGTAAGTTTTGATTACAATACTGGATTAGGTGAATATATTTTATATGACATACATTATTTTTTGTTAACTAGTAAATAGTAGCCTACAGCAAAGTGTGTTTACATCATTTCTAACTTGTTAACAATTTCTGCTAGTTAGTTTTTGCTACCATGTGGGTTTTAGCTTGCTTGAGCCTGCTAACTGAGGAGTGTTAATTCACCTGTTTCCATACATGTTTCATTTTAAAACATTTATCTTACAAAGGAGTTGTTTAATCTAACTGCTTCACTATTTATTTGTACATGAATTGTATTTTTTTTCTAATCTTTACAGGAAAATGCCACAGTCACTATCTGATGTGTGGATACATTTCACTGCAGCTAATGTAGAAGTAAAAGCTGTGTACATTTGCAAATACTGTGTCAAATCATATGTGAAGAATGCAACAAAGATGCAGAATCATCTGGTCAAGTGCATAAAGTTCCCTCAGCGCTCACAACAAGCAACCTCTGATAAAGGTCCCTCTACTTCTATTCGAGGTGAAAATTATGAATCAGACACCTTATCGATAGCAACAGCTCGTGGTCCTCCTGGAATCAGAAGTTGCTTTGACTCAATGGAGGAACGTAGTCAGAGAAATGCTGATGCATGTCTTGCTTGAACTGTGTATGCAACTGGTTCACCTCTGATGCGCACAGTCAATGTGTATTGGAAGAGTTTTTTTAATGTTCTTCGCCCAGAATACACCCCTCCAACCAGACATGCTTTATCTACTCATTTGCTGGATGCAGAGTTCACAGAGTTCATGTGAATGGTCAAGCAGATCATAGAGAAAGCAGACTGTATTGCAATCATCTCTGATGGGTGGTCGAATGTTCGTGGGGAAGGAATAATTAACTACATCATCTCCACCCCTTAACCAGTATTCTACAAGAGCACAGACACAAGGGACAACAGACACACTGGTCTCTACATTGCAGATGAGCTGAAGGCAGTCATCACAGAAGGTATTTGCACTGGTGACAGACAATGCTGCGAACATGAAGGCTGCTTGTTCTAAAGTGGAGGAGTCCTACCCTCACATCACACCCATTGACTGTGCTGCTCATGCACTGAATCTGCTCCTCAAGGACATCATGGCACTGAAAACAATGGATACACTCTACAAGAGAGCCAAGGAAATGGTTAGGTATGTGAATCAAGTTATAGCAGCAATCTACCTCACCAAGCAAAGTGAGAAGAATAAGAGCATCACATTGAAAGTCTCCTTGAGGGGAAGGAGTCTCTCCAAGAAATGGCCATATGACAGCCTGCCGATATGGACAGCCCCATCAAGAGGATCCTCCTGGATAATGTATTTTGGGAGAGAGTGGTAAGCAGCCTGAAACTCCTGAAACCTATAGCAGTAGCCATTGCATGGATTGAGGGAGACGATGCCATCCTGTCTGATGTTCAGACTCTGCTTGCAGATGTAAGAGAAGACATCCGTACTGCCCTGCCCACTTCACTGTTGCTCCAAACGGAGGAAACTGCAGTTCTGAAACACATCATAAAGCGTGAAGACTTCTGCCTGAAACCCATACACGCCGCAACGTACATGTTGGACCCCAAGTATGCTGGCAAGAGCATCCTGTCTGGTGCATAGATCAACAAGGCCTATGGTGTTATCACTACCGTGTCTCACCACCTTGACCTGGATGAGGGCAAGGTTCTTGGCAGTCTGGCAGTCTGGCGAAGTACACTTCCAAGCAAGGGCTTTAGGATGGGGATGCAATATGGCAGTCGTGGTGTAAGGGAATTTCTGGATCTGAGGCTCTTTCCCCTGTTGCCTCCATCATTCTCCAAATCCCACCAACATCAGCCGCCTCAGAGCAACTGGCCTTTGTTTGGGAACACACACACCAAAGCAAGCACAAGGGTTGAAAAATTGGTGGCCATCCGGGCAAATTTGAGGGTTTTTGAGCCTGACAATGAGCCATCCTCAACAAGGTTGGAAAGTGACAGTGAAGATGAGGCCTCAGAGTCTGATATTCAAGAGGTGGACATTGAGGAGGTCCAGGTTAGAAGACATGGAAGCCTGAGAGGAAGACAACCAAAGCTTCTAGACTATCAGGCTGAAAATGTTTTTGGGAGATGCGATGGATCATTCAATATTCCCTTTATTTTGTTGTTCAGTGAAATCCCATGTGAAGAGTCAACTCATTTAATTAAAGTTCAATTCGTAACTAAATAGTTATTTTTATTTCTATTGGAAGGATTTAATCATTTGCAATTACAGTTTAAGTCGGAAGTTTTTCATACACCTTAGCCAAATACATTTAAACTCAGTTTTTCACAATTGCTGATATTTAATCCTTGTATAAAATCCCTGTCTTAGGTCAGTTAGTATCACCACTTTATTTTAAGAATGTGAAATGTCAGAATAATAGTAGAGAAAAATGATTTATTTCAGCTTTTATTTATTTCATCACATTCCCAGTGGGTCAGAAGTTTACATACACTCAATTAGTATTTGGTAGCATTGCACTTTTCGCACTAAAGTATGTTAGTCTCTAGGAGACAGAACGCGTCTCCTTCCTGAACGGTATGACGGCTGCTTGGTCCCACGGTGTTTATGATTTCGTACTATTGTTTGTACAGATGAACGTGATACCTTCAGCCGTTTGGAAATTGCTCCCAAGAATGAACCAGATTTGTGGAGGTCTACACATTTTATTCTGAGGTCTTGGCTGATTTCTTTACATTTTCCCATGATGTCAAGCAAAGAGGCACTGAGGTTGAAGGTAGGCCTTGAAATACATCCACAGGTACACCTCCAATTAACTCAAATTATGTCAATTAGCCTATCAGAAGCTTCTAAAGCCATGACATCATTTTTTGAAATTTTCCAAGCTGTTTAAAGGTACAGTCAACTTAGTGGATGTAAACTTCTGACCCACTGGAATTGTGATATAGTGAATTGTAAGTGAAATAATCTGTCTGTAATCAATTGTTGGAAGAATTACTTGTGTCATGCACAAAGTAGAGGTCCTAACCGACTTGCCAAAACTATAGTTTGTTTACATGAAATCTGTGGAGTGGTTGAAAAATGAGTTTTAATGACTTCAACCTAAGTGTACAGCGGGTGAAATAAGTATTGAACACGTCACCATTTTTCTCAGTAAATATATTTCCAAAGGTGCTATTAACATGAAATTTTCACCAGATGTTGGTAACAACCCAAGGAATACATACAAAACAAGTTATGTGTAATAATGTGAAATGACACAGGGAAAAAGTATTGAACACACTTACTGATATTTATTTAATACTTTGTACAAAAGCCTTTGTTGGTAATGACAGCTTCAAGATGCCTCCTGTATGGAGAAACTAGTCGCATGCATTGCTCTGGTGTGACTTTGGCCCATTCTTCCACACAAACAGTCTTCAAATCTTGAAGGTTCCGTGGGCCACTTCTATGAATCTTGATCTTCAGTTCTTTCCATAGATTTTCAATGGGATTTAAGTCAGGTGATTGGCTGGGCCATTCTAGCAGCTTTATTTTCTTTCCTTGAAACCAATTGAGAGTTTCCTTGGCTGTGTGTTTGGGATCATTGTCTTGCTGAAATGTCCACCCTTGTTTCATCTTCATCATCCTGGTAGATGGCAGCAGATTTTTGTCAAGAATGTCTCGGTAAATTTTCCCATTCATCCTTCCTTCAATTATGTTTGCCAGTACCATTTGCTGAAAAGCAGCCCCACACCATGATGTTCCCACCTCCAAACTTCACTGTTGGTATGGTGTTTTTATGGTGTGTATTATGACATCCAAACATTTTAATTTTGCTCTCATCTGACCACACTATATTCTCCCAGTATTTCACTGGCTTTTCCAAATGTTGTGCAGCAAACTTTAAACGAGCTTCAACATGCTTTTTTTTCAGCAATGGAGTCTTGCGTGGTGAGCGTGCATACAGGCCATGGCGGTGGTCCTTGGCTCTTGGACAACTCTTCTGATTATTCTTTTCACTCCTCTGTCAGAAATCTTGCTAGGAGCACCTGGTCGAGGCAAATTTATGGTGAAATGATTGTCTTTCCACTTCCGTATTATGGCCCCAACAGTGCTCACTGGAACATTTAGAAGCTTAGAAATGCGCCTATAACCAATGCCATCATTATGTTTTGCAACAATTAGGTTGTGAAGGTCTTAAGACAGCTCTTTGCTTTTACCCATCATGAGATGTGTCTTGTGTGACACCTTGGCAATGAGACCTTTTTGTAGGCCATCAGTTGGGACTGAACCAGCTGATATTAATTTGCACTGACAGGGGGCTGGATTGCTTTTTAATAACTGATAGTTTTCAGCTGTTGTCTTGGCTTTCCATGCCTTTTTGCACCTCCCTTTCTTCATGTGTTCAATACTTTTTCCCTGTGTCATTTCACATTATTACACATAACTTAATTTCTGAACTTATTTGTTTTGGTTTCTTTGTATGTATGGATTACTTGGGTTGTTACCAACATCTGGTGAAAATGTCATGTCAATAGCACCTTTGGAAATATATCTACAGAGAAAAATGGTGACGTGTTCAATACTTATTTCACCCGCTGTATGTACATTTCTGACTTCAACTGTATGTCTACTTATGTTCCTGTCTCCATATGATATGGAAAATATATTCAATGCAATAAACATCTACAAATTAAGTGGTATTAATATTAATTTGCATATAATTCCGTTAATTCCCATATATTCCCGTTAATTCCCATATATTCCCGTGAATTCCCACGGAAAGTTTCCACCTCTGAATATTCCCCAAAATGCGCAAAACTAGAACTGCATGAAAACATCAACACTAACTAGATTGTCTTCATGCAATGGTTTCACCTACACATAAAATAGTATTATCTGGCATTGGGCTCACTATAAGATATTCTATTTTCTTTACAGTTTTCAAAAGAGCCATACTAACTTCTGTTTGAATGATTGCATCCTTCAATTCATTTAATTTTACCTTCACATGGTTCACATATTGAACACATATTGAAAACTTGTTTTCTAAACAAAAAAGAATATACATTTGTGTATGCAGAAATCTGCGAAGGTGTGACTTTGGTTCAAAACAGTGAGTCATCACCTTGGTAGGACTACACATAATTACACTAACTGTGTAATAAATATATTAAAATACTATTCATTAACTACCCTACCTCGGACATAATACTGAACTCTCCTTGGGCTGGCCTCACTCCACATACCAGAATAAAGCATTCATTTATTGTAGAGTGGTGCCAAAGTGGGGCTAGTAAATGAGGAGTATTGATCATATTCACGGACGGTTCGGATGTCTGCTTGATACTGTTTAGCAGTCTGGATAGTGTTGTTTCTGTCCACTGCCTAACCCTTTTATAACACTCTGTGACAGAATGATCCCCTGGGGACATGGGCTCATCAGTGGCTCCACAGTTGAATAGAACACAGTGATTTTGTGGTATTATTGGTAGTACTAGGCCCCATTTCTATCCAACAAGGTAATCAGGAGTCAAAACAGTTATAGACCATGCTGGTTTCTAGTTTAAGTCTTTCTACTGATGATCATAATGGACCCTGGTGTGGGAGATATATGTTAGTCACAGAGATATAAAACATTTAAATGATTATGCTGGGATATTTAACAGCTACATGATCCCATCTTTGTGCTACTGACATGTTGCCAATAATCGTTTCGAAAGTTAAGTCTAAATACAGGCAGGAAAATCCACCTAAGAGTTACGGTGACGGCGATGAATCCTGCCTTATGTTGAATAAAGAAAGAGGTAATTTCTTAAAGTGAAAGTGGCAAACTCACAATGTATTTCCTTCCCATAATTACCATATAAATATAGACTTCTTCAACACTTCTTTGTGTATATAGGCTTCACATGCTATGTGCTATGTGATCTCCAGATGAAAGAAAGTGTTGTCGTTTGAGATGCAATGTGCTGGATCTAAAATCCACCCAAAGCCCAATTTTCCTTACTAGAAGCAGCTGTGCTGTGCTGCTACCAACCTTGGGAAAAGGCTACTTTTTCCTTGCATGAAATAGGCCTACATCTTTCACTCAGAAACATTCCCCTTGTGTGTTCCTTCAACAAAATAATCTCTGAAATGTCATTGCCCAACTGCTTGGGAAAATAAAAAAGTACTTTGGGGAGAGTGAAATCGCTGAATTGAATTCACCAGCTGTTCTGTTTCCAGAGTATTTGGGAAGATATTTGCCTGCTTCTTCCAATTGAGTCTGGAGTGGCCAGTAATTTCGATTCCAGGAAGTAAATCTGCTCTCACATCTTTTTCTAAGTTAAGTCACTTGAAGCAACTGTCAGTTCTGTTTCTCCCAGAAAGAGTTGCCAATGTTGATTTATAGTGGAACGGTAGGCCTGCACTTCAACTGTATTTCCAAGACTGTTATAAATACATTATTGCCAATTGAAGCAGTCAGAGGTCTTTACGGGTAACATGACATTATGGAGCTGCATGGGAAAGACTGCATTACACTGCATATTGTATGTGTGAGTGTAGGTGGGGGATATGGGGAACTCAAGCCAACCAAGACATAACCTGTAACAAAATATCTGGTTTATTGGCATATCAAACAATGTGACTAAGCTTTATATGTGATTAAATGTCTTTGACATTAATACATGTCTTGGGGGAAGTTATCTGGGCTGAATACCACACCATCTGACCCGAGGAGATTGTCGACTATACTTCCTGAGATTAATACCTCAGAGAATGATGAGGGTATGTTCACAAATCAACCATATTGAATAATGGATAGGTCTAATCTTCAGCTCAATGCAAAAGTGATTGTATACAGTGTTGTATTGATTCTTTGAATAAAAGCCACATGAATTCCTATTCTGCATTGCTGGCCCTGCTTTATCCAGGCTCCCTGTTTATTCTTCATAGAAGTATCAGTGCTTGCAGCTAGTAACAGAAGCTGACTAACCTCTTGCATCAAGAGTCAGGAAATAAAAACACTCCTTTATCCACACCATTATACTGAGATCCATTTTAGATGGTAAACCCTCCCTACATCCCAAAAGACTGCATCCTCCAACCATTTCTATGTTTTTTACCAACCTGGAAATGTGAAACTGTTCAGCCATTCTCTCCCCGAATGCAGCATTTTTAAGAGTGTACAATACGCCCAAGAAATCAATGATGAATAAATGTCATAACCTGCAAGTCTGACTAGGATGTTGCATCAGATGCTGAGCTTTGAATTTAATTCACTACCTCCCACTGTCTTCTGCAGAACACTGGATCCTTTAGGGATCCATGTCTCCTATTCAACTGTGAACTGAGAGCACTAAGTGGAAAACTGTTCTGGTTCTTTAAGGACAGCAAGCGCAAAGTATGTTTAGCAGTACCACACTCAGGTCACCTGAAACATCCAACTTTGGCAAAGATTTCCAATGTGTTGCAATGCTTTGGATAAAATTGCTTTACCGGTAGTTATGTAACTTCCATTACCTATAGAGTCCATGTGGCTTTTTGTTAATCTCCTGGACAGTGGTGCTGAAAGTGCTGAGTACTGAAGCTATCTACGGTGTGCAATATAGGACTGGCCTACCATATATCACAGTCATGCACTCCTTCAGACAGATGTGCATGTGCACGCACACAGAAATCTGACTCAAATGAATAATTTATCATACGTTTTGTGTCAGAAACTCAGATTTTCCCGGTTTGTGTATACACAAGTATGACCTTCTCTTTACTGAAAGGGTGCCAACATTTAACTACACCAGATGTGTTCTCAGTGGGAACGTCCTCCTCTTCAATCCATAAAATGTCTCTCACTTATTGCCTAAATGTGAGGATATGGAGCTGTCAAAGTGTTACATGAGAGAGGGGTATTATGACCAACTGTGATGGATGACACAGTGTATTAAGTGATATGTCACTAATATGGAGTATCAGGGGAAGGTGTCCCTTTCAAAGCAAGTGCCAGTTGCATTGATTAAGTATGACATTGCAGCGACTGTTTTAATGGCACAGTTTTCACTGAAGACCTCAGAAAGCCTGTCACATTAATCCAGCTATGAGTGGTATGACACAAAAGGGTAGTGATGCAGGCGTTAACATCATAGCAGCTGAAAACAAACATTGTCCTGTTAGCCGTCATGTGTAGATTCAAGAGATGCTGCTTGGACTAAAATGTCTCCTTCAGTGTCACTGGTCATAGAGATGCAGGGGATATAGAAAACCCCTGTTCTTAGAATGTGGCCTCACTTGCTGGACACTGGATCCCCCCCCCCCCCCCAAAATAGATCAAATTTGAAATATTTGAAGTTACTAGAATAACAATGGTTACTGTAGTAGTTCGCAAATCAGCAATGCTGATTCAATTTTGTTTTTCCTAATATATATGAATCAGATTTGGTCTTTTAAATACTTTATTTGTCCTGGAAAATCCAGAGTTAGAGATAAAAAAAGAAAGGCTGGCACAAAGGCTGCACCAAGGCTAAGAAACTCCTTCACTGGATGCTACATACAATAAAACAGTATTTTACATTTATTTCCAGTTGTTATGGAAAGGAATTCAAATGTTGACTATTGTACCTCTTTTGAATGGCTTTGAAAGGTATCCAGTCCACATGTACTACACACAGCACCTTTCTCATTACATGGTAGTGTAAGTATCCATACTGAATCCACACTCTGCTCCACCATCGTTTCTCTCACTACGCTTAGATTAATATCACATTAATGGAAAGCTTCTTAGGTAGGAGTCCAGTGGTGTATAGTACTTAAGTAAAAATACTTTAAAACCAAATACTTAGGTTTTTACTCAAGTAGTATTTTACTGGGGGACTTTCACTTTTACTTGAGCCATTTTCTATGAATATATCTTTACATTTACTCAAGTATGACAATTGGGTACTTTTTCCACCACTGGAGGAGTCACATTGCAATGAAGTGTTTAGATCATTATGTAACTAATTAAGTGTAAAAGCCTGGTTCAACCAACTCTGTGTAGTAATCTAAACTGATTAGATGTACTGTACATTCCAAACGCTGCATTCGAACGAGACCTTTGTACTTATAGATTGTTTCCAATAAAATGCCATTGGCCCTTGTCTTCTTAACAAGTACCAAGAGAGTGGGTTTAACACGGGCCGATCTCATCCAATTTCCCCATACACAAAGCCCTAACAGAGCATAAATTATTCTCTAATGTTGGGAACAGCATGGTGACAAATGGGTTCCAAATTGGTACACAACTCCTGGATGAACGCTGCTGATGGAATGACCTGTAAGTGTATCTAATAAGCGGCACACATCAAGAACACCTGCAACACCAGGCCTTCATGGCATATTAATGAATCTGCCGCTTCCACACAAAGCGAACCGGTTCCCCAGATCTCCTCATTCTCCAAGTCCAACCGTACTGATGCCAACGGGGTGAAAAAGTCCTACTCTGCCTTCATGTGGTGAAAAGGATTGATCAGTGGAATTAAAAAGCTTTTTGTGGACGAATCAGTCTGCATTAAATCAGCTCAGCCTCTTCAACACTGATATAATTATTCATGGGTAGTTTTGAATGAGGCACCATGGCTCTCTCAGGCTACACAGGACACTGAGAAATACTATTCCACTTGTGGAGTGAATCCTTTTAAAAGATGGACGTCCTGACAATTAAGGATTGTTGCCTTCTTCACTGAGCCACCACATGCTTGTGTGTAAGTAGGATCTGAGTGAGATCGGGAGAAACTTGTTTTGGAGGCCCAGTCTTAGAAGCAGCAGCCTTTCTAATGTGCTCTGTGTCTCCCCAGAGCCTTTGATTTACACTAACATACATAGAGCAGTCAGTCCAATTACTTATTCATCTAGTTGTGTGTGAGGACTCTGAGTGTCCAACTAAAGTTGAATATACCACAGCGCATTTCACCCACGTGAGTGCATATGAGTCACTGTCATTCTTCAGCTCTGAGAGCCTCTGACAGAAGAGATGGGGAACAACATTCCCTGGTTATATGCAAACACATTTCAATCTGGTCCAGCCGCAGAAATTCAACCAATTTACCAACACAGATTAATCTGGATTTGAAAGATCCAGTCGTTTTACAGCAGAGTATAAAAAATATTGTATAATTATTAGATGATGCCCTGACACACTTGTTTAAATTGATGGGTCATGTGAAAGAAATGCAAGTACTTAGTGGATGGGTCACTATTGTCTAGACATGTACACATGTTCATGAAATACAATAGATGGCCGGCTAACTTGATGGGTCATATAATGATCTGGCTTAGGTCTTTGTCTTATGTTGAGAAATGTAGCAGATTACGTTCAAATTATGTTCAAATGCCTCTCCTGTGAAGTACTGACGTGCGACATACGCCTAAATGGGTCACATTTCATACCCTTGTTCCATTACAAGCCATGATAGTCAATGCTGTTCTCATGTTTGAAAATTTCATCTGCATGAAGTACATTCATGCAGATGGAATCTGCAGTAGGCGGAACCTGCTGCCGAGCTGAGGAGACGTGGCGCAGCACGGTAAAAAATAATTGCAGTGCATATCGTCCTCTTCTATTTCGCTTGCAATGATGTCCTTGCAGTAACTTTTTTAATGTTGCAATATTGCAAACTGAGGTGGCTGTTTCACCATTAAGGATTTCAGCTTTAAGGTCTGATATTAAGCCTGGGAAAAACTTTTATCCCTCAGTTTCATAGGATTGACATGTTTAAGTTCTGCTATTTCTCCTTTGACTGAAAAAAGACTGTCTACAATTTGACCAATTTGACAATGCTAGCAAATATTATTTTCTTTAGTAACCTTACACTAGTCTATAGAGACAGTATATAGTATATGTATAGCCTGACACCTGATGATTACTGAAGCATTTTACTCCATTACAGCAACCAACTACATTTCAATACACTATAAACATGTTAGGTCAAAAGTTAAAATGCTTCAGGCTATATCAATAAACTGGGTGAGGACCGTAGCCCAACCCCCCCCCCCTTCTCTCTCTCCCCCACCACAGGTTTATGACGGTCGTAAATACCTAAACTCTCTTAAACCACTCTACCTAAATGTACATTAGACAAGAGAATGTGAGGACTAGCTCCACGCGTTTGAAATTGTGAATTTCTACTGGACCAGCCAGAATACAGTGCGAGCTGAGTATGGCAAAATGGTATGAACTCTGAACTATCGATCACTACATAAAAGAAGTGATTAAGTACAAGCTGTCGCGGTTATCAGTTTGCAGCTGAGAACGTGCGTGGCATAGGACGAGGATAACAGACACTCCTCTGAAGCCTCTCTTCTAACGAGATCAACTCTAAGAACTACAGGGTACTTCAACGTATCCGCTCTAATCAACACTACGACCAGAAAGATTCTACAAAGGACAATGGCGATCTCTACTTGGCAAACCAGAGTCTTACATCACCGACCCATCAATGGAAGCCCAGCTTTATAGTAAATATATAAATTGCATTTCCTTTTTCCCGAATGGGCGGATATTAAAGTGCATAAGAGAGCATAGCTTCTCAAGGTCCGATAGAGATCCATTCATTTGTCTCCCGCTCTTTCTTTCACCACCCTCTTCCTGTGTGTAACCAGCCGTCACATCGGGTTAGTCCACTAGGGACTTTTCATGGCATGATTAGTAATCAATGTATAACCTATCCTGTTGTATGTATGTATGTACATTTGAAGTTGGAAGTTTACATTGACTTAGGTTGAAGTCATTACTCATTTTTCAACCACTCCACAGATGTCATGTTAACAAACTATAGATTTAGCAAGTCGGTTAAGACATCTACTTTGTGCATGACACAAAGTAGTTATTCTTCCAACAATTGTTTACAGACAGATTATTTAATGTATAATTCACTATATCACAATTCCAGTGGGTCAGAAGTTTACATACACTAAGTTCACTGTGCCTTTAAACAGCTTGGACAATTTCAGAAAATGATGTCATGGCTTTAGAAGCTTCTGATAGGCTAATTGACATAATTTGAGTTAATTGGAGGTGTACCTGTGGATGTATTTCAAGGCCTACCTTCAGACTCAGTGCCTCTTTGATCGATATCATGGGAAAATCAAAAGAAAACAAATTGTAGACCTCCACAAGTCTGGTTCATTCTTGGGAGAAATTTCCAAATGGCTGAATGTACCACGTTCATCTGTACAAACAATAGTACGAAAGTATAAACACCATGGGACCACACAGCCATCATACCGCTCAGGAAGGAGACGCGTTCTGTCTCCTAGAGATTAACATACAGAACAACAGCAAAGGACCTTGTGAAGATGCTGGAGGAAACAGGTACAAAAGTATCTATATCCACAGTTAAACGAGTCCTATATCGACATAACCTGAAAGGCAGCTCAGCAAGGAAGAAGCTACTGCTCCAAAACCACCATAAAAAAAGCCAGACTACGGTTTGCAACTGTACATGGGGACAAAGATCATACTTTTTAGAGAAATGTCCTCTGGTCTGATGAAACAAAAATAGAACTGTTTGGCCATAATGACCATCAATATGTTTGAAGGAAAAATGGGGAAGCTTGCAAGCCGAAGAACACCATCCCAACCGTGAAGCACGGGGGTGGCATTCACCCAACTTATTGTGGGAAGCTTGTAGAAGGCTACCAAAAACGTTTGACCCAAGTTAAACAATTTAAAGGCAATGCAAACACATACTAATTGAGTGTATGTAAACTTCTGACCAACTGGGAATGTGATGAAAGAAATTTCACATTCTTAAAATAACGTGGTGATCCTAACTGACCTAAGACAGGGAATTTTTACTAGGATTAAATGTCAGGAATGGTGAAAAACTGGGTTTGAATGTGTTTGTCTAAAGTGTATGTAAACTTCCGACTTCAACTGTATATATACAAGTATTTGATACACTGCCGATTTTGCAGGTTTTCCTACTTACAAAGCATGTAGAGGTCTGTAATTTGTATCATGGGTACACTTCAACTGTGTGAGACAAAAATCCAGAAAATCACATTGTATGATTTTTAAATAATTAATTTGCATTTTATTGCATGACATAAGTATTTGATCACCTACCAACCAGTAAGAATTCCGGCTCTCACAGACCTGTTAGTTTTTCTTTAAGAAGCCCTCCTGTTCGCCACTCATTATCTGCATTAATTGCACCTGTTTGAACTCGTTACCTGTATAAAAGACACCTGTCCACACACTCAATCAAACAGACTCCAACCGCTCCACAATGGCCAAGACCAGAGAGCTGTGTAAGGACATCAGGGATAAAATTGTAGACCTGCACAAGGCTGGGATGGGCTACAGGACAATAGGCAAGCAGCTTGGTGAGAAGGCAACAACTGTTGGCGCAATTATTAGAAAATGGAAGAAGTTCAAGATGACGGTCAATCTCCCTCGGTCTGGGGCACCATGCAAGATCTCACCTCGTGGGGCATCAATGATCATGAGGAAGGTGAGGGATCAGCCCAGAACTACACGGCAGGACCTGGTCAATGACCTGAAGAGAGCTGGGACCACAATCTCAAAGAAAACCATTAGTAACACACTACGCCGTCATGGATTAAAATCCTGCAGCACACGCAAGGTCCCCCTGCTCAAGCCAGCGCATGTCCAGGCCCGTCTGAAGTTTGACCATCTGGATGATCCAGAGGAGGAATGGGAGAAGGTCATGTGGTCTGATGAGACAAAAATAGAGCTTTTTGGTCTAAACTCCACTCGCCGTGTTTGGAGGAAGAAGAAGGATGAGTACAACCCCAAGAACACCATCCCAACCATGAAGCATGGAGGTGGAAACATCATTCTTTGGGGATGCTTTTCTGCAAAGGGGACAGGACGACTGCACTGTATTGAGGGGAGGATGGATTGGGCCATGTATCGCGAGATCTTGGCCAACAACCTCCTTCCCTCAGTAAGAGCATTGAAGATGGGTCGTGGCTGGGTCTTCCAGCATGATAACGACCCGAAACACACAGCCAGGGCAACTAAGGAGTGGCTCCGTAAGAAGCATCTCAAGGTCCTGGAGTGGCCTAGCCAGTCTCCAGACCTGAACCCAATAGAAAATCTTTGGAGGGAGCTGAAGGTCCGTATTGCCCAGCGACAGCCCCGAAACCTGAAGGATCTGGAGAAGGTCTGTATGGAGGAGTGGGCCAAAATCCCTGCTGCAGTGTGTGCAAACCTGGTCAAGAACTACAGGAAACGTATGATCTCTGTAATTGCAAACAAAGGTTTCTGTACCAAATATTAAGTTATGCTTTTCTGATGTATCAAATACTTATGTCATGCAATAAAATGCAAATCATACAATGTGATTTTCTGGATTTTTGTCACTCACAGTTGAAGAGTACCTATGATAAAAATTACAGACTTCTACATGCTTTGTAAGTGGGAAAAACTGCAAAATCGGCAGTGTATCAAATACTTGTTCTCCCCACTGTATACACACACACATTTTGGGGGGGGTACTTTTTACCCATTTTACCTCTGTCTAACTTGATTTAATTTCCATTCATGTTTCACCTTAATACCACACAACTACAGTACAGAACACTGTCACAAAAGTCATTATTTTGAGTTGATTCTTAGGTTGTTGTCAGGCTCTGGCCATAGAGAAACCTATTTGCTTCTCTATGTAGCCATGAGTCTGACAGTTAATTTATTTCTGTTTCTGGTGGTGGTTTGTGTTGGATCCCTAATTAGAGGCAGCTGTAGTACATCCTACATAGGTTTGTACGTTCCACGTTTGTACATCGTGTGTTGTTTTGTTGTGGTAGTTCGTCTTTTGTGTTTTATTATACATAGTAAACTATCAATATTACATAGTATAATAAATATGTCGAACTACTATCCCTGCGCTGCGTCTTGGTCTGTATATGCACCCCCGCGTGACAGTTGTTTTACAGGTGCATATAAAAACACAGCCTCAATTCTTGCTGTGTGCCAAGTTGATTCCGGAAGGTAGAGGTGAAATTGCAGTGTTTATCTCTTCTGTACAGGTCAAGATTTATCTGCTGCTCTCTGATGGAAGACTACAGGAGACAAATGAGGGCTCTCGATGAGCTGTCTGCTCTAGTCAAAACACATTTCACTAAACAACACGTGTTTTCACACGAAAAGGAAGCACATTGCAATTATCTGGTGAGAATTTGGTGAGTGGGAGAGAGAAGAGAAAGAGAGAGACTTCACGGGTCAGCCAAGATATTGTTTCTGCTCAGAGGAAGAACTAAGGAAGTTTATTGGCCATCAAACACCACTTCCATCAGACTGAAAAACCAAAACAGTTTTTTCCCATCCAAGTCCTAACCAAGCTGAACCTTACTTAGCTTCACAGGAGACCCGGCACATTTGTATGGTATTTGTTAACATACTGTATATTGGAGATGCATATTATGTAATTCATCACATAATATGCATCTCCAATATACAGTATGTTAACAAATACCATACAAATGTTAACATACTGTATATTGGAGATGCATATTATGTGATGAATTACATAATATGCATCTCCAATATACAGTATGTTAACAAATACCATACTGTATATTGGAGATGCATATTATGTAATTCATCACATAATATGCATCTCCAATATACAGTATGTTAACATTTGTATGGTATTTGTTAACATACTGTATATTGGAGATGCATATTATGTGATGAATTACATAATATGCATCTCCAATATACAGTATGTTAACATTTGTATGGTATTTGTTAACATACTGTATATTGGAGATGCATATTATGTAATTCATCACATAAAGGTTTAAATGTGTTTGCTTCTAGCAGAGAACAGAAGGGACAACTGTATTGCAATAAATGGAGTGGCTTTTCTACGCTGACATTCGGACAAGGACCATAAACTAGCTTCAGCTGCTTGCCAATTTTTTTTTTCTTGAGCAGATGGTCAGGGGACTGGAACATAATTACAAATCATTTGGAGACTGCAATTTGACCGCAATCCGAAACAGATATAAAATCTGACTTAAACATGATACTCTTGCTTGTATTTGTATACGATCACGTGTCTCTCTAATATGCGTGTGAATACTTGTGAACAGATTTCCTTGTGTTTTTACAGTTTTCTGTAAAGTTACAGTTGCAAAGTTGCAGTTCTTGACAAACTTGTGAGCCTGGCATTTTTTGTCTTGCCCATTCACCCTCTGAATGGCACGCATACACAATCCATGTCTAAACTGTCTCGCTTAAAAAACCTTCTTTAACCTGTCTCCTCCCTTTCATTTACACTGATTTGAAATGTGGATTTAACAAGTTACATTAATAAGGGATCATAGCTTTCACCTGGATTCACCAGGTCAGGTCTGTCATGAAAAGTGCAGGTGTTCTTAATGTTTTGTATACTCCGTGTATAACAACCACAACAGAAAATTCAAGTTTCACAATTTGGTTTTTATTTTATTTTCAATTTCAGTGTTGCATTGCATTTATTTATCCCTCATGAAGATGCTGCCTAGGAGAAACAACCATTGTAGAATAATTCTACCAAGTAACACCATCCTGTTTAAAGGTGAGAACGCATCAAAACAAAAGTAGTTTTAGTACTTAATTTGACATACAGATGTAAGATTTTTTATTTGTTGGGGCATATGCACCAGGCATAATCTATTGATGGCAATCATTGTCAAATACATTTGGGAAGACCTGTGATTGTGTCTCATCTGATATAGTTTTGAGTGTCAATCTCCTGTCTCTTTGAACATCCTCCACCATGCAGTTATCTTCAACAGACATCTCACCATTTACTTCAAGCAAGTTTCCTCCGTTTTTATACTTCTTCTTCCAGAGCTGATATCTGGTTTAGTTGAATGGTGTGTAGCCATTATGAAACAAGTCCCAATTTTATTCAGCTAGCGTTGTTAACACGGTAACTCTTATAGTCCTACAGGGAGCTATTTCAAAATAATCAATACTAACATTGGTGGGGTTCAAAAGCCTCTTTCTCTTGGTTGATTATCATTAGCTTGTGAATGAAACCACTGGGAGTGTTCGGTCGGACCTACATAGGGTGAAGTCAATGGCCCATATAATGGTGCTTGTAAAGAACAGATAGTAATGGTGGTTTTTCCAAACTAGCTGGCGTCCGTATGCATTCTCTGGACTGTGAATGCAACAAACTCAATCATTACTATCTAACTGCAAATTACCACACAAATCACCCTGTGTGCAAGCTTCCAGGCATTCGTCATGACCATGAAGGCTGAACTTTGTGTCCATAAAATATATGATTTCTAACTGCATATTCTTCTATTTCTCAGTTGGTAGGTGTTTCAGACTACAGCTGAAATGTAACAGGGAGGAAGTAGCACCGAAAAGAGGCTACTTTAACTCTGTATTGTCTAGAGGATGGGATGTTGTCATCATGATTTTACTGTCAGCTGGATTCTGTTACATTGAAGACATGGGTTAGGAGGGTGATCTGAGTTATGAGTAAAGGATGTTCTGTTCTGAGGACACAAACTGCTCAGACCAGGTGTGGTGTGGTGAGACCAGGTGTGGTGTGGTGAGACCAGGTGTGGTGAGAACATTCTTGTTGGATCCCCAGCAGGATGAACACAGTCTAATCTACAGTGTTGGAGAAACATTCTCTCTACCTCCTATATAAAGGGAGCTCAATCTGTTTCTCCTCATCCCCCCCGGGCTGAAAACAATAATACAAAAATAACTGAAGAAAAAGTGGGAATGGACTTTGAACAGGTGTTTTTCTAAGACAAAAGCCTTTCGTCTCAAGTGAAAAATGGTGTTAATTAATAAATGCTAATGCGTGACCTGAACAAGAGATTTGGTCCTGATGAAGTTAATAAAACAAGAGCTATGCAAACAGAGGCAGGGATAGTATGGTGGTTTGCAAACAGAAGCAGAGATAGTATGGTGGTTTGCAAACAGAAGCAGAGATAGTATGGTGGTTTGAAAACAGAAGCAGAGATAGTATGGTGGTTTGCAAACAGAGGCAGGGATAGTATGGTGGTTTGCAAACAGAAGCAGAGATAGTATGGTTGTTTGCCTTACTCCAAGTGATAGATGATTTAAGGGCACGGGACTCAACCAGACGTTAGATTTTAATTCTGAAAAACAATCCATCTATCACCACCTGGAGCCAAATATGTTTCCAGAGGAACTCTTCAAAAGCAGGAGTAATTAGGCATTTTAAAGCTGAAGTCTGCATAAGGTGAAACAGAGCCACTGGTCGCCCCCAAGCACTTTTGTTTTTGTTTTTGTTTAGTTTTTAAAACGGGTCAGAGGAGCTTCCTGCATCATAGTACATACATACTGCTCTGTCGCATGTGCAATGATGTGCAATGATGTCTGAGGGAGAAAAACATTTTTTTAATATCACGTGTCAGTTTCACCGCTACGGATTCCAGCTTTAACCCATTGAATATTTCCTCTCTAAACACAAAGAATAAGTCTCATTGATTTGAATGAGGATGCATGTTCTAATAATTATATTTTTATAACACTACCCTCTAGCTCAGGGATCATCAAGTAGATGAGAGGATGATCAGGGTGGCTGGAACATAATGACAAATTATTTGTAGACTCCAAATTGATCGCAAGAATCCCAAACATATATAATATTTGAGTAAAACATAATAATTTCAAACTTTGGTTACAATTTGTGTACAATCACGTGTCTCTATTTTTTAAACGGGTCAGAGGAGCATCCTGCATCGTGGGTAAAAAAAATAATATACTCTGCTGCTCTGGTGCGTGTGCAATGATGTGCAATGATGTCTGAGGGACAAAAACGGTGTTCGTTGATGTGGCAGTTTCACTGCTACGGATTCTAGTTTTAACCCATGCAACATTTCCTCTCTAAACACCAAAAGGCCTCATTGATTTGAATGAGGATGCATGTTTTAATAATTATATTTTTTATAACTACCCTCTAGATTCAGTGTTTCAGACTACTGGTTTATGTGGGCTGCTGGTAGATTTGCCAAACATATTTGGGCATGAGGAGGCTGAATCATAGCAGCTTAAGCACGGTTGGAACACTGTTGTTGTTGTTGTCTTTGCTACTGTAGCTCAGTGACCTTCAAACCACAGTCACAATGCTAGTGGTTGCATTCTCTAGTGGAAAGCAATATTGGCTATATCTAAGATATGATATAATCATGTAATTACATAGCCATTTAACCATATCCAATCATGTAAACTACAGTAGACTGTATTATGTACAAATATGTTGGTTTTACGTTCGTATGTAAACATGGGTGGTTGCCAAATACTTGCTTACAGCCAGTCCCTGTTGGGCCACAGCTGAAGCCTGGTTTGTGGTTAGAAACATTGGTTTATCTGGGTCACCAGAAAATTATAGAGGTTTTGTGGGTCACAAAGCAAAATAGTTTGGGAACTGGTGTAACTCTTTCAGATTGATCACTCAAATAGGGTGAACATTAGAAGCAGGGTTATTAACCATCCATGTTGCATGTACCAACCTCTATTCAATTCATACTTATACAGTTGTAGGGGCTCACTGCAGAAGGCCTCTTAGATGGTTGTCACACTCTCTCTCTACTGGGGTTTTTCATGTGATGCCACTAAGTAGACCAAAAAACCATCAGTGTCACCGAAATAACACATTGAGCTCCACACACTGTTCATTCTTGACTTCATGGAAATAGGTTTCAGAATTATAGAGTGGATTTCAGAAACAGAAATACACATTTCGTGGGAAGAAATGTTTTGACAGTTTGGTGAAACATTTATTCATGAGGAAAGAAAGGATACCTTTTATCATTTTTAGTCACAGGGAGAATCTTTGTAGTCACTGAGAATCTTTGTAGTTTCTGCATCTGGCACAGATTATTGCTATGATGACTTGTTTGTCTTTGCTTTTTTGCTCAGGTGAATTACAGCAGGAGTTGTAGGTTATTTGGGTAATGTACTTTCTAAGTATTAGTTTTCAGCGCAATAAAGTTTTTTATATTCATTTTGGACTATTATATTCAGTCACGTCTGGGTTGATACTTGGTAGCGGATTGTGAAAACTGTTCAAGATAATTCAAAGTTGCTTGTTATCCTTCAATACACACAAAAGGCTTATTCAGACTGTTTCATTAATGACAAGTGGTCTCATCTTGGTGTACTCTCCGGCTTTATTTAATCTCACTCTAATAATATGGCTACCCCAGGGCTCCATTGGATTAAATATATTTAGATGTACACACTGAGCATTTACAGTTCAATTCCTCTCTGGACTTCATCACATTTAATCTTCAGACACTAAAACGGCACAGAACGCAGCATGTAGTTACACACATATTGCCAATTAATTGTATTCAACTAATTTCACATTTTGATGATGAAAGTGGGTGCATGTTGAGCGTTGTAAGCCGGATGTATTTTTCCAGTCTGAAGAGTGTTTCTAAATTGATGTTCTGAAGGCCTGCTCTTGGATATAAATTCTTCGGGTCCTTTCCTCTTCCTCTTCCTCCTTTCTCCTTTCTCTTTTTCTGCCATTTACTCTCATTAAAATGTTTTCCTGTTGTTGAAATGGATGACTTATTCATTTATTTCTACAATTACGTTAGCAGTTATTAATCATTTCATAATCGTGCTCACTGTGTGTGTACTCCGGTGAATGCTTTGATTTGCTCGTAGGAAACGATCGTTGAATAAACAGTATTTTTCATACGTTTCCCTGTTTTTCTACTTGGTGTTGGGATTGTAATAATCAAAATTGCACGACAAAAGGCACATTCTGTGAAGAACACACGAGGAGACAGGATATTGTCTTCTCGTGTATCGTTATCTTATGAAGATCCACCCGGTGATGCTGTCAGTGGAAATGTGCCCAATCACATGATACCTGAAGCAAATAGAACAACCAGTTAAATGGAAACGCTGTGTCTATATTCCTGATGACGGGTTATCAGAAAATGACATGTCTAAAGAACAATCACAATGTGAATTATACCAAGAACAACCCTTCCATGTAGACATCAAAATATTGTGACCAAAAGTTTTTAACCAAATTACTGTTGTTGTTAAGTTGAGGCAGAAGGCTTTGGACTGCTATCTTGTCAGTTGTGTTAGTGTGAAAACCCTCCCAGGCTCCAAGGGGTCGTCTGGGGAAAGCCCCTAGCAGCACAGATATTGCCTCTGAGTAGTTGGAGATAAACCTCTTACACTGTGGGGCTCACAAATGGTTTCTGCAACTATTTTTCAAGAACACAGGGGCTGTCAGCAATGGTTACTAATGAGTTTGAACTGATTTCTTCTGTGTTGCGAGTGACAGAAAATTTGACAAAGAAAATATATTTGCTGCGGAAAACCCTCAGTTAATGATTTGCCTTGCTCTGAGGGATATACATTTATTACACAATCACATCATACTTACTTTACCATTCTTTTTATTTGGGTATAGACATATTTATTTGATCAACTTTCCACACTCAATTTGAAACACACAGACTCTGAATAAAAATATATTTGCCAGTGATAAACCACCAAATAAAAAATACAATTAAATTGCCTCTGTCCTGCTATCTCCTCTCCTGCTGTTATCGGTGACTATTATTATAATTTTCCCTTTCCAGTAACGTCTAGTAAGGCCCAAACGTGTGGTACTGAAACATTGAAGGAGATGCAATGCACATTTCTCAACCTTCTATTTGCAATAATTCCTTTATTTCAACATACGTGAAAATCTGGTAACAACAATATTGAATCATGAAAGGATGCGATGTTGCTGATGGTCTATATGTTCTGGATATGCAATCCACTTGTTAGTCGGCATACCATAATCCACCAGCTTGTTGCTAGGCACTGCAGCCCAGACAGAAGCCCTTGTGCTTAAGAGGATTCTTTGAATGCATGAGACCTCACGCAAACTTTAATTCATGGTCTGATGAAAGGCTGGCACAGGCCTAGCTTGCACATTTCAGAACGTGTCATCAAATATGCATATTTCAGCACTAAGATATTTGTTCAGTTGATATTCCTATAATGGAAAAAGCACATATGATCATTTAAAATAATTGTTATTAAAAACCACTCATAGTCATACACGGGTGCAGTCATCCATTGCAGAATCTCAAAACAACTGTTACTGTTCTTTTGTAAATCCAACAACCATTGTCAGTTCATTATTCATGGTTGTGCAGAAAGTCATTTGTTAACAAACAGTGGGTTTCAATTGAAATCGAGCTTCTGCTAGTTTGGAATAATTCTTACATGGAACATTTCTAAAGGGCTCTGGCATCCATTGGTATAAAGTGAGCCATATTACTGTGGTCTACACCAGATATCACAATACCATCATACCAAAGGCATTGCCTTTGTCCCACTTTTGGAGTCGACGCACCATGAAATGAAGTTACAGCTCACTCTGTCCCTTCAGGTTTGATGTTTCACCATAAATAGTGGAACATAAAATCCCTGTGATGTCTGCTAAGGTGTGACAGAGATGTAAACAGGAGGATAGGATGATAACACGGAACAGATAGCAGAAAATGTTTCCGGCTGCTTGAAAAGACTGTGCTAAAGCACACTGATGGCTGGTCAGAGAGACGTGGGACACTAAAGCCCAGATTCACAAGTAGTTCTGAGAGAACGTTTCCCTAAACACTGGTCTAAGATTAGCTTTAACCACCGTAGCCCTAAACCTGACTATTTATACTAAGTTTTCTACTAACCAGCCCTGCACGGGGTTTGCCCAGAGGGAATGTGAACATCCTCTTGCCAAAGTGTTCACTGAGATGGAAAAGATATTAATAGAGAGAGGGACTGGCTGTGTTTGAGTATCATTCTAGTAAAGCACCCTCATGGTCATGAACAAAGACTGAAATGCTGTCATAGTCTAAATTCACAAACATTATACTGAAGGGGTGCCAGCTTAGTGACATAACAGATGTTTGTTCCAACATAAGTTGAGTTTGCCTATTAAAGAGTTCAATGTTCTGGAACTCCTTTGTTATGTGTATTCCAAATGGCGAGCCTTTGTTCTTTGGAGTTTGAGCCTGTATGGAATATCAGAAAAGTGTATCTTAGGTCTTAGGTCCCTGGTGACTGATCCACTAGTTCCCATCCCACATTACCAATTAATTAGGCCTCTGGGAGCTGTTAATTGCCTACTGATCAGCAAATTGACATCTCTGAATAGTTTTCTCCAGCATCTCTCTCAGCGCTCTCAGATAATCCAGTGTTTTTTTTATCACTGTTTTTATATTTTGTCTTGAATTGTATCAGATAAGACCTCAATTAAACTTGAGGTCTTATCTGATGTCCTCACCATGTAATGTATGACCGGTTCCAATCCCTGTTCAATATGATTAATTATTGCAACAGATTTACACAGATTACAGCTATTTAGCGTGTTATCCATTTGAATAACCATGAAATATAAAGACGACTGAATAACTCACAACAAAAAATAACTTTTATTTTTGTATTTTTTTCAACCTGATGCATATATTTGTCAGAAATGTGTCCCTCAACCTCTCTTAACCCCCTGTCTAATTCTCAATGAAACACTTTAATATTTGCAAGATTTTAAACACTCTAGCCATTAATAATGAGTAATTTCCTTTGAGAGTAGGAGGTGGAAAATGTTTCATCCATGCCTCTTCTGTTGACGTGCTTGACAGCAATTTAGTTTTACAACGCTGACCTCATGTCACTCCACCAAAACTCTCTGGACTGATTGATGACCCGTTAGTGAAAGAAGTCAGGAGTAAATGACTTTATGCTGCGTTTTTCGCCAAAGAAACGTGGCCAGAGCTTCACTCTAAATGCAAATTGGACTACTAGGCTCTTTTTATGTGGCAGCACTGACCGTTTATGAGGGGAAATGGTAATCTTCCACTGAAACTGTAGTTTCTGTGGCTAATATCTTCATGTACCGCTTCAATCAAATGTGGCACCGAGCTGTCCGCACTTGCCTTTTAAGCTCAACATAGCACCCAATGGATCTCTTTGTTAAATTAATATGATGGAAACTATTACTTTCAGACAGATTTGTACATACATTTACATTACGTTTTACTTATGTCTGCAGACTGAGCTCTTTCAGAACGAGTAACTGCCTGAATACACTGTCATTTAACTGCTTCTGGTCAATTCCTCAGTAACATTGTATATTCTGAACATGAATAGGTTTCAGGTTAGGATTACTTTTTAACTCGTAGGATTCATTAGAACAATCGTTTATTAAGTATTTTCATGTATTTTGACGTTTGTCAAAATTACAAATATAGTCCTTTCACCTGCATGATACATAGTTATATAAAAGAGATTTGTATGGGCTTTATTACATTTCGATCAACAGTGCATGTGGCTCCTTAAGGAAGGTAATGTGTCTGTCGCTAAGCTGATGAAGTATGCCTTTAAATAAAGGCTATTTGGAATAAGAACTGTGGAATGAATGCTCGGTCTGCTATTTCTATGAGGGATAATAGAATGTGTCTGGAATTATTTCATATCTGACAAGATTCAAATCAAGTTTAATCCGCCAACACTTTTTCACCTAGAGTGTCATAGGAAAAACATCAAAGTTACTAAAATATACCCTTATAGTGTCCTAAACAGTAGACTTGTCTTCTTAGCTGTATTTTAACTGTCATACACCAAGTAGTATACTTTTCCTTTTCAAATAGGATGTCAACGCGGTTTTGAGATCCTTATTTCATTTTGCAAGAATGATCAAGTAGATTTTTTTTTGCACACAAGACCAGAATGTGATTTGACAGATCATTGATATTCTCTGAGGGACTACAGCTTTATAGACATTCAACAGCGATATCTGAAACGAAATATGCCACAAATGGAGAGCTGTTATCAAGGACGTTTCTGTGTCACCTTTCACTACCTTTGTGGAATGTGAAATCGGGAGAAGTGAGAGAGTATGTGTCAAAAGTAATTAGACAGTTTATGGACAGGTGCAGAGCTAATGCATCGTCTTGTTCTCATGTTTAAAATACATGGAAAACATGATGTTGAACAATTTGGTTGAATTCCCACTAATAATGTACGACTGTGTGAACTTCACCACCTAATACCACTTCCTTTTCTTTGTCTTGTCTTTCAGGTAAGTCAGTGCTGCTAACAACCTTTAAGTAGAAGACAGTGAGGAATGGCTTTGCTGTCGTTTGGGGGAAGAGGCCTCTAAAACTCTCAATGGCTTCCTATCCATCAAAAGGTGAACGTTGGGAGTGAGTGAGTTAACGTCGGACGTAACACCCTTGCTGAGACACGCTTCCTGATTGAACTTTCAGGCTCCTCTCAGTTAAGATCCACTCTTTCCTGTGTGTGTTGCCTGTGGCTACAGTTGTACCTGTGTATCTGCCATCAGCAGAAGCAGGGAGGATGCGAGGGATGTAGGTCCACACCAGGTGTACTTGCACTTGTGTTTGTGTATATGATGACCCAGTTTTTATCACCCTCTAGTAGAATTAAGTTAACTGTCCTTCTGTTTTCATGTGCTGGTGTTTGATGGCCTCATAGCCCACTCACCGTGCTTTGAGACTCCTGTGTGTGTGGGTGGGTGCGTGTGCGTGCGTTACAACCATAGAGTAGGATCACTGGACCCACAACTCACCATGTGAACACTGAGCTGTAGTTGCTGTTGGGTTGAAGTCCCTGTGATGCGTTGTGGCTGTAGCAGGGAAGCGTTCCGACTGACTAACTTAGATAAGCTGTTAAAGATGGACTGCTGCTAGTCTTATCTGTACCCTTGAGGATCGTGTTCATCTTGTGTTTTAAACGCTTCGGCTATTCTTCTTTCTTTCTTTCGAACGTGTTGAAGTATCTTCCCCCTCAATCTCCTCTCCTATTAAGCAATGGCAGAATACAGCCTCCACATTTCAATTAAACACTCTCAATGGTATTCAATGGTCAATGAGGGCCTGTAGATTTGTCTGTAATATATAATACAATAATAACATATGCCATTTAGCAGACGCATTTTTCCAAAGCGACTTACAGTCATGTGTGTATACATTTTACGTACTGGTGGTCCCGGGAATCGAACCCACTATTCTGGCGTTGCATGCTCTACCAACTGAGCTACAGAGGACCACGTCTGTATAAATAGAACATGGCAAACCCACCATGCATTGGTTATCATTGGTCATGCTGTGGGTTGAATATTTCAATGCTCTTCAGTTAACTTCTGTCTGATTTCCTTTTCAGCACAAAACAATTCCACCACATAGAATAGCTAATAGAATTGCTAATGCCTGGGAAGGCAGCTCTGCTACCACTACCCCTCTGGTTAAGAATGGCATGAGCTGAGCAAACTGTTCTGAATATTGTTTTTTCCTCTGAGAAGTGTACGGCCTATTACAACCTCCTTGCAAGAACCATCGATTAAAAATGCAGGTTTAGTTGCTGAAATACCATCTGATAAGAAATAGTCCAGTCATACCAGAATTTCAGCAAGAATACCCCCAGCTAAACCAAACAGATCAGAGTCCTACATTTAGACTGGTCTGTTTGATTTAACTGGAGGTAGGTAGTGTAAGAGCTCAAGGTCCATGTGTACATTTGGAAAGATGTGATGGGTCTGCAAGCGATGATTGAAACTAGTAATTCTTTATCCAGTGGAAATAATTATTCTCAATGGAAGCTCGGAGCGCCACACAATTGATTGAGTTCAGCTGTGAGTGTCTCGGAGTTCCGTGCATCACCAAGCATTGAAGATGACTACTCGAGCGACAAAGATCATTCCTGTCAGGGAATGATAAATATATAGTTGAAGTCGGAAGTTTACATACTGTAATGAAGCGTCAGCGGAGTGAGGATCCATCTGCAGTTTATTGCAAGTCAGACTCACAAGCAGTAAAAGATACAATAGAGACAGCGTAAACTGGAACAGGCCGAGGTCAGGGTAGGCAGCAAACCTGCAAATTCCAAAGACAGGCAGAGTTCTGGGGAGGCAGCAAACTAACAGAGTCCAAAAGGCAGGCAGAGTTCTGGGGAGGCAGCAAACTAACAGAGTCCAAAAGGCAGGCAGAGTTCTGGGGAGGCAGCAAACTAACAGAGTCCAAGAGGCAGGCAAAGATCAGGGCAGGCAGAAAACAAACAGAGTCCAAGAGGCAGGCAAAGGTCAGGGCAGGCAGCAACGAATCAAGGGTATGAGAAACAGTCCAAGACAAAAACAGGAAAAATACTATTAACTGGAATAAACGCTCAGAAAAGTTCACCGGGGCAAAACAAGACTTCGCACTGATACTGTGTAATGAACTGCAGGTGTGTGTAATTAGTCTCAGGAATGAGGGCCTATGGGAGATGAAGTCCAAATGATAAACAGTTAGTATTCGGGTGATGTCTCCCTCTGGTGGTTTGAGGGAGGTGGTGCGGAACCTTCATTTGTCACACATACACCTTAGCCAAATACATTTAGACTCAGTTTTTAACCATTTTTAATCCTAGTAAAAATTAGGATCACAACTTTATTTTAAGAATGTGAAATGTCAGAATAATAGTAGAGAGAATTATTTATTTCAGCTTTTATTTCTTTCATCACATTCCCAGTGGGTCAGAAGTTTACATACACTCAATTAGTATTTGGTAGCATTGCTTTTAAATTGTTTAACTTGAGTCAAGCGTTTCGGGTAGCCTTCCACAAGCTTCCCACAATAAGTTGGGTGAATTTTGGCCTATTCCTCCTGACAGAACTGGTGTAACTGAGTCATGTTTGTAGGTTTTTTTTCTAAGGTCTTGGCTGATTTCTTTAGATTTTCCCATGATGTCGAACAAGGAAGCACTGAGTTTGAAGGTTTGAAATTCATCCACAGGTACACCTCTAATGTCAATAAGCCTATCAGAAGCTTCTAAAGCCATGACATAATTTTCTGGAATTTTCCAAGCTGTTTAAAGGCACAGTCAACTTAGTGTATGTAAACTTCTGACCCACTGGAATTGTGATATAGTGAATTATAAGTGAAATAATCTGTCTGTAAACAATTGTTGGAAGTATTACTTAAACAATTGTAGATGTCCTAACCGACTTGCCAAAACTATAGTTTGTTAACATGAAATCTGTGGAGTGGTTGAAAAATGAGTTTTAATGACTTCAAGTGTATGTGAACTTCCGACATCAACTGTATGCTACACGACTCTTTTTAATAGTCTATTCATGTAGAGTTTACTAACATTCTGACATTTAATCATGTTTAGTCACATATAAATAATGTATTTTGAAGAATGATGATTACCTTGTGAAATAACGTACATTCTAATTAATACTGACCTTATGAGATCTGTTGAAAGGACTTGAATTTAATTTATTGAAGATGCAACATGTCCAGATATTTTCCAGTGGATCCGTCTCAGAATGAAAGCAGGTTTATAGCCTAGATAGCTAAATCACCCTTGATAGCATTTAGCTCTTTGGAAAGTGGTGGCTAACTGGCGCTGTGTTCTGTAATTTTGACTGTGACTAGCTATAGAAGGACCTCCTGTGTTGAAGGACAGACTCTTTCTATAAGGTTGTTATCAATAAAACTTCACAATAGCGTTTTAGTGGATACCCCCAGATCCACTTAAACCATTGACAACTATGTGCCATTTTCAGGGGATTGTTAAATAAATGTTATAACTATTTTGTTTTAATACCATCACCTCTTGAAGAGCATTCACAGAACATACATTTTCGATTATTCCACATTTAGCTCAATCATCAGAGTTATTCAGTAAACATCAATTGATCATGTATTTTCAGATATGTGAGGGTAGCCATATCCATTTGGCATGTAGCTAGCTAGCTAAGCAAACAACATGTCTCATTTAGCTTGCTTCATCCGAGATAAGGCTTTAAGGAAAGAGCTTGACATCGTCCTGGTTAAGTTGTCAGTCAGACTACCACAATTCAAACCATATTTGGATATAGCCATCTAGTTTATCCCCTAAAAGTTAGCTTGTTAACTAGCCATATTAATGTGATCTGTTATTAGCTATAGCCTATCATGTCTGTCAGCAGTGATCGTGATTGAACACTATTTGTTGTAAAGGAGATCATGTTAGCTAACTTCTCTAGGTAGGCCTACTTTGGTTGGAGAAAAAAGTAAATTAGGACTTCTTAATGTTGCTAAGCCAACTGTACAAAGTTTATACTGGTAGCTTGCGAAGTAAACATGACCAGCTAACAGTAACGTTACATTGGCAAATGCGCCCTTCTGCTGCTTGACAGGCAGAACCGGAATGGGAAATGAACATAAACCACTCATATTGCCAGGTATAGTTCACTTTTATTTATATCACTGAAATATCCAATTAATAGTGGCCAATATGGAGAGATATCGTGAGGTTATCTATCCTCACATATCTGAAATGACATGATCAATTGATATTTACTGATCATGAAAAGCATGCAGTTACTTGCTGTTTAACTCTGATAGAGATTAATGTGCACAATTGTTTTGAATGTAAAAATATAAAATGTTTAGTTCTGACTATAGAGGGCTTGCAGTTGACGTACAACGCCTCCTGGTGGCCATGTTGGAAGAGCACCTCATTAATTCTTCTGACGACAACAGCCGAGTGGCTACCCCAAACTGCATGATAACAGTGCTGCCATTTTCTGGGGAGTTATTTGGCTGCTCTAACAAGGCAGGAAAGACAACGGGGAAAAGATTCCCCGCAATCATGAAACACCATTGGTGACACCAATGAGATGAGACTCAAGAACTGTCAGAAAGGCAAAGAAACCTTTTTGTCCGTCAAGACCTGAACCCAGACAACTGTCAGTACAGGGTCTGCTATGATCATTTCATTACTGGTAAGTCAAGTCTGAGTTTTGGGAAGCTATTTTTCACCATAAAATGAACCTTTATAACAAAGGATTGCATGCCTCTATCATCGCATTTGCAGACTAATGTAAACCTCCATTCCTAAAGTGATGAGTTGATTGGATAGTGATCATTTAGGCTGTTAATAAGTGTGTTGTGGCATAGGGTTATAGCCTATATCAGAGACATTTCTTTCCTTTTCACAGGAACAATGTGACCTTTGATAAATATTTCATGCAATTCTACTACACTTTATATGACACTAAAACACCTGAATTAAACACAACCAAACAATTAAGAGCCCTGATGGTATAGGTGACCTGAGGAAGTGATATTCTAACATCAGGTGTGCTTTTCATTTGTTGATGTACTGTAGGTTCAGCAGCTGACCTCTATCAAGACACCCATGTCGACTGGATTCCCACTGATGAGCAATACACTGCAGCAGGAGATAGGAAAGGGGACATCCCTCAGTTATACAAGATGGTTGTCATATTCTGTGCTTTGGTCAATCTGAATGATTCTAGTGTACCATTTGAGTAGAGCAACTTCACCTTGTCATCTTTACATACGCGCCCCCTTAAACTGGACGTCAACAATTTCATGTCAGCACAACAATGTATGAGTTAAGCTTTTCTCGGGAAAGGGGGGACACTAGTCAGTTGTACAACTGAATGCATTCAACTGAAATGTGTCTTCCTCATTTAACCCAACCCTCTGAATCAGAGAGGTGCGGGGTCTGCCTTAATCGACATCCACGTCTTAATGCCATCATACTTTAGGTCAGAAGTGTTTCCCAACTCCAGTCCTCGAATACCCCCAACAGTACAGTTTTATTGTAGCCTTGGACAAACGCACCTGATTCAACTTGTCAACTAATCAGGTATGTTTGTCCGGGGCTACAACAAAAATGTGTGCTGTTGGGGGTATTCGAGGACTGGAGTTGGGAAACACTGCTGTAGGCCTATGGCTGAATTGGCGTTACATGCCATTATCAGCTGCAACATGGGTTCACATGGCTGATATCCTGAAAAACCTCTGACAATCATTTGAGAATACAACACAGAAACACAGACAAATAAGAGACAGATTCCCTTCCACTCTTTATCTGTGATTAATCAACATCAACACTAGTTAAGTTAACAATTAAAACAAGTTTAAACACTCAACACTAGTTTGTATCATTTCAAAGTGTACATGTAAGCGAACTCAGGTAAAGGTTAGACATTTTAGTAACAAGGCTGTTATTACTAAAGCATCATTTCAGGTGAACAAAAAAAAGTCAATTCCAGAAGAGGCCGACCTCGCTCCACTGACCCCTGATCTATTGGGTGAGTAGACTTCTGTTTCAACCCAGCAATAGCACACTTGATTATTAACTAACTAGGTTTGATACATTGAATCAGGTGTATTAGTGCTGGGTTGGAACAAAAGCGTGTAATAGGTTTATACATTGTGTGAATTTTAAACTGTTTACAACATTTGCTAACATAGGTATACATATATACATATATATGACCCCCTCTCATATCATTACCAAGCCCTGCAATACCAAGAGTTGAGCAAAGATAAGAGTCCCTTCATCCAACTGGTCCGGGGGCTGAGTTCACAAACTTGTTCCACTAACACACTGAAGCCTCAGGACCAGAACATCCAATCAATCAGAATTAACCAAATTACAAAACATCTAAAACAAAACTACATTACCTATTGGAAAACACAAACACAAGCACAAAGCAAAATGCAGTGCTATTTGGCCCTAAATCGACAGTACACCATGGCAAACTATCTGACCATGGTGACTGATCAAAACCTCAGGAAAACCTTGACAAAGTACAGGCTCAGCGAGCACAGACTTGCTATTGAGAAGGGTAGACACAGGAAACCTGGCTCCCTGTAGAGGAAAGGCTGTGCAACCACTGCACCACAGCAGAACCAGAGACAGAGCTGCATTTCCTGACAAAATGTCAAAAATATAAAACTATCAGAGAGAGTCACTTCCCCAAATTTGAAATAGAAAGGCTGCCAATCCTTTTGGGAGAAGACATGGACAGGTGTGCGCTGGCAGCATGCTATGGTGCTGCCTGCCACAAGTTGAGGGACAGTGCCTGACATATTTAATGCCTTTTTTTTCCTATGTTGTTATTTTGTTCTCTGATGTAATTATTTTAAAAAATAAAAAAATATGTATGATACTTTGGCAATATGTACATTGTTGCATCATGCCAAACAAATACACCTATTACAAATACAAATTGGTCACATACACATATTTAGCAGATGATATTGCAGGTGTTGCGAAATGCTTGGTATACATCGATACAAGTATGGACCCTTATTCTCTTGGGACATTCATTGGGACCTCTTCATCTGCAGACAGGCTTTCACATCTCTCTGTATCTGAGGACAGAAAACCTCACAAAGAAACAGGCTGCATTATACTCAAATTAGACAGCTCTGAATATTATGTTGCTATATGTCTCTCTGTTCTTTTTCTTGCTAGGGACTGGAACTGGAGAATCTTTTCATAATGTCCTCCCAGAAATATACCTGCCCTATCCAGAGTACTCTGCTCTCCCTTCTCTGACAGCTGGAAGTGCTAGCTAATCCTTTCACCCTGTTCCATTGCTGTTAGTTAGCTACAAATGCATTTGGAGTTACAACAATAAATACAAAAAGACAACTAACTAGCTAATAATGAAGTTAGCAAGCTGGTGATATTTAATTCACTTAGCTAGCTATACTGTACAGTATGTGAAGTTAGCTAGCTAACTAGTGAACATTACATTAGCAGTTCATTTGAATTAGCCTGCACACTAAGTTTCTGTAGCAAGCTAGCTAGCTAATAATACATTGGCTTTGATAATTTTCCAAATATATTTACTTACTTGAATAGGTTCTCCCACTGTCTCAGTTTTCTGGGCAATCTTCCAGAAGTTTCCGGTGGTAGCAAAATGCAGCCAGCCATGTGGACGATTGGAGGACTGTCACCAGACTGACTGGTCTTCCAACATGGCGCCTGGTGCAGTTGTTAGGTGATTTGTGACGCAACTACAAGCTCTCTATGTTCTTCAAGAGGCAACGATATTACCACCAAATAGTTTACATTTATTTAACAATCCCTTGAAAACGGCATGCAGTTGTCAATGTTTTTTTTTTTCAGAGTTGTGAGTCTCCTTGCTCCCCAGCAGGCAAATCGAACACTCAACACCTTATTATGACGTTTTACAACACACAGAGGTGTTGTCATATGGGATGGTTAGAAAATAAACCAGCTACATTCAGCTGCCCAGATGTTCTGAAACATTTAGTTTATCTTTCGTATGGGATAGAATGTGACATCATGGAAGTACAGACACTTAAGGCTCGTTAGTATTTGATATGGGATGGTTAGAAAATAAATTTCATGATATAGGCTTTTTAAAGCATTTCTGTCATTCATTCTCAAACAGAGCTACAGTTATCATTCATGAATCTGATCGGGCTATATTATCTTATCTAGCCACAGCACACATCCCTGCTGCACTCCATACTAAGCCTGTATGGGTTGCAGTATAGACTCATTACAACAATTAGACATTAGAGTGAATGTAGACTGACTGGGGCCGTCTAGGGGATCTCATGGCACTCTTGCTTATCATGGCACCGATGGAGAAAGAGAAGGAAAGTTCTCACAAAGCTACAACTGCCGGGCCCAGAGAGCAGAGAGAGAAGTGGCAGCTCCGGGTCAGCCTGGCTCCGATGATGGACGCACCTTATCTGCTTTTCCTCAATAGCCACTACATCAGTTTAGACAGCCCTCCGAAAGTACTTCCATTGTTGTCTACAGATGTCATAAAATATTGAATAATATTAGTCAGACAGATTTAGCGAGGGGACACTGAGCTCTTCTGGTAAGTGACTTCAATAAAGGGAGTCTTGAGGTGACAGACAGGGAATGACAGCAACATTATTATTGTGTGAGTGTCCCATTGTTTCACTATGAGAAAAACGATTATATTTTGATTGCAATTGACAGGAAGATTAGATCAAAAAGCCTTGGAGATGGGAAGATACAAACATTATTTTTTTCTCCATTGAAGAGAATAGCTGTCCAAGGCCCTATATATTGGCAAGAGATACACATCCATTAATCTTGCTAACAAAGGCAAAGAAAGTGTGATGTTTGGGTAGAAATTAGAACAGTGTTGAATCAGATTATCAGTTAAAGTGTGAAAGTACATATTATCTCTTTGCCCAAAGACAGTCAAGGCTTATTCTCTGATCTGTGAAGCAGGTCTTAAAATTAGGCTATGCCTGTTATGTCTGCCACATACACCTTTGCATGCTGAGCTTCCCATGGGAAAAGTGGGTCAAAAATCTGTTAATCAAGAGCGTTTCTAAAGAAGAGACGCTCACATCTTTTCTTTTTTATCTATGAAGATCTAAGGGGCATGAAACACAGATGTCGTCTGACACCTCCAAATCCAAGATACACTTGAAGTTGAAAAGATAAGGGTAGAGGGTAAAGGTATAAACAACAAAACTTATGAGATTAAAAGTCTAGTGTGTCAGGAAAAGGTTACTGTCATGCTTTGTTATCTGGCCATCACCAGAAGCAGAATATAACTGCTTACAATAGACACGCTCTCTGTTCTCCCAGAGTCAACATGCTGTGTTATGTTTCACTGCTCCCATCCACCCAGAGAGGAACATTAGTGTTAGGACAGAAAACTGCTGTAATGGACACTTCGAAGTAATGTCAGACCGGTGCAAAGATTTTGCTCAGACTCTTTTGGGTTGCTGTGGGGCTCCAAGATAGAGACGTGTGGATGAGATGCTTTTTGTGTGTGTGTGTGTGTGTGTGTGTGTGTGTGTGTGTGTGTGTGACCTGCTTCGCTATAAGATGACCTGTGTGTCTCTTCTCTCTCAATAGGATGTGATTGATGGGATGGCTGAATGAGAGGTACCATTTCTCTGACAGCTCAACAGAGAAACCTTGGTTTATTAAAGGATTGTCAGTCTGTCTCTTCTATCTAATACAACGTACCCTCGTATGAGTGAACAGTTTTTTTACAGTTGGCACTTGGGCTAGGTCATTTAAGTTTTTCCACTTGTGTTCAGAATCTGTCTTTTATTAATGTACAGTGCATTTGTAAAGTATTCAGACCGTATAAATAACAACTGCACGAGGACAGACAGTGACTGACAGGCTGACACACGCGTCACAGTTACAAATAGTAGCTAGCTAGAAATTGAGCGAAATGCAAAGAGAGCATCGCTGTCTTGAAAGACTACAACTTGTCCTGACACTTCCAGATGAAGCATGCAGAGAAATATAGGAATATGTCATCTGAGCAGAGGCCAAGTGCATAGAAAGAGTTGCTTTATCATTTGCAAAAGCAGCAAGGACCTTTCACAAAACTGCATTCAGCAAACGACGAAATTGCTAGTGCTAGCGATGTACTGTCCATTCGCTGAGGGCAAATTCATTAAAGAATGTTTAATTGACTCTGCAGCAACACTTTGTCCCAACAAGAAAGAGCTGTTTAAAAATGTTCCCCTGTCAAGATGAACAGTGACACGGCGTGTTGTGGACATCGCAGAGAATATGAAAACAACAGTTGAAAGACAAGATAAAGGATTTCACCTATTTCTCCTTGGCCCTGGATGAGAGCAGTGATGCACGTGACATGGCACAGTTGTTGATATTCTTACGAGGCATAACCCCAGACTTTGAAATGACAGAGGAGCTTACTTCAGTGCAGTCAATGGAGAACAAACCACAGGGAAATATTTATTGGAGGAGGTTAATAAGTGTGTGGTAAATCTGGGACTGAGTTTTGAAAAGTTATCCAGTGTGACCACTGACGGGTGCCCAAACTTGACAGGAAAAAACTTTGGCCTTTTGAAAAGGATACAAGATCAAGTAGCTGAGCTGAACACAGATCAGAATTTTTTTTTCCTGCATTGCATTATTCATCAGGAGGTGCTCTGTAAATGTGTTCTGAAAATGAGCCATGTTGTGGATACAGTCAATAAAATGGTCAACTTCAAAAGAGCAAAACCTTTAAACCACAGGCAGTTTGTCTCACTGTTGGAAGAGACAGAGTTGGGTCATGTGATCTCCCCTACCACACAAACGTGAGATGGCTGAGTTTGGGGAAGGTACTTAAAAGGGTGTGGGACCTGAAATCGAGTATGTGGATTTATGTGGATTTCCCTCAACTGCAAGATAAAGAATGGCTGGCTGATTTTGCCTTCACCATGGACATCATGGCCCTCATGAATGAACTGAATTCCAAACTACAAGGGAAGGGCCTTTTTGCACATAAGATGTACAGCCTTGTCAAAGCCTCCAAGTAGAAGCCAACAATCTCACCCACCTTCCGACAATACTATTCTGTTCCCTATCAGATGACCAGCGGGAGAAGTATACATCGCTGCTGCATGCTTTGAACAAGCTGTTGGTTTCCTCTCCTTTCACCTTCAATGTGGATAACGCTCCCACTGACCTGCAACTTGAGCTTATCGATCTTCAGTCTGATGCAGTAATTGGAGAACTATTCAAAACAATGTCACTGACGAGGCTCTATGCATCCCTCGATGAACAAAACTTTCCAAAGATTAGGAATCATCCTCAGAAGACGTTTGTGCTGTCTGTTACCTATGTATGTGAACAGACATTTTCTTGCTAAATAATTTAAACCCTTTTAGAATAAGGCTGTAACACAACAAAAAGTGGAAAAAGTGAAGGTGTCTAAATACTTTCAGAAAACACTGTAAAACGTCTCTACTATGAGATCAATCATCTTGAAGGTTTATTTAATATGCAATAATGAAAACCCTTATTAAAACCATAGAGGGACTTTTCATAATAACCAGTGCATCAGATATCTTTAGGTGGATACAGTAAGTACCAAATGACTGTAGAGTCCTTTAAGTGGTGGGAGTAGACTAGAGTAACCCCATAGCAGTAGGCCAGTTTAACTGTTGAATGTATAATATAGCAGAAACTAGCTTGATTGTTGAACCAGATTAGTCATACAGAGGATGAGGTCAGCTCCACCAGACTGTGTTCTGTATAAGTCAGCCCTGCCGGTTGGAGAGCATATATCCCCTGCTGTTACGGGTCAGTAATAAGCACAACACAGTTTCAATTTCACAGGCGTGACACAGTGCCCTTTGATTAGTGCCTTGGCTCACCTTGCATTTCAAACAGGAATGGCTTTGTTTCATCCCGCTACTCTAAGTTTATGGGGACTTGTATGATAGAACATGTAATATCAAGTATTGTTTAATATCTTCTGATTCTATTATTTGATAGGAGTTCTATCACTCAGTTGTCCTTTCAAGTGTTTGGTCTATAAGAAAAAAGTTGTGTAACATTTTACTACTTAAAACATCAACAAGTTCTATGCTTTTCTTAAAAAACAAACCCAAAAGATAGTTTCTCTTCTCCTGTCTCTGTTTCCCGCAAGAATCTCATTAACGCTGGAAGATAACGACTTTTGAAGTCATGCAGAACCCTAGATTTATGAAACTGTGCAATGAAGCATGATGCAACCATTACTATGCAATGTCAAAGAAATAAAATAAAATCATAATTACCCGTCTTACTGAAAATACACAAGGCCTCAAATTTACTAGACAAAGTAACAGAGATAATTTAGCTTGTCTGGGATGCAGACCTGACTTTGAGAATACAATAAAACCTCACAGAGCACAAATGTGACCCACGTCCTCGATTCGGTCTTATGTAGAACATTTAGAAATTGTGTTTTTTTACATCGGATAAGAGAGTAGAGACTCAGTGCTACAAAATGGTATATCATACACTGTAGTTGAGGGACAATGGGAAATTAATTATGCTTTGAAAGTTGTAACCACACTATTGAGAAAATGGCCCTTGAATGTTCTGCTACACCTACTGGTCTACACCTATCCAGCATAGTTCACATCCTCTAAAGCAGTGATGTCAGAGATACGGCCCGCGGGCCAGATCCGGCCCGCCAGCAGGTTTCATCCGGCCCGAGATGTTCTGGGTAATAAAACAAAGGCAACACGTTTGCATACAGTTATTATCAACTATGTGAGTAAAGTAATAGGTTTCTATGATATGATCATAGATTGTAAACAAATCGAATTTGATACGTTAATTAAACCTTGCACTACTATCTATCCGCAGGAAGTAGTAAAAACCGCCAGTTCTGCACTGACAATCACGTGACGTGGCTTTTTATCTTAACGGCTAAGCTCTCATAGCAAAAAATGATATGGAAAAAGAGAAAGGTTGACACGGAATGTAGGGTATTCAAAGAAAAATGGAAAGAGCCGTTGTTCTTCTGGGAGGAGCATGGCAAACCTGCCTTATCTGGTCACAAAAAGTGTCTGTAGTAAAGGAGTATAACATCAAACGACACTATGAGACCCACGTAGAAAAATATGACAAGTACACTGGGCAACTGCCCACCGAAAAGGTGAATGAGCTAGCATCATCTCTAAAAAAACAACTATCTGTATATTCCAAATGTAGAGAGACACATGATGGAGCAGTTAAAGCCAGCTATATCATTTCCAGTCTGTATTTCATTCTCATTGATTGGTACAGCTATTCTGATTGATTGGTACAGCTATTCTGATTGATTGATACAGCTATTCTGATTGATTGGTACAGCTATTCTGGACCGACATTTGGCGTTTAATAACAATAACCTGCATTCTTTCAAATGTATAATCAATAAATAACACAGATATTCAAACATATTGTGTAATTATTAATAGTTAACATTAATAGAAAACATGTTTTCTATGGCGCTTATAATTAATTGGTAATTTGTTGCACTTCTCTCATCTGTACCTGAAATGTATTCTTGTTAATGTTGCGTAGAAAAAGTATTTCTGTTCAACCTGTATTTTTCTGATTGCTTCATTTAATACTACATAGTGTTTTTTTCATGTGCCAACAATGCATTGATTGGTATCTGTAGGCCTTCTTGAATGATTTCAAATAAATCCTCCAGCAGTCTAAATAACCATGTGTAGAGTCAAATTGATTTTAGCAAATCATTATCGGGCCCCCATGAGGTCCCATTTGAACAAATCTGGCCCACTACCTAATATGAGTCTGACAGCCCTGCTCTAAAGCCTCACCCATCTTTTTACAATAAGGAACAACTCCAGGTAAAAAATACACTTTATCTAGTCCTTCGCCTATGTCCGAATCTGCCTTTTTAAAGTGTCCAGATAAAAATATTGTATTAAAATTTGATAATTATTAGAAGATGCTTACCCAGACACTTGATGGGTCATGTGAAATAAATGCTATAACCACCTCCCAGCTACATCTAGCTAAGTGGATGTGTCACATTGTCTAGACATGTACACATGTTCATGAAATACAATAGATGGCAGTAACTGGCTTACTTGATGGATCATGTAATCATTATCTTGCGAAGTGGAGTCTTTTGTTTAGACATGTAGCTAGATAAATAATGAACCATTATCCCAATCCACACTACAGTACAAACGGATTGTTATAGTTAGCCACTATCCATGAAATGCTAGAGTATGAATCTGCAGGTAGCTAAAGCTAACCAACTAGGTTCAATGTTAGCTAGCTATCTAGCTAGCTAACATTAGGCTATAACTAGCAATGCAAATGGCTTTCTGAGATATTACTACACAGATCATACACGTAACGTGTGCCAGCAAGCTAACGTTTAAGCTAACGTAACAGTACGCTTTAACTTGCAATGCAACGTTTAAAAAGATGCGGTAGCAAGGATTATCTACACATACTGAGCAGGTCATATTATTTACGTTTTAGTCATTTAGCAGACACTCTTATCCAGAGAGACTTACAGTTAGTTTAGTGCATACATGTTCATACTTTTGTTATACTGGTCCCCCGTGGGAATCAAACCCACAACCCTGGCGTTGAAGCGCCATGCGCTACCATCTGAGCTACACGGGACTATATTATAGACAGAAGCGTGCTGCAGACCAATCCTAACTCATCTCTCGGCATATCCAGCCCATCCATTATCGCAGGCAATCATGGCTAGCGAGAAAGGTTCCTGTCTTTTTCCTTGGCTGAACAAACTAGGCTCGTATTTACATTTAATTTGTATTGACAGATGGCATACAAGTTTGTTATTAAGGAAAATGAAAGTTCACATGTTCCAGAAGGCATTTCTGGCAAAAAACACATTTTGATAAAAATAAATAAAAAACTTTCAAATGCCCCTCCTGTGAAGTAGTAACTTGCAACACATGCCTAGCTTCTTGAAACTGGTCTCAAATGCTATCTAGGGGATGCAGACCTGGCTTTGAGACTCCAATAAAACCTTGCAGAGCATGAATGCTAGCTAGGGCCCTGCCAGTGTCAGAGTAATCACATCGTTCCACTGGTGTGAATATTCTGCAGGTTGTCTGGCAGACATTATTAACCTAATTTGTGTTCAAAGATGAGGCCGTTTCTCTGCATTCTGGAAGCATCTACAGTGTCAGGGTAAAGATAGCCGGTATATTTATTCATAAAATTGAAGCCCTTGTGTTAAAAATGTGTTTCAAACACAATATAGATTGGGTTTAATGTATGCAACATGCTCAGGGTGTTAACGAGACCACGTGTCAAAATAAAATGGATGATGTTCATTCTGAATTCCAGTCAGATCTTTGCATGTTTTTCTGTATTGATTTAAATGAGTATGGTAAATCCGGGGGTGGTAAAGTGAATAATCTCCATCCTACCTTGGCCCAACCTCATTCCATCCATATGTTTAGCATCCCCATCAGAGTGCATGTTGAATGATGTGGTATTGGATTCACTATTGTCCTGTAATTCATCACACAGCATGTGTAGGGTTAACCCATCAAGAGGCAAACTATGTATGCGGAACTCAGTAGGGTAGCACCATCTATGTGTTCTCGGGAGGCAAAGACATCAATCCTCATGGGTGATTTTCTCCATTGCTTCACAATAGCGGTCTCCTCACTCCCCCCAATAGCTGTCTTCTCGCTCCCCGCTGTTCAGTGTCCTATGAAGGTACTGGAGTGTAGAGCTTTGCTATGATGAGTACAATGTGTCCTGGACAACTGTTCTCACAGCATGACACCAGTTACATGACACACACAGTACAGTAAACCTGTGCTGCTGCTATGACCTCATACTGTATGAATGTGTACACTAGTATTTTCACAGGGTTAATATTTGACCGTTCAGAGCGTGTGAGAACTGTTTGATCCAGGGTGCTGTGATTTGAACCATGCTATTACGTCCTTCACTTGGATCTCTGCCAGGGGGAGTATGGTTGGCTTTGGTTTTGGTCCCTCCGTGATCTTTCCCATCCACTTCCTTGGCCTTCTGACCACAGTATTGATGTAAACCACATCTCTACTGTGCATAACTATATCAAGCACAGTAGGCTGGATTAAAATCTGCCAAAGCAATGTTTATGTATTGTCATTGTGTAACGCATTCTGGTTGTCTAGCCAGGTCTCTTAAAGAAAAAGCCCACACCTCAAAATACCGTCTGGTTAAATAAAAATGAAGAAGGAAACATTTAAATGAGGAAAAACAGCCCAGACTGTCAACTGTTATTCCATGTCATTTTGGAGTGAGTATTTTATCAGGATGGCAAAAGCCATACTAAAAGAAATGACATTGTGATGAGCATTACAATGACAATGATTTATAGCCCTGAAGCATATTGAATATATGAAAATGTACCAAGTTGATTTGTAGTGTTTGTTTGAGACCTAGCATGTGACGTTTTCCAAACCCACTGAAAGTTGGAGGCTGTGTGTTCCATTGTCTGAAGAGTAAGACATGAAAAAAACATGTTTGTTTTCGTCTCTGATTGACTAGGGTATGTCTGTTTTATTGGAGAGGTTTATGGCGAGTTTATCCCCTGATTTGAAACGCTTGTGCATACCCTTCAAGCCTCAATTGGTATTCTCAATCACGCTGAACCCAAACCGGAATAGTCTATTTGAAGGACATACTCTCAAGTAGGAAGCCAGCACTCAGTGGAACAATTCAACTGAGTGTTGTTCAAGAATCAGATAGGTACTCAATCCTGCTTATTTATATTTTTGACACTTTTTCACATCTCTATTTCACTGTCCAGACTGTTTGCATTGATCTGCATGTGCAATACTCTCCAGGTTTAGTAAATAGATCTCTAACCTCTGACACCATGCCCAAACCGGACGCGTGCAAGTTGATTTTATCCCCCCACACCAAACGTGATCATGACACGCAGGTTGAAATATCAAAACAAACACTGAACCAATTATATTAATTTGGGGACAGGTCGAAAAGCATTAAAACTTTATGGCAATTTGGCTAGCTAGCTTGCTGTTGCTAGCTAATTTGTCCTATTTAGCTAGCTAGCTTCCTGTTGCTAGCCAATTTGTCCTGGGATATAAACATTGGGTTGTTATTTTACCTGAAATGCACAAGGTCCTCTACTCTGACAATAAATCCACAGATAAAACGGTCAACCAAATCGTTTCTAGTCATCTCTCCTCCTTCCTTCAGGCTTCTTTTTCTTCTTTGGGACTTTATATGGCTTCTAAAAACCAATGAGAAGATGGCACGTGGGTATATGCTCCTAAAAGCCAATGAGAAGATGGCACGTGGGTATATGCTCCTAAAAGCCAATGAGGAGATGGGTCGTGGGTATATGCTCCTAAAAGCCAATGAGGAGATGGGTTGTGGGTATATGCTCCTAAAAGCCAATGAGATGGGAGAGGCGAGACTTGCAGTGCGATCGGCTTCACAAATAGAACCAACTTATATTTTAGCGCCTGGAAACGCAGACACTCATTGGCGCGCGCGAGCAGTGTGGGTGCAATTATTGAATAACATGTATGTGTTCATTTAGATAGATAGATAGATAGATAGATAGATAGATAGATAGATAGATAGATAGATAGATAGATAGATAGATAGATAGATAGATAGATAGATAGATAGATAGATAGATAGATAGATAGATAGATAGATAGATAGATAGATAGATAGATAGATAGATAGATAGATAGATAGATAGATAGATAGATAGATAGATAGATAGATAGATAGATAGGTACTTTATTGATCCCCCGGGGGGGAAATTTCATTATCAAGCAGCTACAACAAAAACACAGGGCAGGTGCAAAATGCCACAACGAAAGTACACAAAAGACAGATACACGATACATGATACATAGAGCGGCAGTATGAAAAAGTATAGAAATACAGGATATCTGGAGTGCAAAAAAAAAAGCTATAAAAGGACATTGCATAGTATGAGTGGTTGGCTGAATATGTACACTATACATTTATTTTGTGTGGTCAGCGTGTAACACAGACACTTGTATACATTTGATGGGTCATGTGAAATAAATGCTATAACCACCCCCCAGCTACATCTAGCTAAGTCGATGGGTCACTATTGTCTAGACATGTACACATTTTACCAAATACTTGGATGCCACTGATTTCTTTCATGTTATTAAATTGATAGTGTTTCCTTTTCAATTTCGAGGCATTTATCTGACAAATGATGATCAGTTTCCATCAACAGCACACTATAATGCTCCATATGCTGGGTTCATGATAACTTTGCAAGTTAATATCCATGTCACTCATATATCGTATTTGTACATAACCATACCATTACAAACCCCCATTACAAATATCCCCAGGTTGTAATCAATCTCCATTTCCCCTTTCCACCTGATATTTCCACAACAACAACAACAACCACTATGTTTACTACCCAATGTGTCTAAAATCCTTGTGTTCACCATACAAATCTATAATTGCATAAATCTTGCAAGATCAAATATATATATTTTATATATATATAAGATTTCTACGCAACCCCTGTGAAAATTTTAATTCGAGACATATTTAGTGATATAACAACATACAGAGTTGATATTCACTTCAAGGTACAAGGGGCTTCTCCAATGTTTTCCATGTTTGGTGTTGACTGCTGTATGGTCTGAGTCAACCACTCTTACATTTATTTTGAAGGTGGGCTGTTCTTATCTTGTACCACCACCAAGGCTTCAAAGCAAAGACCCAATACAACATTTATGAAGTAGAGGAAATAGGATGGTTTCTGTGTGTCTAAAGAAAATAGGTTCCCCTCACTTTTACAATGTTGGTTTGTTTGAATCTGCCAGTGAAGGACACTGCTTTGCTTTATCAAGGTAATAACTACCAAGTCTGTGCAAATTAATATAATTTGTCCTCTTGGGTTTGGACATTAGATTTCTTTAAAAATAATTTTACCAAATACTTAGGCATACATGTTACAAAAATGTTTATTAACCTATTGTAATACTATAATTATAATTGATATTGTATTTTGATAATGTTCTTCATAAGAAACTATACCAAAGTAAACCTTTCCCATTGCACAACACAGCAGTCTGGTAAAAGACAGTGAGAAAACAGGCGTGGTTATCCTACAACTATACAACAGCAATTGTCTCTTCATTAAAAAGTGTTCTTCATGCTCAATTTCATTTTCCTTTCAAAAATGACAAACTTACCTCTGCTCTAACTGTAACACCCTGATCTGTCTGTGTGCTTGTCTCCAACCCCCTCCAGGTGTCACCCATCTTCCTCATTAGCCCCTGGGTATTTTAACCTGTGATCTATGTTTGGCTGTTGCCAGTTCGTTTTGCTTGTTGAATCCTACCAGCGGTTTTCCCCTTTGCTCCAGCCTTACTATTTGTTACTATCTCCTAGATTTTTCCAGTTTTGACCCCTCCTGCTTGCCGTCTTGTACCTTTACCCCACTACTCTGGATTACCGACCTCTGCCTGCCCTGACCCTGAGCCTGCCTGCAGTCTTGTACCTCTACCCCACTACTCTGGATTACCGACCTCTGCTTGCCCCTGACCTGTCTTTTTCCTACCCCTGTTGTGATAATAAACATTGGTTATTCCGATGTTGTCTGCGCCTGGGTCTTACCTTCGAATGTGATACTAACAGTTAGCTTAGATAGCTAGCTAGCTAACATTAATGTTAGTTGACGTTTATGGAGAAACTTTGACAACAACCATGACCAGTCCAAAAATGAAGCTAGCTACAATGTCACAAACTAATAAATAAAACATTAATAACAACTCTTCTCCGGCTGGCCTCGGCTGTTAACCAACTAACTGACTCTCACAACGACCGTTGGAAAGTCAGGCACCAAAGCCGGCTCGAGCTGCAGGGCAGAAGGCTCGAGCAGCAGAGGCCACCGCTGCTGGATGGTGTGTTTTTGGTCCCTTTAGAGGTAATACTAGCTCCCTATTAAGGATACTTCAACAATCATTGATGTTGATGATACATGTATGCTGCTATTTGCAATGTTGAAATTTTCAATCACAGATTTGTAAAACAGACAAGAAATAGTAGCCTAGTTTTGGCTTGATGATGTGAGGCCTACATTTTGAATTAAACTTCATCTACATTCAGGTTCAGCAGACATTTGGCATGCAACCTTGGGTTGTGACAAAGAAACACTGACAAAGTTACACAGTTGGTGATACAATTCATAACTTACCCGATTTAGATACGCTGTTTTATTTTCTTCAGACTTATCAGAATGCACAGTCTGCCCATAGCCACTGTCAAAAGTTCCATGCAGGAAAATGTTTGATGTCTCACAAATATGTGCAAAAATAATAATTGTGACATTAAGCAGACGATTCTATCCAAAGCGACAGTGTGCATGCTTTCATTTTCCTTTTGTGGCCCCGGGAATCAAACCCACAATCTGTCTTATGCCTCACTTGAGAGAGCTTCCTGTTGCACTCTGAATCGATCTCCATCCCATTACTGATAACATTTTGACCTGGTCAAGCTGCACCTCCCTTATCAGATCTATCTGAGACTCGGACAAGACCTCTCTGCTCCCCAGAGACCCTGATCTTAGATATTCTTAGTGTCTCGGGGGCTCAGTGGCAATAAATCTTCTCACTCCTGAGGAACTTTACTCTGATTGTAGACAAGAAATGGTCAACAGAATCTGACAGAATATTTGCAATCTAAACACATTTGAACACAAAGAAAAAGGGGCTATGATTTATATTTTTTATATTTTTCCATCAAACCAAGGAGGCATTTCTAGTGTAGCTTTATGCATAGTATAGTGTGATATGGGGATGTGGACGTAAATATACAATGGAACATTCTACAATCTTTCTGATAGCAGTATTATGCATTCTGCTGCATAAACATGAAAGCAGATTATGGGTATTGAGTTCAAATGGCGTCTTTCCTGAGAACTGCTTAACATAGAAAACCATACAACCATCATATTTCCAACATAGTGGTTGCAGCATAATTTTGGCCCGCCATAAGTATCATGTACATGTGTAAATATACGTATGCTCAGTGTGTTTCTAGTGACCCTTCTATCCAACTCTGGCCTGAAATCACCATGACTGATAAACACTACTGCCTTTCTATCTCATTAATATTATTCAGCGTAGCTCCAAACAACACATTAAAGATGGTGGGAAAAAACTAGTGAGAGGGAAACCCTAGTGAGAGCCTCCATGGAAAATAAAACAACCAAAGCAGATATTTACCCAGGGATATGGAGACGTTTTCCACCCCTCAGACACATTATCAGACATATGTAAATAGGTTTTCAAAAGAGCCCATCCTGTATAGATAGCATTTGTGTGTGTTTGTCTAATGAGGCTAGTTAAATGCAATGATGCGTCCCATTTCATAGAGCAAGTCAGTGTGTTCCTCAAGCTTTGGTTAGTACAATCAAAAGATTGCACCCATAGATGACCAATAACACTTCAGAACAACACTTTACCCTGCCTTTATGTACATATCTACCTGAAATATACTGTAGCTTCAATTTCGTGTATTTCATTCCTCTTGAGTTACTATTTGTATTTTTCTCATTTTATTTTTAACTCACAGTAAAGTCTACACCTGGTATATTTGGCCCATGAGACAATGTGTATTTAAGGGACAATAAACGGAGCGTTGGTGAAGTGTCATCCTTGTTTATTGAATGAGGTGTTCTCACAAAGCATAAAATAAACAGGAGGGTATACCAAACAAAAGTGACTTACTGTTCTGTGACACAGTGTAGACAGACACAAACAATGATCGACACACAGGTGGATGTGTGGGGAGCCTAAATACAATCCCCAATCAGAGACAACCCTGTACAGCTGTCTCTGATTGAGGATCATTACTCCCCTAGTTAGGGTGTGAGGGCTTGATTGTGGTCCTTCCACTCCCCCTGGTGGGAGTCAGAGGCCTAACCACAATCAAACCCTCACAGAGACAAATAACATTTCATTTGATTTGACACCTGCATTAGTTGCCTTTGTATCATCCTTTTGTTTTGCTACATAGTCAGTAAAAATAGATTTTTTTCATTATTGCTATCGTTGTAAACATGACTAGAGTTGATGTTCATTCCTCCTCCCGGTAAGTCATGTTTAATCAAATCAGTTGAATTATGCATACTGCAATATTTAGATTTGAACACACATTCATCAAAGGAAAAGGTGGACTTGAAACGACTCAGTCTGTGTTTCCCAACCATCTGTTTAATATTTCCAACAGGAAGCTCTCTCAAGTGAGGCATAAAACAGACATTCCTAATTCACTGGAGATGTTTGAATTCATCGAGGTCACTTCAGCTTATCGGGCCCGGTGACATTTTTTTCAGATGTAGGGCCTGAAAATTTATTCGGCAGGTGATGGAAGAATAAAAAAACAAATTAATTTAATCATTTCACCTGGAATTTGCTAGGTAATTTACAAGCAAAAATTCTGCCCATTAGGCTATTAGATGGAGAAGAACCCTATGCTATAAATGAATTAGATTTTACTACAGATTTGTTTTTGAAACCCCATTCACACTAATTCTATTAATTTCAGTCAGTCATTCGGCCAACCATGGCTTAATATAATGGCATTAGGGATTTTTAGGCATTTGCTGATGGCCACGTTAATTATAGGACGACTCAGGATACATATAACCTGAGGCCAGGTTATCAGCAGATAAATAGAAACTCTTCACTTATAAATCACGCTTCTGTCCACTTCTCCCTTTTGTTTACCACAATTACATCGAGATGTTTCGTAATTACTCACAGTATTGACCATTTTGCCACATCGACTTTGGTTTCAGAGGCGTTTAGTCAGTGTATTGACTCCCGCTGCATTGGATTTAACTGTGACTTAATTTTGCAGTAAGTCACAGTGCCAGGTTTGCATTAAACAGCCTCTTATGGGCGGAAAACTGTTAACGAGATGAAAGACAGATCTAATCAGAGCTATGGCTGCCAGTGACAGACGACTACAGTGTCCAGTCACAGGGACCAGGCAGACCAAGAGCCATCAACATCAACACTTTATTTGACTAGGCAGGTCAGTTAATAACAAATTATTATTTACAATGACAGCCTACCTACAGGGTCAGCCATAGTAGTAGCCCTGGAGCAAATTATTGCTGGAGAACTTTTAATCAGCACTTCCCTCTCTTTATGGCGGAGGTTTATTTGAGGTGACAGGTGCTATTCTGTTCACGTGGAAGCCATAATGGCGGCTGTCGCTTTGGTGACTGCACTCCAGAGGTCACTTAAAGGGAAGTCACAAGCTAGAACCGCAGTTCATAAACCTTATCTGTGGCACTGTTGTGTGTGCAACAAATGAGATGCCACGGTCTTATTTCATCATTAATAACAGACAATCCTCAGCTTGTCTGTTTCATCACTGAGAATGTCTCTTGACAATTTGCCATTAGTTGCTCAGTATTCATTAGACTAGTGTATTGATACAGTCATTGTATTTCGTTGAGGATCTGTGACATAAAAAAAAATATATATATATATATTATTTAACCTTTATTTAAATAGGCAAGTCAGTTAAGAACAAATTCTTATTTACAATGACGGCCTACACCGGCCAAACTCGGACGGCGCTGGGCCAATTGTGCGCCGCCCTATGGGACTCCCAATCACGGACAGATGTGATGCAGCCTGGATGAAAGTATTATGTGACCATGTCAGCTTGTTCTGAGTGCAGTCAGTTGTCTTATGATGTTCTGATTAAATAAATTACCTTGGCATTTTGCGAGAGACACTTCATCAATGGGCTTACTGTAATTTGAGAGACATGGTGTGATAAGTGGTTTACTGCCCCCTTCCTTTTCACTGGTTGCCTGGTGGAATGTTCTGGATGGAAGGAGGCGAGAGAACGGTGAGTGTGAAACTGCAACATACTATTTATTTTAGACACCAAATCGTTCCTCCCATGGATGTCGGAGAGAGTATTTTTTGAATACCTTTCCCCTCTCTCTCTCTCTCTCTCTCTCTCTCTCTCTCTCTCTTACCCTCACTCACCTCTCCCTCCCTCCCCTCTCTCGCTCTCCCTCTCTCCTCTCTCTGACCCTCACTCATCTCCTCTCTCTCCCTCCCTTCTCTCTCCCTCCCTTCCCTCTCTCACCCTCACTCACCTCTCTCTCCCTCCCTTCTCCCTTCCTCCCTCCCCTCTCGCTCCCTCCTCTCTCTCTTTCCTTCCCTCTCTTTTTTAACAGTCTCAGGACAGTTTTGTTGTCTCTCTGTGGCAGTGATGGGTGGATTTATTTTATGAGGGTTGTAACTTTCTCTCTCTCCTCTCTCTCTCTCTCTCTCTCTCTCTCTCTCTCTCTCCCTCTCTTTCTCCTCTCTCTCTCTCTCTCCTCTCTCTCTCTCCCCTCTCTCTCTCTCTCTCCTCTCTCTCTCTCCCCTCTCTCTCTCCTCTCTCTCTCTCTCTCTCTCTCTCTCCTCTCTCTCTCTCCTCTCTCTCTCCTCTCTCTCTCCTCTCTCTCCTCTCTCTCTCTCTCTCTCTCTCCTCTCTCTCTCTCCTCTCTCTCTCTCCTCTCTCTCTCCTCTCTCTCTCTCTCTCCTCTTTCTTTAGTGGATTGCTACAGAGTGGGTTTTTATGGGGAGTTTCTCTTCCAGCCTCCATGCCACTGAGCTAGGGTTCATTACTCACACAGTGTCGCCCTGAGGACAGTTCAGCGAGGCTGCTCTCCTCTTCCCAGGGAGGCAGTGCTTCGGCAGTCTTTGCTCTGGAACACTGGCTGGGCTGGAGCCGGAGGAGCGCCTCCCAGATATTCCAGGCCAATAATCCACTGCTGCTGTCAAACAGATGCCCAGTGATGCCCAGATTACAGATTGGCTAAAGGTGGCTTTGTCTTTTATCTGGACAGTCACAACAGGGGCAGTTAATATCAGGGACTGAGGAATATTGATACTCTAGTCATGCAGTTTTTTGTAATATTTAGTATTAAATCAGGCGTATTCATTTTCAATTAGTCATACTAATGTGAGGCAGATGTGAAATGTGTAATGCCTGCAACCAATATGCAGAAGTCTCTTTCAACTAAAAGTACAATATTCATGTTTTTTACAGCTGCATTTTTACTGTTTTGTGCTGTATTTTTACTTCTCTGAGACTGGGTTTATTTCTTCCAGCCTTTTCATAAATTGTCTGGACCTCAACATAGGGCTTTTGTTAAGCACTATTAACCTCTATTGATTTACATTTTTTTCAAATGACCTTCATTGTTGTATCCAAAGCAGAAACTGTGATTACGCCTCCTCTACCTTGACTCAATGTCTGATAGATAGAAAAGGAGATATTTGTGAGCTGTCTGTGAACCGTGATATTTTCTAGTCATGTGGTTAGTAGCACTGGGGATATTGAGACTGTTTCCAAATCACCATTGGTCCTGTGGGGCCTTTCAGGCTTGGCAATTGGACCAGCCTTGTCATGCCAAATGAATCAAGCCTGGCATAGAAGCTACGTTTGGCATGGAAAAGTTTCTATCAACCTTCATTCCAAGGAGAGGAATCAACTCAATAGTTTGTACAGAGGACTGCTCGGTTTTAGCAGTGATAAGGAATTGGTTATCAAGACTATTTACATAAACTGTCAATTTGATAAAATTCAGTAATGTAATCGTTGATTTTGTGTTTTCTTCTTTATCGGGGAATCCTGTTCGCTGGCCTGCTCCATTCTGGACCATTGAATCTTGGCACACAGGTAATAAAATGTTTTAATGATGATGAAGATGATGATGATGATGATTATGTGTGCGTGTGCGTGGTGGGGGGGGGGGGGGGGGTGATATGGTATGACTTGGTCATATGATTGTACAATTTAAGTCAATGTGTTTGATGGATAATAACGAGTTGATGGGATGGCATTAACTGAGAGACTGCCCTTGCACAGTCGTTGCATGGGGACAGAACAGGTCAAGCTAATTGAAAGGGAAACGTTAAGGGATGATGAAGCCACCATTACAGCCAAATGGTCCTGTAATTACAGCTCTTTCATGCCATCTGTAGCCTCCTGCTTTCCCCCATTTCATCTTATTGTGTCAATTGCTGCTGTTGCTTTTCATTTAGGGTTGGGCGGTTTCCATATTTTCATATCGTCATACCGTCCTTCTTTCGTTCCGTGATTTACAGTATTACCGGTTTAGTACAAAAGGGGGCGCCAAAACCCCCCCACAAAAAACACAATTGTGCGCCTGTTACCAGAACGCTAACAAAATTAGCTAATTAATATTAATAGCAAATTTTCATGGAAGCTGCTAGCTAAATATGTTAACGAGTGTTAACGAAAATAATTGAATTGCAAGACAGGCAATCCAGCTCCAGTTATAGCTAGGAGCTACCGAATGTAATTTTTGGTGAGTTCGGACATTTACAAGAGAATGTGAACGAGAGACATTGTGTAAATGAACAAAGTTTTGATGCATGCTTGTCTGCTCTGAAGCAGCATGTGAACACGCTGTGTCAGTCTGGAGTTGCTAGGGAAACGGGCCTGCCTGCTCTGCTTGGAAAAGATGGGGGAGGAGCAGACGGGCCGAGAACAGTGGCAGCAGTACAGATAACTCATCCAAAGGGCTTTGACTTCTCAAACACGGCAGAAAGCAAACACTGTATGATGATCCATCAACTTATTAATTCAGTAACTTACTTTGATAACGCAACTCCTAAGTTTAACATGCTAGACTTTAAGCAAGACATTAGTAAATGTAGCTGGCTACATTATTTCTATGATAAACATTATAAGTGATGGCCATGCATCGTTTTGGCAAAGAATTTCTTGCTTTTTCATTGTAAGCTCATTTACTTGTGTGGTTGCCAGTCTAATGTGGGCTAACAGTACAATTTAGCTTTAAATTAAAACACTTTCTGTCCAAATTTGAAACGTGTAATGTCTGTAAAAATGTAGCTAGCTAGACTATCTTACCCATATACATCAACATGCATGATGGACGTGTCTCCCTGTCACGGAGCCCATGCCACGGTTGCCCTTAGTTTGAAGATGTAATCCGGAAACCGGTGTTTTCACCATCTCTTTAGCTATCATACTCTGATTCCAGTGATTTCAAAACTCGATCCTTCAGAAAGTGGAGAGCAACACTTATGCAGCTCCACTACATGATACATTTTTTTAAAAAGCTGCGTTCGACAGGATTACCATCACAGACTGACCCGCTCATTATCTCAGCCAATCATGGCTAGTGGGAAGGTTGCTGTCTTTTTCTGTGGCTTAACCAAGAAGGCTCACAATTTAACAATTTTATTCGTATTTACAGATGGCATACAAGTTTGTTATTAAGGGGCATGAAAGTTCACATGTTCCAGAAGGCATTTCTGCTAAAACATAAACGTTCAAATGGCTCTCCTGGGAAGTCGTGAATTGCGACCAGGGTTTGGTAGGTTACTTTCTAAATGTAATCCGTTACAGTTACAGTTTTGTATTCCCCAAACTCAGTAAGGTAATCTGATTACATTTCGTTACTTTTAGATTACTTTCCCCTTAAGAGGCATTAGAAGAAGACAAACATGTATGTTACCAATTGAACGACATCTATTGCAGGATAAATCAATGTTAAAGTTTACATAGCTGGCCATATATGGATGTTTAATACTCTGTTGTTTATGATTTTGCTGTCATGGAGGACTGATTGGCCTCCATGACAACAGTCCTCCATGACAACAAAATCATAAACAACAGAGTAGGGCTAATATGTCCTTAGTTTTGGGGTCATTCTCAAGTAAAACAATTTGGCTAATCTATACTTCCATATTTCGAAGTCCTATTCTTGAAGATGAAGGGGTATAACATTTATTGGAATGACTGGAATTCTGATAGACTTTGGTATTTAATGTAAAGATATAATTTAATCGTATTATTATATGTAGTAGAAAGCGATTAGGAGTTAGAAGAAGCCTACATAACTAACCCATAAAGTAAAATTTAACATCCATATATGGCCAGCTATGTAAACTTTAACATTGATTTATCCTGCAATAGATGTTGTTCAATTATTGAAAAATAAATGCTGTGCTCATGGAATGGCATGCTTTGCCAAGAGTGTGCAAAGCTGTCATCAAGGCAAAGGGTGGCTACTTTGAAGAATCTAAAATCTAAAATATATTTAGATTTGTTTAACACATTTTTGGTTACTACATGATTCCATATGTGTTATTTCATCGTTGTGATGTCTTCACTATTATGAAGAAAATTGCAAAAATAAAGAAAAACCTTTGAATGAGTAGGTGTGTCCAAAATTTTGACTGGTACTGTATATATTATCCAAAAATGGATGTAGCAACTACAGATTTTCTCTTTTAAGTCTATCAAATGTTTGAGCAATAAAAGCCCCACTTTTATTCCATAGGCTTAGAATAAATGCAGCTGTTGCAAGAGCGCATTTTTCAATGGCTGTCCACTGGTTTCAAAAACACTGATTGATAGGCAGCTTAAACATCTTGAATTCAACCATTATTGGGTTCAAATACACATTTAGATTTTGAACAGCCATCCACAACAACCACAATCCGTAAGGCGCAAATAGCTAAATGAGAGAGTACAATTGTGATTCACATCAATGTAAATCAATTACCGTCATCCTTACCTAGAATCGTTTATTCAAGTTGGATACTCTTTGGATGCCGACAGCAGTCGCACCATTGGAAGACATAGCTTGGACTGTAGCCTACAAAAGCCTATTCCTGCTCTTTTCCCGCGATCCATCAAACACATTTGTTGTGTCATCATAGTGGTCTCTGACTCGCTCAGGTGGAACAAACTTCAACTTGCGCCTTTTTTCAATGCTGATTTGAATGTCATTGTGAAAACAGAGAAGTGTCCAAGATTTTTTTACGCAAGCATCCTTTCTGAATTTAAAAGTAATCCTCAAAGTAATCATCTAGTTTTTCAAAAGTATCTGTAATCTGATTACAATATTTTTGCTGGTAACGTAACAGATTACAGTTACTTTAAAAAAAAAAACGCGACCCCTGTCAATACACAGCTGCTCCCGCTTTCACCCATTGTGCTGTTTACAAACAAACACCTGACTGGCTCAACTGTTCTGCGGAACTATGGTAAGCTTCATAATGTTAAATAATGTGACAGGTGAAATGAAGAATGTGATCCTTATCTCTTAAGGTATTGCACAAGTTGACTGCAAGTATTTACTTAAAAAGTAGCTACAAATATAAAAATGTATTGAAAAACGTAGTTTTAACTGTATTGACTGTATTGATAAACCATCCCTTGGCTATTTACAAATATCGCGGTATACTGTATATATATACGGTATACCACCCAAGCCTAGTGAGGGGAAGAGCCTGGGACCAAACCATGCCTCATCTTTGTTGGTGTGTGACTCTCCTGGCTGTTCCCGTATTTCAGACACAGTACATCAGCACTTTCATAATGAAATATTGATTTCCCAATCATTTAATATGATTGAATTATTGACATGGAGGGAGTCTGAATAGTAAAACGTTAGTCCTGGGAAAGATAGAATGGATAAAGACATTTTACAATAAGCCAGCTATCATGGGAGTCCTAGGCATCAAGCTCACCAAAGTCAAGCCAAAGTTAATGACAGTAGTCACGACTACAGCTTCCAATTACCTCAAAGTGGCACGAGACAGCATCACAAGCCATATTACTCTAAATGTACTGCACTGGGAATGGATTACCTTTCATTTTGCTTATGTGACTGTATATTTGCCAAGATAAATTTCAGTACATGCGGTGAATACCATATGGTTTGTCTTTTTGATGGATCACCTTTGTCGTGTTCTGCTTGCTACGTAACTACCCAAAGTAGATACAATCGCTTGGCAAACATCCACCACTCATAGATTCATAGAGGAGAGAGGAATATCTCGAACAGAAAGGCTGAACATGTGATGAGAGACCAGCCATTCATGACAGTTCAGACATGGCTATCACACTCATTGACGGTACAGTAGGCTTGGCAGCACACTCAGGATCATAGAGCCTTTTGACAGAGCAGACCATGCATAGAGGACATGGATAGTGCAATCACACTGATAGAATAGACATGGATCGAGCAGCCATGGACAGACATGACACTCTCAAGAACTAACAAGAATGCAGTAGCAGAAAACATACAGAACAAATATGACTTGGTTCACAGGGAGTTTTCAGGATACAAACAAATATTTAGCCTTGTATGAAGAAAAAACAGACAAGACAATATAATGTTATTTTTAAGATGCACTGAATTGAACATTGAGAACTTTATGGGATTCCCAGGATGCGGTGCTGTTGATCCTCTGGGATGTAAAATCCTTTCATGTTTTCATTGCCAGGGTTGGTTATGCAACAGTAAAATAGTCTTATCAAAGAAGTACATCAAGAAGTGGAGAGCAGCTATTGAGTCACCAAATCCCAGACACAGGCAGGATGCCCTATGTGTTTTATTGCTTTCCATCTCCAGTGCTGTGCCACAATGACAGGAAATGCCACGTCTCCCTGTGTATTTTCACAAAGCTGTCAATGTTTTTTCCATATATCTCCAAAGAATTCAACCTGGATGGGTCACGACGTGTCAAGAGACACTACTGTTACGATCTGTCTTCCAATGTCTATTTGCCAAGCTAGATATTTGTATCAGCTGCACACTATAGCCTTGTTCACACTGCAGGTCTTAATACTCAAATCTGTTTTGTTTTTCAAATCCATTTTGTAAGACTGACTTTCCAAACAGCAAGTTACAAGTGACCAAAACGGATTAGTTGTGTTCAGACAGCAGTCATTTTCATAAGAATGCTGTTCATTGACTACAGCTCAGCCTTCAACAGCATAGTACCTGAAAAAGAGTGCCACCTACTGGTGTTTGACACTGATAGAGGTGCTGGTTTAGATAGGTGCAACTGTCCCACCGGTAAGAGGACGGAAATGACCAGTAAAAGACGCATTATTGACACACTCAAGTCAGGCACACACATAGCAAACAGGAAGTGGACTAGGTGGAAGTGAAATTGATAGTGATGGTGGACTAGGTGGAAGTGAAATTGATAGTGATGGTGAACTAGGTGGAAGTGAAATTGATGGTGATCGTGGACTAGGTGGAAGTGAAATTGATGGTGATGGTGGACTAGGTGGAAGTGAAATTGATAGTGATGGTGGACTAGGTGGAAGTGAAATTGATAGTGATGGTGGACTAGGTGGAAGTGAAATTGATAGTGATGGTGGACTAGGTTGAAGTGAAATTGATAGTGATGGTGGTATTATGGTCAAAGACACACTAAAAACCAGTCAGGGAGACCAGAAGAATGATTATCCATGTGGAAAGGTTCAAATGTGAGTTGATGTTGAGGGCATGAGTTTACAGAGGTTATCTCAACCTGCTCTCGTCATGGAAACAACTGAAGAGTTGGGGTTCTGCTGCTCTCAGGCTAGGCCACTGATTGGCTGACCAGGTCACATGACACAGTTTAGGAGATAGTGTATTCCAATGTATTCCAAAGGCCATAGTTGTGAAACCGGGGGATGGTACACTCTAAAAAGAAAAGGTTCCTGGAGTATCTTTTAGGGGTTCTTCAAATTGAAGAACCCCTCCACTACGCTGATCCTCAACACAGGGGCCCCACAAGGGTGCGTGCTAAGCTGCCTCCTGTACTCCCTGTTCACCCATGACTGCGTGGCCACACACGCCTCCGACTCAATCATCAAGTTTGCAGACGACTCAACAGTTGCAGGCCTGATTACCAGCAACGACGAGAAAGCCTCCAGGGAGGATTTGAGGGCCCTGGCGGACTGGTGCCAGGAAAATAATCTCTTCCTCAATGTCAACAAAACTAAGGAGCTGATCATGGACTTCAGGAGACAGCAGAGGGAGCATGCCCCCATCCACATCGACAGGGCCGCAGTGGAGAAAGCTTCTAGTTCCTCGGCATACACATCTCTGACAATTGGAAATGGTCCTCCCACTTCAACTTTAGGAGGCTGGAGAAATGCTCTCAATTGTACAGGTGAACAATTGAGAGCATCCTGTCGGGCTGTATCACCCCCTGGTACAGCACGGGCACCGCCCGTAACCACATGGTCGCCGGGGACACACTGCCTGCCCACCAGGACACCTACAGCACCCGGTGTCACAGAAAGGCCAAAAAGATCAAAGACCTCAGCCACCCAAGCCACGGCCTGTTCACCCCACTACCATCCAGAAGGCGAGGTCAGTACAGGTGCATCAAAGCAGGGATTGTGAGACTGTGTCCAGTACCCTGCCCTGAACTATAGTCACTGTAAATAGCCGGCTACCACCCGGTTACTGAACCCTGCACCTTAGAGGCTGCTGGCTATGTACATAGCAAGTAACACTGGTCACTTTAATAATGTTTACTAACGGTTTTACCCACTTCATATGTACATGCTGTATTCTAGTCAAGGTCTATCATATTTAATTATTGCTGTACATATACTATTCTATCATACATATTATTCAGATATATATATATCCCATGTACTGTCCATAATGTATATGCATTCCATCATATATACACTGAACATAAATATGAATGCAACATGCAACAATTTCTAAGATTTTACTGAGTTACAGTTCATATAAGGAAATCAATCATTTGAATTAATTAGGCCCTAATCTATCCACCCACTGGGGAGCCAGGCCCAGCCAATCAGAACGGGTTTTCCCGCACAAAGTGCATTATTACAGACAGAAATCAGCTGTCTGGGTGGCTTGTCTCAGACGATCCCGCAGGTGAAGAAGACTGATGTGGAGGTCCTGGTCTGGCGTGGTTACATGTGGTCTACGGTTGTGAGGGTGGTTGGACATACTGCCAAATTCTCTAAAATGACGTTGGATGTGGCTTATGGTGGTCAACATTCAATTCTCTGACAACAGCTCTGGTAGACATTCCTGCAGATGCATGCCAATTGCACGCTCCCTCAAAACTTGTGGCATTGTGTTGTGTGACAAAACTGCACATCTTTTATTTCAGCTCTTTAAACATGAGACTAACACTTTACATGTGGCACTTATATTTTTGTTCAGTATATATATATATTTATACTCCGGACATTGCTCGTCGTAATATTTCTATATTTCTTAATTCCATTATTTTGCTAGATATGTGTGAGTTGTTAGATACTCCTGTACCGTTGGAGCTAGGAACACAAGCATTTCACTACACCTGCAATAACATCTGCTAAATATGTGTATGCGACCAAAATAATTGGATTTGATTTAAAATCGCTACGCTAGTTGTCATAGTAACGGCAGGTTTGTGCGTGCTGGTGTAGGTTGATTAGTGGTGGTGCTTGTGCCTCCCATCACTAACAACTTATGTAGAAAACTAAGGTGACAACAATGCCTGCCATTGATAGTTCCAGTTGCTTTGAGTGTTCAAAATCATAGTGTAAGGACACTTTTAAAGCCCCAAAGGATAAGTTGATCTAACTTTGAAAACAAGTCCTTTTTGGCTAGCCACAGCAGTCAACTAGCTAGCTATGTAGCTGTTTAGATTCCTAGCACATTCACTCATTTGGTTGTAAGAAATTAACAAGCAAGTTAGCTACCGCATGTTATTCTCAAACTGCCAACATAGTAGCTAGCAAGCAACAAGATATGCCAAATAACAGTCTAAAAACCACTTGGGGAAATAAATCAGATTTGAGTCAGACACGAGTTTGATTGCCAGGAATCAGATTTATATCTTGAAATAGCCGATTCCATGTGCTTTTTGGCTGTTCAGACTGAAGGGGGAAAAACAATTCAAATCGGATATGCAAAATGTTTTAATTTGAATCAATTCAAACAGCCAGTATGAACAAGAGGGAGGCCACATACAGTAATGAGGGTTGGACTCCACGTAAACGTCACACACACACACACTGTGAGAGGAGGACAATTGATTGTAATGAGAGGATAGTTTATACTGTAGACTCATTAATACCTTCCGACAGACAGAAGAGATGCAAGGTGTTTATTTGGGCAAGTGGACTGGAGTCAGGGAGTTGTGTATTCCTCATACTTGTAGATAACACATTTGTTGTTGCCGTTTTAAGGTAGCATCACGTTGATAGGGGATTGGTCTGTTTTTGTGGTGGTTGTTGTTGACAGCTTTTAATTGAGAGATCTATGGAGACCACACTGTTCATCCACATACCCATGGACCCAGAGTCTATGATGTATTTTATTGTCATGTATTTTAATATTTAGTAGAAATTACGTTGTGTGCATTTAAAGTGGGTGTCCATCTGGGGCTTGCAGCTGTCCAGCTTTTACAGAGTGTTCAGACTATAGTACGGATCAGGAATAAACTTAACTCTGCTGTTGAGGGACACACACTGAAATCTGTCACACAAATTGTCATGCCGATTCTGAGTTACTGGTAGATTGTGATCATATCTCATCTCGTATCAAGCACATCGCGTCACTATTAGAGGCTGAGTGGAGAATGCATTAGTTCTCATGAGTATGTAGCCTAGCCTACTCTGTCTAAGATATGGATGTCAGCATACTGTATAATAGAATGCATGAGAGAATTTGACAAAACAGTGATGTATTGTGTGGTGATTTCTTCTTAGAAATACTGATAGATGTGAAGAAATTAATGGTATTAAGCCAGCATTTCTCTCCCTCTACAGTACTTAACCATAATGTGACAATGTTTGACACGAGTTGTCTGTTTAACCAACACTACATCCCTCTTGACGTCATAAACCATGCCTGCACAGTCCATGCCACATCTTGGCTGCGTCCCAAATGGAATCACATTCCCTATTTCCCTATGTAGTGCACTGGTCAAAAGTAGTTCACTGGTCAAAAGTAGTTCACAACATAGGAAAAACCCTATTTCCTATGTCGTGCACTACTTTCGCCAAGTGCACTACGTAGGGAAATAGGGAATGTGATTCCATGTGGGACACAGCCCTAGATAAACCATTGAGTTAACCCTAATGGAAATCGTTGAGGTCCTGATTACTGAGCTGATTAGCCATCAGTGGTTTAAAGTACTTAAGTAAAAATACTTTGAAGTACTAAAGTCGTTTTTTGGGGGGTATCTGTACTTTACTTCACTATTTATATTTTTATACTTTTACTTTTACTTCACTGCATACCTAAAGAAAATTATGTACTTTTTACTCCATACGTTTTCCCTGACACTTAAAAGTACTCATACATTTGGAATGCTGAAGCAGGACAGTATTATGGCACCTATCAATACAACGCTTTGTCATCCCTACTGCCTCTGATCTGGCGGACTCACGAAACACAAATACTGTGTTTGTAAATGATGTCTGAGTGTTGGCGTGTGCCCCTGTCTGTCCCTAATTGAAAATAATAAGACAATTGTGCCGTTCTGGTTTGCTTAATATAAGGAATTTGATGTATAGCATTTACTTTTACTTTGTACTAAGTATAACAATTGAGTACTTTTTCCACCACTGTACTTAAGTACATCTAAAACCCGATACTATTAGACTTTTACTCAAGTAGTATTTTACTGGGTGAATTTTACATTTTCTGTTAAGGTATCATTACTTTTACTCAAGTATGACAGTTGAGTAGTTTTTACACCACTGTAAACCATGCTCTGATTTGAGGTGACGTTTTGCACCCTCGTTGAACATTCCACATTCCTAGGTGTGTTGAGATGGGAGGCGGACACCTTTCATCAAGTTCACACGTCAGCGTCGGTTAGTTCGCGCTGATCACAACTGCATTATAGAAAGGCCTGTATAGATTAAATGTCATTGGTTAATGGGATGTGAGCAGGATGGATACAGGAAGTAATTGAAAGTGCTTTTTTTTTATTCATCATCGGAGCCATTGGCTGTAACCCACTTCTCAGAGCATTATGTCCATGGTCAGCCACAGACCACGTAATTACCCTGCTGTAACATTACATGGCAGAGACTGAGTACCACGTTGAATGTTAAACATGTAAAGGATTCTAATGATTGATAAGAGTAATTGCTATTGCCATTGCGATGTTTATGAAAGTGGTTATAGAATAGTAGAGGCAACCATAATGTCTGAGCATAGACAGGATAATATTGTAAATGCATTAGGATGTGGTTGATTTTTATGTAAATGCATTAGGATGTGGTTGATTTTTATGTAAATGCATTAGGATGTGGTTGATTTTTATGTAAATGCATTAGGATGTGGTTGATTTTTCATGGTATAGCATGTAGATGCATGCATGGACACAGTTCAGTGTTGTTTCAGACTGATTATGGCAAAACAGTGTATTTTCCAATTTCCTTTTTGAAAAGTAAGAGAGCACTGCCATCCAGTGGAGCAGACTTTGCTGTGCAGAAATCCCATGATTCATTGTACTAGAATTTACACAGAACATACCTCAATTATACAGTATGTGAGTTTTAGTATGAAGTGTGGATATGTTTAATGTACATAGTAATCCTAGTAAAAATTCCCTTAGGTCAGTTAGGATCACCACTTTATTTTAAGAATGTGAAATGTCAGAATAAAAGTAGAGAGAATTATTTATTTCAGCTTTTTATTTCTTTCATCACGTTCCCAGTGGGTCAGAAGTTTACATACACTCAATTAGTATTTGGTAGCATTGCCTTTAAATTGTTTAACTTGGGTCAAACGTTTCAGGTAGCCTTCCACAAGCTTCCCAGAATAAATTGGGTGAATTTTGGCCCATTTCTCCTGACAGAACTGGTGTAACTGAGTCAGGTTTGTAGGCCTCCTTGCTCACACACACTTTTTCAGTTCTGCCCACAAATGTTCTATAGGTTTGAGGTCAGGGCTTTGTAATGGCCACTCCAATACCTTGACTGTGTATATATGCCATTTTGCCACAACTTTGGAAGTATGCTTGGGGTCATTGCCCATTTGGAAGACCCATTTTCCTTCCTCATGATGCCATCTATTTTGTGAAGTGCACCAGTCCCTCCTGTAGCAAAGCACCCCCACAACATGATGCTGCCACCCCCGTGCTTCACGGTTGGGATGGTGTTCTTCGGCTTGCAAGCCTCCCCCTTTTTCCTCCAAACATAACGATGGTCATTATGGCCAAACAGTTCTATTTTTGTTTCATCAGACCAGAGGACATTTCCCCAAAAAGTACAATCTTTGTCCCCATGCGCAGTTGCAAACCGTAGTCTGGACTTTTTTATGGTGGTTTTGGAGCAGTGGCTTCTTCCTTGCTGAGCTGACTTATAGGTTATGTCGTGTTGAGTTGCGTCAATTCAAATCTGGTATTGGAACAAAAGGATTACTACGCCATTTAAATCATCTATGTATTTTATTCTAGCAAACCCTTAAATGGTAAATATGAAGTTCGTATATACAGGCTCACTGTGACACCACGCAGGGCAAACAGCGCATGAGAAGAGCGCGAGAGAGAGAGAGAGAGAGAGAAAGAGAGAGCGCAAGAGAGCGCGAGAGAGAATCAGCGAGCAGCGCTATAGAAGCGCATAGCCTAGAGAAGAGCGAGTCCTATCCTTTGTTCTTCCTTAAATACTCCGACAGGATAATTTCCGCTCCCTGCTGATCTGTCGGAGTAGAGGCTGAGTGTGGTTTAAACTTACTCAGCCTATCGTTGGCGTGCAGGCTGGTCCCAGCCTCGTGACGCAATCCAGTTGACGGAAGTAGTGGTCTTCTCAGTAGATGTCCAAGCTCCATATTACAACAAGACACAGTTCTATCATAAAACCCCCAGCTAGCACATTCATTCCACATAGCTCCCCCTTACCCAAACCTACAGCAGTTCTAAAGATCTATGATCACACAATACATTCACTTAATAACTCTTGTTGTAGATTAACATATTCATTAGCTAAAACATAGATCAGCCCTTACAGTCGATATAGGACTCGTTTTACTGTGGATATAGATACCTTTGTACCTGTTTACTCCAGCATCTTCACAATGTCCTTTGCTGTTGTTCTGGGATTGATATGCACTTTTCGCACCAAAGTACGTTCAGACAGAACGCGTCTCCTTCCTTAACGGTATGACGGCTGCGTGGTCCCATGGTGTTTATACTTGCGTACTATTGTTTGTACAGATGAACGTGGTACCTTCAGGCGTTTGGAAATTGCTCCCAAGGATGTCCCAGACTTGTAGAGGTCTACAATTCTTTTCCTGAGGTCTTGGCTGATTTCTCAGCCATTTCCCATGATGTCGAGCAAAGAGGCACTGAGTTTGAAGGTAGGCCTTGACATACGTCCACAGGTACACCACCAATTGACTAAAATGCAATGCAAATAGTCCGGGTAGCCATTTAATTAGCTGTTCAGGAGTCTTATGGCTTGGGGTAGAAGCTTTTTGGACCTAGACTTGGCGCTCCGGTACCGCTTGCCGTGCGATAGCAGAGAGAACAGTCTATGACTAGGGTGGCTGGAGTCTTTGACAATTTTTAGGGCCTTCCTCTGACACCTCCTGGTATAGAGATCCTGGATGGGAGGAAGCTTGGCTCCAGTGATGTACTGGGCCGTACGCACTACCCTCTGTAGTGCCTTGCGGATGTAGGCCGAGCAGTCGCCATACCAGGCAGTGACGCAACCAGTCAGGATGCTCTCGATGGTGCAGCTGAAGCTCTCAACATGCTCCACTACAGCCCCGTCGATGAGAATGGGGGCGTGCTCAGTCCTCTTTTTCCTGTAGTCCACAATCATTTCCTTTGTTTTGATCATGTTGAGGGAAAGGTTGTTGTCCTGGCACTACACATACTCTAGATTACTGACGTTCTTCATTTTTAAAGGCGCATTGTTGGCTGTCTAGAGCACTGCTCTATAACACGCCTTGGGTTGAATCCTGGCCTTCATGTTCTACAGGAACCAAAACATCACAACTCATCATGATTATTGGACAGTTAATTCTCTAACAGTTAGTTACAAATTACTAACAATGTCATGACCACACTAGTCATTAGCAAGTAAAAATACCTTGTGTTTATGTAGCATCCAATGGACTTATACATAGCCTATCACATTGTAATGTGAACCTTTGTGGGATGATTTAAACTCACGTATTGCTATGGCAGCAGTAACTTGATGTTAATTGCTTTGTGTCTGTTGACAGCGAGAGACAGACTGAGTTGTGGGTTCGCACACACACTCCTCATTATGCCCCCGTTCATCAGTCTGCTGTAAAATCACACACAACGAGGCAGCCTGTGTCTCTCTCATGCCATTACCGTGGCAACCACCGCCTCATCCAGTAACAGCCCTCAGGATACAACATAGATCTGGAACTGTTGGGGTGCTAGGACCTAGTTTAACAATTATGCATCCATCCGTGAGTAACTCTGGTCCGTCAGCACTCATCCACTCAGGACCTATTTATTCATACAGGTCTGTATATACATACTCATGTACAGTTGTTATATTATATCACATGCAATATTGTAAGTAATTATTGGACGTAGGCATTCACTCAGGAATGCATATTAGTATCCTGCCAGTTGCACCTTTTCTCATTGCTTTTAGTATATCGAATGTGCAATAAGTGCAGTTGTCTGTAATTAAACCCTGCGCACTAAGGACTGTATTTTAAGGGAATTACTATTATTACCCCAAATGATATCATACACACATTTAGCTATTAAAGTATCTCTTCCTGTCATTTACCTGTACAGTTTGTGTAAACATGCAAGTATTCACTTATCTGTAAATATAACTGTATACCTAACTGTACAGCTAATTTAACTAATTTAACCATGCAAAATTTTCACTTACCTGTTAATTTACCCAGTCTGTCTATTAAGTAAACTATTATTACCCTCGCTCATATCATACGCATTTTTAGCTACTGAAGTATTTCTCTGCCATCGACCTGTATAGTATAGTTAACCATCCAACATCCACCATCCAACATCCACCAATGTATAGTGTACATATTCAGCCAACCACTCATACTATGCAATATCCTTTTATAGCTTTCTTTTTGCACTCCAGATATCTTGTATTTCTATACTTTTTCATACTGCCGCTCTATGTATCATGTACCGTGTATCTGTCTTTTGTGTACTTTCGTTGTGGCATTTTGCACCTGCCCTGTGTTTTGTTGTAGCTGCTTGACAATGAAATTTCCCCCCCGGGGGATCAATAAAGTACCTATCTATCTATCTCATCTATACACAGGCGGCCTGACGTTGTCGGAAAGAAACAGGCCTGCATATGAAAGAAAGGAATATTTAACATTATCATTTTATTTATTTAAACTTTATTTAACTAGGCAAGTCAGTTAAGAACAAATTCTTATTTACAATGACAGCCTACACCGGCCAAAGTCAGACGACGCTGGGCCGATTGTGCGCCGCCCTATGGGACTCCCAATTGCGGCCGGTTGTAATACAGTCTGGATTCGAACCAGGTTGTCTGTAGTGACAGCTCTAGCACTGAGTTGCAGTGTCTTAGACCACTGCGCCACATGGGAGCCCATTTACACATCACTTTGTGTTGGAAATAAACAGTAGGTTATATATAGAGTCATATACCTTTATTAACCAGTCTAGTTAGAATATACAGTATGATTGTTGGAATTACTGACAGGAATTATGTGTGACCGCTTGGATAGCTAACCAGATTAGTTTTGTACGTTTCATTGTATGTGGCTTTCCTTAAATTGTATGGCTCTTGAACAATTTCAACATTCCTCACAAGCTGCTTGCCCATGAACTCCGTACCCATTTGTGTAACAGATGTCCCTTCAAGACTACATCTCCACTAACAACTCTTCATTCATTGAAGTGGACTCTCTCGTCCCCAAATTGCCCCAATGTGTGAAACTAAATGCAGGTACTGTGTGGCACCACAGGAGCGCCAAAGCTCGTTCGGCAGATGGGGAGGAATATTTTTTTTATTTATTAATTCCACTCAGACCGCGCTGGCACTGGCAGCAAACAGTCATTTCAAATATGGCCATCTCTCAAGAAGTAGGTTGGCGACATATGTTTGGATATTTGGACGTAGATCATTGGCCAGGTGATTAAAGAATTAAACCAATAGAGCATCTGCAGATTATAGATAGAGCACCCCCCCCCCCCCCCCCTGTTCTTCTCACGTCACGAAACCACACCTGTCCTTAAAATACATCATCCCTTAATCTATAATTTATTAAATTAGGGCCTAGGGTCTGAATTTTGCTAACACAAAACACCACTGTCAAGTTCACTATAGGCCTACTCTAGAGTAGGTTTAATGTTTTAACCTTTCCCTGTTAATATCTAGCTGCACAAAGCTTGATTCCTTGTTGGCAGCAAATGCAAAACATGCTCATGGAAGCTTTTAGTGGCATATAATGCACCTTCTCTTTTAGTGGCATATAATGCACCTTCTCTTTTAGTGGCATATAATGCACCTTCTCTTTTAGTGGCATATAATGCATCTTCTCTTTTAGTGGCATATAATGCACCTTCTCTTTTAGTGGCATATAATGCACCTTCTCTTTTAGTGGCATATAATGCACCTTCTCTTTTAGTGGCATATAATGCACCTTCTCTTTTAGTGGCATATAATGCATCTTCTCTTTTAGTGGCATATAATGCACCTTCTCTTTTAGTGGCATATAATGCACCTTCTCTTTTAGTGGCATATAATGCACCTTCTCTTTTAGTGGCATATAATGCACCTTCTCTTTTAGTGGCATATAATGCACCTTCTCTTTTAGTGGCATAAAAGTTTTGTTAACTTTTGCAAAAGTTAACAAAACCCCTTGGGTAGGAAAATGTGTCACTAATAGGAAAGTCATTCAAATTGAGGTCCTTTTGTCTTTTACTGCTATGGTATATTATGGTTACATTTAAACAACCATAACACTGCTTGAAAGCAGACTAGAGCAGGTTCTTCAGTTTTTGTTGTTGGAAGTTGCAGCATTGCGGCGCTGTAACTGGATAGTTCTGGAGAGATCTTTGAGAGCAGTGAGCAGCACTAGGTATCAAGTCTTCATATGAGTCCAGGGGGTTGCCTGGTGAATGTTATGTGATCAAAGCGCACTGTTCAGTGTGGAAGGAGAGTGAGAGTGCCTGACACTGACGGACACTGACGCCCTACATGAGGTGAGGAAAACTGCCAACTCTCTCCGTTTTAATTGTATGCCTCCTTTTATGCAGCCTTGGACCTGCATTTTGCTGGATAGTCTTTTGCTACCTATTTGACATTAACACTTGACAGGTACCTACTAATTTGGACTGACTCCTACAATATTATATATAAGACTGTCATTCAGATTGAGCTATACTTTTAATTGGACTCATATCAAGCATCCATCTACAGTGTATCCTTTTCCAAAACTTTCAGCAGCTTTAGAACTTTGAATTGTAAGACTCCTGGCTGCCACCAGATGTCCCTGTTACACTGGACACAGTCATCTTCTGAGCCGCTAGTCTTGGATGAAGCCATGCAATCGAATGATAACAAACCTGGTATGATAACCGAATGTACTGTAGTAGTCCAGTATACATCTGTGTAAGCTAATTAATAACAAGCAACAACTTGACCAAGTAAAGCAGAGAATGTCTGATCATATGTCTATATTGTACTTTTTAGCATGGTGTAGTCCTTCTATTCTGATGTTCTAGCATGGTGTAGTCCTTCTATTCTGATGTTCCAGCATGGTGTAGTCCTTCTATTCTGATGTTCCAGCATGGTGTAGTCCTTCTATTCTGATGTTCTAGCATGGTGTAGTCCTTCTATTCTGATGTTCTAGCATGGTGTAGTCCTTCTATTCTGATGTTCTAGCATGGTGTAGTCCTTCTATTCTGATGTTTTGCATGGTGTAGTTCTTCTATTCTGATGTTCTAGGATGGTGTAGTCCTTCTATTCTGATGTTCTAGGATGGTGTAGTCCTTCTATTCTGATGTTCTAGCATGGTGTAGTCCTTCGTCTATTCTGATGTTCTAGCATGGTGTAGTCCTTCCTCTATTCTGATGTTCTAGCATGGTGTAGTTCTTCGTCTATTCTGATGTTCTAGCATGGTGTAGTCCTTCCTCTATTCTGTTGTTCTAGCATGGTGTAGTCCTTCCTCTATTCTGATGTTCTAGCATGGTGTAGTCCTTCCTCCTTCCTTGCTGATTGGTGACACATATTCCTCACCAATGGACTACAAGAGGCGGCAAAATGAGCGCCAATTTTATTTTTGGTACATTTTTATTTATTTATTTTTAATTTTTAATTTTCTTTTTTTTTTAAGCCCACATTTTGCCGCCTTTCCAAAGTGCCGCTCTAGGCGGTCGCCTAGTCTGCCTATACGCACGCTCCGGCCCTGCGTAGTAGTTGCTAGCGTTATGCTATCATGTTGATTTCATAAGGCTAAATTATATCTTGTGTTTATCACAAATGCATAGCACGTTGCCTGCTCTGTCAGGCGCTCCGTTTACTGCCGACTGCAAACTATCACCACACAACAGCAATGCAAGCCATTCCAAAAATAGAACTTAAGCTGTATGCTTTTCATTGGGACAAAGCAAATCTGATGAATAGCAGATAGCAGAATTAAACACTGGGCTTATCGCCTCCATATGTTCAGCTTCTCTGTTTAACGTGACATTTTGCAGCTACTTATTACATGACATCCTTGCAAACTACAGGTTTCCAGTTGCCTCTGAGAGAATACCACAGAATGGCTGTCTCTTTGGTTTTGGTGCTACTACTGTAGACAGCAGACTTCATGGAGCGACTGTAAATTAGTTAAAAGTTGGATAAATGGCACTGAATCACTAGCATATTTCCAAAACTGGGACAAATAGACAAACTACAGTATCACTCAGATGGGGTGCAATTTGAATTTGTAGAGAATTCTTCAAGCTCCCGCATATGTCTTGTTGATTTTCTATGAACTGCTCTGTTGAGACTCACTGTACGTCTGTGGTGTGATGACCGGAGAGAAATACTGAATGTTTGTATTCCAATTTCCATTCTTTTGTATCTGTTTTGGACCAAGCACGAGACTAGCGGGGGTAAAATACACAACATTTTGGGCTGGAATATCAGAGCTGCTCTCACTTGAATTAATCATTTTTGGACATTAAAACACAGGCACAGAATAGGCAAAGTAACAGTGAACATACCCAACTTCCATATCCTCACAGAGGATGCTTGCTGCTCATCTTGTTGCACCAAGCAAAGTTGAAAGGACGAAAGGCTCAACACATAAAGAAAAATGTCGATCAAGATGGCTGACTTCATCTTGACGTCAGTTGACCATATGTTAGGTTCAGAGGATGACTAAGTTGAGCTTGACAGGTATGCTCATTGGCATCAGCTATCATGTCTGGAATGGAGAGGTGCTGAAACATCAGAGAAGATGAGAGGGTTTTTCCTTAAACGATGATAACAGGTGTTACAGTCCCTGAAAGTCAAGAATGAAAGACCTGACACTCCGTTGAAATCAAACTCTCACTGAGTTAACTGAAAAGTACCCAGCTGTTCGCTGTATGATATGGTAGTTGAGTTTTCCTTTGGAGTCAATTGTTCTTGAACCCTTTTAGCCCCTGTTTCAATCCAAATAATAAGGTTTCTGTAGCCTCCAGCGTTTGTTATAAGGTTTCTGAAGCCTCCAGCATTTGTTATAAGGTTTCTGTAGCCTCCAGCGTTTGTTATAAGGTTTCTGTAGCCTCCAGCATTTGTTATAAGGTTTCTGAAGCCTCCAGCGTTTGTTATAAGGTTTCTGTAGCCTCCAGCATTTGTTATAAGGTTTCTGTAGCCTCCAGCATTTGTTATAAGGTTTCTGTAGTCTCCAGCGTTTGTTATAAGGTTTCTGTAGCCTCCAGCATTTGTTATAAGGTTTCTGTAGTCTCCAGCGTTTGTTATAAGGTTTCTGTAGCCTCCAGCGTTTGTTATAAGGTTTCTGTAGCCTCCAGCGTTTGTTATAAGGTTTCTGTAGCCTCCAGCATTTGTTATAAGGTTTCTGTAGCCTCCAGCATTTGTTATAAGGTTTCTGTAGCCTCCAGCGTTTGTTATAAGGTTTCTGTAGCCTCCAGCATTTGTTATAAGGTTTCTGTAGCCTCCAGCATTTGGAGACTACAGAATAATATTATATTCTAAAAATAATATTCATATCATAATTCTAATCTGTTAATAAGCCTCTTTAAATTTGTCAGTCCATCTCGCATAAACTCCGACAAATATGCAAAGTAGCCTAGATGGGTTCTTAGATTGACCTCAACACAAGGACCTTCAATCAAATCTTATTTTTTTCATCCCAAAACCAAAAGAGAGAGAAATGATCATAGGCCAATGCCATGCAATGGCCAAATCAGTCCATGTTTGGATTTGTGAAATATCCTTCAGCAATGTCATGACAAAGAGCTTAATCCAGCTTAAGTCTAATAATTCACGATTTTATGAGCGTCCTTGTCACACACTGAAGTTTGATGATGAGAAAAACTGGAGGACATCAGTAGTTCATGCCTAGATAGCATGAGGGGAAAACAATTACTTGACATTTGATAAAATGGAGGTGAAGGAAGGGCTGATGAAGGACTAGAGAAGTAAACAACAAAAACCCTTAAACAGTGCATTGAATCATCCTTCCTGAGCAAGCACACTCATCAATTGTTTTGCTGCTTTTCTTATTCCATTTGTCTGAAAAGAGTACAATACTGTCGTACTGTAGCGAATTAACCTCCACAATTTGCCTTTGAGTGGTAACAGAGGTAACAGTGGTAACAGAGGTAACAGTGGTAACAGAGGTAACAGAGGTAACAGTGGTAACAGTGGTAACAGAGGTAACAGTGGTAACAGAGGTAACAGTGGTAACAGTGGTAACAGAGGTAACAGAGGTAACAGTGGTAACAGAGGTAACAGAGGTAACAGTGGTAACAGTGGTAACAGTGGTAACAGAGGTAACAGTGGTAACAGTGGTAACAGAGGTAACAGTGGTAACAGTGGTAACAGTGGTAACAGAGGTAACAGAGGTAACAGTGGTAACAGTGGTAACAGTGGTAACAGAGGTAACAGAGGTAACAGTGGTAACAGTGGTAACAGGGTTAACAGAGGTAACAGTGGTAACAGAGGTAACAGTGGTAACAGAGGTAACAGAGGTAACAGAGGTAACAGTGGTAACAGAGGTAACAGAGGTAACAGAGGTAACAGTGGTAACAGAGGTAACAGTGGTAACAGGGTTAACAGAGGTAACAGTGGTAACAGAGGTAACAGTGGTAACAGAGGTAACAGTGGTAACAGAGATAACAGTGGTAACAGTGGTAACAGAGGTAACAGAGGTAACAGTGGTAACAGAGGTAACAGAGGCACATTACCAGAATGTGGAACTTTTGGGTTATTCATGTATTTTTCACAGTCTAAACTAAAGAATGAGCTGAAAACTTGAACAGAAGTTAGTGTAATTCACATCAGTCAGTATAAGTAGGAGTTAAGGGTGTATGGTTCTCAGGGACTCTAACCTTAGACTTCTCCCTCTCCCTCCTCACACAGAGTTTTAATCCGCTGGTGGGTAAATTGACTGAGAGGATAATTTGCCTGTACTATTGACATATACGTGAGCTGCTTGCTCATACTCTCTCTCCCCTCAGTGGCAGACCAAATGAATTATGTAATTAGTATGTAAAGAAGCCACATTACAGAAGGTGTGTATCCCTTTCTAATTATTCGATTCACACAGATTCAGTCATTACAGTATATCAATGTTATCTCTTTTCTCTGTGGTCTCTTATCTCTGTGGTCTCTTATCTCTGTGGTCTCTTTTCTCTGTGGTCTCTTATCTCTGTGGTCTCTTATCTCTCTGGTCTCTTTTCTCTGTGGTCTCTTATCTCTGTGGTCTCTTATATCTGTGGTCTCTTATCTCTGTGGTCTCTTATTTCTGTGGTCTCTTATCTCTGTGGTCTCTTTTCTCTGTGGTCACTTTTCTCTGTGGTATCTTATCTTTGTGGACTCTTATCTCTGTGGTCTCTTTTCTCTGTGGTCTCTTATCTCTGTGGTCTCTTATCTCTGTGGTCTCTTTTCTCTGTGGTCTCTTTTCTCTGTGGTCTCTTTTCTCTGTGGTCTCTTTTCTCTATCTGCACGTACTGAAGGTGTAACATTGCTGTATTTTCACAGAATATTACTTTGATATTGGCTAATTATAACACCACCACAACTGTATTTTGGTGTGTGAACTATCTTTGCTAAAGTAGCAATTCTTTTTTGGGGGCTATTGCATTTAATTTGCATCATCCTTTTAAAGGGAAGATTTACATATTAATCTGCATAATGAAAATGACTTGATAAAAATAGACTAACTACTTTATTTGGTGGCCGATGAAGACACTATCCACTACCAGAAACTAATGGTATTTTTTTCATAGAAAATGTGCCATGGAGTAAAGCAGTACATTGCAACAATTAACATCCGTATATCTGGTAACATATCCCAGTTTTCATGTTACAGTATCTATCATAGAACCCAGAGGTAGCCTCAAAGAAGCTGTTCATTACAAGTAGACCAAAAAACAGAAACCAGCCATGCCACTCTCTGTGTCTGCATCTAACACCAGGGGGCAAATTGTCCTCCTCACGGCACTGTGTCAGGTATGGACGCTGTCGATGACTGTCGACTTAACAAGCTGTTCTTTGGACATTCAGTAATAATAGTTCTGCTTCAGGCAGTGCTGCTACATGCTGTTTATCTTGTCTTCCCCCGGCATATCCTCGCCTTTAATACTTAAGCATGAAGAAGCACAATTTGCAGAGGGGTAGAATTATGTTGAAATAAGACACGGCTAGCCTCTGGGTACCACCTCAGAGGGGTAGAACTATGTTGAAATAAGACACAGCTAACCTCTGGGTACCACCTCAGAGGGGTGGACTTATGTTGAAATAAGACACTGCTAACCTCTGGGTACCACCTCAGAGTGTGTACTTGTTGTGTGTTGGTTTTTTTTAAATGGTAGAAGCATTATTTAAAGGATATATTGTGTGAGGGATAATACTGTACAACTATACTGGAGGAGTCGAGGAGATGTGTAAAGTTGTGGCTAGATTCTAGCCGCTGGATTACGCCGCTAGTGGCCATGGCTGTGGCATTTCAAAGGTTTGGTCACACTTGGAAACCGATTTCATTTCATGTTGTAGAAGACACTTTGTGTGAAGCTGGAGAACTAGGACACCATTATGGTTCCACTTCACTGCTCTGGAGAGAAACTGGGTATTTTATGGCTGTTCAGTTTAGGTTTTCCACTGGTTATTCCATGGCTAAAGGCCTGGCTCAGGTGGGTGATCCCCAGGAGTCATTTTAGAGTAGGCTGTTTCAGTAGCAGTGTTTGAGATATATATGTTTCAGATACATCTAGCTGTAATTCGCAAGGTTGACTCATTTTATTTTTTGGTTGAAGGAGGCCAAAACTAACTGTTATGAGGTGGAGGGGCTGTAGCTGTTGGAGGGGCTGTAGCTAAGGCCCCGATAGGATTGACCCCGTCAGCCTCTGGTCTGTTATGAGGTAGAGGGGCTGTACCTGTTGGCAAACATTGGCGGCTGATTGAAACCAGAGAGCAGACTCTCACTCCCTTTCAGCCCTAGGCTCTGTGTTCACAGCACACACACAGATTGGCTACGGAAGAGAAAGACTGTGATGGGGTGTTAGAGAGGTACAGGAGGGTGTTTGGTGGTTACCATGGCAACCACTGTTGAGGACGCATTACTTGGCCTCTCTGTTCTGGCACACCGTCTGCCTGGGACTTTTATGGGGCCTGATAGGAGAGGCGGACTGACCCAGTGCAACCTCCACACGGGGCTACAACCATCCAATTTCTGTCAGCTGCCATTCTCCCTTCCCGGGCGAAATAAGCTGCTCATTTCTCAGAGAAAGAACAAGCTCTCTTTTCTATCTGTAGCCAATCTCTTTTTTTATTTTTCCCTTCAATACCCTTTTTGTCATTTTGAGTTTCTCTCTCAGATGGGAGAGAAATATTCAGGCCATGTTGGCTGGACGTGGAGAAGTAGCTGGAACTTTGATCTGGACTGTCGGATTAGATGGCCTCTGGGTACAAGAGGGCCCTCAAGAGGAAGTGGAGGGCAACAAGCTCTGGATAAGATCACATGGAATAGTTGCTCCGTTAGACATATCAAGGATATGCATTCTGACAGTTATACAAAGGAAGGGAAATGTAAAAACTAGAGCCACGCACATCACACGTCAACAAACACAAAGGGTTGTTGCTTTGTTGCGCTCTACAGGTAACCGCCAAAATGATGGAAACACTTGAGTAAATGAGGGATACAAATTCTATTGAAAGCAGGTGCTTCCACATATGTGGGTTCCTAAGTTAATTAAGCAATTAACATCCCATTATACTTAGGGTCATGTATTAAAATGCTGGGCTGGCCATTATTTTAGCTACCATGGCTTTGCCCCCATAGGATGACAATGCCCCAATCCACAGGTTTGAGCATGAAAATTATATAAACCATATGCCATGGCCGTCTCAGTCACCAGATCTCAACCTAATTGAACACTTATGGGAGATTCTGGAGCGGCGCCTGAGACAGCATTTTCCACCACCATCAACATAACACCAAATGGAGTTTCTTGGGGAAGAATGGTGTTGCATCCCTCCAACAGAGATCCAGACACTTGTAGAATCTATGCCAAGGTGCATTGAAGCTGTTCTAGCTCATGGTGGTCCAACGCCCTATTAACTTTTGTCAGTTACCTGTAGGTACGTTGCCAAGCACAGCTGAGTATTATTGCTTTTCTGGTGTTGTTGATGCTGAGATAGTTAAAACTAATAAATTATGAGTAATTATACATGTACTGTATTAAAATAATGTAATGTAAGTAAATTAGGATACTGTAAGTTACATTCTAACAAATTAAAGATTTTAACAACCTTAAGAGATTATTGAACCGATTGAATTGAGTCAACCGTCTTAATAATAAAACAAATATTTTATATAACCTGGTACACTGACTTATATAATATAGCAGCTGTGCTTAGACGGGAATTAGGGATTTGTGCAGATGTTGTCAATTCCAGGTGCTGGGGAATAAGCCCCTGTTCCCTGCAAACTAAGAGCTTTGGACACATGGCCTCATTATAGCATTGCAAATGCCTTTGGGTGTACATAGAACAAGGATAGGGCCACGCTTTTAACAAGTTCTGACACCATTTCTCAAATTATGTCCATCATCTAATTGACTCTTCTCTATGGGTCACTCAATCAAGTGCCTTGATATGGGTTAAGAACAGAGAACATAGGGCTAAGTAAGGCTAGCAGCTCTGTGTCACAACACTCGGCTCGGGGTATGACATTGATGTTTTATTGATCTATTGTAATATCTATCAAATAATATTGACCATTTTAATATCTATAAAAGATACTCACTCAGCCATATCTAGTCAAGCCAGACGTGAGGCTATTTAGAAATACATGTTTACTTACTGCATGTATTTCTTGCTAGTGCACACCTGGTTTTACCTGTTACCCTTTTTGTCCATCCCCCAGCTATAGAAAGAGGTCAGCTCCTTCTAACTTTGAGTGACATCACAGCATTTGAGTGTACAGCCAGACCAGTGGTGGCTGGTGGGCAGACATTTCAGAGGACGGCCACATTGCAATGGCTGGAAAGGGAATCGATGGAACGGTATTAAATACATGGATGTGTTTGACTTCGTTCCATTGATTCCGTTCCATTACAAGGAGCCCGCCCTCCTATATCTCCGCCCAGCAGCCTCTCCGAGCCAGACACAGCCAGACACCTCTCCCTCTTTCTGTTGAGGAGTGGATTAGCATCAGTTCCACGTCCTTCATCTCCTCCCTCATTAGGCGGAATAAGCGCGAGGCACCTGGGGTCAGAGGCTAGTAAATGAGGACTGGACATCCATCCATTTTCCCATTTAACTTTTTTGTTATTCCAACCACTATCTTCTGAAAAGATTCACGGAGAGCTTGTGTCCACATACTGCTTTGTGTATCAAAATTCACAACCATTAGTCCGTTAGCGATGTTGGATTAGCTTTTCCAATCATTTGTTAAAATTAGCGACGTTTATTTTGTCACGGTAGTCGATATAAAAAATGTCTAATGAGAGTCTATGTAGCATGGATGATCATGGTCCTGTATACAGTGTAAGTACCTGCACTCGTGAATGCTAATGCAACGTCCCTCCCCATTTATTAGCAAGATCAACATACAACGGATGTAATAATTCAGTATGAACTGCTTCTTAACCCCATGTATTTTGCATGAATTGAATTACCAATACCAGCCATTCCAAAAAGCCATTTTAATGACAAATTACCTCACAGTGTAATTGATTACTGGACGGCTATAGCTCACTCCTGCCATCTTTAAATTGTTGCTACGGCAATTTAATGTTTATTAAATCTGGCTTTTATATTATAGAAGTTAATGGGTCACATGATAAGAACAGCTTGCAATAGTTTACCAACGCTGATATAATACAGTTTATAATTTTACTCATTAGCATTCTGTTCTCCTAGCTACCTTAATACCTTATTTGTGCTGACAAAGTTGTTTTGTTTTTAGAAATAGACTATCAAATTTGAGCTCTATTGTTTTCTTTCAACCAATTATTTTTTAAATCGGCCCTGAAAAGTAGTTAAGTTACTGGTCACCAGAGAGGTTGCACAAATCGAATTCAACTGTCAATTCAAATGTGATTGAAATTAACAATACATACTGTAGTGTAATGTTTACTGTAACCATAAAAGTACTATAAGTAAGGCATTATTCTCTCTCTCTCTCTCTGACAATTACTGATATTCCTATCATTGATGCTTGATGACTACCAGTCAGCCAGTCTTTTCCAGAAGCGTCAGGTTCTGTCTGTGAGTCAGAATAACACATTTCTCCTGCTGTCATCGGCCTCCCTCTCAGTCCCTCCACTCTGGAATTGATGCTTTCCCCATTAGCATTTGTGGAGTAGGAGGCCTTAAATCACCAGCCTAGCTCACCAACAGCCAGATAAATCCCCCGAGCATCTCCCAAAAGAATGTCTTTAACACCTTGATAATCCACCAAATGTCTAAATGGGAGAGTAGTCTGCGAGTGTCCCCTGAATGGTCGCCTACTATTGAATTAAATGGCATAAACCTGGCTGGAGGGAGAGATTAATGCTACCTCATATCACCTTCTCTCTCTCTGTCTGCTCTCATCTGTTTTCTGTCACTATTGTCTTTATTGAATGATTGAAACTCAAGAGTGATATTCCTTATTTCAGTCTTCTAGCTAGTGACCCAACCGAATGTAGTCAAACGCAATACAGAGCTGTCAGTTTTGATCAACCTGATATGAATCCTTCTGTCTTTGTTTCAAATCGCTTTTACGGAAAATCATTTATTTTCATTTTATTGGAAAGTGAGACTTCAGTGGGTTTGCAGAGAAGGGAGAGTCGATACAGATCCACGGTAAATTGTTTTTGGTAGATGGGTCTTAAATTATAATTAATTGTCTCTGATTGTGAGGTACAACGTAGGCACACATGCTTTGATTTGGTCCTTGTTAAAAATACTCTCTGCAGATTGAACAATAAAAAAAAGCTGATTTCTCTTGTTTTTTCTTTTTCTTTGATTAGTTGCAGTCAAAATGCAGTTTAATCTCTCTGATATTTGGTGCCACATGGCACTCAAAGAGTATAACGGAGGAGCATGTCCTCAGCGAGGAAGGCCCACATTTTCAATGTCTTTTTGAAGGCAGACACGATGGACAACTGAAAATTAAACACCTCCGTCAGTTCTAAAGGAGCAAGTTGAACTGAGAACAGAACGAACCTAGCCTGCCTCAGATTTCAATCTCTATGCTAATTCCAGCCAGTGAAGATTCATGCAGGATTGTTATCCTAAGTTTACACACGTAAGTGACATCAATGAGTCTCCAATCACTAGTAACTATGGGAACAAGCTCCATATTAAAGCACAGCTCTCATTCATTTGGAGTAGAAACCACTGGTTTTATTGGCATGGAGATTACAATAAAGTGTTATTTTGTTTTTTGAGGACTGTTCACAGGCTCAGCGGTGATAGACTGTATGTTGCATGTGAAATGTGTGTATAGACAATGTGGCAGTAAGGCAAATCAAGCCTTAATCTGCTTACATATTTTCATCATCATGTTCAGAAGGTTGAGTAGCCCTGGCAGGGTTACCAATATGGTTGCATGAATACTGATTGTTCCTGAAGCCTTGAGCCTTTTCTTGACATACAGACAGATGGGCGGGCAGACAGACAACCAACCAATAGTTTGGAGAAAGAACTTGCACATGTAGAGAGTGTTATATTGTATCATTATTTATTCATTGGAACATTGGAGACCAGTGTGTACCCGGAGGATACAGGTAACACACGGTGGGGCAGTAACCAGCATGCAGCCGAGAGAGAGAGAGAGAGAGAGAGAGAGAGAGAGAGAGAGAGAGAGAGAGAGAGAGAGAGAGAGAGAGAGAGAGAGAGAGAGAGAGAGAGAGAGAGAGAGAGAGAGAGAGAGAGAGAGAGAGAGAGAGAGAGAGAGAGAGAGAGAGAGAGAGAGAGAGAGAGAGAGAGAGAGAGAGAGAGAGAGAGAGAGAGAGAGAGAGAGAGAGAGAGAGAGAGAGAGAGAGAGAGAGAGAGAGAGAGAGAGAGAGAGGGAGGGAGGGAGAGAGAGAGAGAGAGAGAGAGGTTCTCTGTCTAATCTTCTAAACCAGCAATTCATTATGGAGTAATCAGGAAAAATGCAAACTGTATAAAAATGTTATGTTGCATTAATTCTATGTTAATGATTTTGTGAATTTATTGCTAAATGTATTTAGTCAACTGTCACGTTGTGTGCCAACAATTACAATCTTCATGCCTTAGAATAGTCTACTGGAGCCCAATATTTCAACCCCTCACCCAGCTATTTTAGGTTATTATTACAGTCAAACATGTACAATTTATTTCTGTTTAAGAGTTCATGCGAATCCCAATGACATGAAGAAATGGGCAATTAAGTATTTTTCACCCGTTTTAGGATTCTGATTAAGGTGTGTGAAATGGGAGGTCTATCAAAAGGTAATTACCATGGAGTTGTTGAGTGCAATTGTGTAAACCGCTTTCTCATCGCAGCATTTCTCTGCTGCATTTCCTTTGATGCCTCAGGAGGTGTGAGTCAGATCAAAGGGACAGACAGACAGACAGACAGACAGACAGACAGACAGACAGACAGACAGACAGGCAGGCAGGCAGGCAGGCAGGCAGGCAGGCAGGCAGGCAGGCAGGCAGGCAGGCAGGCAGGCAGGCAGGCAGGCAGGCAGGCAGACAGGTTAGAATATTGGCTCAGTTCTGCTCCTGCTGAGTCCTGCTTTTAACATCACATGTTCAGCTGTGCTCATGAAGCTGTTTGTCTCTCTCTACTGGGTTCCGGCACCACCACAGCACAACCCCATGAAAAGGAGACGCTGATTGGCCCACAAATTGACAATGTACCATGGCCTGTTTTTGAGCTGACACCTCTCTCTCTTTTTCTGTCAGAGTGTATCACTCATTGACACCTCCTTCCGTCACCTGAGACAGGGATTGCGTGAAAGGCTTTCGCATGCTGCAACAGAGCCTACACAACCTTGAGGATGAAAATCATGGGCTTTAGAGATGTGGTACCTTGACCTGGATGAATCAGTGTAGAGGTATACTTCTGTTACATGCTGGGTCCTGTATTATTATTGAGATCGGTCATACTGAAATTGCCTTTCAATGATACACTATGAAGTTACGTCTTGTCACTGGGATACTGTAGGTTTTGAAAAGTTTTTTACAAAGGCACAAACCTATAGTGATGTACTGTCTGTCCAGACGTAGTTTGGCGTGGTTTTGGTGTTTCATCTGCTAAGTGTGTAAGAAGTAGGGCCATTGTTATTACATTCACTACTACAGGCTTAATGTGGTCAGGTTTTATAGCTGTGTAAAATTGGATTACTTAATGTCAGTCTGCCACTGTTACAACAGAAAAGGCTCCTTCCCAATTGTATTGGTGTAGCAGCATCCTCTATTGATGTTGCAAAATCTATAGATGGAGATAAGATGTTTCAGTCAGGTAAGCATAAAATAGAATACCGGGACTTGTGTTGCTTCACCTGGACACATTTGATATAGAAAAAACATGAAGAAAATCTATATACAGTGGGGAGAACAAGTATTTGATACACTGCCGATTTTGCAGGTTTTCCCACTTACAAAGCATGTAGAGGTCTGTAATTTTTATCATAGGTACACTTCAACTGTGAGAGACAGAACATAAAACACAAATCACATTTTATAATTTTTTAATAATTTATTTGCATTTTATTGCATGACATAAGTATTTGATCACCTACCAACCAGTAAGAATTCCGGCTCTCACAGACCTGATACTTTTTCTTTAAGAAGCCCTCCTGTTCTCCACTCATTACCTGTATTAACTGCACCTGTTTGAACTCGTTACCTGTATAAAAGACACCTGTCCACACACTCAATCAAACAGACTCCAACCTCTCCACAATGGCCAAGACCAGAGAGCTGTGTAAGGACATCAGGGATAAAATTGTAGACCTGCACAAGGCTGGGATGGGCTACAGGGCAATAGGCAAGCAGCTTGGTGAGAAGGCAACAACTGTTGGCGCAATTATTAGAAAATGGAAGAAGTTCAAGATGACGGTCAATCTCCCTCGGTCTGGGGCACCATGCAAGATCTCACCTCGTGGGGCATCAATGATCATAAGGAAGGTGAGGGATCAGCCCAGAACTACACGGCAGGACCTGGTCAATGACCTGAAGAGAGCTGGGACCACAGTCTCAAAGAAAACCATTAGTAACACACTACGCCGTCATGGATTAAAATCCTGCAGCGCACGCAAGGTCCCCCTGCTCAAGCCAGCGCATGTCCAGGCCCGTCTGAAGTTTGCCAATGACCATCTGGATGATCCAGAGGAGGAATGGGAGAAGGTCATGTGGTCTGATGAGACAAAAATATAGTTTTTTGGTCTAAACTCCACTTGCCGTGTTTGGAGGAAGAAGAAGGATGAGTACAACCCCAAGAACACCATCCCAACCGTGAAGCACGGAGGTGGAAACATCATTCTTTGGGGATGCTTTTCTGCAAAGGGGACAGGACGACTGCACCGTATTGAGGGGAGGATGGATGGGGTCATGTATCGCGAGATCTTGCCTTCCCTCAGTAAGAGCATTGAAGATGGGTCGTGGCTGGGTCTTCCAGCATGACAACGACCCGAAACACACAGCCAGGGCAACTAAGGAGTGGCTCCGTAAGAAGCATCTCAAGGTCCTGGAGTGGCCTAGCCAGTCTCCAGACCTGAACCCAATAGAAAATCTTTGGAGGGAGCTGAAAGTCTGTATTGCCCAGCGACAGCCCCAAAACCTGAAGGATCTGGAGAAGGTCTGTATGGAGGAGTGGGCCAAAATCCCTGCTGCAGTGTGTGCAAACCTGGTCAAGAACTACAGGAAACGTATGATCTCTGTAATTGCAAACAAAGGTTTCTGTACCAAATATTAAGTTCTGCTTTTCTGATGTATGAAATACTTATGTCATGCAATAAAATGCAAATTAATTACTTAAAAATCATACAATGTGATTTTAGATTCTGTCACTCACAGTTGAAGAGTACCTATGATAAAAATTACAGACTTCTACATGCTTTGTAAGTGGGAAAACCTGCAAAATCGGCAGTGTATCAAATACTTGTTCTCCCCACTGTATGAGAGGAATAGAAGGGAGGAATTGGGATATGCCTTAAATTAGCCCAGTACTATGCATATACTATGCTGGTAGTAATGCTGCTAGTTTTAAATCCCCCATGTAGTCTTTTTAATTTTATTTTCAAATCATCTAATAAATCACAGTGTAATCATTTATTTCCCTGGTCCACTGAAATGCTCACTCTGACCGTGTGGGCGTTAGGAAACTAAATGTAATATGAAATTAGATATTTACATACAAAGCCTGAGCCCACCCACTCATCCCTTAAAAAAATAAAATAAAAGCACATAGTATTCAACCTGTCAGTTAGAGCTGGAGTTGGACACTGAACGCGGAACTGGAGGGCTTGGCTGGGAGTGAGAACCAGCCAGAGGGAGGACGAGGAGTCGTTTGAGTGCTGCAGGAAGATGTGGGCAGAGTGACTGTCGGCTCCCAGGCCGGAGTTCCCGGAGGCGGTCCCCAGCCCTGTCCCTCCAGTCCCGACGCCTCGCACCACGGTCCCGGTGTCGATCCCCAGCCTGGTACCTCCAGTGCCGGCTCCTCGCACCAGAGTCTTGGTATCGATCCCCAGCCCGTTACCGCCAGTCCCAGTCCCCAGCCGGGAACCACCAGTACGGCTCCTCGCACCTGGATTCCGGTGCCGATCCCCAGCCCGGTGCCTCCAGTGCCGACTCCTCGCAGCCCGGTACCTCCAGTGCCGGCGCCCTGTCCTGATCCGGGGGCGGAGCCTCTCCCTGCTCTGACTCCCAGTCCTGCTCCGGGGGCTGAGCCTCCACCTGACCCGGTGCCCAGTCCTGCTCTGGGGGCGGAGCCTGCACCTGACCTAGTGCCCAATCCTGCTCCGGGGGCAGAGCCTCCACCTGACACCTGTGTGTGTGCCGTGTGCATCTACATTGCAGTTGCTGTGCTGTTCTTTGTTTGTTGTTTTTGGCTTAAATAAAGTTATGTCAAACATCTACCGCTCTGCACCTTGGGTCCTGCCTCTACACTAGTTCCATCTTCTCCCACTACCCGTGACTGGACTTCCTCTCAATACCATATTTGGTGGTGAGAAAACGTTCTAAATGGATGCTTCAGCTTTGTAGCCCCTGTGACGTATCTGGGTTACCCCTTCTGTCTGTGAATACAACTAATGAGATATCTAGTTTGCTAATAATAATAATAATAGCAACGCTCTCTCTACTGGCTGGCAGGCTAGTAGCTACTAACCCAATCACAAGCCAGTTTGTTTTAACTCTAATAACTAATGACATAAAAAATACAAGACACAAGCTAAGTCAAGTAGGCTACCTTGGTCCATTTTGGGTGACTGACTGACTACAGTTTGAACAACAGTCAACAGGCTAGCAAGCTAAGGAGACACTATAGTGTCCTGGAAATACGATGGCATTGCTAAAGTAGGCAAGTTATTAGTAGGAAACAACTTTGCCATCATTATCATGTTGTCATGATAATGTCATTATCATGTTCTTTAGAGAGATGGCAATTGCTATAGCTAGAAATGTTAGTCAAAAATAGCTAGCTAGCAATGCTAACTTTAGCTAGCTAAACTCCGGTCCTGTTCCTCAATCTTAGCTAGCTAGCTTGCTAAAGTTATACTCCGTCTAAAGTCAGTCTTGCAACATCACAGTGATGACATAAGGTTTTAGAAATGTAATCGCTTTTCCAAGTTACTATAATGCACTTTCGACTAAATCTTCATCAGCAGATGGCGTCTCATAGAATGCCATTGAGTAGCTAGTAGAACATTCATTCGGGCATCAGTCCTCAAGAGAACATTCAAAACAATATTGTGATGAAGCATGCAACCCATGAATACCATGTCCTTTACTTATAATAGAAAAATAACTCTCTAGACAGACACTAACTTCATGAATGGTTGCTACTGCTGCCGACTTCAAGATCCATGCGATGCTTGATGGAGCTGCTGGGAATTCCACATGTACCTAGCCGTTATTCGCAATGTAGTCCGAGGCAAAGTACGCTGTGCAGGAGGTTCGACTGAACTTCTCTGACAGTTGATTGTGTAAAATAAATAGAAGCCAAATCAAACAGTGATTATTTCGATGGAATACAGTGCAAAGGAAGCCATATATGTCAATAAAGGAATGTTAGTTGGTGTGGAATAATCAGATCAATAGGTGACGTTATGTGGCTGGCCTATTCGCCAAATAGTATTTTACACAAAAAGAACATAATCATAATTTTCACAATTTCAGAGTGTAATTTCTACCTGAAATATCTGGGGGAACAAGGTTTTTGAACTGCACTGCTCCTTTAAGCACTACGTAAGAAACAGTCAATATATGAGTAGCGTGTACCTGGCTCACCCTGTAGTTGGTACCAGGCTCTCCCACTCCTGGATAGATCAATAATGCAACAAGAAGGAAACGAGTGGGCCAATACCTCACTCACTATGCTTCAGGCTTATGAGCCATGCTGGCCAAGCCAAGGCTGTCTACTATTGCTTATTCACTTTGGAGGCCATGTTTACATTTTATGTAATTGGCCCCATTGCTTGGGTAGGATTAATTTCATTACACAATGTCACTATTAAAAGCCCAGTAACGCAAACAGGGCAAATTCACCCTTAACAAGTGACCTTAGATACCCAAGGTAACATAAAACATAGTTTAAATACCCAAGGTTAATCAAATGTGTCAGGTTTTGGTCAAACCTTTGAGGGGGATAAATGGGAGCCTGGATTTGTGATAAAGTAGGCGTTTAATCTTTTCCAACTCTTTAATGTAATCCAGAAATCCTCATGCGTTTGCAAAGAAGTTTGAGGTGTCTTGGAAATTAAATGCAAATGTTCTCAATTTACGGTGGTGGTCAAGGTCAGTGCTAACTAAATCCCTGAAAGCCGGGGCAGAGGAAAATATTAATGATTTGCGTTTGAAGGCATCCTTTCTGCTAATATATATATTTAACAGCATATGATGGTGCCTAAATGTTTTGAAACATGTTGGCCATAGAGGACACAACTTACGTCCTACCATTTAACCATACAATTACCATGTAACTAAACTGAAAAGAGGGTAATTATGTATCATTACAATGTACCGTAATTACAGGTAAGTAACGTGAGGTTCCTGTTTTTCATATCCTGTACATTGAGTCACAATTCACCCTTCGCTAACCACCGAAGGGTGAATTGCTAAAAAACTCCATCAACAGGCTCTGCATTTCAGGAATCACAATCACGCGTACCCCTGGTGCACTGTTAAATGATTTAGCCTTTTAAATAAAAACTCAGAGCTTGTCCGAAGGTGTTGGACACAAGCTTGGTTAATAACCAGTTAGTTGCCCCAAATTCTGGGACAGAGCTTAGCTAAGGGTCAATTGCATTCCCTTACAGTATAACTTTTTACCACAGGATATTATGGGGACACAATGAAACCTTAATGGAATCCAATGACACGCACCACACCGGATAAACTGATTAGTCTTCACATGTATCACCCATCACTCGCTGCCAGTGTTCCTAACCCAGCATGCTGCAGAGACAATGACAACATTTCCCAACTTTCCACAAAGAGGGAAATATTTACAATTATGTCTTCATGGGGGGAGACTCTCATGCCCCCTCCTCGCCTGTTCCCTGGATACGTGATTAGCCAGTAAGGGAGTGTGCCTGCAACAGTATGATAACATCCGTCTCTCCTTGCGTTCCCTGCTTTGAACAAAGGGAAGTTTTGGAGTCAGAGAGAGCTGGCTGCTCTCTGTTTGAGACTAGCACTCGGCAGGAAGGGGCTCAGACTGGCAGCTCTCCGTTTGAGACTAGCACTCGGCAGGAAGGGGCTCCGACTGGCAGCTGTCTCCTTTGTCTTCCGCTATCTCCTGTGCAAAAAGATTTACACCCACTGACATCAAATGCAGAACACTATCAGCGAGGAGAGACATCAGGCATTAGGCAAAATATATTTGCTGCCATCAGAATTGGAGAGAAGGGTTTTGAGTCATGAATCTGGGAATAGGACGTAGCTGGATGGGCTGCAGGGCTGGGGGAGAGTGGCACCATGGTCTGCCAACCTTTTACTTCAGAATTACTTGCTCAAAGGACATAAATTGAGTAGCAGGGAATGATTTGCATTAGAAAGGCATAAAGTGTTGTTTTCCATTATGTGCAGAAAAAAAGCTTCTACACCAAACTACCTGTTGTGAGAAAATGAGGCACACGACTAGTTTGGATGGCTTTTTTCTTGAATTAAGTGCCTGATGAACAACTTTATCCAAAGCAATTCGACTGTTTCTATTTTTTACGCAAAGGATATTCTACGTCATTGAACACGAACAGCATTTGTTCTCTTTTCTCCACTTTTTCTCACCTTCTTTTTCTCACCTTCTTTTTCCTCACCTTCTTTTTCTCACCTTCTTTTTCTCACCTTCTTCCTCCTCTTGCACTTTTTATTATTGCCCAAGCATAGACCTCTCTGCTCTTCTCTCTTTTCTTTGAGTTCTCTTCCAGGGTTTTCTATATAGCCTCTCTCCTCTTTCATCTTACCTTTATCCACTCTGCCTTTTCATTCTCATGGAATATCCTCACATCATTATTTGGGATCCAGAGGTAGAGTTTCTGGGTCTGTCTAGATGATGCTTTTGGGGCTTGTGTCTGTACTATGACTGGGAGGATTGGATGCTACAGCCAGGACATTACTATGATGGGAAAGATTTCATTTTCTCAGAAAGGCCTTGTTAGTTCAGTTGTGTGGCTCAGTGATCTTGGTATGGGCTCAACAGTGTCATTAAAGGCTTTGCTTGCTGTATACATTGCATAACACACACGCCCATTAAGGCTGAGAATTGCCAGGGATCTCACAATACGGTATTATCACGGTACTTAGGTGCCGATACGACATGTATTGCGATTCGCACAATTGTTTGATTTGATTTGATACTGTGGTTTTATTGTGATTTGATGTTCCAAACAAATTGCTTCTGCTTTCTGCTTAGAGCCTTAGAAAACAAGCTTTGATCATTTAGGGAAATAAAAGTACTGAAAACATGTTGGCTCACTATTTAAAAAGAATAGGGAGAAGCTACAAGCCCATGCATAGACACACACACATGCAGTCACTCATTCATCCACATGATTTATGATTGATTTGCACATTGCAGAATCCACAGAGTTGTTTCAAATTCACACCCATGCTCGTATAATTTACAAAGCTCAAGAGGCGGATGTAAAAATATCTAAAAGACGATAGGCAATAACAGCGAGACCAACAGTATATCTCAAAAACATTTTTAAAAGCCCCGCTCACCGCTCCTCCTGGCGTCTGAAGAAGCCAGATGGGCTTTTAATGCTGAAGGTGTGTCGTGCAGCACAATAAATTGGATGAGCAGACACAATCTGAAAAACATCTGGAGAAGTTGGAGAGCAATACCATGGGGAGATACTGACCAACAGACACACAGACACATGGATAGGGCATGGGCACTGCTGTCCACTAGAGCAAAATAATGATTGATGTCACGATATGGGGAAAAGCAATCTGTGCATCTCAATTCACAGGAGTGCCATGGCCAAATAGCAAATCGGAGATAATTTCATTATCAATGACATTATAATTATCCAGCCAGCTTTAATTTGAACCCCCTCGTCTCCAAGAGACTATTACTGAACTTCCATTGCCTTATATGACATTACAGTAGGGCGATACCACTGCAATTTCGATACTGCACTTGATATGTTATTGAACAGTTCATCTTGAAAACAGGATTGGCAGTAATGTTTCAGAGTAGCTATATTTTCACAGGTCAAGAAAGGGTGAGCAGCGTAATCCAGTCAATTTATGAACATGTTTAATGTCATTCAGCAACCTGTGACATTGCAGATGAATGCTTGTTGTTGTAATTTCTACAACACGCAATGCTATTAAATTCAAGCCCCAAGCACTAAGTGTTAGAGATGAATGCCCATTCATTAGCTACAAGGTTAGAGAACAACAACGCTCATTGAGCGAGGGATTTGTAGAGCAGGGGAATGAGCTGCTCCATACATTGTACATACAGTGCTGCTTTATCCTTCGTTTCGCTCTGTCTATGGATACGTTATAGTCTTCAGACCTAATGAGGATGGGTCCTGTACAGTAATTTCCTGATGATTCAGCTATTGTCAGTTGTATCTCCGGGGGAGACAGCACTGGTTATAGAAAAATAATTGAATCATTTGTGTTGTGGTGTGGGGCTTAGCACTGGGAGCTCACTGTACTGCAATCCATAGACCTTTGTGGACTCCAGAATGAAGCTACCGTAAAACTCTGATTACAAATAAAGGCATGGTGGATAGTGCTACTGTATAATGTTCTTTACACTGAAGACATTGTGTTGCATTAATTTATGATACATTGTAAACAGTTATGGGATGAATTAATCCAATTTATCTTAGTATTAATATATGTTTACATGGGTGAAAACATTATAGTTATAGCTTTCCCCACACAGCATTATATATGCTGCTCTCAGTAACCACAAATGGAGCCTGACGTGTTCTTCCCTCTAATCAATCAATCAATCAATCAATCAATCAATCAGCCATTCAATCAGTATATCGACTGTTCTTTGATAGAGCACCGCCCAAAGTCCTGATGTGGCTGAACAGTGGACGTGCTGCAACACTGATTTGTTTACAGAAAATCTGTTGAAATTTTAAAAAACGAACAGGGGTAGAGAGAGAGAAAAACAGACAGGTGCGTAAAGGACAATTCAGAGTTGAGAAATGCATGGTGTTAAAAATTGACAATGATGGGTTTGGCATATATTACTAAAACAATGGAACGATGGAGAGGTGAAAGGATGGGAGGAAAACTAAATAAATAATGAAAGACTGAAAACAATGCGTTCATTAATTCACATGCATGGGTCACTTTGAAGATTTGTTGTTTATGTTTCATTGTCATTAATTGTGCAGAACCCAAATTTATTTTGGCTACTCCTATAAAAGTCGCAATATAATCCCTCTTCCTACAATATGTTAGCATTTCTATTTTACATTGTGAAAAAACGAGAATACACGATTCTTCTGACTGTGGCACTTGTCAGTTTAACAGTCCCCATGAAAGCAGCCCACTGATGTTCTAGCTGTGAGTACAAATGCTCATGTCTGTTTTTGACATTCTGCAAGCAGACTGGCGTCAGCTGGAAGGCTGTGATTATGCACTGGGACATGGGCTGGCTGCGTTATCATCAGCACTGTATTGTTCCCAGTAAAAGCACATGCATAGTCAACGAACAGCAAGTCCAGTGGGCACGCTTTAGGAGATACTCTGCATATGCATGGTGTCTTCGCATCGCTCCACTTTCAAAATTCCCAACACCTCCCCTCCTTAACTTCTCTTCGACTAAATGTTTAAAAAAAAAAGAAAGGAAAGTTGAATGAACGCGCTGGTGGCATGTTGCATAATTCATCTCAGCGGCCTCCTCCTATAGGTTTTTTTCATATAAAAGTGTAAGGCTGACAGAATGTTCAAAGTGTTCAAGATCAAAGTGAGCACTGTTTTTTTGGGCTGACTGGGGGATTGGATCAGGGGTTATACTGTGTCAGACCAGATCACGTTTTTTTTCTCTCTGATTCATTTCTATGGAGGCTTCTGGCCCTACAACGCTGGTAGAAAATCGCATACGGGTGGCTATTCTAATCAGCTTTGCCTGTGCTCAAAATTTAATTTTCAAATTGATGATAAATTATAAATCAAAGGCTTATTAGATGAATGCGTTGAAAAGAGCCCAAGTCCTTGAAGATATACTTATATATTTTACATCCTAGTTGGTCTTGTTAGACAGAGCACAATGGGGCAGTTAAGAATTCAATTAGATTTCATTTTGTTTTCATGGCACTTTTAAAAAAACAACTTTTTACAAGTTTAAAGGGATAGTTCACCCAAATTGGAAATACCTCTTATTGTATTGATACTGTGTAAGTAATCTAACAATAGGGTCAGCCGCCAGATATGCTAGGCTCATCCAAACTTTGAATTAGCTTAATTTTGTAAATGAATGGGAGTGGTGGGATCCCTCTAATGCATTCATAAACAAACTCTATTTCACTTCAAACCAGGTGAAACGGTCACTTTAAGCAACACATGTTGTCCCTTGAGGAAGTGACTCTGGCATGTGCAGTGCATACGTTTTTTAGATGGGCAGAGTCAGCTTTTTTTCTATTTCTTATTATATAGTCAGTAGAGTTTAAAGCTTTTGGGATGGCAAAGACTTACAACATAAATGAGTCTTATGGATGGACGATTGTGATGCTATTGAAGAGATTGTTCATGCCTGGGGTACAGTAGGCTCTAAAGCTTAACAGAATCCATCAGAGAAGGCGCTTCAAGTCATGAACTCACACACTGTTCTTGCAATATCTGTACACCGTGAGAATATTGCGATAGTGAACATCCCTTCTCAACTTCCTCGACAGCCAGGAGGAAGACTCCACACAGCCACACAGCCAGGGATGGGAAATAATTAGCCCACTATTGTTCATCTAGTTCCCCATTGAAGTGTCACTGTCTGATAAACCATATGCTAGACCACTAAAAGACTGACGTCCCGTGGAGCTCTAAAGATGGAGACTGTGAGCAGTGGGCTTGTGTAACTGAGTCTGGCTCTGTCAATCAGTACAAGCACAACACTACAAGTTGGAAACCTAGGGATGTCACCATAGGACACCGGTTCATTAGGGATGTCAAATATAGAGATTCCGTGTGTCTCAGGAGATGTCATGAGTGCAACAGATATGTCACTCAGATTCAACCAAGCCACACGTTTGTTTCTGGGAGATCTAAATAAATCTGTCAACATTGAAGCCAGTGCCATAAGGTCCTCTCAGACATCGCTGATGAAGCGGAGGTAAACTAGTTACCGCTTGTTGTCTTGCACTGTGGCGTCACCTTCCTGAAACGTAAGGGTCACTATATGTACACTATACATTGGTGGATGGTTAACTATAATATACAGGTCGATGGCAGAGAAATACTTCAATAGCTAAAAATGCGTATGATATGAGTGAGGGTAATAATAGTTTACTTAATAGACATACTGGTTAAATGAACAGGTAAGTGAAAATTTAGCATGGTTAAATTAACTGTACAGGTAAATATACAGTTCAATTTACAGGTAAGTGAATATTAGCATGGTTACATTAACTGTACAGGTAAATGACAGGAAGAGATACTTAAATAGCTAAATGTGTGTATGATATAATTTGGGGTAATAATAGTAATTCCCTTAAAATACAGTCCTTAGTGCGCAGGGTTTAATTACAGATAACTGCACGCATTGCACATTCGATATACTAAAAGCAATGAAAAAAGATACAACTGACAGGATACTAATATGCATTCCTGAGTGAATGACTACGGAAGTTAAGTCCAAGAATTACTTGCAATATTGCACGTGATATGATATAACAACTGTACATGAGTATTTATATACAGACCTGAATGAATAAATAAGTCCTGAGTGAATGAGTGATTACGGACCAGAGTTACTCACGGATGGATGCACAATTGTTAAACTAGGTCCTAACACCCAAACAGTTCCAGGTCTGTGTTGCCGACGGCACGGCACCCCGGTGAGGCATTAAATAGTCTAATAGCCGCCGGCAGGAAGGACCTCCTGTAGCGCTCTCTGGCACACCATGGTGGGATCAGTCTGTTACTGAAGGTGCTCCTCTGCGTCATAACCATGGCATGCAGAGGGTGGGTGACGTTGTCCATGATGGCCAGCAGTTTGGCCAGGATCCGACTCTCCGCCACCTCCTCTAGAGTGTCCAGGCTCATCCCCAGGACAGAGCTAGCCTTCCTGATCAGCTTGAAGTGTTTGAAGATTCTTTGTGCAAAATAGTTCTTGGTGTTAATCGTCCAGCTTTTCTCATCACAATTTCTCAGCTAGACATGATATTATACAGTCAATCAAATTTAACATGCCTAGGCAACATTTTATGTGAATAATCTCTCTATGATGCATTATGAATGTGTTTATAATGCTGCATTTCACCCCATAGTGCAGTGACTGATGTACACTGAGTATACAAAACATTAAGAACAATGCTCTTTCCATGACATAGACTGACCAGGTGAATTCCCGGTGAAAGCTATGATCCATTATTGACGTCACTTGTTAAATGTACTTCCATCAGTGTAGATGAAGGGGAGGAGACAGGTTAAATAATAACTTTTAAGCCTTGAGAAAATTGAGACATGGATTGTGTGTGTTTGTTCCATTCAGAGGGTGAATGGGCAAGCAATTTTAGTGCCTTTGAACGGGGTATGGAAGTAGGTGCCAGACGCACCGGTTTATGTGAAGAATTGCAACACTACTAGGTTTTTCACACTCAACAATTTCCCGTGTGTATCAAGAATGGTCCACCAAACAAGGGACATCCAGAGAACACTTGTGGGAAGCATTGGGGTCAACACGCTTTCGACACCTTGTAGAGTCCATGCCCTGACTAATTGAGGCTGTTCTGAGGGCAAAAGGGGGTGCAACTCAATATTAGTAAGGTGTTCCTAATGTTTGGTATACTCAGTGTATATGCATTCATAAAGAAATGTGTAAAACACATGTATGCATTAAACACAGGCAGGCACCTGACTCCTTACCATAAATGCAAGTCCTTCAAAGAGAGTGCTACTCTGGTAAATAATGATCAAAATAGTATCACTAGAAGTTACCTGTTGGACAATTGACAAATCTGCCGTTGGGGCAGTTAATTGGACACACACACACACACACACATTACAAGGTCATCCTCTACCTGTTTGCATTTGACATTTTTAGAACACCAGGTGTTCCGTGAAATACTTTTCCTCCTCTAATACGGTCCTCCAGGGGGTTCCGAAGTCGTGTCCTAAAAAACGGGAGCACTCTTCAACGCGAGGTGCAGTTCCCCGGGTCATGCTAATATTGAGCTGGCTAATCCAGAGGAGAGAGAAGTGTGGATGTGAATCTGAGCTCTGCGTGTCCCTAGGCCCTTCCAAAGCACAGTTCAGCCACTTTGAAATGCAAAAAGCGTAGCCCTACTGTAGCATCGATGTAGCCTTTCAGATATGAACTTTTAAAGGGGGGGGGAAAGAAGCACAGAGAGTCTGGCTTTTGGCGAACTGGCGATGCACTGACCAGCTGCCAGCCAAGCCTAGATCTCATGGGTGGATATTAATAAATGAGATCCGGCTCTCGAACTCAGAGGTCTGCATGTGAAACCAGAGTGTATCAAATGGGAGGGTGGCCAATTGGAAGCATGAAGAAAGTCTGAAATACATGTAAATCTGAAATTAAAGAGTTATCTTCAGAAAAGCAATGTTGTTTTTGATCAACAATAGCCAGGGATGTTGCGCCATATTCGTTTATTGATAGCCTAGTTTCAATGCATCTTAACTTTTGACACAGTTCGTTAAGCAGGTGCTGCTAAGATTCGTCATATCAAGGCTTCAGGTCATGTATTGGGGGTATGAATGCAGTTTCTACAATAACATAATGTCTTATTGTAAACTGGTTGCAGGATGTCACTGAACAATCACTAGTAGGCCTACTTTGTCAATCACTACAATCAACTAATGGCCCACTTACACATAAGCAGTGAGTAAAGCATATTTAAATATATTGAATATTTTGAAATATATATCCAACTCTCTACTACCATTGTTTAGCATTTGTGGCCTAAAGATTAATGAGGAATTAAACCTTTTTTTGCTAATTTAGTTTCTGTGTGTACTATGTGAAATATAATTGTAAAGTTAGCCATTGACTAATATCCATGTTATGCACAATTTCATGGACAGTACATCCATTTCAATCTACTGTTATCCCATAAATCAGTGCCCTGAACTGACAATTACAGTAGTATGTTTTTATTTAGCCTACATACAAAGAGGAGAGGGATTTAATAAAGTATCATTTTAAAGTTTACACTTTGGAACAGGAGGCATATTAATGTCTTATCTGTGTTCTTAACCCACTTTCACCTTACCTGCCTTGGAGGTAGTTGAGGAAATCTGGCCTCGCTGGTTAAGTGTAACCTTACCTGCCTTGGAGGTAGTTGAGGAAATCTGGCCTCGCTGGTTAAGTGTAACCTTACCTGCCTTGGAGGTAGATGAGGAAATCTGTTCTCGCTGGTTAAGTGTAACCTTACCTGCCTTGGAGGTAGTTGAGGAAATCTGGCCTCGCTGGTTAAGTGTAACCTTACCCGCCTTGGAGGTAGATGAGGAAATCTGTTCTCGCTGGTTAAGTGTAACCTTACCTGCCTTGGAGGTAGTTGAGGAAATCTGGCCTCGCTGGTTAAGTGTAACCTTACCTGCCTTGGAGGTAGTTGAGGAAATCTGGCCTCGCTGGTTAAGTGTAACCTTACCTGCCTTGGAGGTAGTTGAGGAAATCTGGCCTCGCTGGTTAAGTGTAACCTTACCTGCCTTGGAGGTAGTTGAGGAAATCTGGCCTCGCTGGTTAAGTGTAACCTTACCTGCCTTGGAGGTAGATGAGGAAATCTGTTCTCGCTGGTTAAGTGTAACCTTACCTGCCTTGGAGGTAGTTGAGGAAATCTGGCCTCGCTGGTTAAGTGTAACCTTACCCGCCTTGGAGGTAGATGAGGAAATCTGTTCTCGCTGGTTAAGTGTAACCTTACCCGCCTTGGAGGTAGTTGAGGAAATCTGGCCTCGCTGGTTAAGTGCAGTACAATTTCTGCTCCCCAAGTGAATGGATGCATGCTAATTACTCCCCAAGTGAATTGCACGTCTAAGCAACAATACGGCTGCAGATAAAAGCTGTCATAGGAAGCCCCATGATGAATAGCATTAGCTGAAACATTTGCTGGGAATGCTCTTAGTGCTGTATTTCCCTTTATTTTTCACTATAAAGAAAAAAGGACCACATCTGCTTCTACCAGATTTATATTTATTTAACATTTTTACCACGATTGGATGATTTGGTTTAACGTATCTTTTTACCATGATTGGATGATTTGGTTTACCGTATCTTTTTACCATGATTGGATGATTTGGTTTAACGTATCTTCTTACCATGATTGGATGATTTGGTTTAACGTATCTTTTTACCATGATTGGATGATTTGGTTTAACGTATCTTTTTACCATGATTGGATGATTGGTTACAAATTGAGAGTACTACTGCGTTTATCCCTTGTGATTAGATTTAGGGTATCATTATGCTACGTTCAGTATTGAGTCTTTAAAAGGCAATGCAATACAAAATAACAATTTTTCTTTTCTTTTATGTACTGTACTGAATTGTTTAGCCGAGACACTGACGGACCAGTAACTATGTAAATCTGTCTTCAAAATGTATGGTATGTAGTTGAAAGGAGAAATATGAAATTGTGGCCACTTGTATGACATTAGACCATCAATATTGTTAAATTGTTATTCCACAGACACAGCAATATAACAGTGTCTATTATAAGACAAAGTCCAATGTAATATCTTCCCAAAGTACCACATAGAACCCTTAAGTTGTGCTTCACCTGCATAACACAGATCCCAACACAAACTTGCTTCACATGCCTTACCATTTCTGCATACAGTGTCTCATTACGAAGCACTGAAAATCATTTCACCATTTTGTATGATGGAGTCCTAATAAACCGGTGTTTACAGTCGAGAAGTACAGTATTTGGCCCTGCAACACATGTGGTCATTATTCATGAAACGATGTACATGCTTTGCCTGTATTTGACGTGCAAGGCTGCACTTAAGTTAATGAGATTTCTGCAAAGATTCGGGGGGAGCTTTGAATAGAATATCCTGGAGCCTCTTCAGTGAAGTTTGGGTAATGTACTCATTATTTTTCAATCTACTCATCCATACTTATAGCGCTGACCCTGCTGTGGCAATTAAAACATTATGATGTAGTCCTGCTGTAACCTAATTAACTGCTTTTAAATGGGATCACTTACAGTATGCTTCATGACAGTGAATTATGACAGCACCATATTGATCCTCTGACCTGGAATAATACCACTAATATGCCAAGCAGACATTTAAAGCAATTGGGAAAGGGATAGGTAAAGGGGGTTACTAGTCAGTTGTACAACTGAAAGCTTTCAACTGAAATGCGTCTTCTTCGTTTAACCCAACCCCTCTGAATCAGAGAGGTGCGGGGGGGCTGCCTTAATCAACATCCACGTCTCCGGGGAACAGTATTAACTGCCTTGTTCAGGGGCAGAGCAATTGTAACCAAATTGTGAAATAAATCACAATTATATATGATGAAGGAAGGTATGTGTGGGAACATTTTCAGTTGGTGTTATGATGAGGAAACGTATGCTGCCAGGGAAGAAGTTTGGGGTGACTTTGTATTGGGACTTGTATTGAGAGCCACATTCTCTCAGGTAATTCAAATTCCTTGGCTTGTTTTATGCTCAGTGTTTTGTTGACAACGCATCAAATAGTCAACATCATCATGTTGGAGGTTCTGTTGGAGGAAATAAGATACTTTGTCAGTGTCACGTTCGGGTGTGTAGAGAGACCAAGGCGCAGCGTAACGATAGTTCGACATCTTTATTCAATGAACTGACGAACCATACAAAATAACAAATGATATATATAACGACACACGTAGCACGAACACGGGACATAACATAACAACAATGAACCACGCCAACGGAGTGGAACACAGACATATAAGTAAGATCCCTAATTAGAGGTAATGCATAGCAGCTGCCTCTAATTAGGGATCCTACACACACACACCAGACAGAAATAGAAATGATAGATCTGCCAGACTCTGACCATAGAAATATAGAGAAGCAAAGCTTCTCTATGGCCAGAGCCTGACAGTACCCCCCCCCAAAGGCGCGGACTCCCGGCCGCAAGAAAATAAACACAAACATGAGGGAAGGGTAAGGGAGGAAAAAAAAACATCACACGATCGCAGGTGGCGGTTCCGGCCCCGGCGAAGTGGCTAGCTTCCTCCCCATTTCTACTGGGCCCGGTGTGGCTGGCGACTCAGGCCATTTAAAGGGGCAACCCACTGGTCCTGGAAATGACCATGGTGGGGCAAAAGGCTCAGGCCAAGGAGCGGGGCAAATAACCGGGCCAGGACTGGGCATCGGTGTAACAGGCGACTCCGGCCATATAAAGGGGCAACCCACCAGTCCTAGAAATGACCATGGTGGGGAAAAAGGCTCAGGCCATGGAGCGGGGCAAATAACCGGGCCAGGACTGAGCACCGGTGTGGCAGGCGACTCCGGCCATATAATCGTCACGGAAGGTTCCGGGCTGTCAATCGTCACGGAAGGTTCCGGGCTGTCGATCGTCACGGAAGGTTCCGGGCTGTCGATCGTCACGGAAGGTTCCGGGCTGTCGATCGTCACGGAAGGTTCCGGGCTGTCGATCGTCACGGAAGGTTCCGGGCTGTCGAGCGTCACGGGAGGTTCCGGGCTGTCGAGCGTCACGGGAGGCTCCGGGCTGTCGAGCGTCACGGGAGGCTCCGGGCTGTCGAGCGTCACGGGAGGCTCCGGGCTGTCGAGCGTCACGGGAGGCTCCGGGCTGTCGAGCGTCACGGGAGGCTCCGGGCTGTCGACCGTCACGGGAGGCTCCGGGCTGTCGACCATCACGGGAGGCTCCGGGCTGTCGACCATCACGGGAGGCTCCGGGCTGTCGACCATCACGGGAGGCTCCGGGCTGTCGACCATCACGGGAGGCTCCGGGCTGTCGACCATCACGGGAGGCTCCGGGCTGTCGACCATCACGGGAGGCTCCGGGCTGTCGACCATCACGAGAGTCTCCGGGCTGTCGATCATCACGGGAGGCTCCGGGCTGTCGACCATCACGAGAGGCTCCGGGCTGTCGATCATCACGGGAGGCTCCGGGCTGTCGAGCGTCACGGGACGTACCGGACTGGGGAGGCGCACTGGAGGCCTGGTGCGTGGAGCTGGTACTGGAGGAACCTGGCTGGGCACACGCACTGGAGGTCGAGTGCGGGGAGTCGGCACGGGACGTACCGGACTTTGCACACGCACTGGAGGTAGAGTGCGGGGAGTCGGCACGGGACGCACCGGACTGGGGAGGCGCACTGGAGGCCTGGTGCGTGGAGCTGGCACTGGAGGAACCTGGCTGGGCACACGCACTGGAGGTCGAGTGCGGGGAGTCGGCACGGGACGTACCGGACTTTGCACACGCACTGGAGGTAGAGTGCGGGGAGTCGGCACGGGACGTACCGGGCTAGGGAGGCGCACTGGAGGTTGAGTGCGGGGAGTCGGCACGGGACGTACCGGGCTAGGGAGGCGCACTGGAGGTTGAGTGCGGGGAGTCGGCACGGGACGTACCTGACTGGGAAGGCGCACTGGAAGCCTGGTGCGTGAAGTCGGCACATGTGGCACAGGACTAATAACACGCACCTCAGGGCTAGTGCGGGGAGCAGGCACATGACGTACCTGACTGGGAAGGCGCACTGGAAGCCTGGTGCGTGAAGTCGGCACATGTGGCACAGGACTAATAACACGCACCTCAGGGCTAGTGCGGGGAGCAGGCACATGACGTACCGAACTGGAGAGGCGCACTGGAGGCCTGGTGCGTGGAGTCGGCACTGATGGCACCGGACTGGTGACACGCACCTTGGGGCGAGTGCGAGGAGCAGGCACATGACGTACCGGACTGGAGAGGCGCACTGGAGGCCTGGTGCGTGGAGTCGGCACTGATGGCGCCGGACTGATGACACGCACCTCAGGGCGAGTGCGAGGAGCAGGCACATGACGTACCGGACTGGAGAGGCGCACTGGAGGCCTGGTGCGTGGAGTCGGCACTGATGGCGCCGGACTGATGACACGCACCTCAGGGCGAGTGCGAGGAGCAGGCACATGACGTACCGGACTGGAGAGGCTCACTGGAGTGTAGCAGACTGCCGGACCCAGACTGGGCACCGGTGGAGCGGACTGCTCTGGCACTGGAGTAGAGCAGACGGCCGGACCCCGACTGGGTACCGGTAAAGCGGACTGCTCTTTCACGGGAGTGGAGTAGGCGACAGGACACGGATCATTCCACTCCGACATTTCCCGTTCAACTTCCTCCGCTATCTCCCACATTTCCTCCAACACGTCTCCAAACTGGCTCTCCAAATAATTCTCCTCTTCTTCACTTTGCGCCCCCCATTTATATGTTGGGCACAGTGCATCCCACATGGAGAGTGGTACTGGTGCGTCCTCTTCCTTACCAGACCACCCCCATAGCCCCCCCCCGAAATTTTCCTGGGGTTGACTACGGGCTCCGTTTCCTCCTTTTCTCCGCTGTCTTCCTTTCTTCCTCTCCGTTGCTCCAGTTTTACACTGCTTGGTCGGTTGGTGGTTCATTCTGTCACGTTCGGGTGTGTAGAGAGACCAAGGCGCAGCGTAACGATAGTTCGACATCTTTATTCAATGAACTGACGAACCATACAAAATAACAAATGATATATATAACGACACACGTAGCACGAACACGGGACATAACATAACAACAATGAACCACGCCAACGGAGTGGAACACAGACATATAAGTAAGATCCCTAATTAGAGGTAATGCATAGCAGCTGCCTCTAATTAGGGATCCTACACACACACACCAGACAGAAATAGAAATGATAGATCTGCCAGACTCTGACCATAGAAATATAGAGAAGCAAAGCTTCTCTATGGCCAGAGCCTGACAGTCAGGATATATGTTCAAACACTTTTTAAGAAGCAGATTCAAGAGAATAATATTAATACCTTCCTTTCAACTTGTGGAGATATAAATAAATTGGTTTAATTGGAGAGTCTTTGTGTGTTTAACAAGTGGCGTTTGTTATCCGTAGAAAGCACTTACAATTACTTACATTTTTGGGATTGTGTAAAATAACAAACAATTATTTTGAGGATGGATCACATTTACATATATGCCATGCCTGAATCTCCTAGGCTTTTCATGGTCTTTGTAATGTCAGCTTCATCTTGGTACTTCAGAGGGCGTTCTGTTAAAGTAATTGTTCTATCATGGATAACAAGGCCGTATACCATAGTGAAGTGTGTTAGAAAAATATCAGAACTAAACACAAGACTGTGGTTGGTCAGCGTGAGGTAGAGTTTATGTAAACGTTGTCAAACCACAGATGGAAACTCACATTGGTCAAAATGTAAAAATGTGGAGGAAATCAAGAGACCACATCTCAGTGTAGTTTAGTCTTCCTATAGCCTACAGTAATCACAGGCAATATAGAAAAACTCCCTCGCCTCTTATTGGGAAGTGGAGGAGTCGTCAGAAGCGTTACAGAAAGCAGGGTATTTTGAGCAGCTGTGAAGAGTCTAGCTGGTACACAGGCCTGTGCCCTCCAACATGCCCGCTCCACTGCCTCTTGATTTTTCTCCTGAGGAACCAGAGCCGAACCAGAGCCTCAGGTTACTGCCAAGGATGGATTACCATGTCAGAGAAAACAATCACCCTGGTCCTCGTTAGGGTAATCTATGTTCTCATGCTCCACCAGGCCCACTGAGACTCCTGCTGCCTCTCCTGGGTAGCACCACCCTAGCTGGGTGTAGTAGCCAGATGTGTCTGGGTGGTTTGTCTCCATCTGGTCCATTCCAGAGGGTAAATGTCCTGTGTTACTGTGAGAGCTGGATGGGTAGCCATGCTTGCAGCATACTGCAGGGTGATATCACATAGGTATTCAGAAATGGGAGTGACAGGCAATGAATGCGAACATTTGAGTGATGGTAATCTACAGATGAGAGGCAAACAAGACAGTGAGAGTGGCCATACTATAATTAGGTGGAATTCTTACTTCAGATGCACATGAAACTCACATGCTTGGGACAGTTATGGGATATTTATTTGAACAATTCCAGTAATAATGATTTTGCAACTTTCTGACTGTCAGCCTTAGAACACTATAATATTGCAAAATTCAAGATATATTCTGAATATATCTTTGAACATTTCAGTTTGATATGACTTGAAAAAAACTTTTGCTGACATGGTTAAGACTGCTTTGAAATTATATTGTTGCATGGCATTGATGATTATTTTTGCTTGGAAACCACTTCAATGAATTTTATAACTTTTCAGAATAAATTGATGATAGAGGGAGTTAATAAAATATGAGTGATGTACCAGGGAAACCTTAGAAGAAGAAAAACTACTTTACAAACTATCAAGAACCTCTTGATTCTCACCATATGCAAATTAAAGATATCAATTCAAAACTTCTCTTTTTCAACTTCAATGTAGGGACCGGATGTTGGCGCAGCCTTAAGGGCAGTTAGCAGGAGGCAGCATGATCAGTGTCCAGTTTATTAACAGTGAAAAGGTGCTTCCCAGTGAATGACGAAATCCAATTAATATTTCCATAATCTACAAAAAGGTATTTACAAAATGAACAGTCTCAAAATACAGGTTTGAATATAATCAAAACCTAAGCCTCAATCAGGCCTATCCTGCAGAAACAACTCTAGAAGGTTGGAGTATACCAGGCTACGGACAGCCTCACATACCAGAGCTGAAACTCAACTCCAGCACACAGGTTGAATAGGTACTTTCATAGCTATGGTCCCTCCCTATGTACCATACTGTTTAACATTTAGCTCTTCACCCAAATATGACATATTAAATCACTTAACAGACATCTTCATTATACCCACATTTACATATACTGTTTAAATAAACATCTTAAACATTCCTGGCTTATCCTCAAAGCGGGACTACTTTCCATTAATGAATACATTTCATAACAACAGTTCTGCAGGCCAATATGCTTCAAAATGTATTACTTATGGAGCCGCACACCCATTACGCACGCAGTGGTGGAGAAAGTACCCAAATCAAATCAAAGTGTATTTGTCACATGCGCCGAATACAACCGGTGTAGACCTTACAGTGAAATGCTTACTTACAAGTCCTTAACCAACAATGCAGTTTTAAGTAACAAATAGATTTTTTTTTAAAAACACAAAAAAAAAACACAAAGAAATAACAAATAGATAAAGGGCAGCAGTTAACAGTAACGAGGCTTTATACGGGAGGTACCGGTACATGAGTCTTATGTCTTGGGTGTAGAAGCTGTTAAGAAGCTTTTTGGACCGGTACCGCTTGCCATGCTGTAGCAGAGAGAACAGTCTATGACCTGGGTCTCTGGAGTCTTTGACCATTTTTAGAGCCTTCCTCTGACACCGCCTGGTATAGAGGTCCTGGATGGCAGGAAACTTGGCCCCAGTGATGTACTGGGCCGTACGCATTACCCTCTGTAGCGGCTTACGGTCAGATGCCGAGCAGTCGCCATACCAGGCGGTGATGCAACCAGTCAGGATGCTCTCGATGGTGCAGCTATAGAACCTTTTGAGGATCTGAGGACCCATGCCAAATCTTTTCAGTCTCCTGAGGGGGAATAGGCTTTGTCGTGCCCTCTTCAACCAATTGTCATACTTGAGTAAAAGTAAAGATACATTAACAGAAAATGACTCAAGTAAAAGTGAGTCACCCAGTAAAATACTACCTGAGTAAAAATCTAAAAGTATTTTTTTTTTTTTTTTTTTTATGTAGTTGCTAAAATATACTAAAGTATCAAAAGTAAAAGTATAAATGATTTAAAATTCCTTATATTAAGCAAATGGCACCATTTTCTTGTTTGTTTTTTTAGCCATGGTCCCGCTCCAGACATAATTTACAAACTAAGCATGTGTTTAGTGAGTCCGCCAGATCAGAGGCAGTAAGGATGTCCAGGGATGTTCTCTTGATAAGTGTCTGAATTTGACAATTTCCAGTCCTGCTAAGCATTCAAAATGTAACGAGTACTTTTGGGTGTCAGGGGAAAATGTTTGGAGTAAAATGTACATTATTCTCTTTAGGAATGTAGTGAAGTAAAAGTAAAAAATATATATAGTAAAGTACAGATATCCCAATAAACGGCTTAAGTAGTACTTAAAAGTATTTTTACTTATATGCTTTACACCACTGTAAACACGGACATGACAGAAAAGACAAGACGCGCAAACTTCAAACACAGTACACATTACAATATGGAAATAAACAAACGTATTCCTCGTCAGTGTAGCAAGTGTTCACGTGCACCTGAACATCCCATCCACTGGGAGGATTGCAAAAATTATAAATTACTGCAACTTTACCAAACATTTCCTTGACACATAATTAGTCTTACGCACAGTAAATACACATGACACTGGCAAAAAAGGAAAATAACAACATTATATGTGTTTAGGAGAAATCAATGCCTAGATATATGGAGTAACATGAACTACTGAGTCAGCTTGATCACAGTCCCGGTAAAGCCTGACTTTACCTAATATCTGGACTCTTAATCTGTTTTTGTCTCATCTTTCTCTCCTCCTCTTCACACATCTCTCATGTTCTCATTTTCCTCCCTCTCTCATTTGCACGCCTTCCTCTTACATTTCTCTCTCACTGCCGTCTGCTCTCTCTCTCTCTCTCTTCTCTCTTCATTCTCACTGATTGCCATCTCTATCCCAGGTTTCCGTGCCTTCTGTTCCTTGTCATTTCATTCATTTCACCAGGACTGCGCTCCTATCCTTCTCATTTTATCCCCCTCCTCCCTCTCTCTCTCCTGTTGTGTTGTGTTTAGGGTTGCAAAGCTACCGGTAATTTACCAAAGTTACCGGAATCTTCAGTAATTTGGATAATTAACAGAAAATCTATGGTAATCTATCGTAACTTTGGTCATTTATACTTGAACAGCTTTTTAAAAAATGGTTTCATGTATTGTATTCATTTATTATATGTGTCCATATTGTAAATCAGTTTCTAGTAGATAGACCATATGGTTAAAGAGAAAATAATGAAATTAATGAAAAAAGCATCTAATCAGCAATGCCATTATTTTCAATTAACTCTGCAACTCTTCCAACTATTGACTTTTTTTCCCAACTGCCACCAGTTTGACGCCAAAACGTTGACAACAAATACATATTGACATATCAAAATGAATAGAAGTTTGTAATGGATAGTTGATGCTGAAACCCTCATATTAAAACACCAATGGTATTCACTATGGTTTATATTTATTATTTTACATATGATCAAGCCACACAGATGGCCAGAGATTATTACAGACAACTGTGATAATCTGAATTACCCAAAAGGGCAAATAGATGTCTTGAAAGATACAAACATTCTGGTAGTTTACTGGTGAAAGGTATCCCTTCCCTCCCCTACATAGGTTTTTAGGAAGGTGCGTCAGGTATTTTGGTACGTGTATTCAGTAGGATAGTACCCAAACCCCTTTCCTTGGCCATGGGTGGAGCTGAGAATAGAATGTGGGATTCACTTGAGATAGCTCAGTACGTAGGCACCACCCTTACAGTAGTCAGGGCACCACCCTTACATCTGTCACGGATGGGTGTAGAGAGAGACCAAGGAGCAGCGCAGCGATAGTTCGACATAGTTTTATTTAATACTAATACTCAAATGGTACGAACTATACAAACAAAACAAGGATGCAAGCACAAAAACACACTTACTTCTCTGTAACACTGAAGATATCTGATAATGACCCACACCCAGGTGTGGGACACAACAACTTAAATAGAATCCCCAATCAGAGACAACGCTTCGCAGCTGCCTCTAATTGGGGATTCAACACAAAACATAAAACCTAGATCTAGGGACCTAGATCTGTCAGGCTCTGACCCTGGCTATCTAGAGGAGCCAAAGGGCTCCCTATGGCCAGAGCCTGACAACATCTAATGATGCACCTCCCCCAAGACAGAGGCAACAAGTAAGTTATTTTGGACATTTCTGACAACTAATCAAATAATACGAATCAAATAATCATGAAAATCCCACATATGTGCCGTTTGGTAGTAGAGGAAAATAAGAATGTTCATCTCCAATGGGATAACAAAATGCTATTCTAGTTGATGGATGCTCCCCTTCACCAAATAAAGGCAGATGTGTGTCAGTCAAAAAAGGGTCATAGATTGACAAGACTTTATGTATCTGCACTTAACGGTTCAGTGTCATGTTCTTTATCAGTACTTTTTAGACATACAGTACTTGTATACTCAATATCACTCCCCAAGAAGTATGAGAACACCTTTGGGAGTTGTAAAAAATGTCCCTAATATAAAAATAGACAGAAATATTTCATGTTAATATATTTTCTTTAACAAAGTCTAACAGATCTTCATAAAATCCAAAGCAGTGTTTCACACAATAGACCAATTTAAAGAGAAATTTGGGACATTAATGGTTATTAAAGTGCTGGTTGTAATCTTTTGGAAACAAGAAAGCAAGACCCATCTGAGAGAAGCATGACAACAAATGCTGGGATGAATCTAGAGTCCAACCAAAACCTGTTTAACTTTTTAAAAAGGCCTAGTTTTTGGCTATGATGAATCCATGTTGTGATCAGTCTAGTCACAGTTGAATGCTTTTGAGTGTCATTACCTCTAGACATTGAGTGGGCTCATGAAAAGTTACAAGAGATTTGATATTCAAAAGTGGCCAATCTGGGTGAAACTACTACAAGTGTTTGGTTACATTGAATGGTGATCATGTTTTACCAGTCTGTGGTTGTCACATGGCATTGTCTGTGGGGTAATATGATCCTTTCATCACCTAAAATAAAATGTACTCTCCTCTAGGATAGAACTACCATTTCGGATACGTGAACATAGACGTGAACATAGACATGTTGCATTTTGTGTCGTTGTATCATTATTCTCCCTGACGAAGACCATGACTAATCCCGTCTGATATTTTTTAGATTTTGTTCTATTGAACTTGCCACCATAAAAAAAAGGCATTTTAACTATATGAAGAATGCTTATAAGTCCTTCTTGGGGTTTTTCTTAACCAAAGAGCATCTTTAATCTACAAAGATCTACTAGCTAGTGTATCCTGTTGCTGTTATTTTTCCAAGGTATTTCATTAAATGGCAATCAGAAAAGTTCAAGCACATCTTTATACGAAAGGGCCTATACTATTCCATGTGTGGACTCAATATCAACTTACTTTTGTGGAAGATTTGTAGTATTACACTTCAATATAGTAGCGACCCTGTGTTTATAAGCAACGATATTGACTCCACCATTTGAGTAGGCTTTCTTGATGCAGCCGATGGCACGCAGGGCTACGGTCCAGAAGGTTGAGGGTTCGCCGACCACTTATGGACAAGCTTACTCTCCCTGCCTGTTTCATTACCATGTGGTTTGCTATCACATTTGATTTTGAGATGGTGCTCTTCTAATGACCTGTGTGCTGTGACTGACTCTTTGAGGCTTTGTTTTTGTACTTTCATTCTTTTCGACTTCAAATGAGAGGTTCAGAAATTGGATAGGCACGGATGTCTCTCTGAAAATAATGAAACAGAGAACACCTAACAATCCTCCCCTGCCTTTCAGTCCGTTAACTTTATAATTTGTCCTCTCTGAAAACCCTGAAACATTAAATAATGTCTCAGAGGATATTTTCACATTTTGAAGACTGATTTAATTGAGGCCTGACTATGGTGATAAATGATTTAAGATGGACATCAGAAACACAGAATTTACACATATAAAAAGAAGGCGAGATTGCTTTGATGTTTTAGACTTGTCAGAATTACTAACAGGGGAATCCTCCGATAAACATTTGCTATGCTGTTTTAAACAACATTTTGACGGGTCCCATTTGAACACATTCCAAATTATGGAATTATGCTTTGTTAAAAAGAAGGTCATGAAAATAGCTTAGCCAAATGGAAATAATGGGATGATCTTTGGTATTTAACTGGGGCTGATATGGTTAATATTGTACAAGCGCATTCAAAGACCCACAACACGGCTAATAGCCATGAATGCAAGGACTAAAGAATGTTGGTTGTTCAAAGGCTGTCCCATAGCTTATCATTTATTATTAATTTCAAACAGACCTAGCGACTGTAAGGATCTGTAGAGCAGTGATGCACCAACACATCTACGCCAGACGACAAAAACAAGCAGGAACCCTTCTGCCTTTTCCTTCTCTCACACCCACACCTCCCATCTACTTAAAAGCGGATGACTGCGACTCAGTGAAGAAGTTTCTCCATTGGAAAGCAACTAACTGTGCACAAAGTGCCTCAAAAACTTGTATTTTCTCATGGAAACAATGTAAACGGACTAAAAATGACAGTGTTGAGATTTGTGTATAATAAGACCTTGTATTTAGGTATGATGTGTTTTCCTGACAATTAACAGGTATTACCCTCACTTCTCCAAGGTGGAGGCATGTTGTTTGGTATCTGTGCGACCACACAGTCTTCACACGGACATTGGAATACGTTGTGAGCCCTCAAACTTTTCCCTCACCTGAGCCAATCACAGCTCTCCTGACGAGAGGCCTCAACTCTTCCTTGTTCCAGGACTATAAACAGAACGTGTGAACACCACTCCTAGTGTTCAGACTGTCGACCAGCCCTGTTTACTGTCATTTATGAACTATATATCAACTATAACTCTGCAGATCATTGGTTCCAGACAGATACCCATAAGAGAGCTATGGTGTATATACACCCTGGATTGCTAATGCTATATAATGGCCATTGAGAGGCTTTGAATCCAGTGGTCGGCAATATTGGCACTCCACGGTAGGAGCAGTTCTTCATAGGAATTAATGGAATTCTACAGTATTTCAATTAAATGTTTAAAGGACAAAATTACATGTATTTAATTATGTTTTTGTTGTAGTGGGGACAGTAACATTAGTAATAAACTGTATATATGTATATACAGTTGAAGTCGGAAGTTTACATACACCTTAGCCAAATACATTTAAACTCAGTTTTTCACAATTCCTTACATTTAATCCTAGTAAAAATTCCCTGTCTTAGGTCAGTTAGGATCACCACTTTATTTTAAGTATGTGAAATGTCAGAATAATAGTAGAGAGAATGATTTATTTCAGCTTGTATTTCTTTCATCACATTCCCAGTGGGTCAGAAGTTTACATACACTCAATTAGTATTTGGTAGCATTGCCTTTAAATTGTTTAACTTGGGTCAAATGTTTCAGGTAACCTTCCACAAGCTTCCCACAATAAGATGGGTGAATTTTGGCCCATTCCTCCTGAACTGGTGTAACTGAGTCAGGTTTGTAGGCCTCCTTGCTCACACACGCTTTTTCAGTTCTGCCCACAAAGTCGGGCTTTGTGATGGCCACCCCAATACCTTGACTTTGTTGTCCTTAAGCCATTTTGCCACAACTTTGGAAGTATGCTTGGGGTCATTGTCCACTTGGAAGACCCATTTGCGACCAAACTTTAACTTCCTGACTGTTGTCTTGAGATGTTGCTTCAATATATCCACATAATTTTTCTTCCTCATGATGACATCTATTTTGTGAAGTGCACCAGACCCTCCTGCAGCAAAGCACACCCACAACATGATGCTGCCACCCCCGTGCTTCACAGTTGGGATGGTGTTCTTCGGCTTGCAATCCTCCCCCTTTTTCCTCCAAACATAACGATGGTCATTATGGCCAAACAGTTCTATTTTTGTTTCATCAGACCAGAGGACTGTTCTGGGATTGATTTGTACTTTTCGCACCTAAGTACATTAATCTCTAGGAGACAGAACGCGTCTCCTTCCTGAGCGGTATGATGGCTGCGTGGTCCCATAGTGTTTATACTTGCGTACTATTGTTTGTACAGATGAACGTGGTACCTTCAGGCGTTTGGGAATTGCTCCCAAAGATGAACCAGGCTTGTGGAGGTCTACAATTTATTTTCTGAGGTCTTGGCTGATTTATTTTTATTTTCCCATGATGTCGAGCAAAGAGGCACTGAGTTTCAAGGTAGGCCTTGAAATACATCCACAGGTACACCTACAATTGACTCAAATGATGTCAATAAGCCTATCAGAAGCTTCTAAAGCCATGACATCATTTTCTGGAATTTTCCAAACTGTTTCAAGGTACAGTCAACTTAGTGTATGTAAACTTCTGACCCACTGCAATTGTGATATAGTGAATTATTAGTGAAATAATCTGTCTGTAACCAATTGTTGGAAGAATTACTTGTGTCATGCACAAAGTAGATGTCCTAACCGATTTGGCAAAACTATAGTTTGTTGAAATTAAATCTGTGGAGTGGTTGAAAAATTAGTTTTAATGACTTCAACCTAAGTGTATGTAAACTGCCGACTTCAACTGTGTATATATATTTTTTTTAATGTTTAGCTCATGTAATGTAATTAAAAGTATGCATTAAGATGTCTGTAATATAATACATGTGGCAAAACGAATGTAGACATTAATAAATGCATTTCTATAGCTAATTTTGTTTCACAATAGTGGGGAGTGCCAAATTTGATTAATGGTGGCTTCAACACAGCGCCCCCTACAGTCATCTAGTGTAGCTTGTATATATACAGTGGGGAGTACAAGTATTTGATACACTGCAGATTTTGCAGGTTTTCCCACTTACAAAGCATGTAGAAGTCTGTAATTTTTATCAAAGGTACTCTTCAACTGTGAGTGACGGAATCTAAAACAAAAATCCAGAAAATCACATTGTATGATTTTTAAGTAATTCATTTGCATTTTATTTCATGACATAAGTAAAAGCAGAACTTAATATTTGGTACAGAAACCTTTGTTTGCGATTACAGAGATCATACGTTTCCTGTAGTTCTTGACCAGGTTTGCACACACTGCAGCAGGGATTTTGGCCCACTCCTCCATACAGACCTTCTCCAGATCCTTCAGGTTTCGGGGCTGTCGCTGGGCAATACGGACTTTCAGCTCCCTCCAAAGATTTTCTATTGGGTTCAGGTCTGGAGACTGGCTAGGCCACTCCAGGACCTTGAGATGCTTCTTACGGAGCCACTCCTTAGTTGCCCTGGCTGTGTGTTTCGGGTCGTTGTCATGCTGGAAGACCCAGCCTTCAATGCTCTTACTGCTCAATGCTCTTACTGAGGGAAGGAGGTTGTTGGCCAAGATCTCGCGATACATGGCCCCATCCATCCTCCCCTCAATACAGTGCAGTCATCCTGTCCCCTTTGCAGAAAAGCATCCCCAAAGAATGATGTTTCCACCTCCATGCTTCACGGTTGGGATGATGTTCTTGGGGTTGTACTCATCCTTCTTCTTCCTCCAAACATGGCGAGTGGAGTTTAGACCAAAAAGCTCTATTTTTGTCTCATCAGACCACATGACCTTCTCCCATTCCTCCTCTGGAGGCAAACTTCAGACGGGCCTGGACATGCGCTGGCTTGAGCAGGGGGACCTTGCGTGCGCTGCAGGATTTTAATCCATGACGGCGTAGTGTGTTACTAATGGTTTTCTTTGAGACTGTGGTCCCAGCTCTCTTCAGGTCATTGACCAGGTCCTGCCGTGTAGTTCTGGGCTGATCCCTCACCTTCCTCATGATCATTGATGCCCCACGAGGTGAGATCTTGCATGGTGCCCCAGACCGAGGGAGATTGACCGTCATCTTGAACTTCTTCCATTTTCTAATAATTGCGCCAACAGTTGTTGCCTTCTCACCAAGCTGCTTGCCTATTGTCCTGTAGCCCATCCCAGCCTTGTGCAGGTCTACAATTTTATCCCTAATGTCCTTACACAGCTCTCTGGTCTTGGCCATTGTGGAGAGGTTGGAGTCTGTTTGATTGAGTGTGTGGACAGGTGTCTTTTATACAGGTAACGAGTTCAAATAGGTGCAGTTAATACAGGTAATGAGTGGAGAACAGGAGGGCTTCTTAAAGAAAAACTAACAGGTCTGTGAGAGCCGTAATTCTTACTGGTTGGTAGGTGATCAAATACTTATGTCATGCAATAAAATGCTAATTAATTATTTAAAAATCATACAATGTGATTTTCTGGATTTTTATTTTAGATTCCGTCTCTCACAGTTGAAGTGTACCTATGATAAAAAATTACAGACCTCTACATGCTTTGTAAGCAGGAAAACGTCCGGGTTACTTGACTGTAACCCTGTTCCCTGAAAAAAGCGGAACGAGATGCTGCGCTGCTTAGCGCATTGGGAACGTCTTTAATCGTGACCCGCTGTGAATATAGTGTGTAAACACGTCGATGAAATCGACCGGAAATAATATAGCCTCGGTCGGTGACGTCATCGGCGCGCACCCGCGACGCGAGGTTATAAATAGATGAGCCGCAGGTGCATCATCAGGATATTTTGTCTGAAGAGCAGTCCTGGGACATCATCAGCACGGCAATGCAGCGCAGCATCTCGTTCCGCTTTTTCAGGGAACAGGGTTACAGTCAAGTAACCCGGACGTTCCCTTTCAAAAGCTACAATCGATGCTGCGCTGCTTAGCGCATTGGGAACGAGAATGCCCACGCCGCCGTGCTTGAAGGTGTCTGGACTCCTTACGGTTGTGTAGGTGTGCTCACAATAACGCAGGAAAGCCCTAGACATTAGCTTGTGATGTCGACTCAAGGACGTGAGAGCCTGGAGTGGCATGAACATCCAAACTATAAAATCTTATGAATGTGTGCGGAGAGGACCAGCCTGCCGCATCACAAACAAACTGCAAGGGGGCACCTCTTGCCAAGGCAGCAGAGGAGGCGACCCCTCTGGTGGAGTGAGCCCTTAGACCCGTTGGCGAAGCTTGGCCACGCGCCTCATAGGCAAGAGCAATAGCATCCCTGACCCAATGTGACAAGGTCTGTTTGGTGACGGCAGCACCCCTGTTGCTGCCCCCATAACAAACAAACAGTTGCTCTGACTTACGCCACTGGCTGGTGCGGTGGACATAAGTCTGAAGAGCACGGACTGGACACAGTCTGTGAGATCTCTCCTGCTCTGGCGTTGTGAACGGCGGAGGGCAGAAGGTCTCAAGAGTGACCGGATGTACAGTCGAGAAAGGTACCTTAGGCAGGTAATCAGGATTAGGATGCAAAATCACTTTCACCATTCCTGGGGCAAAGTCTAAGCAGGATGGCGATATTGACAGAGCCTGCATATCCCCGATTCTTTTTAGAGAGGTTATAGCCATAAGAAAAACCATCTTTAGGGTCAGATGTTTGTCAGATGCTGACTCTAGAGGTTCAAAGGGGGTCTCAACCAGACCCTCGAGGACTATAGCTAAGTCCCATGAAGGGATCTTGGTTCTTACGGGAGGCCTCAGTCGTCTGGCCCCACGAATGAAGCGAGCGAGCAGAGGATGTCTCCCGAGTGGCACCTCGTCAACCAAGGCGTGGCAAGCCGACAGAGCGGCCACATAAACCTTGAGAGTGGCGGGGCATGTGCCTGTTGATAATTTTTCTTGCAGGAAATCCAGAACTGAAGCAATCTGGCAGTTGACCGGATCTGCATTATGTACAACACACCACCTTTCAAAAACACCCCATTTGTTGGTATAAATCTTTCTAGTGGAGGAGGCCCTAGCACTTAGAATGGTCTCAATAACGGCAGGCGAAAGCCCAGTGCCCCTCAGTTGGTACCCATCAGGGGCCAAACATGAAGGTTCCACAGGTCGGGCCTGGGATGGAATATCGTGCCCTCCGCTTGGGACAGAAGGTCCCTCCTCTTCGGAATCGCCCATGGCGAACCGTCGAGGAGAGATATTATCTCCGAGAACCATACTCTGTTCGGCCAACGCGGCGCTATCAGTAAGATGCAAGACCCTTGCTGGCGAACTCTGGCTAGAACTCCCGGGAGCAGAGCCACAGGAGGAAACGCATACAGGTGCATTTTGGGCCATGTGTGTGCCATCGCATCCAGACCCAGGGGGGCTGGGTGACTCAGAGAGAAGTAGAGGGGACATTGCGCTGTCTGCTGGGAGGCGAAGAGGTCCACCTCCGCTTCGAAAAATCTGGTCCAGATCTGTTTTACTACATCTGGGTGGAGTTTCCATTCCCCCGTGTGTAATTTCTGTCTGGACAGTAAATCTGCCCCCACATTCAGGTACCCCGGAATGTAAACTGCCCTGAGTGACAGGAACTTTTCCTGGGCCCAGAGAAAAATCTGCCTCGCTATTCTGTTCAGATTGCGTGAGCGCAGACCTCCCTGGTGATTTATATAAGAGACTGCCGTTGTGTTGTCCACCCGCACTAGGACATGACAACCTCTCAACTGGGGGAGAAAATATTTCAGGGCCAGAAATACAGCCATCAACTCGAGGCAGTTGATGTGCCAATCGAGCTGATGACCCTCCCATTTCCCTTGAGCTGGACGACCACTTAAGACCGCTCCCCAGCCCAGCAGGGAGGCGTCTGTCGTTAACAATCTGCGACGACAAGGCGCCCCTAGAGTGGGACCCAAGGCGAGGAACCGGGGTCTGAGCCACAGAGATAGTGTACGAAGCCCGCGGCGCGTCACTTTTATTTGCCTTTGAGGATTGGCCCTTGGATGAAATCCCCTGGCTTTTAGCCACAACTGAAACGGTCTCATGTGCAACAGCCCCAAAGGAATCACCGTGGATGCTGAAGCCATGAAACCTAACATCTTTTGGTACTGACGAACAGTACGATCTTGGCCTAGCCTGACTTTGCTCATGGTTAGCCGAATGGTCTCGATTCGAGCGGGGGACAGTTGTGCCCGCATCGTGATCGAATCCCAAATGATCCCGAGATAAGTCGTTCTCTGGGCAGGAGAAAGAACACTTTTCTTGGTGTTGAGTCTCAACCCTAGAGAAACTAGATGAGCTAATACGATGTCTCTGTGTTGAAGCGCCATCTCTTGCGATTGTGCTAGTATTAACCAATCGTCGATGTAATTTAAAATGCGAATGCCCTGGAATCTTAATGGAGCCAGTGCTGCATCCATGCATTTTGTGTATGTGCGAGGTGATAAGGCTAGGCCGAATGGAAGAACCCGAAACTGGTATGCTTCGCCCCCGAAAGCGAACCTCAGGAACTTCCTGTGTTGTGGTAATATTTGTATGTGAAAATATGCGTCCTTCAGATCGATCGTGACGAACCAATCGTGATGTTGAATTTGCGACACGACCGTCTTGACGGTTAACATCTTGAACTTGAGTGCTTTGACTGTACGGTTTAAGCCTCGAAGATCTAAGATTGGACGTAACCCCCCGTCCTTCTTGGGGACCAGGAAGTATCTGCTGTAATAGCCCAACTCCCTCTCTGGAAGAGGAACATGTTCTATGGCCTCTTTGTTCAGAAGAGTTTCTAGCTCTTGTGACAGTACATGCATCAGCTCCGGTCTCACGGAAGTGGATACCACGCCGTTGAAACGCGGAGGACGATGAATAAATTGGATTCTGTATCCTACTTGTACTGTGCTTAATACCCAAGCAGAAATGCCTGGCAGAAGTTTCCACGCTGCCAGACTCTCTGATAGTGGTATCAACTTTAACACTTCCTTTTGAGGGGATGTTATATGTTCCGTGTCCTGGATGAGAGCAGGAAACATCGGAACAACTAACATTTCGCTGGAAACCGCTGCCCCCCAAAGCACCAGATGTGGCGGGGATGGAGAGGTTTCGTGGGGGTAACGAGAAGGGGCGGTCCGATATAATACGCGCCCCATCCCGTGGGGGGGTACCCCCACCAGACTGGGCGCCAGACCATCAGGACTTCCTCTTTTTATTGAAACAAGTCCTGAGGTCTGGCCTGGGAGGCTGCTGAGTGCGGCGAGCCGGTCCCCAATCCTTACGAGGGGGAGCGCGACTCGCCACGCTCTGCTTCTTAACCTCCCTAGCTCTTGAAGGACCGGGGAGAGGTTGGGTGGCTGATGGCCCCTCCCCTTGAGTGCGGCGAGGAAGGAACTGCACAAATGCTTCCTCATGCTTTTTAACTTCTCTGAACCTGGTGACGACGGTGTTGACTGAGTCGCCAAACAGGCCAGAGGGTGAGATTGGGGAATCCAATAAGAAAACTCTGTCTTTATCCTTAATTCCTGTCAGATTCAGCCACAGATGCCTCTCCGTGCTAACCAGAGCTGACATAGAACGGCCGATTGCACGGGCCGTCTGTTTGGTAGCACGGAGAGACAGATCCGTGGCTCTACGCAGTTCGGAGAAGGCTTCCTCGTCAATAGTACTGCCAACACTCAAGTCCTTCAACAAGTCAGCCTGGTACGCCTGCAACACTGCCATAGTGTGCAGTGCAGCACCAGCCTGACCTGCAGCTTGATAAGCTTTTCCCACGAGCGCTGATGTTGTTCTACATGGCTTCGTGGGGAGGGTAGGTCTCTTAATCGAAGATGCCGATATGGGTGAGAGATAGCTCGCGAGCGTCTCTTCAACCTGAGGCATCTCCGAATACCCCCGCGACTTCGCACCCACGATAGTCGAAAAAGTCGACGTCGAGGGCACAAAGACACGGGAAGTATATGGTTTACTCCATGATTTTGATAGTTCGTCATGGAGGTCCTCGAAGAAGGGGAGAGACTGGTGTTTTGGTCCCTCCCCCCTGCCACCGGACAGAAACCTATCCTCTAGCTTAGACTGTTTGGGTATCTCTTGATCGCGTGGCCAGTCAAGCTGTAACCTGGCCACCGCTCGAGTAACCACCTCGAGCAATTCCTCAACAGATTTAGCTTCACGAGAGGAATGCTCAGAGGCTGGCTGCTCATAGTCCGCAGACCCAAGAGATATTTCATCATCCCCCGCATAAACCGAAGAAGCACCGGGGCGCGCTTCGGGATCACGCGAGGGAGTACGTGGATCTGGTGACAAAGCAAGCGAAAGGGACGGACCCGTCTCTTGCTCGTCAGCCAGATCCATGCGAGAGCCCCACGTTGGTAATGTGGGTGCGGTCTGGAAGTAGCTAAGGCGAGCGCGCAGCGTCCTGATTGAAAACAACTCGCAATGCTCGCACTCGCCTTGCTCAAACGCAAGCGCTGCATGCTCTTCCCCCAAACAGACCAAACAGCAAGCGTGTGTATCCAGTTCTGACATGGGACGAGAACATGGAGGGACACAATGCTTACCTTTTTGTTGACTCATTTCTCCTTCTCTTACTTTTTCCAAGCTCCTTTTTAGAATGTTAAGAGATGAGAAAAAGAAAATCTGCCAGCTTAAACTAAATAACTCCTAGCAAAGATCTGTAGTAGATTGCGAGGAGATAAATGCTTGCACACCAAACAAAGAGAGGTCTGAAGACAAAAAACTTGATGATGCACCTGCGGCTCATCTATTTATAACCTCGCGTCGCGGGTGCGCGCCGATGACGTCACCGACCGAGGCTATATTATTTCCGGTCGATTTCATCGACGTGTTTACACACTATATTCACAGCGGGTCACGATTAAAGACGTTCCCAATGCGCTAAGCAGCGCAGCATCGATTGTAGCTTTTGAAAGGGAACCTGCAAAATCGGCAGTGTATCAAATACTTGTTCTCCCCACTGTATATAAATCATTTTAGGGTAGATGTCCAGCTCATTCATCATCTTTTCCCTGATTTGTATGTTGGTGTGTAGCTATTACTTTTATCAGGCTGTTTGTTTCCTAGAAATACCAGTTTCTGGTCGTTTTAGGACTTTCCAAATAATTGTATTGCTTTTTTCCTTTGAATCACATGCTAGAAAAAGGTTAGACAAACTCCCCTTATGCTTTTCCTCTTCTTGACCTGATCACGGTCTCCATTATTCATTCATGCTGTACATTTTCTGCTTTACCTTGGTTATTTCTAAATAAATCTTCTTTGTTTTATCAAATATCTACTGTCGCCCAGAATGCATTGCCTTGCAGTTTAAAGAACTGAATTGCCTTCATGTGCCAAAGGTTTTTTATGTATATATTTTTTGCCAGTGGAAACAAAACACAAGCTCCTCACTCCCCTGCCTAAAGCACATAACATTTAACATTGAGCGTGATGATGGTGTCATACAATATTGACGGAAATCAATTTTAAATAAATGAGGCAAGCCAGTGACAGCAAAGAGCTTTCAACCGACATCGTTGCAGTGACTACAATAAGATTGTGATAAAGTGAGAGTGGGTTTAGGCCCGGCTGTTACAGACCACCATTCTAGGAGATTGTGATTATGTAAGACAGACCACAGAGCTCCTCTTACTTAAGACTGACAGTGATTTTAGGATAGCGAGACAGTGATTCTGCAAGTTGATACTATGATTGTGTGAGGCAAATCTCATAATGTACAGAGTCCCTGTGAGACTGACTTTGTAAGACTGATGCTATGAGACACATGTGGGATAGTGGTTCTTCAAGAAGGGGTTGATGTCTGACAGCCAGCCACTGTAGATGTAGAAGGTCTAAGACGTTCAACGTTACATAACCGTGAGGAAAATATTCTGTGGACATACATAGTTGTTCCATGAGACTGCTACAACCCAGTGATTCTACAAGGCAGAGCAGTGGCAACCCTATGAGAGTGCTGGGTGGTAGTTGTAGGACCTGTGAAATAGTAATGATACCACTGAGCTCGCATGGTGCCTGCGCTGTGCACCCCAGGACTCACCGCTGTGCACACCAGGAGGACTCACCGCTGTGCACCCCAGGACTCACCGCTGTGCGCCCCAGGACTCACCGCTGTGCACCCCAGGACTCACCGCTGGCTGGTGTCAGCACGCCCTGCTCTAGGTCATTATGCATGAGGCCTGAGTAATAACACAGTGATGGGTTATAGGTCACCTCCGCTCCCTTCTGACCTTCCCTTCCCTCCTTCCATCACGCACTGGTCCATTTCCAACAGGCAGCAGAACAGAAGCGCTCAGCTCTGGCTGAGGACAGACAGAGCAATTAGCGTTGCAGGAAGGGCTGCAGGTTCTCCTTAGGTCAAGAGTCAGGTAATCCATCAAGCTACTCCAGCGGTAAACAAGCTATGCGAAAACTATGGGATTAGCATACTGTACTTTAGTTACTATGGGTGTCATAGAGGTTATGTAGATGAAAATGGATCAGTCTAGAGTCTAACATATAGCAAGTGGGTGGAAGATACTACTGTCTCCTCCTAGCATTAACTGTAGCATAAGCTTAGGTGTCCTGATCTGTCGTAGGGAACAATAGTAGATTCCACTCTAAGCTTCATGGCTGTATGAAAATGTAAAATGTATTAAATATCCTCTTATTAGCTGACACAGTAAAAGGAGATGTACATTTCTTAAGACTGTGTGTTAAGTACTTATTGGCTATTAGGGGATTCTCCTCCCTTGTCCCCTCAAATGATTCTGCTGATCTCTCCTTCGCACTGCAACAACGTTATCTTTTGTTTCATGGGTTCCATGTTTAAAGAAATGGGTTGGGCTGGCAGTGTCTGGTGAAATGGGTGGGGCTGGCAGTGTCTGTTGAAATGGGTGGGGCTGGCAGTGTCTGTTGAAATGGGTGGGGCTGGCAGTGTCTGTTGAAATGGGTGGGGATGGCAGTGTCTGTTGAAATGGGTGGGGCTGGCAGTGTCTGTTGAAATGGGTTGGGCTGGCAGTGTCTGTTGAAATGGGTGGGGCTGGCAGTGTCTGTTGAAATGTGTGGGGATGGCAGTGGCTGGTGAAATGGGTGGGGATGGCAGTGGCTGTTGAAATGTGTGGGGATGGCAGTGGCTGTTGAAATAGTTGGGGATGGCAGTGGCTGTTGAAATAGTTGGGGATGGCAGTGGCTGTTGAAATGTGTGGGGAGGGCAGTGGCTGTTGAAATGGGTGGGGCTGGCATTGGCTGTTGAAATGGGTGGGGCTGGCATTGGCTGTTGAAATGGGTGGGGCTGGCAGTGGCTGTTGAAATGGGTGGGGCTGGCAGTGGCTGTTGCAATTAGTACTCTGTACTTTTATATAGTATACCAATTAGAACATTTTAAATAATGCAGATTTTGGCTGAGGGCCTGGAGATACAGGTCTTTGGGGCTTGTCTCCAGAGATCCCAGGAAGTTCTGTCTTTATCAAGGGACTATCAATTTATATGGAGAAATACTGCATAATTCATCTGGGGCTGGAAGAGTCCGCTTTCTACTGGCCAGTCATGAAGGGATGAAGGCTGTAGACCGCATGGAAGTGAAAAAATGGAGTTGTGTGTGTTTGGTGAGAATGAGTTGGTGTGTGAGTGCGCGTGCATGTGCTCACCTCTGTGTTGTTTGATTTGCTGGGTTTTCTGTGTATATGCAATGTGCAGTTTGTTATTATTCATTCACTAATTAACAAATGTGTTGATGGCCCACATTTAGGTGGTTTCCGTGTTGCATGTTTTTAGCCACAGAGCTGTAAAGCACATTGAGAGAGAACCGATCTTTACTATTCACTCATGTATTAAATCCCTCTTGGCTCTTCCTAACAGCCACTCTAACCACAATGCTATTTGCTTGACTTTGCTTAACTCAGCTAGTTTCATTTTCACCGTGCATGTGTAAAAATGAATACATTAGCCCTTCAAACTAATGTTTACATTCCATTAAAAGTGACTTAGTAGCTGAATAATGGTACAGTGTTTCCCTCATTAAAAAATCAAAATCTGCATTTTAATGCACCTCTGTCTGGTCACGCATGATGAACATGTTCATCTATAATTATAATCAGATTCTCAACCAGCCTGTAAATGTTGACCAGGAGTTAAGCATCAGAGCATCATTCAAAGAATTTGCCTGGGGATACATAAAGATTGATACATGATACTACCTAGCAGGATGTTAATCAGAAGATACCTACAGGAAGGTATCCTTTTGGAGGGAATGTGCAAGGCCTAAATTCAAATGTACATCTTAAGGGATTTGTTTTCCTCCAGAGTGACCTTTTGCAGATCAACAATCAAAACAAAAACAAAATAATCACATTTTCCAGTGAAAACCGTTTTTGTTGTGGTTTCATAGATTTGCCTTCAAGTCATATACTTTTCCCATGTCCCTATGGTTGAAGAGGCCACATAGAAAAGTTGGAACTCAAAGCAACAACAACTCACCAAGCTGAACAGTAAATAGAGGCACAAAACTAAACAAACTGATAAATAAATAAATACTGTTGAAACAGTAAAATTAACTATTGTTGTTGATTGTAACCAAAATCCAAGCTGCCAAAATAGGGTGTATAAGATATATGCTATGAGGTAGATAGTAGAAGGTACAGTGGATGCTCAGATTTGTAGCTTGATTTTGTTGCAGTGTTTGTCCTAAAAGACTGTACTGCAGCTAGGTGAGTCTAGTGTTCGCACATAGTGTCTGCAATGGCCGTTTGTGGCATTTAGTCTCTAACAAGTAATAGCAATTTGCTGTATATAAAACATAAGCAAACCTTTATGATAGTATGTGTACTGTACGGTATGTCAACACATTTGTTGACACCTCAGCATTCAGTTGCTTATTTTTTTTCCTTGGGCTTTCGCCTTCAATACAATATTTTTCTATTGCTCTATCTATGTGGTACGCCTCTGTGGACAGCCTGTTTGTGAAATGAATAGCAAAAGATTGACCTGAGGGTTGGTGGAGATTAAATCTTTAGAGAAGATGGTGGATGCTGCTACAGTACGTGAGGTTGATCATCTCCGGCGGAATACATAGAGTTCAGACTCTGAGAAAGGTCAAACTCCCACCGTCACGCCTTCAGAATGAGTCACTGTATGATTAACTTCTCCAACCATGGAGCGTAATGTCAGGATCTCCATTCTCATGGAGATTGACCCATACCAGATGCGTTTGATTCCTTTTGATCACAGAATACATTGTTGGAACAGTGATGTATGGATTCCCAAGTCTTTTGGCCTTGTCTTGGAGAAGGTTGTGCACTGTGGATTTGACTCTCAGTTGCATGCGAGTTATCATTTCAGCAATCATACAATATGCAGGGCTTCTTGTAATTAGATATTCATCTGAATGTTCATACATCAAAGAATGCAGTGTTTTCACACCTTAGTCCCTGTTCACCTCACAAACCGTGCATGTCTGTGAGGACTTTAACCTTGCGTAGGATTCTAGCATGGATTTTCTCCACAGAATAAAATTAACTCTATTATATATAGGGCTTGGAGAAAAAAAACTTGTGTGCATTCACTTCTGAGTTGTGTACTTCTGAGTTGTGTTTTCACATTGTGATAATCTTTATGAAAAGGTAAATATCTCTGGCAACCTAGCTATGTCGACCAAATTGTTTTGTTGTTGTTTTTTCCATGTGTGAAGCAAAATATTTGTTTAGGAACCTTGATAGCTTTTGCCAAGCAAAATATTTAAGGAAAGTCTGTTAACAGAGAACACATTGGTGTGACTGCTGTTTTGGATCCAAACACTGCACACACAATATGCTTATTTTGATCATCTGGCTTGGCATGTAATCAATCTATACTGCTGGGATTGAAAACAAACTTGCTCGCCTTTGCGTTTGAATATCAGTTTGGACATTATCAGCACTGAAGTCAGCATAAAGATCTCATGATTCACTTGACAACATTTGATGACAGAGGAAACTTCACCTAATAGGCAGAGATTTACACTAGCAGCAAACCACACTTTTGCTGAATCCCAAATGTATGCCTAGCCCACGCTTCCTATGCATTCCTGTAGATCTGAAACAACTGGATAGGTGTAAATAATATGGCAACAATTCCACCCAGCCTTTTACACCTGATCCTGAACCTGATCCTGGACCAGATCCAGAACCTGATCCTGAACCTGATCCTGAACCTGATCAGTCTGATATGTTCAGCAATATCCTATGGTAGTGCCAAAGCAGTTGATTTGGAAATCAGTACTAGTTGAGGCCTTAACAAGGTTTCTTCCTCATCAGAAACCCTAAAAGGAGGTCAATCATCACTTTGAGCACAACATTGCCATGCTTTGTGCCCATTCTCTTGTATTGTCTTTGCTGCCAGCTTGAGTTTTGCTGACACGCGGCTCATCAGGCCAAGGTGTAATTCAATGTGTTCCTCCTGTGATATATTGCTGAGTGCTGGTGCTGTAGACTTTTTCCTGCATATCATGCATTTAGTTGCCAGGAGATCGGATCTGACGGGAATGTCAAGGTAAATTATGCATCCACTCTCTTTTCCCCACAAAAAGAATGGAATTAATCAGAACACACTGTAGGTGGGAGTGTCCGTTTATGTTCCCTTTTCTCTTGTGACACAGGCCATAGTAAGTTAGGTAATAGTGTGATCTCAGAGGTGAGAATGCCTCATTGATCAGCCAGTTTAGTAATGGTCATAGAACCATTTGTTTTCATAACCAGGTTACCCTACACAGTGCATGAAGAATCATGCCTTGCAGAGTTCAATAATGATGAACCTTTTTTATTTGTTATTGCTTCTCCAATATTTTTTAGTTTGTCATTTTAAAGAGGGGGATTGTTTAATGGGGGGATATCAGAAACGCTTTGGTCAGCTTGGCAGGCTGTAAATGGGCCTCAATCAGACATATTGTTGCACATAATTTCAGGTTCTACATTTGAATCTCGTTCACTGTTCTCTCAATACAGTTCCCTCACTCAGTGTTCTCGCAATACAGTTCACTCACTCAATGTTCTCTCAATACAGTTCACTCACTCAATGTTCTCTCAATACAGTTCACTCACTCAATGTTCTCTCAATACAGTTCGCTCACTCAATGTTCTCTCAATACAGTTCACTCACTCAATGTTCTCTCAATACAGTTCACTCACTCAGTGTTCTCTCAATACAGTTCACTCACTCAATGTTCTCTCAATACAGTTCCCTCACTCAGTGTTCTCTCAATACAGTTCACTCACTCAGTGTTCTCTCAATACAGTTCCCTCACTCAGTGTTCTCTCAATACAGTTCACTCACTCAATGTTCTCTCAATACAGTTCACTCACTCAGTGTTCTCTCAATACAGTTCACTCACTCAGTGTTCTCTCAATACAGTTCACTCACTCAGTGTTCTCTCAATACAGTTCACTCACTCAGTGTTCTCTCACTACATTCTGCTCTTACGCAATAACGGTTTGTTCAAGGACAGAGGAACAATACTTTTTCCAGACATGTGGAGTGACAACATGGAGGAAATAGCAATAGTCATGTTATGATTCAGCATAAATAAGTAGCAGAGTAAGTAGCAGAGTAGGAGTACAGTTATTTTTCTCTGAAATGCTGTCCTTCATGCATGTGGACTTATAACTATGAATACTGTACCTTTAACATCTAAATTCACTAGCTAGTACAATTAATACTGTTTTACCCCGTGATTTGCATAATACAGTTACCATCATACAGCAGGGCTTTCCAGTGTTTCAGTACCCCTCTGGCATGGTACAAGGTCTGTCAGTCTTCTTTCTTTCAGCAGGAAGAGTGGAGTGGTCTCTGTAAGGAAGGGCTGAGTGGGTTTATCTAGTCTAGTGTGTGGATGAGGGCAGGGTGAGCGGACTGGAGCAGTGGAGTATCGCTGTAGGCTATAGATGAACAGTTACCATATCATATGTTGATGGAAATGAAGGGGAGTTCTCTCTCCCTGTCTTCTTATTTTGAATTGTATACATTCATTTTTTACCCCTTTTTCGTGATATCCAATTGGTAGTTAGCCTTGTCCCTCGGGAGAGGCGAAGGTCAAGAGCCGTGCGTCCTCCGAAAGACGCACTGCTTCTTGACACTTAAACCTTGCTCGCTTAAACCGGAATCCAGCCGCACCAATGTGTCGGGAGGAAACACCGTAAACCTGGTGCATGCGCCCAGCCCGCCACAGTAGTCGCCAGAGCGCGATGGGACAAGGACAAACCTCTCCTAACACGGATGACGCTGGGCCAATTGTGCGCCGCCTCATGGGTCTCCCGGTCGCGGCCGGCTGCGACACAGCCTGGGATCGAACCAGGATCTGTAGTGACACAGCTAGCAACGCGATGCAGTGCCTTAGACCGCTGCGCCACTCGGGAGGCCCTGGCTCCTCTGTGTTCTTGGTGCTAGTAACGTCACTGTACTGCAGTACGATAATGCTGAAGTACTGTACAGACTGTGTGGGAGGAAGAGAGAGGGGGTGTTGCTCTAAATGAAACCGCCCATGTTGTATCAGTGGAAGGCCTATGACTATGAGCATAATGTTTAAATGGGATATTCAGGACCTGATTAACTTTAAGTTTTTGCACTGGTACAAAAATTGTATCAATCATTTTCAGAGAATAAGAACAAAGCTAGAACATGAAAGTCAACAGTGAGTGAATAACATAAATAATTGTCACATTAATTAATTATCTTCATATGAATGTGTTATTGGTCTACTTTAATGTTGTAGCCTATTTACTCTTGCAAAATAAAATAAAAAAGGGCAACATGTGTAATGCACATGCTTAATTAATCTGGCCCTGCGTACGAATAGAAGAGTTTGTCCATACTTAAATGGGCCTAAGAATGCATAGAGCTTGGCCATGGTCATACTGTTCCATCTCTAAAATGGCTCAAACTTCTCAGTTGCTTTTCGAAATGGAAGATGGAGTTTGACATTTAGTTCTAAGAAGCATGAGGATGATCCACAGTGGAAAGCATGTTAGTGCTCCCTTTAATGTACTAATAGTAATACTTCCATGAACTGTCCCATATTAATTATACTCATAATTCCCTCCAATCTCTCACAGATGCAGTTCCATTCTGGACTAATCTCACACGGAATCCTCCTTACAGCATACTGCTGATGATAAAATAGAGAAACCACGTGTGTTCTAGTGCTATTCTTCACAATTTATTTGAACCACAGACGGTTCCTATAGGCCAGGGTGCCCCAACTGGCGGCCCGCGGGCCGATTTTGCCCGGGCGTGATTTCATTTGGCCCCAAGAAATTTCGTAGCAATTTTTTATTGGATTATTTTATTGTTGGACTGTAAAAACACCAGGACATCAGCTCCAAGTGATTTTAATTTGGGAAATCTGTTCCCAAGTATTCCCACGCATAATAGAGATACTATATATGTGATAGTATACAAATGTAAGCAAGGTTTGAAAAAAGTATGTTTTAATCAAATATTACATCTGTTTGGGCTTCTTGCGGTCAATTTGCAGTCTACTAATTATTTATAATTACATTCCGGCTCCCTGTCAATGCGCTCAAGAAACAATCTGCCCACGGCTGAATCTAGTTGATGAACCCTCCTGTAGGCCACTTTGGCGGTCAACAAAGGATTACATTCAATCATTAATTATAATAACAAATAGTGGTGTTCACTCAGGATATAAAACCCAGGTTCAATGTCGGAGATGCAGTGAATGCTGATGCTTTTTTTACTATTTTCCCCATTATGATCAAATGTGCAATACTGTCTGATTTCACTTTACAATTAATTAAGCTGTGGGGTGATTGAACATAAGGAAACAGCCTATAAAATCTGTTCCCTGATTAGCAAGAAATAAAAAATAAACAGCTTGGTGCCGCATTTATGTTTCTGATAAAGTTGAAGGCATGCCCTTGCAACTCTTGCCCTTGCTCCAGTGACAGCCAAAGTGATTATAATTACCATCCTTGTCAAAATCAAAGCCAATGTGTCTAGACACAGTTTTATGATGACAGATTGGGCATGACCCTATAAACAATAAACAACTTTACCCATCAGCTCTTTCATCTTAAGTGACTTTATCCGAGCTAAATGTGATGAGCATAATAAAGATAGATCTTAAATACCTGAACAGTAATCTTCCCCAAAATAAATATTCACTGTTGAATATGTTTCTGTATCCTTTTAAGAAATATATTAGCTTACAAAATAGAAGAATATAGTCTATATGGCAGAGTTCAATTCAGGTGGCCCAGCAGTAGGATGGTGACCTCCAGAGGTGAACTTGAGGTGACATTAGAGGCGCAAGGATGTTGTGCACCTTGTCACCTTACCTTACCTGGCTATACTGCATAACGCTCAACAAGGTCTTCAGTGTTGAGCAATTTCGCTCCATAGCTGGCCTATACTGGTAGCCTTACAGTTAGCTTGAAATACCTGAGGTAGGCTATATGGGAACATAGAAACAGAATGACAGAATTAGAATATAATTAACATGATATTTATATGTATGAGGGAAAGCAAGCACAATGCATTCAATACTGAAGGTTTTTAATGCACAGCTGAAAAGCCTCCGCCCACACATTTTATTTAAAAAAAATAAAAAAATATATAAGCATCAACCAATTAAAACGTGAACCTGTAAGCCCATGAATAGGATTTAATTAACTACATTTTCCTTCTAATGTCTTTGGGTCATGTCATGACCATGTTGGCATGCAGTCTTAACTGTGGCTCTTGAACAACAAGCGAAGCATTTCAAGTTACTTAGACACATAGCCGATGACCTGCCTCTCCTCTCAGCTGCCAACCGCAGTTGCGTCCCAGTAGAAAGGGACCTCAGCTGGCGCTGTTGTCGTGACAACCAATAAGGGCGCATCAGACTCTGGTGAAGGGGGCAGACGTGCGCCGTGTAAGCGCGGGTGGGGTAATCGGGTAGAGAGAGCGCTGGAGACTGGAGAACTCCGCTTCCTCCCCATCGTTGCCTTTGCGCGGGAGCTGAAAGCAGAGTGGAATACAGCGCTTGCAGAGGGGGTTTGCGGAGTATACGTTTTCCTCCAAACCATTTCGCTTTCGTTGTTTCAACGCGTATTTATCTCCCTTAACATAATAGAAGCCCTTGGTCACACTTTGTCGTGGAGTAGGCTGTTGCCAAGTGTCGGACCACCACTTCAAATTCCCTTTTAGAAGTCCAAACTATTTCTATCGGATCTCTGCGCGTCCAGTTCGAAATGCTGGTCGGAAGGAGACCATGTTGGAGGCAATTGCAGGCTTCTTTTTTCAGACTCCTGTGTCTTATTCCTACAGGGTTCCCTGTCCGAAGTGTGGATATGCAGCGAGCGACCGACAACATTACTATTCGTCAGGGTGATACAGCGGTTATCAGGTAGGTCTCTGCCCAACATCCCCATTCGTTCGCAGCCTCCAAGTGACGCTGAGTTTTGTATGCAGAGCATTGAACCAGCATGGAATGAAATGTTCACTGATTCAATTGACACGTTCACTAATGTGTAGACTACTGATGCCTAATGTTATCTAATTAAAAATATTGAAATGGTACATGATGTTTCAAATTGAATAGGACATCAACTAAGTTAAATACTCATCAGTAGAATATGATAAATGTAGTGATAAAAAAATATGCATATTTTTTTGAAAGGGAGGATTTCAAGCGACTTTTTGATCTGATATGCCATTTGATATAGCTCTGTAGCCTCGTTTGTTATGTAGTCTATGCCAGTCACATTCTCATCCCCAAACGGCAAAATAATGATTTAACCTAACTTAAACGACAGTGCCCTGGTATTCATTGGAAATCACTGAAAACGTTAAGTGCGTCATAGAATTGTCCAGAGATCATGTCCGTGAAGCGGTGGATTATAGGAGGCTACCCTACTCTTTTCAACGGCAGAGAGTACAGGCAAGGGCTGCGTGGGGTAGCCTACAATACATAACGACTCATTTTTTTATTTCGAATTACACAACAGACCCATATGACCCGGTTATGCGAAAATAAGTCCAAAGCGCCATAATCCATCTTTTCTTTTGTATTTCTTTCCTTGCCAATTTCTGTCGGGGGGTAGTTTTAGCCTATAGTTGATCACCTCCCAGACAATGCAAGCTGTCAATCTAAGGCTATTACGTTATTGTTGGACACAGATGGCATTCGTCACGTGGTCACAGCCATGCGTTTTTGGACTTGCGGGTCAGTGAGGGGCTATGACTAGCTCTCCCCCTCCCTAAAACTAATGAAATGGAGGGGTCTATGCAAGACACAACAACAATATTTCTCTCTTTAACTCATGCTTCCTCTCACACACACCTGCTGATTTTTTAATTTTTTTTACCACTGAATTGAAAAGTATGCTAATGAAGTGTTTATTTGTGGCATAGCCTACATGTTTAAAAACAAACTATTTTCACTGTACTGTCTGACAAATAGCTAGGAGGAAATTGTGTGTAATTAATGCTATGTATGATATTTGTTAAATAAGAGCATTCTGAGTTTTATAGAGCAATGTTAGGTTTGATGCCCATTGTGACGTGTATACATTGCACCAGACAGAGACAAAGAGAGTATTGTTTTATATTCGCTGACTGCAGCAGACCGGTTGTCTGTGGAGTTTGGGAATCATTGACCCAGACACACCCCTACAGTGCCTCTTCATGCCAAGCTGTTATATTTTCTCTATGAATACACTACATGACCAAAAGTATATGGACACCTGCATCGTCGAACATCTCATTCCAAAATTATGAGCATTAATATGAAGTTGGTCCCCCTCTTTGCTGCTATAACATCCTCCACTCTTCTGGGAAGGCTTTCCACTTGATGTTGGACTTGCTTCCATTCAGCCACAAGAGCATTAGTGAGGTCGGGCACTGATGTTGGGCGATTAGGCCTGGCTCGCCGTCTGGGTTCCAATTCATCCCAAAGGTGTTCGATGGGGTTGAGGTCAGGGCTCTGTGCAGGCCAGTCAAATTCTTCCACACCGATCTCGACAAACCAATTCTGTATGGACCTCGCTTTGTGCACAAGGACATTGTCATGCAGAAACAGGAAAGGGCCTTCCCCAAACTTTTGCCAGAAAGTTGGAAGCACAGAATTGTCTAGAATTTAATTGTATGCTGTAGCGTTAAGATTTCCCTTCACTGGAACTAAGGGGCCAAGCCCAAACCATGAAAAACAGCCCCCAGACCATTATTCCTACTCCACCAAACTTTACAGTTGGCACTATGCATTGGGACAGGAAGTGTTTTCCTGCCATCCACCAAACCCAGATTTGTCCGTCGGACTGCCAGATGGTAAAGCATCACTCCAGAGAACGCGTTTCCACTGCTCCAGAGTCCAATGGCGGTGAGCTTTACACCACTCCAGCCAACACTTGGCATTGCGCATGGTGATCTTAGGCTTGTGTGCGGTTGCTCGGCCATGGAAACCCATTTCATGAACAGACAATTTGGTTTCATGCTGTGAGCTTGTGTGGCCTACCACTTTGCAGCTGAGCCGTTGTTGCTCCTAGACGTTTCCACTTCACAATAACATCATTTACAGTTGACCGGGGCAGCTCTAGCAGGGCAGATATTTGACGAACTGACTTGTTGGAAAGATGGCATCCTATTACGGTGCGTGGCGGTGTGCTCAATTTTATACACCTGTCAGCAATGGCTGTAGCTAAAAGCCAAATCCACTCATTTGAAGGCGTGTCCACATACTTTTGTAAATATAGTGTGTCAGCCCACTTGAACTAATACACAGTACAATAGGCATGCATTTTCTCCTACCTAATACTGTATCAGAGCACACAATCATGTTCTAATGGCAACTCACATTCAGATATTATATCGAAGACATGAATTCAAGAATTATCCAGTGTCTCTAGACCTGAAAATTGATATCACAGTACCATTTCATTAATTGTCGCACTTGGCGTCTGTAAGGCGTGGGGGATTGTTGAGATGGAGATCATCGTCTGATGCAGTTACAATAAAGTGACAAACATTTAACTTTCAGTCCAGAGAACTATACACTTGATCCTCTCATGGTGATGCGGTAGTGGAACAATGGGAATACCTCCAAGCCTGTGCTAGCCTATAGCCTATATTGTTCAACTGTAGGTCAAAGGTGTGCTGACCAAACCGGTTGTTGGGCACAGACAGATCCAACAGGTTTAGGACCTATAATCCACTTACTGGATTTCCTCTCACTTAAATCATTTCCATCAATTCAATTACTTGGTCATCAAGTCAATCAAGTTCAAACTTGGTTACTGTTGAATCTTACTAAAGGCTCACCAATTGATATCCACTTAACAATCCAGTCAATCAGTTTACTCAGTGCATTCATTTCCTTCAATTAAGAGTGAGTTTACCCTTCACCTGGTCTGTACAGTAATATATGTTATACTCAGTACCAGGTTGTTTTCCTTACATACAGTGTCACTCATTGAGTCTAATATTAAAACATGATTCCTGAAGTTACATTCGTGAACATAAGTTGACTTTGTAGAGGTTAACTCAATTAATAGAATGACTACACAACAAACTGCTGTTGTGCGCCCAGTAGCACAACCGAACAGCATGCGTTTTTCACTCCCCAGTTTCAACAGACAAATCTGATCGAAGGAAATAAGGGCCCCTATAAGAGACCTTTCCGGGGGGGCCCCAGGGTAGTCATTTGTTGCATGAGAAAGTGTAGCCTATTTGATTCCATAATCTGGTTTTGTTGTGCTGTTGGGATATCTGTGGCCTAGAGAAATAATATAGCCTGGACTCCATTACGGATGCCTGCACCCTGTGTAGTCATGACATTTACAGGCATATGGGTGGAGCTGAACCCTTAACATAATCTATTTTGTGACACAGTAGCTGTGGTGTACTAGTAACAATGTCCCTAAGATGAGAAAGAAAAAGGGCCTTATAACACATGTAACCAAAGTTACCAACACTTTGATATTGATTAAAATAAGGGTTTTGTAAAGGTTATTCTAACCTAATTTGCTTGGCTAGCAGCTCAGAGTTAATCTGTTAAAACCCTAAGATTGTTTAAGTCAGTCTCGTAACATGAGATGAGATTCACACAGCATGAATGCATTCATGCTGTGTGAATCTCATCTCATGTTACGAGACCGACTTAAACAATCTTAGGGTAGTACAGCAGGCTGTGTTGACGCATTCTTTAGATGAAGTACTGTAGAGGTCCACTGTGACTTAGAATCATGCTGATTACGATTTATTGACGTCTTTGGCTGACATTTGACTTAATACCAATTTAACATTTTCTTCTCTGCGTGCTTCAACGTAATTCATATCCCACACGTCTTGTTACATCCCCAAACGTTTAGATCGCAGTGAAAGTGTCCTACATTCTGAACTACTTTGAGATTGATACCACCTCCACAACCCAAATTAAACCTTCTCAGTCACAGTGAATCACGGCGTGATCTCAAAGTTATGTTGTATCCCTTTGCAGCATTTCTGTGTCATAATGCTTTACTTTTTAATTGCTTTTTCACTGGTTGGCAGTCGATGGCCTGCAGGGTGCGTTCTGATGTGGGAGAAGCTCCGAAAATGGACAATTGCTTATTAAAGCGTTAATGGCACAGACACTGTGATTACGCTCCTCCGGGTCCATTGTCATTGATTTGACAATATCCGCTCCCTCTCGTGGTATTTGGGTGGAGATCATTGTGGGCTTGTGTTTTGCCCTTAGGCCCGGTGTCACAGAGACCCGAATATCCCTTTTCAATTCAAGTATGAAAGGCTCAGTGCGTTTGAAACCTGCTGGGTTCAGATATCAGACGCGTGAGGCAGGTTCTCGTTGAGATGTACCGACATAGCAGATCCTGTGTAGCATTTTAAAGCTACAAATTGGAATCTGGGAATCCTTTCATGGTCATTTCAATTATTGATATATATATATACATAAAAGAAGGTTCCATTTTCCCAGCCTCGTCCCTCAGCTGTATACCAAGACAAGGCGGGCTGGCTGTGTTGTTGTTTTTAGAATCCCAAACTGTAACTTTAACATGGCCCCCTATGCATCGGATCAGGATTAAGCTGGAAGACATTGGGTTTGATGGCAAATGTGGCCTTGAAAGGGAATTACTACCTCCTTAGAGTACACTTCAGCTCATGTTTGAAGGAAATCAAATTTTATTTGACATCTTCCTGGAACATGTGTTGTTAAAACAAGATTTGTCTTCTCTGCTCTACAAGAATATGGGCTATCTACAGTATGTCAGACATTCCAACTTTTGAGGATGAAACCAGATAAATAATGCCTACTCAATACTGTTTCCATGTAATTCAGGGACATAGTTTCAAGTGTATGGAAGGATGGAACACTTTCCAGCTCATTTCAAATTATTTGTTTTAAAGGCTACTAAAACCCACCCAAACCTCTCTCCAGTATAAGTGTTGGAGTGTTGTCAATTCTCGTTATAATGAACAGACTGTTTTATTTGAAGTTTATCTACTTTTTTGTTGTTTGTGGTGGGATTTACAAAGAGATTGCCTCTGAGTGTTGTAGGATTTACAACAGAGAATTGTTCAAGTGTTGCTTACAATACCGGCTGCTATTGATCCAAGCAGAAAATGAACGGCTTAACTAACTGTTGACTCACAGATCCCAATCCAAATACAAACCTCACAGTTAAGAGATTATGGTCATTTGCGTAATTCCAGTACAGAAAATGCATTTTCAATGTTCTCTTTAAGAACTGCACATTGATAGTTTACTGTAAATACCAGACTTTTATTATTTTGTCTGTTCTCTGTGTGGTCACTTTTCTTAGAGTCCAAAAGTTCCACTAAATCTATTAGAGTAATGTGGTTGTGTTATTATGATCGTATAAATCATCCCTTATTAATTCTAACATGACTCCAAACATGGATTTTCAATTTGGAAGTGCAGTTATTGATAAGTAGTTCGTTAGCATACCCAGAAGGAGGGCACTTACTGTAAGTGTTCATCTCCAGTACTGTCATGTTCATAGGGGCTTAAAACTCTACCAGGAATCCTTGGGAAGTGACCCACAGAGGACATCACTGGGCACCATAGATAGTATATATGATAGAAACAAAACCAAATCTGTTCAGGAAATATGAACACATTTGCATAATTCAGTTATGAGACATGAATGCTCTCGTGTCCTGATATGAAACATTTGAATCCAATTACTTTGAAAAGGTCAAATGTTTTATGTGTTCCTGTTATTTCAAGATCTTATTATAGAAATATTTAGCTTAAATAACAAAAAGGGGCTGTATCACAACCGGCCGAGATCGGGAGTCCCATAGGGCGTCAATGACGTCATTGTAAATAAGAATTTGTTCTTAACTGACATGCCTAGTTAAAATTAAAGTCAGATAAAAAATACATGCCTCAACCATATCACAAGCATTGTCACATTTTAAATAGGAAAAAAACATTGTCTAGAATTCCATAAGGAGAGAAACTCTGCTACACAATTTGTCCCCCCCCCCCCCCGAGGACCGCTATCTCTCAACAAGTCATCTGACCGAGTGCAGGTTTTTTACAGTTTAGAGCCTCCCCAGGCCTTTTAGCATCTCTCAGAGTGCTGTCCAGTGCTGCTCTGATGGGGTAGTGACCTGATTCAAAGGCGGGGAGACCAGGGACACACAGCATTAGTACAAGCACCACATAATCCTCTCTGCTTCTGCCCTGGCAGAGCCAGGATTTTCAAAATCAATTTCATTTTCACCCGTGATGCAGTTACAGTTTGAAAAGCTGTGCGGCTGCCAGCTTCATCATTATCTCCCTGTCCCATTTTGTTTTGGAGAATGGGATTGAAGTGAGGGAGGGGTAGTGCAGTGGGGGAATGGGGGTGTTTGGTTGGACATCTCCCAAATTTGAAGTGCCGTCGATGGTTGAGACATTTCTGCGTCATTGAGATTGAACCATCTGAGAGCCTTCTGTCTGTGTCACATGCTGAACTGGAGTTGAAGCAGTCAAAGGCAGGGCAGTTGTTGTGTAGTTGTTATTGTGAAGATGCTATTGTTTTTGACGAGGCTGGCCGATCTTTGTGTTGATACTCTCACCTGGCTGGATGTCTACTCTAAAGGCAGTTTAGAGGTTACTGGGACAGTTTTTTGCGTTATAGTTAAGCATTTATCTGTATTATGCCTCATTTGTTTTCTCTGTCTTCTATATTTCTCTCAGCTTCCCAGAATTACCTGAGCTCCCTTCAGCTTGATGATGTGTCAAAGACATTGTGGATATTAACATCTATATTAGGGTTGGGCGGTATCCATATTTTCATATCGTCACACCATCCTTCTCTCATCCCGGGATTTACGGTATTACCGGGTCAGTACACAAGGGGGCACATTGGGTTTCTATTACCAGAATGCTAGCAAAATTAGCACAAGTAATAGTGAAGTTCCATGGAGGCTGCTAGCTAACTATGCTAACAAGCGCAACCGAAAATAATTCAGATAACTCATCCAAAGGACTTTGACTTCTCAAACACAGCAGAAAGCAAACACTATATGATGATCCATCACCTTATTAATTCAGCTACTTGCTTAGATAACTAGCAAGTTAAACTTAGCGGTTTAACACTGGATTAAAAAAATAAAATGCATAAATATCTTGCTGCGTTTTGTAAACTCAGATTTAAAATGCTTCTTGTAATTTCTGCTCAGCATCAGACACATTTTGTGCTTCAGTTGCACATCTCCACCTGGATGGGAATTCATGAACAGGCATTCTATCAGCAGACAGCGTTCTAACTGGTACTTTTCTTGGTGTAGCCAGCATCCTTTTCCCCTGTAGTTTTCTTGGTGTAGCCAGCATCCTTTTCTCCGGTACTTTTCTTGGTGTAGCCAGCATCCTTTTCTCCGGTACTTTTCTTGGTGTAGCCAGCATCCTTTTCTCCTGTACTTTTCTTGGTGTAGCCAGCATCCTTTTCTCCGGTAAAATTAAAGATTAACTTTAAACAAAACATTAGGAAATGTAGCACATTATACATATGATGGCCATGCATCGTTTTTGCTTTTTCATTGTAAGGTCATTTACTCGTTGTTGAGTTTGCCAGCCAAATAGTGTTGCACTTCTGTTGTCATCTGATGAAAATTAAGCAATTTTCTGCCGAATGTGTTGCACGTCTGTATTTTCTGTAAAGGAAAAACATAGTTGCACATCCCTGATCATTCTATTTGACCTTCAATATAAAACGCGACTCCTGTCAACACACAGCTGGACTCACCTGCTCCCGCTTTCACCCATTGTGCTGTTTACAAAGAAAACACCTGACTGGCTCAACTGTTCTGCGGAACTATGGTAAGCTTCATAAAGTCAAATAATGTGACAGGTGAAATTTCTGCTAACGTATCTCCTAATGTATTATACAAGTTGACTGCAGGTATTTTCTTAAAATATGGACGGTATGAAAAACCGTCCCTTGGCTTTTTCCAAATACCACGGTATACTGTATATACGGTATACCGCCAAAGCCTAATCTCTATCATTACACCAGCATCCAACCTCCTGAACAGTCCAGAAAGTAGCAACCTGCAGGTGTTTGTGTTCACACAATAGAAAACGGTTAGCTTTGTTCAAATATAATGTCACTAGGTATGTGCATCTCTCCTTTCATGAATGATTCGATACGCATTTACATGCATGGGCTCCGATACGATACAGGAACGATACGTTTTTTTGTTTGAAAAGATTCGGTGCAATTTGGTTTTATTAAGGGAACGAATTAATGCGATTCGATACAATTACCTTTTTTTTTTTTTTTATGAACAAATACATTTTCCATTTTTTCAATTAATATCTGCGGCTTATGGGAGCTCAGGAGCTGGGCCTCTGAGCTGGATCTGTCTGAGATTACTTAACTAAGATGAGTGGCCCTCTGTTTGTCTGTCTGTCTGTGTGTGTGTGTGTGTGTGTGTGTGTGTGTGTGTGTGTGTGTGTGTGTGTGTGTGTGTGTGTGTGTGTGTGTGTGTGTGTGTGTGTGTGTGTGTGTGTGTGTGTGTGTGTGTGTGTGTGTGTGTGTGTGTGTGAGGGGTGTCAATGGTGTATGTTTAATTGATAATGATTTAGATTTTTAATTGAACTAATAATTGTGTCCTTCAAACTTTGCTTTCTTCACTGTGTTTTGTGGGTGCCATTTATTGAAGCTGCCAGTTGAGGACTTGTGAGGCGTCTGTTTCTCAAACTAGACACTCTAATGTACTTGCTCAGTTGTGCACCGGGGCCTCCCACTCCTCTTTCTATTCTGGTTAGAGCCATTTTGCGCTGTTCTGTGAAGGGAGTAGTACACACATTGTACGAGATCTTCAGTTTGACTGACGAGTTTCAGTAGAAAGTTCTTTGTTTCTGGCCATGTTGATCCTGTAATCAAACCCACAAATGCTGATGCTCCAGATACTCAACTAGTCTAAAGAAGGACAGTTTTATAGCTTTTTTAATCAGCACAACATTTTTCAGCTGTGCTAACATAATTGCAAAAGGGTTTTCTAATTATCCTTTTAGAAGTGTTTACCCCTGTCTGGAAAGCGAATGGTTTAGGCCGTTTGGAATTTTACGAAGAGGTTCTCTACCAAAACTATTTATTATGGTGAACCTGAACAATCTAAATAAAATATGAATGATTGAAAACCGCAGTCAGCAATTGGATGTGAGTTGCATCCACTATGGTAGGCTACACAACTCTGGTAAAACACAATGTTCTACAGCGCATTTGGTAACAATGACCCAGCAAATTACATTAGTTGAAACAATGAAATGTTCCATTTGCAAAAAAAAAAGCTTCTTTCTCTCAAATTTTGTGGACACGTTTGTTTACATCCCTGTTAGTGAGCATCTCTCCTTTGCCAAGAGAATCCATCTACCTGACAGGTGTGGCATATCAAGAAGCTGATTAAACAGCATGAGAAATACCGTGACGAGATTCTGAGGCCCATTGTTAGACACTTTTTTTTTTTTTTAGGTATCTGTGGCCAACCGATGCATATCTGTATTCCCAGTCATTTGAAATCCATAGATTAGGGCCTAATGAATTTATTTTAATTGACTGATTTTCTCATATGACCTGTAACTCATTAAATCGCATTTAGGAGATTACAAAATTACCTTATCCTTAATTGTTTCAGTTGATAATAAAAAGTTGTGTTTAGTTATTTGTTCCTCAACTTGTTTCTGAAACTTTCTAGCAAGTCAAGCTATCTTACAGAGCATCTAGCTAGCTAAACGCTATGCTATGGCTATACTGTAGCTAGCGACCTCATAATTATTATCAAAAACAAACGTCATTACCATCACAATCAACTTAAACGGGAGGCAGAAATCCAATGTGTATTATTTTTTAACATACTTGTACTATTAAAATAGTACTCACTTAATGGGTAATTGTTTGTAAATTGCTCTCCCATAAACCCATCTTCGAAAACCACATTTTCATCTTCTTCTGTGGTTTGGTAGCTTCTTGTTCTTCGACGGACTCTGGCCGGAGTGTTTGGAAGAAAATCTAATTATCCGGCGTCCATTTCACAACAGAGCCTTCTTAATGCAAGGGGGTGTTGGGATTCCACTCTGTTGTGGACTGTTGCCATTCAAATTAATGACATCCAACACAACAGAGTGCTTATAACTTGATAGGCTACTGAACTGATGGAGAGGACACATCAATTCAGTCACAACAGAAACAATATGAGTAAAAAACATTAGTGAACCAGCGATTCCTAACATTTACATTGGTTTCTGACCAATGCATGCATGCTTAATTTGGATCGTTTGGTCTCCCACAGATCGATGCACTCATATCTTAAACATTTTAACCAGGGACTGATGCGTATCGGTGAATCATTACTTCCCTACAATTAATTTATTGTCTTAATTATGTTACCCATGTTGGTACAGGGGATTTGTCATGTAATTATTTTCTTAAGGTTCCAGTTCACATTAGATGGATTTAACCCTTTGTACAGTATGTAATTAGTCAGTCAGTGTCACATTAAAGTAATCTAGTCAAGAGCTATTTAGCTTCCCCACATTCAGCAGGCTTTCGCTCTTAGTCACTCAATTATACAGACGTTTACTTTACTAAGGATTTGGGTCAAGAAGTGGGTTGTCCCAATTTTAAAATCGTTCGGAGTCAATGTTTACCAACGGAGGCTTTAGTCTGATCTGGAACCCACTCACTTTTGGGAGAAGACAAAAACATACATATTTTTTTTAAAGCCATTCAAAAGGCAACTAAAAAGATTGAAGAGGAGTTTTTTTTCTGTAGAGTTTGTAGTTTAAAGATCCTACACACTGAGATGGTTTTGTTTTGTTCTCTACAGAGGATCCGATAATATCAAAGTAAAGAATCAGATTCATATCTGATAGCACCATTGGTACTATTTTTGGTTACCATTGGTTACCACAGCAGGGTTTCCAGTAAACATCCATCCAAAGCAGATGGAAGGGTTACATATAGGGAATGGTTTCTTAAGTGACATATTGTTTACTTCCTATCTCTACTGAGTTGAAATAGTGGCGGCTCATTGTTTGAATGGCATGCAGAACGCCTCAAACAATGTTTCCTAGTTCCATTAGCCAAAGAAATATATTCTTAAAGTTAAAATGGGTGAATTGTTACATAAGAATTATAAACACAGGATACAAATTTATGAACACTTAAGCACCTCAAACTAGCCTCAAAATGCAAACTGAATCACGCTACGTTAGTACAATATACCTTTACACATCAAAGTCGACATATGAAAAAGTATATTTATTCGCACATCACTCAAATGTTTTATGTTGATGTACAGTATAGCCTATGCTCATTAATCACTCTTAAGAAGTCTCGAAAGAGCTTGAGATGCAGAGGGCATATCCATCTCAGATGATAAAGCCAATGGACACACATGGATCTCTTTAAAAGTATAAGCATCAAAGGCTAAGCTCATACACATTTATAAGGTAAACATCTGACTGAAAGTATGAGTCCAGCTACATTAGTATAACTCTGTGCGTGTAATTGATGGGCCGCATGTGGCAGTTGTTGCCACTAACCTGGTCTTAGCCCCAGGTTTTTATTATGAAAATATATTGTGAATCTGCACCTAGCTGAGGATAACCATTGCTAGAAGTAGGACTGCTGTAAAATGACAGTCATAGCAAGTAGCCTAATTAAGACTGAAGGATTGCTGGATAAAGTCATGGTGGAGAAGTTAAGTGTCGCAGAGCATGTTGCCAGTCCTTCCCAAGAGAGATTTTTGAACCTCTTATTCACATCAAAATTTGACACTCAATTTGCTAGTGACCTGCTTGAGAAGCTCTTTTTTGTTCCCTTAAAGAAGTCTTCAGAGATATGCTGTCTTGCTTAGATCTCCTGTGTCCTCCTTGCCATGCCTCAGCCCTCTAAAGACCCTGCTGGTGGCAGTACCCCATTACAGTGACATTACAGAAAGTTGACTTGCACAAGAGGTATGACTAATTTAACATCCCGCCTGTGTTCAGAGGCTCTTAAGCCTCATTGACTAAAGAACGCTGGCATTCTCTTGGTTCACAGGCTGCTTGTATTTGACGGATTCTCCCCCCAAAGGACTTTGGGTAGCATTTGTCTCTGTCAATTCGCCCGTAAAACGCAGGAGCTAAGAAATATTGCAGGTTTGATAACCATGGACCTTTAATTCACACAAGGTATCTATCTGAAAGTACATTAAGTCAAGTGTTCTCGACACTCTGAAGCTCCCGGAGATCTGATTAAAAGATGATAAGTTGGTTCCATTAATATATGGATGTTCATGTATTCCAATGTGTTCAGGTGCTTCGTCTTGTGCTGTTGAGGGGACAAACAAACTGTGCCTGCACTGACAAGGGATTGTGCCCCTTAGACCAGAACAGGTGAATAAATAAAAAGCCAAAGCCCTGGGAGGAAAATGAAAATATCAGGTTTTTGTTTTTGTGTTTTCAAACAAAAATGTATGTTTCACTAGAATAATGTTTGTTTTGTTGCGAGGGACAGATGGGTTTTGTCTCAGGCACATTCCTCTCAAACGAAGGAGACTAATGAGTCCCTAGTCTCTTACACTCGATGTGTATGCAACCTGCTGAAGCTGCCATTGTCATGTGTTTTCATGGCTTTGCAGCATGCACTCTAACAGGGTTAACAGGATTAGAGAGCCCTATGGTTATCCTATCAGCTGTGACGGAATACTCCATAGAGGATTGTGTGATGCACTTCATTGACTGGCCCTCAAATCCTATTTTTAATTTTTTCTCATAAATAGATGACAAAACACAACTGATACTTCCCCTCAAGTTTCTGACTTAACCAGAGTAGAGTGTTTGTTTCCTCACATTACTCCTGTCATTACTTAGATGACACGGACTGCAAATGGAAATGACTGGAGTTTGTTCTAAATATGGTGCATTATAACAAATATGAGTGGATGTTGGTGTCACTAGGCCCCAGGGAGTCCAGAGTCCTCTGTGCCTTTAGCTCAGTGGTCTAATTTAGTCCCTTGTCTACAATTTGTCTGTACTGTGCTTCAGCGCCATTTTAGGGGATTCATCACTTTATTTGGGCTCACTTCAGTGTATTTTCTTGGCCAGCTCCCGTACTCCTTTACACTAGGGTATTTCAAAGGCCAATGAGAGGACAGACCAAGTCCCCTATTTCAATCAAATAGTGAGAGGGCTATAGAGGACAGTTCCTTTGATAGCTTTTTTTGTTATGGCGTAAGCATTTATGTGCTATTTTATGTAATGGGGTTTGCAGAGATTGTGTGAGGCAGAGAAAATGTTAGCACAGTGTGACAAATCGTGTCCCAATTCGAGAAGATAAAAATGATGAAAAGTACAAGATGCTCTTTGCCACGCGTTTCTTATGTACATCAAGTCTTAAGAAGTATCCTTTCAAGTTGTTTTCCTATTTGAACACTCCCTTTTTAAAATGCAGAGAAATAATGATTTCGCCTCAGCATCTCATAGTCAGCCGTAATGCGTTATCAATTAAAATGTGACAATATGTTACTATACAGTGACGGTCATATATACTGCAATCATGTGTGAACAGTCTCACAGGTCAATCAAACCTATTTCAGTGATGTTGGTAACATATGCATAGACAGCTTCAACACAGTCTCACGGTCTGATCTGAAATGATGATGATGATGATGAGGATGATGTGAATGACCAGCATTTTAATTTCCAACAAACCATTTTGGAGGGATTAGCCTTGCAGGGCCATCAGTGCCGGGGGGAGGGGGGGGGGGGGAGTGGGGGGGGGGGGGGGGGGGGAGTGGGGATGTTGGGTCGCTTTATGGCCGCAGTCCTAGACCCAGATTATCACTAATCTCATTTTCTTTCATTTCACCTCAGTCCAGGGTCAAATGTAACTAGCGGTTAGCCTGCGAACATCCTCACAATCGGTTGGAACTAAGAAGAGTCAGGAAAAGGAGCTGTTTTGTGATTGTAAGAAAAACAGAGTGCTTCCACCATGCATGTATTACCTCATGATTAACAGGTTGATAATAAATAGCCTCTTGGACCTGTATAGCTTCTCACGTCTTAGTGTTCAAGGATGTGATGAAGGGTAGGATTTCATCCAGGATACGGATGCCATTTCACAGAACGTTTTGGGTGAAATTCTCTGGTTGGTTCCAGTTGTCTACTCTCACTGATACAATACAGGCGATAACACATTATGTTTCATGGGAATAACATAATACTCCTATGTAAATCTAAATTAACATAATAAACCATGTTAGTTAGTACATATGCATCATTACTACAATAAAAATAACTTGTCTTAGAGGCGTTTCTTTTTTTCTTGCGCAAGACATTGCAAGTCTGCAGAACATAAAACGAAATTTCCTGTTGCTGCTCTTATCTCTAATTTCAGTCTTCTACTCCACCGTATGGAGCTCGCTTTATGAGTGATAAACGTTACGTTCTGTTTGTATGCTTTGGGAGGAAACAGAGGGAGAGATCACAGGATATGCAAAAGAAAACCAAATCAACAGTGAAACAAAAGGTGGAAAACCTGAGGGACATGATGAGATGTGGCTTCTGCTTCTAAAGTAAGGCTCAAGGGTTGACAAAGAGGCGTGTACAAAACTATCTCACAGAATCCACGTTGAATGTGTAGCTGTGTGTGTTTGTTATGGGGCAGGTTATTAAACAGCAGGTTTCTCCGTTTTGGAGTCACTTTCTCAACAACATTTGAAAAAAAAAAAAAATCCCATTAGGGATGGTGGAGAACAATTGAGGGAGGAAAACATTTGCTGCTTAAGCTCCGACTAACAATGAATAGACATTTTCAATTGCCGAATGTGAAGAGTGCCTCTTCCAAGTGCAATATGAACATATGTGGAACTATTAATACAATTTATTATTTCATGACATAGTATTTATATAAAGGGTTTTTATATCTTATAATACATATAACAATGAAATATAAATAAATATAGTCGATTCACCCTGTTAGACAACAAACAAAATAACACTTTGCAAAAATTCCCGGCCTTACATCACATCTAGATCATATTGAATCTCCGAAAATTGCCGGGATGGTGTTGACGAGAGGAAATATTGATCGCCTCGCTGAAAATGTCACTGTGCTCCAGGCCGTGCATTCTGCAGATGTGCCGTTGGTGTTCTTTTTCACACTCTCTCTCCTCTCATTCCCCACTGTCAGCTTCTCTTCTTCTCCTCTCCTCCTCTTTTCTCCAGAGAGCCCCCTGCTTCTCGCTAATTGACTGTTATTGCCAGCCTCCCAAACCAACTCTTCAAGGGCAGACCAGGGAGAGGAAGGCCCTCCTTAAGCTCTCAAATGGCTCCAATTGTACATCCATGAATGGAATCTGTACAAGAGTCCATAATTGTAATCAGTCACACAAGCAGCCATATCTAAGGCAGGATATGTGCCTCAGCCACCCTACTGCTAAACAGCATGCGAGCTGTCCAATTAAGCCACTTCAGCCTTGCAAAACAAAATGGCAGGCTTGCAAACACACTCATGGAAAGACAGTTCTTTAGGTCTGTTATTATATGCTAGTGGTACTAGTAATTTTCTAGCATTATCATACTGCAGTTTCCTCAATTTCTGGGATGATACTGTTTCCAAAGAGACTGGGTTGTTACAGATTGTGTTGTTTTGGGACACAGTCACTCCCTCCTTCCATAGTTACCAGGATGTGATTTCAAATAAAATGTATAAAATACTGATGGCCTACTTCTGGCAGCAATTACTCATTACTGTACATCCTATGTTAGGAAAAAGCAATTATTTTAAGTAGTGCAAAACCAAAAAACTATGTTCAGATTCCTTCTTAAGGTAAACAAAGCTTTAAGGTAGTATGTATTTTTTTATGCTGTACTGTCCTTAGTTTATGCTTTTAAACAGATTAACTGCTGCTCCTAGTCACTTGGTTCTCCAAATGAAATAACTGCCAGCTTTCAGAAACCTATTTAAGTGCACATTTCCACTGTGTATTCATGGCTTGCTCAGAGGCAGCTTATATGAGGAGCTGTGGCCTCTATGTCAATCTCCCTAATCTAGTTAAGCGCAAATACACATAGTATCGTATGCATTTATTTATCAATGTGACCACCTATGGGTTTGAAGTGTGTGCCTCTTCAGATTTCCACCTAAACCGAGGGATTTGTTTGGCAAAACCAATGTGTCCAAGACGGAATTGAACCAGCGGTCACGTAGACGAGCGTCCAGTCATCTGGGCTATCATGCATAACGGGTATAGATATTTCGTTGATTAGGCCCAAAGTAACGGGAGCAGATCAATCCAAATCAGCTGGAAAATTGGCATACTCCAATGATGATGTGACAAAAAAAAACATGACGGGATTTGATTAGCTAAATGCCTCCTGCTGCAATAATTAACACCACAACCCAGAGATTAACCTGTAGAAGATGCCGGAACATAATGGCTTGTTTCTGGGATGATGATGCCTTCCCTGAGTTGTATCAGTGTGTGTTTGAAGTACACTCTCTCTTCAAAGGGGCTCCCATGTGGTCTAATACACTGCATCTCAGTGCTAGAGGCTTCACTACAGACAACCTGGTTTGAATCCAGACTGCATCACAACCGGCCGTGATTGGGAGTCCCATTGGGCGGCACGCAATTGGCCCAGCGTCGTCCGAGTTTGGCCGGTGTAGGCCATCATTGTAAATAAGAATTTGTTCTTAACTGACTTGCTTAGTTAAATAAAAGGTTAAATAAAATAAAAAAAATTAACCATTGAATAGTTTTTCCCTTCTAGGATGGACAAAAATGTGATATTCTTTAAAATAATCCAAATTTTTCTCTGCTGATTTCTACCTTAATCAGTTTGGCGGTGTGTTTAGTGTTGATATACAGTTGTCATTTAGTCAAAGCTTCAACAGCGTTAAAAAAGAAAGCAACAGGCCCCTGCGCTATGGAACAACCGCGTCAGACGCGACTGACTTCATACACCCACCCACGTGTGTGCATAATCGCTTTGATAAAGCCTGGTGAAGGCTGGTAAAGGCTGTTAAAGGCTTTGACTCCTGTGCTGTGTGTAATAGAGGAAGGAAGAGAAATGGTGATTCTGCTGTGACCCAGTGGTGCAGCGACCCTGGCCTGGCATTTTGCTGACCTACATGTTGGAACATATTGGACAGTGTTTCTAATCATGTGTTTTGTGTCATCTTGTATTCATGTGGTTGTGTGGATGTAATGCTGTAGTATTATATATATTATATTGCTTGTCACTGTATGCACCATGAAACCTGAGACTTGGACTGAATTATGTTGTCAACTGCCTTTTTTTTAGTTATCCCAATTACTGTAGGGATGCAGTGCTAGGTTCAGTTTGAGTGAAACAATGGGTTTCTATACACTATGGTTCTTCAGCGCTAAGGTTCGGTTGGATAGCAGGCATTAACATGGGTCCACTAAATCCAGTCCGCAAAGACACCAGTGGCGATGTGGAAATAGATCATAGAGAGCTTGGTGTTGCTGCTACTGTGAAAACTCATTACGACTGGCCTAGATATTCACGTTTTCACCACTCCCCTCCCCCTTCACCAAGTACCACACACAGCACCCGATTTACATGCTGCACTATCTTTTCATCTGTTAATGCCACGATAAATGAGCACTTCCTTTGCGTTTTTGTATTGTACGTAATGAAACCGTAATGGGGCTGGGCCATGTAAAAATGATCTGTGGTACAGCAGTTCCTCGGTTTGTGGAGTCTGTTGTTTAGCCTTTATTGCCTTGACACACTGTGGAGATATCGTCTGAAACACACACTACTAGTGAGAAAGTGCTGATGTATTAGATGGATAGATGCAGTAGCTGCCTCCTAGTTCCATGGCTATGATGAGGGAAGAGGCAGGCTGTGCCATCTCATGATGAGGAGAGAGAGCTAGGGAAGCTGGCATCCTGTCAAACCTCCACTAGTGACTATTATCAGGATGAGAGCTGAAGCTCACTGACTCCCTCTCCTCTGCTCCCCCAGGTATCCCTTCCCCAAAGAAGAGAGAGAATGTTCAGCCATCTTCACTTATCCTCCCTCAGAATCCCTCTGTTCTGTTGCCTACGTTCCAAACCCGACAATAACTAAGCCTAGGGTAAAGTTTGAATTATAAACGGATTAGCCTCTGCAGAGACAAATTAAAAGTGAATGCAAGGCGGGATGTGCTCAAGGTACGATATGATTAAAAAACATTATCTTTGTCTTCCCAACGTAGACTTCAGTGAGAATGAGCCAGTCTGTTCTCATTAGGACGTCGTCGTAGACTAATGAGAGTTCTGGGGGTTTCAGCCCGAGTTTAGACTGCAGAAGAAGAGCTGTCAGCGCCCACCAGCTAAGAATCGTCTACAATATGCAGCGTTGAAAGATTACTCTGAGATATTTATTTGATATTCTGTTAAAGATACACTAAGAATGATACTGATAACATAACTGCATTTCATGTGTGAAGTATACGTGTTAAGTCTTCAGATTCCACTGATCAATTATAAAAGGCCCTGAGAGAAAGGACTAGTCAACACAAAGACATATTTAGATGTGTTTTTTAAAAAGAATACAGATTTCCAACATGTTTGTCAGTTATATAATTTCCACTTCAATTTGCATGAAATTACGATGACTGAAAACCACATAGGATCTCGGCACTTTCCTGAGTTGGAGAATGTATGTTCATATTGACCCAGCTTGTTATAATAACACCCACCTACAGTAATAGCAACACAATACTGGCAACATCTCCAGAACCACAGTGGGCTTGCTAGAATTGACTTGAAATCATATTGCATCCTTTTGTACTTAAACAATTGAAATGAAGAACAGGGACAAAAATGTGAAAATGCTAAATGTGTCCTTGGCTGAACTGAGACCAAACTGTCATCATTTTGTATGTTTTTTTTTACGGCACCTATTCTGCTTTATAACAACTGTAATTCCCCATGGAGTGTCAGCCCAAATAGCATCCGCCATCCGTTGTAAATTCACGGCTTTTCCCTTTCCTTCTATGCCTGTCGTACATGGTCCCTTTGACTTTGGTGGCCTGCTGGCTCGTCTCCAACAGAAACACCATATTAAATGTATAGTTCAATGGCACAAAGGTTTTTTTTTTTTTTTACAGGAGAGAAAAAACACTTCACAGAATGGACCCACAATGCATTTAGCATTGAGAAAGCATGGAGAAGTTAGTTGTTGCTGTGTATTACAAAAGAAAATACAGAGACTCGTAGCCTTATCATAGTCTGAAAACTGACACTGTTCCCAACTAGGTCTTTCTACATCCCTGTGTGTTAAAATTATACAGGCATCCATTAGGCTTCCTTTTCAGACTGAAGCGAGCAGCTTTGGGGTAATTAATGTCCAACAGCAATTGACTGAACTGGGCGCTATCCATTACTTCTACTAGCCCCTTTTGTAAGATCCACTTATCCATTCATATTTTCAGTGACAGGACATTTTTTGCTTTAAAAAAAAGTAATTCAGGGGTTCTTAATCATTTCTCATTCTGTTATAACGGAAGTTAACCGTTAAATACATCTGCTGTATCTCAATTTAGTCTTTTCATAAATAGGCTGCTTTAGCATATGGCAGCACTGTATATTCTGATTAGGGATGAAGGGATGGCTGCCGTTTTACAGGCTCCTAACCAACTGTGCTATTTTGTTTGTATCTTCGTATTGTTTGTAACTCATTTTGTATATAATGTTACTGCTACCGTCTCTTATGACCTCGAACAGGACAACATTTTTTCTTTAATGAGTCCTACTGCTCTACAAACCTCTACAACCACTATGACTATTATTTGACCATGCTGGTCATCTATGAACGTTTGAACATCTTGGAGAAAGATCTGGCCTTAATGGCCATGAATTGTTATAATCTCCACCCGGCACAGCCAAAAGAGGAAAGGCCACCCCTCAGAGCCTGGTTCCTCTCTAGGTTTCTTCCTAGGTTTTTCCCTTTCTAGGGAGTTTTTCCTAGCCACTGTGCTTCTACATCTGCATTGCTGTTTGGGGTTTTAGGCTGGGTTTCTGTACAGCACTTTGTGACATCGGCTGATGTAAAAAGGGCTTTATAAATACATTTGATTGATTGACTTTGTCGAGACAAGGCCCAAATCCCTGTCATGCGTGGGAAGAAAAGACCGGGAAGGAGGGCGGGGTGCCTTGTAAGAATTCCCAGACGAGTAGGTAAACCACCACTACCCTCCGTATTATTGGCCAACGTGCAATCACTGAGGAGTAGGTAAACCACCAACGACGACACATATAATATAGACCTGGCTGGCTTCTCCTTGCATACGCAGGACAGAGCAGCTACGTCTGGTAAGACGAGGGGTGGAGGTGTGTGTCTATTTGTCAATAACTGCTGGTGCGCGATGTCTAATATTAAAGAAGTCTTGAGGTATTGCTTGCCTGAGGTAGAATACCTTATGATAAGCTGTAGACCACACTATCTACCAAGAGAGTTCTCATCTATATTATTTGTAGCTGTCTGTTTACCACCATAAACCGATGCTGGCACTAAGACTGCACTCAAAAAGCTGTATAAGGCCATAAGCAAACAAGAAGTGGCGCTCCTAGTGGCCTGGGACTGCAGGCAATCTTAAATCTGTTTTACCTAATTTCAATACGGAAGTGGTCAGATGACGCGGGGATGCTATGCTACAGGACTGTTTTGCTAGCACAGACTGGAATATGTTCCGGGATTCATCCAATGGCATTGAGGAGTATACCACCTCAGTCACCGGCTTCATCAATAAGTGCATCGACGATGTCATCGCCACAGTGACCGTACATTCATATCCCAACCAGATAGATAGATAGATAGATAGATAGATAGATAGATAGATAGATAGATAGATAGATAGATAGATAGATAGATAGATAGATAGATAGATAGATAGATAGATAGATAGATAGATAGATAGATAGATAGATAGATAGATAGATAGATAGATAGATAGATAGATAGATAGATAGATAGATAGAGAGGTACTTTATTGATCCCCCGGGGGGGAAATTTCATTGTCAAGCAGCTACAACAAAACACAGGGCAGGTGCAAAATGCCACAACGAAAGTACACAAAAGACAGATACACGGTACATGATACATAGAGCGTCAGTATGAAAAAGTATAGAAATACAAGATATCTGGAGTGCAAAAAAAATAAAAGCTATTGCTAAAAAAGACATTGCATAGTATGGGTGGTTGGCTGAATATGTACACTATACATTGGTGGATGTTGGATGGTTAACTATACTATACAGGTCGATGGCAGAGAAATACTTAGCAATACTTAGTAGCTAAAAATGCATATGATATGAGCGAGGGTAATAATAGTTTACTTAATAGACAGACTGGCTAAATGAACAGGTAAGTGAAACTTTTGCATGTTTAAATTAGCTGTACAGTTAGGTATACAGTTATATTTACAGATAAGTGAATACTTGCATGGTTACACAAACTGTACAGGTAAATGACAGGAAGAGATACTTTAATAGCTAAATGTGTGTATGATATCATTTGGGGTAATAATAGTAATTCCCTTAATATACAGTCCTTAGTGCGCAGGGTTTAATTACAGACAACTGCACGTATTGCACATTCGATATACTAAAAGCAATGAGAAAAGGTGCAACTGGCAGGATACTAATATGCATTTCTGAGTGAATGCCTAAGTAAGTTAAGTCCAATAATTACTTACAATATTGCATGTGATATGATATAACAACTGTACATGAGTATGTATATACAGACCTGTATGAATAAATAGGTCCTGAGTGGATGAGTGCTGACGGACCAGAGTTACTCACGGATGGATGCATAATTGTTAAACTAGGTCCTAGCACCCCAACAGTTCCAGATCTATGTTGCCGACGGCACGGCACTCCGGTGAGGCATTATATATTCTAATAGCTGCCGGCAGGAAGGACCTCCCGTAGCGCTCTCTGGCACACCGTGGTGGGATCAGTCTGTGACTGAAAGTGCTCCTCTGCGTCATAACCATAGCGTGCAGAGGGTGGGTGACGTTGTCCATGATGGCCAGCAGTTTGGCCAGGATCCGTCTCTCCGCCACCTCCTCTAGAGTGCCAAGGCTCATCCCCAGGACAGAGCTAGCCTTCCTGATCAGCTTATTTACCCGAGAAGCATCACCGGCTTTGATGTTTGCTCCCCAGCACACCACTGCAAAAAAGACCACACCACAGACTGGTAGAAGGTATGCAGTAGTTTACTGCACACGTTGAAGGACCTGAGCCTCCTCAGAATGTAGAGTCGGCTCTGGCCCTTTTTGTACAGGGCCCCGGTGTTACCGGCCCATTCCAGCCTGTTGTCCATATGGACTCCCAGGAACTTGTATGACCCAACCATTTCCACATCCATCCCCTGTATAGGGACTGCAGTCAGTTGTGCCTTGGTTCTCCTGAAGTCCACCACCATCTCCTTTGTTTTGCTGATGTTGAACTGAAGGTGGTTCTGCTCACACCACAACACAAAGTCACTGATTGTGCTCCTGTACTCCTCCTGCCCACCCCTGATGCACCCTACAATAGCAGAGTCATCCGAGATCTTCTGTAGGTGGCATGTTTCAGAGTTATATCTGAAGTCTGAGGTGTAGAGGGTGAACAGGAAGGGGGACAGGACCGTTCCCTGGGGGGCCCCTGTGTTGCTAACTGCCGTTCTGCAGCTCTGTAGTCGCACAAATTGTGGCCTACCGGTCAGGTAGTCCGTGACCCAGGAGACTAAGGGTGCTTCCACTTTCATCCTCCTCACTTCTCACCCAGTAGCAGGGGCTGAATGGTATTGAAGGCACTGGAGAAGTCAAAAAACATAACCCTCACAGTGCAACCTGCGTTGTCCAGGTGAGAGTAGGCCCTCTGCAGAAGGTAAGCCATGGATTACAGGCAACATCTGCACCGAGCTAAATGCTAGAGCTGCCGCTTTCAAGGAGCTGGACACTAATCTGGACGCTTATAAGAAATCCCACTATGCCCTCAGATGAACCATTAAACAGGCAAAGCATCAATACAGGACTAAGATTGAATCCTACTACACCGACTCTGACCATCGTCGGATGTGGCAGGGCTTAAAAACTATTACGGACTACAAAGGGAAACCCAGCCGCGAGCTGCCCAGTGATGCGAGCCTACCAGACAAGCTAAATGCCTTCCATGCTCGCTTTGAGGCAAGCAACACTGAGAGCGCCAGCTGTTCCAGATGACTGTGTGATCACACTCGCCATAGTCGATGTGAGCAAGACCTTTAAACAGGTCAACATTCACAAAGCCGAGGGGCCAGACGGATTATCAGGATGTGTACTCAAAGCATGCGCGGACCAACTGGAAAGTGTATTCAATTACATTTTCAACCTCTCCCTGACCTAGTTTGTAATACATACATGTTTCTAACAGACCACCATAGTCCCTGTGCCCAAAAAAGCGAAGGTAACCTGCCTAAATGACTACCGCCCCGTAGCGCTCACGTCGGTAGCCATGAAGTGCTTTAAAAGGCTGGTCATGGCTCAACACCATCATGCCGGAAACCCTAGACCCACTCCAATTCACATACCGCCCCAACAGATCAATCACACTCCACACTGCCCTTTCCCACCTGGCCAAAAGGAACACCTATGTGAGAATGCTGTTCATTGACTACAGCTCAGCGTTCAACACCATAGTGCCCACAAAGCTCCTCATTAAGCTTTAAGGATCCTGGGACTAAACACCTCCCTCTGCAACTGGATCCTGGACTTGCTGACGGGCTGCCCCGCAGGTGGTAAGGGTAGGCAACAACACATCTGACATGCTGATCCTCAATACTGGAGCCCGTCAGGGGTGTGTGCCTTTACCTTACCTGCCACCCTAGACCCTCTTCAATTTGTTTACCGCCCCAATAGATCCACAGACGATGCAATCGCCATCACTCTGCACACTGCCCTATCCCATCTGGACAAGAGGAATACCTATGTGAGAATGCTGTTCATTGTCTATAGCTCAGCATACAACACCATAGTGGTGAAGTTAGGAAACAACACCTCCACTTCGCTGATCCTCAACACAAGCATGGCCCAACACTCCTGTACTCCCTGTTCACCCATGACTGCGTGGCCAAGCACGCCTCCAACAGCAGAGGGTGACCGCAGTGGAGAAGGTGGAAAGTATCACCTTACTTAGATTTGTGTTTATTGGGTATATGTTGTGACATTTTTTTATATTACTTGTTGTATATTACTGCACTGTCGGAGCTAGAAGCACAAGCATTTTGCCACACCCACAATAACATCTGCTAAACACTTGTATGTGACCAATAAAATTTAATTTGATTTGCTTAGTCCCCTCCTGTACTCCTTGTTCACCCACGACTGCGTGGCCAAGCATGACTCCAACACCATCATTAAGTTTGCTGACGACACAACAGTGGTATGCCTGATCACCGACAACGATGAGACAGGCTATAGGGAGGAAGTCAGAGACCTGGCAGTGTGGTGCCAGGACAACAACCTCTCCTCTCAATGTGAGCAAGACAAAGGAGCTGATTGTGGACTATAGGAAAAGGAGGGCCGAACAGGCCCCCATTAACATCTACAGGGCTGAAGTGGAGTGGGTCCACATCACCAACAAACTATCATGGTCCAAACACACCAAGACAGTTGTGAAGAGGGCGCGACAACACCTTTTCCCCCTCAGGAGACTGAAAAGATTTGGTATGGATCCTCAGATCTTCAAAACATTCCACAGCTGCACCATCGAGAGCATCCTGACTAGTTGCATCACCGCCTGGTATGGCGACTGCTCGGCATCTGCCGTAAGCCGCTACACAGGGTAGTGCGTACGGCCAAGCATCCTGACATCCAGGACCTATATACTAGGTGGTGTCAGAGGAAGGCCCCCCCCCCCCCCCTTGTTTTTACACTACTGCTTCTCACTGTTTATTATCTATGTATAGTCACTTTGCAAATTACCTCAACTAACCTGTACCCCCGCAAATTGACTCGGTACCCCCTGAATATACAGTTGAAGTCGGCAGTTTACATACACTTTAGCCAAATACATTTAAACTCAGTTTTTCACAATTCCTGACATTTAATTCTAGTAAAAATTCCCTGTCTTAGGCCAGTTAGGATCACCACTTTATTTGAAGAAAGTGAAATGTCAGAATAATAGTAGAGATAATAATTTATTTAAGCTTTTATTTCTTTCATCTCATTCCCAGTGGGTCAGAAGTTGACATACGCTCAATTAGTATTTGGTAGCATTTCCTTTTAATTTTGGCCCATTCCTCCTGACAGAACTGGTGTAACTGAGTCAGGTTTGTAGGCCTCCTTGCTCCCACACACTTTTTCAGTTCTGCCCACAAATGTTCCATAGGATTGAGGTCAGGGCTTTGTGATGGCCACTCCAATACCTTAACTTTGTTGTCCTTAAGCCATTTTGCCACAACTTTGGAAGTATGCTTGGGGTCATTGTCCATTTGGAAGACCCATTTGCAACCAAGCTTTAACTTCCTGACTGATGTCTTGAGATGTTGCTTCAATATATCCATATAACTTTTCTTCCTCATGATGCCTTCCTCAAGACCCTCCTGCAGCAAAGCACCCCCACAACATGATTCTGCCACCCCCGTGCTTCACGGTTGGGATGTTGTTCTTCAGCTTGCAAGCCTCCCCCTTTTTCCTCCAAACATAACGATGGTCATTATGGCCAAACTTTTTTGTTCCATCAGACCAGAGGACATTTCTCCAAAAAGTATGATCTTTGTCCCCATGTGCTGTTTTTTTCTGAGGTCTTGGCTGATTTCTTTTGATTTTCCCAGCATTGAGGCACTGAGTTTGAAGGTAGGCCTTGAAATACATCCACAGGTACACCTACAATTGACAAATTATGTCAATTAGCCTATCAGAAGCTTCTAAAGCCATGACATAAGTTTCTGGAATTTTCCAAGCTGTTAAAAGGCACAGTCAACTTAGTGTATGTAAACTTTTGACCCACTGGAATTGTGATATAGTGAATTATAAGTGAAATAATCTGTCTGTAAACAATTGTTGGAAGAATTACTTGTGTCATGCACAAAGTAGATGTCTTAACCGACTTGCCAAAACTATAGTTTGTTAACATGAAATCTGTGGAGTGGTTGAAAAATGAGTTTTAATGACTTCAACCTAAGTGTATGTAAACTTTCGACTTCAACTGTATATTTTTTTTACTTAAGTTTATTTAGTAAATATGTTCTTAATTATTTTTCTTGAACTGCATTGTTGGTTAAGGGGATGTAAATATTCATTTCACGGTAAGGACTACACCTGCAATTTGATTTGATTTGAATTACTTTGGTGGACAAGGTGTATTAGACGAACCTAATAAGAACGTTCAGTCCTTTGAATGGATGTATTTTTTTGTCGTTGAGATTATTAAGTATTACCTGCTCTGACTCACAGCGTTATTATGGTAGTCATGCACAAGAATGATTCTAACGTTGTAATTAAACTACTCATTATGGCAACCTCTCCTTGATATTATCTATATTCCTAGATAAATTGATATTCTCTCCGTCCTCTGATTACTTCCTGGTCTTAGAAGAGTAGGACTTGGTTATCACTGTCACAGTTGGAGACTGTCTCTACATAAGCCACGTACAGTGTATTAGTTTGAATCTTATGACCTCTCCCCAGTTTTCCTCTCTTCGGTCTAGTATTGCTTTTATGTGCAGAAGGGAAATGCAAAGGTATTGATTTCACTTGTATTGCCTCATAACATGGGCTTCTATAATGTGGTCTATTTGTTTTTCACTAATGCCCAGTGAAGCTGTGACCAGTGTTATGGATACCATTAACCCTATAGGTGCTGATACACTAACCTGCCTATAGTGGGGAGACAGGTCATATTTCCAATTCCAGCCATCTCAGATACCTTGATAGTCTTGCTTACATCTCTCTCTCTCTCTCTCTCTCTCTCTCTCTCTCTCTCTCTCTCTCTCTCTCTCTCTCTCTCTCTCTCTCTCTCTCTCCTTCTCAGTTTAATTAAAAGCCTAGTATATCCAACTTTTTGAATTAAATAACTTTCCCATGCCATCAATGTTAGCCTGGATGATATTCATGTTTGGTTTTTTTTCGTGGGGAAATGGCATTCATTGTAGCTATATTCATGTCAGAAAAGAGGCCATGTTTATGCAGATATCGCTCCTCTTTTATATACACTGTTCCCCAACCCCGGTGACACCACCCACCCCCTCATTTGGGTGTATGAGAGGGACTGAAGAGAATGGGATTATGACTATATATCACAGGGCATTTGATGCTATTCCATGAAAACACCATATTTCATCATCAATGACAAGCTTTTGCCAAAGGTTTGCATGTGAAATCAAACACAGATACTTTTTAATTGGGTGTTGAGGGAATAAAAGAGTACTAGAATAAAGCACAGCTCGCACTTTGGTACCCAAGTCCACCATAGGGTTGTTACGGTGACCGTATTACCGCAACACCGGCGGTCAGGAGTCATGAAGGCAGTGAAATTCCACGTGACTGTTTAGTCATGGTAATTAGGCTTCTCCAAGCTCTGATGCTGCTGATGGTCATTAGTAGCCTACCAGACTTTATAACTGGCTGGTACTCAGCACTCTATTGTCCCTCTAATCACTCTGACATCAATGCAAATGTATTCGAAAATCTAATCAAACACTCCATGAGCTCATGTTGCGCAGCATTTCAATAGGTTATGCAATTGTGCAAGAAAACTGAGTGATGGCCTCTATTAAAAAGAGGAGGATCAGCTTTCTATAGGCTAGGCCTACTATATTTATTTCTCAACTTTCATAATATTAAGTCCATAGGACTATATGTTTTAATAAGGTTTGTATCACACACCTCATGTAGCCTAGCCCATAGGACTATATGTTTTAATAAGGTTTGTATCACACACCTCATGTAGCCTAGCCCATAGGACTATATGTTTTAATAAGGTTTGTATCACACACCTCATGTAGCCTAGCCCATAGGCCTATATGTTTTAATAAGGTTTGTATCACACACCTCATGTAGCCTAGCCCATAGGCCTATATGTTTTAATAAGGTTTATATCACACACCTCATGTAGCCTAGCCCATAGGACTATATGTTTTAATAAGGTTTGTATCACAACTAAAGTGGTCAAATAACTTCTTAAAATGAAGCACATTAATCTGCTATATTACGGGTGTAGAGCCTAACTGGCATACATACGCAGTTTGGGGAAGATGCACCTTTAGAATAAAAACATTAAATGCATAATTGCATTTGCGGTCACTTTTGATAACAGTGTTTTCCTGCTAATGGAACATTCACGCTTATAGCCTTCTACCATGCTTATAATGTGAAGAAATAGCCTACTAGTTTATCAACATTTTGAGCTAAACGTTCTGATCTGTTGCGTCAGCCACATTGCGTAAAAAATGTTGTATTCATTTGGGATCTATCGCATCCCACAACTGTCCCAGACTATGTTTGGAATATTTCTCGCAGAGAATAGAATAGGTCGACCTTTGAACTATGGGGGATAGTAGACTGACATAGTGCATGTGCACACTTGTTTTCTCCAACGTTTTTGGGAAAATATCCTTTCTATATTACTCCACTTTGTTCAATTGTATTCTTCATACTATAAAATAATGAACTAGTGTAGCCCACAGCCAATCAGGACCTAACATAAGGGCACTCAGAGTATTCTATTCTGTTCTTCTGAGGTAGACTATATTTTCTTCATATCATGCTTCTTTAGACCTGTCTAAAATAAATAATGGATTTATTGTGAAGGTGTCGGTTATATTACATGGATTTATTAGACTTTTTAAAATGTAGATGTTCCAAAGGTCAGCATCAGTGGCTTGTAGGCTACGTGTGGAAGCCAGGAGATGATAAATGTGTTTATATTAATTAACGGTCAATTACCATGAGACCAACAGTTATTTGCTTGACAATCACCGCCACAGCCCTAGTCCACCACATACTTATAAACTAACTACACATATACTTGCATAACAGATCTAATGATGATGTAAATCCAGAGTTCTTCAGAGACTGGGAGACAGGTTTCCCAATTAGCTGTTCTTAGAAATCACACTCACTATGCTCTGTGTATTACATTGTTTGTCACGCAGCAGCGAGCCATGAGTCAGAGGAGGGAGAGATTTGCTGTGGCAACTCTTCCGAATGGAGAGGCCAATGAACATGTGTGTCGTGCAAAAGGCAAGAGAACCAAGATACCTTTATGAGAGGGGGAATGGTAATCATTATTATGCACACGTTATACTAGATTACCCCCTCCAAGACTCATCCCAACCCCTCCCTGTGTCTGTTCTAGTAATTGGGCCACTCCTTCTCACATCTTGTCCCGGAGAGAATACCCACAATCTGTGCTCACGAGCTATTTGGGCCCAATTTGTTTGAACAGGACGCCACCTTGCATTATGCACAGACACTTAACACGTCATTTGTAACCACTATTCCAATTAGTGGAAAGTAGCGTGCTTGTGCAAGCTGTCAATACCAAGAGAAGTCCTGAGGGGACAGACTCAAGGTATGTCTTCATCCTGCCAATAGACACTGTCATTTTATGCTGTGCAGTATATTCTGCTGGTGTTGAGCTTTTGGAAGAGTATAGGGAGACACATTATCCAGCTAGTTGACACTTGGTATTGGAGATAGCATAGAAGGTATTGGAGATAGCATAGAAGGTATTGGAGATATCATAGAAGGTATTGGAGATAGCATAGAAGGTATTGGAGATAGCGTAGAAGGTATTGGAGATATCATAGAAGGTATTGGAGATAGCATAGAAGGTATTGGAGATATCATAGAAGGTATTGGAGATAGCATAGAAGGTATTGGAGATAGCATAGAAGGTATTGGAGATATCATAGAAGGTATTGGAGATAGCATAGAAGGTATTGGAGATATCATAGAAGGTATTGGAGATAGCATAGAAGGTATTGGAGATAGCGTAGAAGGTATTGGAGATATCATAGAAGGTATTGGAGATAGCATAGAAGGTATTGGAGATAGCATAGAAGGTATTGGAGATAGCATAGAAGGTATTGGAGATATCATAGAAGGTATTGGAGATAGCATAGAAGGTATTGGAGATAGCGTAGAAGGTATTGGAGATATCATAGAAGGTATTGGAGATAGCATAGAAGGTATTGGAGATAGCATAGAAGGTATTGGAGATAGCGTAGAAGGTATTGGAGATAGCGTAGAAGGTATTGGAGATATCATGGAAGGTATTGGAGATATCATAGAGGGTATTGGAGATAGCGTAGAAGGTATTGGAGATATCATAGAAGGTATTGGAGATAGCATAGAAGGTATTGGAGATAGCATAGAAGGTATTGGAGATAGCATAGAAGGTGGTAGTAGCACTCATTGAAGACAAACCTTTTTGTCTCTTTCATTTTTCTGTCACCAGTGAATAAATAGACGCGATTACAGTTTCCTGTAACACATCCTTAATACCATACAGCCAGATATCATAGAAAGGCTGCAGTTCTGCATTTATCCCTGACATACAGTAATCCTCTAGGATCATTATGAGGAATGTAGTGAGTTTTCAGTGATCAATCTTAACCACGCTCTTTTAATTTGCCACGGTCAGCGCCTCCATCCGGCCTGCCCTTGTCGCTTGACTTCACCAGCCAATTACAAAACGTAACTATGTCAGCTTATTTACACGACTGGCTGAGGCCCGTATTGACACTCTCAGATTCGCTGGAGCCGCCAACCTCAGGCACAATTAATTACAGCCATGCCCTTGTTAAGTGTGTGAAAGAGTAGAAATATACATTTTTTTTCTAAATTTCTCGTGTGGATTATGTTAATTAATTTATCTGCTGTCGAACACACGAGCGGATGGCATTCTGGGTAGAACAGAACTGGTGGATTAAAGAAGACAAATCCCTTATGATGAGAGATGTACAGATTGTTAACCCTCAGGCAAACCATTCTAGAAAAATAGGACACCCCTGTGAGAGAGAGAGAATCCTGGAAACACAATCATGAGGATATTATTGATCAAATGGTGTCTGTAATACAGCTCAGCTGGTGGGGTCATCTGCCTAGCTGGTGCACTAGGTCAACACACTGACTGACCTTATTACAGATGTAGGATCTTAATATGATATACATTTTGTCATTTATATCCAGAGCAAAGCAGGAAATGCAAATGTATAGTGTATTTGAATTTTAAAAAGCTTCTAAAGTAATTTCCACTCTGAAATTTCAGACATGATTTTCCCTAACGAAAAATGTATCAAAAGTGTCCATTAATTACAGTGCATTCGGAAAGTATTCTGACCCCTTGACTTTTTCAGGGTATCAAAAAAATTCTGCATCATTGAAGGTCCCCAAGAACACAGTGGCCTCCATCATTCTTAAATGGAAGAAATTTGAAACACCAAGACTCTTCCTAGAGCTGGCCACACGGCCAAACTGAGCAATTGGGGGAGAAGGGCCTTGGTCAGGGAGTTGACCAAGAACCTGATGGTCACTCTGAAAGAGCTCCAGAGTTCCTCTGTGGAGATGGGAGAACCTTCCAGAAGGACAACAATCTCTGCAGCACTCCACCAATCAGACCTTTATGGTAGTGGCCAGACGGATTCTCTGGTCTGTTGAAACCATGATTGACATTTTTGGCCTGAATGCCAAGCGTCACTTCTGGAGGAAACCTGGCACCATCCCTACGATGAAGCATGGTGGTGGAAGCATTATGCTGTGGGGATGTTTTTCAGCGGCAGGGACTGGGAGACTAGTCTGGATCGAGGGAAAGATGAACGGCGCAAAGTACAGAGAGATCCTTGATGAAAGCCCTCAGGACCTCAGACTGGGGTGAAGGTTCACCTTCCAACATGACAACGACCCTAAGCACACAGCCAAGACAACACAGGAGTGGCTTCGGGACAAGTCTCTGAATGTCCTTGAGTGGCCCAGCCAAAGCCTGGACTTGAAACCAATCGAACATCTCTGGAGAGACCTGAAAGTAGCTGTGCAGCGACGCTCCCCATCCATCCTGACAGAGCTTGAGAGGATCTGCAGAGAAGAATGGGAGAAACTCCCCAAATACAGGTGTGCCAAGCTAGTAGTGTCATACCCAAGAAGACTTGAGGCTGTAATCGCTGCCAAAGGTGCATCAACAAAGTATTGAGTAAAGTGTCTGAATGCTTATGTAAATGTGATGTTTTTTATTTGTAATACATTTGCAAAAATTCTAAAATCCTGTTTTCGCTTTGTCATTATGGGGTATTGTGTGTTGATAGATGAGGAAAAATTTGGAAAAAGTCAAGTGGTCTAAATACTTCCCAAATGCACTGTATAATCCGCATAATAATTCAAAATTCCGTTTGCTGCTGTAGCAAACTGGCTCAAATTAAGATCCTACATCTGTAGGTTTCACAATGGTCCAAACAAGATTTGGTTGGTAAATTTTAACTGTTACTCCATGCAGTTAAACAGGTGCATTTAGTTGTTTGACAGGTATCTCCTATTGACTTTTAGGTGTCATGATACATTCAAGCCCAAGTGTATTGTTCATTGGGTTAATGGTATGCTCTTACTGTTACTGTAACATAAGGCAGATACATGTATTCTAAGTATAGATTCAAGGTAGCACATGCAAAAACACATTTATTCACTTTTGTCATTCTGCCACATGGTTCTAGTTTTTTTTTGACCTTTTTCTAGATTGTTCCATTGTCACGTAATGTAAAAAATATAAGTGAGAAAAAATGAACAATTATTTTCCTCTTTAGCCCACACAATACCCTCATTTTGTGTGCCTCATTTTGTGTGTCTCTGCATACTTTTCATAATGTTGTGTTACTATCTTTGTCACATACAGCTATTTTATATGTTTCCTCTGGTGCCATTATTCCTCCTGAATGAGATACCATTGGGGACCAATTTGTCTAGGTCATTTTGTTGACCAAAAGAGGAGTGGAGTCGTCCTGTCATCCTCTTTTCTGCAAGTGTTTCCTTCCTTGGAAAAGAAGTTGAATCGGAAGACTTTAACAGCTAGTGAAGCAGCCCTGAATAAAGAAAGCGAACGCAGTGGGGCTGACTCTGAGAGGAAGTCTTGAGATATGGACAGATACCGCAGCTCGTCCCCCACAGTGGAACGTTTATCCAGTGGCCTAGAAGAAGTTCTCACAGACAAGCGGCACAATGGATACTGCCAAATGAAATTACACAATGTGTTACACAATACTCTTAGACTATTCTTCTTTAAAAAGAACACCCTTAGTTTGTATGGTTCCGAAATGTATTGGTGGACAATGAGAAACACCATGTAAAAAGTCTCCACAAGGACAGACTTGACATGGTCTCCTACTTTGGCTATACAACTACACATGTATTGCAGGTAATGACGTCCCCAGTGCAATGATTACAGTGCATTTCCAACTTCCCCACAGGTCTGAAATTGCCTGGCTTTGTCTCTGAAATAGACAGCTATCTCAATTAATGTACTCTGTGGCTTCGCCTCCCTCCCTTCGCCCGCCTGGCCCTGTGTGACAGACCATGAGGGATGGCGCTGCATGGCTGCTATGACATAGGGAAAGAAATGGCCGTATTAGACCCATTACGGACGAGGCTAAGTGGAGCCACGCTGTCTTAACTGGCCATATACCAAGTCATTAAACCCAGTTGTCAGAACAATTAAATAAGAGGCCATATCGATGAGGGAAATGTTTTATTGGCTGTCCCTGTCTGAAATAAGAAATACCCTCTGCGTTTTTGCCTCGTCATCATCCTAGGAGAACTGATAGCTTTGTATGTTGTACATTTTAAATTAAATTATGATACTGACAAACTGTCGATGACTTTGAACATTTTCCACATTGCACATGTATCACATTTACGCACACTTTAAACTTCAGTAAGTGTTCACTACCTTCCCATGGATGTTGCAAAAAGAGAGGTTTCGAAATACTTTACCAGTTAAAGTATTGTGGGTAACAGTATTTTTATTATAGTTTTTATTGTTTCCTTTCACAATATAACAACAATGCAATTGAATTACATTTGGCATTAAGCAATAACTTGACAGACATGAATATACAGTGCATTCAGAAAGCACTCAAGACCCCCACAACCCCCCGCCACAGTCCCATTCCAAAATGGACCAAATAAAAAGCCTTCCTCATCAATCCACACACAATACCCCGTAATGACAACGCGAAAACAGCTCCCCAAACCTGGGCCTGCCTGGTCGGGTGTCTGATGTGCATCATGTGTGTTTGTTGAAGAAGTAATCGTCCAATCCGAGGTGAGTGATCACTGTCCTGATATCCGGAAGCTCTTTTTTGCCATACGATACAATGTACAAAATAAGTTACAAATAATGCGGAAAAACCCCCCACATAATAGCACAATTGGTTAGGCGCCTGTAACACGGCTGCCCTGTCCTCCGCCGTCATTTTTCAGTACTCAAAGGGAATAACTGCTACTATTTACTACAGTATATGGACTTTGTGTCAATCTAAGTTGACCTCTTTCAAATCTGTCCAGACCATGCTGCAGATGTCAATTTCAGATCCCATACAATGGCTACTACTGGCTTCCTTTAGCCTCTTTCCTGTCAGTCGAGCTCTTTTCCCAGCAGTCAGATTGTAATCGTCACTCAAAGCACTGGGTAAAATAAAGAATATGTGTACTGGAACTGGAGTACTTTAAGAGGTATACAATTATAGCCTTTTAAGATACATTTCACAGAGTGTGAAGTTCTTCTGTCGTGTAATCAGTGCCGACGCAATAACAGGATGGATGACCCAACGTTAGATTCCCAGAGAAGAGGCAGAGCACTGCGATGTAGCTGTTAGGAAGGCTTGACTGCAGATGAGGTAGTGAATTAACTTATTAATATGCAAGGAAGGAAAGGAATGTCTCTGCACAAATAGGCTCCAGCTCATTGGTAGGAACGTGAATGGCTCTAGAGGCACAAAGCCCACACTGTCGTGGAATTCGCTGTTGACAAACGTGTTGTTTGGGTCACAGCAGTGAGATCGGAGAAAAACATTGACCACTACTATAATGGCCGTTGGGTTAACCCTTTCAGATTTGCATAGTGATCCATAATGAATGAGGAGTGGAAGGGTTAACCAACTCCACTCCGAATTCATAGACACATGGGTTTATGTAAAGAGGGAAGGTGAGAGATCTGGATATCTGCAGCACTCTTATGCATGTTTTACACCTTGGGTCCCAAGTAACAGAGCTGTGTGCTCACGCTCAACTTAGGTGCGTACAGGAAGGTTAAGTAGCCTTGAGGCACTTTCAGTATCTGACTGATTACCTGAGATCCGCTGAAGATGTTTCATAAGATTGCATGGAGTGTAGCTCTGCTATTACTTGCAAACAGAGTAGATCTTAAAAAAAAACAAGCTAATGATTTAATGAATGTTCCAGGGAAAGGAATTGTTGACCAATCCTTCAGTTGCTTCTCCGACGTTAATATGGCACCCAAGAAGATTGCACCACTCCATGGAGAGTTTTACTCAATACAAATGTATAGTTGAAAAGATTATTGCTATTTTCTTTTACCCATCTTCATGGCTGCACTATCTCACACTTCTTTGTATTTAGCAACAATAGCTTCTTTTGAAAGATGTTCCAGTGAGAAAGACAAGCCTAATATAAGTTCAACAGGGATTCACGGTCAGTCACACAGTGTATGTGAGTCAGGCTCTGTGTTTATGGTTGTGTAGGTGCCTCTGACATTCTTTTCTGTATTGTAGGTAAATCTCACTGAAATCTTTCCGGGCAAGTTGTCTTTCTATTGAGAAAATGTATTGAAAATGTTCTCATTTAGGACCTCAATGCCAGATGGTCTTCTGCGAACTATGCTTAACCATTATGTTCTTCTAACTGTATGTTTGAACAAGTCTTTAAACAGGACCTTTCATGACTCATTGTTTCATTATTCCACTTGCATAGTGATGTCAAGCAGTTTGTGGTTCTTCCCGTGAATAATTGTGTGAGCTCAGCAAAGTCTGAGGTTTAACTGTAATTGCAATAGTAATACAGCTGCTCACCTATGTGTTGGAAAACCAAGGTGTGAATGTGAGAATTTCAGTCATGGCAGGTATATACTGGGGGTAGAAAAGGCGACAGACAGGTAGCTGATGTGTTGGTAGTGGAGAATGTTAGAGGACAACAACACAGTCTAAACCCCTGCTTTACTGTTAATGTAGCTGTCAAACTTCAGCATGACAGCTCAACACTAAATATAACATGCAGCTATATTGTTTTCAACAACACATTGGCCCAGTATACAGAATACATATGTGTTATGGTTCTGCATTGGCCAACACACTGGGAATATACAGTTGGTAGATATATACATAGACCGATTTGATGTTAAGTGATGAAATCAGGGAACATGTTGGCACATATTTTTGTGACCTCATCCTAGGCAGATAAAAGAATGTTCAATAATCCCAGCCATTTCAGAACGGGAAACCTGAGAATAGCCTTTTATGTGACTAATAAAAAGGAAACACCTATGTCCTTAAAGGACTGTTTGTTTACTCACTCTACCTTGATAATAACTTGCGTGCTTTGCAGGCATATCAGCAGGTGGAACCATGAAAAAACAGCACCAACTCAACTTCCTGTAGTGTTAGTGACATACTAGAACCAGTGGTTATTGATTACTAAGCGGTTCAAAATATTTTGAATGTCTAAAGAATCTAAATAATGTAATTGAAATCTAAAGGCAGTGGGTTTTAGTGCATGATTTGTTTTAGTTATAAGAAAATAACAGACTGGGCTCATAGACTAGACGTAAAATAGTAAACGTACATTCGGGACAGTGCAATTAGTATGATATGTTACGTTTGGTAGGGTTACATAAGATATAACGCGAATGTCTAGCAACCCAAATGTTGTGTGTTCGAATATCATCATGGACAACTTTAGCATTTTAGCTAATTAGCAACTTTGCAACTACTTACTACTTTTTAGCTACATTGCAACTACTTAGCATGTTAGCTAACCCTAACCTTAACCTTAACCCTTTAACCTAACACAACAAAATGTGGAATAAGTCAAGGGGTAGGAATACTTTCTGTATAGTATAGTATAGTAAATTGTATATATTGGCAGTGTGAAAAACAATTATCCTCAGAGATATTCCAGTCTCCCTTTATACATTTTGATAGTCGGCTGTTCATATTTCATTCGATGCAGCAGGTTCTAATAAGGGCTTGTTTTTCCAGCTCTCCCCTTGATTCTTCAGGTGGAAAAGATTCAAACCATCTCAAGGATAAATCACTGTTTCCGTCTTTCATCACACAAGTCATTGAAGCCGAGCGCTAGAAAAACAATGCTAAGGCCTAAGAAGGCGGAAGCACTGTAGTTGCTCATCACACACCATTGTTCAAAGTATAATTCCCTTTTCAAACAGTAGGCAATAAGAAAAATAACCCAGCTTTGCTTATCTCCATTCTCGCCACATAGGCAGATCAATTACAAATTGAAACGGATCCCCTCCCCTCATTATTTTTCTATTGTTTGCATTATAATGTTTTTTCGTCTCAAATTTGTCTTTGTTTATCTTAAGTGCTAAATTGATATGCGATAATAGCTCTTGTGAGACTGCGGAGGGAGAGTGAAATACAGCCTAACTCTAATTGTACTCTTCTTAAGCAGCTGTAGTTTTAACAATCCTCCAAAGTGCTTTGGAATGAGATGAGATGCATGGCAAAGGAGAATGATGTAATTCCGTCGAGTCTCGTTTATTATTTGTGCGTTTTATCGGAGGATTATCACGTGTTATTATGAATATACTCCTAACTCACTGCTGTGATTGTCAATCAACATAATATTCCGTGGTCTCCATAAACATTTATTGTATCAGATTACATGGACAATGGGAAATGGTGGGGTATTGATGGCCATAATAGCCATGTTAAAGGGTGAGGCAAACAGAGATTCCAGTATACAACTTTACCATATCTAATAATACGATAGTTGTCAAGTCATATCCTTTGAATTGATGAATGGATTTATTATTTTCGTTTCAAAACTAAGTTTACTTTTTAATATCCATATTGCATTGTGGTTGAGTAGGCTCCTAATGGCGCAATTAAGAAGTGTCACACAATTAGGGCATTGACTCATGTTTCCGGGCCACTTATTGTTTCAAGGCAAGCAAAGAGACGGACTTGTAAAACAAAGCAAGCCTTTCCTGATTGAAAGAAAACTAAAAACAAATTAATTTACTTTAAACCGGGTTTTGCTCAAATGTAGTGGAAGACTTCAGAGACGCCATTGACGGGTAGAGATTTGCCTTGTTTGAATGTATCTGTTTGATTGTATCTGTTTGACTATAGTTGTAAACTATGAAACGTCAACACAGTGGAATGTTTAGAATGATAGTGCTGCACAATTTACCGACAGTTCGATGTACCTTTGATGTTTGTTAGCGTGTTGCGCTGACTAAATTGTGTAGGCTAAGAATGCTCAATGTTTAATTAGTGTTTGTTGTGACAACGAGGTGAAGGTCTGCTATTATAGAAATCATTATGTTGTACTGTTTGTAATTAGCATCACAATGGTGGGGTTTGGCTAATGCTTTAGTGCAATTTATTATTTATGAATTTAAGAAATTAATTAATTTCAGTTTATAGACATGAATTTAAGAAAGCATTGGTGTTTAAAGGCGGTATTGTGAGCAAAGTTTATTATTTTCTTTAATATACTGACGATTTATCAGATTTATTTGAATGTGATAACTAGCCTATTGGTGAACCACTGATTTTGATTTTCTGAAATATTACTAGTAACGATTGATAAGGAAATTACTGAAAGGAAATGTGATGGATTGAGTGACATTCACACAGTCATTCAATTTCCTATTGTTAGCCTGGTGAATAAAGTTTCTTTCTCTTTCGTCTTTTATTTCTTTAAAGGTTTTCAACCTACTCCTAATCCTACTCCTAATTCCTAACTATTTATTGGGAAAAATGAAGTAACGTGTGGATACTGATGTGGGAAAGGCAAAAATATTGAATACATTTGAGAAAAATATATTTCAATAAGAGTTGAGTTGTACAGCGTCCTCTGTTGTTCACCAAGCCCTGTCGAGTTGAGGCAGACATTGAGCCAAAACCCCAAAGAACTCTACAGTTGAAAACCAGCGGAGCAGCGTGGACGTGAAGATAAAAGGCTTCAGTCCAGAGAAGAGCTGATTATGCAGAGCGGAGGAGCTGTGCATTTCCGTGAGGTCAAGATGGCTGTAGATGTCCCGGGAAAGAAAGTAGACCAGCTCAAGAAAGAAAGGACCATTGCAAAACGCAGCTTCACCAAACAAGCCAACTTCCTCAGCAAAACTGCAAACAGCATGGTTGAAACAGGTTAATCAATTTCTCTCTCATTGCCTAACTGAAGTTCTTGAAGCCAATGACGATTACAGGATGGGACTGCTGGCTGAGACTCAAACATCAGATGAGGGTGAAGAAGCAGTTCTCGAAAAATAGCAAAAAGGGCGACAATGAGACTGATATGACATTCGAGAAATCGTCCCAGCAAATTATGGTCAACATGATCTCACAACTGCAATTGGGGAGTCCTGTGATTGAGCAGGTAACTTACCTGTGGAAAGGGTCAACTGTGAAGGCTTTGATGTGTACCTGACTCTACTGACGAAACGGATTAATGAAGCGACCAGAGTTATGGACGCTTGGGAGCGATGGATTCCTCAAGCAGAGAGAGAAGATGCCCGAGTCAAGAACCTGAAAGCGACCAACAACAGGCTGGAGCTAAGATAAGGTGACTTCATCACAGCGCGAAGGATTGCAGAGGATGATCTTGCCGCCGAAACGTCATTGACCTTATCCAGTCTGTAGAAAAAGCCCTTTCAGATCTCACAGAACTGGGAAACTCTGGTGCGATAAAAAAAAACACAGTTATAAAATCCATAGAAAGCAAGTTGCCTGATTTTGTTAAAAGACTGGCTAGTCTTTATGGTTGATCCTAGAAATAATGTGACTCCTCCAGACAACCATTTTGATATGCTCCTGAGATTCCTCAAAAATCAGGAAAATATTCTTGAAAGTCTTGAACAGCTAAGAATTGTGGACAAAATGGAAGAAGATGGATGTGTTGTGTGTGTGTGGTGATGAGAAGCACCAAGACAAGATTTTCTTCTGTAGGAAATTCAAAGGTCTGAAGCTGTCTGACAAGAATGCTGCTGTAAAGAAATTGGGAGTGTGCAGAAAATGTCTCATGTCATTTCCATCTTGCTTCCTGTCGAAGAACAGAAGAACAAAGACAAAACTGTATCTTCCTCTGTCCAGTGTCTGTTCTTTTGCCCATCTTAATCTCTTTTTATTGGCCAGTCTGAGATGTTTTTTTTGCAACTCTTACTAGAAGGCCAGCATCCCGGAGTCACCTCTTCACTGTTGATGTTGAGACTAGTGTTTTGCGGGTACTATTTAATGAAGCTGCCAGTTGAGGACTTGTGAGGCGTCTGTTTCTCAAACTAGACACTCTAATGTACTTCTCCTCTTGCTCAGTTGTGCACCGGGGCCTCCCACTCCTCTTTCTATTCTGGTTAGAGCCAGTTTGCGCTGGTCTGTGAAGAGAGTAGTACACAACATTGTACGAGATCTTCAGTTTCTTGGCAATTTCTCGCATGGAATAGCCTTCATTTCTCAGAACAAGAATAGACTGACGAGTTTCAGAAGAAAGTTATTTGTTTCTGGCCATTTTGAGCCTGTAATCGAACCCACAAATGCTGATGCTCCAGATACTCAACTAGTCTAAAGAAGGCCAGTTTTATTGCTTCTTTAATCAGCACAACATTTTTCAGCTGTGCTAACATACTTGCAAAGGGGTTTTCTAATGATCAATTAGCCTTTTAAAATGATAAAATTGGATTAGCTAACACAACGTGCCATTGGAACACAGGAGTGATAGTTGCTGATAATGGGCCTCTGTACGCCTATGTAGATATTCAAATAAAAAATCTGCCGTTTCCAGCTACAATAGTCATTTACAACATTAACAATGTCTACACTGTATTTCTGATACATTTGATGTTATTTTAATGGACTAAATTATTTTAAACAAGGAAATTTCTAAGTGGCCCCAAACTTTTTAACGGTAGTGTAGATCAGTTAATTGTTTGAGACGACACACTGATATTTTTGTACTTTCAGCCTGTCGTTGAAATCGATTGTTCTGCTTTGCTAATTCCCTAAGGAGCCATTTGCGCTGTGCTCTTGGCTCCAAACCAATCGCTGATGAACTGTTCTCTGTGCCCTGAGTTTGATCATTGTCAAACAGCCAGAAATGTACAGCGGCTAATAACCAAGGAGGTCCTGAGGTGAATATAGTTTATTCGCTGTGTGCTTGTGAGACAGATTGGATAGGCCTATGAATGTCAAAATATATGTATTGCTTGTGCACATTGCACATGCCATCAAGCGTGTGTGCGTATTTAATAACATTACTCAAAGTACCTTGTGGGTAATTCTAAATGAAAACATTAAAACTGTCAGCCGGGCTCAGCGGCCTGGGCTTTTTTGAGGCATTTGATCTCCTGATGGTTGGTTGGAGACGAGCGCTCAGCCCTCTCTCTCACTAATGACCATGAAGTGTTCTCACACCCAGGGATTAAGGCGTTTAGCCTGGTCAAGACAGGCAAACACCTTCCTACTAAGCATGGAGGAGATCACCCTGAGTGGGAGAAATGAAGGGAAAGATGTAGAGGTGGGATGAAGAGATAGAGAAAAGGGAGGAAGACTAGCTTCCTTGTATGTAACCCATGGCAGAGAGTCGGTCATGCATTGTGCATGCGATATGCTTTTCTGTAGTCATTGATTATGTCAGTGGTGGTGTGTCTGTGTGAGCGGCGAGCACAGCTCCTGTGGGGTGGGGGGGGGTTGTGTTCCTCTGTGAAATTTCAATTAGAAATAACTTTATTGCTCATAGCTCCCTTGAGACGGTAATCAATCTCTGTCTTCAATAAAGACAGGCCTGTTTGTCAAGGAGAGAGCTTTACACCCTCTGGGTTTGGTGGATGCCCAGGTGATGGGTTTTCACCATTACCGTACCAAAGATGGTGGGCTGATACATCAAAATCCATAATAAAAATAATCATAATTTATTTTTGTCCTTGTAGGTCCAACATCGAGAGAGAAACACAGAATGAAAGCCTCAGTGTTTACTTGATTCAAACCCTGAAGTACTCATTATTTTGGATTCATTCAGTCGTCTTTTTGTAACAGTGAAATGTATTATGTGAGCATGGCTTTTGACTGGGTTTTACATTTCAGGTTGAGTGCTTCAATGTAGTTTGCTACAGTTGATCTAATCCACAGCTAAAAGGTCGACACACCTCACTGAAAACCAATGCCATTTAAATTGTTTCTGTATGATGGAACAAATTTTACCCGCAAACTCTTAACCTTTTGAGAACATGTTACTGTAGGTAACAGTTATCATAACTACCTCCATAATATATAATACATGAATTATGGGGTGTCTCTATTTAACCCAACATATGCTGTACATATAAATCCAAAACATAATTGAAAGGCATTCTCTTTATGCAATTTAATAATCCAGTTCTACTTTTCGAAAGGGGCTTATTGTAGAACAGAACGGACTGTACTGGGGCTCAGCGTTGACCTGTCTTTAAAATGGAGGGGACACACCGTCCTCTTCTGATCTTGTCTAGTCAGGCCACATGTTTACTTAAATCCCCTGTGCTCTGTTCTCCACTGACACACCTCCGATTTGTTTGTTGGTGCATGTGTGTGTGTACATGACAGAGAGAGAGAGAGAGAGAGAGAGAGAAACACACACAGAGAGAGAGAGAGAGAGAGAGAGAGAGAGAGAGAGAGAGAGAGAGAGAGAGAGAGAGAGAGAGAGAGAGAGAGAGAGAGAGAGAGAGAGAGAGAGAGAGAGAGAGAGAGAGAGAGAGAGAGAAAGAAACACAGAGAGAGAGAGAGAGAGAGAGACACAGACAGAGAGAGAGAGAGAGAGAGAGAGAGAGACACACAGACAGAGAGAGAGAGAGAGAAACACACACACATTTTAAAAAAAAACAACATAATCCTGCTTGATTCTTGCTTTTGTCATTGCTCTAAAAAGTCCTTCCACTAGGTGTCCTTCTCCATTTTAAATTTTGCGTCCTACTCAAATATATGGACATTTTAGCCTGTCCTACCAGAACATTTACCTGTTGACATTTTGATCTAAACTTTCTGGAGTACGGATAACCCAAAATAAAAAGAGTAGAATTGAAAACTTCCCCCACTTTTCTGAACAAGGATTCCAAAACAAGAAATAGTGGTTTAAGCCTAGATTCATATTCTAGAAAACAGTGAAAGAGTCTCCCTACATTTACAAAAAGGACATTGACTTGAGCACAATGGATTAATCACAGTCACTAAAGCATTTACTGCTACAATCCCGTGTACCAGCCTCCTCTGCAGATCCCCCGCCCACTTGGTCAGTGGAGGTTTGTACAGGGCCTCCATGCTGGCTTTACCTCTGGTTGGACACCAAGTTTGTCCCTCCATGGAGCATCAATTCTATCAAATAGTTTTTTATTTAGGACCTTCACACACTGTTCCAGTATCTGTGTTCAATTCTACCATTTCAGCCCCACCCACTGCAGGAGGAGGTGTTGGTGTCTGCTCCCCTAGAGCACTGAGGTCAGAACCCAATACTGGAAAGGGTTCCTTTATGTTTGAGACATCCCCTGTCCATTTGTTGAGTAGTGCCCAATCCTCTGTTGACAAAGCTTTTCTGTATTTCTCCAACTAATGCCCCACCGCTCTCTTAGACTTCACCCCCAGTCTTCCTGTCACTGGATCCGTCTCCTCCCGTGTTGGGTCTGTCAGCTGGACCAGATTTTGTAATGTAATGATGCCAGCATTTTTCAACTTCAGCGACATACTTGGTGACACCTCAGTTGTGACCTCCAATCGACCCCCATGGATTAAAGTTTCGTTCATTAACCAATGCAACGAGTCGGCTGTTGAAATATTACAAAAACCTATCAGTCTCCACACTCTGAAGAGCCCGCTGTAAAATGGTGAAACTCCTTGTAGTGAAACTGTGTTCAAATCTATTAAACACAGTGTTCTGTCCAATCCCAGCCCTTCCACCTTTTGCAGCAGTGCTTCCGTCACCAGCCTCCAGATCTCATCCTTTCCATACAGTATCCTCTTTACGTGTTGAAGATAGAAAGCAGCGGTCCTACTGGCCAGATGAATCAGCTCTTGTCCTCTTCTTTAGGCAGAAAAAGTACACTCTGTGGCACCCAGTGGTATCTGCCCCAGAAACTATCCACTGCCGCAGCTTGTATGTTGGCCAGCAGTCCTGAAAGGGGTTCAAAACTGCTAACCGGTGCCAAAGAGCAGAAGCCACCAGGTTGTTGACTACCAGCGCTCTCCCCCTATAAGACATACGTGGTATCAACCACCGCCATCTCCCTCATCTCCCCTGTACCATTTCTAGAACCCCTTCCCAATTTTTCCCCATTATTTCATCATCACACCTAGATATTTAAACCCCCTTCTATTCCATTTGAGCCCTCCTGGTAGTGTTGGTAGTCCCCCAGCCCACTCTCCTGGTAGTGTTGGTAGTCCCCCAGCCCACCTCCTGGTAGTGTTGGTAGTCCCCCAGCCCACTCTCCCAGCTGTAAAGCACAACTTTTACCCCAGTTTATTCTGTCTGATATAATTCCAAACAGTTGAACACTTAAACTCAGCATCTCTACTTGTTCTTGGCTGTTAACTACTATTAGGACATCATCAGCATATCCTGGAAGCTGTACACCAGGTATCCCCCTCTCTTGTGTTTTGTCACCCAGTTTTTCCCTCAAAACATGTAAGAGAGGTTCAATTGCCATTGAGTACAACATCCCTGAAAGGGAGCAACCCTGTCTAATTCCTCTACCCACTTTAAAAGGCACACTCAAACCACCATTGAACTTCAATACACTCTCAATGTCACCATACAGCATTGTGATCATGGCAATGAAACCAGAGGTGAACCCAAATGCTTCCATTGTGCTCCAAAGGTATAGGTGTTCAAACCGGTCAAATTCCTTTTCCTGATCTATAGAAATAAGACCAGAGTTTAAGCCGAAAAGTTTAGAAAGGTCCAAATAATCCCGTATTAGTGAAATATTATCAAAGATCGACCTTCCGGGAACACAGTAGGACTGGTCTGTGTGTATAATCTGCTCCATCACCTCTCTAAACCTGTTGGAAAGTGCCTTGGAGAGAATTTTATAATCAGTACAAAGCAAAGCCACAGGCCTTGACCTCTTGTAAATCCCCCTTTTTTGGCAACAATGTGATGACTGCTCTGCTGCAACTCAGTGGCAGCAACCCTCCAGCTAAACTGTCACTGAGTACTTCCAGCGGATCCTCACCAATTGTTCCCCAAAAATACTTATAAAAGTCAACAGGTAGCCCATCAATGCCAGGAGCTCTACCACTCTCCATCCGCTGCATTGCAGCATAAAGTTCTGGCAATGACAATGGAAGCTCCAACTCTTTATTAGTTTCAACAGACACTTTTGGTAAACCCTCATAAAACTGTTGATCCACCTCTGGAGCTTCTACCCTTTGACAAGTGTAGAGCTCAGCATAAAACTCTACAGCCCTTTTTCCGGATCTCCTGAGGGCTCTTGAGTTCTTGTCCAGAGGCAGAGCGAAGGCACTGCATTATTCTACTATGACCCTTCTTTTATTCCAGACCAAAAAAGAACCTAGATGGGGTATCCATTTCAGAGATACTCTGAAACCTTGATCTCACCAATGCCCCTTGCGCTCTGATATCCAGAAGTTCAGCCAAAGATGGCTTTTTTGATCTAAGTTTCTTAATATGACCTTGTTCTCCTGTAGACTCTTTCTACAATTTCCTTCTCTAAAGTCTTAATTGACTGGATACTCTTTCTGGTGACATTGAAAGTGTATTGTACACAAAACTGCTGAATTTGAACTTTGCCCACATCCCACCACTTCTGAAGGGAGGTGAAAAGACGCTTCTGAGATCTCCATCTCCCCCAAAAATAACGAAAACACTTCTTAAAATGAGCATCACCTAATAGGGAGGTATTCAAATGCCTATAGGCACTCCTGGGCTTCACATAATTAATAAAGAGTACATCTGTGACTAAACTGTGATCTGAAAACCCTACTGGGGTTATATAACACTTTTTAAAGACTTGAGAGTGATGCTCAAAACAATACACCCTGTCTAGCCTGGCTAGAGAGATGGAGTTGTCTCTTACATGTGCCCAAGTATATTGTCTATCAGTTCCATGTAAACTACGCCATACATCACAGAGATCATGGGTTTCTACTAAGCGAGCAAAGCTACGGCGTGATGCCATATGAGGTTCAACATGATTCCTGTCTAACTCTTTTTCAGTGCAATTAAAATCACCACCAATAAACAAATATTCCTCCACACTGCAGTTTGTTATTGTGTCTGAGAGTTTCTCCAGAAATATCATTCTCTCTACTGCCACCACTGGTGCATAGACATTAATAAAAACCATTACAATATTTTCAATTTTAGCTTTTACCTTAAGCAGTCTACCTTGCACTACCTCTTCCACTTTATAATCTGTGGGTGTAAAAGTCTTAGAAAATATGTTAGCTACACCTGCACTCATGTTAGTCTTGTGACTAAGGACCACCTGTCCCTCCCACTCTCTCTTCCATTCCACCTCATTACACGCATCACTATGTGTTTCTTGGACAAACCCTACATCTATACCTTTCATCTTCAGCAGTTCATAAAACATTGTTCTTTTTTTAATGTCTCTTGCACCATTGATGTTTAAAGAGGAGAACTTAATGTCCTGCATGATAGAAATGAAAAAGAAACTAAACCCCCTCACTAAATAAAACAAAAACCTGCAGTAATTATGACCAGGACATTTCGACCTCATTTGCAAATTGTTGGTTTTTCAACTTTTGAAAAAAAAATTTCAACCTATAACCTTTTTGCGAAGTCAGTGACTCGCCAACGTTTTTCATGAAAGAACTTGCAGACCGGATGAAAACATTACGATCAGGAAAATGTTATTCTACATGCACATTTTTCTTCCCTTTTGTACTCCTTCAAAATGTTTGAATCATTTCTATAGTGTAACCACCCTCCAAGCCCCTCCCACTCTGTGTGGACGAATCAGAATATCAGAAGCAGACGATTCGTCAGCTGTACTAGTTACGTCTTCACTAGTATTTTCCATTGATCGTTTAGTTTTAAGTTCTTCTCTTTTTAATTTTCTCTTAGATTCTGAAATCTGAGTTGTTCTCTCAGATTTCCGCTTGATAGCAGGTATTTTGAAAACACCCTCATCTTCCAAAGTCGGTATTTCCACCTCTATTAATACTGACTCAGCGACTGCCGTAGCGGTCTCTCCGTTAATCTTTTTATTCTCATCTTCCCTTTCTCTACCTGTTCTCTTTAGATTTTCTCCAACGGGTCCTACCACATGACCCTGCTCCCCTTCATGACTATTTGCTGTCTCACTTTCATCTGGGTTGACATTTGAGGTTGTGCCATGTGGGTTTTTTGTCCCACCTGTCGGGACAGTTTCCTTCTCTGGACAAGACCGCACTAGATGTCCCTCCCTCCTACATCCAAAACATTTCATTGAGTCAGTTGATGCAAAAATGACACAATCAAACCCCTCTATCTTGAACTTAAAAACTATGTTCATATCATCATGATCATCTTTCAAAATCATATATACTTGTCTCCTGTGCGAAACGGCATGTGCCATTAAGGGAGATTTCCCCCCCATTGAAATGTTCTTAATCGCAGAGACCAATTGACCATGCCGTGAAAGTTCTCTTTTTGAAATGCATTAGAATCATAAGAGGTGGGGGGCTTAGGCAAGACTGCAATTAGAGTGTATGGAAGGGAGTGACATGAGATAACAGGAACTTGTGTGTGTATAAAAAGAGGGGCTCCTCATGACAGGGGCAGAGCTCTCTGAATAAAGAACTGACCATTGCAAGCTGGGGTTCTGTCTATTATTATAAACTGAAGCCTTACAACCTTCAGGATACAGATAGAGTTATGAAATAGTTCGAGAGAGAGAGAGAGAGAGACTTTTAAATGCCCAGGGTTTATTTTACAGATCAGGGCGATTTTACAACAATCCTTTCCTTACATTTTTTTTTTTTTTTTAAATTTTACCACATCAAATATAAAATAAAACAAACAAAACATTTTATTAAATGAAAAACACAAAATTAGACACAACTTTGACTTTTCAGAATAAAATTAATTCCCACAACAAAACCAATCAATCTTCGACATCACAAAAACCCTCCTCACAGCACCATCTGTTTTTGAGAAGTCAAAAAAAGTTTAGCAACAAAGCCTCCTTCACTCATGCTGCCAAACATGCCCTCGTAAAACTGACTATCCTACCGATCCTTGACTTCAGCGATGTCATTTACAAAATAGCCTCCAACACTCTACTCAGCAAATTGGATGTAGTCTATCACAGTGCCATCCGTTTTGTTACCAAAGCCCCATATACTACCCACCACTGCGACCTGTATGCTCTCGTTGGCTGGCCCTCACTACATATTCGACGCCAAACCCACTGGCTCCAGGTCATCTATAAGTCTTTTCTAGGTAAATCCCCACCTTATCTCAGCTCGGTGGTCACCATAGCAACACCCACCCGTAGCATGCACTCCAGCAGGTATATTTCACTGGTCATCCCCAAAGCCAACACCTCCTTTGGCTGCCATTCATTCCAGTTCTCTACTTCCAATGACTGGAACGAATTGCAAAAATCATTGAAGCTGGAGACTACCATCTCCCTCAATAACTTTAAGCATCAGCTGTCAGAGCAGCTTACCGATCACTGCACCTGTGCATAGCCCAACTGTAAATAGTCCACCCTACTACCTCATCCCAATATTATTATTTTTGCTAATTTGCACCCCAGTATCTCTGTTTGCACATCATCATCTGAACATCTATCACTCCAGTGTTAATGCTAAATTGTAATTATTTCGCCACTATGGCCTATTTATTGACCTATCTTCCTAATCTTACTACATTTGAACACACTGTACATAGATTTTCTATTGTGTTATTGACTGTACGTTTGTTTATCCCATGTGTAACTCTGTTGTTGTTTTTGTCGCACTGCTTTGCTTTGTCTTGGCCAGGTCGCAGTTGCAAATGAGAACTTGTTCTCAACTGGCCTACCTGGTTAAATAAAGGTGACAAAAATATATATAATTATGCTGTGAGCTTCACTGACTGAGAGAGACCCACCCCAGGTGCAGAAACCCCAATCAGCTTAGCTGATTGGGGTTTCTGAGAGATCAACAGTGATCTCTCAGAGAGATCAACAGTGGTTCAATGGCAGGATCATAGAGTAAACGAGAAAGGGCACAGCCTTGGCGTATTCCCCTGGACACTGGGAAAGATCAGCTGAGATTACCATTCATTTTTAGCATACTATGAACCTTTTTGTAAAGTAAACTAATCATGAAAATACATTTTGGCCCAAAACCAAACCCTTTCAGAATCTATTTTATCAAATGCTTTTTCTTGATCAAGAGGGGAAAAAAACACTTCCATTTCATAGTGGGAAGCTGCCGATATATTATCTCTGGCCAGGAATAGATTGTCAAAATGGATCGCTCAGGTATACAGTACGTTTGGTCTATGTGTATGATTGACATCAAGACCTTTTTTAATCTATTAGTGAGTGCTTTAGAGAGAATCTTGTAGTCCAAACAAAGGAGGCTGACAGGCCTCCAGTTCTACAGGAGACCAAGGTCTCCCTTCTTAGGTAACTAAGTCAAGACAGCTGCAGCTAAGTGGTAGCGTACCCACCTTCACACTCTCAACAACAACCGCATGAACATCAGGCCTAACAAGGTTCCAAAAGTGTTTATAAACCTCCGCTGTCAGGCCATCTAATCCGGGGGAGCGTGGATTCTGCTGCTGGGCTGCTTCCATTAGCTCACTAAAGGAGAGTGGTTGTTCCAGCCCCATTACATCTCCAACCTCAAGTTGCGGTAGTCCTTGTAGCAATTCCTACCTTGCTGCATCCTGGCAGCTCTCTGCTTTATACATGTCCTTAGTAAAAAGAGGGGGCGGCAGAGCAGATCTCCCCATTGTCCACAATGTCTCTTGGGAGATTTAGAGATTGTAGCTGTTGACTTCTCACCACTCGTTTCTCCAAACCAAAGAAACATTTTGTGGGTGCATCCATTTCATTGAATTGCAAATAACGGGCCGTACTAAAGCACCTTGCCCCCTTTCCATCAAAATGTCCCTCAAACTATTTTTGTTCCTTCCTATAATGTGTAAATACTCCGAATATTGCCCTGTGTTTGCCTGAATAGTGACATTTAGAATCTCTTGCTCAAGGGCAGCTACCTGGTCTTTCATGGCCTTAATGGAGTTAGTTGTATACTGTTGACAAAAAAGTTTAATCAGGATTTTGCCGACATCCCACCACTGTCTCAAGGTCTGGTAAAACCCTCTCTCCTCCCTCCATGCTTCCCAGAACAGAGTAAAACCCTCTCTCCTCCCTCCATGCTTCCCAGGACAGAGTAAAACCCTCTCTCCTCCCTACATGCTTCCCAGAACAGAGTAAAACCCTCTCTCCTCCATCCATGCTTCCCAGAACAGAGTAAAACCCTCTCCTCCCTCCATGCTTCCCAGAACAGAGTAAAACCCTCTCTCCTCCCTCCATGCTTCCCAGAACAGAGTAAAAGCCGTAACGAAGCCAGAGTCCAGTAGTAGCTTATTATTAAAATGCCAATATGGGCTTCTGGGCCTCTTCTCATTAGACTGTGACATAATGATGATCCGACAGAACCAGAGGAGTAATTGAGTTCTTAAAAAAATGTGACGTAAAATCTATCCAACGTGCCCCTGAAAACATGTTCCTTATTGATTCCCGCTAGGTATCAATAAGGTTGTGACATAAAATTATAGACCTTAAGGAGTCAGCTGAGGATGGGTGGGGTTCATCATGATTCCGGTCAAAGGTCAAATCCACCGTTGTATTAAAGTCACCCCCTAAAACTACTTTTCTTTCAACAGGGCAATCTGTGTATCAGACATTGTCTTAAAAAACTCAACCCTCTCGCTCCCAACATTCGGTGCATAAATATTCAAGATTGAGAGATGTAACTCTCCCAGGACGCATCGACCCGCAGAAGACGGCCCGGAACAATGTCTACCACGGAGAGGTTTCTCCAAGGGAGACCAGAAACTAGAAAGATAGCCACGTGACTTAAAAATAATGACCACTGAGTTTGGTTTGTCTGGTCTGAATGTGTTTCTTGAAGCAAGACTATCGATCCTTTCAAATGAATATAATCTGTGAGTGCGGCTCTCTTTTTCTCCTCCTAATATTTAATATTTATCGACCCAATGTTGAGAGAAGCCATTGAAAGAAAATAAAAAAACAAAACAAATAGCAACCAAAAAATACAAATCATTACTAGGCCTTAGCTTTTCGACCCTTGGCCATTAAGACACATCTCACATTGCTTAGCAACTTTTTCAACCTGTACCTTTTCTGTTGACTAAGTTCCTCCAAAGTAGATTTCCTCATAGCAATGGTACATGAACTCAAAAAGAGCTTCAAGTCAGGAAAATAAGATGCAATATTAATTTTCCGCTGCCGTTTAGAGTCATCTTGAAATTCATTTATTTAGTCACTGAGTTTGGTTTCCTTGTACATTTCTGGCTTGACTCCGATGTATCACTCAGAGTTTCCATATCCGTTGTTTCGTCCACAACAATATCTTCATATTCTTCTTGCTCCGATAACTGCTCATCGTTTGATTCCACTTCTTTACTCCATCCACGGTGTTCATCGCTTCCTTTCTCCAAAAAGTGCATTCTCTTAGTGAGCGTAGCCTCACTCTCTGCCTCTGGACCTTTTCTCTGCGGCCTGGCCTGTTTCCTCATACCCTCCTGGTTAGGCATCAGCCCGCCATCTGGATGCGACTCCAGCGTTGAGTCCAAAGACCTGCCCTCCCCCGCTTCACCAGCCAAAGGCTGAGCAACAGGAAGCATCATCTCTACAGTCACCAAAGGTTGCACTGTGTCACAGACGGGTGCAGGCCATTCTCATCCTCTTCCGTTGTCAGTTCATCCACTTCCCCAGTTTTTTGAAACTCTCCTTGCACTTGGAGCAAATCCACCGTTGGCCAACCTTGTGCACCAGCCTCCTCCCGATCATTCCCCGCACCTCTCCCCTCGATGTCAGCTGCTGCGCCCGGTTCATTTGTTGTTCTCTCTGGCTCTCCGACAGGAGGCTCACCGCCTCTTGCATTGCCCTCTTTCCCCTTGTCTTTATTGGGGCAGGTTTTCCTAACATGCCCCCGTTCACCACAAGCAAAACATTTCAGAGTCTCTGATGTAATAAAAATCATATAGTCCTTTCCGTCACTGTTTATTCGAAGAGCTACGTCGAGTTTGAGAATTCAAAATCATATACGTTTGTCTTCTGAAACATTCAATATGACTTATTTCCTCATTATGAATTCCCAATGTTAGGAACTTAATAGGAGATTAGCTTTCCATACCGTGACAGCATTCTCTCTAACATTCAGTTCTCTAAAAAATGCGGACAGTTCGATATGATGATACAGGCACATATAGGCACATATAGATGGTTAAACATTAATCCATCTGCTACTAGTTGGTTTACCAAGGCAATTTCAGAAGAAAAAAAAATCATTATTGAGGCGGCTATGATGTTTTGCCCGCCAACAACTTTTGCAATAGCTTTCAGACATTGCTCCACCGATATCAGTGCATTCGAAACGCACTTCGCTCCATGCCTTGGTGTAAGCTTCGGCCTGGGTCTTCCGGTTGCTGCCATGGCTTCCATAGCCCAAAAGTTTGTCTATTCAGACCTAGTTTTTTTTGGGCACTAGGCCACGCCAAACTGTACCAGCCAAACAGTTTTTGTTAAACACACCAAACGAAAAAAAATGTAAGATAAAGGGATACAGTGTAACCCATGAAAAACCAACTAAATAGTAAAATTCCACGCTACTCACTTGCACCTGCTTCCGCTTGAGAGACAGAGAGAGAGAGAGGAACAGACAGACAGACAGACAGACAGACAGACAGACAGACAGACAGACAGACAGACAGACAGACAGACAGACAGACAGACAGACAGAAACATAGAGTAACTTATAGGAACATAGAGGAACATAGAGGGACATAGAGGAACATAGAGCGACATAGAGGAACATAGAGGAACATAGAGGGACATAGAGGAACATAGAGCGACATAGAGGAACATAGAGACATAGAGGAACATATAGACATAGAGGAACATAGAGACATAGAGGAAACGACATTGAGGAACATAGAGGAACATAGAGACATAGAGGAACATAGAGACATAGAGGAACATATAGACATAGAGGAACATAGAGGAACATAGTGACATAGAGGAACATAGAGACATAGAGGAAACATAGAGGAACATAGAGACATAGAGGAACATAGAGACAGTGAGGAACATATAGACATAGAGGAACATAGAGGAACATAGAGACATATAGGAACATAGAGGAACATGGAGACATAGAGAGACATAGAGGAACATAGAGACATAGAGGAACATAGAGACATAAAGGAACATAGAGTAACATAGAGACATAGAGGAACATAGAGACATAGAGACATAGAGGAACTTAGAGGAACATGGAGACATAGAGGAACATAGAGGAACATAGTGACATAGAGGAACATAGAGGAACATAGTGACATAGAGGAACATAGAGACATAGAGGAACATATAGACATAGAGGAACATAGAGACATAGAGGAACATAGAGGCATAGAGGAACATAGAGACATAGAGACATAGAGGAACATATAGACATAGAGGAACATAGAGACATAGAGGAACATAGAGACATAGAGGAACATAGAGGAACATAGAGGAACATATAGACATAGAGGAACATAGAGGAACATAGAGTTATAGAGGAACATAGAGGAACATATAGACATAGAGGAACATAGTGACATAGAGGAACATAGAGGAACATAGTGACATAGAGGAACATAGAGGAACATAGAGTTATAGAGGAACATAGAGGGACATAGAGACATAGAGGAACATAGAGGAACATAGAGTTATAGAGGAACATAGAGGAAAAGTTTGTCTATTCAGACCTAGTTTTTTTTGGGCACTAGGCCACGCCAAACTGTACCAGCCAAACAGTTTTTGTTAAACACACCAAACGAAAACAAATGTAAGATAAAGGGATACAGTGTAACCCATGAAAAACCAACTAAATAGTAAAATTCCACGCTACTCACTTGCACCTGCTTCCGCTTGAGAGACAGAGAGAGAGAGAGGAACAGACAGACAGACAGACAGACAGACAGACAGACAGACAGACAGACAGACAGAAACATAGAGTAACTTATAGGAACATAGAGGAACATAGAGGAACATAGAGCGACATAGAGGAACATAGAGGAACATAGAGGGACATAGAGGAACATAGAGCGACATAGAGGAACATAGAGACATTGAGGAACATAGAGGAACATAGAGACATAGAGGAACATAGAGACATAGAGGAACATATAGACATAGAGGAACATAGAGGAACATAGTGACATAGAGGAACATAGAGACATAGAGGAAACATAGAGGAACATAGAGACATAGAGGAACATAGAGACATTGAGGAACATATAGACATAGAGGAACATAGAGGAACATAGTGACATAGAGGAACATAGAGACATATAGGAACATAGAGGAACATGGAGACATAGAGAGACATAGAGGAACATAGAGACATAGAGGAACATAGAGACATAAAGGAACATAGAGTAACATAGAGACATAGAGGAACATAGAGACATAGAGGCACATAGAGACATAGAGGAACTTAGAGGAACATGGAGACATAGAGGAACATAGAGGAACATAGTGACATAGAGGAACATAGAGGAACATAGTGACATAGAGGAACATAGAGACATAGAGGAACATATAGACATAGAGGAACATAGAGACATAGAGGAACATAGAGACATAGAGGAACATAGAGACATAGAGGAACATAGAGGAACAAAGTGACATAGAGGAACATAGAGGAACATAGAGTTATAGAGGAACATAGAGGGACATAGAGACATAGAGGAACATAGAGTTATAGAGGAACATAGAGGAACATATAGACATAGAGGAACATAGTGACATAGAGGAACATAGTGACATAGAGGAACATAGAGACATAGAGGAACATATAGACATAGAGGAACATAGAGACATAGAGGAACATAGAGAGACATAGAGGAACATAGAGACATAGAGGAACATAGAGAGACATAGAGGAACATAGAGACATAGAGGAACATAGAGACATAGAGGCACATAGAGACATAGAGGAACTTAGAGGAACATGGAGACATAGAGGAACATAGAGGAACATAGTGACATAGAGGAACATAGAGAAACATAGTGACATAGAGGAACATAGAGACATAGAGGAACATATAGACATAGAGGAACATAGAGACATAGAGGAACTTAGAGGAACATGGAGACATAGAGGAACATAGAGGAACATAGTGACATAGAGGAACATAGAGGAACATAGTGACATAGAGGAACATAGAGTTATAGAGGAACATAGAGGAACATAGTGACATAGAGGAACATAGAGGAACATAGAGTTATAGAGGAACATAGAGGAACATATAGACATAGAGGAACATAGTGACATAGAGGAACATAGAGGAACATAGTGACATAGAGGAACATAGAGGAACATAGAGTTATAGAGGAACATAGAGTTATAGAGCATATAGACATAGAGGAACATAGTGACATAGAGGAACATAGAGGAACATAGAGGAACATAGAGGAACATAGAGTTATAGAGGAACATAGAGGAACATATAGACATAGAGGAACATAGTGACATAGAGGAACATAGAGGAACATAGAGGGACATAGAGGAACATAGAGGAACATATAGACATAGAGGAACATAGAGACATAGAGGAACATAGAGACATAGAGGAACATAGAGACATAGAGGAACATAGAGGAACATAGAGGAACATAGAGTTATAGAGGAACATATAGACATAGAGACATAGAGGAACATAGAGGAACATAGAGTTATAGAGGAACATAGAGGAACATAGAGGAACATAGAGTTATAGAGGAACATAGAGGAACATAGAGGAACATAGAGTTATAGAGGAACATAGAGGAACAAAGTGACATAGAGGAACATAGAGGAACATAGAGTTATAGAGGAACATAGAGGGACATAGAGACATAGAGGAACATAGAGTTATAGAGGAACATAGAGGAACATATAGACATAGAGGAACATAGTGACATAGAGGAACATAGTGACATAGAGGAACATAGAGACATAGAGGAACATATAGACATAGAGGAACATAGAGACATAGAGGAACATAGAGAGACATAGAGGAACATAGAGACATAGAGGAACATAGAGAGACATAGAGGAACATAGAGACATAGAGGAACATAGAGACATAGAGGCACATAGAGACATAGAGGAACTTAGAGGAACATGGAGACATAGAGGAACATAGAGGAACATAGTGACATAGAGGAACATAGAGAAACATAGTGACATAGAGGAACATAGAGACATAGAGGAACATATAGACATAGAGGAACATAGAGACATAGAGGAACTTAGAGGAACATGGAGACATAGAGGAACATAGAGGAACATAGTGACATAGAGGAACATAGAGGAACATAGTGACATAGAGGAACATAGAGTTATAGAGGAACATAGAGGAACATAGTGACATAGAGGAACATAGAGGAACATAGAGTTATAGAGGAACATAGAGGAACATATAGACATAGAGGAACATAGTGACATAGAGGAACATAGAGGAACATAGTGACATAGAGGAACATAGAGGAACATAGAGTTATAGAGGAACATAGAGGAACATAGAGACATAGAGGAACATAGAGGAACATAGAGTTATAGAGCATATAGACATAGAGGAACATAGTGACATAGAGGAACATAGAGGAACATAGAGGAAAATAGAGGAACATAGAGGAACATAGAGTTATAGAGGAACATAGAGGAACATATAGACATAGAGGAACATAGTGACATAGAGGAACATAGAGGAACATAGAGGGACATAGAGGAACATAGAGGAACATATAGACATAGAGGAACATAGAGACATAGAGGAACATAGAGACATAGAGGAACATAGAGACATAGAGGAACATAGAGGAACATAGAGGAACATAGAGTTATAGAGGAACATATAGACATAGAGACATAGAGGAACATAGAGGAACATAGAGTTATAGAGGAACATAGAGGAACATAGAGTTATAGAGGAACATAGAGGAACATAGAGACATAGAGGAACATAGAGACATAGAGGAACATAGAGACATAGAGGACCATAGAGACATAGAGGAAACAGAGATAGAGAGATAGAGAGACAGATATAAGGAGTGGGGCGGAACAGGTTTTCACAGGTTTGCCCAGGCATTGTGGATATCGGAGGGTTTTCAGAGCCCCATGTAAAGACACACAGTGACACCTTGGTCTTTTCTACACTGCCCTTTGACAAAATTAGACAGTGCAGAGGCCCCGTGCATTGATCTCCTTGTCTCTCATTGACAGTACGGCATCACACAACAGCAGTGATGTTTGTGGAGCTGTGTGCGGCCCAGGTTGTGCCAGGACATAAGTAATTGAGGTTATCTTTACAGGAGATTTAAAATGACTTGGGCTGAAAATCTGCTCAAGCATAGAGTTCTCTGAAATGACTAAGAATAGCATTCACTATGATCAGTGTTAATGGATAAGCTCTCGGGCGCGGTGACAACGATACCAATTTGAAATCAAATCAGTCGCCAAATCAGACGATGAGCAGTTGTAAACAGGGAAGGCTGGGTAATGATGATCTACTCCAGTAAAAAACTAACGATAAAATAAAGGCTATTAAGCATGTCAGAATCAGAATGCCTTTTCCTTTTCTCTTAACACAGGGATAGGGTGGAATGTAAAACGGGCCCCAACACTTTCTCTCTCTCTCTCTCTGTGTGTGTGTGTGTGTGTGTGTGGCATCTCAGGGAATCTGGGTGCTCTATTGATTGCTGGAAGGGGGTTATGTTTTATTAAACAGAGGGGAGGATTAGTAGTGTCAGAGGGGTTGGGTGATGTTCTCCTGCTGTCAGTGTAGTGCCTCTCCTCTCCTCTCCTCTCCTCTCCTCTCCTCTCCTCTCCTCTCCTCTCCTCTCCTCTCCTCTCCTCTCCTCTCCTCTCCTCTCCTCTCCTCTCCTCTCCTCTCCTCTCCTCTCCTCTCCTCTCCTCTCCTCTCCTCTCTTCTCTTCTCTTCTCTTCTCCTCTCTTCTCTTCTCTTCTCCTCTCCTCTCCTCTCCTCTCCTCTCTTCATCTCCCCCGTCTTCTCTTTCCTACGCCCCACCTCCCTTTTTCTCTTCTACTCTTCCTCCTCTCGTTTCTCGTTGGGGAAGCCTGTAGATAAACCCAGGGTAGCTTATAGGGCCAGTGCGTGGGACCGTTGATTAAAGAGTCCACAGAGGGATGGGTAGGGAGTATCAGCAGGGAGGACCCGAGCGCAGAGGTTAGCGGTCCACTACAGTGCCTGAACCACTATTTCCTCTGCTGCCCAGAGAGAGAAAAATCCCCTGAGACTAATATTCAGCCTGCAGGCGATTATTGGCGAACACCCGGTACTAGCCCGTTCTCCCCATCATAGCGCTTCCAAATATTTTCCTGAGATTTTTCGTGAGGTTTGATTTAATTGAAAAGGTTTAACGATGATGGTAAAAGCGCAGGGTAGCTATTTTAGGGGTCATCGTCAATGCATTGATGTCTTCATATTTTTCTCTCCAATGACGTGGAGTCGAGTTGTCAGGCTGATCGATTGGGGGGAGTTGGGGGGTGCGTGGGGGGTGCAGCGGTGGGGTGGTTGGCGCTTGAATACAACGCGTCATCATTCCATGTAGCATTAAAAGTGGAACATGTGGCAGTTCAGATCCCTGATTGGTATAAGCTTATATCACATTGTAAGTCCGGTTTAGAGTGGCATCTAGAAATTTTAACTCATCTTGTGGGTTGTCAATGTTCTCTCCGAGATGAACACTGTTAGATCGCCTGCAGATTTAAACAGCTTTCCAATCCTCAGGTAGAATTGAAACAATACAATTGTCAAATGGAAGGTTAGTGGAGCGTCGTGTCAAGACATAACCAATCGAATAAGATCGTATAAAATCATATGGATTAGAATCATGTCCTCTCCAGCCAGTAAAAACCCACATATGATGTGTATTAATGCCTGAATCGATCTACAATTCAAAGTTTGTGCTAAGTAGATGTTGAGCTCAATGCAAGACAAGGAAGAGAGCAATTGACAGTGCAGATACTGAAGCCAAACTATTAGAAGCTTATTTAACACACGAATAAAGAGCATTATTCAAACAATCTCTCCATCTTATTGGCAAACATAACAGTAGGCATAGATCTATTCTAGCAGGACTGTTTTCGAAGTGTGCACGTAGTTTATGTGTCATTCTTTTGGAGTTGTGTTCCGAGCTGTAACTCACAATCAAAGGATATGGCTGGGGACTAGGGCTGTTGCAGTGACCGTGAGTCATGAAGGCAGTGAAATTCCACGTGATTGTTTAGTCACGGTAATTAGGCTTCTCCAAGCTCTGATGCTGCTGATGGTCATTAGTAGCCTACCAGACTTTATAACTGCCTGGTACTCAGCACTCTATTGTCCCTCTAATCACTCTGACATCAATGCAAATGTATTTCAAAATCTAATCAAACACTTCATGAGAGCCCAAGAGCTCAAGTTGCGCAACATTTCAATAGGTTATGCAATTGTGAAAGAAAACAGATTGATGGCCTCTATTAAAAAGAGGAGGATCAGCTTTCTATAGGCTAGGCCTACTATATATATTTCTCAACTTTCATAATATTAAGCACATTGCTTATATTTACAACAGGAGTATAGCATACCTGGCTTTCATGGAAATAAACCATGGGGAAAAGTGTCCTCCATTCTCCATTTAAGTGCATAGATGACATGTATTTTTTCCCCCGTTTCAATGCAGGTGCATGATAATAGTCCATTCTAAATCAAAACAAATTTCACACATATATTATTTAGTATATGTAAAGACAAGATTAAATCAATAATAGTCTGATGGGTGACAATATTATCCTATCATTATATTTTATCTCTTGTGAATGAAGCCCAGAATAAGAAACAAGGCCTTTAAAAAAAAATCATAATCGCACACCCATCAGCCCATAGGACTATATGTTTCAGTAAGGTTTGTATCACAACTAAAGTGGTCAAATAACTTCTTAAAATTAAGCACATTAATCCGCTTTACAAGTGGTGTAGAACCTAACTGGCATACATACTCAGCGCGGGAGTTTCAAGTTTGGGGAAGATAATTTTCACCATAAAAATGAACCTTTATAATAAAAGCATTACATGCATAATTGCATTTGCGGTCACTTTTGATAACGGTGTTTTCCTGCTAATGGAACATTCACACTTATAGCCTTCTACCATGCTTATAATGTGAAGAAATAGCCTACTAGTTTATCAACATTTTGAGCTAAACGTTCTAATCTGTTGCGTCAGCCACATTGCGTAAACAATGTTGTATTCATTTGGGATCTATCGCATCCCACAACTGTCCCAGACTATGTTTGGAATATTTCTTGCAGAGAATAGAATAGGTCGACCTTTGAACTATGGTGGATAGTAGATTGTCATAGGCTAGTGCTTTTGCTGTTCGTTATGTTGGCTGACGTAAAGTAAATGTGGATAGTTCGTCCAATATCTTCAATATGCACCTCGGAATTGGATAAGGACGCGCACAGTTGTGTCCCGGATGTGTCTGTCTTCACTTGTAGCCTGTGAGAAAGGTCCGATCTTGTGATGGAGCGTGCAGCACTCAGGGAGAAGGGCACAAGGCCACTGGCTGCAAAAAGGCATGGATTTTTTTAGGATGCATTACGGCCGCACAAAGGGGATGCCATCGTGAAATTCTAGGCATTATTAAGTGCTTGTCAAATTGTGAATGAGTGACTGATGTAGTTTAAACAGCGCAAAAAAACAAAGCAGAGCTCAAGCCTTTCAAGTTACTTTTTTCAAATCATCATTAGTCGCATCATGCAGACTTCCAATGCAGACTTCTAATGTAGAACAACTAAAGTTACATTAATAACTCTAAATTAAGCATATAGGAGAACCTGTTTCTTTGTTAACCGCTCAACACAGAGTAGCAGCATGTTAACACTCCCTCAAATCGTTTGGTTTATTCATTTATTCATCTTTGTTCAATTGTATTCTTCATACTATAAAATAATGCCATGGAATTCTAAGCAAATCTTGTCTGCTAAATGAACTAGTGTAGCCCACAACCATATGGCATAGCCACATCAGAATTTATCATAAGAACAACTCTGTCACGTTGCATAGGGAGGACCTGAGGCACTGAGCAGTAATGTGAAGTAACACCTTTTAATATAAACAAAACAACAAAAGGCGAGCACACAAACATGAACTGGTGTGCAACCAAAGGAACACACACAAAGACCCACAACCCAGGTGGAAAACCACTCCACTTAAATAGGCTCCCCAATTAGAGGCAATGCCGGCACTGAAGCGGGGCTGACGCCCAGGCCCGGACGGGGAGCCGGTTTGGAGAACGGCTCTGGCCATGGCGCGGGGCAGACGACTGGGCCCGGACTTGGCACCGGTGGAGCGGACTGCTCCGGCACTGGAGCGGGGTTGACGATGGTCCCGGACTGGGCACCGGTGGAGTGAACTGCTCCGGCACTGGAGCGGGGCTGGAAGACCGGTTCCGGACTGGGCACCGGTGGAGTGGACTACTCCGGCACTGGAGTGGGGCTGACGCCCAGGCCCGGATGGGGAGCCGGTTTGGAGAACGGCTCTGGCCATGGCGCGGGGCAGACGACTGGGCCCGGACTTGGCACCGGTGGAGCGGACTGCTCCGGCACTGGAGCGGGGTTGACGATGGTCCCGGACTGGGCACCGGTGGAGTGAACTGCTCCGGCACTGGAGCGGGGCTGGAAGACCGGTTCCGGACTGGGCACCGGTGGAGTGGACTACTCCGGCACTGGAGTGGGGCTGGCGACCGGTCCCGGACTGGGCACCGGTGGAGCGAACTGCTCCAGCACTAGAGCGGGGCTGGCGACCGGTCCAGGACTGGGCACCGGTGGAACGAAAGGCTCCGGCCATGGAGCAGGACTGGAAGCTCCGACCTCGGAGCAGGACTGGATGCCGTGCCTGGACAGGGCACCAGCGCAGAGGAAGGCTCCGGGCTATGAACCGGCACCGGAGCTATTGGGCTAGGAACCGGTACTGGCGCTATCGAGCTGGAGACATGCACTGGAACCATGAACTGGTGTGCAACAAAAGGAACACACACAAAGCAACACCCAGCTGGAAAACCACTCAAAAAATAGGCTCCCCAATTAGAGGCAATGCCGCGCTGCTGCCTCTAATTGGGGAGCAACCACAAACTCAACATAGAGTTATCCAGAGAGGTCTCTGGAAACTAAACCTGAACACCATAAAGGTTTCCAGTGAACTCTCTGAACATATATAATTACAAACTCAGAGTATGCTATTCTGTTATTCGGTTCTTCTGAAATAGACTACATTTTCTTCATATCATGCTTCTTTAGACCTGTCTAAAATAAATAATGGATTTATTGTGAAGGTGTAGGCTATATTACATGGATTTATTAGACTTTTTAAAATGTAGATGTTCCAAAGGTCAGCATCAGTGGCTTGTAGGCTATGTGTGGAAGCCAAGAGATGATAAATGTGTTTATATTAATTAACGGTCAATTATCTTGAGACCAACAGTTATTTGCTTGACAATTGCGGGCTGACAAACTTTTGTGACCGCCACAGTCCTGTCCTACTAGGGACCATTCATTCTAGCTGTAATATGACACGTTCTAAATGGAATTAACCCTGCAGGAATATCAGACTCATAATCAAATGTCAGGTGTATTCCTTCTCACCACCATGCTCATTAACCTTAGGCATTCAATGTGTCAGCCAAACTAACATTTTCATACTTCTATCTTTTTGGAAATGTTTACCCACACTGAATGATCTCAACCAGCCCTGTCGTAATAATTTATGCACCAACAGACCTGTTTTTTGTTGGACGGTGTTTTAACATGTTGTGGTGAGAGTCATTGCTTGTAAATGCAGAGCCCTCTCACACGGATGACCTTATGAAAACAAACACAGTATATTACCTCCCGTTGGGCTTGAACTTTAGTTATGCCTGCATGCATGTTGACACCCCTGTGTTATGGTTGTACGTTACTGACACATTTTTCAGTGGAGTTTCCTTGATATGAAGTGAAAAGAATATTGGTGTCATGATTGACACTTCAGATATTACCGCTGTGTAACCCAGTAACTATTCTTCGACTATTCAATGACATATTTTTTCATTACCTCCATGTTATATTCATTCTTCACTAATGTAATGAAACTACTAGTAATAAAAAGACAAACTAACGATAAAAAAAGCCACTCTGCCTGTGTTTACATATATTCAGACTCAATCATCACCACAATACTCCCTCTCTCTTGTTAAGTGTAGACCTGTCACACCTACCTGTTGAGCCTCTGGCATCTTCTTCTAGGTAAATAATCACAAATATAACTATATGATGTGGTTATTCGATTGGGAGGTGCCTGGAGTCATTCATTTAGGAACTCAGGGTTGTTTATGATGGTGTTATAACTCACAAATAGTGACTAATGGTCATTGAGGCAGAGTGCACCCTGGATCTGCCGGTCCTCTCTGACCTTGCCCAAGGATACCTAACGCTCCTGAAGCTTTTAGCCTCCCAATCAATACTCTGCCATTTACCTTGAGACAGGCTCCGTGTAGCATAGTAGCATGACTAATATGTCCAATGAAACCGATTTCACCTCACACATACCAGGAAATCAGCAACAGAGAATCACTGCCATTTATAATCGCTACTGGGCCTTGAAGATGAGATGTGAAGGAGTGAAAGGTTAAAGCTATTGACGAAAGCATTCAGGAAATGTGAGCTACAGTATACCACAGAGAAGTCATCTGCCGGCTGGGGCTGTTCATCATATTGTGTTGTCGTGGCCCCAGGAAATAAGTCTCTTATCGTGGTTAATGTTCCTTATCTTTGTCTCAGGGGGTGCGCACATTCCCACAATTTAATTCACCAGGGTCCTCCTGATGATGTCACTAGGGTAATTGATATAGCACCTGATGAACGGAAGGTGTGTGTGTCTGTCTTTTTGTCTGTGTGTGTTTTCACCCACCTCTGTGTAAACTAATATTGTGTAGCGCTCCAAACATTGCATACTGTAGTCCAGGGGTACTCAACTAGTATTTGAGAAGGTCCAGTGACACAAAGATCCTGGGTGGCAAAGGTCCGGATGGATATCATTTATCGGCGCTGTGGTACAGAGTAGTAACAACCATAGTCGTCTACGACTTAGGAAACATGTTTTTATATACAATGTACATACATACATTCATTAAATGAGACAATAAAAATTTGAATGAATTACAACTTCTTTATTTTGAATGTAAACATGGCCATCATTGCTTCAACATTGCTGAAGAACAGAAGTGGTTGCATAATATTGTCTTTACAAAAAGTGCAATGTGAACCATTAATAATATTGTGTAGCGCTCCAAACATTGCATACTGTGTACATGGGCCTTGAATAAAAAAGAATAATGTTTAAATAAAATAAAGTGCATGTTTTCTGGAGAAAAGCGGAGATTTGAACAAAAATAATAATCTGAATGCACAGAAAGTCACTGTGGGCTATGCAGTATTCATGTGTAAGTATATTACTCATTCAAGGGTTTTTCTTTATTTGCACTATTTTTTACATTGTAGAATAAAAGTGAGGACATCAAAACTATGACATAACACATATGGAATCATGTAGTAACCAAAAAAGTGTTAAACAAATCAAAAATATATTTTATATTTGAGATTCTTCAAAGTAGCCATCCTTTGCCTTGATGACAGCTTTGCACGCTCAAGGCATTCTCTCAACCAGTTTCATGAGGACCGCCACAGGAATGGAAGACCAAGAAATAGTACCTCTGCTTCAGAGGATAAGTTCAATAGAGTTACCAGCCTCAGATTGCAGTCTTCACTTTTATTCTACAATGTAAAAAAATAGTGCAAATTTAGAAAAACCTGTGAATGAGTAATATTCCAAACTTTTGACCAGTTCTTGAGAACAGGGATATCAGCTGCAGGCACCATCTTTCCCCAGGAAGTGACAGGATCACGATCACCAGCTTGCTCCTTCAAAGCCACATTTTCTTGCAGTTCAATCCCACTCCATTTGCAGTGATGCAACATCTACCAATCTGAGGATCTGTTTGTTTCTTCTGAGAACATTTTATCCATCAGCTTCTGGATGATATCAGCATGGTTGGAAACATATTTGTCTCGCTGCATTTGCACCAGAAGATTGAGGAAGTGGACAAGTTCTCCCTGGACAGCATTCTTGAAAAACTCAAATTTCTTCTGGAAAGCCCGGACAGCTGTTATCGTATCACACACTGTGTTGTCCCGTCCCTGCAGTTTAATATTCAGATGATTAAGGTGCGATGTGATGTCTTTCAAAAAATGCAACAGTTTCCATCTTCTCCTCTGTCAGAAAGCCTTGTAGCAGGCGGTGTTGTAGGGATGATGTTGCTCTCAAAATTTGATCAGTTTCATCATAGTTGTCATGACCTCACAATACTATTTTCCCAGACTGGCACACAGGACAGATTGATGGATGATGCAGTGATAAGATGTCAGGTCAGGGTGGTCCTCTTTCAAACGTGCAACCAGTCTCCTCCCACTTACTATCATGGCTGGAGCTCCATCTTCAGATCTATCCCCATTTTTGTCAGCATCCCTTTGATGGTCTCATGGATATCCTCTCCCAGTGTCTGTGCTTCTAGATTTGTTAGGCCCAACAGCTCCTCACAGAATTCATTCTTTGCTTTGTTATACAATTTGACAAAAAACAGAAACGTTGCATTATCAGTGTTATCTCTTGTTTCATCCACAGCTAATGAAATGCATGTGCATTCTGAATGACCTCATCAAGTTGTGAAGTTAAATCTTCAGCTAATATTTCAGTTCTCCTCATTGCTGGGGAATCTGACAGTGGGATCTGATTGATCTTTTCCCTGAGCACATCTTTTTATTTATCTTCAAGGAAGGTGTCAGCAACTTCACACATTCATTCTTTTACCTTCTCAGCGTCAGAAAATGTGTTTTGTGTTTTCCCAAAACCCAAGCTATCCTCAGTGAACACTCCATTGCATGTTGTTGGACTGTCAGGGAATTGACAAGGACTTCGGTGGACCACTCATATTGGATTTGAGTTGGTTAATCTTGTTTGTTCTCACCTCCGTGTTCAGGGGATACGTCTGATCGAAATTACTATGCTTGGTGTCATAATGGTGCTTAACATTGGCACTTTTCACGAGGGCTACGGACTCGCTGCATATCATGCACATTGGTTTTGTGTTACATACTTATCCGTCCACTCGTCTTTGAATATACAGTTTTCAGATGCGGTCTCTTGTTTTTGCATCTAAACACACGACTGGATTAGACGGGGCACTAGTAGAGGTGGGCATTGCTTCGAGAGAGAAAGAGAGGTTGCTGACGCTATTGCACCCCAGGGAAAAGTTCAATATTCCGGGCGAGTTGAAAAGGCGACGGCGTGGATGCAGGGCAGGTCGGAAGTGTAAGGCAAAGCTGAGTAAGTACAAGCTGGCAATACCGTCTTTCATTATGGGCAACGTGAGATCTCTACATAACAAGGTGGATGAGCTTGAGGGGCTGATCCATGGGCAAAGCTAGCCTAATGTGCTTTACAGAAACATGGCTGAATGATAACATCCTCACAGAGAACGTAACTATCGGCGGTTCCCAGACCATCAGAGCAGACAGGGATAGCGTTTCTTCCGGTAAGAGTAAGGGAGGGGGGCTGGCTTTATTAGTTAACAACAGATGGTGTAATCCGAGACATATTACTGTTAAGGAACAGTTTTGTAGCCCGGACATTGAGCTGTTAGCCGTTAGCCTGGGACCCTACTATTTGCAGAGGGAATTCACGGCGGCCATTGCTGTTATTGTTTACATACCGCCCTCCGCGGACACAAACACAGCGTGTGACGTCATCCACTTTGCTAGCGCGAGGTTACAAACAACGCATCCCAGTGCCTTCTTTGCCATTTCGGGGGATTTTAACCATGCATCTCTCTCTTCAACGATCTCTCTCTTCAAACAGTTTGTGAAGTGCCCAACCAGGAATAATACAACTCTGGACTTGTTATATGCTAATGTGAAGGATGAATACAACTCCACTGCACTCCCTCCCCTCTGTAGATCAGATCACAACCTTGTCCACCTCACCCCACTCTACAGACCTATGGTCCAACAGCGACCACTAGGACCATTACAAGATGGTCTCCGGAGGTGAATGAGGCCCTACAGGACTGCATTGAAACAACAGACTGGGATGTGCTCTGTGAGGCTCATGGGGAGGACATTGATGGACTTACAGACTGCATAACGGACTATATACATTTTTGTGTAGACAACACTGTACCCACCAGGAAGGTACGCTGTTTTCCTAATAATAAACCCTGGGTGACCTGAAGGCCCTGCTGAATGAGAAGAAGAGGGCCTTCAAGGAGGGGGACATGGACAAATTGAAATGCGTCCAGAGGGAGCTGAAGTTGCAGATTGCTAAGGGGAAGAGAGGGTATAAGGAGAAGATGGAGGACAAGCTGAGGCAGAGCCAGGTGAGAGAGGTGTGGAAGGGTATGAGAAATATCACTGGCTTCAAAAAGTCAAACAGTGGGCAGACGGAGGGGACCCAGGACAGAGCCAATGAGCTGAACCAATTTTTTTACAGGCTCTGTCCACCTCCCCTCCAGCTCCCCAGGCCACACACCCTCATGGCTGTCCCACCCCCACTTTGCTCACAACACCTCTGTTAAGACAATCAGCAACCCCCTTCCCACCTCTGCCTCCGCTTCCTCTGGACTGATCTGCAACACCTCCCTTCCCCCCACCTCTGGACTGATCCTCAACACCCCCCTTCCCCCCATCTCCCCACCTGGGCTGGCTTTCACCACCAACCAAGTGAAGAGAGAGCTGGAGAGACTACATCAGTGGAAAGCGGCGGGCCCTGATGGTATCAGCCCAAGGGTGCTTAGGGTCTGTGCTGACCAATTGTGTGGAATACTCCAGCGACCCTTCAACCTTAGCCTGAGCCTGGAAAGGGTCCCTGTCCTGTGGAAAACATCCTGCCTGGTCCCAGTGCCGAAGAAGGCACACCCCACTGTCCTGAATGACTTCAGACCTGTAGCACTAACATCCCACATCATGAAGACCCTGGAAAAGTTCACCTCAGACCCCTGGTGTGTACATCACTGGACCCCCTGCAGTTCGTATATCAGCGCAACATCGGGGTGGATGATGTAATCATCTGCAGAGGGCCTACTCTCACCTGGACAACGCAGGTTGCACTGTGAGGGTTATGTTTTTTGACTTCTCCAGTGCCTTCAACACCATTCAGCCCCTGCTACTGGGTGAGAAGATGAGGAGGATGAAAGTGGAAGCACCCTTATTCTCCTGGATTACGGACTACCTGACAATTAGGCCACAATTTGTGCGGCTACAGAGCTGTGTGTCAGAACGGGCAGTGAGCAACACAGGGGGCCCCCAGGGAACGGTCCTGTCCCCCTTCCTGTTCAGGAGTTCTTGGATGACTCCGCAATTGTAGGGTGCATCAGGGGTGGGCAGGAGGAGGAGTACAGGAGCACAATCAATGACTTTTGAGTGTGGTGTGAGCAGAACACCTTCAGCTCAACATCAGCAAAACAAAGGAGATGGTTGCCGTCGGCAACATAGACCTGGAACTGTTGGGGTGTTAGGACCTAGTTTAACAATTATGCATCCATCCGTGAGTAACTCTGGTCTGTAATCACTCATTCACTCAGGACGTATTTATTTATTCAGGTCTGTATATACATACTCATGTACAGTTGTTATATCATATCACGTGCAATATTGTAAGTAATTCTTGGACTGAACTTCCATAGTCATTCACTCAGGAATGCATATTAGTATCCTGTCAGTTGTATCTTTTTTCATTGATTTTAGTATATCGAATGTGCAATATGTGCAGTTATCTGTAATCAAACCCTGCACTAAGGACTGTATTTTAAGGGAATTATTATTATTACCCTAATTTATATCATACACACATTTAGCTATTTAAGTATCTCTACCTGTACAGTTTATGTAACCATGCAAATATTAACTTACCTGTACATTTAACTGTACATTTACCAATACAGTTAATTTAATCATGCAAAATATTCACTTACCTGTTCATTTAACCAGACCTGTATTTTTATACTTTTTCATACTGCCGCACTATGTATCATGTATCGTGTATCTGTCTTTTGTGTATTCCATCCTTCCATCCATCCATCCATCCATCCATCCATCCAAAACCCACCCACCCACATGCATTTCAAATTGTAGCCCGACAGCACTCTTGTCCTTGGTTTTTGATTTGATGTTTCAGTAATATGACAACACAATACCCCAAATTCTGAACAATGGCCATTCAAACCCTCTTTTGAGCCCATTTGTACCGTGATACAATCTTAAGTAGTACATTTGAATGTAATCGCTAACTGACTCCACTCTGTCATACAGAACAACATAGCAACACCACTCAAGTCTAAGGGCGTAGGAATGCAGTCTATTCTGCCTATAAGCCAGAGCTATGTCATATCGAACCACTGAAAACAATGTGTAGTCTAACAATGTCTCTTCTGTCTTTTCTCTCTTCATGTTCATGTGTGTAGTCTAACAATGTCTCTTCTGTCTTTTCTCTCTTCATGTTCTTGGCCTTTTACCTTGTGTCCGTCCGTGGTTATGTCACTCCACCCACCTCTGATTCAACCAATCACAGGTAAGGAAACCCCACTCAGCTATCACACAGTCGATAAACATTCACACTAGATACATCATGAGGCTTATTTCCACTGTATTTATACGCAGCTGTTTAATGTAATACTAATGAGTCCTAAACTATCACCACACCACTAGATCACATTTCCTATTGGGAGATTTAAGTGTTCAAAGACACAGATTACAGACAAGCAAATTTCACTAATGAAAGAATTACTGTAGCTTCCAACTGTTTGGCTTTTTCCACATTGTTACGTTACAACCTTATTCTAAAATGGATTGAATAACAAAAAAACCTCAGCAATCTTCATACAATACCCCATAATGACATAGCGAAAAAACAGAAATACCTTATTTATATAAGTATTCAGACCCGTTGCTATGAGACTCGAAATTGAGCTCAGGTGCTTCCTGTTTCAAGTAAAGTGACCAGATTTCTGAAATGAAAACGGGGACATTTCAAGTTCGGCGGTCAATATATAATTTGAATATCCAATGTTATTATCTATGAAATAAAAAAGAGGGACAATTCCTGTTTAATGTATTTAGTCTAACAGGCACACTGTGATAGAAAAACAACTATATTACAGAAACACTACAGACAAGACAGAACTGTCGCATCTGAACAGCCAGTCATTACAGAAACACTACAGACAAGACAGAACTGTCGCATCTGAACAGCCAGTCATTACAGAAACACTACAGACAAGACAGAACTGTCCCATCTGAACAGCCATTCATTACAGAAACACTACAGACAACACAGAACTGTCCCATCTGAACAGCCATTCATTACAGAAACACTACAGACAACACAAAACTGTCCCATCTGAACAGCCAGTCATTACAGAAACACTACAGACAAGACAGAACTGTCCCATCTGAACAGCCAGTCATTACAGAAACACTACAGACAAGACAGAACTGTCCCATCTGAACAGCCATTCATTACAGAAACACTACAGACAACACAGAACTGTCCCATCTGAACAGCCATTCATTACAGAAACACTACAGACAACACAAAACTGTCGCATCTGAACAGCCAGTCATTACAGAAACACTACAGACAAGACAGAACTGTCCCATCTGAACAGCCAGTCATTACAGAAACACTACAGACAACACAGAACTGTCCCATCTGAACAACCATTCATTACAGAAACACTACAGACAACACAGAACTGTCCCATCTGAACAGCCAGTCATTACAGAAACACTACAGACAACACAGAACTGTCCCATCTGAACAACCATTCATTACAGAAACACTACAGACAACACAGAACTGTCCCATCTGAACAGCCAGTCATTACAGAAACACTACAGACAAGACAGAACTGTCCCATCTGAACAGCCAGTCATTACAGAAACACTACAGACAAGACAGAACTGTCCCATCTGAACAGCCAGTCATTACAGAAACACTACAGACAACACAGAACTGTCCCATCTGAACAGCCAGTCATTACAGAAACACTACAGACAACACAGAACTGTCCCATCTGAACAGCCAGTGGTCCTGGTAGTCTGGGTAGAATAAGACCAGAAGAGAACATGAGACAATAGTATATGTGAAATACTTTACAACATAATAAAGAAATAAGATGATGATGAGATTGGTAACTACATAATATACCTATTCCAACCTAATCTGTATATTTCTCAGAAGAATGTATTTTCTTCCTGATTGCTCTGTCTTTGGCCAGCTTCTCCATGAACTCCTGGCAGGGGAGGTTGACATTTGTCTTCACAATGAGCATGGTCTTGATGGTAGGAACAGTGAATCTATTTCTTGCTGCTGTCCATATATCATTCATTTGGGAGAACACTCTCTCGACTGGTGCATTACTTCCAGGTAAGCATATGACAACAGATGCTAATCTAGCCAGGTTAGTGTGTGGGATGTCATTCTCTTTGAAGTGGGTATCCTCCGTGCTCCATCTCTGACTAAGCGGTGTCTCAGATGTTTTCCATTCTTCAAGCGATCCCCGCTTTAGGAACTCTTGCAGGCCAGTAACCTCGTCAAACAATGCATCCTCATTGATGGTCAAATTGGGGCATTTTTCCTGCAGTGTGGCTGCTGCCTTCTCTTCACGCTGAGGTTGCCTTTTTAAAAGGAGACCATGTAAATATTTTAGATTATCTGTGTGCTTTCCCCATGCTTGCAAGTAGTTCACAGCCGTAGTGAAGAATGTTTTGAGAAAGCTCTCTTTAGACATTGCTCCATTTTCCTCTAGCTCTCTCAGAGTCCTCTGACCAAAACTGTAATGAAGTTGTCATCACGTCTTGCAGTCAATTTCGCCTAAACGTTTCTCAGAATTGCAGCTGACTCCACAGCACAGCGGTCCTGGCCTTCAAGCATCTTGATCGTGTCACTGAATACGGTCAGGTTTCCATGGACAAAGGCCAGCAAAAGTTCAGTCAGTGGATCTTGCGGCTTGGTAGGGTCATGTTTCAGAGGACGCATGGCCCTACCAAGCCGCATTGCTTCTTGACACACTGCTCGCTTAACCCGGATGCCAGCCGCAGCAATGTGTCGGAGGAAACACCGTCCAGCTGGCGACCGAAGTCAGCTTGCAGGCACCCGGCCCGCCATGAGTTGCTAGAACGCGATGGGACAAGGAGATCCCGGCCCTCCAAACCGTCCTAACTCGGACAACGCTGCCCAAATTGTGCACCGTCTCATGGGTCTCCCAGTCATGGCCTGTGACACAGCCTGAGATCGAACACGGGTCTGTGCCACTCAGGAGGCCCGTACTGAGAGATCCTTGATGAAAACCTTCTCCAGAGTGCTCAGGACCTCCGACTGGGGCGAAGGTTCACCTTCAGAACAACGACCCTAAGCACCCAGCCAAGACAACACAGGACAAGTCTCTGAATGTCCTTGAGTGGCCCAGCCAGAGCCTGGACTTGAACCCAATCGAACATCTCTGGAGAGACCTGAAAATAGCTGTGCAGCGACGCTCCCCATCCAATCTGACAGAGCTTGTGAGGATCTGCAGGGAAGAATGGGAGAAACTCCCCAAATACAGTTGTGCCAAGCTTGTAGCGTCATACCCAAGAAGACTTGAGGCTGTAATCACTGCCAAAGATGCTTCCACAACGTACTGAGTAAAGGATCTTGTGTAAATGTACTTTTATAAAAACCTGTTTTTGCTTTGTCATTTTAGAATAAGGTTGTAACGTAACAAATGTGGAAAAAGTCTGAATACTTTCTGAATGCACTGTACTTGAGCTTGTGTCCTCAAAAGTGAGTACACCTCAGCATTTTATAACTACTTTTACTAGAAAGGTGAGTTCCAGACCTTTTTAAAACTATGCAGCATTACCTGATATTGTTTATCTCATAAATAATGTTTATTTTGGCGGAAATGCCCTAACGTTCAAGTGAAGACTCCGGGAGTACATACTATATTATTGCAATTTTCAAAACCTAGACATATCTCTATGATAAGATGTGTATCTTAATCATTCATTGAAGGGGGAGCTGCTACATTAGTCCTATGGTAATTCACTAAAAATTATGGCTTCCTATTAAAATAGGCCAAAGATTTTAATCTTGGTTTCATCAGACCAGAGAATCTTGTTTCTCATTGTCTGAGAACATCACAGCGAGATGAATTGTTGCCTCTGCTAGACTCTCCCGTTTCATATGAGCAATTGCAAGCTCAGCTACCAGGTCGACAGGCACAGGGAATCTGTATCGGCCAGAAAATGTGATGTCACTCCGTATTCATATAGACAATTTCATGTGTCTGTAAATCTCAGAGGTGCACTTTCAATAGCGCATATGATTCAGAACAACCAGCGCTTTTAGGGAATATACACAGAAATATTGGTTGGTACCGGTCCAGAACCGTTAAAAATCGCCTATCCCCTCCCCCCCCCACACACACACAATTTATAATCACAGTACAGTTATCACAAAACATATTATTCTCCATGTTATAGCCTAATTAGACGATAGCCTACAAAAGCCTCTGGAAAGTTGTGTCATTTAAATAAAACGAGCTCGGAAAGAGGCAGACTTTAGGCTACTTGATTGAATTTGCACAGCATATGAAACATATGCGCACCACGGTCATTTTTTCCTGCCCCTTCCTCTCTCTACCCTGCCTGGTGCGTATTCATTACGCCGATTCTGTTGAAAAACATTTGTTAAACTAAAGCAAACGAAACTAAACGGCGAGGGACAATACTACATTTTCCTAATTTACCCCTTCTCTTTCTCTTTGAAAGTATGTGTTTATGCTTCGGTCTGTTACGTATAGAATATCCTAGCCTATTAATTGATGGTAGGCCCTGCTTTACTGAAGTTGCGAGACATTGCATGCCAAGAAATTGCAAGATACAGCATTCCATTGCGAGATATAGATTTTGATTGTAAATAGGCCTAGTGCACGGTTCTGCCTGGTGACCGACCTGCCTATACTGTGTCTCTCCCCTCTCTCTCCGTCGCTCGCTAGCCCACTATGAAATATGCTAGTGTTTGTTCTCAGAAGTACGGCAACTAATCATTCTCCTCTGTTCCAAAAATACTGAATCTTAGGAATCTTGACACTTAGAAATAGGAGTCGACACCGGGAGTCGAGGAATAAATTATGTTGACTCTCCACCACTATGTCATCGTCGTTAACAGTTGGAAAAATGGCAGAGAAATGCAAGTGACAGCAGTAAAGTCTACTATTTCAACTTTGACAAGTTAAATGAGAAGGAAATGCAAACTGCGAGGTGGAATTGAGGTAAAGTAATGGTAGACCAGGTGCAATGCTTAACCATCTAAAAGGGCCGTGACACCCAAACCGTTTGCTGCATTGTTGAATCGATAAAAAAAATGGTCCATTTAAACGTTAAGATTTTTTTTCTCCATTTGTCACATCCCTACTCTGAACGCTTTGCATGTCTCTCAGTTCAGTTAATCAAATGCAGCTGGTTATGTGGAATATTTGCTCGTAAATTCTCAATGTGGCACTTCACCTTGCTTAGGTTTACTGCTTGTTTTGGGCCATAAATCATCATTGCTTCTTCCAGTGGTCTACCACTCTGCTTTCAGCGTTATTTGCTGTTATTATTAATACCCAAATACTACGGTATATTTACTGTGCATTTCATTTCTCTGCCACCCGCCTCTGTTACGGCCTTGCAGGTTCCCTGTGTGCTCTGGTCCCAGTGTATGAGTGTGTTCTGGTGAAAATGGAAACGCCCTGTTGGACGAGGAGCCTGTTCTGCTCATTTAGATAAGGGAGCGGCTTAAGCAGTACATGAAAAAGGTTGTACGGCGGGACCAGTGTATCAAACTCCCCGGCTGCTTTAGGACACTTGCCCATGGATTTAGTGGTATTTCTGGGAGACTTTTGTGGGAAACTGGGAGTAATCCTATTTGTAACATCACAGGTATATAGCTTGAACCGCAGTCAGCCAGAGCGAAAAAGTATTGGAAATGTATGAAGAACTCACAGCTCTCCGGGTCTCTGTGATATCGCCTCACCTAGACAGAGTGGAAACCATATTGCTTTACATTGCCTTCCGTCAGATCAGGAAGATTTCAACACAACATATAAGTGACTCTCTATCCCTAAACCTAAGTCAACTGAAAATATTCCATCTACCTTCTAAAGTGCACTGTTCTAACTTTGTAATAGGGCAGATACACATACAGTGCATTCAGAAAGTATTCAGACCCCTTGATTTTTTTCAAAGTTTTGTTACATTACAGCCTTATTCTTAAATGGATTAAATAAAACATTTTCCTAGTAAATCTACACACAATACCCCATGACGACAAATCGAAAACAGGTTTTTTATTTATGTAAATATTCAGACCCTTTGCTGGGAAACAGGTGCATCCTGTTTCCATTGATCACCCCAATCATCCCATCTGATCCCAACCAATCAGGCCTTTATGGTAGGGTGGCCAGATGGAAGCCACTCCTCGGGTGGAAACCTGGCACCATCCCTACGGTGAAGCATGGTGGTGGCAGCATCCTGCTGTGGGGATGTTTTTCAGCGGCAGGGAATGGGAGACTAGTCAGGATCGAGGCAACGATGAACAGAGCAAAGTACAGAGAGATCCTTGATGAAAACCTGCTCCAGAGCAGGACCTCAGACTGGGGCGAAGGTTCACCTTACAGCAGGACAACTACCCTAAGCACACAGCCAAGACAACACAGGAGTGGCTTCGGGACAAGTCTCTGAATGTCTTTGATTGGCCAGAGCCAACATGAACCCGATCGAACATCTCAAGAGAGACCTGAAAATAGCTGTGAAGCAATGCTCCCCATCCAACCTGACAGAGCTTGAGAGGATCTGCAGAGAAGAATGGGAGAAACTCCCCAAATACAGGTGTGCCAAGCTTGTAGCGTCATACCCAAGAAGACTCAAGGCTGTAATCGCTGCCAAAGGTGCTTCAACAAAGTGCTGAGTAAAGGGTCTGAATACTTATGTAAATGTGATATTTACTTTTTTTTTTTTTTTTACCCGTTTTTAAATTTGTCATTATGATGTATTGTGTGTAGATTGATGAGGGGGAAAAACTATTTAATCAATTTTAGAATAAAGTTGTAACGTAACAAAATGTGGAAAAAGTCAAGGGGTCTGAATACTTTCCGAATGCACTGTACATGCAACAAAACAACAATAATTTCAGCTATATAAATGCCAAATGAAACGGCAAAGAGTCAATAGGATTTACTATGGTGTGGTATCATACTGTACACCATAGAATGAACTGTAATGAAACTAACAAAGACGAGATATCTGTATGCATCTCCTGTAGAGAGAGTAAGCTACAGTGGGGTCTGAAATTATTGACACCCTTGATAAAGATGAGCAAAAATTACTGTATAAAATAAATAAATAATAAAATACTGAGCTATATTGCATATTGCTCACAGAATTATGTATGCTTTAACAATTCATATTTTTTTCGCTCAAAAAGGTAGGGGACAAAATTATTGACACCCCTGTTTTCGATAGCTTTCAATACCTCACCTCAAATCAAATCAAATTTTATTGGTCACATACACATGTTAAGCAGATGTTAATGCGGGTGTAGAGAAATGCTTCTGCTTCTAGTTCCGACAGCGCAGTATATCTAACAGTGATAGATAGATAGATAGATAGATAGATAGATAGATAGATAGATAGATAGATAGATAGATAGATAGATAGATAGATAGATAGATAGATAGATAGATAGATAGATAGATAGATAGATAGATAGATAGATAGGTACTTTATTGATTTCTTTGTCAAGCAGCTACAACAAAACATAGGGCAGGTGCAAAATGCCAGAACGAAAATACACAAAAGACAGATACACGATACATGATACATAGAGCGTCAGTATGAAAAAGTATAGAAATACAAGAAGTCTAGAGTGCAAATAAGCTATAAAAAGACATTGCATAGTATGGGTGGTTGGCTGAATATGTACACTATACATTGGCGGATGGTGCATGGTTAACTAAACTATACAGGTCGATGGCAGAGAAATACTTAAATATCTAACAGTTACACAACATATACCCAATACACAGAAATCTAAGTAAGGAATGAATTAGGCCTATATACATAAGGACTAGCGGCATGGACTAAGATACAGTAGAAGAATATTGAATACAGTATATACAAATGAGATGAGTAATGCAAGAAATGTAAACATCATTAAATGACTGAGATATGGAAGGATAGTATAGAATACAGTACATACAAATGAGATGAGATATGTAGACATTATTAAAGTGACTAGTATTCCAATCCTTAAAGTGGCCAGTGATTTCTAGTTTATGCCTATAGGCAGCAGCCTCTAATGTGCTAGTGATATATGTTTAACAGTCTGATGACCTTGAGATAGAATCTGTTTTTCAGTCTCTCGGTCCCAGCTTTGATGCTCCTGTACTGACCTCGCCTTCTGGATGACAGCGGGGTGAACAGGCAGTGGCTCGGGTGGTTGATGTCCTTGATTAACGTTTTGGCCTTCCTGTGACATCGGGTGCTGTAGGTGTCCTGGATGGCGGGTAGCTTGCCCCCAGTAATGCATTGGGCAGACTGCACCACCCTCTGGAGAGCCTTGCGGTTGTGGGCGGTGCAGTTGCCGTACCAGGCACTGATACAGCCCAACAGGATGCTTTCAATTTTGCATCTGTAAAAGTTTGTGAGGGTTTTAAGTGTTAAGCCAAATTTCTTTAGCCTCCTGAGGTTGAATAGGCTCTGTTGGGTGGACCATTTCAGTTTATCAGTGATGTGTACGCCAAGGAACTTGAAGTTTTCCACGTTCTCCACTGCGGTCCAGTCGATGTAGATAGGGGGGTGCACCTTCTGCTGTTTCCTGAAATCCACGATCATCTCCTTAGTTTTTTTTACATTGAGTGAGAGGTTGTTTTCCTGGCACCACACTCCCTGAGCCCTCACCTCCTCTCTGTACAGTCGTGGCCAAAAGTTTTGAGAATTGTCTCCACAAAGTTTGCTGCCTCAGTGTTGATAATGACAATTTGCATATACTCCAGAATGTCATGAAGAGTGATCAGATGAATTGAGTCCCTCTTTGCCATGAAAATGAACTTAAGTCCCAAAAAACATTTCCACTGCATTTCAGCCCTGCCACAAAAGGACCAGCTGCCATCATGTCAGTGATTGTCTCGTTAACACAGGTGAGAGTGTTGACGAGGACAAGGCTGGAGATCACTCTGTCATGCTGATTGAGTCAGAATAACAGACTGGAAGCTTTAAAAGAAGGGTGGTGCTTGAAATCATTGTTCTTCCTCTGTCAACCATGGTTACCTGCAAGGAAACACGTGCCGTCATCATTGCTTTGCACAAAAAGGACTTCACAGGCAAGGATATTGCTGCTAGTAAGATTGCACCTAAATCAACAATTTATCGGATCATCAAGAACTTCAAGGAGAGAGGTTCAATTGTTGTGAAGAAGGCGTCAGGGCGCCCAAGAAAGTCCAGCAAGCGCCAGGACCGTCTCCTAAAGTAGATTCAGCTGCGCGATCGGGGCACCACCAGTGCAGCGCTTGCTCAGGAATGGCAGTGAATCGAAGACTTTTGGAGGATGGCCTGGTGTCAAGAAGCGCAGCAAAGAAGCCACTTCTCTCCAGGAAAAACATCAGGGATGAATCCCCTTTACGATTGTTTGGGCCATCCGGAAAACACCTTGTCCGGAGAAGACAAGGTAAGCGCTACCATCAGTCCTGTGTCATGCCAACAGTAAAGCATCCTGAGACCATTCATGTGTGGGGTTGCTTCTCAGCCAAGGGAGTGGGCTCACTCACAATTTTGCCTAAGAACACAGCCATGAATAAAGAATGGTACCAACACATCCTCCGAGAGCAACTTCTCCCAACCATCCAAGAACAGTATGGTGACGACCAATGCCTTTTCCAGCATGATGGAGCACCTTGCCATAAGGCAAAAGTGATAACTAAGTGGCTCGGGGAACAAAACATTTTGGGTCCAAGGCCAGGAAACTCCCAAGACCTTAATCCCATTGAGAACTTGTGGTCGATCCTCAAGAGGCGGGTGGACAAACAAAAACCCACAACTTCTGACAAACTCCAAGCATTGATTATGCAAGAATGGCCTGCCATCAGTCAGCCTTGCAAGGGTTAATGGCACAAAACAATTCCTGAGCTAATAACGTTGTTTTTTTTAAGTACATAAATAAACAAAATACTTAGGAGCTAGTCGCGAAGCAGCCATCTTGGTCGGCGCTTGGGGTTATTGTCTTGCTGGAAGATCAACTTGTGTCCAAGTTTCAGCCTCCTTGCAGAGGCAACCAGGTTTTTGGCTAAAATGTCTTGGTACTGGGTAATGTTCATGATGCCGTGCCCAAACACCAGCAAAATAGCCCCATTACGTCAAAGATCCACCAGCATATTTTACAGTAGGTATGAGGTACTTTTCTGCATATGTATCTTTCTCTCTCTTGCTGTCTCTCGCTCTCTCTCTCTCTCACACATCTGGACTTTCTTTCCCTCGGTGGATCAGGTGTCCTGGCTAACTATGTGAACTCTATTTGTGTTCCCCTCTGTTTGGTTACAATGGTGCATCTCACGTTGCTTCTAAACAGCATGGGGCATAGAAAGTCCCAGGTACTGTTTTCCCCTGAATCTTCCCTAATCAAATAAAGTCGTGAAGGTTGAATACTGAATCCAATTTAAAGGTTGGACATTTACAGTATATCCCACTATATTTTCATATGACACAAGGGATGGTCATGCTCTTATTATGACCAATTCATACTCTTTACTCCAATTAATTAAAAAAAATACATAAAAAATATACACTGGGGGCCAAAAATGTTGAATATTACTACTACAATTATTTTTAACATTGTAGAATAAAAGTGAAGACATCAAAAGTATGACATAACACATGGAATCATGTAGTAACCAATAAAGGGTTAAACAAATCAAAATATATTTTATATTTTAGATTCTTCAAAGTAGCCACACTTTGCCTAGATGACAGCTTTGCACACTCATGGCATTCTCTCAACCAGCTTCATGAGGACCGCCACAGGAATGAAAGACCCAGAATACCTTCAGGATAAGTTCATTAGAGTTGCCAGATTCTGATTGCAGCCCAAATAAATGCTTCACAGAGTTCAAGTAACAGACACATCTCAACATCAACTGTTCAGAGGAGACTGTGTGAATCAGGCCTTCATGGTCGAATTGCTGCAAAGAAACCACTAATAAAGGACACCATTAAGAAGAAGAGACGTGCCTGGACCAAGAAACACGAGCAATGGACATTAGACCGAAGGAAATGTGTCCTTTGGTCTGGAGTCCAAATTTGAGATTTCTGGTTCCAACCACAACCAAATTTAGATGGTTTGGGATGAGTCGGACCGCAGTGAAGGAGCCAACAAGTGCTCAGCAAATTTGGGAACTACTTCAAGACTGATGGAAAAGCATTCCAGGTAAAGCTGGTTGAGAGAATGCCAAGAGTGTGCAAAATAGATTTTGATTTGTTTAACACTTTTTTGGTTACTACATGATTTCATGTGTGTTATGTCATAGTTTTGATGTCTTCACTTTTATTCTACAATGTCAAAAATAATTGTAGTAGTAATATTCAAAATTTTTGGCCCCCAGTGTACGTATTAAGGGATTTTCATTGCAATTGATCTAATAATTAAGAAACGTATCGGAGGCACTTACAGACTTAACCAAAGTCGCTTTTGACGGAGCAGCTTTATTTATACTTATTAACTTGACTTTATGAACAAAAATGTATTGTGCTGTAAAAATGACTGGAGATTAGAACTGATTAAACAGGGAAATCAGTTAACATAAGCTTCATCCAGTTCAACATCCCTCCTAATTAAAACCAGTCATCTGGAGCGCAGCCTCGTTTCTCCTAAGCTCTCGTGGGTTTCTTTCAGCATTTCCTTATGCCTTAAACTTGCGTATCAATATGATGTGTAAACTACTTTCATGGAGGACAGATGGAATTAATTATTTTTTAGAAGTCTTCTGATTAGGCTATATAAAAGTTGCTTCATGACAATTATTTACGACGGGAGACATTGTAATGGCATTATTTTCTCCGGCAGGAAAGAGAGGGAGGAACGGAAGTCTCTGTGGGTCACTTAGAAACCGGTTGTCATCTTCATAGCGTTTTCATTTAATGTTCAATAAAGAAAACAGTTGTTTAAAAGTTTAAAATAGCCTTTCTCATTAATCCCTGTGTTTAAGTTAAGCTAGGTAAGAACAGGACAGAGTACAGACGTGCAAAGTACAATCAGGATTTTGTGTTTTTTTTTAGCTGCTCTGGATATAAGTGTAAAAAGCAATAACTCCTTTTATTCCGATCATCCCCTAGAGGGCACATTTATAGTGTACATGACTGAATTATTGTAGTTGTTATTCCTGGATCTTCAGACCATTAATTATTGATTGAATATTATCATATAGACCTACTATATCTTGTGGAAGAAGAAGAATTATGTATTTGAAGGGACAAGACAACCACATTCCAGATGAGTCAGAAAGTAAGGCCTGAATTTGACATCTCCCTTTCCTGGTTGAAATACTGAGGAAGCCTACATGAATAATGCATAAGTGAAAAGTATGGTGGAGAGGTGAGAAGGTTCTGAACCTGTGTACAGATATGGTGGTGAATGGAATGCATCTGTTTTTCCCCTTAAGATACCCTCAGTCATTCCACTACATTCAGGAACACACAATGGCGAAACCCTCATGGCAGCCACAAGGTTGTTTGTAACTTGTTTTGTACATAAAGTTGCTGCTACCGTCTCTTATGACCGAAAGGAGCTTCTGGACATCAGAACAGAGATTACTCACCTCGAATTGGATGAAGATTTTTTCTTTAATGAGTCCGACGCAAAGGATATACTGCTCTCAGGAGACTAGGCCCAAATCCCTGTCATTTGTGTGATGAAAAGGCGGAGATACAGAGGGATGTTTTGTTTGGATTCATAGGCGAGTGAGTAAAGCGCCATTACCATCAGTTCTATTGGCCAACGTGCAATCACTGGAAAACAAACTCGGCGATCTACGGTCAAGACTATCCTACCAACGGGACATTAAAAACTGTAATATCTTATGTTTCACCGAGTCGTGGCTGAATGACGACATGGATAACATACAGCTGGCTGGGTTTTCTGTGCATCAGCAAGCTAGAACAGCTGCCTCCGGTAAGACAAGGGGTTGCGGTCTGTGTCTATTTGTCAATAACAGCTCGTTTACGAAATCGAATATTAACAAAGTATCTCATGATAAGCTGTAGACCACACTATTTACCAAGAGTTTTCATCTATATTTTTCGTAGCTGTCTATTTACCACCACAAATCGATGCTGGCACTCAGACAGCACTAAACGAGCTGTATAAGGCCATAAGAAAACAAGAAAATGCCCATCCAGAGGCGGCACCGGGGACTTTAATGCAGGGAAACTTAAATCTGTTTGACCTCATTTCTACCAGCATGTTACATGTGCAACCAGAGGAAAAAAAACTCTAGACCACCTTTACTCCACACACAGAGACACGTACAATGTTCTCCCTCGCCCTCCATTTGGCAAATCTGACCATAACTCTATTCTCCTGATTCCTGCTTTCAAGCTAAAAACTAAAGCAGGAAGTACCAGTGACACAAATGACACAAATGCTAAGCTACAGCACTGTTTTGCTAGCATAGACTGGAATATGTTCCGGGATTCTTCCGATGGCATTGAGGAGTACACCACATCAGTCACTGGCTTCATTGATGATGTCGTCCCCACAGTGACCGTACGTACATACCCCAACCAGAAGCCATGGAATACAGGCAACATCGGCACTGCCGCTTTCAAGGAGCGGAACTCTAACCTGAATCTGTATAACCAACATGTTTCAAGCAGACCCCCATAGTCCCTGTGCCCAAGAACACTAACGTAACCTGCCTAAATGACCACAGACCCGTAGCACTCACGCCTGTAGCCATGAAGTGCTTTGAAAGGCTGGTCATAGCTCACATCAACACCATTATCCCAGAAACCCTAGACCCACTCCAATTTAAATACTGCCCCAATAGATCCACAGATGACGTAATCTCTATTGCACTCCACACTGCCCTTTCCCACCTGGACAAAAGGAACACCTACGAGAGAATGCTATTCATTGACTACAGCTCAGCATGGGACTAAACACCTCCCAACTGGATCCTGGACTTCCTGACGGGCCGCACACCAAAAGGCTTCTTAACAACTTCTAACCCTAAGCCAGAAGACTACCTGAACAGCTAACCAAATGGCTACCCGGACTTAACAGCTAACCCCACATTTTGTTACGCTGCTGCTACTCCCTATTGAGTACATATAACCTCAATAACCTCGACTAACCTGTTCCCCCCGCACACTGACTCTGTACCGGTACCTTCAAATCAACAATGCAGTTTTAAGAAAAAGGTATTTACTAAATAAACTGAAGTAAACAATAAATAAATACAAATAAAAAAAGGAGAAAATTGAAAAATAACAGATAATTAAAGAGCAACACAATAGCATTAACGAGGTGCTGGATGCTCTTATCACCAGCAGCTCCTAAGAGAAATGTACAGTGAAGGACTTAGGCTATGAGTGTAAAGTATCCATGCAGTAAAAGTACTTCAGTCACCATTCAGGTGTCAAGGCTCTGTGCTGGGCCTATCTGATCCCTGTTGACGGATGTGTTTCTGTTCCAAGGAGAGGTGACAATTACCTTGACAAAGCATGGTCAAGCGCAAAGGAATGATCCACATTTTTCACAGTAGACAATAGAGGGAGTAATATTAGACAAAAAGCCATTATGGTGGAGGAGTGGCTACATGTGGGGTGGGGGAGTAATTTAGATGCAACCAATAAATACAAGTCCATGAATACGTTTAGCACTCATAAAATACATTATAGAAAATAGATACTTATTTGACAGGTTGGAAAATAGAAGAGATTGTCCAGCCCTGCAGGGGACTAGCTGGCCCAGCATGTTTCTAGTTAATAGATGTCAACAATGCCTCACTATTGTTTCTCCAAGGGGCCTACAGTACAGCTACTGCCTCTGGCTCTGCTGTGCTGTTCCCACACATAGTCACAACATCAAGATGGGTCTGCAATAGTTCTAGAGCTAGGTTTCAATGGCATGTATTTTTTGGGGGTAGGCAAACTGTTGGTAATAGACCAAGGTTTTGGGTTCCTGACAAAGTCATGCTTCATATTCATAGCTTATAAGATTCTTGGAAGTAAATATTTTGTTCCCAAAATGACAAGGCAGCAGTTTCCTACCTATGCCCCATGTTGTTAATCTCACAGCAAGATATTACAATGTTGTGTTCATCGAACATCAGATCCATTTGAACCATGTTATCTAGCAAAGTAATTCCATTGTAACGTTTCAGACTCCAAAAATATATTCTACACTGTGTGTGTCATAGTAGACTGGTGGAAGTGTTTAATTGAGAGTGAATAAATAGCTATACTGACCATTAGCCCCTGCTGTAACTAGCAGCCTGTGAGATGGACACTGCATTTCCACTAAGCGACGTGAAGGAAATAACAATTGGGCCTTTTTCACTGAATCATAAACATTGAAATTTCATAATTTCTCCCTGCCACTTACGTTTCTTCATGGCTAAACAACTTTGATCATGAAGAAGCCAGATCAGGTGCGGTGTTGCCACGAGCCAACGGGAAAGCTTTTTTTGCCCTTGGCTTGGTGTTCAAGCTTTCCAGTAATGGAACTAAATGCAGCAGAAATCCAACTCTTGGGGATAGGTGCCTCCAATGAATAACACTAGGCTCTGCTCAGTGCTGTGAATAACTAAAAGCTCATTAAGAAAGTAGACTGGGGACAGATGGAACTCCAGTTTGTCTGCTTTGGCTTATAATGAGGTCGTGCTATAGGGGAGCTTAGCTGCAGATTTCTCCCGAACTTCAGGGTTTTGGGGGCGTCACTCTGCTTAGCAGACTGAAGCAGGGGGTGTTAAATTCTGGAAAAAAATAAAGGCTTATCCCTACTTTGTCTGTTTACCTGCATTTAGAAATGAACAGCAAGCTAATTAAACAGGATCCGCCTTGCTTTGAGAGGAGCGAGTGTGCACTTACAAATCCATTGTTGGGAGGAAAAAATACCTTATTGTCAGAGAGCAATATAAATTGCCATAGTATGCAGTGTTTCCATGACAACAAACCAATTTCACTATTCATAGCTAAGAATATTGTTGTGAATGTATTGTTAGTGTCAGGTCTTATCATATTTTCCTTCATAAATCCCCATAGCGAACAGAATTCTGATGAATAGTCCCCCAAAAATTATTCACCATAATAGCAAGTAAAACTGTTTTACCCGTCTTAATAAAGCCTCCTGGCTGTACTAGTTTCCATGTTTTACCAATCTGTTTCTTGTCAGTGTCCTTTGAACAGGAACACGTTGTTACAATGAACGTCTCTTTGCCACACACAACATTTTACTCATGTTAATGTGAGTGGTTAATTTATGAAGACATACTTGATGATATTTTTTTAAAATCTAATCAATATTTAGTCTTGATCAAAATGGGTGGTTTATCTTCTGCTAAGGTTTCGACATCAATCAGTAAAAGATGGTAAACTGACTTGGAAGGCTGAGAATGTGGATGAAACCATCTCCAAAAAATGTTGTCACATGCATCTTACTTACAAGCCCTTAACCAACAATGCAGTTCAAGAAAAATAGTCAATGTGCGGGGGTACAGTTTAGTCTAGGTAATTTGTACATGTAGGTAGGGGTAAAGTGACTATGCATAGATAATAAACAGCGAGTAGCAGCAGTGTAAAAACAAAGGGGGGGTCAATGTAAGTAGACTTGGCGCTCCAGTACCGCTTGCCGTGCGGTAGCAGAGAGAACAGTCTATGACTTGGGTGACTGGAGTCTTTGACAATTTTTTGGGGCCTTCCTCTGACACGCCTAGTATGTAGGTCCTGGATGTCAGGAAGCTTGGCCCCAGTGATGTACTGGGCTGTACTCACTACCCTCTGTAGTGCCTTACAGTCGGAATGCCGAGCAGTTGCCATACCAGGCGGTGACCGGTCAGGATGCTCTCGGTGGTGCATCTGTAGAACTTTTGGAGGATCTGAGGTCAATCTGTACTATTCAATCTGTACTCCATTAAGACAAGAAATTCATAAATGAAATAGATCCAGTCTGCTAGTCTCTCTATAACTAAAGGATGAGGGTTGAAAATGTTTTGAAGATAATGAACTTGATTGACAGTAAACCTTACACTTGGCATTACGCACTATTCTAGCAGGAATATCACAGATATCCATATGGCCTAGCCTGGTCGCCTGCTGTGTGTGCTTTAGCAAACTTCACGTCATACATGTTTGGCATGACAATAAACCCGACAGGACTTGGCTAAAGCACAAAAAGATGTGTGTGAACAGGCTACAGTAAATATGTCCCAATCTCACATCTGTCTTTTCCTAGAGACTTTCTACTTCCTTTCCAATAGATGGCACCTTTGATACATATGAACTGAATAGAACTGATCCAGTTCCACGAAACCCAGTGACTTAACACTTCGGTCAATTCATTTGTGTGTTTTAAATGGTCAGGAGTAGGGTTGCACATTTTGGGGAATATTTAGAGGTGGAAACTTTCCGTGGGAAATAATGGGAATATATGGGAATTAACGGGAATATATGCAAATTAATATTAATACCATTTAAATGTAGATGTGTTTTGCATTGGATATATTTACCATAACATATGGAGACAGAAACATAAACCTTTCACCTTATCATAAGTAGACATAATTGCAAATGATTAAATCCTTCCAATACAAATAAAAAAAACGATTTAGTTACGAACTGAACTTTAATTAAATGAGTTGACTCTTCACATGGGATGATTTCACTGAACAACAAAATAAAGGGAATATTGAATGATCCACAATGATCCATCGCATCTCCCAAAAACGTTTTCAACATACCTATACCATATAGTCTAGAAACTAAAGCTTTGGTTATCTTCCTCTCAGTCTTCCATGTCTTCTTCCTGGACCTCCTCAATGTCCACCTCTTGAACATCAGACTCTGAGGGCCTCATCTTCACTGTCACTTTCCAACCTTGTTGAGGATGGCTCGTTGTCAGGCTCAAAAAGCCTCAAATTTGCCAGGATGGCCACCAATTTTTCAACCCTTGTATTGGTCAGCCTGTTGCGTTCTTTGGTGTGTGTGTGTTCCCAAACAAGGACCAGTTGCGCCAAGCCCTTACTTGGAAGTGTACTTCGCCAGACTGCCAAGAACCTTGCCCTCATCCAGGCCAAGGTGGCGAGACACGGAAGTGATGACACCATAGGCCTTGTTGATCTCTGCACCAGAGATGCTCTTGCCAGCATACTTGGGGTCCAACATGAACGTTGCGGCGTGTATGGGTTTCAGGCAGAAGTCTTCATGCATTTTGATGTATTTCAGAACTGCAGTTTCCTCTGCTTGGAGCAACAGTGAAGTGGGCAGGGCAGTATGGATTTATTCTCTTACATCTGCAAGCAAAGTGTGGACATCAGACAGGATGGCATTGTCTCCCTCAATCCGTGCATTGGCTACTGCTATAGGTTTCAGGAGTATCAGGCTGCTTACCACTCTCTCCCAAAATATATCATCCAGGAGGATCATCTTGATGGGGCAGACTGTGATATGGCCATTTCTTGGAGAGACTCCTTCCCCTCCAGGAGACTATGACAACACCACCCCAACGGGTGTTGCTGGGCAGCTTCAATGTGGTGCTCTTATTCTTCTCACTTTGCTTGGTGAGGTAGATTGCTGCTATAATTTGATGACCCTTCACATACCTAACCATTGCCTTGGCTGTTGCTATTGATAAGGTGTCTGATTCGTCATTTTCACCTCAGAAGTAGAGGAACTTTTGTCAGAGGTTGCTTGTTGTGTACTACTGTAAATAGTTAAGCAGTTAGATTAACTCCTTGGTAAGATACATGTTTTAAAATGAAACATGTATGGAAACAATTTGAATTAACACTCCTCATTTAGCATGCTCAAGCAAGCTAAAAACACACACGGTAGCAAAAACTAACTAGCAGAAATTGTCAGTTAGAAATGATTTAAACACACTTTGCTGTAGGCTACTATTTACTAGTTAACAAAAAATAATGTATGTTATATACAAAATATATTCCCCACCCAGTATTGTAATCAAAACTTACCAGAAATAATGTAGTCCTTGTCTCAGAAAGTGTAGTAGTGTGGGCTCAATAGCAACTCATTTGTGTGCAAGATATTGAAAATCAGCTGTACATGTGATGGAAGAGTGCACTGCACATGTGATGGAAGAATGCACTGTGCATGCAGAGGGTTGCAATTCCATTGAATTGGGGATAGTTTAACCAAAATATGCCACAAAACCTAGAATTGCCTTATGTGTATCCCACAAAAAAGGTTCACTGTTATAAGCTAACTTTTTTTTGATGAATTTGAGGAAAATTCCCCAAAATTTCCCATGGAAAATTTCTGGAAAGTTTCCGACCCTTTGCAACCATAATCAGGAGGTTGACTGTTAGAAGGCTCCATGTCCTCGTAAATGCAGCAGGGCAATAGTTGCCTGCTGGCATTTTCCTGTCTGTTTTTTTTATTTATTTGTATTTCACCTTCATTTAACCAGGTAGGCCAGTTGAGAACAAGTTCTCATTTACAACTGTGACCTGGCTGTCAAGGAGCCACCAGACAACCAGCCAGCCCTGGGTAATTATCTGCAGTCTTTTTGCCCGGAGTAGCAGAAAATCACACTCTGGGAACGGCTGGTACTCTGCGGTAATGTTTCCACACAAACATGAACACACAGACATGCGCACACACACAGGAACACACATAGGTACACACACACCACTGATACTCTCCCGACGTCCACACTTCCACTCAGGCCCTCAGTGTAGACTGTTACTGTCATATTGATGTGCGGCGCCGGTGAACAGGGCCGGTCAGTCCGTGACTGTACAGAGCAGCAAAGAAACACAGAACGGAGAACTCCAATTGAGACCGGCAGACTAGGGGGGACAAAAATGCTATTTCTGAATGTGATGTTGAAGCTGTCCCCAGTGAAAGTTACACCCCTGATTTCTCCACAAATTGATTTCAGTTACAACTTTGTATATAATCTACTTTCCTATTGCAATGTGATGTTGAAGCTTTTCAACGCAGCTAAGATCTTTTAATACTGTAGCTAATCGCATTGTATGCATTACATTTACCATCTCAAACCATGAAATCAGTTTGAATATAAATGTGCTGTTTGTTAGTGAAGGGAGGTGTGGGATGATGTTGTTTCTGTAGATTGAAAGGGTATGGATGGGGAATTTGCTGCTGAGGCATGTTTAACATTCTCGCTGGATTTTGTCTCCTGAGAGGTGCATTTCAATAGAATGGGTAATTTTACACCCTGATGCAGTGTGTAGGCTAGTCTGTAGTCTGCTGAAATGAGCCCATATTATCCTTTTCCCTCGCATTACATTTATGAAAGCAAGAATGACTGTGACTGAAAGCAGAGCAAATTTGTACCATCAGAAAAAATGTTTGAAAATAGCTGATGTTAGCGGGAGGGGGGTTTGAATATCAATGCTTGCCAATGTGATTGTAGAACTCAATCAATGTATATCACCTTCTGTCACAGAGAACTTGGCAAGTTGTATTAGATTGTTGGGAGAGGGTGGCAGCAAAGCATTAGTGCTGAACCATGGTGCCCGGAACGTGGTAGAGAAATGGAAATCTATTCAATTGGAGTTGTAGGTGGATAAGTGCAAACCTAAAAGCAGTTAAAACTCCACACAAACAGCTGGATTCTGACCTGAGAACTTTGCTACAATTAAATAATCAAATAATTATATCCCTGCTGAACGTCATGCATTTAGCATATTTTGCGATACGTTTCTCATGAAATCATATAACCGGCACAATACAACGGTACACAATTGCTGAGCCGGGTCCACCCAGGCCAACTGAGCAGCTGTGTGTGCCCACACAGAAATCAATTTTCCAGCTATTAGGCTCCCACCCAGTCAGCTCCATTGTGTTGTTGATCATGTGTACCTGATGCACCTCCACTAATTAAAACTAACCCACAATGCGAGATTCTAACCTCTGCACGCCCCTAAAAGGCTGCTAATGACTTAAGGTGTTTACACATTTGGTCCCTTTCAGACCTTCATTTTATGTGCAGTGTGAATACTCCAAAGGAACTCAGACCCTTCAAAAGAGCCCCCGAAGCGAAGCAAATTAAGACCATCTCGAGAGGTGGTCAGAGTTCGGTTCGCTTGAATTCCACGGCCCCGATTCCCTTTTTTAGGACAATGTGAACGCAAAGCTCCCCAGGTTCGCTTGTCATTATTCCCGCACCACACACTAGACTACTGCAACACCGTTTCCCCTGCCATAACCCCTCACACTAGACTACTGCAACACCGTTTCCCCTGCCATAACCCCTCACACTAGACTACTGCAACACCGTTTCCCCTGCCATAACCCCTCACACTAGACTACTGCAACACCGTTTCCCCTGCCATAACCCCTCACACTAGACTACTGCAACACCGTTTCCCCTGCCATAACCCCTCACACTAGACTACTGCAACACCGTTTCCCCTGCCATAACCCATCACACTAGACTACTGCAACACAGTTTCCCCTGCCATAACCCCTCACACTAGACTACTGCAACACCGTTTCCCCTGCCATAACCCCTCACACTAGACTACTGCAACACCGTTTCCCCTGCCATAACCCATCACACTAGACTACTGCAACACCGTTTCCCCTGCCATAACCATCACACTAGACTACTGCAACACCGTTTCCCCTGCCATAACCCCTCACACTAGACTACTGCAACACCGTTTCCCCTGCCATAACCCATCACACTAGACTACTGCAACACCGTTTCCCCTGCCATAACCCATCACACTAGACTACTGCAACACCGTTTCCCCTGCCATAACCCCTCACACTAGACTACTGCAACACCGTTTCCCCTGCCATAACCCATCACACTAGACTACTGCAACACCGTTTCCCCTGCCATAACCCATCACACTAGACTACTGCAACACCATTTCCCCTGCCATAACCCCTCACACTAGACTACTGCAACACCGTTTCCCCTGCCATAACCCCTCACACTAGACTACTGCAACACCGTTTCCCCTGCCATAACCCATCACACTAGACTACTGCAACACCGTTTCCCCTGCCATAACCCCTCACACTAGACTACTGCAACACCGTTTCCCCTGCCATAACCCCTCACACTAGACTACTGCAACACCGTTTCCCCTGCCATAACCCCTCACACTAGACTACTGCAACACCGTTTCCCCTGCCATAACCCCTCACACTAGACTACTGCAACACCGTTTCCCCTGCCATAACCCATCACACTAGACTACTGCAACACCGTTTCCCCTGCCATAACCCCTCACACTAGACTACTGCAACACCGTTTCCCCTGCCATAACCCCTCACACTAGACTACTGCAACACCGTTTCCCCTGCCATAACCCATCACACTAGACTACTGCAACACCGTTTCCCCTGCCATAACCCATCACACTAGACTACTGCAACACTGTTTCCCCTGCCATAACCCATCACACTAGACTACTGCAACACTGTTTCCCCTGCCATAACCCATCACACTAGACTACTGCAACACTGTTTCCCCTGCCATAACCCATCACACTAGACTACTGCAACACCGTTCCTCATTCAAAGGCAAGTGTGAAGACAAAGAGAACTGAGATCCTGGAGTCACTTTGTGGGCCACGGCCTGGCTTTGCATTGCTACATCGCTTTATTGTATAGAGCTGCTTCCCAATGTGTAGCAGCAGCTCTCCTTCCTTGAAAACATTATTTATCTCATTAGCTTGAGTGTATCAATGTGACCATGTCCTCAGGTGACTGTTGTTTTGAGGCTGAGCGCAGGGACATAATATTGAAAAACCATAGTTTCATATGCTGTTTCCCCTAGTGCTTGAATTGGGACGGTGCACACTGGTACAGAGTACCGGCAACTCAACTTTTCAATTTTTTGAGTACCAGAACCTTTTTTGGCATTAAAATGAAAACTAATGTCTGGAAACACTGGGGAGACCCACAATAGTGTCAACATAGAGGGGTCAGAGCCTCAACAGTGGACTCTAAAGTGATCCGTCTTATCTGAAGGGGATGGGTAGCAACAGCAGTAGCCCTCCACAAGACAGCAAACCACATCAACTGGCCTATTGCCAATATGGCTACCATGGTGGGTAAGAGACGTTTACAACAAGCTGACAAATATCCCATGGTTTGGTGTTCATTTTCCTATTTCCTGTCTTGTGAATGCAGGGCCTGCTATTGGTGGGAGGGACGGCTGGGTGCCCAAGCCTGTCAGGACCATGGCAGAGTGCTATTATACATTCTTCAAACTTTGCCTCCATAGTGGCGCATCGGTCTAAGGCGTCACTCTCTAGGAGTCGCTAGAGTTGTCACTACAGACCCGGGTTTGGGCGCATACACGCTGACTTTGGTCGCCAGTTGTACAGTGTTTCCTCCGACACATTGGTGCAGCTGGCTTCCGGGTTAAGTAAGCAGTGTGTCAAGAAGCAGTGCGGCTTGGCAGGGTCGTGTTTCGGAGGACGCATTGGCTCTCGACCTTCACCTCTCCCGAGTCCATACAGGAGTTGCAGCGATGGGCCAAGACTGTAACTACCGACTGGATATCACGAAATTGAGGAGAAAAAAGTGTCTTTACACTTTGGCAATTTAGCCGAAGTGTAAAGACAGGCCTATGAGAGGGTAGAAGTTCACTCCAGCGCTTGATTTCCATATGCCCCCTATGAAAGTTAATGAGTATTGCTTTGTGGCTAAAGGAATGATGTGGAAGCTGTTCAACTGCGAAAAATGAATTGTTTTCTTGTTTTGAGAGTGGGTGGCATGCGCCTGACAGAAGCCGCAGTGCCAGCAGGCCCAGATAATTGAAACACTTGTCTGAGTTGGAGGAGTGCTAGGACCCTTGCAGTTTGTCTGTGTGGCATATGTTTACACAGGTTGTCTGTGTGGCATATGTTTACACAGGTTGTCTGTGGGGCATATGTTTACACAGGTTGTCTGTGTGGCATATGTTTACACAGGTTGTCTGTGTGGCATATGTTTACACAGGTTGTCTGTGTGGCATATGTTTACACAGGTTGTCTGTGTGGCATATGTTTACACAGGTTGTCTGTGTGGCATATATTTATACAGTTTTGATGTGCATTCTTGATCTTGGCAGGGTACTGAATACAGCGTGTGGTAATGAATGCCAGCTAACAACAAGAGCATTTCACATCTTCCCTGCATCTTCCCTGCTGTGGTGTAATGTAGCTCATTGATTGCAGGAGTTTACTTCCTATAAAACTCGGTAATAGGCAGCTGTTTGGAACCCAAAGACAAAAATGTAATTTTCTGGTAACACTTTATGGAATTTATCTGTTGACCAAATAAGTCAAGTTTGTCCTATACTTTCACAGATATTTGTACTGGAGCAAGCAAATAGAATACACATTTTTCATGACCACATACTTTTACAACAGCTGCTATTACTTTAAGCTTTACCTCAGGGGTTGTCCCACGTTTTGATGAGTGTCTAGCTAACATAATTATTAGGCAACACTGCAGGGTCTGCATGAACTCATTGGATTGCTCTTTTACTGCTTTGGTGGCACATGTCATCCCCATCACTTCAAAGCCATCTGTAAGAAGGGTCTTTTAAAATCCGCTATCTTTATTCGCTATCTTTCAGACAGAGGAAGAATAAAGTAGCCGAGCAGCTTATGAAGCAGTAATTATGTTCAATGTGCAAGTGGTATTAAACTCATACAGTATAATTGACTAACATGTTCTGAGCCGGTTCATCCTCTGCCCTGAGCAGCTAAACAGGAAGAGAAAATGATCTAGCTGGATAGGTAGTATGTTAACAGTAAGGTGACCTGTGGAGTGTCAGCAACACCCCATCTCTCTCTCTCTCCCTATCTCTCTCTCTCTCTCCCTATCTCTCTCTCTCTCTCCCTATCTCTCTCTCTCTCTCTCTCTTTCTCTCTCACTCTCTTTCTCTCTCTCTCTCCCCCTCTCGCTCTCTCTCCCTCTCTCTCTTGCCCCCTCTCCCTCTCTCTCGCTCTCTCGCCCCCTCTCGCTCTCTCTCTCTCTCCCTCTCGCCCTCTCTCTCTCTCTCTCTCTCTCTCTCTCTCTCTCTCTCTCTCTCTCTCTCTCTCTCTCTCTCTCTCTCTCTCCCTATCTCTCTCTCTCTCACTCTCTTTCTCTCTCACTCTCTAACTCTCCCTCACTGGCCTGAGAACTCCAGCTGATCTTTAAGTTGCTCAAAGTGAAATAGCAACCTTCCATCCGAGGCAAGTCAAGTGATTTGCCTTGGATGTCATGCCGCTGTCTGTGGGCTACCGACATTTCTTCCAGGTCGTCTCCTGGGGACACCCTGCACCTCTGCCAAATGCTACGTGTGTGTGTGACTGCTGATCTTTGCTCAATCACTGCTTTTTATTTGTGTGCCTTGCTGAGTTATTGAAAGATGTGTAGTGTGTGTGTGTGTGTGTGTGTGTGTGTGTGTGTGTGTGTGTGTGTGTGTGTGTGTGTGCGCATATGCGCGTGTACGCATCAGTGTGTGTGCGTGCGTGTTTGCAGAACATTGCTATATGGCTACCTGCCCAAACTCTATTGCTGTTATATTTCTACTAGAGCGGGGATGACAGAGTTAAGTTATACCGTCTGTCAGTGAGTGTTTTGATGAATAATAGAAGTGTCTTAGTGCTGTGGTGAATGAGAAATGTGTTTGGGTCAGTGTTGCTCTGCTGAGGGTGAAGTGTATTTCCTGTCTGCAGCTGTACCGACAGCAATTTTTGTGCCAGTGCCATTCCGGTGCTAGTCTGAAGTTCTGTAGAGGTTGCTTTCAGCACAGACTCTCTCTACACATTTGCGCATATTCAGACATGTATGTGTGTGTGTTTGTGTGTGGTGAAGGGTTATGTGTGTGTTGGGGGAAGAGGTGTGAAATTGAACAGATGTTCCCCTCCACCAGCTGACATCCACTCCCATCCTCCCGTCACATCATAATGCTTAGCTACTGCTGTGGTTTCACGGACCAGCAACTGCAGGCAGGAAGTTATGGGAGTCTGTTGGAGTCTTGTGGGGCTCGCTCTGTTCTGGACTTAATTTATTTGTGTAATTAAACCAGCAAAGCGTTGAGCGTTTTCAAGTTTATCTGCAGTATAAGGTAGGATTTCATTTGGATTGAAGAAAGAAACACATTTTGATCTTGAGTGCCACTTTTTATTGAGAACTCCACTGCATTGCAGTCCTAATGCATTTCTGTTTTCATTCATGTCAGTTTGGAAAATCATCAACGGTGAAAAGAATAACTGAATCAAATTAAACTATTTTTAATTCCCTTTTCATACTCCATAATGCTTTCCTCTTTTTCATCCCTCCATTATGCTTTTCTCTTTTTCATCCCTCCACAATGCTTTTCACTTTTTCATCCCTCCATTATGCTTTCCTCTTTTTCATCCCTCCATAATGGTTCTCTTTTTCATCCCTCCATTATGCTTTTCTCTTTTTCATCCCTCCATAATGCTTTTCTCTTTTTCATCCCTCCATAATGGTTCTCTTTTTCATCCCTCCATAATGGTTCTCTCACCAGCATGTCACCTGTGTGCTTTTGTTTATTTTTCAGGACTTCCAGGGGAAATCTGAATTCAAAGGCGAGAGTTAGACACCTTTGTTTTGTCAGTCACTGTCAAGCTACTAAAGATAGTTCCCCCATTTGAATCCTCATGAATAGACACCAAAGTGATATTCTTCTTCTAGCTCTTATTGCTTCTGTAACTCATATGAAAGGGTGCATGTGACCACCTGCCAACCTCTCAAGTGTCAACACAGGAAGAGGAACACTCAAATCCCTAATGAGATTAGGATGGGCAGATGCCAGCCTTAGAAAGCTGGGATGGGTTGATATGGAAGAGCTACAGAGGCAAGGGCTTTGTTGCTTGTTCTCTGTGGTTGTCGACTTGATCATGACTAGAGCCCAGTCAATTGAGAAAACAGGCCAAAGAGTTGACGTACTATACTGTAAACAGAGAGCCAAAAGAGAACACCGCCCAACCACGCAGTGATTAGAATATTTAATCGTGTTCTACAGGAAAGCCGTCCAGTGTACGTTACGTAGCCGCATCAGTCTGCTGGAGGGGAATTGATGTGCAAACATGTTTTGAATGTGCCTGTCTCTCTCATTGTGAGGCCGAGCATCTCTCCACACAGGGGTGCCTTGTCTGGCCTTACAATGCCCAGTACACTGGAGCTAATTCGACATTTAACCGACTGCTGTTTTCCCCCTATCACTGCGAGGAGGCCACTCACTGCCAACACGAAAGATTATCAAGACGTGTTCTTTCTCCAATCTTTTGGCGAGCGGTGGGCTGCTATACCCAAAGCAGAGGATGCTAATGCTAATTGTGAGTCATCTGCGGTTCTCCTTTGCACCAGCCCCGAGGACATGTGACAGATTGGCCCTGAAAAAGAGTCTCCCCTTGTCATCCCTGCGTAGAGTGATAACGCTCGGGTCCCATTTCTCACCAGCCTCTTTTTCACTGGCGCACATTAAGTTGTTTTACCTGCAGCGTCGTTTTCTTCACGGAAGTGGAAGAGAAATGATACACAGGCCGCGACAAAATGAAAGACATCTCTCACACCCCGTGACTGACAGCAACAAACCCATTTAAATGCATTGGAAGTATGCAGGGCGATTGTGGTCGCTCGAATCCATTGGTTTCTTTCCCCACGTAGGAGTTACCACCTCGGATACACAAAGAGGGCCAGTGTTCTGAACAAACAGGATTTCATGCTTGGAGCTGGTTGCCTTCTCTGTTAATGCTTTAATCTGTGTAAAATAACCAAAAAATAAAACACTGCTGTCTTCCTGCATTGTTTGCTTTAAAAGTGTCAGCAAACAACAACCACTGATGCAGTTCAGTACAATCTGGCTAGAAGGAAGATGGAAAATAAAAAGTCTGAAAATTTAGAAAAAGCTTCTGAGTTATTCATGTTGTCTGAGTGGGTGGAATTCTTCCATTTTAACAGTGGCTTTCCCCTTAAGCCAAATCTAATGGGTATTTTGGATGGCCCGTGGTGAGGGTAGACAAAGATAGCACGGCTGTGTTTTCAGAGTCCAGAGGGTACATCTATAAGATAATAACAACCTTGAGGAGGGAGAGGAAGGGATTCACTTGAGAAGTACGAAAATGGATGCACTCACTACTGTAAGTCGCTCTGGATAAGAGCGTCTGCTAAATGACTGAAATGTAAATGTAAGGATGAGTCAAGAAGACAAGATGGCTTTATCAAGCCAACAGAGAACAAGAAGCTTTATAATAGGCAGCAAAGAATGTAATTCACAGTAGCAGTCAAAAGTTTGGACACAGCTACTCATTCAAGGGGTTTTCTTTATTTTTACAATTTTCTACGTTGTAGAATAATAGTGAAGACATCAAGACTATGAAATAACACATATGGAATCATGTAGTAACCAAAAAAGTGTTTAACAAATTAAAATATATTTGAGATTCTTCAAAGTAACCGCCCTCTTTCTATATAGTAGTCGTAGTGGCCATACAGTATATTGCCAGATTGAGACACGCAAACCAGAATAGGCCAGAATAATTTGCTATATTGGTCTGTAATTACATTTGGAGTGTAATAATTTCATATTCCTCATAGCTCATACATGTAGTATGAGAAGTAGGGGGATGAGCTGTTTGATATCTGCTCTATAAATTGTGGTTTGCCAGGTGTGAATGAGAGAGTCTTGTAAGAGGTTTTAGGAAAGTGGGTGGGGATGTGAAGTCTATCAAAAGCCTTACCCAGAATGCAAAGAGAAGTACACTGAAGTCTGTCTCCGACTGTAACATAAGCGGCCAAATCTAACACAATTATACATTTTGGTTCCACTTGATGGAAAAACACTAAATATGCAAGTATAGGGCAACCATCACATTTTGTATGTAAATAATTCTCCCTCTGTCATGAGATAAGTGACAACCCTATAGACCACACAGCTCTGGGAAGCTTCTAGGAAGTGTCCTTGGGCATGCCTGGGGCCCTTTCATTCATTCTGGAGACCTACACCACTTAATTCCCCTCCTACATGCTGAATGACATCAATGTAAACATGCTTGCTTCTCCTCCCACATCTTGCAAGGTAAAGGGTTGCCTGTGGAGATGCTGAGATGAGCCTCAACATGATATTTTGTGTCTAAGGAATATGGCAACCTTTATTTAACTAGGAAAGTCAGTTAAGAATACAGAGTGTTGGGCCAATAACCGAAAGGTCGCTGGTTGGAATACCTGCGATACCTGCAATCTGCCAATGTGCCCTTGAGCAAGGCACTTAATTCTAATTTGCTCTGGAAGCGCTGTACTACTATGGCTGACCCTGTAAAACAACACATTTGGGCCTCCTGAGTGGTGCAGTGGTCTAAGGCACTGGATCGCAGTGCAAGCTGCATTACTACAGATGCGGGTTCGAGCCCCGTCTGTGTCCCAGCCGGCTGCTACCGGGAGACCCATGACATGAGGTGACGCACAATTTGCCCAGCGTCGTCCGGGTTAAGGGAGGGTTTGACTGGCCGGGTTGTCCTTGTCCCATCGCGCTCTAGCGTCTCCTGTGGCGGGCCGGGCACATGCACGTTGACTCAGTCGCCAGGTGGACGGTGGTTCCTCTGACACATTGGTGCGGCTGGCTTCCGGGTTCATTGTGTCAAGAAGCAGTGTGGCTTGGTGGGTTGTGTTTCAGAGGACGCACGGCTCTCAACCTTCGCCTCTCCAGTACGGGAGTTGTAGCGATGGGACTGTAACTACCAATTGGATATGATGAAAATGGGGTTAAAAAAACAACACATTTCACTGCACCTATCCGGTGTATGTGACAATGCAACATATTTATTTACATTTTTTGGGTTAGGGTTGTATCTGGCAAACGCTCTCCATGATGGCTTTATCAAAGATGGCTACGCCGCTGGATGCTTCATTAGCCTCTGGCCTGAATGCTGAAGCCATCCAGCTGCCACCACGACGCAGGCTACTAGGCTGGGTAATCAGCTCTGGACGCTCTGCCTCGCCTCAGAGGACGTAGCCACGCTCTGCCTGGCGCCTCATACACAACAGTCTCCCATTAATAATGCAACACGGGAGAAGGGCTGACAGCAGCCTTTGCAGCCTCTCAAACTAGTTCAAACGCAGGCGCCGGCAACACAGGGAGTAGGTGCCGGTGTCAGTCACCTCGGAGAAGGCTCACCGGGATAATTGCTAGCCTCTCCTCCTCTCTCCTGGTAGAAAACATTGCTCTTTGTAATTACTTTGGAAACAAGTATAGTTAAAGGTGGGGGGGGGGGGGGGGGGGGGGGGGGTGATAAGTCCAATTCCCAGCGTTCTCAGGGAGAAGATTAAGCTGATCAGCCCAGTGCCTGAGATCCCTGCTCCTGACTTCAATGCACCCTGCCAGGGGTCTCCATTCAAAGCATCCTGCCAGGGGTCTCCATTCAAAGCACCGGCACTGAAACGTAAACTGACATCAAAAGGAACCCTTCATCGATCTAGGCACCTTGAAAATAATGGATTCTTATATCTCTTAGATACTGATCGGCGAGTGGTAACTTTGGGCTGTCTTGATGTTGGAAATGGGGATATATTTATTCATAGTTTTTCTTATCACCTAAAGTGAATGGCGGTACAAGGCAGAGGTACAGAAGTACTAACCAGTGGCAGTTTAAGGATGAGAATCTAGGCTCATAGACAGACTGCTTTGAGATGTAGTCAGCAGCAATAAAGAGATCCAATATTCCAGCCAGGACTGAACTGATCCCAGGACTGCTGACCGTAGCTGCCAGAGGAGGCAACAGGAGCCTGGTTCCAAATGAGAGGTGATTTGTCATTGGTCATTGTTATTCACCACTCAGCCTCCAGGTTCTCAGCTGCACCTGGACTATGAGTTATTATTATGACACAATGGTTGATACCTTTTTTAGAGATCCGTTCAACATGATATTTAAAATGGCCGTGCGTATATTTCACTGAAGTTAGGCATTTTCAATAGGAGATCCAGGCTAATTTTCAGAATAAAATTTGAACTATAAGGGGGTTAACATAATATCATTATTCTTAGACCCGGTATCTCCCATTCATTTTGGTAGGGAGTTGTGTCAGTTTTACTGTGTGGACAGTGTGCCCGCTATTATTGTACACACTTCGTATTCGATTTTGGCCAAATGCTGCTTATTGCATTCTCACTCAGAAAAAGTAGAGAGCCCAAAAGAGTTAGAAGTCACCGGTTCTAGGAGTTTCTAAAATAATTTTACCCTGTGAAGTCCTTGTTTCTCTGCCACAGTTTCCCCTCCTGTTGACACATAAAGCACAGTACTGTCATTGTGATTAACGGCTCTCTTTGCACTGGACTCAGCGGTAGAAGTTCTTTAGACTGCGCTCCCGAATCCATCATAGAGCTGTTTGAGAGTTCTCTGAACCCCAAGTTCACCTTCAAAACTACTGTCCCTCACATCAACCTCCCACACTGTCCCTCAGAGGATCAACACACACCCCCACAGCTGCTCCTGTATACACTAAATCCACCAACGCACACATAGAAATCGTACATTCAAAATTGCACACAAATACGTGCTCTCACACACACACACACACCACCAGAACAGTCACATATCCTACGCACACAGTCCCTCTCATCACCAACCTATGTCATTACTATTAAACAGTAATTTCTCGATCCCATTCTCACGTCTCCCACACACACACACCAACTATTTCACCACTGTTTCACATTTCGCTTCTGAAATGTAGCTTCACCTTCCCAACATACAATGTCTCTCGAATTACACAGGCTATACAAAGAACTGCCACTTACAGGATTCACCAGATACCTGTGTTTCAAGACTTTTATATTGTATCTGTGCTGAGGTATATTTTTCTGTCTACCACTTGTGATTGAAAAAGTTCAATTAAACAGAATCTTTTTGTGGTCAGACCTCAGGGGTATGCTAACCCAAAATAGCTAGCTAAAATGAAATATCACATTGTCTACGGGGAGGGAAATTATGGATTGGTGCCATTGGTTGCATAATGTGTTCTGTTACAGTACAATTCTAATAATTACAATTAATGTATAGAAGCATCCTGTTGCAGCTTCGCATGCTTGAGAAATCGGGAGTGTGAGACCTTGGGACTATAAGGTTTTATCTGACATTTTTTGGGTCACATATAATCAATCTTTAGATGGTTCTTCATATGTTTGTAAAGTTAGATTTTGAAAAAGTACATTTAAAGTAAAACAATAAAAGTTTAAACCCATTTGAACTTGTCGCTTTAAGGTTATATCAGCAATCCAAACAAGTTTTTTAATTCAACTAGGCAAGTCAGTTAAGAACAAATTCTTATTTACAATGACGGCCTACACCGGCCAAACCCGGACGACGCTGGGCCGATTGTGCGCCGCCCTATGGGTACTCCCAATCACGGCCGGTTGTGATACTGTTTGGATTCAAACCAGGTTGTCTGTAGTGACGCCTCTAGCACTGAGGTGCAGTGTCTTAGACCAATCAGAACACGTCTTTGCCATCTCCCTCTAAGTATGGTCTAGGCTAGTCTAGCCAGCAATAATGGCATACAAGCAAAAAACAACACTGTGAGAAATCTTAAAGTAAATAATGTTGTCACATCGTTGTTCAGTGGTGACAATAATCATGATCATAATACATTTCTTAATGATTTGATGATGTGTTCTGACTCTATCTTGGTAAAATAGGGTTATTATATAATTTATGTATTCAAATAGCTACAGTTTTCTTAAACGTAACATGTCTAATACAGAAGTGTCAGATAGAACCTTACTCCTGAACCCAGATTGACATTTCAGAGCCATAAGGTTCTATCTGCAATTGCATTCCCCTAAAAAAGCTGGGTCTCAGGGTTTTCACAATCTGCACTTTAGGGTACCTTAATGGGTTATGAAAGAAGAATTCACTACAAAACAGTTCTGAGATCTGGGAAGTGAAAACGTTGATGATCAATATGTTAGAAGTGTGTTAGAACCTTTATAGTCCCAAGGTCACGAATGTAATCTAAGCCTAACATAATAACAGACAATACTTCAACTCTTCAACCCAACATCTAGAAACACTGTAATGTCTTGCAAAAGTTGTAAATTCTTCATTTTCTCAAACTGCTAACATGATTATTCCCCAATATCAAATTCAGAGAAATTCCACACTTGCGGGAGGTCATGTGTATGCTATCTATTATTAAGATACATTGGTTTTAAAAGTTGCACTTCTGTAAATAACCTTTCACATATGGTTTAGACGCATGTCTGATGAAATTTGTTACCATAGAAACAATCTCTACCTGTTCTAGATGTAACAACAGTTACCCAAAGCAATCCAAAAACCAGCAGCCTGTCTCAATTGATTACTATGTTGGTTCCGGTCCTGGTTCACCTTGTTGTTAATGCATATGGTGTATTGGTGTCTGCCAGAAACCTCCTGGGTTGTGTCTGTAATGTATGGTCCATGACTACACCACTCCACTCCAGAGCCAGAGCTAGCGAAACAATGGAGGGCGAATCCTCAGTGTCTTCACCCTCCAAGTGCGTTTAGGTTTAAGGATTTTTCCTGAGTGAACAAGGTTCTTATAAGAGGCGACAGGAGCATGTGGCCAGCATAAAGCGATTACCAGTTTCCCCGACACTTTAAAGTGATATGCTGCATGTTCCACAGTCAATTCCCAGCTACCTGTGACAGAAAGAAATTGGCAACGCTGAGGCCCACAAAATGGGTTTTTCACTTGAAGTGAGCGAGTGCTTCAAAGCCAGCTGTCAACTGAAATAAAAATCAGCAACTTCAGAGTCATTTAACTAGTTGCTCTCTCAGTAATCATCTGGGGGACTGGTAGGTTTGCCTTGAGGCAATCGGTTGTAGTGTGTTGGGTGGCAACTTGGGGCAAATCTGTCCTGAAAAACTCACTTCCTCCTTGTCTAACTTGGAATATTTGGAGGAAGACAGATTTCCACCAAATTTTACTGCGCGCGTCAACACCGTTGTGATTAATTATTGGCCTGATGAAATTACATTTATTCCATTGGTGTGTATTATTTTGTGGCAGCCATGAATTTCACAGCATTATTAATATTCCTTGTACTTTCCACTCTTTCGTAGTGAGAGAAAGCATCAATCCGAGCACGGAAAAACACTTCTTTTTTTTTGCAGTCACACGTCAGGACCGTCTTGGCGTTATCTCATGGAACAGTTCCGCACCTCCCCTTCCGTTGCTCTCCTCAGACAGAAAGCAATTAATTGAATATCTCTAAGCTTGTATATACTGTGGCTGAAATGGTGGGGGTATATAATGTACAGGTGGATGGATCATTCATTACCAACAACGCTCGTTATTCCTGGTAATCTATTCACCTTTCAGATATGGAGATGAGACGTTTTGAGGGATGCCAGATGTGTCCTTTAAACGTAGACTGTACAACACACTTTTATCCAGATCACAGCCGGGCTTTAGTTTTGGTAGAAATCTTAGCTCTCGCTTTCTCCACTTTTTCATACAAACTGTCTCTCTTTGTTCATGTCACTCTGTCAAGGCTGCGATAAAGTCACTTTAATCATATAAAGCTCAAAGGAACGTCGTACTTTACAAATCATCACTTTCGCTGAGTGTTTTTTTTTTTTTTTTTTTACATACATGAGATATTGTTTCATGTTTTTCAGTTAAATATATAGCCTGTAACAAAACTTAAATGCCTTGAATATGGAAAGTGTGTAATCGTAGCAGTTATAACTGAATCATAATGTAACCTCAGTAACGAAGCATCCATAAACCATATAACCGTTAGGCTAATGTAAGCATGTTAAATTAATTAACTCACACACGATTATGGAGATATTTAATGTATTAATAATACTTTACTTATTAATCAAGGTAGCTCTCTGCCTTGGACCTACATTAACACAGATAAATAACACAGCACTGTTGTCGGGCAGAGCAGACTGCTGTGTCTTGCTGCCATTGTCTACGTAGGTAACAAACTATCCAACCTTGTACTGAATGTTTTACTGCTGTTGTCATGACTGTGTACAGTAAGGACATTTATCAAGAATGAAACTTAGTGGACCTTCAAACTTGAGAACTGCTGTATACTTCTCTTGGGCTTTGACTGGCAGAGCCAGGACTGGCTGGCTAAGAATAGAGAGAAACCTTGGCTATTGTTCCAAGTCCAGACTGGGAGGAGAATAGCCTTTTATTTGGATTCGTTTTTTTTTTTACCTTTATTTAACTAGGAAAGTCAGTTAAGAAGAAATTGTTATTTACCATTACGGCCTATGGGACTGCCAATCACGGCCGGTTGTGATACAGCCTGGATGTTGTGGACCAAGATTACAGCAACCCCAAGGTTGAAGGTAACGGTAGCTTTAGATATTAAATATCTTTCCGCCATTTAATGGTTGCTAACATGTCAATAGTGTAGAGAATCATTGTACCATCTAAACCACTGTGAAATAAAATGTTCCATAACCAAAAATATAGTATTTTCAGCTGTTTGAAGCTGGTGTACTAAAAACAAAAGTAAAAGAAGCAAAAACAAAACTTAAGAACGGGTATGGTATAGAAATAAACCACATAGAACAGATCTACCGCTTGTTAGAGTTGCTGTCAATGAGAGTGACAGATCTATAACTAACATGTCTATGCGAATTTGGCCGAGGTAGGCCGTCATTGTAAATAAGAATTTGTTCTTAACTGACTTGCCTAGTTAAATAAAGGAGAACTAGAAATACCCCACATATTACATATTGCTGCTTTAAAATACTTTTTTTTTTCTTCCCTTGTATAATCTATCAATTAATCTTTGAGTGTATTCATAAAAACGTCAGGTGCAACTCACAACCTCTTCAGAGCCGCTCAGAATCTGGAGCAGATGGTCATTGTAGTTGCCAACCTCTCAACTTTCCAGACAAGTAATACTGTAAATAAGCAATTTCAACAGTACCACTCATACCAAGACTTGAGTGGTTTTCTTATACAAGATGACAAGTGCCTTGTCAAGTCTTGGTAATTAGAGGACTTTATGCCAGGGAAATCTAACCTTTAGCCCTTCCTCAAGGCCACAAGCAGCAGAGCGAGCGCTATTGCAAAGGCCTCATAGGGTCCACTGAGAGACCTGTGCTAATAGAGCCACACCATTACAGCTAGTGATATGTAGAGTGAATACAAATCATTCACAGTAGCATACTACAGTACCCCTGCTGTCTAGAGGCCTTACCTCCTTTGCTGTTGCATTCTCTTCCTCAGAGTACAGTATTAACATGTCCTCAATTGTTTTTCCCTATGGATCATACAGAGGGCGTTTTACAGCTAATCATTTTCTAATGTACTGGACCAGTCAAAGGTTTGGACACACCTACTCATTCCAGGAGTTTTCTTTATTTTTACTATTTTCCACATTGTAGAATAAAAGTGAAGACATCAAACTATGACATAACACATATGGAATCATGTAGTATCCTAAAAAGTGTTAAACAAATCAAAATAAATCACTGACACTGTCACCAGCAAAGCACCATCACACCACACCACAAAGACACAGCGGTATGAACCAATAATCAAACATTTGGACTTCAGACCAAAGGACACATTTCCACCGGTCTAATGTCCATTGCTCATGTTTCTTGGCCCAAGCAAGTCTCTTCTTCTGATTGGTGTCCTTTAGTAGTGGTTTCTTTGCAGCAATTCGACCATGAAGGCCTGATTCACACGGTCTCCTCTGAACAGTTGATGTTGAGATGTGTCTCTTACTTGAACTCTGTGAAGCATTTATTTGGGCTTTAATTTCTGAGGCTAGTAATTCTAATGAACTTACCCTTTGAAGCAGAGGTAACTCTGGGTCTTCCTTTCCTGTGGCGGTCCTCATGAGAGACAGTTTCATCACAGCGCTTGATGGTTTTTGCGACTGCACTTGAAGAAACTTTCAAAATTCTTAAAATGTTCCGCTTTGACTGACCTTTATGTCTTAAAGTAACCATGGATTGTCCTTTCTCTTTGCTTATTTGACTTGGACTTGGTCTTTTACCAAATAGGGCTATCTTCTGTATACCACCCCTACCTTGTCACAACACAACTGATTGGCTCAAACGCATTAAGAAGGAAAGAAATTCCACAAATTAACTTTTAACAAGGCACACCTGTTAATTGAAATGCATTCCAGGTGACTACCTCATGAAGATGGTTGAGAGAATGCCAAGAGTGTGCAAAGCTGTCATCAAGGCAAAGGGTGGCTACTTTGAAGAATACATATTTGCTTTGTTTAACACTTTTTTTTGGTTACTACATGATTCCATATGTGTTATTTCACAGTCTTAATGTCTTCACTATTATTATACAATGTAGAAAATAGTAGAGAAAAAGATAAACCCTTGAATGAGTAGGTATGTCCAAACTTTTATTATTATTATTTATTGTGGGGGAAGAGGTTGCTCATCTCAGGTTTATCCTCTGTTATGGAGGCATAATGTGCAGAGAGAGCATCTCAGGAAGTTTAATGAATCAGGAAGCCCTTGCCACGCATCCCCTTGACTAGGATTCTCAGAGGTATCGTCTATCTCACAGTTGTTATATTCAAACAATCTTTTCTCACCTCCACATCTGGTTTTACAAGACAGATAAACCAACAGTCACTGTACCGTAAGGATACATCTCAAAATAATCATCTCTACACGTTGACTGATTATACAGACAGTGATGGGGAAAGGTTCCAATGTTTTGTGTCTATTTAAAGGCTTTGTAGTGGAAAAATGCCCAAAGACAAATGTCACAAGTACATATTTTCTTCCTCTGGGGGCTGTTCTGAGTGAATCATGTTGAGCAGAAAGTGCAAAGTGTTCTGGGAAAAAGGAATTCAAAGGAGGCACCAAAAGGTAAAAAGGGCATCTTCAGGTAACCATCACCCATCTTTCTTTCCTTTCTTCTCTTTCTTCTCTCCCCATTTCATCCCTTTCTTCATTGTACAACGTGTGTGTTGTGTTGCCACTGTGGGTTTATTTACTTGTACAGTTAGTTATATTTGATGTATTTGGAGCATCAAGGATAGATTGATTTCCCACAGGTTTCACACTACGGGCTGATTCGGATCCAGAGGGCATTGGTGTTTTTCCCCTATTTGGCGTAGATTCAACAGTATGTCAGTAGTTCCTTGGGTCTGTAAAATGAATTAGTGAAATTAATTAGTAGGTTGATTATTATGTACACTATACACAAACATGGCTAATTAATCACCTGGTTGTTTATGAGCGTGTGAAATCATTAGTCCTCTAAATACATTTTTATCTGGCATCCGTTGAGGGCCGTCTGCTCTGTACTTTACCTACCAAGGGCTTTTCTATTCCTCCTATTTTGTAAGCGAATGCGCTGTTCCCTCTAAGCCATGTCCTTGGAGAATACTGCCACCTTCCCGGAAATACACTTAACCTGCTACCGAGAACGTATCTGGGGCGAGGAAATGATGTAAGGGGAAAAGATATGACCTGGCTTTGATATGCCTGCTGCTTATTTCCCTCTGTGTGCCACATGCAAACAGAAAGACTTGTAGAAGGAACAGCCCCCCTCACAAACCAAAGGATTAGCCCATGATCAACCAACAATGTTACGGGGGTGGTTTGGTCAGGTTTATCGATCGCTCGAGAGAGAGCATCCGTGATTATGTAAGTGAGCTGGTTGTTTTTCGGAGTTTTTTGCATCCTGCCGGGAGAGCAGCTGTGCCTCCCAACACCCCCTCACCATGGTTCAGTCCAGTCCGTTCTGCTGGGGGTGGAAGTATGAAGAGAGTACAGAGGAAGTAGCTGTCTGCCCTAGCCTGGCAAGTCTCCCCCTCATTAGAGTCTACCACTATGCCTGTGCTGCCAATACTGGGAGCTGTGGGCTTCCCCCATGGCGAACTCTGCTGCATGGCCACGGCCCAGCTCAGCAAGACCACGGCCCAGCTCAGCACAGCAGCACAGGCATCCGTCAAACCCACCAGACCCCTGTCATCCTGCCTGCATCACCACCTGCCTGCTGCTCGCCAAACCAGGGGTTGCTTAGTGACAGGGAGGGAGGGAGGCAGGAGCCGCTTACCTTCTAGGCCAGCAGCTTGTTAGTTTGATCAGGAAAAAGGTTTGGCTGTCGCCCTGCATGTGGTGGCCAGGGAGCGTTGGGGCATGCGGAGGGTTAGAACAGGTTCCTATTGGCTGATAAAGGCATTGGAAAAAGCTTTAATTAAGAGTAATGTACAGTATCTCAGATGTCATGTATGGATGTCATGGCTGTTGGGTACTGTTAGGGTTTGCCTGTGGAGGGTGCAGTTTTTTTTGGAACATTTTTAGACATCTGTGATTAAGTAAGAGAAAACCTGGGCCCGTCTCAGAGTAGCAGTGTTGGTCTAGGATCAGGTCCCCTCTGTCCATATTATATTTTTCATGATTAGACAAAACTGATCCTAGATCAGCATTCTTACTCTGAGATGCTTTACAAATTCGGGCCTAGTTATTAAGATGGTGACCCTCCCAGATTGCTGATAAGCCACCTACCTATCCTTCAAAAGGAAAGGCCAGAGTAGTGACACTACTGCATGTAAGAACCCCTCAGGACCATTGTGAAACAACTTCTCCTCCCCGACTAATTCACTTTCTGTTTTGAATATACTCGATATACTGTGTTGAGCTACTGAATTTTCAATTAGCATTTTCGGCGTATGTCTGCCACGTTATATTATGCATGATATCCATTCTCATTGATTCAGATGTCCCCTTACATTTATTCATTAAGCAGGCACTCTAACACACAGAGTCGTAGACGTCATACTTACACACGGCATAATGCTCTGTCAGCGTGCAACAAGCCGAGGTAAACAAGGGGCTGATGTCCTGTTTAATCAGGAGGAAAACCACCCACCTACATATATTAGTGGTCCTCTGTAGCTCAGTTGGTAGAGCATGGTGAAACCACCTACATATATTAGTGGTCCTCTGTAGCTCAGTTGGTAGAGCATGGTGAAACCACCTACATATATTAGTGGTCCTCTGTAGCTCAGTTGGTAGAGCATGGTGAAACCACCTACATATATTAGTGGTCCTCTGTAGCTCAGTTGGTAGAGCATGGTGAAACCACCTACATATATTAGTGGTCCTCTGTAGCTCAGTTGGTAGAGCATGGTGAAACCACCTACATATATTAGTGGTCCTCTGTAGCTCAGTTGGTAGAGCATGGTGAAACCACCTACATATATTAGTGGTCCTCTGTAGCTCAGTTGGTAGAGCATGGTGAAACCACCTACATATATTAGTGGTCCTCTGTAGCTCAGTTGGTAGAGCATGGTGAAACCACCTACATATATTAGTGGTCCTCTGTAGCTCAGTTGGTAGAGCATGGTGAAACCACCTACATATATTAGTGGTCCTCTGTAGCTCAGTTGGTAGAGCATGGTGAAACCACCTACATATATTAGTGGTCCTCTGTAGCTCAGTTGGTAGAGCATGGTGAAACCACCTACATATATTAGTGGTCCTCTGTAGCTCAGTTGGTAGAGCATGGTGAAACCACCTACATATATTAGTGGTCCTCTGTAGCTCAGTTGGTAGAGCATGGTGAAACCACCTACATATATTAGTGGTCCTCTGTAGCTCAGTTGGTAGAGCATGGTGAAACCACCTACATATATTAGTGGTCCTCTGTAGCTCAGTTGGTAGAGCATGGTGCTTGTAACGCCAGAATAGTTGGTTTGATTCAATGGGACCACCTCATACGTAAAATGTATGCACGCATGACTGTAAGTCGCTTTGGATAAAAACTATTTGCTAAAGGGCATTTATTATACATTTATCATAGAGAGCAAAGCGGGAAGAACTGGAGAAATAAAAAATATTTGAAAGAGATACCTCTGGATTTGGGCAAATCTACTTCCCCAGAGTCAAACTCTGTGTGAAGTTTGAAGGAAGTCGCTAACTAGCGTTAGCACAAGTAAGAATGAAGTTAGAGGTAGTTTGGCGAGGCAATGCTAACTAGAGTTAGCGCAAAGCCTGGAAGTCTATGGGTATCCAAAATCTTACTGGACACAGAGACATACAAATGGTATCCAAGAGTTCATCTGACTCTGGGGAAGTAGATAAAGGGCCTCAATGCCAACATCCTGAAGTATGCCTTTAGGTTTTCAGCTGTCCCGCAGAGATGCCTCGGATTAGAGTAATTTTCATTCCAATAATTAATCTTTTGCTTATCTTTGGTCACTACATATAGTGGTCTCTCCCTATATCCAATAGACCTACATAGATTTGAATATTCATTTTGCATGGTTCTGGTGCATAATTGATTTCGTAACTTGGTAAATTTCTTCTCTCTTTTGTCCTTCCAGGTGTTACGTGGATGATAAGGTGTCCAAAGTTGCTTGGCTCAACCGATCCAACATCATCTTCGCTGGGGAGGACAAGTGGTCGCTGGATCCGCGTGTGGACCTGGTGAACAAGGGCCAGCTGGAGTACAGCCTTCGCATCCAGAAAGTGGATGTGTACGACGAGGGCTCCTACACATGCTCCATCCAGACCAAACAGCAGTCCAAGACCTCTAATGTCCATCTCATTGTCCAAGGTAGGCATTAGCACAATTAACCAATCAATCAATCAACTGTGAAGTGGATCTGTTCCAGTGTACTTATAACACCCTTTTTACAGTAAAGGTTTACAGTAACCTGGCAATTGTTAGGTTCTAAAAACTAAAACGGCTAGAAAAAGCTTTAACAAAGTTTAATCACCCACTGAGTCATACAGCTGCAAAGACACCATACAAGTCACACAAGTACATCTTTATACCTTCCAACTAGGCGGAGTCATCTCCTTGTATGTCTAAGATAGACACTCCTTCTCTGTTGTTAGGCAGAAACACAGTAGGTTCCTCTTACTGGTATGCACCAATTACACGATGTGAACGACCAATAATAACAGCTGAAGACTATTTCTCACTGCTCTGAAGAATTCAAGTGTAATTCCAGACATCAATTATGGAACATACAGTATGTCATTTTATGATGTGTGGGTGGAGTTTAAGAGTATGTCATACAAATGTGGAAGCTGTATATTTGGCTATGAAAGCTCAAAGGTGATATTCATTGTATATTATTTAGTTTGCTGCTATATGTGTTGGATTCTTGTTGAATGAATGATTGTTATGCCTTATGTTGTGTTGTATGAGTATCATACATGGGCTCCCGAGTGGCGCAGCGGTCTAAGGCACTGCATCTCAGTGCTAGAGGCGTCACTACAGACCCCTGTTTGGATCCAGGCTGTATCACAATCTGGCCGTGATTGGGAGTCCCATAGGGGTGGCGCACAATTGGCCCAGCGTCGTCCGGTTTGGCCGGGGTAGGCCGTCATTGTAAATAATTTGTTCTTAACTGACTTGCCTAGTTAAATAAAGCTTAAATAAATTAATATAATCAGATGGTCTGCTGGGTGGGCCCCCTTTCTTCATCTGTTGACCTTATCTCGAGTTGAGTTCCACATCCCTCATGGTCCTGGTTCCTCAGCAACTGGTCTGCCTTATGAAGAACTGAAACTAGACTGTTGCCCTTTGCCTCCTTCCTATTCAACAATATCATATATCTGCACTTCTAACTTTCCATATGACTTAGTAACTTTCCATATGACTCAATAACTTCCCATATGACTCAATAACTTTCCACTCACCTAGTTCCTCTTTACCCTTCCTTGACCCCTAACATATACATTCCTTATACATGTAAAGTAATCAATACTTTCTAGTATGGTAACATTAATAAGTATATTTCAAGCTAGAATCCAATACCATGTACATAGCTGCCTGTCTCACGACTGACAGCCCACCTATAGGTCTCAGTAATCCTTCTTGTTTTCTATATAATCTGGACAGCTGACAGGGGATTCTCTTTAGCTGTCAAGAACTCCTTATCAACTGTCCACACAGTATGGAAGACAAGGAGATGTCTGTCTGCTCGGCAGAATGTAGATCTGAGGCCCTCGCTGTGACGACTTGTTTCTTGCCATTTCACCTGAAGCAATTTCCAGTCGTTTTTTATCTTGGTGCTGCACATCAACCCATTAACATTTATTAGTTTGTGCAATAATGTGTTTGTTTGTGCAATAATAGTTTGTGCAATAATTATGCCTACATTTTGTCTAACAGATCCATTGATGACAGCATCCAAACCCCTATTGGAAATTAATCTCAGACAAATAGTAATATGATTGGGGGTGGAAGATGGAAGATAGCAATAGTGTTTTATCACACAAAGCTACAGGAGACTGCTGTCTGTTCACATAGCAATGATCTTAAGAGCTGATCTATTATTAGCACTAAAAGGTCAATACATGAATAGATGCTTGTGCCGTGAAGTGGATCTGTTACAGCAAATTGTTCTCTGTTACCAGAATCCCATTGGGTTCAATTAGACACTGCTTGATCATTGGTATTTCTCATATAGTCTATAGTTTTTCTCTCCAATAGTCCTAGACTGTTATGTGGATTTGGGCTGACATTAGCCTGGTCCCAGATCTGTTTGTGCTGTCTTGCCAACTCCTATGGTCATTTTTATAACAATGTGATAAAATGACCATATGAGTTGGCAAGACATCCCGAACAGATCAGGGACCAGGCTAGCTTACTTTTTCCTATGTAAAGCATTTAATGAATTTCCTCTCCCCGCATGCTGAAACTATGGCGTCCTATTGAAAGCATATCACATCCCACTGTATTAGTAATAGTAGATTTCTGGTTGGCTATAGGAGAAAGTCACACCGTCATCACATCATTCAATTATCCAACACCCATTTACTGCTGAATCCAAAATCTTTGCACATAGCTTAGGGGGGAATGTCTGCCGGATTAAAAAAAGTGGTATGAAATGGTATGGTATTTTTCCAACCGCAGCAGCCACACTGTCTCTACCTGCAAGTTAGCTATCGGGGACCATGTTCATGTAACCAAAGCGGACAGAATTGCTGCTAGCAGGGACACCAGTGTAATTGGAAAACAAATTATCAGACAAAGTAAAATTGCTGTGAATAATAAAGCCATGGACTTGCAGCACGCTTAAAAGCATCAGCGCTCAAAGACAGGGTCATTGCAACAAGATGCGAATCATAATATGAAGATTTTCCCAACCCATTCGCTTTTGATGAAACCCGAGCTAGCCGTTGATGTCGAGTCATTGAAAATCTGTGTGACTAGGATACTCCGACACCATTGGTTGACTTTGGTGTTTGCTGAGTATATCAGATGGTGACAGTGTGTCAAGAGCAGTTTGTGCATTTGTGTATGCTGGTCATGTGCCAAATGTTTGAGACCATTGAAATCTGTCAATAAAATGGATCCCATGATGCAGCAGGGCAGCAGAAGCTGTTTTTGGTACAGCAAACAGCACTGCTTTGTCAGCTGATTTTATCCGAATTGATTGAAATTAATGTCAGCATTTTTCATTCTTCAAAATCATTTACATTAGAGCGCCAAGCAGCAACGCTGGGTTCTTAGCAGACAAGCACACAGACAAGCACGCAGTGAACAGATATTACTATAAATCCCTACTTGTTTACCAAAAAAGTAAGATCCAAGATTTGAATTAGTTTGTGTTTGCTTTAGCATCACCGTATGTACAGTTGAAGTCAGCAGTTTACATACACCTTAGCCAAATACATTTAAACTCAGTTTTTCACAATTCCTGACATTTAATTCTAGTAAAAATTCCCTGTCTTAGGTCAGTTAGGATCACCACTTTATTTTAAGAATGTGAAATGTCAGAATAATAGTACAGAGAATTATTTATTTCAGCTTTTTATTTCTTTCATCACATTCCCAGTGGGTCAGAAGTTTACATACACTCAAATAGTATTTGGTAGCATTGCCTTTAAATTGTTTAACTTGGGTCAAATGTTTCAGGTAGCCTTCCACAAGCTTCCCACAATAAGTTGGGTGAATTTTGGCCCATTCATCCTGACAGAACTGGTGTAACTGAGTCAGGTTTGTAGGCCTCCTTGCTCACACACGCTTTTTCAGTTCTGCCCACAAATGTTCTATATGATTGAGGTCAGGGCTTTGTGATGGCCACTCCAATACCTTGACTTTGTTGTTCTTAAGCCATTTTGCCACAACTTGGTGTTGGTGTTCTTCAGCTTGCAAGCCTCCCCCTTTTTCCTCCAAACATAACGATGGTCATTATGGCCAAACAATTCTATTTTTGCTTCATCAGAGCAGAGGAAATTTATCCAAAAAGTACAATCTTTGGCCCCATGTGCAGTTGGAAACCGTAGTCTGACTTTTTTATGGCAGTTTTGGAGCAGTGGCTTCTTCCTTGTTGAGCGGCCTTTCAGGTTATAGGACTCGTTTTACTGTGGATATAGATACTTTTGTACCTGTTTCCTCCAGCATCTTCACAAGGTCCTTTGCTGTTGTTCTGGGATTTATTTGCACTTTTCGCACCAAAATACGTTAATCTCTAGGAGACAGAATGCGTCTCCTTCCTGAGCGGTATGACGGCTCCGTGGTCCCATGATGTTTATACTTGCATACTATTTACTTTCCAATGATGTCGAGCAAAGAGGCACTGAGTTTGACGGTAGGCCATGAAATACATCCACAGGTACACCTCCAATTGACTCAAATTATGTCAATTAGCCTATCAGAAGCTTCTAAAGCCATGACATAATTTTCTGGAATTTTCCAAGCTGTTTAAAGGCACAGTCAACTTAGTGTATGTAAACTTCTGACCCACTGGATTTGTGATATAGTGAATTATAAGTGAAATAATCTGTCTGTAAGCAATTGTTGGAAGAATTACTTGTGTCATGCACAAAGTAGATGTCTTAACTGACTTGCCAAAACTATGGTTAGTTAACATGAAATCTGTGGAGTGGTTGAGGAATGAATTTGAATGACTTCAACCTAAGTGTATGTAAACTTCTGACTTCAACTGTATATTCATTAGCAACCGCCATCTGGGTTGCATCGGCTATCTTTCAATGCATCAGTTTTACTTTTTAGCTAAGGATTAGGATGAAGTCCACATACCACTTTATTTTATTTCACCTTTATTTAACCAGGTAGGCCAGTTGAGAACAAGTTCCCATTTACAACTGCGACCTGGCATTTTGAGTCAAAGTGGCAGTTAATGAAAGGAATTGATTGACATTAAATGGATTTGGTCATAATTGGCATTAACTCTCGAGCTAATGCCGATTTCATGTTCATAATGATAGATAAGTGTGGTTTAATCTCAATCGTCGTCATAAAGGATCTCCATAGTTATTCCTTTATCTCCGATCAATACAGAGGTGATCCACAATGGCTTTGTCCACGTTTAGCCCTGTATCACAATGGTGTGGTATTTATTGGGGTGAACTGAGGCACTTACTAAGGAGAATGTGAAGGCAGTGTGTCACTCTAAAGAGCAGGGGGGGGCGGGTGTAAGCAGTTCTACTTTGAAGTCTGCACAAGGAGGAGGAACTGACCTTTATCAATTATCATGGGACAATCAGAACCTTTCAGTGGTCCTTCAGGAAGCCATCTTCCCCACCCACCTTTCCTTGCTGAATTGCCGGGGCCATTGTCAGGCATAATGTGTTACTAGTCTGTCTTTCTGGGGGCACCTTTAACACTTCAGCTACCAAGTGGATCAGTGGCTGTTCCTGGCCGCCAACCCACCCCCCTGGAGAAGAATGTCTGTCTTCTCCTTGCCCCGTTATATTAGCGGCTGTATGGGAGGAAGAGAATGCGACACACTACCCAACTGCCGATATTGTCTGTCACCTTTGAATCCCGTAACGAAACGGACACCTTGATGTTTTAATGAAAGAAACAATTGAGTATTCCGTTTTCTCTTTGGCTGACTTGGCTGAAACCTCCTTTTATCTTTTTTTATCCTCGGCAGAATTTGTGACTTCAGATACATCAATAGGGCTTCAGGTGTAAGGCTGCCATGTTTCAGAGGATAAGTAGAGGTCCGTCCCGTCATTCCTGGAGAGCCTCTCCTTTTTTCCACTTTTCAAGACTCGGTAATATGGATGGCCAACATCTTTAGATATTATGTATGGAAATTGGAGTGCTGACCTGGCCACATGCTCTCGGGTTCACCTGGCAACTTGTCTGAAAATATCCTCTCCCCAGCTATGCTTTAATAGGGTCCTGTCACCTATGTCAGGCTGTCAAGCCCTAAGACAGTCCTCAGGTCAGCAGTACGCTCGTTTTGGGCACTCTGCCACTCAAGACAGGTCGTTCACACTGATAGGGCCTTGCTCACACTCTTATCGCCAACTGTGAAAGAGCTGGCCAATGGTCCAATCTCAGGACTGAAAAGAGGCCCCAGAACTGTGAATAGCTTGTCCTGTGAATCATTCACTCTTACAACCCAATAGTAGCTTTTTGTTGAAGGGATCTGTGCTATAGTAGCTGGTTGAATAGTGGAGAACAATTGGAGGTTTACTTAATAGCAATGCAAATATCATGGTACAGATACAGTTGAAGTCGGAAGTTTACATACACCTTAGCCAAATGCATTTAAACTCAGTTGTTCACAATTCCTGACATTTAATCCTAGTAAAAATTCCCTGTCTTAGGTCAGTTAGGATCACCACTTTTTTTAAGAATGTGAAATGTCAGAATAATAGTAGAGAGAATTGCTTTTTCAAGCTTTTATTTCTTTCATTACATTCCCAGTGGGTCAGAAGTTTACATACACTCAATTAGTATTTGGTAGCATTGCCTTTAAATTGTTTAACTTGGGTCAAACGTTTCGGGTAGCCTTACACAAGCTTCCCACAATAAGTTGGGTGAATTTTGGCCCATTCCTCCTGACAGAACTGGTGTAACTGAGTCAGGTTTGTAGGCCTCCTTGCTCGCACACGCTTTTTCAGTTCAGCCCACAAATGTTCTATATGATTGAGGTCAGGGCGTTGTGATGGCCACTCCAATACCTTGACTTTGTTGTCCTTAAACATTTTGCCACAACTTTGGAAGTATGCTTGGGGTCATTGTCCATTTGGAAGACCCACTTGCGACCAAGCTTTAACTTCCTGACTGATGTCTTGAGATGTTGCTTCAATATATCCACATAATTTTCCTTCCTCATGATGCCATCTATTTTGTTAAATGCACCAGTCCCTCCTGCAGCAAAGCACCCCCACAACATGATGCTGCCACCCCCGTGCTTCATGGTTGGGATGGTGTTCTACGGCTTGCAAGCCTCCCCCTTTTTCCTCCAAACATAACAAGGGTCATTATGGCCAAACAGTTCTATTTTTGCTTCATCAGACTAGAGGACCTTTCTCAAAAAGCACTTTTCGCACCAAAGTACGTTTATCTCTAGGAGACAGAACGCATGTCCTTCCTGAGCAGTATGATGGCTGAGTGGTCCCATGGTGTTTATACTTGCGTACTATTGTTTGTACAGATGAGCGTGGTACCTTCAGGCATTTGGAAATTGGTCTTGGCTGATTTATTTTTATTTTCCCATGATGTTGAACAAAGAGGCACTGAGTTTGAAGGTAGGCCTTGAAATACATCCACAGGTACACCTCCAATTGACTCAAATTATGTCAATTAGCCTATCAGAAGCTTCTATCACCATGGCATAATTTTCTGGAATCTTCCAAGCTGTTTAAAGGCAGTCAATTTAGTGTATGTAAACTTCTGACCCACTGGAATTGTGATATAGTGAATTATAAGTGAAATAACCTGTCTGTAAACAATTGTTGGAAGAATTACTTGTGTCATGCACAAAGTAGATGTCCTAACCGACTTGCCAAAACTATAGTTTGTTAACATGAAATCTGTGGAGTGTTTGAAAAATGATTTTCAACTGTATATGGACACTCAATCACTATGGTACTTTTTAATGGTAAGTTTACAAGCATATATTATGATAAATAGAATTGCAACTTGTATCTCATTATGGTAAATGGTGAAATAAGTATAGCCAGTTATAATTTTAATGGATTAGCAGATAATAAGAAAAGACGACCAGGGTCTCCAACGGGGCAAAGGAACTCAAAAGGGTTTATGATATTAATAATTTTTATCCGAATGTGCAAATTGTCCAAACAGAGCCGCAAGGTGGAAGGATGATTTAAATTATGATTTAATTATATGTTATTAAACAGATGTGCCTCATTAATATATACGGTCCAAATAATGATGATCCATGCTTCTTTGAAAATATATAATAATTTATCAAACCTACAAGCAATACAAGACTCTATTATTATGGTGGGAGATTATAATATGGTTTTAAATACCTCAAAATCACACTATACTACAAATCACTACAAACATGCTCTTAAGGAAATCCTGAATGTCATGGATATATTGGAACTAGTGGAAATATGGAGGCTTAAATATCCTGACCTAGTGAGATATACTTGGCGGGGGCTCAGCTAGACGTCTTGATTACTTTCTTATGTCATTCAAGCTGGCACCAAAAGTTTTAAAAAGTGTTGATAGGGGACAGAATTCAGTCAGACCATCAAATTATTGGCATATACATTACTCATACAGAATTTACACATGGGCGAGGATATTGGAAACTTGAAAAATATAATAATACTTTTTTTTTTTTAAACTTCAACATATAAATGCTACCATGAATAATTTACTGAAACCTGTTATGACGGAGTCACCCATGATTCACCAAACAATATTTTGAAAGAGGGTGTTTTTGTTTGTCTCCTCTAACAAAAGTTAATTGTATGGATAATTAATTAATCAAGTGAAATGAACAGCTGTACAAAACAAACCCAAATTACAGAGGAGACATTTCTTGATGTAATTTGATCCTTTAAGTCCTGAAAAACTCCAGGGCTGGATGGCGTACCAGTGGATGTACACCAACCCTTTCTTGATGTACTCAGAGGACCGTTATTAGCATGTTTTAACCACTCCTAGAAAAACGGTAGGTAAATGTAAAGATCCAGTCCATTGCAAAAAAGTGGAGGCCACTTAGACTTCAGTTCTATTAATTCTATTCGCATAGAATTAAGAAGGTTTTGTTGGATATTATTAATCCTAATAAGACAGTTTATTTTACATGGATGATACATTGGAGATAATATAAGACAAGTACTGGAAACAGTGGAACACCATGAACAATCAGGGAAACCAGGCCTGGTGTTCATAGCTGACTTTGAAAAGGCTTTTGATAAAGTATGATTGGAATGTACAGTGCATTCGGAAAGTATTCAGACCCCTTGACTTTTTCCACATTTTGATACTTTATTCTAAAATGGATTAAATCGTTTTTTATCCTCATCAATCTACACACAATACCCCATAATGACAAAGCAAAAACAGGTTTTGAAATATCACGTTTACATAAATATACAGACTATTTTCAGGTCTCTCCAGAGACCTGGCCTCCACAATCACCCAACCTCAAACTAATTGAGATGGTTTGGGATGAGTTGGATCGCAGAGTGAAGGAAAATCAGCCAACAAGTGCTCAGCATATGTGGGAACTCCTTCAAGACTGTTGGAAAAGCATTCCAGGTGAAGCTGGTTGAGAGAATGCCAAGAGTGTGCAAAGCTGTCATCAAGTCAAAGGGTGGCAACTTTGGTTACTACATGATTCCATATGTGTTATTTCATAGTGTTGATGTCTTCACTATACCTTCTACCAGTCTGTGGTGGCCAGTGCCATCTTTTTTGCAGTGGTGTGCTGGGGAGCCAACATAAAAGCCAGTGATGCTTCTCGGGTGAATAAGCTGATCAGGAAGGCTAGCTCTGTCCTGGGGATGAGCCATGCATGCCATGGTTATGACGCAGAGAAGCACCTTCAGTCACAGACTGATCCCACCACGGTGTGCCAAAGAGCGCTACAGGAGGTCCTTCCTGCTGGCGGCTATTAGACTATTTAATGCCTCACCGGGGTGCCGTGCCGTCGGCAACACAGACCTGGAACTGTTGGGGTGTTAGGACCTAGTTTAACAATTGTGCATCCATCCGTGAGTAACTCTGTTCCGTAATCACTCATTCACTCAGGACTTATTTATTCATTCAGGTCTGTATATACTTACTCGTGTACAGTTGTTATATCATATCACGTGCAATATTGCAAGTAATTCTTGGACTTAACTTATGTAGTCATTCACTCAGGAATGCATTTTAGTATCCTGTCAGTTGTATCTTTTTTTTCCATTGCTTTTAGTATATTGAATGTGCAATACGTGCAGTTATCTGTAATTTAACCCTGCGTACTAAGGACTGTATTTTAAGGGAATTACTATTATTACCGCAAATTATATCATACACACATTTAGCTATTTAAGTATCTATGGGAATGACCCGAGAATATGGTAATGATGTGTCGTTGAGCTGCACAAATCATTTAATGGCTAAACGGTTGAACGTGCCCATTCCCACTATCAGGTCAATAATTAGGAAGTTTAAAGCAACTGGAGATGTTAACAATCGTCCTGGAAGAGGACGTGTGTCTATATTGACCCCACGCACAGTGAGGAGGATGGTTGGAGTGGACAAAAAATCGCAAAGGATCACAGCTGGAGAATTGCGGACGTTAATTGGGTCTCTGGGTCAGAAAGTCTCCAAAACTACGATCAGACGCCACCTATGTACATAACCACAAGTTGTTTGGCAGGGTTTCCATAAAAAAGCCTTTGTTGTCATCAAACAACAAACTCAAGCGCCTACAGTTTGCCAAACAGTACTGGATCTTTCAATGGGACCAGGTTCTATGGTCAGATGAGACCAAAATAGAGTTTTATGGAAACAAACACCAGAAGTGGGTTTGGCGTAGACAGAAAGATGCATGCCATGCAGAAAAGTACCTCATCCCTACTGTGAATTATGGTGGTGGATCTTTGATGTTGTGGGGCTGCTTTTCTTCCTTTAGGATACATGCTATCATGGACTCCATCAAGTACCAGCAGATATTAAATCAAAACCTGACTGCCTCTGCTAGGAAGCTTAAACTGGTCCGTGGCTGGATCTTCCTGCAGGACAATGATCCAAAGCACACCTCAAAATCAACACAGAAAGTGTTCACTGACCACAGAATCAAGGTTTAGCCGTGGCCATCCCAGTCCTCTCTCTGACCTAAACCCCATAGAAACCTGTGGGATGAGCTGAAGATGAGAGTCCACAAGAGAAGGATCTGTAGAGACTCTGTATGGAGGAATGGTCTCAGATCCCTTGCCATGTGTTCTCCAACCTCATTATGAATTATAGGAGAAGACTCAGAGCTGTTATCTTGGCAAAGGGAGGTTGCACAAATTATTGACGGAAGTGATGCCAATAATTGTGGCGCACACATTTTAGAAAAATATTTATTTTATGATAAGAATACATTTTTTCTTTCAATTATTTTACTTGAATTAAAGGTTAGAATTGAATTAATGGTGTTGAATTAAAGACCATTAGGATAAACAATACATACTTATTACAATAAATACAATATTAGTGGAGGGCACTGTACTGTATGTATCCACACTATTGTGAAAATTATGATAATGCCCTTTTAGTTTAAGAGCTGTTTGAAAAGACCGCCTTACATTTCAGTTTCTGTTTTGGTGGGATGGAGTTTTGGCCTTCCTGGTGATACAGTATTGGTCAATTGGTTAATAGACCAATAAGAGCATTCCAAACCTCTCTGCCAGTAACAGCTAGTTTTCCATGTTCCTCTCCCTACTCAGACCACTCTCAATCCTAGCAAAATTCTTGCTAGAGAAATTGCTCTTTGTTACAAAGCTATTTTTGCCACGCCAAAATAGGGTTGCACCTGTCATTAGGGATGTTGTTTTGTTGACAGCACAAATGTTGAATAGATCACTTTGTTTTGACATTCACTTTGTTTTGACATTCACTTTGTTTCGACATTCACTTTTGCACTCATAATCACATGTAAACAATGGGGTTAAGTGATGAATAATAATGATCAGTTATGAAAGCTTCTAGTTTGAACATTTTTATTGCATCAATGCTGAAGGTCAGAAACATTACCTACAGATGTAGGATCTTAATTTGATCGCTCTTGTTGCCGAGAATGTATTTGAGTTTTAAAAAGGCTTCTAAAGTTTGTAATTTCCACTTCATGTGCCCTAACGAAAAATGTATCAACCAAAAAAAAAAAACTTAATTATAATCCATATTATAACTCAAATGTCCTGTTGCTGTAGTTACCTTCCAGTTATTTTCCTGCTGTAGCAAACTGGCTCAAATTCCGATCCCACATCTGTAGAATGTTACCGGAAAATAGCCTTGTGGCATATGCCATATGTTATTAGTTTGTGTTTCATTGGCATGTTAGCCACATCTCCACATATTCTAATAAATATGTTCGTTGACTGCACAGACTAAAATAGTTATCCGTTCTCCAGCTGTCTAGAGGGCCATTTTGTTTGGCCATAAAGCTGATATAGCATTTCCAGATGAAGTCCTCAATTATAACTTGTAGGCTACAGTACACTTCTTTGACTGCTCTGAACACATAGTCTTACACATTGACACAATATGTCGAGTGCATATCTACAAACTCCTTCTGGAATATACATTGAGTGTACAAAACATTAGGAACATGCTCTTTCCATGACATAGGCTGGCCAGGTGAATCCAGGTGAAAGCTATGATCCCTTATTTATGTCACTTGTTAAATCCACTTCAATCAGTGTAGATTAAGTGCAGGAGACACGCTAAAGAAGGTTTTTTAAGCCTTGAGACAATTGAGACATGGATTATGTATGTGTGCCATTCAGAGGGTGAATGGGCAAGACAAAATATTGAAGTGCCTTTTAACGTGGTATGGTAGTAGGTGCCAGGGTATGGTAGTAGGTTCCAGGGTATAGTAGTAGGTGACAGGGTATGGTTGTAGGTGCCAGGGTATGGTAGTAGGTGCCAGGGTATGGTTGTAGGTGCCAGGGTATGGTAGTAGGTGCCAGGGTATGGTAGTAGGTGCCAGGGTATGGTAGTAGGTGCCAGGCGCACCGGTTTATGTGAAGAACTGCAAGGCTGCTGGGTTTTTCACGCTCAACAGTTTCCTGTGTGTATCAAGAATGGTCCACCACCCAACTCAATATTAGAGAGATAAAATGCATGTTAAAGGTTTTCCAGGAGTTTTTGTTCTGCCAATATTGTAGACACTCAAGATAATATGTTGTTCCTTTAAGTCTTCTGAGAAATGTTAGAGGCCTCTGACTCTCTCTCTCTCTCTCTCTCTCTGTAAATATAGACCATCACCATTGTGCTTGGTTATTCTGTCATTAGGTGCATTATGTTAGGAGAGAGACTTTTATGGTTTATACATAGAGGTGAGTGCTGTTGTAAACGACGCTCATAATACAATAATATACCGTAACAGTTGATGTACAATGATTTATTGGAGAGTCTTTTAATGTGATGATTATTCCTATGTTCCGGTACATATGTTATCCATGCTCGTTTTTTTCTCCTTTGAGCTGCAAGGTTTTTCAGGTGGACCACTTGGCAGTGGTGTAAAGTACTTAAGTAAAAAATACTTGAATGTACTACTTAAGTAGTTTTTTAGGAAATCTGTACTTTACTTTACTATTTATATTATATTTTATAAGTTTTACTTTCACTTCAATACATTCCTAAATAAAATAATTTACTTTTTACTCCATACGTTTTCCCTGATACCCAAAAGTACTCGTTACATTTTGACAGGAAAATGGTCCAATTCACACACTTATCAAGAGAACATCCCTGGTCATCCCTACTGCCTCTGATCTGGTGGACTCACTAAACACACAAGCTTTTTTTTTAAACATTTTTTTTTATCTCTAAGTGTTTGAGTGTGCCCCTGGCTATCCGTCAATAAAAAAATTAAAGTGTAGTTGTGCCGTCTGGTTTGCTTAATATAAGGAATTTTAAATGGCTTATACTTTTACCATTTACTTTTGATTTAAAACCAAATACTTTTAGACTTTTACTCACATAGAATTTTACTGAGTGACTTTCACTTTTACTTGAGTAATATTCTATTAAGGTATGTTTACTTTTACTCAAGTATGACAATTGAGTACTTTTTCCACCACTGCCACTTGGTAAGTATGTATTTTGGGGCTCCCAAGTGGTGCAGTGGTCTAAGACACTGCATCTCAGTGCTAGAGGCGTCACTACAGACAACCTGGTTCGAATTCAGACTGTATCACAACCGGCCGTGATTGGGAGTCTATAGGGTGGCGCACAATTGGCAAAGCATTGCGTTTAGACGGTGTAGGCTGTCATTGTAAATAAGAGTTTGTTCTTAACTGACTTGCCTAGTTAAATTTTAAAAATTACATAGAGGAGTAGGCTAGTCCATCTTTACTGAAGGCAGTCAACTAAAAATGCTTGGATGTGACTTAGTTAGTTCAGATAGATTTGACACTGGGAGGTTTTCAGATATAATCAGATACCTGGTCTCCCCACTACCACCTCTGTTCAGTACTAGCAGTCAGACTATATGAAGCTCAAGACAGGCTAATAGTCTGGATAGAAACATCAGTCACTCAGTCAATACCATTGTTTCTGGTTCAAATGTGCTTCTTGTAATAGCAGAGAACCGCATACTAACCAAGAACTGCATTGTTCTCATTTGATAATCAAGAGTCTGGTCGTCTAATCAGTCCTGCTTTTTAAGTGTTTCTTTACAGATTGCTGCCCTGGAATTCTCATTTCTTATTAAGAGAATTGGAAAACATCAATTTTTATATTTTATTTGACCACACGGTAAAAAAAAGATATACACTAACCGGCCACTTCGTTAGGTACACCTTTCAACTGCTCGTTAACGCAAATATCTAATCAGCCAATCACGCTGCAGCAACTCAATGCATTTAGGCATGTAGACATGGTCAAGACCATCTGCTGAGGTTCAAACCAAGCATCAGAATGGGGAAGAAAGGTGATTTAAGTGACTTTGAACGTGACATGGTTGTTGGTGCCGGACAGGCTGGTTTGAGTATTTCAGAAAGTGCTAATCTACTGGGATTTTCCCACACAATCATCTCGTCGGTTTACAGAGAATGGTTACAAAATGAGAAAATATCCAGTGAGCGGCAGTTCTCTGGGCGAAAATGCCTTGTTGACGGCAGAGGTCAGAGTAGAATGGCCAGACTGGTTCGAGCTGATAGAAAAGCAAAAGTAACTCAAATAACCACTCATTACAACCAAGGTATGCAGAAGAGAATCTCTGAACGCACAACACGTCGAACCTTGAAGCAGATGGCCTACAGCAGCAGAAGACCACACCGGGTGCCAATCCTGTCAGCTAAGAACAGGAAACTGAGGCTCCAATTTGCACGGGTCCACCAAAATCGGACAATAGAAGATTGGAACGTTGCCTGGTCTGATGAGTCCCGATTTCTGCTGCGACATTCAGATGGTAGGGTCAGAATTTGGCGTCAACAACATGGATCCATCCTGCCTTGTATCAACAGCCTACCTGAGTATTGTTGCTGACCATGTCCATCCCTTTATGACCACAGTGTACCCATCTTCTAATGGCTACTTCCAGCAGGATAACGCGCCATGTCACAAAGCTCACATCATCTTAAACTGGTTTCTTGAACATGACAATTCATTCACTGTACTCAAATGGCCTCCACAGTCACCAGATCTCAATCCAGTAGAGCACCTTTGGAAACAGGAGACTCGCAAGCAAATGGTGTCCATTCCGGTACTAGCAAGGTATACCTAATGAAGTGGATGTTTGTTGGCATTAAATAAATGAAAAATACTAACCCTTACCAGATGTAAGCACAAACCAAACACAACAAGCAAAACTGTTTGATAGGCATGTGATATTCAATATAACCTAAAGCAAATGAAAGGAACGCTTACGTTGGTAACATTTTAACATGGGCTCCTTACTGTAAGCCCAAAACCGTAATATTCAACTGAACGAAACCTACAGCAAAGGAAGGGACAGTAAAAGATGTCTTTCAAAGTGGTACCAATAGAAAGGGTGTGGAAACTGAGGTCTCCCTTCATTACATTGATCCTGAACCTTCGAAGTCATTATCCTTATTTAGTCAAGACATTCTATCAATCAGACTACATTGAATAAAGAACCTTGATCCCATTGCTTGTTTAATCCAAATAGCTGTAAAGTAAGGGGGTTCAAAGGGGGCTCGTCTCTGGAGAGGCAAGTTAATAGTCTTCCCCTCCCATCACAGCCTGCACTTTACCTAATCCAACATTATCGCACAAAATGGAGAGCAATCAAGGAATATTGATTACCTGCTCTGATTGCTGGTTTGAGTGCCAGAATCTGCGTTCTTAGTGCTTTTAGCTTTAGAAAAATGTAGCCAAAGGGGTAGGTGAGCAAGGCTTCAGTCACGACACGGGGCTAGATTAATCTGTTTTTATGACAGTGGAACTGCGTTAGAGCTGTGAACTCCACAAGCGTGTCCAGGTATTATAGCATACCTATTGTGAACATTTCATTGGCTGCACAGATTTGCATTAGTAAGAAATCCCATGCAGCCGTGTTTACTGGAATGTGTGATGTAATCTACACCTCAATTAGGCTGATAGAATTCCTCATTATTTAGTTTAGTGATTTTCAATTTGAGCGTCATTATTTCTATATAGCCTACACTTTCTCGTTCTGAACTTCTAACGCGAGTGGGACGGGTGTGGCTTCGTGACAACGACCGCACAAGTATCCGCTCACAGATTTGAGAGCTCCAATGAAGCGTTGTCGCAGGATATCGCTGAACTGATTGAATCTAGACCATAGTTTGTTATAGGAATCTACAGTGTATCTTCTGAACACAGTTTTTCTATAGTTTCCACTTGTGGGGGGGTTGGATGAAGGATTGTTTGTGAGCTCGGCCATTTATGATAATTTGGCAGTTCACATAGACCAATAAGATTACATGACGATTAGCTTATATTTATAGCCTCAATTGAACATGGATTGTACTTGAGTTTGTAAGGTATATTTTCCATAGGTTATTAATTAAGACAATTGATCCGAGTTCCAAACTGCCTCTGCTCGTTGGGAGCTTCATGAAATGGGTTTCCATAGCTGAGCAGCCACACACAAGCCTAAGATCGCCATGCACAATGCCAAGTGTCGGCTGGAGTGGTGTAAAGCTCACCGCCATTGGACTCTGGAGAAGTGGAAACAGGTTCTCTGGAGTGATGAATCATGCTTTACCATCTGGCAATCTGACTGACTAATCTGGGTTTGGGGGATGCCAGGGGAACGCTACCTGCCACAATGCATAGTGCCAACTGTAAAGTTTGGTGGAGGAGGAATAATGGTCTGGGGCTGTTTTTCATGGTTCGGGCTAGGCCGCTACAGCATACAATGACATTCTAGACGATTCTGTGCTTCCAACTTTGTGGCAACCTTTTGGGGAAGGCCCTTTCCTGTTTCAGCATGACAATGCCCCCGTGCACAAAACGAGGTCCATACAGAAATGGTTTGTCGAGATCGGTGCGGAAGAACTTGACTGGCCTGCACATAGCTCTGACCTCAACCCCATCGAACACCTTTGGGATGAATTGGAACGCCGACTGCGAGCCAGGCCTAATCGCCCAACATCAGTGCCCGACCTCACTAATGCTCTTGTGGCTGAATGGAAGCAAGTCCCCGCAGCAATGTTCCAAGATCTAGTGGAAAGCCTTCCCAGAAGAGTGGAGGCTGTTATAGCAGCTCCACATTAACGCCCACGATTTTGGAATGAGATGTTCGATGAGCAAGTGTCCACATACCTTCGGGTCATGTAGTGTAACTTTAAGTCATTCAGATAATGGGTGAACTAAAGCACTGCATTACAGAAAGTTCCTTGAAGAATTGGCTGGAGGACTGAGAGCTCAAGAGAGCAGGAAGGAGTGTTAAAGCCGAGTTCATCTAAAAAGGAAAGGTCACCGCCAAGAGTTTATCCTCCAGCCAGCTGTTGTCTCCACCTCTTTTCTTATCATCTCTTTTCCGTTTTATAATGCACTGTGTGTTGAATACAAATTGAATCTGGGTTTTTTTGGCACGCCGTCCTGAACGATGCAGATGATCGCCAAGGATAAAAGAACACATAGCCTTGAACTGGTAGTACATTTATTTATTCAAGTTTACTTGAGATAAGAATCATAGCTTGAAGAATTTTATAAAGAGAAAACATTTTTCACGAGTTCCAAGTCCTGCTCGTTGGGTTTTACAAAAACGCAGCCAGTGTATTTCTCTCTACCAGGGCTTCGGTTGGCTTGTTAGAAATACTGCTGCTACCTTTTCCCATTGTTTTCTCCTTTTAACACAAACACCAATTATTTGTTTGTATGATTTACGAGTCTCTACCCTTGTGGAGACCTCTCCCCTCCACTGGAACATCTCTAAAGAAAAAAAAGCTACATTTGAATTAATCAGGGATTTGTCCTCAAGAAGACCTTTATCTGGCCAGCAGGAACTGCCTCCGAATGTCTCTCCACATCCACACAAAGCCTTGCTCAAAAGGGCCTCCAATGGGCATTAGTCTATTTGATTGGCTCTCTTCCTTTTGAAAGTTCAGAGAGAGCTTTAGTTTAGATCATGGAGTGCTGCTGGCGGTGATTATGTTGGCGGAGTAGCTACGAGTAGCAGCTCCAGCAGTCCTGCCAGAAGTGCACAATGAAAGGGGCCGAGGCACCCACTGCTCGGTGGCTCTGTGCACTACAGCATCCTGTTAAAAGTGTTCCATCTCTTTCAGCGCCGCAGTCGCTTTAGAAAAAACGCACCCGAGGTCTCTGATCAAACATGTTGGCATCGCTTTCTTGCTTGTTATTGTGAGGAAGCTGGCAAACTATTTAGTGAAATACTGATTTGTCATAGGGGTAACTCACATTGACACCATGAAGAATTCAAAGGGATTAGGATCAATGAGTCATAGGTTTATGAGCATTGAAAATGTAAGCGTATGCTTACAAAAACAGGCAAATTAACGCTGAATAAGATCTCAAGGCTCTACTTCCCTGTAACATTTTTCTAATGAATCTGTTAGGAGGATTTTCTTTATTAACATTTTGGTTAATTGCGTCTGTTCTTTTTACTTTTCAATGATGTCCTACTCAAGCAGACTCACAATGACGGTGTTCAAGAGAGTCCTCATGTTTGTGTGTGTCATGTCCTCTGGGCTTGTCAAAGAGGAGTGTAGGCTTATGCATAAAACACTTTTCTTCTCTATGACCGCAACATTCCCAATCCTGTAGAGGCCCACTAAATTAACGGTTGCCTCTTCTTTAAAGCCCTTGAATGGACAAGATTGCCTGGCTGTCATTCTCATTGTTTTTGCAGTAACAGATTGCCTCTTTGGGTCAACGTTTGGGGAGGCACCCAGCAGCCAGTTATGAGCATATTTTGAGGTGATTTTATTACATTTCAGAGGTGTCACAATATTCAGGAGGTTGTTCTGTGTCATCTGAAAGGTTCCTGGTATAATGACCTTGTTGCACACAAGGAAAGTAATTGGCAGCTAGTGCTAAAAGCAGCTAGTGCTCAATGCTGCGAGCGCTTCCCGCTGATTATGCTTTAATGATTCAAATGACTGAAACATAATTGCCTCGACAACACTTAGGCCTTGGACATCAGCGGTCCAAATGTCATGTCTGAACGTGGCAGGATGGTGTGGGTGGAGAGACAGAAGGAGTGATCCATAGAGGTCAAGTGGTATGGTAGCAGAGTCATTCAAATAGCTCTGGTGTTACTGGTGTACAATGAACCGGTTTTAACCGGTTGTAATTTTACACCTCACTATGATTTGTTATTGATTTGACTATGGAGTACATCAAAGTGTGGTGTTGTACTTGATAGCAGGCTAACCCAAAGACTTCTGTTACGACTGATCGGATAAGAAAATGAATTTCACAAAAGAACAGGTCATAGGAAAAATAACTAAAACTCAAAAACAAGTAAATAATTTTGTAGGAAGGCCGACGTTCCTGGCGTGATGTGCCTGCATTCTTTAGTTTTATTAATATTTTACATATTTTAAACGCACAATTTCAAAGATTTTACTGAGTTACAGTTCATTTGAGGAAATCAGTCAATTGAAATAAATGCATTAGGCCCTTATCTATGGATTTCACATTACTGAGAATACATATATGCATCTGTTAAAATAAATACCTTAAAATAAATGGACCTCACAATGGGCCTCAGGATCTCGTCACGGTATTTCTGTGCTTTAAAATTGCCATCGATAAAATGCAATTGTGTTCGTTGTCCGTAGCTAATGACTGCCCATATCATAAACCCACCACCACCACGGGGCACTCTGTTCAAAACTTTGACATCAGCAAACCGTTCAACCACACAACGCCATACACGTGGCCTGCGATTGTGAGGCCGTTTGTACCTACTGCCAAATTCTCTAAAACGACGTTGGAGGCGGCTTATGGTAGAGAACTTAACGTGACATTTTCTGGCAACAGCTCTGGTGGACATTCCTGCAGGCAGCATTCCAATTGCACGCTCCCTCAAAACTTGAGACATCTGTGGTTGTGTGAAAAACATGCACATTTTAGAGTGGCCTTTTATTGTCCCCAGCACAAGGTGCACCTGTGTAATGATAATGCTGTTTAATCATCTTCTTGATATGCCACATCTGTCGGGTGTATGGATTATCTTGGCAAATGAGAAATGCTCACTAACAGGGATGTAAGCCAATGTGTGCTCAAAATTTGAGAGAAACACGCTTTTTTGTGCTTATGGAACATTTCTGGGATCTTTTAATTCAGCTCATGAAACATGGGACACTTTACATGTTGCGTTTATATTTTTGTTCAATGTAGTTTGAGACATTACACAATGCAGGTGTGAGCCATTTTGGCTGGGAATACCTGTTGTTGTCATCCTATCTCTTGAAATGGTTGTACGTGCATGCCAAGCGGAGTGCAATAGTGAGAATCTTAATTGGCTACCAAGTGAGTTCTGTTCCATTTTCTGTGTGTGTCTCTCTCTCTCTCTGCGACCATATTCAGCTAAAGATGAGTCACAGCTAGATTTTTAAGGCTGTGGCTTGACAGTAAACACATTGATCAGGACATCTATGGCACTGGAGGTGCGGCTGGGTTTCTTCACGTCTCTGAGGTGAACCATTCTGGGACTTTGATCATCGCTACTGTACCTCCCTGGGTAGTTTGGCTCGTCAGGAATCCAGGAAAAGCCTGAAGCTGACTGTCAGGTTATATTACCACATGGATTTGGGGTACAACAAGCTTCTTCTAATTATGTCTTAGTTTCTCATGCTTTCAAGGCTTTGAAGTTTTATTATCAAAGTTGAAACGAAGGTCAATGTATTTGCGCGATACATTTTCTATCCTTTTTCACTTTTTTTCTAGGATCACTAGGTCTTTGGGGTAATAATAAACTGACTCAAAATAGGATTATGTTGACGATGTTGGAAAGAAAAAAATATAGAAAATAATTAGAAGAAATGTGAAAATGCTCAAATAAAAAATTAAGGTGAAAATGCTCAAATCAAATAAAAAAGATGAAATCATTGATGTTTCTTGAAAGGCAAAATACATGTTTTGGCAGAAGCTTAAGCTACATTTGATCCCACCATCTAACCACGGAAAAGCAAATTATTTCTCTCTAGGCTACGTGTGTAAAATCAACCTCACACAATCCCTTGTACGTTGCTGTAGAATCCTGGGCAGCCAGGAAACTACCCTTTCAAATATTGTTCCTTGAAGGTTGACCCATGACTCAGATTATAATCCTTGATGGGAGCTGTGTTGAAATGGTTCAGACTCTTTATTAATTTGACTTATGAACCGCCTCAACTATTTCTGTTTAGAGCGTGACAGGGTTATCTGTCTGGAAGCTGCTATTTTCTCTCAAATTCATTTTTATCTGTGCGACTTGCCTGGTGTGGATTAATGCTCGGGTCCTCATTCAGCCAATCAGAGCATTGATATTTCCATTCCGCTTCTTTGAGAAAAAGCTATTGGATTCCCTGTCACTTCAATCCTTCCCGTATCAAAAAACATCTTCAGTTTCTGTGGTAATTTGACTCACGCAATAACTCTGTATGGCTTCATTTAATGTTGTTTGGCAATAAAATAGCCTTGTTGTCAGATGTCCTTAAAGGGACAGGCTAGAGGAGGGTATACAGCATCAGCTAAGGGATGTTGCATGGTCAGTATCGGTATAAAAAAATATACCTTTTGGGGGGAGGAAAAATCCAGAGGTGCGCTGATGTCTTTACATATTTGACAACATATAGAATATGTTTTCCATGTTGTCAAATATGAAACGGCATGGCAACTACAAGTTTGATTCACCTTGACTGAAACACGTCTTATTTTAGGCGACATGTATTATATACCTGAGAGTGGTATATGTGCATTTGTAAGCATTGAGCTACTTGTTGTACAATAAAATGGAATACGTTTCTGTATTATTCTATATGTATTTTGCCATTTGATCATTAGTTTCTAGCAAAGATAGGTGTATACAACCCATCGCCTCCATCCACCCACAGTTTTGAAACTCACAATGATGTCTGTATGACCTCTCTATGCACTCAGATCGACTACACTTGAATTGCTGACCAATGGGAAAATGGAACGCACCTCGCTGTCTTCACATGTCAGAACAGTTTTATCTGAATAATGTGTTCCCTGTTTTATTTGTTTAGGTACAGAGTAAATCAGAATTGAGAGGTAAAAAGGCCGATTAAACATTACATTCAGATGACAAACGTTTGGCTTTCTTTGAACATCAGTCAAAGTCATGCACCTAGCGTTTCAGCTCATTTAATCTTTTGGTGGGTAATGGATCGGGTTGAGGTACAGGAACCCTTCTCAACTTTCCTTTTCACTTTTACTTTTGCATTCATCTATACTGTCAAATGTACATGTAGCCTATGCCACAGTGACAAACGTATTGCAAAGACTAATGTTGTTGATAATTACTCATGTTGACATTTGACATGTTGACATAATTTAATAGTATTTTTATATTTTTAATAAACTGTACACTTCATTCACTGTAATAAACCCTACACTTCATTCACTGTAATAAACCCTACACTTCATTCACTGTAATAAACCCTACACTGCATTCACTGTAATAAACCCTACACTTCATTCACTGTAATAAACCCTACACTGCATTCACTGTAATAAACCCTACACTTCATTCACTGTAATAAACCCTACACTTCATTCACTGTAATAAACCCTACACTTCATTCACTGTAATAAACCCTACACTTCATTCACTGTAATAAACCCTACACTTCATTCACTGTAATACTACATTGTGGGTCCTATTCTTGCCTTTGAAAATCCATTACACAGTTCTTAGGTAGACTCAAACCCTACCATAGAAAATGCTTCTACTTATATTAGAATCATTCCTATCTGTTTCTACAACCACTATATCTGCTTTAGATTAAATATTACCATGTTTTTAATACTACATTAATAAACAATGACCAATGCCACTTTCTCTTACAGTTCCGGCAAACATTTACAAAGTTTCGGAAGACATCACTGTGAACGAAGGCAGCAATGTGACATTGAGTTGTCTAGCCAATGGGAGGCCAGATCCATCAATCACCTGGCGACTGCTCAATCCATCAGGTAAGAGCCAATAAGCACCCAGCAGCATTTCAGTCTTATCAAAGGGCAGCATTTCATCATTGTTGCTTTATCACTGTATATCTGTGGTGTCAGACATGCAGGCGAGGGTTGGGACTTGGTAGATGGGCGAGGGTTGGGACTTGGTAGATGGTCGAGGGTTGGGACTTGGTAGATGGGCGAGGGTTGGGACTTGGTAGATGGGCGAGGGTTGGGACTTGGTAGATGGGCGAGGGTTGGGACTTGGTAGATGGGCGAGGGTTGGGACTTGGTAGATGGGCGAGGGTTGGGACTTGGTAGATGGGCGAGGGTTGGGACTTGGTAGATGGGCGAGGGTTGGGACTTGGTAGATGGGCGAGGGTTGGGACTTGGTAGATGGGCGAGGGTTGGGACTTGGTAGATGGGCGAGGGTTGGGACTTGGTAGATGGGCGAGGGTTGGGACTTGGTAGATGGGCGAGGGTTGGGACTTGGTAGATGGGCGAGGGTTGGGACTTGGTAGATGGGCGAGCGTTGGGACTTGGTAGATGGGCGAGGGTTGGGACTTGGTAGATGGGCGAGGGTTGGGACTTGGTAGATGGGCGAGGGTTGGGACTTGGTAGATGGGCGAGGGTACCTGTGTTTAAAATGTAACGTGGTATTCGCCCTTGTTACTCCATTTTTCAGGATTATTTTATGTGTAACCCTCCAATCAATTCTTGAGGATAGGTTATATTTCAGTTATAGAGAATTCTTATTATTCCTGAGAGATAGAGAGAGAGAGAGAGAGAGAGAGAGAGAGAGAGAGAGAGAGAGAGAGAGAGAGAGAGACAGATATATATAGAGAGAGAGAGCGAGAGAGAGAGAGAGAGAGAGAGAGAGAGAAAGAGAGAGATAGACAGAGCAAATGGAAGAATGAGAAATATGGTAGACTTGAAGAAAGAGGGAGAGTACTGATGTCCCGTAGATTAATGTTGTTGTCTCCCTGAGGATGTGGTCAACACTCTTGGTTTACCTTTTCCCCCAAAGATAGTGATCAGATCGTTGTGTTGTGCATGCCTGACGAACACCTGTACATTACTGAGACAAACCTGCAGCTTCTCACACTCCCCATCACCCAAACACACATCTGGATGGTTTGACAACACCATTTCTTTCAAGTGAAAGCCCTCTAATGGCTTGCAATAATGAAACCAATATGTTGTTGTGGTTGCCCAAAATCGAACCATCGCAACCAATTTTGCAAGCCATTACTTTTATTGTAGTGATGTATAGCCATTGATTCTTTAAGAATATAACTTAGAAATGCCTAATGACCTTTTTAGAACCCAAAATGTTATAAACAATGTATTTTGTAAACAAACACTGTATGGCTAAAACTATCATTTTGATCTCATCGATGGCTCTGTCTATGATTTTGATAGTGGTTACATTTTTCCAGCCCAAATCCTTCAGCTGTTTACCACAACAAGTGGCGGGGTGGCGCTTTGTTGTTTTTTGAATCCCGGATTGCCCCTTTAAACGTGAGGCTTAGAAAGTGTCAAGGAATATTAACATCTTACGACTTGAATAATATAATTTATTACAAAAAGCTGGGCATTTTCATCCGACTGCATTTGTATTCCACAATAAAGGTGTTTATTTGATAGGTTATAAAATACTGCCGGGAGGTGATTAGCATTCAACATCGTTCAACAGGGTTGGCTGAGGTGGGGTATTCAGAGAGCGATTTTACCATGTAAATCTTGGTGGGGCAAAATAATTAGATGCATGCCAGCAAACCCACTACACAACACAACACATTAATTGCACTATAACGGTGACAAATGGTGCCCACACACTGTAAGGCTCCCAAGTGCACAGCAGTCTGAGGCACTGCAAGAAGTGTCACTGCAGGCCCTGGTTCGAATCCAGGCTGCATCACATCCAGCTGTGATTGGGAGTTATTTTTTTTATTTTAACCTTTATTTAACTAGGCAAGTCAGTTAAGAACAAATTCTTATTTGACAGCCTAGGAACAGTGGGTGTACCTACCTTGTTCAGGGGCAGAACGACAGATTTTTACCTTGTCAGCTCGTGATTTGATCCAGCAACCTTTCAGTTACGGGCCCAATGCTCTAACCACTCGGCTACCTGCCGCCCCAAAAGGTTTGTACGGGGTAGGCCGTCATTGTAAATAAGAATTTGTTCTTAACTGACTAGCCTAGTTAAATAAAGGTTCAATAAAAAAAAAAATGTAAACATAAAAGCTGTCCCAACCTTACCACTGCTACACCTGGCTATCAGAGGATCCTTGTCTGGCAGCGAAACAGTTAACTCAGCCTCATTTACTGCCTTTTAAAAAAACATAGCTGATATGGCTGACTTGTTTAAACAAATGTGGTTTCTACTGACAATTAAGATGTACAAAATATGGCATAAGGGGACCATGAGCAGATAAGAGGCAATCCGTAATTTTAATTAAGACATTAATGAGCGACTACGGACGTGGTCAATATAACTATTTGTTCAGCACTTTTGAAATGTACAGCAACATCATTCAGAACATGGGCCGTTCTTACAGTATACTCCCTGTACACCAAGTCAGAACTGTAGGATAAGTAAAGGGGGCATATAAGCAGACAATGAAAGCTCTTACAATATTTGATGATTACATTTCTCTAAAACAGGCTATAGGCTACATGTGCACCACCAAGTCAGAATAGTAGGCGAAATTAGGATTGGAAACTCGGAGCTCTAGAAAGAGGCCCGAGTTCCCGACTTGCAATTCCGAGTTGGATGACTGTTCAAAACGAGTTCCCAGTTGTCTTGAACTCACTGAATTTAGATTTCCCAGTTCTGACTTTCTAGTTGTTTTGAGAGCTGCAGAAGTCATGCTGGATTGACACCATGACCAATGTTGAATGTTTATCCTTTTAAGCTTGGAATAGAGTCCCTTAAACCCAGACCTGGGACCACACACCCACTCCACTGAATAGCAGGCTAGTGATTGCTTTGCGTTGCTTGCAGTTAGACACTGATTCCTTCCAAACCACTCATTCATCTTGTTGTGTAATGTTTATATCCAATGAGCACCGATACGTTTTATCGATAATTTCTCTTCATTATTTCTCTTCATATGACAAGTATTAAAAAGGATTTTCCAGTAGATTGTCCACTTGATTCATGATGATGACTGCTAGCTAAGATTATGAAAGTATGATGTTGACATGATCAGTCCAATCAAAGCTGACGTCATTTTATCTGTGGCCAATGACCTTGAGCCTTCTTGGATGGGCACTTCTAATGTAACTCTATGGCAGCACACAAGGGGCTTGAATCATTTTGCTCTACCATTAGATTTGGCGGTGACATAGTGTCCCCTATTTTGGTGGTCCAGGAAGCGCGCACTCAAAGATTCCTTGCCAATCACGGCGCAACTAGAGAACATTACCAACCCCTACACTCCGTATTTTAAGATGGCTGCCCCACCACCACCCCAGAAAGCACTGAGCTAGGCTGAAACACATGCATTTTGGAGCTGCCTTCCTCAAGAAAGCAAAAAAACGTTATTTAACTTTTTTTAATAATAATGCCAGAATATCATGCAAAACAGGCATCCCAACAACAACAAAAAAAGGTGCCCTGAATGACGGGTTGCCACTGTTCCTCACTCATTTTTAGCTCTCGTATTGTTGCCTAATCGTTTGGTACCAAGCAGATAATTAGTTTATCACTGGAATGTTTTCTTCTAATGAAAAGCAGATACAATGTAAAAGTATAAAAACACGCAGAAGGCCCCACTTTTCCATCAGTCAAGATAGATATTATTCTTTCAGACTTGTCAGATTGACAGAGGAGTGTCTCTTCATTATTCTAGCAGAGAGCACAACGTAACGTGACTTACATTTCAGCTCTCCCTGCATGGTCTGGGATCGCCACTATTTGGTTTCCAGAGTTCCAGACAGAAACCATGTTTTTCTTCCTGATTCGATCCAAATAAAGAGGGAATGCAGGCTTAGCGATAGTATGAGCTATTTATTCCGATATTTTTGAGTTTTCCACGTTTTCCACACATTGGGATTAGAAGTAAAACTGTGTCAGCTATTGCCTTTTATGCCAATAGTTGCATTCATTGAGGACGTGGGATGTTGTTGTCCCTGATATTGACTTGGAAGCAGAACATTGCTGGGCTGTCTGTGGGGATGCGATCAATAGAGCATGGGCTCTGCCTCAGTGTGTCTCCTCCCCACCAATGTTTATTTCTGAAGTGTATCTGTAAAGGTCAGAGGTGGGGGCGGAGGGCACAACACTGAGAACGCTGCGAAGAAAGTGGAACTCTGGGTCAAGCAAGGAATCTCTGAGTGCACGCTTCCTGGACCACCAAAATAGAAGTCAGACAAGTATGAAATATACATGCCCTTTGGCGCTCCTCATATTACACGCTTTGGGCTATGGGAAGCCAAACACAGACATCGGTGGTACATGGCTTTTTTTAGGGAAAAAGCTATTTTTGAGGGGGGGGTAGCTATGTTTAAGTATGCGAATAAGAGATCTCATTAAATGTGTGATCACTCACATCATTGGATTATTCAAGAGCTGAGCGAAGTTAATTAATGTTAAATTATGCATTTGAAGTTCCCACCCCTTTTGGCACTCATTTTCTCTTCTGACGAGAACTCACAAAACCTGGACAAGCAGGGATGATGTATTGCCCTTCCCAACATCCAGACGTGATACGATTTTGATGTGTTGCTGTCTCACCTGGCTATCTTAAGATGAGTGCACTAATTTTATGTCACTCTTTATAAGAGTGTCTGCTAAATGACTCAAATGTAAAATGTCACATGTACTGCACACTAGTAAACATCTAGTCAGACCAATTAACCGTTATGCTCAGACAGGGGTGTTGAAATCTAAAACAACATCCTAGCTGTTCTCCCCATATTACTCTGAAACCAGCCATACTCCAGGATGGACCGGCCATAGGACAATTCTGTCAAATACCAGATGGGCTGGTCCATCTTTAACCCAGTGGACCTGTCTAAATTGTTGTAGTTTTTTATAATAATTATTTGGATAATCATGGGGATTCCAGTGTGGGGGGCCTCGAGGGGAATAATGGGTCGGTGTGTTAGAGATGCCCGGGCCTATTTCTGGTCCCAGTCTGTCCCTACCATTCTCTATACTATGAGTGACTTGGACCAGGTCTCTATAATACACCACTCACCCCTGTCCACCACAGCTCAGAATGCTACACACTCCAGAGTCCCCACCGCTGTCAGACCTGCGATTGAAGTAGAGCACTTCCCAGAACTAGCCAATCCCAAGGTCCCTGACTTGCATGGTTATGGAAGGCTCATTGCAGGAAACAGGCAGTGCCTTGCTGACATTCTCCAGGCTGTCCCTGAGAAGGCTGTGACCCGTGAGATGTGACAGGCCCTTGTCAGGGTGGCTCAGGTTCAGCCCTGGCAGCGGGTGTGACACATGTAGAGGACTGCTCGTGGGAGGGGATTAAGTGCTCCCCCCAGGGATCACAGAGACAGAGAGAGAGCTCCACATCTGGCACTGCAGCTGATCCCAGACCTGTCCACTGTCACTGGAGGTTTATCCCCTCCACACACACACACACACACACACACACACACACTCCGTTAGTACCACCCAGCACATTGAGTAAGAAGAGGCACACTTGTTGTGTGACTTTCTCCCATCATCACTCACAGCTCCCCTCCAGTCCTTTGTGACCACAACGTGGTGCATCATGGGATGTGCTAAGGGTAATGTGAACTGAGTGTCCTTGGTCAACACAAAAGCGTGTCCCAAGGCAACCCTATTTGACCAATCCATAAAGACTCAGGAAATTAGAAGCCATGCTGGAATAATGAGTAGTCTATGATTCAATAAAATAGATGTGCTGATAAGCGTGATACAGCAAGTCTGCACCAATGGGAATGATATCTGTAAAATGGTTTATCTAAGAGTGGTCTTTCACTGAGGTTAAAATGTTTCCCTTAAGACCTCCGTATATGTAAGCATGTGGTTGTTTTCATTGTGGTTGGCCCTATAACTGCTGACGTGACCAAAAGAATGATAAAGATGGGTGGTTCATTATCTTCCCACTAAGAGTCTTAAAGAACAGCCTGGGGTAATTATGTATTGACCCCTCCTTATCTAAATCAGACACTAGCCTGACAAAAAGATTGAATCCATGTGTTTGGGAGAGATAATGCCGAGCCTTTTCCATTTGAAAACACTTAGGAAGTAGTGTAGACAAAATAAAAGAAATGTTGCAAAGCCCCAAATCAACTGCTTAACATAAATTAGTATTCACCAAATAAGTCAAACATTTCGCACAGTGGTAAATGGCGTTCATGAATAATGCATGATCATGCAAATTAGCATTTATTTGCGCCGCTACGAGATGCTGAGTCTCTCCTTAATGATGGTTTGTGCTTTGCTCACTATAGTGTCCCAAATCTGCCTTCTAGTTCCCTTGTGAAAGGTCTGTCCAAAACACTGGCTCGTCAACAGACACACACACACACACACACACACACTTGAACTACCCTGTTCAAGGAAACATGTAATAAGAAATATAAGAGCTCTTTTGGCTAGGCGGGCGGTCCATGCTGCAGTACGAGTCTCAAACATGAGTGGAATATCTGTGATTCCATGCTAATGTGACCAGTATTAGAGCTGACCTATCCAATCCCATCTGATTCATTCTGAGATGAGTTATATGCTGCGGCTGGCTCTCAGCTCCCTCCTAGCACAGGGGACTCTCTCTCTCTCTCTCTGTGTGTGTGTGTGTGTGTGTGTGTCTGGGGGAGGTGGTAGTGGGTTGGGAGCACAGGAGGATGGCTCATAGTAATGGATGGAACAGAATTAATGTAATGTTATTAAATATGTGGATGTGTGACATGGATGTGTGACATGGATGTGTGACATGGTTGGAAGCCCTCTCCTTCTCTGTTGTGGTCAGCCTTTACCATAACGTAGTTGTTTTCCCAAGAATTGAAGGCAATTCCATTGTTGAGACAAACCCAAAGTAATAATAATGTGACTCAATGCAAATAACCTTTCACCACATGTTTATGAGTGTGACCAATGCACTGATTTGCTGCTCCCAAATCCTGTTGCTAGATAGCCCGAGGGCTGTACGCCTTTTATTCAGAACTAGAATTTGTTGGAAAATAATTATATGCATTGTCTTTTCAGTGTTGCTGGCGCACAGGCAACATGGTAGATTAAAGCTTTTCATCAAAGTTGAATTTCAAGTGCCATTTTCATATGGAGGTTTTTAAGTTCCGTTGTCATAATAAACACTGTTCATTATTAAATGGGTGAGAGTCATAAAGTAGAAATGGTAATTGTCATAGCTTATCATCGTGTTTGCAGCTTAGCAAGATAGTGTCAGGCTCTGGCCATAGAGAAGCAATAGGCTTCTCTATGTAGCTATGGTCAGAGTCTGACAGTGTCGTTCTTTTCTGTTTCTTTGTGGGTTTTGGGTGGATCTCTAATTAGAGGCAGCTGCTACCCGTTGTCTCTAATTAGGGATCCAATATATGTTGAGTCTGTCCCTCACGCGGGTGTGGGTCGTTATCGGTATATGTCGTATTATGTTCGCAGTCACGGTGTAAAGTAAGTGTGCCTTTTTTTTACGTCCGTTCATTTCGTGTTTGGTTTTGTGAACGTGACGTTTGATCGTTAGCGTTTATTTAGTGTGGTTAGTTCGTTCATTTGTATTTATTTGTATACATAGTAATAATAAATATTATGACGAACTACTATCCCTGCGACGCGCCTTGGTCTCTCCAAACACCCAATCGTGACAGATAGATAGATGTAGGGCCTATCTAAAGTACATCCGGGCTCAAAACAAGTTGGAGAAGTGTGGTGCTGAGTGCCATGTCTTGGACCTTTTAACTTCCACCTCTATTCACAATAAGCTGAAGTGAAGGGGATGTTTAGCAATGCTACGCAGAGCTAGCTGCTCAACAGGATGGTCTTGGACAGTTCATTGGCTTTGTTTTTAACTGAGTGAGCCCAGGACTTTAGGGGGGGGAATGGTAGAGAACACCTACTCACTTGTATACACAGTCAGAACAGGATACAGGTATAGACACAGTCTCTCTCTCTCACACACACACACACACACACACATCAGTCTTCCATTTTCTACAGTTTACACACAGTCACATACAAAAACACGCACTCTTTCTTTCTTTCTTTCTTCCCCACTCTCTTTTTTCACGCAACTCAAACTGATTTATTGCTCTGACAATCTAAGATGATTATGTGAAATAAGAAATGTGTGCTCCATTATCTCCCACCTCATTGGGTTTCTCACTCAGGATAGAGTTGTATGGCTGTGCCATCATGTGATTTTGAAGGTGCTCCAAATCGATCACTTTTCCATTCGCCATGAGGCCCATGGAAATAATACCTGCTGAATCCACACAGAGATGGAATAGCTATAGAAACAGCTTCTTTCCTGGTGAAAGTTAGACTAATTCATTAAACAATAAATCTGCTCATATTCATGACCCAGTTGTCTCTGGACCCTTCTGAGTTATTGACTTAATATTTCCAGTTCACTTGTAGTAAATAAGTTGCATTATTAGTGTAATTTTGGTCACACTTTATTAGGATAGTCCGGAAACCTGCTTGCTAAGGTTACAGAAGGTTTAGAATAAGATTTAGGGTAAGGGTTAAGGTTAGGTTAAGGTTAGGTTAAGAGCTCATTTTACTGACAGTCTAGCTAGTTCATCTGAAGATGCTCTACCGACTATCCAAATAAAGTGTTACCTAGATTGATACTGTAAGTAAGCTACAGTCCTGTAGATTGTAGCTAAGTCTTTTCTCTCTAACCCCCAATAAATATATATTCTGGTAAAGTCCAACTGCCTTAATGATAAAACGATCAAGCAGCCACAATACATTTCCATGGCAACTGATTTCAATCCTACTTTTCCAATCACGGCATCCTTTGTCCATGCTTAGTGGGTTTGAGATGGCTGCAGTGGTCATGCTAGGAGGACCCTTTGATCTGAGTGCTCTTTTCATAAGCATTGAACTACGCCAGACAATAATACCAAACAGAGAAACAGAGGCGTAGCCATAGAGATCCTGTTCAATTACTAGTAAATTCTTAGTATTCTAGTTCATGCCCAATGTATCAACAAATAGCTTCATACATGGGGCATGCAGCAGTGAATGCTGTTGCTATGCAGTTTGATACTTGAAGTGTAGGTTGTTGGATATGTTTACTGAGACAACATTTCGGATTTAGCCACAAACAAATCTATGAGAATAACCTGAGTCTCTAATAGGAAAAATGTGATATGTTTGTTATTTAAGACAAGGTAGGTGTGTGTTCACAAAGCAAATAAATGGTTTTGGAACAGCCTTCCATATCCAAGTTCCAGGGTTGTTACTTAATTTCACAGGGTAGAAGACCTCGCTCCCTGAGTGTCAGCTCAGTTGAGGCGTTCCTATTGTTTTAATTAGTCGGGTTCGGTGGCATTTAGAGGTTTAGCTGGTTTTGTGTGGGGTTTTTTTTTTCAGACACTGTCTCTGTCTTCCGCACGTTTGCGAGGGTTGGAAAGAACATGTTAGTTATAAGGTTAAACGTGTCTCGGGAGTCTTCATGCATTTCACTGCAGGCTATTGTTCCTATCAATCAATATCCATTTAGAAATGTCAAGAAAAATGTTGATACCGTACGCTATTGTTTCGTTTGTGAGTAGCTTTCGTCAATGCTACCCCATGGTACCTTCGTCAATGCTATCCCATGGTACCTTCGTCAATGCTACCCCATGGTACCTTCGTCAATGCTACCCCATGGCACTGTGTGTAGCAATTGTACCGGGTATCTAATCAACCCAAGTCAGCACTGCCGAGTCAGCATCTTATCCATATGATTCTGTGTTATCCACATGGCATTCTCCTCATCCGGATCACTCCTAGATTTGACTGGGAAATGTCCATATTCTGGAGTAGATAGGCTAAATGAGAGAAACTCAGGAGACATACGTGACTAATTAAGGGAACTGCTGTTTCAGGTCCGTTCATTTGCTGCTGAAATCGAACATTTGCTCCAACATTAATTTGCTAATCAGGCTTGATAATAATGACGGCGTCAGGGCTGCATTTCCTGGAAGCTATTCTGTTTTTCCTCTGTCCTCCATTCACCCTCTCTCTCTCTCTCTCTCTCTCTCTCTGTGTGTCTCCCCACAGCCGATTCTCTAGATGGGGAGGAGTACCTGGATATATCAGGGATCATGAGGAACCAGGCGGGCCGCTACGAATGCAAAGCCAGCAATGACGTGGCCACACCGGATGTCAAATACGTCAATGTTGTCGTCAACTGTAAGTCATTCTTTTTGGGGAGGGGGGTAACTCCAGTTTCTCCTGACCTTATGTTATTTATAATGCCCATAATGTGTGTTTCATTAATTGATAAAAAATATATAACCAAGATGAACTGTCGTGATTGGATCCTCAGATCCTCCCGCCATCAAGAATGCCAAGAGCTCTGAAACCCAGGTTGGACGAATGGGGGTTCTTCAGTGTGACGCGGCCGCAGTTCCCAAACCAGAGTTTGAATGGTACAGAGATGACAAGAGGTAAGCATTTTGGGGTTGTTTGAGTCCCAGATTTCCCCTTAAATACATATCCTTTTGTGTTCCCTTCTGGGTTTCCATTAGCTCTGGAAGTGTCGTAGTTCAGGTAAATATGCAATTCAAAACACCACCGTGTAAGTGTATCTTTTGTATTTGTAAAATTGATTTTCGATGATAATTAAGTTGAGTGTTATTGAGGATTATTAACGTTTAGACAGAGCGTCGGGGCTCTTAATATATAGGTTTGTGAATGGAAAACGTTTCGAAACATTTCGATTAGAAGAGAGAGTATACCATCTTGTCAAATTGTTTTGGCAAGTAAAGAATTATGTATATTCACTAATGAATCAGCTGGCATACAGAATCAAACGACAATCCAAATAACCATGCCTTCCAAACGTTCCAGAAGCATTATTCCACAGAGGGAAAATGTATTGAAAATCAATACAATATCCCGTAAACAAGTCTTTGTGAATGTTCCTACTTGTATGGAGTTGAGAAAACTAGTATTTTAAACTACAGAGTTTCTTGGTTACAAACATTTCTGACCACAACAGTCTTCCTTCTTCCTCACTATGGTTGTGACCAGGGAGTGACCGGGCAGAGCCCACAACCTATACACATTTCAATGAACCATGGAACCTTGTGGGTTACAATCTTACTGTAGTTGTTTTGTTCCTCTGAACTCCTGGCTTGGTTATTTCTTGAGATAAATCCACGTCTCAGGCAATCTGTTTTTGAGGATCCAGCTATACAGTATGCCACAATCCAAAATTAATGGAAAAGATAAGCACCATATGCTGTACTTGTCTTTTCGTTTGCGGTCGAGATATATATATAACTAGATCTGCATGGGATGTGGACTCGTGTTGACATTAGACTACCTTTGAGGTCAGAAAACATCTGCCAAACTTTGAATTCAAACTCGAATATCCCTTTAAGTTCCCTTCCTTACCTCTGCGTGTATTTCTGTATCTCCTTCAACGACTTGCTTAATACCATTATATCAAATCATGCTTGGCCAGTTGATTTAATGTACCTTATCATTATATTATTATGCATATATTATGACGAAGAACATATAACATTAGCATATTTACTTCCACATTGCAAGAGGCTTGTTCCCTAACTTGTTTCCTGTAAATCCCTTTAAACTTACCAACAATGACCTTGTCATGACTGCCCACGACTGCTGTTACGTTTGAACTACTTTGCCACTGAGATCTCCACTACCATCTCCCAGGGGCGTCTGATGTATAGGAATCCTGTAGTGCTTATTGATAGTGTAGCAATTAGCATTTCCCAAGCCTGACCCACTCCTGCTAATCCTCTACTGGGGGTTCTGTGGCTCATTACTGCTGCTGCTGCTTGGTCCTTTGATCTGGAACCTCATGCTCTTCTACTAGTCTCCAGGTTATGATTACATCCCGTGTCTTGGCACCTGCCCTGAACTGTACGGCTTAGGGGCGGGGGGGGGGGGGTACAGTATAGCCTGGTTAACACTGACTGAACACTGCACTCACTCATTGTGAACTGATACAATGGTGAGTGTAGAGTTCAGTCGGGTTTAACCAGGCTAGATACAGTAGGTCGGTTCATGTTCAGGCTCCTGTGCTGTTCAGAGTCTGATATTCCAGCAACGTTGAATATGGGGAAGCGTTCTTGTTTTTCCCCATCTAACATGAGTTGCTGTCACAACCTCTTGACAACATTTTTCGTTTTTCCCTGCCACCTACAAAGCTTGACGTATCTTGTTGATTTCCTTTATCGACAGCCTCTAGACATCCTACTTCTGTCACTCACCGGTTCCTATAATAGCCTACTTTAGATGCACCCACATGCAAACTGGAGAGGGCGAAGAATGAGATGCATCTGCCTGATTGTTTGACACATTCCCATTCAAACCAGTCACACACTCTGTACCGTTTGCCCCCTTCCAATACTGGAATCAAATCTGTCCTTCTGTTAAAGAATGGCTGTGGCTTCTAAAAGATCATATGTAAATAATATAAAAGACATGTGCTGCCATCTGCCAGTGGAAGATGATGGTGCAATGAACTAGGTATTATTTGGATCCATTCCACGCTAATGACCTGACCATAGCTGTTAAAGTTGTATTTCCTACTGCTGAACTTGGACTCGTGAGTAGATGTAACATTGTAAAAGTGAATCTTTCTTCCTTCATTAAGTATGATATGTTACAAATTGCAATTCGTACAATATGTTATGAATTCCAATTTGTTATGGCTAAAGTTAGCTAGGTGGCTAACGTTAGCTAGGCTAAGTGTTAGCCTTAGGGTTTAAAGTTAGGCTTAAGTTTAGTATTTAGGTTAGGAGTTAGGGGAAGGGATGGTTAACATGTTAAGTAGTTGTAAAGTAGCTAAAAAGTAGTAAGTTGTTGCAAAGTTGCTAGTTACCTGTTGTTAGACGTTTACGTTAAATGCCCACCCATCCACCCCGAACAACCACCCTCCCTTCTTTCGTTTTTGCCTCAACAACTTTCTGTCTTATGTAACCATACCAAACATAACATACCATACTAATTTGTTACAACTATGTTACATCTAGTCTATGAGACCAAGCTGTGTTGCTAATACCAACCACAATCATCTAACAGCATGCATGTGCTCTGAAATCCCATAGTGCCTTTAGTATCTAGGGAGTCACCTGGCCCAGGCTTGATATTTCGGTCTAATGCCATTTTCCATGACATGAGCCACATGTCTTCATTGGCCTTATCATCACTGGTGGTGTGAAAGGTCTTATCATCACTGGTGGTGTGAACGGTCTTATCATCACTGGTGGTGTGAAAGGTCTTATCATCACTGGTGGTGTGAACGGTCTTATCATCACTGGTGGTGTGAACGGTCCCTCCATACTCCACCCAAGGTGTCCCTCTAGGAGGATCTCAACTTTCTGCTTCCCCGCCACCAGATTATGCTGCATTATATCTCATGATGTGCACTCGCTTTCCTTTTCAGGCAAACGTTTTATAATACTGTGTGTCAGCACAAACCCACTGCCCCCTTAAGTCAGTCTCAGCAATCCTAGCACTTTAGAATGGTAAAGGTTGGATCAGTTTGAAGCCCTTCATACGTTACCTTAAGTGTGTCTCTAAAATGTATTATACACTGAATATGCCAAACATTAGGACACCTTCCTAATATTGAGTTGCACGCTCCCCCTCCCCCTCCCCCGTTCCCCCTCAGAACAGCCTCAATTTCTCAGGGCATGGAATCTACTAGGTGTCAAAAGCGTTCCACAGGGATGCTGGCCCATGTTGACTCCAATGCTTCCCACAGTTGTGTCAAGTTGGCTGGATGTCCTTTGAGTGGTGGACCATTCTTGATACACACAGGAAACTGTTGAGCGTGAAAAACCCAGCAGCGTTGCAGTTCTTGATACAAACCGGTGCGCCTGGCACCTACTACCATACCCCGTTCAAAAGCACTTAAATATTTTGTCTTGCCCATCCACCCTCTGAATGGCATGCATACACAATCCATGTCTCAATTGTCTCAAGGCTTGAAAATCCTTCTTCAGCCTGTCTCCTCCCCTTCATCTACACTGATTGAAGTGGATTTAACTAGTGACATCAATAAGGGATCACCTGGTCAGTCTATGTCATGTTGTGTGTACTCAGTGTCAATAGACTCTTCTAATAAGGCAAACCAATGTTAGCATAATTAATTATGTGTATGTAAATGTATGAGAGGAACTGTGTGAATATTGATTTGCTGACTAGTACTGTACAGTATGTATTCTAAAGACAAAAGTGGCAGACAAATCAGATGTCCTGAGTCCTATGCATATTGTGTTATAATGCCTAACGTGATGTGCATCTTGTCCAGGCTATCCAACGCCCAGGGAATCAGCATCCAGATTGTAGGGACCACAACTGTCCTGATGATCGCCAACGTTACAGAGGAGGACTATGGAAACTACACATGTGTTGCAACCAACAGACTTGGGATCCAAAATGCTAGTCTCTTTCTCTTTAGTAAGTGACTTTGGAATAATATGCAAAATCTCTTAATTAAATGTCTCTGAAATTAGACACATTAGACAATGTTCCAAAATCTAAGCCCATTCCATTTAGATGTGGGACTATAAAATTATGTATTACATTGTCTGACCACCAGATGTCACTCACTGCACACAAATGAATTCCTGTAGAGTCATAGCAACTGTACCGATACTCAGACAGGGACCTGTCAGTCATGACAATAGATACATTTTCACATTATTACATCACATTAAAGTGACATATTGAATGAAACATCAACAAAACAAATATGTTAATCTTTTAACCTCTCTTCCTCTGTCTCTTTCTCTCTCTCTCTCTCCCCCTCCGTCCCTCTCTCCAGGACCTGGGACGGGTCGAGGCATCAACGGCTCCGCCTGCCTTTCCCAGTCACTGTGGCTCCTCCTGGCCTCCATCACCTGCCTTCTCTTCAAGTGTTAATAACACCACCAACCTACCATTGTTATTACCTACCCAGTTATTACATTGAGACTGTTTGCGTAATGTAACAAAAATCCTGACGTGCTTCGAAGCACCGAACTAGATAATAAAAATATAGAATGGGCTTATTAATAAGTTTTAGTAACAAAAAATATGAAATGGAGAAAATGGAACAAACAGTGCTTTTTCTAAGAAACACTTCTTGCCATTTTAACATGCTGAAGTCTTGCTTTTCTGCTGTCATTGCTCTTGTTTCAGTTGGGGGGATTGGGTGTGGTTTGGGGGGGATTGGGTGTGGTTTGGGGCGATTGGGTGTGGTTTGGGGAGATTGGGTGTGGTTTGGGGAGATTGGGTGTGGTTTGGGGCGATTGGGTGTGGTTTCGGGGGGATTGGGTGTGGTTTGGGGCGATTGGGTGTGGTTTGGGGGGATTGGGTGTGGTTTGGGGCGATTGGGTGTGGTTTGGGGCGATTGGGTGTGGTTTAGGGGGGGATTGGGTGTGGTTTGGGGCGATTGGGTGTGGTTTGGGGGGGATTGGGTGTGGTTTGGGGCGATTGGGTGTGGTTTGGGGGGGATTGGGTGTGGTTTGGGGCGATTGGGTGTGGTTTGGGGCGATTGGGTGTGGTTCATTGCATTTTGTCCCCATGAATACGTAAGTCTAAACTCCCAAATGGCAGGGATTTCAGGTTAAGTACAACAATCTTGGATATCTGTGAGAAGCACTGAGACGTTACTGTTCCTTTCCTTTTACTGTATTGTAATTGTAACACACAAAATCTACATTTAAAAAAAATCTAAAACAAAACAATAGATTTGAAAGTGTTTATAATAAACAGTATGTCAAAGCCAACATACTCCAGTCAACATAACATAAGAACAGTAGAACATGCAATGTTCTACTTGGTATTCTTAATTTCAATAGTAAAATGATCATAACTGGTTGCTTAGATACATGGCTAGTTGTCTCTAGATTAACTGCTTCATTCTTGGACGCGTCAAAGAATGAGGATACACGATAACTGTGGGCTAGCATGAGTTATGCTTTGGTGAACTACTCAGTGCAAACCCTCATAGAAACGCTTGAAATTTGTATTCATCTTTATGTCGAAAAAGAAGACCTACTTTCAGGACCTTCATCAAACAAATCATACGTAACATCGATGCGTTAATGTATATAATTAAAATAAATATTTCTCTATGATTAAAATAACTTGTTCCACCACCGTAACAAGAAAAATAGTCATTATTGTTGCAGTGTATGTTGCTTGTATGATTACAAACCAACTACTGTTGAAGTTGAAAGTTTACATACACCTCAGCCAAATACATTTAAACTCAGTTTTTCACAATTCCTGACATTTAATCCTAGTAAACTTTCCCTGTCTTAGGTCAGTTAGGATCACCACTTTATTTTAAGAATATGTAATGTCTGAATAATAGTAAAGAGAATTATTTCTTTCAGCTTTTATTTCTTTCATCACATTCCCAGTGGGTCAGAAGTTTACATACACTCAATTAGTATTTGGTAGCATTGCCTTTAAATTGTTTAACTTGGGTCAAATGTTTCGAGTAGCCTTCCACAAGCTTCCCACAATAAGTTGGGTGAATTTTGGCCCATTCCTCCTGACAGAACTGGTGTAACCGAGTCAGGTTTGTAGGCCTCCTTGCTCGCACACGCTTTTTCAGTTCTGCCCACAAATGTTCAATAGGATTGAGGTCAGGGCTTTGTGATGGCCACTCCAATACCTTGACATTGTTGTCCTTAAGCCATTTTGCCACAACTTTGGAAGTATGCTTGGGGTCATTGTCCATTTGGAAGACCCATTTGCAACCAAGCTTTAACTTCCTGACTGATGTCTTGAGATGTTGCTTCAATATATCCACATAATTTTCCTTCCTCATGATGCCATCTATTTTGTGAAGCGCACCAGTCCCTCCTGCAGCAAAGCACCCCCACAACATGATGCTGCCATCCCTGTGCTTCACGGTTGGGATGGTGTTCTTCGGCTTGCAAGCCTTGCGTGGTCCCATGGTGTTTATACTTGTGTACTATTGTTTGTTCAGATGAACGTGGTACATTCAGGCGTTTGGAAATTGCTCCCAGGGATGAACCAGACTTGTGAAGGTCTATAAAAACATTTCTGAGGTCTTAGCTGATTACTTTTGATTTTCCCATGATGTCGAGCAAAGAGGCACTGAGTTTGAAGGTAGGCCTTGAAATACATCCACAGGTACACCTCCAATTGACTCAAATTATGTCAGTTAGCCTATCAGAAGCTTCTAAAGCCATGACATCATTTTCTGGAATTTTCCAAGCTGTTTATAGGCACAGTCAACTTCTGACCCACTGGAATTGATTATAGTTCATTATAAGTGAAATAATCTGTCTGTAAACAATTGTTGGAATAATTACTTGTGTCATGCACAAAGTAGACTGACTTGCCAAAACTATTGTTTGTTAACATGAAATCTGTGGAGTGGTTGAAAAATGAGTTTTCATGACTTCAACCTAAGTGTATGTAAACTTCCGACTTCAACTGTATATACTGTTCAGTTTCTCTATGGCAAACTGTATTTAGCTTCAGAAATGGCCTGCCATATTAGTGTCTATGTTTCTCCAATAGATTTTGAGCTACCACAGTTATACTGCTGGAATTTGGATAGACATGTATGACACCAATGAATTATGTGCTTTTCCTTTCTGTTTTACAAGTATGTGTGTTTTCATAATGAGATATGGAAATTCATAATTTATTTTAAATAATTTTCGTTAATGGTGTATATACTTGAATCCAATGTCCTTATATATAAAGACACATTTAATATGTCCATGTTTCTAAATAGGTCAGTAATTTGTTGATAATTAACTTGTAGTATTCCACGGCAGCAGCACTTTGCGCCATGTAATTAAATACTACTAGAGAACCATGTTTTTAAAAGGGTTTAATGAGGTCAAGTTTGTGCATTTAATGTACCTTTCCAATTACAACATGGTTTTCATTTGTCTTTGACTTGGGTACATAGATGTATTTGGTTTCTAGAATGAAAGCTCATAGAGAGTGACCATGAGCTGAATGCCAAAATGAATTGATGAACGTAATTTCATCCTGAAGTACAACTGAGGCCAACAAAACAGGTAGGTCTCGTGATGACATTGTCTACCGCTATCTGTCGAGCCAGTGTGTTCACAAAACAAACCTGTAATGTAAGTAATGCTCTCTGAAATCTCATCATAATTTAAAAAAAACTCCACTGTATGCATACTGCTTTGGAACCATGACTGTAAGGTAGTTGTCCATCTAAGCAGTCTTGAGTTCTTTGTAAAAAAAACAGACTAGGCTGTATGTTAACCATAGTGCTATACTGAGAATATATCTCTGTATTTTCAATTACCCATAAAACCATGCACACTAGGCCTACTGTACATCCTGCCTCTTGACGATAGTTTATTAACAAAATAATCTGATTAAGAAATTAATCTCTGCCTGTTCACTCCAATAAAGGGATAAGTATTATAATTTGATGGGAAGTGTTTTTACATGTCTGAATGGGAAGGCATGTGGACTAGAGTACGGTGTCTGTCTGCCTGTCAAAGCTAAAGCACTGGAGGAAGCAGTGGGCCGGTCCTGCAGTGATTGACAGTCTCCTCAGCCAGTGAGCCATCAGACGTCTAGCTGAAGTCTTTCCCAAGAGGAGGTGTCTCACCTGACTGCACTGTACCCCGCCTATGCATACAGCCCTGATCCTTTAAGGGGACTGATATGTCTACCTAGATTCTTACTAATAATAAACATTGCATTCCATCGCTGTATAGAATTGGCTTGTCTGCACACCCTGTTGAGTTACTTTGAAAGAGATACATGCGGCATGAAATACCAGTCGTTTACGTTGGCCACATGTTTATCCATCTCATCATGCTATGGTTACATGTGTAACCCACCATCTTATTATTTATCTCACCTGTATATAAAATGTTTTTAGAATATATTTCAGTTGAGCCGATCCCTAAGTTCACTTTGTTGATAATACTCCACTGTAGGACACAGAGGAATGTCACATTTGTACTTCCCTTTGTCACAAGAATGGAATTCCCAGACTATTATACAATCATTACATAGCAATGTCCCGTTTTGTATTTCATTTGATTTATGGTAAAAGTTACTGCGATTGATTTCTAAAAATGGTATGTAAAGGTATACGAGGCGGTTTTTTTTTTTCCACACAAAATAAAGTTGTTTGAATTCAGTGTTCTGTATTTGAATGTGGATTGAGATGTCAATGAGTAATGTTTTTGGAGAACGCTTGAAACACAGTATCTTCCTGGTACTACTGTGTTTATCACCATGCAAATAAAGTCATATACGTATTGTTAATTCTCACTGGGAGATTTGTGTCCTATACAGTATCTTTCTGGAGTGCTTGACAAACTATATATCTGTTTTGGAGAGGGAGAGGGATTTCTATAACACTTTCTAGACAGTTAACTCTGGACATTGTAAATTACACTGATAAAGCTATCTGAACAGTGAGATCCCTGGAAGAAGAACTCTTGCCAGTACGTACAGTCATTTGCATTGATGAACTCCTTAAATGGATGGAGTCCATTAATTTGCTATGAGCCTTGTAGCGTTTTTATATAACTTTTAAACCAGGAGGCCCCATTGAGATAAATAATCAAGGTAAAGACATACTCTGGCATCAGATGACTCGGGAGGGGGTAGGAACGGTGTCCCTAAGAGGCAAAGTAGCTTTTAAAATGTAGTGCTAGAAAAATCGTTGAGTTTCAGAATCGAATTGTAATTACATTGTTGGGACTTTTTTAATTGGAATTATAAAAACGTGATCTTTGGGATTGTATTTGTATATTTACCAGTTAATGGTATTTTTTTACATTGCACATAGTCTAAAGAATTAACTTTAAGATTTGTTTTAATCATTTAAACCTGTATTCCATTATAGCTAGGCTGTCTAAACAGGGATATAACCAGCCTGAAAGCCTGAGGGAACTGGAATTTGTAGAATTGTTGGGGATAATATTGAATTGAGAATTTAATTATTGGAATTTGAATTCAAAGACTGACCTAGAATATGAATGAAATTAAATGGGAATTTACAGGGAGAGAGAATTTTATTAGAATTGCATTTGTGGAATTGACCCCAACCCTGGACAGCACATGCACCAGTCCAGCTTTAGTAGTTCATGAGAAATCTATCTGGTGATAGAAACACTAGCTGACACTAGCTTATCCTCCAACACAGACCTGACCAACAGGAAGTGTTTGTGCCAAATACTGGGAGTATGGAAGAATGGGTGCATCTATAAGCTATCTAGCTTTTTTTAAAACTGCGAACCACCAGTATGTTTCTACTATCAAGTCGATTGGTCTCGATTCAATCCGTAGTGCTGAAGATCTGCGCTTTGGTTCGATTGACATTTAAAGGTAATGTTCCTGCGCTAGCGGAGACTGCATTCACTGTAAACACACCACATGTCGGAATTCGAAAATAACCTTTACATTTCAAGGGCACCATAGCGCTGAACCTCAGCGATACGGATTGAATCAAGACCCGAAAGGATAGCGTTTGTTACTAATAAGCTAACAGCTGGGTATTGTTTCATGCCGGGGATTCGATTCAATATGTAGTGCTGAAGAGCTGCCGTACAGCGCAATAGTAATGTAAAGCCAGTTAGCGGACTGCGTTCACTTCATGGTAAAGGCTGCATTGGCCGGCTCATTTGGAAATGACTGTTGAATCTCAATGGCGCTATAGTGCTGAACTTCAGGAATCTAGTGGTTAGAGCGTTGGGCCAGTAACCGAAAGGGCGCTGGTTCGAATACCTGAGCCGACAAGGTGAAAAACCTGTCGATGTGTCTTTGAGCAAGGCACTTAACCCTAATTTGCTCCAGGGGCTGACCCTGTAGCTAGGCTGTCATTGTAAATAAGAATTTGTTCTTAACTGAATTGCCTAGTTAAATAAAGGTTAAATAAAATACAGATTGAATCGAGGCCAAAGTCTTAAGCTGCATATGCTACTACCCTCCACTAGATGTCACTAGATCTCATTAATAATAATACTATTATACTCTAATTCAGGCCTTGTGTGAAAATGGCTTTTCGTCAGCAAATATTTTGTTTGGCAGGTGAAATATATTCCACAACTTATGATGGTAATTGGCACATTGCTTTATTTTGAAAACAGACATTGAAACCATTATTAAATTTTTTTTCACAATTGAACTCCTTAGATTCAAACTGGACATTGCACTCACTGGAACATAGGAAAATTATTTTTGTTTTGTTTGTTTGATTTTCTTTTAAGTGTAACTCCAATTCATATCAAACTGTCTTAACAACACCAAGGACATCAAAAAGAAGCAACATTGTTTTGTATTGTGACTGAAAAGTTCTTCTTAGTGGAAGAGTTCCCATGCAGGTTGTTAGATGGTTCATGCTAATGTAATTTGGAAGGGGGGTTTTAGTTGTAGGGCCGACAACATTTATGTCATAGTATTCATCGTTTTCCGTAAAGTCGTGAAACTCACCTCAGACTTGTTGGTTTTATAAGTGAGTAAGAGGAAGTACCAATTACTCAAAGAACGTAAACCAAGCTTGATCAACTCAAGCAGAATATGAAAATGTTCTGTCCTGTTTTTGTAGAGTTTTGAAGCTCAGTTCAAAACGTGGATACATCCAACCATCGATTCAATCATGTAAGATACAGAACATACCCAAATCATACCACTTATAGCTTGAACCAATAAAACGCATGTTGGAAACTCCCCCAACATAAGAAAATCAATGTCACACAAAAAATGACAAATAAATAAAAATGGACTGTCTTCACATTCAGAAGGAGAAAAGTCACCCTTTAAATTCATTTGTAACCGTAGTAATTTTTTTCTCTATGTTAAACTTTCTCTTGGTCCTCCTTGGACTCCGCCTGGTCTGCCTCTGCTGGGGCCTCAGCTGGTTGGGATTCTTCAGCAGAATCTGAAAGAAGAAAAGAGGAGGAGAGAGCGAGAGCGAGAGAGAGAGCGAGAGAGAGAGAGAGAGAGAGAGAGGGATAGAGAGAGAGAGAGAGAGAGTTTCAGTTTCAGTTTTTCATTAACAAAATGTGTATTTAAAGAGCTGTCTATATATGCCTGTGGCTGTCACATTGCTATACTTCACTAACTACTTAACATGCTTTTTTACCCTTTTTTTTTTTTTTACCCTTTTTATCCTTTTTATGAAAATAATCTGTTTTTGAAATTCTGAAAATGTTGCATAAATTTAACACTGGGCTTCAATGGTAGCAAAAATGTGTTGTAAGAAAACAAAAATTATATTAAAATCACGTAAGAAATGGATGGAAAATAATGTCTAATGGAATATATACATTTTGTCTAAAAAGTCATATTTTGTCTAAAATAGACAAATTGATCGACATTTTTCAAAAACAGAATAAACTATTTTGTGGGGTTTTTATATGTATGGATAACATATTTGGTTGTGCTTTCTGGGTTATTTTGAAGATATAATCTATTTTACCTCTTTACCATAAAATGGCAGAAAATGACATTTTTGTTCTTTTGATGTGTAGAAGGGACATCAAAGTTTATCTTGAATTATTTTGTTGTCCATATTGGAAGGGAAACAACGTTTTAATATCAATATATGAATGTCTCAGTTTGGCAACCCTTCAAAATGTTGCAAAACTACCATAATCACTACATCTTAGAGAAGACAGGAAAATATTTGAAGTCATGTACTTGCGTGGATGGCCTACAACATATGCTTGTGTAGGGGACCAGTGGTGTCTCAGAAGAGCGGACAGTTTTCGAATGTTTCAGAGGCTACTGATGCCACAATAATCACACCAACACACGATAAAACCTACTAAGAGATACAGTACATCTGGGTCTAAGGAGACGCACTTTGTAGTATTTGGCATAATTGCTTTGTTTAGGACCTGTAAAAAGGATGCAATTTAGGAAACTTTATTTTCCCAATGAGTTGTTAATATGACATTGAGATGTTGTTTCCAATCAAAGATATTGTCCTCATTTCCTGGAGGTAATGATGTCATCATGACTGCATTGACTTTAACCATCAGCATGACATCATCTTCGCTGGGCAACCTCTGGGAATCAGAGATGGAGCTAGACGTGTGTGTGTGTGTGTGTGTGTGTGTGTGTGTGTGTGTGTGTGTGTGTGTGTGTGTGTGTGACTCATGATAGATGACTCACGCAGCACTTAGTATTCTACGGGCAAATCAGTGGGCAGGTTTCAGGTAAGGGAGTGGTAACCATGCAATTACTGTGAAAATATTGACATTTCTAGAAGATGAGTTAATGTATTATTTATACCATTTTCTCTCTCTGGGGATCAATACATTTGATTCAGTCATTCATTAACTTATCATGAAAGTCTCCATCAATAATATTTCAGTGAAAGGTCTTCCAACAACACTGTCTTGTGTTTCATTGTGTCTAGACCCTGAATATACCGGACAGTTAATATAAACACCTCCACTGCTACATGGGTCGTTTCTGTCGTTAGTTGATCAGCCCTCCTTTCCTTTGTTCGCTGGAGCTCGACCTGAACACCACTAAAATATTCAATTCCATCTGTTCCATCCTTTACACTGGTCTTTATGACCTACATTTGTCTAGTGCTTCATATGATGGTTAGCAATTCCAGGTCATGCATGTCTTCACTGTCTGCTGGTTTCTGTCTTAATTGACTAGTTTAAGTAATTTATCATTCACCAGTTTAAGTAATTTATCATTGGGTAAGTCTGAAAACCATGACCAGGTAACCCGGGTCTACACCAGTAGCCAAGTATGTGTAACTAATACAACCTGCAGACAGTGCAGCCCCTATGACCTAGTTTCTCCCAGTCCTGTCTAAGTATGTGTCCAAAATGGCACCTTGTACCCTATGAAGTGCACTACTTTTGACCAGAGCCCTTTGTCAAAAGCAGTGCACTACGTAGGGAATAGGGTGCCATTTGGGACCTAGACATTGATCCTCCAGTAGAGGATTCTGCACATATTCCATTAGGCAGGCTACATCATACAGTCTGGGAGTTCCTGGACTGGAACACCATATTCCGTTAGGCAGGCTACATCATACAGTCTGGGAGTTCCTGGACTGGAACACCATATTCCGTAAGGCAGGCTACATCATACAGTCTGGGAGTTCCTGGACTGGAACACCATATTCCATTAGGCAGGCTACATCATACAGTTGTATGTGTAGCCTATTTGGTTTTTGTTTTGTGTGTTGCCTATTTGGTTTTTGTTTTGTGTGTAGCCTATTTGGTTTGTGTTGTATGTGTAGCCTATTTGGTTTGTGTTGTATGTGTAGCCTATTTGGTTTGTGTTATATGTGTAGCTTATTTCTAAGCTCATCTACATGGATGGGCATCTCAGAGGCTGGGTTAAAATAAGGCCTACCTTTTTTGTCTTGTGTTTGGTGAGTCTCCTCCTTATCATCCGTCTCACTGACAGTGGCAGCAGGCACGTCGGCTTGTTTGGACTCCTGGGCAGCACCACCCTCCACACTCTTTTCAGCACAATCAGTGGAGGGGTTTTGGGCAGAAATTGGAGCCTCATTGCTGTCCACCTCTTTGGGCTTCTCCTTGGTGTCGCTGGGTTCCGCCTTGGCCTCCTCTTTGGGAGGCTCTGAAGGCGCCGCAGCGGGAGAGGCTGCTGCCGCCACAGGCGAGGTGGCCGCGGCTACGGGGGACGTGGCGACAGGGGCAGGAGAGTTGGCTGAGATGGGGCTTTTGGCTTGGCTCATCTCCTCTTTAACCTCAACGGGGGCTTTTTCCTCGGCAGCCTGCTCAGTCGCAGGGGGGACGTCCTCCTTCTTCTCCTCTTCTCCGTCTGCCGCCTCCTTCGCCTCCTCCTCTGGGACAGCTGGACTGGCCTCCTCATCCTCCTCTCCATCTTTCATTTTTTTCCGGAGTATATGTCCACGGAAGCTGGCCTGGATCTTGGTGGCCGCCTTGTGGGCTTTGTCCTCTGGTTTCTTCTCTTCCTGCTTGACTTCCTGGTCAGCCTCTTCATTCTTCTCAGCCTTGGGAAAGAGGTGATAAGCACATTAAAGGGCAATAAAAACCACCAAGGGCTTTATTGACATTTTGTGTCTGCCCTAAAATAAAGCAATATTATTGTTATCTAACTAACAAGAATTTCAATTGCCTCTTCAAAGAACCAAAGAGGTACCCTTCCGGTGACCTACTAAACTCTTAGAAAGCTGTTTCATTCCATTCTTATGGCTAAATGTTAAAGGTCTCCAATGAATTGGTATCAGAGGGCCATACTCAATGAGCATGCCAAATAGTGACTGACAGTAACTATTATGTGAAGCCCTTTTCTATCAACATCCAACCAATAGTTTCTCTTATCTTGGCAGATGAACAGATAACGTTCCACTATGGTGAACGGCATTGGAAACACTTCCAAATGGCGTCTCCAATAACACATCCCACCAACATACCACCACCCACAATAGATGAGAGTGGGGTGTGGATCTGAGCAGGGTTGATCAGGTTTGGGGTGCAAGAAGTTCCTGGCCATGGCTGGAGCAGAGATTAGGATAATATTAGGAATATGAGTGGGGTAGATGTTGGAGCCTGTACAGAGCGCCAAGGTGTTACCTTAGATATCTGGATCCATAGTTGGGGTGGTCCGTCAAATAGAGGGATGTGTTATGATTCTTATAAATCTAATGAAAAAGAAATGAAGTGAAATAAGGACAAATCAACAATGATGTTGAAATTGACAAAGCAAAAAAATGATTAAGAACATTCAAAATGAATAAATAAATAAACAGATTGTATTGAATTGAATTATGCGTTCACCTCACACAGACAAATTATGTTAATCTTAAAATAATAGAGTGAACCAATGTGAGGCAAACATAACAGGCCCTGTGGCCTCAACCAAATCAAAAAGACTGTGATTCTAAATGTTGTAGCTAAGAGTGTTAGATTTCACTATGCTAACTAATGTGATCTTTACACCAGGGGTTCTTGCTTCTTGTTACAAATGTGTTACATTGTTGCCTAATAAACCAAAGAGTGCTGCATGTGGACCATGATTCATCTAATGTAGTATCATTATGTTATAAACTATTATATTTTTACTATGTTATTCAAAATGGCGTACAGCGTTGTTTAATTACTAGATTACTGAAAGCTGCTTTGTGGATCCATCTTTGGTCGCTATCTCGTCAAGATGCACAGCCGTCCTCCTGCCGAACGATCAAACGTTACCTTGACAACTAGAGTGCTACATGTAACTCATCACTCAGTGCCCTGTCTGCTGTTTTAGACCAGTGGTTCCCAACCAGGGTTACTAGGACCCGTGGGCGTACTTGGCCTATCCTCAAGGGCTACTTGAGAAGACTCATGAGATCATAGGCTTACTGTTAAAATGCACATGAGTGGGTACTTCAAGTGTACTCCGGGCAAAGCAAAGTGCAGTTGGTGGTACAGTAACCAAAAAAGGTTGAAAACTACTGGTTTAGATTATAAAAGACTATATGTCACTATGATTGACATTACACCTGACCCCTTGGGGAAGCCATAAATTAGCTTACTAATCAGGGTAGCAGGGAGGGGCTGGCTGTTTCATTGGTCAGGGCATTTGTTCAGGGTCCATGTGTGTGTGTGTGCGTGCGTGCGTGCGTGCGTGCGTGCGTGTGTGTGTGGCACGTTTAGGGGGAGAAAGAAGACTTAATCACCTGTAATAATATTTTTAAAGCCCTGAAAATGTATTATTTTGGAATAATTTAGTGAACTGATGTGCTAATGGAGTAGTGAGATGTGATAGACTGTTAGAGTAGGAGGTGAATGTAATGTCTGGCACACCCCTGCAGCCGTAATGGTATATTTAATATGCATGACCTCATAGATACTCACAATTGCCAAATTTTAGTCTAAGTACTTACTCAAATAGAAGTACTTAGTGGAGTTGTGAGTCAACATAAGAATGACTTATTGTGATTAAGAAGAGCTGTAGGTAGCCTAGTGGTAAAGAGCGTTGGGCCAGTAACTGAAAGGTCGCTGGTTTGAATCCCAGAGCTGACTAGGTGAACAATCTGCCGATGTGCCCTTGAGCAAGGCACTTGACCCTAGTTGCTCTGGATAATTCCAAACATGTAGCTCAGTTGGTAGAGCATGGCACCTGCAACACCAGGTTTGTGGGTTCAATTCCACAGCGGACCATTATGGAAAATGTATGCTCTCACTACTGTTTTGGGAATATGATAGATTACATCATTTTGGCATAAAGGGAAGATATTTTATTGTCCATTTAGGGATTTTAGGTGGGTTTTTTGTTTGTAAATGTATTAAGACCAGCTATAATTTTTTAAATAGTAGAATAGAACTCCTTACATTGATTTTACAACAATTTTACCTATTTATATTGTCTGATCAACCCACAAAACAGTGAATGAAAGTCTACCTGCCTTGTTATAAGGTGACTTCCCAGACTCATGATTCAGACATGTAATATGAATGGTACACTGTCCAAGGCAAACTATTTGCATGTTAATGTCTGACGTTAACCAATGTACCTACAGCAATACAGAATATAATTTCAAACTGATGTAATCTGACATTAGGAAATGTATGGTAACCAGATGTATGCGCAGAGTTCTACCATACATCTTCCAATGGTATTTTCCTACAAGCCTACATCCCTTTTAAACCTCAATCATTAAAGTTAAAAAAAAAAAATAATTAATTGATGTTAAAAATCATTGGTATTTCAATTGACACCCAGACTCCTGAGACAGCTTCAGACAATAACCTGATTCCTTTATATCAGTCAGTGAGTGATCTTCCCATTCATCAAATGAGCATCTCTCAAAACTGTCTCCCAAGAACACTTGTTGCATCTGCCTTTTAGGTAGCTGATTGCCTGTAGATGATACATCCCCAATAAAAGCCAGGCTACGGTATCTGAAAGACAACTGTATATATCGGGCCCCAGCCACTGTCCTTGGGTGGGAAACCCTGTGTGAACCACACCCCACGGTGGGTTTATGGATGGATTTTTCAACGGTAGCCAGCCACCATCCCCCACGTCAGACCTCTGTCTCAGTTTGTAAATCATTAGGGACTTAGCCACAGAAGGGGAATGAGACTTGTGCTTGCACAAATGCACACAGCCAGTATGTATCCTCATGTTAGTCTTATTAACTCAAGCAGACGCTCCTCAGCTTCTCTACATTGAGGAATGCAGCCTGCTGATGCAAAGACAGAAATACCTAGGTATGCAAATGAGGTAGGCTAATATTGCTATATTGCCCTTATCTCAGTAAATCAACACTAATTATCTGTGTGTGTGTGTGTGTGTGTGTGTGTGTGTGTGTTTGAATTGTACTAAAAAGATAGCTTGGCTCTCACGGTGTAACTTACATACAACCACTGAAACCAGACAGGGAACGGGTAAGACATGTCTGCCAAGAAATACATGGTGTCTGTCGCAATATGTCGAGTAAATGTATATCCTTGAATAAATCCCAGCATGATATAAATATGTCTGGTTTTCTAGTGGATAAGAATGAGAGAGACTAGAGAACAAGCAGGCAGGCAGGGTTGCAGTCTGCAGCTGAATCTCCCCTTTTCTCCTTGAGCTGCTACTACCCACTCACACAGCACCACACCCTTTCATCCAGCTGTCTCCTCTCCTCTCCCACCTCCTGCAGGAGAGAGAGAGGGGGGGGGGGTTCAGGTGGAGGAGAATACATTCACCTATCCGCACAGCCCCATGCCTTATTCCCAGGACAGTGAATTGATGAGCGGTGCCGTACATGTTTTCAATGGCCCCAAGAATGATGTTTGCAACCAGATAATATCCAGCCATAATAGCCACCCTCATTTAATTAAGTGAGTCTGCTCTCTCTCGTTTAAACAAAGGCTCCACAATCACGGCTGGTCTGACAATATGCGCTGGTGGCTCCGTTGAAAAAGCCGGTTCCTGCTACTGCTGCTATCTGGGTGTTTAGCTCTATGCTCTATGTGCTTTTAACAGCAAGCTGAGAGCGATCTCTCTTGTTGCACCATTTATATGCTTTCTGTTAATCCGTCTAAATCCCAAGACTTCATTCATTCTTTATCCAGTCCTCAAAAGCAGAAAGCAGAGTCTAAGGGCTGGATGCTGCATGGGAGGCGGTTTTTCCTGTGGTGAGTGTAGTGTACGATTCAGATAACAGCATTGTGTCGAGATAGGGTTTAATGCAGTATTAAAACTGTGTGTGAGAGAGAGAGAGAGAGAGAGAGAGAGAGAGAGAGAGAGAGAGAGAGAGAGAGAGAGAGAGAGAGAGAGAGAGAGAGAGAGAGAGAGAGAGAGAGAGAGAGAGAGAGGGATGCCTCACCCACTTCAGTGCAATGTGCAGCCTGAGCTAAAATGACTCATACATGCTGACATTAAAGCAGTAATCAGGTGTTGATGGAATCCAGTGCATTATGAAGCTGATAAAAACCTGTTCACTCTAGATAGCTTCTTTAGATAGATAGCTCTGTGCTAATAAAAAATTACTTCTCATAGCTACTTACATCAAGGTACTATCTCATACTGTACACCTCCAAGACCCCCCGTAGAGTCACAACACCTTCCTTTTCTGCGAAAGTATCTCTCTGCTATGTATTCATCTGTTGTTTTTTTTACAACTATGCACCCTTAAACATGTGTAGACCTAATTGACAAGATACACTTTTAACCCCAGAACCATGCTAATCCCTTTAAGGTCCTCATTTATTCCTGTTGTAGTCCCTGGAGACACTGTGGCCAGAGGAGTTGAGTCTTAGTCAGTGGATCTTTACCCCACCCTTTTTCCTCAGCAAACCTGCCTCTCTATCCTCCTGTTTCTTAGAGATAACACCTAAATAGGATTTTAATTTTTTATAAGACATTGTGCTCAATGGCATCCCCTGGTTACAGTACAAAGCAGTCAAGGCAATCACAGAAGGCAGCAAACAGGTGCATCAAGTGTCTATCAATACATCTTTCAGTGTTTAAAGTAGTGGATCGATAACAGTATTTTTTTTAAACTCAGCATCATGTTACAGGCTCATCTTACTGCTATTACAGTGTGAGGTCTGGCAGCACTACTACACGCATTCAAACATAATTACATTAACTAGGCGTGTCCGTTTTTTCATCCGAGACATCACTGAAGTCCCAGTGTGCCAAGAAGACAAGACAACGAGACAAACGTATCCTCAGATCAGTTACTGAATTTACTGAATCAATTTAGACACATTTTGAAAACAACAGATGTGAATGAGAGAATCTGTAAAGAAAGCAGTTACCGGTTTTGTTCTTCTGATGCAGCACAGCATGCTTGTAGTATCCTTTGTTTCCTTCCTGCTTTCCTTGCTTTTTGCCTTACACTTCTCTCACACACGCTCGCACGCTGTATCAACAGCTGAGTCGCCTAATGCTTTTAGTCATCACAATTTGCACACACACTCACTGTCTGCCTGGTTGCGCCTCTCTCTGACTTGCTGGCTAACAATGACTACAAGCCCACCCTTTAAAACCCCTCCCCTCCCTCTTTTCACGCTGACACCCCCTCCTTCTCTCTCTGTGATGAACCTATCCACCTCTTCTCCCTCCCCCTCTCTCCTCCACAGGCGACCGGCATGCAGCCTTGCACTGGCGAGAGCTACAACCCCACCCTACACACGGCTCCTTCCCTGTATGAATGATTAAATACATCCAATCTGTCAACAGACAATTCCCATTCTTTGGCTTTTTCTCTCTTTTGTAATTATTTCCTTTTACACTAGGGCGGTGGCCCTGTTGAATGGTTTTTATATTAAAGAGGGTCTTTTCCTGCTTAAATCCCACTCAGTCAGTGCTGTTGGTAAAGATCAATAAATAAAACCACGCTACAGTCTAAATTACCTATGCCAATTCCCTGTTCTGGCAGAGACACCGGCATGTTGCTGCCAACGAGGATGTGTGAAACATAGTGATAATCCTTACACACGTCAATTTCTCTTCAGTGTTCTGTTCACATGGAAACACTACCAGCTCTCACAGTGCCGTGGCCATGGAGGAGAGGAGGAAGGCCGGGTGTGGCAGCAGCCAGGCTCCATTCCCTTCTCTCTGCCCAAATTTGCGCAGAATCTGCTTTGATGACCAGGCACAATGCACGCTGTGGTGAGAGACCCCACCCCCCTGTTGACCAGAGAGAGATGAGGTAGAAAAGATTCCAGACAGACGAAGACAGTATCCAGGGGGCTCTGCTCTGTCCTCACATGTGCTGCTGGATTATGCCACATCCACATCCCCTCCTCACAGGGAAATCTTTACAATATTCTACTGAGACGTCCATCCACCACTGTGGCCTGCATGGCAGCCGGCCAGCCACTCAAATATATTATTATTATTTGGACTATCAATCAATCAAATGTATTTATAAATCCCTTTTTACATCAGCAGATATCACAAAGTGCTTATACAGAAACCCAACCTAAAACCCCAAACAGAAATCAATGCAGATGTAGAAGCACGGTGGCTAGGAAAACCTCCCTAGAAAGTCAGGAACCTTGGAAGAAACCATAGAGATGAACCAGGCTCTGAGGAGTGGCCAGTCCTATTCTGGCTGTGCCAGGTGGAGATGATAAGAGTACATGGCCATTAAGGCCAGATTGTTCTTCAAGATGTTCAAACTGTAATATTACGATAATATTACGCTAAACTCGATAGCATAAACCAGCGTTACACTCAATAGCATAAACCAGCGTTACACTCGATAGCATAAACCAGCGTTACACTCAATAGCATAAACCAGCGTTACACTCGATAGCATAAACCAGCGTTACACTCAATAGCATAAACCAGCGTTACACTCGATAGCATAAACCAGCGTTACACTCAATAGCATAAACCAGCGTTACACTCGATAGCATAAACCAGCGTTACACTCAATAGCATAAACCAGCGTTACACTCGATAGCATAAACCAGCGTTACACTCAATAGCATAAACCAGTGGTACTTCTAGATTTATATGAATCACTGAATCTAACACAAATGTGTTGCCATGGTAGATCAAAGAGGGTAGAAATAACAATTATTTCACCGTAATGTAAATAATTTAGGATGAAATGACAAAATCAATTGGACTGAGAAAATGAATCTGACAAGCTATTTATTTTATAATAGAAATAAAATATTCTTATGACTAATTTATTGGACTGCTATTGGTTATTATACTGAACGAAAATATAAACGCAACATGCAACAATTTCAAATATTTTATTGAGTTACAGTTCATATAAGGAAATCAGTCAATTGAAATAAATTAATTAGGACCTAATCTATGGATTTCACTACTAGGTAGCCATGGGGGAGCCAGGACCAGGAAATCAGAATTGTTTTTTCTCCACAAAGGGGCTTTAGTACAGACAGAAATACTGCTCAGCCCCCCCAACCCCCTAAGATGATCCCACAGGTGAAGAAGCCAGATGTGGAGGTCATGTTCTGGCGTGGTTACACGTGGTTTGTGGTTTTGAGGCCAGTTGGACTTACTGCCAAATTCTCTAAAACGACATTGGAGGCAGCTTTTGGTAGAGAAATTAACATTAAATTCTCTGTCAACAACTCTGGAGAACATTCCTGCAGTCAGCATGACAATAACAGACATCTGTGGCATTGGGTTTTGTGACAACACTGCACATTTTAATGTGGCCTTTTATTGTCCCCAGTGCAAGGTGCACCTGTGTAATGATCATGCTGTTTAATCAGCTTCTTGATATACCACACCTGTCAGCTGGATGGATTATCTTGGCAAAGGAGAAATGCTTACTAACAGGGATGTAAAAAACATTTTTGCACAACATTTGAGAGAAATAAGCTTTTTGTGTATATGAAACATTTCTGGGATAGTTTATTTCAGCTCATTAAACATGGGACCAACACTTTACATGTTGGTTTATATTTTTGTTCAGTGTAGTTCACACTAGAAACAGGGCTGGGTGCACATTTTTAAATCAGATAAGGTTAAAAGACCGACATTATTGAAAACGTGCTTTAGTTCAATTTACATGGTTAATGGACAAACCATTTTACCAATGGACAAGTACATTTATGTATTTTATTAAGCATAATTATAATAAAAATTAGCACATACATGCATTCAACAACAATCACTACTACACTGTACATCCAAATTCCAACATGTAAATCAAATTCAGTAAATTCATTCAACCTCAGAATGTGAGGTCATAATTTGTCCACTCCAGAATGTAGTTCAAATGCAACACTAACTCTGAAAGATATGTTTAAAATAATATTAATTGGACTCAATGAAGCAGATGTAGCAACAGGTAAAGATTGTCTACAATTCTAGCAATAGATTACATGAAGACCGATAGTTCAACACAAACTCTCATAATAGCTGTACAAAATCAATTACTCTAAATTACAAAAGTTATGAAGTAGACAATAACTTAGTAATATATACATCTCCTTCATAATAAGAAAATCCATCAAGAAATGTATATGTGTGTCTGGCACAGGATCCAAGTTTTTCCCAGCAGTGGAATCAGCTGTGGACAAGCCATGAGAGAAGGGAGGAGTGTGTGTGTGAGTGCGAGTGTGAGTGTGTGTGTGTGTGTGTGTGTGAGAGACTGCCCCTTCCACAGAACCAAGTCCAGGAATCTTGGCATTTTCAACAAACAGTGTAAGTGAGACCACCGCCACCAGCGGCCTCTAGCACTGAGACTCGGCCATGGACTCTCCCTGAGCCGGAGGCCTCTTTGTGGATGTAGTAATCCTCAGCGTCGGTATCCTAGGGACAGGAACATTTAAATATTTCATGGACATCTCATATTGTCACACATAGACTACAGTTAGAGTATGATATTGTCAGACACAGACTATAGTTAGAGTATGATATTGTCAGACACAGACTATAGTTAGAGTATGATATTGTCAGACATAGACTACAGTTAGAGTATGATATTGTCAGACACAGACTATAGTTAGAGTATGATATTGTCAGACATAGACTACAGTTAGAGTATGATATTGTCAGACATAGACTACAGTTAGAGTATGATATTGTCAGACACAGACTATAGTTAGAGTATGATATTGTCATACATAGACTACAGTTAGAGTATGATATTGTCAGACATAGACTACAGTTAGAGTATGATATTGTCAGACACAGACTATAGTTAGAGTATGATATTGTCAGACATAGACTACAGTTAGAGTATGATATTGTCAGACATAGACTACAGTTAGAGTATGATATTGTCAGACACAGACTACAGTTAGAGTATGATATTGTCAGACACAGACTATAGTTAGAGTATGATATTGTCAGACACAGACTATAGTTAGAGTATGATATTGTCAGACACAGACTACAGTTAGAGTATGATATTGTCATACACAGACTACAGTTAGAGTATGATATTGTCATACACAGACTACAGTTAGAGTATGATATTGTCAGACACAGACTACAGTTAGAGTATGATATTGTCAGACACAGACTACAGTTAGAGTATGATATTGTCAGACACAGACTACAGTTAGAGTATGATATTGTCAGACACAGACTACAGTTAGAGTATGATATTGTCAGACACAGACTACAGTTAGAGTATGATATTGTCAGACACAGACTACAGTTAGAGTATGATATTGATTGGGCGAGACATGAGCCCCTAAGTAATTCATAAGCAAAAAAAACATGCCATACCAGCCAATATAGGTCGCAGCATGTCATGTTCTTCTCCTTGCGGTGGAGTTGCTTGAAGCCAGGCTCCTCTCTGTCAGAAAGATGGTAGAGTTCAAACTGGTCAAATCACAAAACACTCGGCATCAGCAGTTTGCTATATTGGCTCAAGGCCGTTTCTCAATTAATCTGTCCTCGATTCCTCGCATCTTCTCTGCTCAGCTTCTTTTCAATCGTATTGGAGGAGAAGGACCACTGTCCCTCCCCTCGGACCCTCTTCGCCAATACATTTTGAGGAGGCGACGAGAAGAGAGGAATCAAGGAAAGATGAATTGAGAAAAAGCCATAGTGTCCATTCAACAAGTCAGCGATGGGGGCTCCCTTCACCAGAAACCATATCACTTCTTTAAATCCATATTTCCATATGTCTAGGAGGCCCTGAAGAACTGGTACACTGATTGAGGAGTGAATCCACTTACCCGGGTGTGACCTCAATGGGGGAGTGGTAACCCTGGGCCTGGCTCTTGTCCTTCGGAGGACAGCACATGCGACCCAGCAGAGCCAGCGCGGTGATTGCGGAAGGAAGCAGGATGAAGACTAAAAGCACGGCCACGTCCGAGAAGCGAACCGCGAGCACTGTGGAGACGAGAGGGTTAATCCTAACCACGTACACACTTTTACTGACCAATGAGAAGTAAATCTCCCCAGTGACAACAGTCGTGTTCTACACGTCATCATTCCTAAGGTCAATAGAGTGAACCCACAACCACTTTTACATGCTCCCATCTCAAGTTGGCCCTAAATATCAATTTCTCCGAGGAATTGCCTCACCTGTGGGCGTCACGGTGAGGACGGTCTGTGAGGTGGGGGATCCGTGGACGTCGGGGGGGTTCCTGACGGAGCAGGTGTAGGTGCCGTTGTCGCTGAGGGAGGCATTGGTGAGCTGAATGGAGGCCTGGCCCCGGGCCGGGCTGCCCAGCCACTTCACGCGCCCATTAAACTGGCCGTCCCGCGGAGGGAACGCCAGAGAGGAAAAGTGGAAGAACTGGGGACCGAAGAGAAGAGGAGAAATTGCGATGACTCTGGGCAGGACAGCGTTACCTTGGCAACTACAGAGCCACTTTACAAGACGTAGACAACAGAAATACTGCAATCAAACTAACCATTGCCGTGTTTCAAAAAGTAGGGGGGGTAGAAGGCGGAGACTGGTTTCGAATAGGGGTTGGAATAATGTTAAAGCTAAAATAGGGTTTCTCAGGCACCAATACACAGACAAATAGACAATAACACCTTGATCACACCTACAGCATCTTTGTGCAAAATGGCACGCAGCATCATCTATATATGTGTGCAGCAAATGTTCAACATTCACCTTCTGCTAACATTTCTGTCTACGCATACAGTTTGACGCGTACGTTCGATAAATCCACTGTATGCACCACGCAGAACGCACTGCAACGCAATGCTGCAATGCAAATGCAGCGTTCCGCTGGAAATTCACGTACTTCTGGTGTACCAAAATGCAATGACGCCGTCGGTTTGATCGAAGCGTAAGAAGTGAACGTTGAAAACAAACTACGCCTTGGGAATCAATGGCACAGGAAAATATACACAAAGGGCGAACACACGGCAGACCTGTTAATGAACAATTAACAGCAATGTTGTTTTATCGCTCTGTATGGGCTGGACTCTCCAGGAGGCACTTCAGTTCAGACAGCCAACAGAGCTGAGAAACTCACAGAACACTAATCTAATCACTGCACCTAGTCAACCCCGACACTTAGACCTACCTCAAGACAGGTTACACCTAGCCAAGTGCCTCTGAAACATTCAGAGCCGGACCCAGATTAAAATTAGTCCTGGACTAAAACTCACTTTCAATGGAGATTCACCATTGAACATGATTTTCAATCCAGGACTAATTTGGGTTCCGGAAACCGTCTCTCAGGGTGCATGAGCATTCAAATGGATATTGAATTGATTTGCTGATGTCTTATACAGGACATTGATTGACTGGAGCTGTTCATTCAATGTCATTCAGAGGAATTTAATCACAAGTCATCCAAGTCCTCCCTCGCGTTCTGTTGTTACATATATGTGATTTAATCATTGGACATTTTGAGCTGCCTTTTCAAATCCTGAAAATTAATTATCCTCAAGATATTGATAATTATGCAGGGACACTGAAGCACACCACCAATTCATAGTTCTCAAGCCTTGGCTTGTAATTATATTTCTGATTGAGTTTTCAAATGCTTATTCACGGTGCCTTTTGATATATACGATTGTGGCAATAAAAGTGGCCGAATCCGCTAATGAAATTGGATGGAAATAAATGTGCCATGAGAGACAAATTCACTCTCTAGCTCTGTTGGGTTATGCAGCGAAAAGTTACACCCGTTTCACTTTCCATCTGTAGTCGCACAGAACAAACTTGTTCAAGTAAATAAAGGAATGAAACCAAGGCTGTTGTTGGATTCCGGTATACTCTGGTATTGACCAACCCCAGCTATGCTTATACAGCCAAGCGACACACCCCTAGGATAAATCTGCTAACACTGACCCAACAGTAGGCCTGACTACTACATCTTAAGGATTAAACCAACAGCTCCTATCACCCCATCAAGGGAGCCACGCTGAGTGCTCCTACAGGAGATAATATGCCAACAACTACATAGAGTATACGTTATTGGCCCTCCAAATGGAATTAAAAACTTACGTGGTCAGCCGCTAAGAGTATCGACAAGGAAATTGGATCTTGGGGAGCTTTGGGGTCGGACACCTGACTCGCAACTTAACATACATCCACCACATCACCAAGATGTGAAACAGTGATCCTGATTCCTGGAGTTTGAGTAATATTCCCAGGGGTTAAGGGTACCATAGAAATAGAATTACTATAACGGGCAACATATCAAGTCAACGTATCGTGATGGGTGTGCCGGCGGCAGCCATATAGACTGTACCCGTGTCAGGATGTAAAAGCACAAGAAATCTTCATTAACAATCAACTACAATACATTTTCTATGGTGGGTACTTACTGCCTGCGGAGGGCCTCCGGCCTGGGGCCTGTAGGACCAGTCCACTGACATACGGCTGGTGACTCGGCTGGTGGAGGTAAAGGTGCAAGTCAGGGTGACGGCATTGCCCCTCACAGAATGGACCTCCGCAGGGGAGCTTACTTTTATGGCTGACACGGGGCACAGCACTGTGGGAGACAGCAGGGCAGGGAGGGTGAGGTGGTCAGATGAGGAAGATAGAGTCAGGAGGAGGAAGGGCATATATATTATTTGGGAGCAAGGTAGCTCACATAACCAAAACAAACAGAACAAAGCTAAAGTTGTCATTTTAGAATTGCGTATCATCACAATGTCAAAGGTACCACATTGTTGACGCAGTACCCAGATGGCAACATCAAACCTTCTGTACACTGCCTGGCATTTATTGGAATAAACACAATCTAATGCATTTTCCATGGGAGACACTGTTACCATGGCACCGTCTGACAACAAGACTACTATCTCTCTCTCTCTCTCTCTCTCTCTCTCTCTCTCTGGATGAAGGCTCCTTTAAGCTCAATAACAAAACGTGAGGGAAATTGAAAACAAGTTTTTAAAAAAGTCAAAGCAATTCATGACAGCCTACTGCATTCCTGTTGTATGGAACATAGGCCTCAGGCGCAATTTGGTTTGTTGTGGACATGCAGTATAATTATTTGGTAGTGGCTATTCACAAATGGATACACAGTAGCCTAAAAAAAATGTTGTAGGTTGTATAAATACCTATTAATATATTATGTTAACTGTGAATTTAAACATGTGGCTTATTATAATAAGTCTAACAATAATTCATAAGGAATGAGTCTGCATTTATACAGGGTCTAAATTCGGGATTCTATAAAACACCCACAGTCCGAATGCTTGTGTTTCATTTGTAAAGATAGTCAGTCTAGTCTCGCCAAAATCTGTGACACTGAAAACGGGCTAGACAAATGAGTGGTGTACTCACAAACCATTAAATACAGCAACAAGACATCCGTCCGTGATTGGGAGTCCCATAGGGCGGCGCACAATTGGCCCAGCGTCGTCCGGGTTTGGCCGGTGTAGGCCGTCATTGTAAATAAGAATGTGTTCTCAACTGAAATGCCTAGTTAAAAAATAAAGGTTAAAAAGACAATGCTCAAAGGTATGCTCCTATGTTGTTGCCGAACCATTTTAGTAGAATGAGGTAAAGGGGTTTAGGATTTTGCGTTTCAGATACTCGTCTATGTTGTTGTGTAACTCAGTTGCTCCGCTGTGCCTACCCAGTGCCAACTATCTACTACCTGACAAACAAGGTATTTCAGGAAGTATGGCAGACGCTGGGCAGCCTGGCCAAAGAAGGAAGAGGAAGCGAGACACCCCACTCACTGTTTTTTTCTGGTTCAGTGAAAGTCAATGAACTAAGTAGACCAGTCACAGCTGCTATTGCATTGCTGTCTACGGGAGACACACCCAGTTAAGTAGACCGGAACTACTTATCAATGGTAAACGGCCTGACTGAAATTGTCTTCATTTATTAACCATCTTTGGCCGGGCGTCACAGATTCTTAATGCGATTTTTTTACATTCAATAAAACTTCTGTAGCACTGCCAAGAATGAAGAGGAGGAAATAATAATATTAGTACTTAACTGCCTGCATGATGTCTACATGTCTACATGTCTTTGTAGTAGCAACATCACCCAACTGGAAAGCATTGGAGGTTGAATATGTAAATTAAACCTCTTTCAATGACCCTCATCACCTTATGTGACCTTGTGTGTCTAATCCTCCTCTCTCATTAGCCAAACATCCCTCTCTGTAAACTTCTGGCTACCCTGTGGGAGTGGCCAGCTATTCCTGGAGTACAATACCCCTGTTAATTCTGATACCAATTACGTCCATCGTGAACCACTATCCGTCCCCGGGGGCAACACACTTCCTACACCGACAAGAGAAATACATCACAATCAGATTTCTACGTGGACAGAGTTTCAGGTATGTCCTTCAGGGTATTACCTGAGTGTTTTGTGTTTTTTTAGTGATGTGTATGCATAGAGAGGCCTCTGTTTAGTACAGTAGTGTGCATTTCAGCTCTACCTTTCCAGTGAAAGTGAATGGACCCTCACTTCTAACTGTCTCCTGACACGGTCAACAGAGGACTGATTCTTCAGATAAAAAATAAAAAGAGTCAAGCTACAACGTCCAGTGGTCAGACTGGCCATCTGATCATCAAGGTGTATGTGAACACCTGTACATGGCCCTCCTCTCATCTTTTAGACAAAGGACATTATCTCTTCATGTGTACAGGAACCTGACAGGAATACATACAAACATGACTATAGCTGTCAGAATTGTCAAAGCAACGGACGTCAGACTCTGTCAACATCTGACGGGAATAATACCCGTGAACAATACACCCAGGAACATGGCGTTGACAATCCTCTCTTCACAAATGATGGAATCCCATTTTCCTCATGTCTCTTCCCAGCATAATGCAGTTAGAGTGCACAGTCTCGCCAGGGGACGCTGTAAGTCGTCAGTCAAGTCTTCAGTTCAGCTGTGCTGTTACGTTCCCACTGTGAAGCGTGTATTATTGCTGCTGCTACATACCCAGACCATTTGTGGGGAGGATGTGGTGGTGGGAGGCCACCAATAGGGTGATGTTTTTACAAAATACTGTCTGTGCCTGGAGCGATCCATCATTGGGTGTGGAATGAGCTGTGGAAGAGAATATTTCCATATGATTGTTTGTCTTGTAGCTTTCCTCTCATTCATTTTAACCAAGACGCGTTATACGAGTCATGTCTTGCGTAGTTCAGCAGGTGTGAACAGGATTAAAGGACACAACACAGAGGTCTTAGTCCCAAATCTAGGTTTACATTCTTATATACTTCAACACAAATATTGGCTAAAGTCCCATTAAGTTGATCAGATACCATAAAGTTAGACTCATCCTGTATTTGTGTAATTACATAGTAACTAGTAACTGATATGACAGTCAGAATTAGAACATTTTAACAAAAAATATAAACACAACATGTAAAGTGTTGGTCCCATGTTTCATGAGCTAAAATAAAAGATTCCAGAAATGTTCCATACGCACCAAAAGCTTATTTAATTCAAATGTTTTGCAGAAATTGATTTACATCCATGTTAGTGAGCATTTCTCATTTTACAAGATAATCCATCCACCTGACAGGTGTGGCATATCAAGAAGCTGATTAAACAGCATTATCAATACCTTGTGCTGGGGACAATAAAAGGCATTCTAAAATGTGCAGTTTTGTCACACAACACAAAGCCACAGATGTCTCAAGTTTTGAGGGAGTGTGCAATTGGCGTGCTGACTGCAGGAATGTCCACCAGAGCTGTTGCCAGAATATGTAATGTTAATTTCTCGACCATAAGCCGCTTCCAACATCGTTTTAGGGAATTTGGCAGCACTTCCAACCAGCCTCACAACCGCAGACCATGTTTATGACGTCATGTGGACGAGGGGGTTTGCTGATTTCAAAGTTGTGAACAGAGTGCCTCGTGGTGGCGGTGGGATTTTGGTATAGGCAGGCATAAGCTACTGACAACGAACACAGTTGAATTTTATCGATGGCAATTTGCACAGAAATACCGTGACAAGATCCTGAGGCCCATTTATTTTAAGGTATATCAAATCAAATCAAAGTTGATTTGTCACGTGCGCCGAATACAACAAGTGTAAACCTTACAGTGAAATGATACTTACAAGCCCTAACCAACAGCGCAGTTTTTAAATAAAAAATAAGTATTAGTAAAACAATAGATAAGTAAAGAAATAAAAAACAGTAAAATTACAGTAAAAAATAACAGTAGCAAGGCTTTATACAGGTGGTAGCCATTCGATTACCTGTTCAGGAGTCTTATGGCTTAGGGGTAAAAGCTGTTGAGGAGCCTTTTGGACCTAGACTTGGCGTTCCGGTACCGCTTGCCATGCGGTAGCAGAGAGAACAGCCTATGACTGGGGTGGCTGGAGTCTTTGACAATTTTTAGAGCCTTCCTCTGACACCGCCTGGTATAGAGGTCCTGGATGGCAGGAAGCTTTGCCCCAGTGATGTACTGGGACGTACGCACTACCCTCTGTAGTGCCTTGCAGTATATGTGACCAACAGATGCATATCTGTATTCCCAGTCACGTGAAATCCATAGATTAGGGCCTAATGAACTGATTTCAATTGACTGATTTTCTTATATGTTACTGTAACTCAGTAAAATATTTGAAATTGTTGCAAGTTGCGTTTATATTTTTGTTCTGTATAGTTGCTATGTTTATCTCAGTAATACCATTATATTTTTGTTCTGTATAGTTGCTATGTTTATCTCAGTAATACCATTATATTTGTGTTCTGTATAGTTACTATGTTTTTCTCAGTAATACCATTATATTTGTGTTCTGTATAGTTGCTATGTTTATCTCAGTAATACCATTTTTGAGATATCAAAGTAGTTACTCAGTTACTACAAGCCATAAAGACAACTAAACTGTTACCAAAACAACTAAACTGTTACCCAGACAACTAAACTGTTACCCAAACAACTGAACTGTTACCCAGACAACTAAACTGTTACCCAGACAACTAAACTGTTACCCAGACAACTAAACTGTTACCCAAACAATGTATTGGTTAAGATGCCAATGTATTGGTTGAGATAATAATAATTGTTGTAACATAAAATTGCAGCAATCATATCATGACATTGAATCCTTCATAATCATTGAATAGTTTTGTCTCCGATACTTTTTGAGGACCTGTTTATTCCCAACCTCCAGAGATGATTAAGTGAGGAAATCAGGAGTGAACCTAGCTTTGAGTGGATAATCACCTGTAACCTGGTGATAGTGGAGAGAGCCCAGATTACACCAGTGTTGCTTTTCATTCAACAGAGCTGCCATTCTTAACTACAGAATGCAACAACAGATCCAATTATCTTGGATCATTAGACTCCCTTCTAGAGTATTATCCCCCAAGGCTGTCGTTACCTCCCTCCCCCTCCCTGCCTCCCTCCTCTCTCCCTTCTCTCCCTGCTCTGTCAGTCAGTAACCAAAGCCGCACCAGAGAGGATAGACTTTGATCAATGCACACACACACTCTCCGACATTCACATGCAAGCACTCTCATCCTACTACAAACAGGCACACACACACAAATGCAACTCGCAGATGCATGGACAAGCATACTTCATTATTACAGCTCAAACAATGCAGGGCGAATGTTACAGCTCATATACACATCAGTTGATAGACCACTAGAGACAACAAATTATAGATAACGATGCATAATAGATGAGATAATGCATGCTATTTGTCTATCTACTATGTATGTGATGTAAGCAATCATCAATTTAACAGATATAGTTGCTGACGTTCGAATTTCAGCAGAGACGCATCATCACCCTTCAAGACCAGCAATAATTCAGTAAAAGGTCATTTTACTTTAAAACCTGTCTAAATCAAACAGTAACATTAACTTTGATTTTTTTTAACAACAGGATAAAATACTTCTTGCATGTCTAAAATTCAGACATAAAAAAAACCACATTTCTCGGTTTTACAAAACAAAAACAATTCTGTAAAAAAGTGGTTCGAAAAAATGTTAGTAGTATTATACATCTTCCGTTAATACAAAAAGTCTCAAGGACATTTTTGGAATCAAAGGGTTTTCAGATCTGACTGCATGCGACTCTTTTCAACTCCCACGCACCCCGGCGAGCACTGATGACAGTTATAAGACTGTAAAATAAGACCATTTGAAGATTCTTTCTGTCGACGATTGGACCATGTGTATCTGCCACTCAGTTTCACTGGCTGTGAAGGCAGTGCAGTAGGTATCTAAGATGTTGGTAGGTAAACAAAAAGTGACTCTCCTTTCTCTAATACTCTTTTCACACTACTAAGCAAACCGAACCAAGCCCAGCTGTACTGGGCTGGCCTGGTTGCACATCTATAATTGCGGGAACTGTGCTCAAAAGGACAATGTGAAAAAATGAATATCCATACAGTACGGTTCAGGTCAGCCCTATAGTGTGAGTCATGCATAAGAGTCAACCTGATTGGCCCTTTATGGCCAGATCAATGAATGTCCACGGCATCTACCTAATCCACCAATCAACAGACACACACAATCACCATCAGGCTGTCTCAAGCAGTGTCAGGTTGTCAGTCTGTAGACATCATTCTGTCTTTCCAGAAAGGTGCATGGCGGTAAGATAAAGGATCCAGCAGATGGATCATCTACAGTAGTATTCTAAGGCACTTTTAGAATTGAAGACTTCTCTTTATAAAAATGTCTGCCCAACGATAGGTCCAGGTTTTGGTTCCAAAGCTAGGTTCAGAGGTGAGTGTCCACACAGCCCAGCCAGAGAGGGGAGACAGGTTGGAGAGATCCCACTCTCTCTCGCTCTTTCTCTCGCTCTCGGTCTACCACACGGTAGGGTCCTTTCTCTCTCTGCCAGGCGGTTCCTCCGCCCCCTCCTCCTGTCTCTTCTTGCAACATCGCCTTATTGACGTGGCGATGACGAGGAGGATGACCACCAGCACGATGGCGCCCCCGAAGGCTGCAGCCAGCATGACAATCTCAGAGAAGGAGGCTTTAAAAAAAGAGGGGGGAAATAAAGAAAGAAAGAGGAAATTGTCACTTTATCTATTCAAACAGGACTAGATGGCTGGTTCCCAGGGGGAGATACATGATGATATGATGACTTTATGGTATTCTAAATGCATCAACAGCACATATTATCCCATTACAGTAGCAATCCAAAGATTGGACAGCAGACACGTCTACAGTATATTTTAACCGAGCACCCTTGAACACTTCACAGTAGACAGACACTAACCTGTGGTGACCACGGTTAGTTTCACCTGCCCCGCGTTGCCGTGGACGTCCGGAGGGTTCTTTACCTGGCAGCTGAACGTCCCATTGTAGGTGAACTTGACCTCACGAACCACAATGGAGGCGTCCTGCGCCATGATGTCACCCGCCCATATCGCCCGCTTATGAAAACGCCCGTCCGGGGGAGGGTAAGGCCTCTCATGGTAGTAGAACACCTGGCATAGATTGGCACAATGCTTAATGAGATCTAATTGCATCTCATTAGAGGGTAGTTAATTGCATCTAATTTACTTAATTGTCGCCTGTAATTGAGTTTCTCCAACAATAGCGTTTCCAAAACGAGGTAATTTTTCTAAACTGTTCAGCCAGATTCCAAAATGACGCTGACAAGGAGGTTGATGGTTGACTCAGAGGTCCTTGACAAACTACAGAATGCAGACTATAAACACACACACATTGTCTCTGAACTACATTTCGAGGATACCCAGAGAGTTCCACAATCAGCCAGGGTGACTCACTGACTCCTCACGGCCAGGTCCGAGGGGGCGGAAGCTCCATGAGACCGTGAGCGTTGCTGGGGCGATGGGCGAGCTGCTCTGGAAGGTACATTTCAGCCGCACATCTGTGCCGTTCACCATCTCCACCTCCCCCGACGTGTACACCCTCAGCCCACTGACCGGTAACAAGCCTGAAGCCACAGGAACACGGCACAGCACAGCACAGTAGTTATGCAACAGAAACTCTGCTAAACATACATACAACATCAATACTGTATGTTATGGATGTTTGACACATTACAGATAAAACTCTGGAAATTGAAAAAAGATTGTCTGCATTTTCCCAGCTCCAGATAATGGATTGTGTGATGTGTCATAGAACAAGGCACTTAACCCTCATTTGCTCCAGGGGCTGACCCTGTAGGTAAGCCATCATTGTAAAAAACGATTTGTTCTTAACCGACTTGCCTAGTTAAATAAAGAATGGAGAATGCAGTGTGGTCTACACAGGCACAGTCCCAGGAAGATACATTTTTAAATCGCTCCCCAGTTCCTGTTTCACTACAAAACAACAAGTGCTTAGCTGATCATTTGTTTTCCTCTGATATTACATTTGTTTTCAATCGTTGGTGCAATTTTCACAAGTATGTGATACATTTACACAAACATATAATAGAAGGCAAAACTGTTTCAAAACTCTAAGCCAATTTTCTATTGACTGAGTACAACACACAAAATCAATCATACTTTTTTAACCAAACTTAATCAGTGTTTCATCTAGAACAGTGGTTCCCAAACGTTTTATAGTCCTGTACCCCTTCAAACATTCAACCTCCAGCTGCGTACCTCCTCTAGCACCAGGATCAGCTCACTCTCAAATGTTGTTTTTTGCCACCATTGTAAGCCTGACACACACACACACTATACAATACATTTATTAAACATAAGAATGAGTGTGAGTTTGTCACAACCGGCTCCTGGGAAGAGACAAAGAGCTCTTATAGGACCAATAATAACATAATAATAATCAATCATTTTGCTCTTTATTTAACCATCTTACATATAAAACCTTATTTGTTCATCAAAGATTGTGAATAACTCACCAGTTTAATGAGAAAGGATGCACATAACTCTGCAATGTTGGGTTGTATTGGAGAGCGTCTCAGTCTTAAATCATTTTCAACACACAGTCTGTGCCTGTATTTAGTTTTAATTCTAGTGAGGGCAGAGAATCCACTCTCACATAGGTATGTGGTTGTAAAAGGCATCAGTGTCTTAACAGAGCGATTTGCCAAGCGCAGCCCAATCCAGAAATCTGGCAGTGGCTTCTGATTCAATTACATTTTCACAGAACCTCTTGCTGCAATTTCAATGAGGCTCTCTTGTTCAGATATCGGTAAGTGGACTGGAGGCAGGGCATGAAAGAGATAACGAATGCAGTTGTTTGTGTCATCCGTTTCGGGAAAGTACCTGCGTAATTGCTCACCCAGCTCACTCAGGTGCTTCGCTAGATCACATTTGACATTGTGATGGATGATGATGGAAAGACCTGTGTGTTGTCGTTGTTAATACAGACAGAGAAGAGCACCAACTTCTTAATCATAGCCTCAATTTTTGTCCCGCACACTGAATATAGTTCCTGTAATCCTAGATTCATATCATTCACCCAGATCGTGTGAGAAACTCGTCATCGTGCAAGCGGTCAGACAAGTGAAAATGATGGGTCAGTAAAGAAAACCTTAAGCTCATCTCTCAATAAAAAAAACGTACTTTGCCCCTTGATAACCAGTGCACTTCTGTATGTTGTAAAAGCGTTACATGGTCGCTGACCATATCATTGCATAATGCAGAAAATACACGAGAGCTCAGGCTTTAACAACGTTAACTATTTTCCCTGATATCAGGAAACGCCCATTGGTGCCTGTCATTGGTCACTTCCGGTGTTATGGGATTGATGGTTTCTCGACACAGATGATTTGTTTACATAGCAGGTAAGGATAATTAACATGGCAAGTTAGGTGAATTAGTGTGGCAGGTTAGGAGAATGAGGTTAATTTTAGGAAAATTGTTTTTATTTATTTATTTATTTAACTTTTATTTAACCAGGTAGGTCAGTTGAGAAAAAGTTCTCATTTGCAACTGCGACCTGGCCAAGACAAAGCAAAGCAGTGCGACAAAAAACAACACAGTTACACATGAGAATAAAACAAACGTACAGTCAATAACACAATAGAGAATATATATACAGAGTGTGCAAATGTAGTGCAAAATGCAGTAAGGTTAGGAAGACAATAAATAGGCCATAGTGGCGAAATAAGTTACAGATTAGAATTAACACTGGAGTGACAGGTGCAAATGATGATGTGCAAATAGAGATACTGGAGTGCAAAATTAGCAAAAAAAATAAATATGGGGATGAGGTAGTAGGGTGGACTATTTACAGAAGGGCTATATACAGGTGCAGTGATCGATAAGCAGCTCTGACAGCTGATGCTTAAAGTTAGTGAGGGAGATAGGAACCTCTAGCTTCAAGGATTTTTGCAATTCGTTCCAGTTATTGGCAGCAGAGAACTGGGAGGAATGGCGGCCAAAGGAGGTGTTGGCTTTGGGGGTGACCAGTGAAATATACCTGCAGTTAGGGTTAGGCTTAGCTAAAATGCTACAGTTGTCAACAACTATTGTCCCTGACGCGAAATAAATGGCCACGGACCGATGGCGAGCATCATTGGGTGTAACCTGATATCAAGAAGTGGTCTGTAATTAAACCCTTCTCATTTTACCGATCAGGAAACGTATGGCTTCGTTCCCATAACCAATAGGAAACCAAAAACGTATGTTCCCACAACTACCAAGGAACCAAGTGTGCTAGCTGGGACACTGTAGGGGAATTCAGTAGGTACAGCCAGAGAGATTGGAGATGATGATGTTAAGGGGATGTTTATTTGTTTGTCTGTCTTTCTGTCTGTTGGGCTTGTTTATGTTTCGAATTGGGACATTTCTACCGTCTACTGACCACACCCATTGTCCAGTGATCATCAAATCATCAAATAACTTGAATCAATCAATCAATTTGCTGCATTATATAGTCATTGATTGACTAACGCATCAGTCTCCAGTAGAGAGTGCGTGTGGATGTTATCAACACCTTACCAATTGGAAATGACTGCAATTCACTATTTGATTAAATGTACCATAGGTGCAAATCTAACGCGTTGTTACTTAATGTGAATACAAGGAACGGTTGCCTCTTTTATGAACGGATTGACATTGAATCTGGAAGAACAATGTAAGGCAAATCAACCAAACGTCATGGCTCTCCCCTCGGACTCAGGAAATGGTGTTCATTGCTGCTTCTTCTTATTCTTCCCCTTTTTTTGACCAGACTCCTCTTCCTCCTGAGGAAACCTGGGAAACCTTGGGCCGGGTCTCCTACACACAACAACACAAAGCCTAAAAAGACTACAAAGACTCTTCTCTCCTTTTTGGGCAGAGATTTCACAAGCACAGGTTACATTTACAAGAGCTCTTTCATAGTGGGAGAGAAGAGCTGAGTTCAGATAACAACCTGTATTCACAGGCCAGGGGTGTTGAGTGTTCCAACAGTGCCGTGCAAGATATGCTGGGATAGCTCCCCCCTTGGACATCGACAAATATGCACAGTATATACTCACTAATACTCTCTCTCTCTGTCGCTCTGTCTCTCCCTCAATCCTTCCCTCAGTCCCACTCTTTCTCCACCTCTCCTTCCCTCTCTCTCTCTCCCCCTTTTTTCTCTCCAGAATTCAGGGTTGAACTGACAGACTATAATTAATCTTGTAGTATTGGCCAGGAGACGTGCGTTCAGTACATCCAACCTCCTCTCTCACCTTGGCCTAAACTCTGACTCAAGAAGTTCTTCACGGATTGTTGTTTTGAAGTAAAGTGATATTTTTTTGTCATTCTTTTAAGTGGGCCTAGTTCCAACCCAACAAAATCACTACCGCCCACATCTATAATGCTCTAACGCTCGTAGGAAAACTTTTCCATACACCGTATTTAAATTACAGGTAGACATTTTTTAATTTTTTTTGCATAGAGCCTTAGGGGTGGAGGACAACTTCGGAGCAGATACTTGAATGGATCAATGAATTTGAATATGTAAGTTTGAATGGATCAATGAATTTGAATATCTAAGTTTGTCCCAGGGACTTCATGAAACATAATTCATAATACATGCAGTCTCTTATAGCGACAATTCTCGCATGCTCTGACATGTAAGCCTTTCATCAACGTTCGTTGTTTGGCTATTTAGCAGGTTCTATTTAGCCGTTTCTTGATTCATTTCCTGCTGGCTCTAACGACGTCAGATGAGAAATCGTTTACATTATTGACAAATATTTTTGAGAACAGCAGAACTGTTGCCATAACAACTTTGTCATGCCCAGGGAAGTAGATATGAAATCAAATAATTGTTTCAGGAGTTTTAAGAGTGGCTTTGCATTGAAAGCCCCGGAAAGCAGTTCCACCCCATGACTTTCTGAGGTTAGCTTATAGGGTGGAACTTGAGATAGACCAAGTGACTATCAACTGTTGTGCTCCTGGGCTGCCCATACACTTTATGCATAAAAGGTGACCGTTTAGCATGTCAAAAACACACACCTTTCCTTAGTGATATTGACCACGTAGTAATACCAGAGGCGGCCAGTAGTGAAAAAGAAGTGACCCTTCTCTATTATGGCAATTTAGATGTTAACTGTACCAAATGGCCAACCAAATATCTGAAGGTTAGGTAACCAGCACAGGCAATTCACTATTGCTCTGAACTCGTGTGTGTTTGTCAAGATGGTTAACCTGAATATCGAAACAACCTGACACATGTATGGTTGTGTGCCTGTGAGCTCTCATGCTCTGGAATAGGCAGGATTGACATTTAGGAAAGGAAAGAAAGGAAACCCAGTTATGGCAAGAACGAACATTTACCACCAATGGCAGATTATCACATAATGGTATCCTGCTAATGTTTTAGCTAAACAGGGGAATCCGGGATATCTAAACATTTCTCTCTGTTCCAAAGTAGTCCTGGAGTGCAGCAGGCACTTCATGCTTTTGATTTAACCGACCTCGAAGATCAGGTGTGTTGAAGTTAGGCAATCACTGAACTTATCAATTAGCTCAGTTGGTCAGGTGTGGTGCCTAGTTGGGACAAAATCCTGTTATGTCAGCGGCACTCCATGAACAGGGTTGCCTGAGACACCAAACACATTAACTTAAATATGGCCCCCTATTAGAGACAATGCGAAGCAGCTGCCTCTAATTGGGGACCAAAACAAAACCAACACAGAAACAGAATATCTAGAATCTGTCAGGTTCTGACCATAGACAACTAGAGGGAGCCAAAGGCTCCCCTATGATCAGAGCCTGACACTTAGCCTAAATGCAAGATATTTGAAAAAGGCTAAATGAATGTTAACATTTAAAAGAGTGAGAGTTTATACAATTGCGTGAGTGACGGTCAAAAGTGTCAACAGTTTGTTGTCAGTCAATTGTTAAACAGTTAAACCAGCCACATTGCGTACACCGACGTCTTGATTCCGGACAGGCTAAACACCTTTTTCGCCCGCTTTGAGGATAACACAGTGCCACCGACGCGGCCCGCTACCAAGGACTGTGGGCTCTCCTTCTCCGTGGCCGACGTGAGTAAGACATTTAAGCGTGTTCACCCTCTCAAGGCTGCCGACCCAGACGGCATCCCTAGCCGCGTCCTCAGAGCATGCGCAGACCAGCTGGCTGGAGTGTTTACGAACATATTACATCGCTCCCTATTCCAGTCTGCTGTCCCCACATGCTTCAAGATGTCCACCATTGTTCCTGTACACAAGAAGGCAAAGGTAACTGAACTTAATGACTATCGCCCCGTAGCATCACCTCTGTCATCATGAAGTGCTTTGAGAGGCTAGTTAAGGATCATATCACCTCCACCTTACCTGACACCCTAGAGCCACTTCAATTTGCTTACGGCCCCAATAGATCCACAGATGATGCCATCGCACTGCACACTGCCCTGTCCCATCTGGACAAGAGGAATACCTATGTAAGAATGCTGTTCATTGACTATAGCTCAGCATTCAACACCATAGTACCCTCCAAGCTCATCATTAAGCTTGAGGCCCTGGGTCTGAACTCCGCCCTGTGCAACTGGGTCCTGGACTTCCTGTCGGGCCTTGTTTGGCTTGGCACCTAAAGCCCACAAACTTTTACAGATGCACAATTGAGAGCATCCTGTCGGGGCTGTCTGCCCAACGCATTACAGGGGGCAAACTACCCGCCCTCCAGGACACCTACAGCACCCGAGCCACTGCCTGTTCACCCTGCTGTCATCCAGTAGGTGAGGTCAGTAAAGGTGCATCAAAGCAGGGACCGAGAGACTGAAAAACAGCTTCTATCTCAAGGCCATCAGACTGTTAAATAGCCATCACTAGCTGCTGCCCTATATACATAGACTTGAAATCACTAGTCACTTTAATAATGTTTACATATTTTGCATTAGTGATCTCATATGTATATACTGTATTCTACTGTATCTTAGTCTATGCCGCTCTGACATTGCTTGTCCAAGTATTTATATATTCTTAATTCCATTCATTTACTTTAGATCAGTGAGTAACTCTGGTCTGTAATCACTCATTCACTCAGGACTTATTTATTAATTCAGGTCTGTATATTCATGTACAGTTGTTATATCATATCACGTGCATTATTGTAAGTAATTCTTGGACTGAACTTATGTAGTCATTCACTCAGGAATGCATATTAGTATCCTGTCAGTTGTATCTTTTTTTTCATTGCTTTTAGTATATATCGAATGTGCAATCGGTGCATTTATCTGTAATTAAACCCTGTAATTAAGGACTGTATTTTAAGGGAATTACTAGTATTACCCTAAATTATATCATACACTCATTTAGCTATTTAAGTATCTCTTCCTGTCATTTACCTGTACAGTTAATGTAACCATGCTAATCTTACCTTACCTGTAAATATAACTGTATATTTACCTGTACAGTTAATTTAACCATGCAAAATATTCACTTACCTGTTCATTTAACCAGTCTGTATATTAAGTCAACTATTATTACCCTCACTTATATCATACACACTTTTAGCTATTTAAGTATTTATCTGCCATCGACCTGTATAGTATAGTTAACCATATATCTATATCAACTTGCAATATTTGTATACATTTTCTTTCACCTAACACTCTGTAACAATGTATAGTGTACATATTCAGCCATTCACCCATACTATGCAATGTCTTTTTATAGCTTTTTTGCACTCCAGACTTCTTGTATTTTTATACTTTTTCATACTGCCGCTCTATGTATCATGTATCGTGTATCTGTCTTTTGTGTATTTTCGTTCTGGCATTTTGCACCTGCCGTGTGTTTTTTCGTAGCTGCTTGACAAAGAAATTTCCCCTCGGCGATCAATAAAGTATCTATCTATCTATCTATCTATCTACCTATTGTGTATATTGTTAGATATTACTTGTTAGATATTACTGCACTGTTGGAGCTAGAAACACAAGCATTTCGCTACACCCGCAATAACATCTGCTAAACACGTGTATTTGACCAATAACATTTTATTTTATTTGACAAGGCAGGTCCTACAGGCCCTAGTTTTGTCGCACCTGGACTACTGCCCAGTCATATGGTCAAGTACCGAAAAGAAAATTACAACTGGCCCAGAAAAGGGCAGAACGGCTGGCCCTTAAATGTACACGTAGAGCTAACATTAAGCATGTCAATCTCTCCTGGCTCAAAGTAGAGGAGAGGTTGACTTCATCACTACTTGTATTTGTGAGAGGTATTGACATGTTGAAAGCACCAAGCTGTCTGTTTAAACTACTAGCACACAGCTCAGACATCCATGCATACCCTTCAAGACATGCCACCAGAGGTCTCTTCAGTCTCCAAGTCCAGAACAGACTATGGGAGGCGTACAGTACTACATCGAGCCATGACTACATGCAGTGGTGTAAAGTACTTAATAAAAATACTTCAAAATACTACTTAAGTAGTAATCTTTACTTTACTATTTTTATTTATGGCAAAATATTGTACTTTTTACTCCATACATTTTCCCCTGACACCCAAAAGCACTGGTTACATTTTGACAGGAAAATGGTCCAATTCACACACTTATCAAGAAAAGAGGTCATCCCTACTGCCTCTGATCTGGTGGACTCACCAAACACACGCTTTGTTTGTTAATTATGTCTGAGTGTTGGTGTGTGCCACAAAACTAAGAATGTTGTGCCGTCTGGTTTGCTTAATATAAGGAATTTGAAATTGTTTACACTTTTACTTTTGATACTTTATTTAAAACCAAATACTTTTAGACTTTTACTCAAGTAGTATTTTACTGGGTGACTGTCAATTGAAAGGTATCTTTACTTTTATTCAAGTATGACAATTGAGTACTTTTTCTACCACTGACTACATGGAACTCTATTCCACATCAAGTAACTCATGCAAGCAGTAAAAAGTAAAATAGGATAATAAAAAAAAACAGATTATGGAACAGCGAGGACTGTGAAGAGTCCCACACACAGGTACAAACACACACATACAAACACATATAACATACACACTATACACACGTATACCTGAATTGTGTTTTGTAGTTGAGTGGTGGCTGGAGGGCACACACTTAATGTATTGTTAAATCTGTGTACAAATACATTTATATTAGTATCATAATGTATATTACTGTCTTCATTTTAGCTGGACCCCAGGAAGTGTAGCTGCTGCCAAGGGGATCCATAATAAATACTAAAACTGAATATTGTCTATTTTTATTTGCACACGTAGTCAGGCACTCTGTCAATATGAATTAATTATTGCTCTGCACATGCTCTCAATGTAAACCTAAGTAGCTTGTGCCTTGCTTGCACGTATGCATATAATCCATTTATAGCATACAGTTGGACACTTCCAGAGATTAAGTCAAGGTTAAATAGTCCTACTGTTCTCCAGAGGAATATCAGTGATGCTCACCAGTGCATGAAACTGTTAACTAAATAGCCTAAAGTTTGAACTATTTTCATTGTCATCTGTTTATTACATATCCACGGAGGGTCTTTGTGTATGTGCCACTGCCAAGATAGTAGCTCATATGATCCACTAGTGACATCCGTTGGCTTGTTCACGGGAAACAGGTGGACCTTCCTATCGGGCGGTCAAAATATCGGAACCTTTTGCTATCACGCAAGCACGGACACACATTATCAAAAGCAGGAAAGTAATTATGTTTCATGAAGCCTCAAAACAATGCGTCTTTGACTCAATGCCGACAAAAATACTGTAAAGGCATTAAGGGGATAGGCAAATTGTTCCCACTTCCCTTTGACGCACACTTTTTTTTTTTACCTTTATTTTACTAATTCTTATTTACAATGACGGCCTAAGAACAGTGGGTTAACTGCCTTGTTCAGGGGCACAACGACCGATTTATTTACCTTGTCAGCTCGGGGATTCGATCCTACAACCTTTGGGTTACAGGCCCAAAACTCTAACCACTCCGCTACCAGCCGCCCCAAGGACTCCACCGGTATGCGAAATATCTTCACCCTAGAACATCTACTCCCACATCTCACGATAGCCTCGTAATAATGTGTCGAGTGAGGGATGGAGGAGGAACTCTACTGATCCAACAGAACCTAACCATAGTATATATATATATATATATAACTGCTGTAACCATGCAGAGATTAATAATACCCACAATAACTATTCTCTTGGACTAGTTTCCATAGTTTGTAGTCGTTCAAAGTTAGTAGAGCACAAGTCAAAACAACTCCGCACGCTCACCTGAAGCTGCTAGTCCGGACAAGAGGACGAGGAGATAAAGCCGCTTTGCGCACATTGGAAAAGGTTGTCCGGAGTCGACCGTATTGTCTAGACGCTATAAAGTCGCTGAACTATTCTGGACCTGTAGTTTAGACTGTCTGTAAACGCATCTGACCCGCACTGATTGGCGGTTTTAGCCGATGTGGGACACGTCTCAACTCGCCAATGCCCTGATAATTTCGAGGGCCTCCCACCTTTTTTCGAGCGGAGTAACACACATTCACTCTTATCTAATTTACACTTGCTGGAGTTGGGGAAAACAACAGATTCAATTTTTACTGCCATTCCATCACGTTGTCGGCGTTTCCACTGTATTTTACAGGCTATGTACTCCTGAGCTATTTCATTATTTATACATGTTGATGCTATAGATAGATAGATAGATAGATAGATAGATAGATAGATAGATAGATAGATAGATAGATAGATAGATAGATAGATAGATAGATAGATAGATAGATAGATAGATAGATAGATAGATAGATAGATTGATAGATTGATAGATTGATAGATTTCATAAGCCTATAAGTGAGGCAGAGAGTTATACCGTATTTCGCCCTATAGTATGATTATGGCTTTAACATCATTCGCAAAGCATGTTAAAGCCTAGTGCTTATGAAGACATTATGCGTAATACACGTTTAAGCCTTTATAGTTATGCGTTATGAGGCCTATTACTCTGTTTGTTTTTATTGAGCCTTTGTTTACCAGTCGCTGGTTCAAATCCAGGCTGTATCACAATCCGTCCGTGATTGGGAGTACCCATAGGGCGGCGCACAATTGGCCCAGCGTCTGGGGGGGGTAGGCCGTCATTGTCAATAAGTATTTGTTCTTAACTGATTTGCCTAGTTAAATAAAAGGTTAATAATTTTGTTGGTGTGGCCACAGGCTTTATGTCAGTTCAAAGGTGTTATAGTTACAGCAGAGGGCGCAAACGAGCTATATTCTCTTATCAAGGTTCCACTGCTGCTCTCTTTCAAACCTGACAAAAACACACAAACATAATGTTTTTTGTATTATTCATTTCAAATAAGAGACTTTGGTCCAAACAACGTAATGTAATAGCCAAAACACAGGCCTACACATAGACTAACAGAAACACAATAAGAAACAAGATGGCAAAATCCTTCAGTCACCTCTACAAGTCAAAACCGTGGGGTGTGGTGTTATTACAATAATTAAGTTACTGGCCTATGTATTTTCTTTAAAAAGCAATTATGTGGGATGGAAACAAAGCACTAATAGGTACATTTAGGAGTAACTAATACACTATAGGCCCAGAGATGGTAGAGAAAGCAAGACACCCCGCTCCCTCATTTTTGGGCGGCGGTGCCACTCTGGTCTACTTATTGTCCCTGGCGGGTGTGGAGAGTGGGGAGAGGACAATAAGTAGACCAGAGCCATTGGTCTCACATGGGAACGCCCACTTACACAGACAGGAACCTTTACCATTTTTTCCAATGGAAAACTGCCTGACTAAGACATCTTCATTTATCCACCATCTTAATAGGCCTACAGTATAACCACATAACAATCTCATACAAGCATTCACTTCCTGTTACAAAGGGGAGAAGAGAGAGAGAGAGACAGAGAGAGACAGAGAGAGAGAAAGAGAGGGATCTTTGGATGACTATTGTTGACCTGTCACAACTTCTGTCTCGCTCCTTTTCCTGAGTCTAATTTGGATCTGCTTCAGATACATCCTAGTGATCTAGAATCTAGAATTTAACTTTTAGATTCTGTCTACAAAGTAGAGAACATGAACAGAGCTGGCATTAATGGCGGGCTTGCCTTCCTCCTCCTCGTTATGACTACAGTGGAGGGTCAAGGTAATGTAAAGATGTCCTTGTCTTTGACTCTACAACCTATACCTTTTCCTTATCAATTACAGACTCAAAACATTTCTGAATTGTATAAACATTTACCCTAAGATAAATACATTTTGCATTATATATTTACTGTGTTGGTGAAGATACCATTATTTGTTTAATCAGACATATAATTTTTTATTGACAATGCAATACTGTTTATTTACATGTAGTCTCTGAAATATAATACACTGAGTGTACAAAACACATAATGCAACTCAATAGTAGCAAGGTGTTCTTAATGTTTTGTACACTCAGTGTATAATATAAAAGCAAATTATTAGAATATTACTGTTTTTCAGGTTTGTGGTCTTATGCAAAGGCCTACACATTAATACACTTTATAAATTTTAAAGAATGTAATACTCAAACCACACGCGGGCCGTATTGGACCCTCGCCGTATGTTTAACACCCCCTGCGTTAAAGCATCCGTTGTGTTTCTCTTTATTTAGGAGGTGTGGAATTCTGGAAAACCTCCGTCACAATGACCTGTCCTCTGGCTGGAGACTGGTTTAAAGACAATGTCGAAATACAGACGAACGGAAGTCAACATACCGACAGTCAAGTCATAGAGTATGATGAGAACAAGAAAGAAAATTACAAATGTCAATATGATGAGGAGGAAGTAAAGAAAAGCTATCAGTTTTACTTTAAAGGAAAAGGTGAGTGAAAGTGTTCTAATGACATCATGTTTAGATTTCACTAAGTTCTATTTCATCCTGGACATTGTGATGAATATAACCGTGTGCGGAGATTCACCACTCATCTCTGTATCTCTGTTTATTGGCAAACATTACTTACTGGGCCTTTCAAATCATATCTTTCCCTCTCCATGAATGCACCCCAACCCCTTTTCTCCATCCCATTTGAGCGGCCTTTTCAACCAATATATTTCCACCCCTAACCCTATCTGTGGGTTGTTGGTGTTGCAGTGTGTGAGAACTGCTATGAGCTGGATACGAAACTGGTTGCCGGGGCCATCATTGGGGACCTGCTGTTGACAGGAGTGGTCATCGTCATGGTGTATCGCTGTGCTCTGAAGAAGTCTGGATCTGCTGCACCCCAAAAACGTAATGTTGTTACCATCTGATTATCCATCAGCCAACAGTGGCACTTGGTGACATGGAAAGCTCTTGATTATTTAATTTGACCATACCCAGGACCACTCAACAACAAAGTATTCAGACATTATAAGAATATAAATTCCCTGTGACATAGTACACATAGAGTGCTGATCACCTGTGACATAGTACACATAGAGTATTGATCATGTGTTGTAAAGGTTTTTTTGTTTATTTATTTATATTTGGTTTTCCCCATAGCGACTTCCCGCTCAGCAGGCCGTGGCCCACCAGTGGTGCCAAGTCCTGACTATGAGGTAGGCTGTCTACCACTACCTCCTTGTCCATCTCTTCAACTCTACATCTCTCCATCTGGATTTCTTTTTTTGCTTCTATTCCATCTGTATCTCCTACCTTTCCTTCATTCCACATCTCCTGGTTAGCTAATGTCTGTCAGTATTTTAGGGAGACGGTCTAGGCTAGCTATTTACAATACTTCTGGTGAAGATGTAAAAACAATAGGGGTGTTGATCTGTGCATCTTGATCCGTGAATCCTGATCTGTGAATCTTGATCTGTGAATCCTGATCTGTGAATCTTGATCTGTGAATCCTGATCTGTGAATCCTGATCTGTGAATCTTGATCTGTGCATCTTGATCTGTGAAACGTGATCTGTGAATCCTGATCTGTGAATCTTGATCTGTGAATCCTGATCTATGAATCCTGATCTATGAATCTTGATCTGTGCATCTTGATCTGTGAATCCTGATCTATGAATCCTGATCTATGAATCTTGATCTATGAATCTTGATCTATGAATCTTGATCTATGAATCTTGATCTGTGAATCCTGATCTGTGAATCTTGATCTGTGAATCTGACTTAATTAACAACAAATAACAACTTCAGTCATCTAAAGCCTTTATTCTCCCCTGATAGCCCCTCAGTGCAGCAACCCGCAGCATAGATATCTACGCTACCCACAAGACTGGGTAGACTGTCCTCTCACCAGACCACACCTGTTCTCCAAGACCCCTCTGATGTCCCGGACCATCAAAGAGGAGAGGAGAAGGCTCTGTTGTGCTTAGCTTAGACTTAAAGAGTTTTTTTTATTTTAGCTTGATGGGTAGAACATGTGATATTATGATTTAGTTAAAACTGTAGTTTAGAATTACTGTAACTAGGGATAATAGTGACCAACATAGTGTTGCTCTGAGATATAAAGCTAGGGAGATCTTTGTAAAGACTTTTAGATGTGTGCTGTACTGAAAACAACTTGTACATAGCAGTGTTGACCGACTGTTGTAGAATGGTATTAATGCTTGCAGATACCAGCCAAATTGTTCCTCTTCATAATGTTATTGCTGCCTGTATATACGCTGAGTGTACAAAACATTAGGAACATCTTCATATTATTGAGTTTGCTCCCCCTTTTGCCCTCAGAACAGCTTCAATTAATTGAGAGTTCAACAGGGATGCTGGCCCATGTAGACATGTAGACTAATGCTTGCCACAGTTGTGTCAAGTTGGCTGGATGTCCTTTGGGTGGTGGACAATTCTTGATACACACACACACACCGGAAACTGTTGAGCGTGAAAACCCCAGCAGCGTTGCAGTTATTGCCATAACCATAACCCGTTCAAAGGTACTTAAATATTCCGTCTTGCCCATTCACCCTCTGAATGGCACACATAGACAAATCATATCTCAATCCATGTCAAGACTTAAAAATCCTTCTTTAACCTGTCTCCCTTGGATGAATCAAGTGACATCAATAAGGGATCATAGCTTTCACCTGGTCAGTCTGTCATGGAAAGAGCAGCAGGTGTTCCTAATGTTTTGTCCACTCAGTGTATTAGCACATATACATTCTATTCTGCATTGATACCATCTACTTTATTGTGACACAAAGGAAATGTTTGTTTTATTAAGTTTAGTGTCATGCGACTTAACCGCTAGTTTGCGGTTCTTTATCTGCAGATGCCTGCGCCCCTTACGCTTACGCTTACAGTAAACGACAGTGGATGATTGGCCAGGTCTCTCTTGAGAACCATTATGATCTCACTGGAAACATTTCAAATATGAGTGTAGCCTTTACTTACCCGTGTCAGTGGAAAGAAAATATATATTTTTTGCCTTACACAAACTTTGTATTGCAAGAATGTAGTGGAAATCATGTCTATTTTATGTATTTAAAAAAATAAATATTTTGACAAGAATAAAGACCTTCTTAAAACATTCAGGTGTGAGTGTCTATAGTTGTTTCCCACAGTTTTGTATCAATGAGTGACTTCTCTCCCACTCTACCTCCTCTCCCGGAGGACCTGAGCCTACCCGGAGGACCATGCTTCAGGACCACCTGTCCTGATGACTCCTAGCTGTCCCCAGTCCACCTGGTCGTGCTGCTGCACCGGTTTCAACTCCTCTGCCTGCGGTTATGGAACCCTGACCTGTTCATTGGACGTGCCACCCTGTCCCAGACCTGCTGTTTTCACCTCGCTCTCGCTCTATTGCACTGAAAAACCAAGTGACATTCACTCCTGATGTATTTACCTGTTGCAACCTCCACAACTACTTTTATTATTATTTGACCCAGCTGGTCATCTATGAACATTTGAACATCTTGGAGAAAGAACTGGCCTTAATGGCCATAAATTGTTATAATCTCCACCCGGCACAGCCAGAAGAGGACTGGCCACCCCTCAGAGCCTGGTTCCTCTCTAGGTTTCTTCCTAGGTTTTGCCTTTCTAGGGAGTTTTTCCCAGCCACCGTGCTTCTACATCTGCATTGCTTGCTGTTTGGGGTTTTAGGCTGGGTTTCTGTATAGCACTTTGTGACATCGGCTGATGTAAAAAGCGCTTTGTAAATACATTTGAGTGGTTGATTGATAGATAGATCAATCCAGCCCTGCACTTCCACAGCTGATTCAGCTAATCATGGTCCAGAGTGAAGACCATGAAGAGCATGATTACTTGGAACACCTGATCAACAGTGGTTCTTTTGGGGAATTTGAGTGTTTGATGAATTTGATGTTTGCAAGTTTGGTTGATTTGTGCAAGTTTGGTTGATTTGTGCGTGTGTGTGTGGGGGTGTGTGGTTGTGTGGGGGTTGGTTGTGTGGGGGTTGGTTGTGTACGCTGTGAGCTGTGAGCTGTGTGTTGTTTGAACTCTTCCGTTTGATCTCCTCTCGAAGCTCATTTAGGAAACCACACTTAGACTAGCAACAGTAAACCTCCCCATAACTACACTTGAAAAGTATTGCATATATCATGTGCTCTGTTCCATTAGAATATCTGACACATTCGGGCTTCCTGTAGAGCGAACCCTCCACTAAAGATGCTCTATGTGGAAAGTCAAAATGACTGACTCACTTTGTTAAAACGTAGGATGAAAACAGAAATAACACAATCAGGGAACATAAAAGTACATTATTTATTGTTACAATTGCAGTCGTTATTTTGTGACCAACTTTCCATTTCATTTGCATTTAATTATTTATTTGTTTTCACCAGGTTAGTCTCAGATTAAAAACGTATTTTCCAAGAGAGACCTGGCCAAAATATAAACTACAACAGAAATTTAAAAACAGGCAAGAATTAATTGGGGAGGTGTGGTGCACTTAGGGGTAAATAAAAGCCTGCCACTTTATTGTCCAGCATAGATTTGACCTTAGCTTGAAACTAATTCAAGAACACGAGCTCCTGCAATGTCCTTTTGAAGCTCCTTCCAAGTTTGAAGGGCCAGAGAACTGGAATGCTTTTTTACCCAGCTCTGTACAGGCACAGTCAACAAGATACAGTCCTGTGAGCGTAGCTGATAGTTGTCATTTGTCTGCTGGACAATGTATGTACACAGGTAAAAAGGGAGCTGTATAGATGAATGACCTTATAGATGAAGACGTACTAACGACTATGTCTCAGATGAGCTAAGGAAGGCCAGCCCACTCTCATCTAGAGGGTACAGTGATGAGCGAGAGCTTAAGTTCATAACAAACCTCCACTCCCCATGTTACACCTTCATTCTTAATTCAAACAACATTATCTGTACGCAGGTTGAAAAAAAGTATCTGCTAGGACTATAAAATGTATGTATGTCCATGTACAGTAATTAACCTTATTAGGCATCATGCCTAACAAGTTATCTACCAAAAAAGTATACATTGAAATCAACAAATGTGTGAAGTTGGACAAAAACAGTTGATGGTTCAAGAAGAAAATCTTAGTTCATGCAAAGCAGTAGAGCAACAAAGTGAGCAAACAGGAAATGAATGTACATCTGAATGACATTAACTTGTACAGTCAATGGTTCTGTACATCAAATGGACAGTTGAGGGACTTGTCATGGACATTGTGGACCTGATTTCTCAATGCTTTACCACTATTGGTAAAAGTAATGGAGCACTGAGAGAGAGCGAGAGAAAATATAATTTACTCCATACATTTCCCCTGACACCCAAAAGTACTCGTTACATTTTGAATTCTTAGCAGGACAGAAAATTGTATAATTCATGCACTTATCAAGAGAACATCCCTGGTCCTGTCTACTGCCCATGATCTGGCGGACTCACTAAACACACATGCTTTGTTTGTAAATTATGTCTAAGTGTTGGAGTGTGACCCTGGCCATCCGTACATTAAACAAACAAGAAAATGGTGCCGTCTGGTTTGCTTAATAAGGAGTTTGAAATTATTTATACTTTTGATACTTAAGTGTATTTAAACCAAATACATTTAGACTTTTACTCAAGTAGTATTTTACTGGGTGACTAACTTTTACTTGAGTCATTTTCTATTAAGGTATTTTAACTTTTACTCAAGTATGACGATTTGGTACTTTTTCCACCGCTGGAAACAACTACCTGATAGTGGCCACTTGCCTCATTGTGGATGAGATCCATTTTGCTAGATGCTAAGGGTGAAAGAGATAAATAAATATTGCATTACATTATTGATTATGGTCTTCATGTGTATTATTTTTGTATGTTAACTGTAAAACATGTTATTTTTAAGAATAGCTAAATCAGAAGTGTTTAAGTTTTCTAAATTCTAACATAAAAATAAAATAAAGTGGGTAGGGGCTCGTCAGGTACCATTTCAAGTTCACATGTTTTTTTTCCCCTTTGTGTGGTCACTCACTTTTCTTGTCAGTGGTCAGCGTTAATTTGGGCTGTGAGGCGATGCAGTAGACAGCTACTCCAATCAGGACGGTGGTCACCAGGACTCCCACAGCCACAGATATATCCAGCTCAATGCAGTTATCACAGGCTTGGGGAACACGCACGCACACGCGCACACACACACATTGTAATGACGTGCGTTATAATGGTATACACACAAACAAATATTGACTTCTCATATTCTTGTGCCGTATCATTACACATTGAGGGAAGGGGCAGTACCGTACTTACTCCAAAATACACATAGATTTAGTAATCTTCCTTTCTGTCTTTCTTGCATAAATACTCCCCTGTTTTTTCATCCTTGTAATCCAATATTACAGTAGATTCATTTTTAGAGCTAAAAGTGACACCATCAACACATGATAGTGTGATCTTGTCCGAGGTTTCTGACACATTTATTTTCAGCTGAACTAAAGAAATAGAAACAGCAGCATTAGATAAGATAGATTGATATGATAGATAGATTGATATGCCCTTTCAGGATATGAAGGATGGATACAGTTGAAATCGGAAGTTTACATACACTTTTTTATTTTTCAAACACTCCACAGATTTCACATTAACAAACTATAGTTTTGGCAAGTTGGTTAGGACATCTACTTGGTGCATGACACAAATAATTCTTCCAACAATTGTTTACAGACAGATTATTTAATTTATAATTCACTATATCACAATTCCAGTGGGTCAGAAGTTTACATACACTAAGTTGACTGTGTCTTTAAACAACTTGGAAAATTCCAGAAAATGATGTCATGGCTTTAGAAGCTTCTGATAGGGTAATTGACATCATTGGAGTCAATTGGAGGTGTACCTGTGGATGTATTTCAAGGCCTACCTTCAAACTCAGTGCCTCTTTGCTCGACATCATGGGAAAATCAAAAGAAATCAGCCAAGACCTCCGAAAAAATGTGTAGACCTCCACAAGTCTGGTTCATCCCTGGGAGCAATTTCCAAACGCCTGAAGGTACCACGTTCATCTGTACAAACAATAGTACGCAAGTATAAACACCATGGAACCACGCAGCCGTCATACCACTCAGGAAGGAGACGTGTTCTGTCTCCTAGAGATGAACGTACTTTGGTGCAAAAAGTGCAAATCAATCCCAGAACAACAGTAAAGGACCTTGTGAAGATGCTGGAGGAAGCGGGTACAAAAGTATCTATTTCCACAGTTAAACAAGTCCTATATCAACATAACCTGAAAGGCCGCTCAGCAAGGAAGAAGCCACTGCTCCAAAACCGCCATAGAAAAGCCAGACTACGGTTTGCAACTGCACATGGGAACAAAGATCGTACTTTTTGGAGAAATGTCTTCTGGTCTGATGAAACAAAAATAGAATTGTTTGGCCATAATGACCACCATTATGTTTGGAGGAAAAAGGGGGAGGCTTGCAAGCTGAAGAACACCATCCCAACCGTGAAGCACGGGGGTGGCAGCATCATGTTATGATGGTGCTTTGCTGCAGGAGGGACTGGTGCACTTCGTAAAATAGATGGCATCATGAGGAAGGAAAACTATGTGGATATATTGAAGCAACATCTCAAGACATCAATCAGGAAGTTAAAGCTTTGTCGCAAATGGGTCTTCCAAATGGACAATGACCCCAAGCATACTTCCAAAGTTGTGGCAAAATGGCTTAAGGACAACAAAGTGAAGGTATTGGAGTGGCCATCACAAAGCCCTGACCTCAATCCTATAGAACATAAGTTGGCAGAACTGAAAAAGCGTGTGCGAGCAAGGAGGCCTACAAACCTGACTCAGTTACACCTGTTCTGTCAGGAGAATGGGCCAAAATTCACCCAACTTATTGTGGGAATCTTGTGGAAGGCTACCCGAAACGTTTGACCCAAGTTAAACAATTTAAAGGCAATGCTACCAAATACTATTTGAGCGTATGTAAACTTCTGACCCACTGGGAATGTGATGAAAGAAATAAAAGCTGAAATAAATCACTCTCTACTATTATTCTGACATTTCACATTCTTAAAATAAAGTGGTGATCCTAACTGACCTAAGACAGGGAATTTTTACTTGGATTAAATGTCAGGAATTGTGAAAAACTGAGTGTAAATGTACTTAGCTAAGGTGTAGATTGATATGCCCTTTCAGGATATGAATGTCTCTCAATCTACTTTTCCATCATGCTCTGTTTCTGATATTTAAGCAAATGCATATATGTAGACATAGTCCATAATTAATGGCACCCTTGATAAAGATAAACAAAAAAGACTGTATAAAATAAATATTGCAAATACTGTGACTAATTACAAGTAGCCTTTTTCTAAAATGTTCTATGAGATAGGACCACACGTTAGGAGATCAGAGACCTGGCAGTGTGGTGCCAGGAAAACAACCTCTCCCTCAACATCAGCAAGACAAAAGGAGCTGACTGTGAAGTACAGAGAACTTCACACCTCCATCCACATAGACAGGGCTATAGTGGAGCAGTTCGAGAGCTAAGGAATTATCATAGTCCACACACACAAACACAGCTGTGAAGAGGGCATGACAACGCCTATTCCCCCTCAGGAGACTGAAAAGATTTGGTATGGATCCTCAGATTCTCAAAACATTCTACAGCTGCACCATCGAGAGCATCCTGACTGGCTACATCACCGCCTGGTATGGCGACTGCTCGGCATCTGACTGTAAGCCGCTACAGAGGGTAGTGCGTACGGCCCAGTACATCACTGGGGCCAAGCTTCCTGCCATCCAGGACCTCTATACCAGGCATTGTCAGAGGAAGGCCCTAAAAGTTCTCAAAGACTCCAGCCATCCAAATCATAGACTGTTCTCTCTGCTACCGCACGTCAAGCTGTACCAATGCACAAAGTCTGGAACCAAGAGGATCCTGAACAGCTTTTACCCCCCAAAAAATATAATGCAACATGTAAAGTGTTGGTCCCATGTTTCCTGAGCTGAAATAAACTATCCCAGAAATGTTCAATACACACAAAAATCTTATTTCTCTCAAATTTTGTGCACAAATTTGTTTACATCCCTGTTAGTGAGCATTTCTCCTTTGCCGAGATAATCCATCCACCTGACAGGTGTGGCATATCAAGAAGCTGATTAAACAGCATGATCATTACACAGCTGCACCTTGTGCTGGGGACAATAAAAGGCCTTTCTCAATGCCACAGATGTTGTAGTAGCAGAATCTTACTGCTTTCTCTAAAAAATAAAGCACTTTTAAAGTTTGGAAAGGTAACAGACTTTTATTATGAAAGCAACAAAAGCCGAGGAGCCTCCGGAGACTTCTGATCTTCCCAGACTCCTCTGCGGTTCTTATACACATTCGTGGTCACATAGCATACATAGCCCCTCCCTCACGGATAGGCTCATTACCACCTCTAACAGTCCTCCACTATCGTTTCAAAACCTTTCAACTCTGGTTCGTCTACCTCCTCTTCCTGTCAGCAGTTAAACCTTCAAAATGTAAAACACTCCCCCCCCATGGCAATAAAACTTCAAGATACGAAACTGTGAAACCATAATGGCGACCCCTTAGTAATGGTGCAAAGATAAACACATTCCCCCACGAAGGCAACCAGACACACACACTCATCATTAACAAACCCAAATTCTTAGTGCCTGTTACAACCTGGTACAACCACAGCACAATACAGACACTGTTCTATTCAACTATTCTAGTCTTTCTTATATTATAGCTAATGTGTGTCTAAGTGAACCCCATAAAACCATATGATCATCTTCTCTTGGGCTTCACTGACTGCTCTAACTATTACTAACTACTCTAACTATTGCTGACTACTCTAACTATTGGCCTTTACTGGCTGTTGGCCTTTTCCATCCTGTTGCTATCCGATGCCATTCTATAGTTTGCTGGGTAACCTATTGTGGTTTCTAACCATCCAATTCTGTTCTTTGAATCATAGTCCTAAAAATATTGAACAAAAGCTTAAAATATTCATTCATGTCTCAAGTTTTGAGGGAGCGAGCAATTGGCATGCCGACTGAAGGAAAGTCAACCAGAGCTGTAGCCAGAGAATTTCATGTTCTTTTTTCTACCATAAGCTGCCTCCAGGTAGCTTAGTGGTTAGAGCGTTGGGAGAGTAACCGAAAGGTCATTGGTATGAATACCCAAGCCGACAAGGTGAAAAATCTGCCGATGTGTCCTTGAGCAAGGCACTTAAGCCTAATTTGCTCCAAGGGCTGACCCTGTAGGTAGGTCGTCATTGTAAATAAGAATTTGTTCTTCACTGACATGCCTAGTTAAATAAAGGTTATTTATTTAACTATTTAGTATATCTGTATTCTCAGTCATGTGAAATCCATAGATTAGGGCCTAATTTATTTATTTAAATTGACTGATTTCCTTATATGAACTGTAACTCGGTAAAATCTTTCAAAATGTTGCATGTTGCGTTTATATTTTAGTTCAGTATATTGTAGTTAACCAATAGCTACCCAGACTATCTGCAGTCTTTTGACTCATCACATACGCTGCCGTTATCTATCCTGTTGCCTTCATCCCTACCTATATGTACATATCTACCTCAATTACCTCGTACCCCTACACATCGGTACTGGTACCCCGTGTTTATAGCCAAGTTATCATTACTCATTGTGTATTTATTTTTCTCTTCTCTTCATTTGTATTTATTTATCCAGATCCTTGATATCCTTTGTCTGCTCTTATGAATGCCCTCTTCAATTCAAACCACAGGTTTTCAATAGGGTTCAAGTCCGGAGCCTGAGATGGCCATTGCAAAATGTGGATTTTGTGATCAATTAACCCTTTCTTTGTAGATTTTGATTAGTGCTTGGTGTTATTGTCTGGCTGGAAGATCCACTTACGGCCATGTGTCAGCGTCCTGGCGGAGGCAACCAGGTTTTTGGGCTAAAATGTCCTGGTACTGGGTAGAGTTCATGACATCAAAGATCCACCACCATATTTTACCGCATACAAGTATGCTTCTTTTTTTCCCGACACCAAACCCACCACTGGTGTGTGTGGCCAAAGAGCTTTATTTTCCTGTAATTCTGACAATTACACTGGTTCCAATCAAAGTGCCAATGCCATTTATAAAAACTCCAGGCGGTGCTATGGTCAGATGAAAAAATGTGTTTTTCTTAGCAGTTGTATTAGTATAAATTAATATACAGTAACTTCCCTTTTATTTTTTATTTTTTTTGCATACAATATAGCTCAGTTTTTGTGTTATTTATTTTAAAGTATTTTTTACTCATCTCTATCAAGGGTGCTAATAATTATGGTGGGTTTTATTCAGTTAGATAGTTTTGAATACTAAATTAAATCTGATCTGCAGTATGCCCAGATAATGCCATAGAAGTCATAGTTAGATCAAATCAGAAACTGAACTAGTCTGGCCACATACCTGGGTTTGAATCTATAGGTACTGTTAAAAGAACAGGGGAAAGCATCCGTTACGGTCACAGTAAATAGATCAGAAAGCATTTGTGACCTTGACGTCAGTGATCTTGTACTTTTTAAATGCCATTCAGCTGATTAACCTAGTTAGAAATAATCAATAAGTGATCAGAAAAAACGGGTGTGTTGTGACACTGTTTATGCAGTCTGTCAATCTATTTTCTTTCTTCATAGATATCCCAAAACGTACCAGTCACGGTCCAAATCAACGACAGATGAGCCAAGAGTATGGTCCCCTTAATTCTGCTTACTCTTGTCTTGATTCTCCTGGGGAAATGAATACTGATGTATAATTTCATACACTGCCGTTGTAGGTGATCCAAGCTGAAGAGCCTCTACATCCATAGAAAAAAATAAAAAACAGGAAAGACACCATTTTCTGTCCCTAGTCAGCGATTTTAATTTGATTCAAAGTTAGATAATAAAACATAATAAAAATTGAGGCATGAAATATTACATGAAATAACACCTTATTTGATGTATCATTATTATTATTATTATTATTATTGTGTCTACTGTGTCATTGTAAATAAATCTCATGTCAGTGATGCCAACTTGTTAAGTGTCTATCAACTATTTAGAATAAGGGATCGAAAATCTAAAACGTACCCTTCTCTTGTCCGTTTTCAGAAAGTCTTCACCTTCTCAACGAGTCTGTCTGTCTCCATGTCTATGAGAAGGAAGTGTGTATGATTGGTTTATCTTCTGTTACACAAGGGGCTTTATACAGTTGAAGTCGGAACTTTACATACACTTAGGTTGAAGTCATTAAAACTCATTTCTCAACCACTCCACAGATTTCATGTTAAGAAACTATAGTTGAAGTCAGTTAAGACATCTACTTTGTGCATGACAAGTAATTCTTCCAACAATTGTTTACAGACAGATTGTTTCACTTATAATTCACTATAATTCCATTGGGTCAGAAGTTTACATACACTAAGTTGACTGTACCTTTAAACACCTTGGAAAATTCCAGAAAATGATGTCGGCTAATTGACATCATCTGAGTCAATTGGAGGTGTACCTGTCAATGTATTTCAAGGCCTACCTTCAAACTCGGTGCCTCTTTGCTCAACATAATGGAAAATCAAAAGAAATTGAATTTTTACTAGGACTAAATGTCAGAAATTGTGAAAAACTGAGTTTAAATGTATTTGGCTAAGGTGTATGTAAACTTCCGACTTCAACAGTACATCTCTACTTAGTAGCTCTAACTTCTCTGAAATGAGACTGTGTTGGGTTAAGGGTGAGGCCACAGCTCAGCATGACCTCAACATGCTGCTTTAGCAAGCACTATCACTTTTGAAACAACAATGTCCCAATGTTTAATACCATATTGTTTTATAGGGGTAAGAAGAATCACATACGCGCCTACAGTAAACTGATGAACATAATTCAAGAGTCTAGTGGTTTTAGTGTGTAGTATAATATTAAGATGAAGTAAAACATGATTATGATTCTTAATCACATTTCTTTAAGAAAGTTATGATTCTGTTGAAAACCTAAAATCCTTACTGCTCTGCAGAATGTAGAGGATCCATGTAAGAAAGACAAAGTGATGATCGCACAAAGCAGCTTCCTGCTTGGCAACGGTAGACCACAACATCCTGTAACCTACAACTGACACCTGGAACACAGTTACACTCTAACCCAGGCACTAAGAGACAATGCCTCAAACACTATACCTCAAATACTACCAACACTGTCGACAAAAACAATAATGCACTAACCACAGGTAAGACAGCTTTTCTTTGAAGAATTGCAGTATACAAAATGTTGATTTTGAGGGTCAAATCAATAAAGTACCTACCTACCTACCTACCTACCTACCTACCTACCTACCTACCTACCTACCTACCTACCTACCTACCTACCTACCTACCTACCTACCTACCTACCTACCTACCTACCTACCCACCTACCTACCTACCTAACCTACCTACCTTACCTACCTTACCTACCTTACCTACCTCCCTTACCTACCTTACCTACATTACCTACCTTACCTACCTACCATCACATCTACCCAGTCAGCAGTGTCAGAATCATAAAAGATCATCACATCACTCTCATCAGTGTCAACTGAACACAATCTTAGATATAATTGTCATTACAATTACCATCAGACTAAGGCTGCCTTTCCTCCCACTGGCTCAGCACACTGATACGGGCTCTGTTACAGCAGGACCAGAGAAGGCCAGCCCTGCACTGTCCCAAATGGGACGCCCAGCCCTGACCTGCAAAGCTCCGATGACCTCTGGTGACAGCATTAATATGACAAGAAGACAGACCATTATGTGTAAGGATCGTTTAGTCTCCATTTTAACTATGGTACTTGACAGGGGAAGATTAGTGCCCTCTGCTGGTTGAATAAAAACCGTCCAAGAACTCACCGTCCATAGTCATATCCATCTTTACTAGATGTATTTTACACCCATATACATATGAATACAAATATACATATACGCATGTTATATACTTTCAGAGGAATATCTATAGTTTATGTATACATCTATAGAAATATATCAGTTCACATACATTGTCTTGGACATTATTATCATATGCAAATAACCCGAAGCATTCCGTAATGCAACAGGAGTTTATGGTATGTGATCAACAGACTGTAGTGTATGGAGATGTCAGTCAGTGTTTAGAGCCATCTAAATGCATTAACTCGATTCTACAACTGCACCCTTTGATGATTCACTCCATGGCAATCAGAGTTATTAGCCTGGTCCTAGATCTGTTTATGACATATTGTCACACCAAACAGACAGACAGCCCAAACAGATATAGGACCAGGCTACAGATTTATACCGGTCGGTCAGCTTGAAATACACTAACCAATTAACATACTGTAGGACCTGATATTCTGAGTTTCTGATTTTCACTGAATCAAGTTGTAATGTGATTACCTGCTTCGATAGGTTCATCTGTACAACCTCAGAGTGAGAGAGTTACCTACAGTATCTTACTGATAGGTTCCTCTTGCTGGTCTGCGCCTGTAATCATCTCAGCATCTCTATTGGTCTTTTTTGAAGACGGGATTGGCTGATTGACTACCCAGATCTCATCACTGCTCTTGCTGTTCACCTTAGAGATGTAGCCTACCATGGGGTACCGGGCAAAGCCTGGAGGGGGTGTCAACAACGAACTTCACGGTATATACACACAAACAAGAATTATACACACACACCCATCCAATAACATATAAACACATTCAAACCCTTCGTAACAGCCTGAACATACAGCATGTAACACATTACATTAGCCAACTCATTTCCATTCAACAGGCAAGCTAACCCTAAACCCTGTCTCACCCCTAGCAGCAGACAGATCCTCCTCTTCCTCGTCCTCTCTCATCTTCTTCCCTAGCTGGTGTTTGGCAGCCTTCTCGTGCTACAGAGAGACAGCATGGGGACGAGGAAGTAGAGTAACAGATGGGATGGAGTCATGGAGAAGACCACAGGGACAGGTGCCAGGGCCCAGGGAACCAAAATGGCCACTCTGTTTCATGCTCTTGTTCTGTGATTGCTTTGCACCATTGACGCAGGGTGCGGAGGTCGTTGAGTTGCATGTTGGAAGGTGTTCTCTCTGGGTAGGTATATCTTGTCTACCTTCATAGTAGGTGATTCGATACTGAAACAAGAATCATGGGGTGTATTCATTAGTGCACACAGTAGCAAACCATAGCAATGAAAATTACATTATCTTATTGGTTCAGGTATGCCCCTCCCCGTTTCGGCCAGTTTGCATCCTGGTGAATACACCCATGTAAAGTATATTATTATACAGACACTTGCCTTATATACTGTACTGTAAATATATAAAGAGGAGCATGCTCATGCATGAATATATACCATTGAATACAAGATGTAGGTATTACATGACGCTCTCATCCAGAGCAACAGAGTAGTAGTGAGTGACAGAGTAGTAGTGAGCGACAGAGTAGTAGTGAGTAGTGAGTGACAGAGTAGTAGTGAGTGACAGAGTAGTAGTGAGTGACAGAGTAGTAGTGAGCGACAGAGTAGTAGTGAGCGACAGTAGTAGTAGTGAGCGACAGAGTAGTAGTGAGCGACAGAGTAGTAGTGAGCGACAGAGTAGTAGTGAGTGACAGAGTAGTAGTGAGTGTGAGTGACAGTAGTAGTGAGCGACAGAGTAGTAGTGAGCGACAGAGTAGTAGTGAGTGTGAGTGACAGAGTAGTAGTGAGTGACAGAGTAGTAGTGAGCGACAGAGTAGTAGTGAGCGACAGAGTAGTAGTGAGCGACAGAGTAGTAGTGAGTGACAGAGTAGTAGTGAGCGACAGAGTAGTAGTGAGCGACAGAGTAGTAGTGAGCGACAGAGTAGTAGTGAGCGACAGAGTAGTAGTGAGTGTGAGTGACAGAGTAGTAGTGAGCGACAGAGTAGTAGTGAGTGACAGAGTAGTAGTGAGCGACAGAGTAGTAGTGAGTGATTGAATAGTAGTGAGTGACAGAGTAGTAGTGAGTGTGAGTGACAGAGTAGTAGTGAGCGACAGAGTAGTAGTGAGCGACAGAGTAGTAGTGAGTGTGAGTGACAGAGTAGTAGTGAGTGACAGAGTAGTAGTGAGCGACAGAGTAGTAGTGAGCGACAGAGTAGTAGTGAGCGACAGAGTAGTAGTGAGTGACAGAGTAGTAGTGAGCGACAGAGTAGTAGTGAGCGACAGAGTAGTAGTGAGCGACAGAGTAGTAGTGAGCGACAGAGTAGTAGTGAGTGTGAGTGACAGAGTAGTAGTGAGCGACAGAGTAGTAGTGAGTGACAGAGTAGTAGTGAGCGACAGAGTAGTAGTGAGTGACAGAATAGTAGTGAGTGACAGAGTAGTAGTGAGTGTGAGTGACAGAGTAGTAGTGAGCGACAGAGTAGTAGTGAGCGACAGAGTAGTAGTGAGTGTGAGTGACAGAGTAGTAGTGAGCGACAGAGTAGTAGTGAGCGACAGAGTAGTAGTGAGCGACAGAGTAGTAGTGAGCGACAGAGTAGTAGTGAGCGACAGAGTAGTAGTGAGCGACAGAGTAGTAGTGAGCGACAGAGTAGTAGTGAGTGACAGTATAGTAGTGAGCGACAGTAGTAGTGAGCGACAGAGTAGTAGTGAGTGACAGAGTAGTAGTGAGCGACAGAGTAGTAGTGAGTGACAGAATAGTAGTGAGTGACAGAGTAGTAGTGAGTGTGAGTGACAGAGTAGTAGTGAGCGACAGAGTAGTAGTGAGCGACAGAGTAGTAGTGAGTGACACAGTAGTAGTGAGTGACACAGTAGTAGTGAGTAGTCAGTTCGGCACGATAGTGAGAAAAGGGTAGAAGTGATATTGACCTGCCAGACTTATGTTGCTCGGAGCTGCACCGACACTGTTGCTGGCGTTCACAGAGACGTTCCCTGATAGGCTGTTCAGGGTGACCCGCAGCGTGTGATTGGTCAGCCAGTGGTATCTCCGCGATTCCAGGATGAGGAAGTCCGAGGTGTTGGCCACCAGCTGGCTGGACTGGTCCACCCAGGTGATGTGGGCAGGGGGGTTGGACCGTACCAAGGTAAAGAGGACCAGGGAGAGACCAGGGTCTGAGGTTTCAGTGTAGTGAGTGTTCTCTGGCAGGACTGGGATAGAAAAGGTTGTGGAACAGAACAGTTCAATATACTACTGGGAGCATCAATATACTACTGGGAGCATCACATCAGTTCAATGTACTACTGAGAGCATCACATCAGTTCAATATACTACTGGGAGCATCACATCAGTTCAATATACTACTGAGAGCATCACATCAGTTCAGTATACTACTGGGAGCATCACATCAGTTCAGTATACTACTGGGAGCATCACATCAGTTCAATATACTACTGAGAGCATCACATCAGTTCAGTATACTACTGGGAGCATCACATCAGTTCAATATACTACTGGGAGCATCACATCAGTTCAATATACTACTGGGTTTAAATAACCTACAGCAGTGGGATCATATTGGTTATTGATATTAGCACTGTGGCCAATGATCATATCTGAGTAAGCAGAAGGACTGGGGTTAATACTGTAATTGGTTATGTGACCTTAATTCAACAAGTAAGCGAAACCATAACAGCCACATCAGATAATCATATAAACACATTCCCCACACCACAAAAACATCAGTAGATCATTCACCAAGCCTACTTACACGCACAATGAGGGTGACGGTGGCGTTGTAGCTCTCTACGCTGTGAGGGCTGGAGGCTGCACTCACCAGCTATCTATCCCACTTCCTGTGAGGGCTGGAGGCTGCACTCACCAGCTCTCTATCCCACTTCCTGGCTCCCCGAGAGAAGGTGCTGTTGTGCTTGGAGTCTGGCTTCAGCAGCCCAGACTCCTCCTGTGATGTCACCACACGGCTCCCATTTGTCCGTCGGCTGTCTCTGTCGCTTCCCGTTGGAGGTACCACATCAGCAGGGGCGGGGCATGAGGATTCCAACCTTCTGATTAGCAGTTGAACTTGTGGGTGACATTTTCTTTCATTGTTAGTGCAGCTCGATGCTGTCCATCAATCTGGGGCGCATGTTCGATCGCACCTGGATGTATTGAGAAGTTGATATCTAAAAAATATGTGCACTTGAAACCCAGTGTCTATTTAAATGCATTTTTCATCCGTTTCTCATGAGAATCTTTATCAATATACTGTAAACTCATAAAGAACTGAGTACTATACTGTGTGGTGGTATATTGTCCATGATCCAGTCCTGTTACTAACCTATCCATGCCCAGGCCAAGGTGTGTAGCAGCAGTGGTGCCTGACCACTGCCTCAGACAGACAGACACACACACACACGGACGGACACACGGACAGACGGATATAGGACAGTGTGTCAGATACAGAGACAGAGACAGAGACAGAGACAGAGAGAGAGAGAGAGAGAGAGAGAGAGAGAGAGAGAACATTGACATGTAGAGCCCTAGAAAGAAACAAGAAAACACAGACAGAAGATCATACATTTTCATACAGGTCCCCTGTGGGAATCGAACGCACATCCCTGACGTTTCAACCACCATGCTCTACGAACTGAGCCACACAGGACCATAGGGATATAGTGACACAATGAACAGTGATGATGAGAGAGAGTAAGAGTTGATTATACTCTGCACAGATAGACCCTGCTGGCTGTCTAAGTTTGATTTGTGAGGAGCTGCAGTGGAAACGCTGAAATAGACGGCATCTCAGTAGATTCAAAACACAGCCCTGTTTAAAGAAGTCAGTGACTTCACACCACACATACGCAAATCAAATGTGTGAAAAAGCACCAGGAATGACAAACGCCTGATACTATTAATAACGGATTATCAGAGTCACATGATCAATGTGCCTCCACTAAAGCAGGAATGTAAGCATGACATCACTACATAAAGCTGACAGCATGGGAACAGTATTCCCCAAATAAACAAGCATCAGTCCTAGTAAAGAGAGGACAGGAAGCTTGTTACCATAACAAGCACAGGCGCGATGGATTGAAGGGAGTATTGGACAAGAGGACTGACACACTAAATCTGCTGTGCAGGGATTCATGCAGTGTCTCAAAACACACACACCCAAATACATACACAGCACAGTCTTTCAAATCAGATACATCAACACAACACACAACGTAGTCCTAATTGTTCAGTCCTAATTGTTCTTCCACCATTCTATTTTTTCATTTCGCTCTCTCTCTCTCACACACACACACACACACACACGTTAGTGTTACCTTGGCACAGTCTGTAGATGGTGGTGGTATGATTCAGCCTGTCGGCCCTCCATGCATGCTGGGTAAGGTAGCAGAGGAGACGAGAGGCTCACTCAACTACACACACACACACACACGATCCTGTGACTGCAGCAAGTAGCATTTAGTGGCTGACGCAGTCAGTCATGCTGTCGCCACACAGACAAAGAAGAAAAGAAAGAGGAGAGAAGAGAGGGGGAGAGAGAGGAGAGAGGAGAGGGGGAGAGAGAGGAAAGAGGGAGAGGAGAGGGGGAGAGAGAGGAGAGAGAGGAAAGAGGGAGAGGAGGAGAGAGGAGAGAGGGGGAGAGAGAGGAAAGAGGAGAGGGGGAGAGAGAGGAAATAGGAGAGAGGAAAGAGGAGAGGAGGAGAGAGAGGAAATAGGAGAGGGGGAGAGAGGACAGAGGAGAGAGGAGAGGGGGAGAGAGAGGAAAGAGAGAGGGGGAGAGAGGAAAGAGAGAGGGGGAGAGAGGAAAGAGTGAGAGAGGAAAGAGGAGAGAGTGAGAGAAAGGAAAGAGGAGAGGGGGAGAGAGAGGACAGAGGAGAGGGGGAGAGAGAGGACAGAGGAGAGGGGGAGCGAGAGGAAAGACGAGAGGGAAAGAAAGGAAAAATTAGAGGGGGAGCGAGAGGAAAACGGGACAAGTTACGCAATGCATCCATCATTTAATGAGCCAGTAACCATGTATTTCCTAGGTGTGAGAGAGAGGAAAAAGGGAGAAATGGAAGGAGAGTAATGAGGGGGCAAGGTGTCAGTCTAAGGCACAAGGACTAGATGTTATCCACTTATCCATACATTTACCATTCCCACATCCATCTTCCAATAGCAGCCCCACATCTCCCCTACTAAATTCTACAGGGCTCCATAGATTGTGCTCAGCTACCGTTGACTGAAAAACCACTGCAGTGCAGCTCTACAGACAGACCAAATAAGCTAATCACAGAGCACTGCAGCCCTGAGGTAGAGGGATGCAGATGAATAGCTTCCACAATGATGGTCCTGAGTCAGGGGCAAAATGGGTCCTTTCCTTAACTCTGACAAATACAGCTAGTGGAGTTATTCTTCTTACCCACGTGGATTTCAGATTTGTGCCCCATCTATCTCATAGACTGTCAAATCTAGAGTATATGGCAGGGTTGATCATTTTTAAATTCAGTCTTTGAGGAAGTAAACTGAATTTCCGATTCCAGTGGGAATTTCAGTTTACTTCCTGAATTGACTTAATTGAAACGCAAACCTGTTATAGTGCATAAGACGTTTGCCGTCGGTGTACGTTTGACCATAATTAAGAACGCTCCTCAACTACAAGCAACTGCATTACAATAACTTCTATCATTTGTACTGAGTCAGACAATCGATATTAAATTCAGACTGACAAAAGACTAGCATAAATACAAGCAGGCTTAGCACACAGGAAAGGGAAAGTGGGACACTAGTCAGTTGTACAGCTGAATGCATTCAACTGTAATGTGTCGTCTTCTGCATTTCGCCCAACCAATCAGAGGTGCGTGGTATACAGACTCCTTAAACATCACCCCAAACACATTGTCTTTTTAAATTATTTATTTATATATATTTAATTCATCTCAGTTTGTTTGGTATTCTATTTAAATCATCGTTGTTGCAATTTAGTATTTTTGTACTCAAAAAAATAATAATAAAAAATAATGAAATTATGGAGAGGAAAAAAAAAGAGAAGACTGGATACAGGTGCAGAGCAGAGAGCTGCTTTACAGACGATGAGAGGGAAGTCAGACAGAAGCAGAGGAAGAGGTGGTCACTCATCAGCAACACACTCACACACAGTCCATCGCTGGACCATGATGCACTGGGACGGATCACTCTCCGTTCATTATCTGAACTGTCCATACAGCGTTGGGGTCAACCTCGAGACTGGTCAGTTTCTGATTTCTCTCCCTATGAAGTGACGGAGGACTGAATCCTGTATTGGGGCTGGAGTAAGTCTCACTGATCATATCACGAGGGGATCGAGAAGGGGTGGGGGGGGGGGCAGCACATGTGCAGAGTAGTCGTCTCCTCCTTGGATGTGACCGTAGCGGGGCCAGAGTCGCGAGGAGAGGCAATGTCCATAATGTGTCGGCCAACAAGGGAGTGACGAGGTCAGAGACGGAGGGTGCCGCTGCAGATTGGGGGAAGCGAGAGGAGAAGGAGTCTTTCCATCTCCACCTCTAAATGTCTTACTATGATGATATGTCAGCTATATTACAGTTCAATGACGGCCTTCCCAGCACCGAACCACCCCACAACCCATTGCCTGCTAAATCTACCCCAAAAACAGAGATCGGTAACAACGACATCAGTGATTGAAATGAGAAAAAGTAAGACAAATAATGACTCTCCTCTTCAAGTGTCTAGATAATAAAACAATAATAAACATGTTTTATGTCAATAAAGGAGACTCTTCTCCCTGTACACTTTTGGCTAAAATTCTCAATATTCAAAAAATAAAATTAGATATCTGAAGACATCCCAAAAATACAAATAATAACAATATAAAACCACCTCCCCTAACACCTCCCCAACACCTCCCCAAACAACTTCTCAACACCTCCCCCAAAAACATTATACAGAAATTGCAATTGCGGTCTATACATGGTGTAGCTATGGGGAAGAATGTCTGTTAAAACTACCCACAATGCCACACTGTCACTGACACAAGAGGGGGCAGGGGAGCGATGGAGAGTTGAAAAAGAAAGAGAGAGAAGGATGGAATGAAGAAGAGGGGGGCGGAGAAGGGCATAAAACAAGAGAGAACAAGGGGAGTGAGAAAAGGAGAAGTCAGTATGGCGAGGGTAAACATGGAAAGAATAAAAGATAGCTTGAACCAAAAGTGCAGAATTACTGAAGTAATCAACACTAAAATGTTGTCTTCCTTGCAACACAGAACATTGTTTTTTCCTTTAATAATAATAACAATTCTCATAATAACAATAAAACGTATTTTACAGTAAACAGTAATAACAACAATGACCATAAATTCTAGATGAACATCAGCCGTAAAAATGAATTTTAAAAACAATTAAGAAAAAGAACGACAGAACAGGAAAAATAAAATTAAAACGAGAGCTGGTTGTGCGGTGCGATCTCGATCTCGATCTCACTGAACTCCATTGTTTGATTTTTTAGCGCCCCTGAGCCTGACCCAAACCCACCCCCCGCAAGCCTAATGTAATGGGTCACTCAGAAAGAGCCTCATAGGTTCTGAGATCACAGCCCGCTCCGGAATGGTCCACCGGAATACAATGGAGGGGAGAGGGAGGAGTGAACAGAACCTCACAGGAATCCCCGCACACAGACTTGGTGTGAATACTTTGGGTTTGTGGCTGACTGTCTGCCTGTGTATATTTATGTGATCTATATATTTTGCCTGTATGAATGCCTGGGACATTGTGGCGCATGTTGCTATGGCAACAGTTAGGGGGTAAGGGGGGCAGGAGGGCGGGGCGGGGCCACAAGGGGGTAGGAAGGAAGAAGTGAATGGGAGAGGCAGAGCCCAATCTATCCAATCAGGTGGAAGAGCTGAAATGGAGAGAGCCAATGATGGCAATGATGCTAGATGGCTGTGCAGAACAGAATGCTTGCATTGGACCCACTCCCCTCACCCAGCCAAACGCCGCCACCCACCCCGGGCTGCCTGCCCTCCCCCAGGCCCCAGGACCTACAGGCTGCCTGCCCTCCCCCAGGCCCCAGGACTGACGGACAGCGCCCCCTCCAGACAGACAATGGCGGTTTGGCGTGATGCTGCTCAACACAGGTGGCTGATGTGGACCTTTATACACAGGAGACACTCCTAGGAGACAGAACACAGAGGGAAAGAGTAAACGCTAGGGTTGAATCTCAACTGTCTGTCCTTGGTAAAAGACATTCAATGACTGTGTAGACTGAGTGTAGTGCAACAGAGTCATACTGTAAGGTTAGTCCCAAATGGCTCCCTATTCCCTATATAGTGCATTACTGGTCAAAAGCCCTGGTCAAACGTAGTGCACTGTATAGAGAATAGGGTACCATTTGGGATGCTCCCTAAATGCATGTGCGTACCTGTGTTAGACCCCGGCCTGTTCCATGCTGTACTGCAGGTCTGGGGGTTTGTAGCTATGAAGGATGTTGCTGGAGCAGAATGGCGGGTAGCAGGCTGCAGCTTGGAGCTCTCCCTCCACGTCACACACTGCCAGGAGAACACACACAGATGCACAGCCTTTCAGAATGAACAACTCCTCCATAATCAATGCCGGTATTGGTACTTGGTGGGTATTGTGAATGCATGTGCATGTTGGGCGGCAGGTAGCCTAGCGGTTGGGCCAGTGGAAATCTGTCGATGTGCCCTTAAGCAAGGCACTTAACCCTAATTTGCTCCAGGGGCGCCATACTACTATGGCTGACCCAGTAAAACAACACATTTCACTGCACCTATTCGGTGTATTTCACAATAAAATATCTATTTATAACACCAGGATTATGAGTTTGATTACCTTTGGGACCATCAATAGAACATGTATGCCATACTACTGTTAGATGTTTTGGATAAAAGCGTCTGCTAAAATGGCATATATTACTATACTATATATTAGTCATGTGATAGAGTCTGACACCTTTCAATATTTACCCTGTTTAGAGTGTGTGTGTGTGTGTGTGTGTATGTGTGTGTGTGTGTGTGTGCATGTGTGCATGTGTGCACGTGACACTGACCTGACTCTTCCCGCTGGTGGAGCTGCTGGCTTCCTGTCAGAGATGATTGGCTGAGAATGTCAGACATGCGGGCGGAGCTCAGAGCCTTTCCAGCCAATAGGCTCATCCCAGACATGGGCTCGGTCTGGTCCTGAGGCGGTACAGAAAGACATGTTAAGTACGTAAATGCATGCACGCACACAGACACACAATGTTCAATTCCAAAGAAACCCCTAGCCCCTACCCCTAGAAACCCCTAGCCCCTACCCATAGAAACCCCTAGCCCCTACCCCTAGAAACCCCTAGCCCCTACCCTTAGAAACCCCTAGCCCCTACCCCTAGAAACCCCTACCCCTAGAAACCCCTAGCCCCTACCCCTAGAAACCCCTACCCCTAGAAACCCCTAGCCCCTACCCCTAGAAACCCCTAGCCCCTAGAAACCCCTAGCCCCTACCCCTAGAAACCCCTAGCCCATACCCCTAGAAACCCCTAGCCCATACCCCTAGAAACCCCTAGCCCCTACCCCTAGAAACCCCTAGCCCCTAGAAACCCCTAGCCCCTACCCCTAGAAACCCCTAGCCCCTACCCCTAGAAACCCCTAGCCCCTAGAAACCCCTAGCCCCTAGAAACCCCTAGCCCCTACCCCTAGAAACCCCTAGCCCCTACCCCTAGAAACCCCTAGCCCATACCCCTAGAAACCCCTAGCCCATACCCCTAGAAACCCCTAGCCCATACCCCTAGAAACCCCTAGCCCCTACCCCTAGAAACCCCTAGCCCCTACCCCTAGAAACCCCTAGCCCCTACCCCTAGAAACCCCTAGCCCCTACCCCTAGAAACCCCTAGCCCCTACCCTTAGAAACCCCTAGCCCCTACCCTTAGAAACCCCTAGCCCCTACCCCTAGAAACCCCTACCCCTAGAAACCCCTACCCCTAGAAACCCCTACCCCTAGAAACCCCTAGCCCCTACCCCTAGAAACCCCTAGCCCCTAGAAACCCCTAGCCCCTACCCCTAGAAACCCCTAGCCCCTACCCCTAGAAACCCCTAGCCCCTACCCCTAGAAACCCCTAGCCCCTACCCCTAGAAACCCCTAGCCCATACCCCTAGAAACCCCTAGCCCCTACCCCCTACCCCTAGAAACCCCTAGCCCATACCCCTAGAAACCCCTAGCCCATACCCCTAGAAACCCCTAGCCCATACCCCTAGAAACCCCTATCCCCTACCCCTAGAAACCCCTAGCCCATACCCCTAGAAACCCCTAGCCCATACCCCTAGAAACCCCTAGCCCATACCCCTAGAAACCCCTAGCCCATACCCCTAGAAACCCCTAGCCCCTACCCCTAGAAACCCCTAGCCCCTACCCCTAGAACATACCCCTAGAAACCCCTAGCCCATACCCCTAGAAACCCCTAGCCCCTACCCCTAGAAACCCCTAGCCCCTACCCCTAGCCCCTACCCCTAGAAACCCCTAGCCCATACCCCTAGGCATGTCATACAGATCTGAAATGATATGTATGAGCAACACGGTGCATCGTGCCCTCTGATAGGCTAGGTAAAACTAAGACCTATCCGTTGAAACTATCCAATCCTTTGAGATCTACACAAGAGGCTGAGAGATTCTGTAGATTATATTTCTATGGTCCCAAACGGAGCACATTATGGCACCGTGAGAGACTCACATAGGCGTCATCGCAGGTCTGGATGGTGTGGTGGCGCTGTAGCTGGCCCCGGGGCCGATAGCCATCCCCTTGGGGGCCCATGGTGGAGTAGCCCACTCCGTTACGGTCAGGCACCCCCTGTTCCATACCCTGCTGCCCTTGGATCCTGCAGTCAACATGCTCATTGTCTGGAAGGGGGAGAGAAGGGGGAGGGATTACTGAAGCAGCTAAGTTAACCATGTAGAATGTAGTTTGTGTGACTGAAGCAGGAGGTCATGTAAGAGATTATTAGCATATAGTGCTGTGAAAGCTGTTTGAGACCATAGAAATAGAATCTACAGAATCTAGATAGCCATTATATTTCTATGGTTGAGTCTGCTTGGCCCTTACCTCTGGTTGTGGTGGTGCTCCTCATGTAGGCGTGTCTGTGTGTGGGGGAGTTGTAGGGGGGCGTCCCTCCCCGGGGGGGGCCCAGCAGGTCATGGCCGTCCCCACAGCCTTGGTCCTTGGCCAGGAGACCCTCATGGTAGCCAGGCGGCAGGTCATCCTCCTCCATGCTCTCAGAGTGGGGCAGGCTGGGGGGCTGCACATCTGGGGGCCTGATCTGGAGGAGGTGTTGGTCCCCTTGGCCGAGCTGGCGCAGCAGCATCTCCCCGTAGTCCTGGGGCACGTTGGGGGGCGTGGGGGGTGCCGGTCGAGGGCTCTGCCTCTTCAGCAGGGAGGCCAGGTCCTGGGGGGTCAGGCGGGGGTCTGCGTGGCCCGTCAGGGAGTGGCGGGGGGAGAGGAGACCCTGTAGGGTTGGGGTGATGTGCTGCTGGGGCCGGTACTCCAGGGGGGTGGGGGAGAGGAGTGCCTGCTGCAGGGCGGAGGGGCTCCCGTAGCCCCCGCCTCCGGCCGCACCGACCACCCCACCCTGGTAGCCCTCCATCCCTGGCACCTTGAGGGAGGTGCCCTGGAGGTAGGGGTTGTAGCCTCCCACCACTCCCGAGGGCAGAGACCTCTCACTGAACAGATGGGGGTTGTTGAAGGCGGCCTGGTCGTATGTGTTGAACCGTCCCAGGCTGCGACTGGGGAGGGAGGACCCAGGAAGAGAGAGGGGAATAATGAGTACTGTATCATCCAAAACAAACTCTTGCAAATACTGAGAGATTTCTGAGGGGGAAAAAATAAATAAAAAATAAACCATTGAAATAAAGCATTTCGGATTAAGGAGGTATACAAGTTAGAAATGACAGTTATTATTAGTAGTAGTAGTAGAAGACTGAAAAGAGTCGGAGAGGTGAGAGGAGTATGTCACAAAACACAGATATGTCTACATGATACAACGACAATACAATTCTACATGTTCTTCTGCACCGTTAATGACGACACTGTCACACTATTATGGGTCATAATCAGCACAGAAACTCTCGGATTACAAGGTCCACTGAGGGGTGCGCAAGCAGTCAAATACACACAAATGCTGTTGCTTTGCCAGAGGAAATGACAGGAAAATCTAACTGAGGTAACCGCCAAGCTCGTCATCACCAGTCAGTGGACGAGGTCTAGGCTAAACATAGAAATACAACGTAGACTGTTGGGTGCAGATCTGCCTAGTTCCTACAGTGGGGTGACACTTCTACCACTAGCAGACATCCCACAACCCACGTCCATTTAGTCAGCCAATCTCAGTGGAGGGTTCAGCGGTGAAAACACTTTAGTAACAACGGTATTTTCTCAATGTCAAAATCCACGAGAATTTGTCTGAAATCCACTAACCTATCAGGTATAAGACCCTCTGTGTCCCTAAATAGCAGGGGTATTTAGGGACACAACGTGCCCCGCCGGTCGCATTCAGTCCTCACCGAGGTCCAGAGTACCGCACCTAACATTGATTATATTTCCTTGCAGTCAAAATGTGCAAAACATAACATGACCCTCTATCCATCGCTTCTGGAATGTTCTAGGATCCCGATTCTTTTGTTTTTTTCGAACGGGTCGGATTGAATGGGCTCACGGATCCGAATCCTTGACACCCCTGCTACATAGAGTACTTTTGACCAGGGCCATTTAGAATGCCCCCCTTCGAATAATACAAGCCCAAAGATAAAACTGGCTTCAGGAACATGACTTCCTAGGGTTGACTGAGGTATGTATGAGAGACTGAAATCTACAATAACTGTGAACTGTAAAAAAAAATAAAAAAAAAATATGAAATGGAAGTATTCACAGAGTGAGGTCATGTCAGAAAGTCCAAAACACAGAGTCTAAGAACATGAAAGTTGAAGAAAAGTGATGGCAGAAAAAAAAAAAAGAAAAACTGATGCAGGAGGATCCTTATGGTGAAGTGCAAAGGGAAACGGCCATGGCGGGTCAGGCGGACGGGCAGGCGGCAGAGCGAGGGTCACCTGTGGGTCTCGGCGTTGTCTGCACTCAGCTGCTTCCCCAGGACCCGGTGGGCGCATGGCGTGGAAAGGAAGGCCTGCTGCTGGCGCTGCAGGCCCCCGCCTCCTCCCAGCTCCACCTCCTGCACCTGTATAGTCACCTGCTGCTGGGGCATGGGGACGCCCCTACCACGGGAGGAGGAGCAGGCCTGCTGCTGGGGAGGCAGGGTGACGGGGCGCAGGCCGCAAGGGGGAGGACTCCCGCTGGAGGGCTGGTAGAGGGCTGGGCTGTGCTGGTACTGAACTGCTGATGTCACACCTGGGGGAGGAGAGAGAGATCAGTCAGTCAGGAGAGAGCTAGTCTACCTACAAACAGGTTCATTACATTTATATTGGAGTCATTCAGCAGACGCTCTTATCCAGAGCCACTTTAAAAATCGGTTCATTCAACTTAGGATAGCCAGTGGGACGACAACATCTCCATCACAGGAAGTACATTTGTTTAAACGAGCAGCTGTGAGGAAAGGCAGTGCAAATAAGTCAGGTGTTAGTTTAGAGAAAAGACAAGTGTTAGTGAAGGTGTTTTGTTATACTAGAAAAGGATTACTGTTGTACTATTCCAGGTATTCCTTTAAGAGGTCGGGTTTCAAGTGTCTCCGGAAGGTGGTCAGTGACTGTCCTGGCGTCGTGGGGGAGCTTGTTCCACCATTGGGGTGCCAAAGCAGCGAATAGCTTTGACTGGATTGAGCCCGAACTGTGCTTCTGTAGAGGTAGGGGGGCTAGCAGGCCAGAGGTGGATGAACGTAGTGTCCTCGTTTGGGTGTAGGGTCTGATCAGAGCCTGGAGGTAAGGAGGTGCCGGTCCCCTCACAGCTCCGTAGGCAAGCACCATGGTTTTGTAGTAGATGTGAGCTTCAACTGGAAGCAAGTGGAGTGTGCGGAAGAGCGGGGTGACATGAGGGAACTTGTCACCCCGCTCTGCTACTGTACCTACAAACGGGTTATTTCAGAGCTACCGTACCTACAAACGGGTTATTTCAGAGCTACCGTACCTACAAACGGGTTATTTCAGAGCTACCGTACCTACAAACGGGTTATTTCAGAGTTACTGTACCCACAAATGGGTTATTTCAGAGCTACCGTACCTACAAACGGGTTATTTCAGAGCTACCGTACCTACAAACGGGTTATTTCAGAGTTACTGTACCCACAAACGGGTTATTTCAGAGTTACTGTACCTACAAACGGGTTATTTCAACCAATAAGGGATCATTAACAATTTTGTCATTGACTGATCATTCCGTCCTAAGGGGTGGAGTTAGAACTCACCATGCCCCTGCATCATTGCTGTTGGAGGGGGACTCTGATTGGGCTGTGTGACCAGGTGGTTGTTGGGATGTGTAGGCGGTGGACTGGAGGGCTGGATACGCAACCTGAGGGAAGGGAGGGACCAGACAGGGACGTAAATAACACTAATCAATAGAGCTTGTTGGTGGAGCTTCTCTGAGCTGCACTACATGTGTTTAGCAGACTACTGCCATTCAATGCGGGTTACTTTGAACTTAAGTGTCTAAAAATGCTTGTTTTTAGTCACTAATGATTATCATCAGTATCTTGCTCAGAGTGTGCGGGTGTTGACAACTCAGGGTGTGTGCGTGTGCGTGTGTGTGGTGTCCTCACCTCTGGAGCTGGTGAGTAAGGTGACTGGGCTGGCACTCTCCGTGTCCCAAAGACAGGGCCTGCAGAAGGGAGAGGAAGAGTCAGCCAATGGGGAAAACCTTTTAGGAACACATAATGGCATGCGTTTACCGTGTTTGTGTCATATGGACCTGCATTTCATTTTGTGAGAGGGTGTCTTTCAGAGAGAGAAGAGATGGGGACAGAAAATGGCTCGGCTAGGGTCAGTGACTTGCATTTGCTGGTGTAGAAAAACACTGCTCCCGCTGATACAAACCACATAGTGTGTGTGTGTGTGTGTGTGTGTGTGTGTGTGTGTGTCACAGTGACCTGTATCTGCTGGTGTAAAATCTGCTGCTCCTGCTGGTACAGGAAGTGTTGTTGTTGAGTGTGTTCCAGCAGCCTCTCGTCCTGTGGGCAAGCGTACATCTTCTGCAGCTGCTCACACTCCTGGTACACATACGCGCACAAACATATTGTCGTTAGAGGCCACACAAAGAAAGACTGTGGAACCAGAAACATAAATGAATAGAATTATCTGATGCTGCTTTCACTCAGAATACCCCATCCGATGAGAATAGAATGCAACGAAAAATGTATCTAAGTCTAGGTCCAAAAGCCTTCTACCCCCAAGCCATACGACTGCTGAGCAGCTAATAAAATGGCTACCCAGACTATTTGCATTGACCCCCCCTACCTTTTTTACGCTGCTGCTACTCTCTGTTTATTATCTATGCATAGTCACTTTACCTCTACCTACATGTACATATTACTTCAATTACCTTGACTAACCTGTACCCCCGCACATTGACTCTGTACTGGTATTTCCTGTATACAGCCTCCTCACATTGACTCTGTACCGGTACCCCTGTATATAGCCTCCTCACATTGACTCTGTACTGGTACCCCTGTATTTTCCTCCTCACATTGACTCTGTACTGGTACCAACTGTATATAGCCTCCTCACATTGACTCTGTAGCGGTACCCCTGTATATAGCCTCCTCACATTGACCCTGTACTGGTACTTCCTGTGTATATAGCCTCCTCACATTGACTCTGTACTGGTACTTCCTGTATATAGCCTCCTCACATTGACTCTGTACTGGTACTTCCTGTGTATATAGCCTCCTCACATTGACTCTGTACTGGTACCCCTGTATATAGCCTCCTCACATTGACTCTGTACTGGTACCCCTGTATATAGCCTCCTCACATTGACTCTGTACTGGTACTTCCTGTATATAGCCTCCTCACATTGACTCTGTACCGGTACTTCCTGTATATAGCCTCCTCACATTGACTCTGTACTGGTACCCCTGTATATAGCCTCCTCACATTGACTCTGTACTGGTACTTCCTGTATATAGCCTCCTCACATTGACTCTGTACTGGTACTTCCTGTATATAGCCTTTTATTATTTATTGTTGCTCTTTTTACTTTTGTAAATATTATCTTAACTCTTTATTTTTCTTAAAACTGCATTGTTGGATAAGGGCCTGTAAGTAGGCATTTCACGGTAAGGTCTACACTTGTTGTATTCGGCGCATGTGACAAATAAGATCTGATTTCATGTCAAAAGGCCATTTACCTCTTATGTATATTTGAATTGAATTGAATCCATTTATGAATATATGAGATTTGTATATAAGACTTGTTCTTCTTCGTTACACTTCTAGAATGGCTGTTAACTACGTAATACAGACAGGTTCCGAAATCGTACATTTAAAAATATTCACTATTGCTTGACCTTGGAGTTCCCTCTGCCACCTCTCCAGCACTAGTCTGTCGTCACAGCCTTGGACATTAAACTGTTAAATCGATTAGCTGATATCTAACCTGGTCCCAGATCTGCTTGTGCTATCCTTTTGGCATGACAAAGAGTTGACATGATAGCATAAACAGATCTGGGACAAGGTTCTGGGTGCCGAGATGACTCTAGTGCTGACCGAGGGCAGAGGTGCGGTCAACATCAACGGCAACTTGTTTTGTGTTGACGCACAACCCCAGTGACCCAGCAGCCTGGTGTTTACTCTGTCACCATTGAAACTTGAGTCTATGGGACTACCCCTAATTACCGCCCTAGTGACATCAGCACCCTAGACCAATCCCAATATCCCTTCAACCTGCCTTTAAACCTTCTATACCCATCCTGCCCTTGCCAGGGACCTCTAACCTCTTGATAACCCCTGTGCTGCCCCCACCTTGGGTCTATGTCTATGACATACCGACTCTATGGCTAAAGCAGATAGTGACTCAATCCAACACTGCACGATCCGTCCATATGTGTATGGAATCAAACTAATTGAAGGTTAAGTGGGAGTAAGTGGATGACAACAACGGAAACTTGTTCACACTCTATAGCCTGGACATTTATGTAGGCTGCAAGCTTAGGTGCAAGAGGAAGGTATGATGAAACACAAGCATACAGGGTAAGGCAGGACAATGCTACGGAGCTGCAGTGCTAACCCAAATAAGTATTGTAGATTGCAGATCAATGCAAAGAAATGTGTCTTTGTACATTTCAATATAGTTCAGCCAGCTCCCGAATTGTGTACAGGTGCAGGTGAGAAAATAAAGGACCAAAAGAAACTGGGCAAAGGGTTAAGGCAGGACCAGGCGGGTAGGTACGGGTTAAGGCAGGACCAGGCGGGTAGGTACGGGCTAAGGCAGGACCAGGCGGGTAGGTACGGGCTAAGGCAGGACCAGGCGGGTAGGTACGGGCTAAGGCAGGACCAGGCGGGTAGGTACGGGTTAAGGCAGGACCAGGCGGGTAGGTACGGGTTAAGGCAGGACCAGGCGGGTAGGTACGGGGTAAGGCAGGACCAGGCGGGTAGGTACGGGTTAAGGCAGGACCAGGCGTGTAGGTACGGGGTAAGGCAGGACCAGGCGGGTAGGTACGGGCTAAGGCAGGACCAGGCGGGTAGGTTAAATAAGGACCAGCACGGATGTGAAAGAATGAGAATTAAAAGAGTAATATACTGTAAATTCGTGGGATCTCAATGAAGATGGAGGCCATCAGGGGCAGGCATTAAACACCAGTACAGTACCAGGTGGACTCTACACTGAATCTACTCTAAACCCAGCACGTCTGTCCTTTAACTGTGTATGAAAACAAACTAAGAGGAAGTACATGGAAAGAAAGTGGATGACGTCAAGGGAGGCTTGTGTGGCATTCACACATGTAGGATTCCTGCATGGCAAGGAGCTGCAGGTAGATACATTGGAGAAGGTACGGGGTAAGGCAGGACTATGTTTAGGAGCTGCAGGCAGGGGTAAATCAAGACTAGTCTCTTGTGAAAGAAGAAAGCATTTTAATGTTATGTCTGTCGGGAGGCTGGGAGATAAGTACCAGGTGGGGGTGTACAGTACCTGTTTGAGCTGCCTGATAAGGCTGCTGTTCTCCAGGTGGGCCTTAAAGGCCTGGATGGTGGTGGCCCCATCGGAGAAGCGCCTCACGGGGGAGAAACGCTCCATGGGCAAGTGCAGGGTGTTACAGTCCTTGTAGCTGGACCTGGGAAGGCATGCAGAGCCGCGCATACACACACACACACACACACACACACACACACAGAGATCCCGATGCATAGACAGGAGCCAAACATAGATAGAAATGGGTACAGAAGTGAAGTCGCACACAGACACACAGACACAGACAGAAAAATGAAAAAACACAATGAGTCTCTCCGCATCATAACGTCACTGTAAACACAGAGCTGATCCTAGAGCAGTGAACACAGGAACCACAGCAAGACGACATCACTGTGTCATTATACTCAGTCCAAACCAAGACCTGATCGACAGCGTCATTTGGAAAATCCCATACCTGGCTGTAACATTGAAGCGTCCTACAGTTGCAGTAAAAAAAATAAAAAATAATAAACAAAAAAGACAATTTCTTTATGGAGAATAGCTAGGCTAACTAAAACTGGCTGTAGAATGAACAGTTTGGATAATACATTTCTCCTAAATAGAGCTGAACGTGTTCAATCAGTACCAGAGGACATGAGGCCGCCTCTCAGAGTAGGAGTGATGATTTAGGATAATTTTTGCTGTTTAGATCACAATGAATGAGATTAGATGGGGATCCTAGATTAGAACTCCTATTCTGAGACACTTGATACATGTGGCCCTGTCCTGGCCAGACAGACCTCATCCAATGAGATGGCAGCTTCTCCACAACCCAGACTGTCCAATGGCTGACCTGCAGCTCAGGAGAACTTGAAGCCCGGCACAAAGATCTGATAATTGTTCTGTTACCTAGCCTACCCCGGGATCACTAGAAGTCCTCATGTCGTATGCTTCAAGCTGGTGACTGGGATAGTGTAACCTGCATGGTGCACTGGTGTCCAGGTCCCTGCTTCTATGTGCTGGCTGGGGCCCTTACATGCCCCCCTGGTGTAGACTTTCAGCTCATTATAGTGAGAATGTGTCTTGGTGAATGTCTATAAAGTTCCTGTGCCCCTCCCCCACCCTCCCCAGTGTGGACTTTCAGCTCACTCAGTGAAGAGGGTGTATGTGTGTCTGTGGTACTTAGTGCTTGTGTCCCTATCTCTAGTTACTGTCCCTGGTCGCTTTGTGTTGGGGCCCATGCATGCCCCCCCTGGCCTGGGGTGGGGTGTCTGTCTGCCCCTCACCGGCAGTGCTGCTCCGGGGCCCACCCCCTCTGCCGGGAGCCCTGGGGCCTCTGCGAGTCTGCCAGCGGCTCACCGCCGTGCGCCGTGCTCATGAGCGCGTGCGTCGTGTGGCGCTTGGAGCGGTTCGCCAAGTACCTGGGCCGCGGGGAGGGAGACAGGAAGCAGCACTGGTCAGCTCTCTGTCCTCATTGGCCCTTGCGTGGGGGGAGGGTGCAAAGCCACCCTCCCCCTTCCTTCAGGCAGGACGAATCACATATCAGATAACTCCCACAACCCCCCCGTTCCAATTTGAGGATTGGACTGTTTGAGCAAGGTTAGTGTAAGCGAAGCCGCGGTAAGATAATTTGGCGGCATAATTTGAAATGAGAGATGGACATATTTTAAGAGGAGATTTAGATTTGGTAGAAGTTGGAGAAGAGTTGATTGATTGCCTTATGAAAGCCAGTTGCGTGATGGAGGGGGGGGGGGGGGGGGGGGGAGAAGGCACCAGAACAACAGTGGCCAGGCCCCCCGGTGGCAGAAAGCAGTGCTGCAGCCCACTTGCACCTCGACTCCCAGTAACCCAGGAACACCAGCACTTCTACCGTCACGCCCCAAAGCCCCCCCTGTCCCTGTCCCCCTCCAAGGCTTACCTCTGCACCGCCTCCTGGTCGGGTTCCCCGTCAGAACCCTCCTCATCCACCGGAGCCACAGCCGGGATGGGGTGCTGCGAGAGGGAGGGAGAGAGAGAACGGGAGGATGAAATGGAGAGAACATGGTGAGGAAAAACACGTTGGACAGTGACACTGAAAACAGGTGGGAGGTATATAACACCACTGTCAACTCAGTAGTCAGAGCAGGTACATAGGCACTGACAGAGCACATGACATAGTAGACTGGACTAGACAAAAATTACTTTCAAAGACATTTGGACGTACACTACCGGTCAAAGGTTTTAGAACACCTACTCCTTCAAGGGTTTTTCTTTATTTTGACTATTTTCTACATTGTAGAATAATAGTGAAGACATCAAAACTATGAAATAACACATATGGAATTATGTAGTAACCAAAAAAAGTGTTAAACAAATCTAAATATATATGTTATATTTGAGATTCTTCAAATAGCCACTCTTCGCGCCTTGATGACAGCTTTGCACTCTTGGCATTCTCTTAACCAGCTTCATGAGGTAGTCACCTGGAATGCATTTTAATTAACAGGTGTGCCTTCTTAAAAGTTAATTTGTGGAATTTATTTCCTTCTTAATGCCTTTAGCCAATCAGTTGTTTTGTGACAAGGTAGGGGGAGCATACAGAAGATGGCTCAATTTGGCAAAAGACCAAACCCATATTATGGCAAGAACAGCTCAAATAAGCAAACAGAAACGACAGTACATCATTACTTTAAGACATGAAGGTCAGTCAATACGGAAAATTTCATGACATTTTTAAGTTTCTTCAAGTGCAGTCGCAAAAACCATCAAGCGCTATGATGAAACTGGCTCTGAGGACCGCCACAGGAAAGGAAGACCCAGAGTTACCTCTGCTTCAAAGGGTAAGTTCATTAGAATTACCAGCCTCAGAAATTGCAGATCAAATAAATGCTTCACAGAGTTCAGGTAACAGACACATCTCAACATCAACTGTTCAGAGGAGACTGCGTGAATCAGGCCTTCATGGTCAAATTGCTGCAAAGAAACCACTACTAAAGGACACCAATAAGAAGAAGAGACTTGCTTGGGCCAAGAAACACGAGCAATGGACATTAGACCGGTGGAAATGTGTCCTTTGGTCTGAAGTCCAGAGTGTGCAAAGTTGTCATCAAGGCAAAGGGTGGCTATTTGAATATAAAATATATTTTGATTTGTTTAACACTTTTTTGGTTACTACATGATTCCATATGTGTAATTTCATAGTTTTGATGTCTTCACTATTATTATACAATGTAGAAAATAGTAAAAATAAAGGAAAATCCTTGAATGAGTAGGTGTTTTAACTTTTGACCGGTAGTGTACATATTTGGATATTTTTTATTTGAAAACACAAGTAGTTGAATATTATAATGTATTTGGAAATACACTGGGAAAGTACAGGCATGTATTTAAAAATACTCAAATACACAGTGTATTTTCAAATACAAATAAATACTCCCATGCTTGTGAACCTAGTATTTGAAGTAATGGATTTGTAAATAAGTATTTTAATAGGAAATGTCGAAATAATACTTTATTTCAAAAACTTCAAATATAAATAGTTGATTTCGGCTACATTATTTATTTATATTATACACAGGAAATAAAGTATTTAAATGACAAATAATCAAATACTCTATTTGACTCAATTTTTGGATCTTAAACACACACACACACACACGCGTACACTGGGGGGGCAGGGACTCACAGGGTTGGTGACCAGAGGAGACTGTCCCCGTGGCCTCTTCAGTAGCTGAGCGTGCAGTTGGATGTTGGCCCCGCCGTCCGAGGCCCTACGGCCCAGGGGTCCCATGCCATTAAGCAGCTGCAGGGTGGGGGGCTGCAGCAGGGACTGCTCCTGGAGGGACAGTGAGAGGGAGGGACATCAGTGTGGCCCACACATATATAAATATACATGGACTATGTAACTATACATCTGTAACTATACTCTGTCATACCACACACACAAAAATAAACACACATGCCTTCTGATCCCTCACCTTGTATTCCAGCTGCTGTGTGGGCTGCAGGTGTGGGTTCTGAGTGGGCATCAGTGTGTGCATGTAGCCCATGGTGGGGGGCATGGGGAAGGGGGGCTGGGGGGCCACACGGGGGAACCCAGGAGGCAGCTTCTGCATATCCTCCTGCATCTCTGTCCTGATAGAGAAGAACACAGTCAGTAAGGAGATGCAAGCACACACACGTACACACACACACAGACACAGACAACCAGCCAGAGAGACAGGCAGACGGGAGAGACATGGTGTATACAGTACCTGGGGTCTGGGACGCCCACAGTGTGACGCCTCATGGACAGGTAGCGAGCCATGGCCTCTGGAGACGGCTCCTCCGCGTCGTCACTGTCCAGGGCCATGTTTCCATCCGGCTACATTGCAAAGGACAAATAATATCTGTATGAGTAACGATGCATTTGTTTCTGCATCTGTGTATGTGGTATGTTCAGAGGAATTCAGAGTTGGATATATATGAATCATAGGGTTATATTAGTGTAGGATCCAACAAAACAAACACAATTGCTGTGCAGCCTGAATACAAAGTTCCTAAATTCCTACTTAAAAGGCCCAGGGCAGTTTTATATATTTTCACACTATAAGAATGGAAGAAAACGTGAAATGTCAGCGTGTTTTGTTGGGATGTAGTCCTGGTCTGCCTGCTAAATTAGTTCACAGACCAATCAGAAAGAGAGTTCCAAACCTCTCTGCCAATAGCTAGTTTTTAGATTTTCCCTCCCCAATTAGACCACAGTCCAAGTAAAATACTTGCTTGAGAAATTGCTCTTTGCTTTTGGGGCGGCAGGTAGCCGAGTGGTTAGAGCTTTGGATCGAATCCCCGAGCTGACAAGGTAAAATTCAGTTGTTCTGCCCCTGAACAAGGCAGTTAACCCACCGTTCCTAGGCCTTCATTGTAAATAAGAATTTGTTCTTAACCGACTTGCCTAGTTAAATAAAATAAAAAAAATAAAAAATATATATATATATTTTTTAAAGTGTTTATTGAAAGCAATCACAGTAAGGTAATTGTTACCCAGAATGGCTGCATTGGACCTTGAAGAAGTGTGCTAGGAGGCTAAGCTTGAAGCGATCATTGCAAACAGGCCACCATGTCAGTGTCACTAGAGCAGCTGCATTGCAGGATTGTGTAATGGATGTGGGCAGACTCACTAACCTCAACGATCTGGTTCTCTGGGTTGATCAGCTGGACATGAGGGACATTCATGCTAACAGGATTACCCTGCTGATCAGTCTACAGGAAAAAGACATGCGCACACACACACACACACACACACACACACACACACACACACACACACACACACAGAGAGAGAGACAAACAAAAACACACACAGGTCACTCAAGGATTGCACTGATTGGCTAGCAATCTGCTCAGGCCCGTTGCTAGGTGGATGTGGGTCAATTAGTTCACCTCAACGTAACGGATGGAAATGAGGATTGCCACTCTCAGGCATCCTTCCTTCAAACTTGCCTTTTTACTATAATATGTCATATATAATATGCCATTTATGTGGCTTTATGTGGAATGTCGAAAGTATTCACACCCCTTGACTTTTTCCAAATGTTGTTGTACCAGCCTGAATTTAAAATGGATTACATTGATATTTCTTGTCACTGGCTTACACACAATACTCTATAATGTCCAAGTGGAATTATGTTTTTTGACATTTTTACAAATTAATTAAAATTTAAAAGGTGAAATGCATTGAGTCAATAAGTATTCAACCCCTATTTATGGCAAGCCTAAATAAGTTCAGGAGTAAAATTGTGCTTAACAAGTCACATAATAAGTTGCATGCACTCTGTGTGCAATAATAGTTAACATCATTTTTGAATGACTACCTCATCTCTGTACCCCACATATACAATTACATGTAAGGTCCCTCAGTCGAGCAGTCAAACAGATTCAACCACAAAAAGACCAGGGTGGTTTTCCAATGCTTCGCAAAGGGCACCTATTGACAGACATAGGATATCACTGTGAGCATGGTGAAGCTATTAGTTACACTTTGAATGGTGTATTAATCCACCCAGTCACTGGCGTACTTCCCAACTTAGTTGTTGGAGAGGAAGGAAACCGCCAAGGGATTTCACCATGAGGCCAAAGGTGACTTTAAAACAGTTACTGAGTTTGCCCCAAACATATAACTGAGTACAACTCTGCATATTTTCAAGCATAGTGGTGGCTGCATCATGTTATGGATATGCTTGTAACCGTTAAGGACTGGGGAGGTTTTCAGGATAGAAAATTGAGCTAAGCACAGGAAAAATCCTAGAGGATTTAGGTTATCAGCAGGACAATAACCTAAAACACAAGACCAAATCTAGTGTTTTCAGGTCTTACCAAGAAGACTGTGAATGTTCTTGAGTGGCATAGTTACAGTTTTGACTCTGCTTGAAAATCTATGGCAAGACCTGAAAATGGTTGTCAAGCAATGATCAACAACCAATTTGACAGAGCTTGAAGAATTTTGAAAATAACTAATGGGCCAATGTTGCAGTATCCAGGTGTGGAAAGATCTTAGTGACTTACCCCAGAAAGACTCACAGCAGTAATCGGTGCCAAAGGTGATTCTAACATGTATTGACTCAGGGGATTGAATACTTATCTAATCAAGATATACTAGTGGTTTATTATTTATGGGGGGTTTTTTCTTTGTATTTATTTATTGACAAAAACATACAATTAAATCAATTTGAATCCCACTTGGTAACACAACAAAATGTGGAAAAAGTCAAGGGGTGTGAATACTATCTGAGGGAACTTGAATACATTTTAAATATTGGTGGTCCCAGGAATCGAACCCACTATCCTGGCGTTGCAAGAGCAATGCTCTATCAACTGAGCTACAGAGGACCACTAAGGTCAGCTCTCTTCATGATTGCATTTTTATTTATTTTTTTAACATTATGCGCAGGCTTGCACATTTGACCAATCACTGCACTATTTCGCTTAAAACAGTCAAATCATCGCAATATTTTGGCATAAAACTGACCTGTCACAACACTACAAAAAGAGGGCTTTTAATTTCAACCAATCACCACATAAAATGGTGCAACCAAGCCACGCGTCAACAAACGTTTCCCTTCGTCAGCGCATTTTCGCGCCTAATTGGATAAAATCATCGCATATTGCCAATGCAAAATCAAGCATTTTTGCCTGCAAATATCACAAAAATATCCTCAGAATCTTGGAGTGACTGTAAAGTACTCATCTCTAAAATACTAAATTACTAAAGGCACTAATCTCTTCCATAGGTTAAACAAGTGTGAGCTCTGAACTCAGTGTAACGTTACTTAGTAGTCACGTTAGCTTCAGTCTTTTAAAGGTTGACAAGGGAGTGAAAATTCAGTCCTGATGTCGCAACAGTTCTATAACCCCAAAAGTTCCCTGTCCCGATCAAAATCACTCCAGTCCCGTGCTCATTTTTACTTGCAGAAATAAGAAATAGCTGCTCGTCTGTCTGTCCCCCGGCCGCTCTGCTTGTAAGTAGCCATGGCAACTGCTCCGTTTGGCTGATGCTCAGCACTCACGAGACAGTTGCCTCCACACTGCTGATGATAACAACCACATTGAGGTTTTGCCAATGAAGGCAGCCCTTTTAATTACCCAGAGTCGGTTGAATTCATAGATACGGACTTTGGCCATGATTTCGAAACCTTTGCCCTAAACCAGATTAAATGGCCGTAGGTCTTTGGTGCACGTATCTGACACTATCGGCAATCCTACTCTTAATCTCAGGTGGCACGGGTTTAGTTTGGGGTTAAAACTAGGGGTCTCATCCCCTTTAAAGGGTTAATAAATTGTGTTATGAAATATTAAACTGCAAGGTCTCCTCTATGGAGGCCTCAATGTGTGTGCTAAAGCTTGTTTTGAGCTGTGCCCTGCAGACACTATCAGACAGAAGAAGACGCCCACGCACCTGCTCCCCCAGTCCGGCTCACGCCGTATCTGCCTGGTTTTCTGAGAAAATGAAGCAGCTCCAGTCCTGAGCGAAACCACATCATGCCAAGAAGATGCTTAGATCTTCCTGTTTTGAAATTCCACCTTGTCATGACCTGATGTTGTTTTTTATTATATGTACGAGAAGCTTTATAGAAAAGGTAGAGGATGTCTCCGACACCTCGCAGAACTAAGCGATACTTAATAACGTTGTTATCTACTAATGATATACGTTTGAGAATTGATGAGCCTGATGATTTGTTGAAGAAATTGACCAACACTTTATACACAAACAATTGGGCTTGACAGGTAACGTTGTTGGTTCTATAGAATTTATGCCGCTTGTCCCGTTCTCCGGTTGGTATTCGATTAAAACCGCAGCATTTCTTTTTAGCTAAAACATCACTAAATAATAACGGCAGTAATGGGTCCTTGGCTGCAACGAGACGTTGCTTTTTGCAGGCTTCATCATTCACTGATGTACGCTGGCATCTGGGGTAAAGTAATGACTGGCAGTGGATACTGGAGTAAGGTGCGAGAGTGAGCCGACGGAAGGAGAAGGAAAATTAACATGATTTATTTTTGTATTTTTATTAAGTAAACTCTAATAGGCCAGTTTGCTCGACACATTACATATTTCTAACCAACTCTCCCCCAAAACCGCAACTTTATAACTAAACCATGATATGCGTTTCGTATAATCTTAGTAACCAATCAGAATCCTTAGAATCTGTAGATCGGAGGGGCAAAGGTTACCTGTACGGTGTTGAGAGGGTAGACAATGGGGCGGGGCGTGGGCGGTGCCACGCGCAGGGTCTTGTGTTTCTTCAGGCGGTCGGAGAGCAGGCTGTAGATGGCGCTGTAGTGATCGTACGCATCAGTGTGCAGAGACTGGAGAGACAGCGTGAAACGAGAGAGCCGGTCAGCCAAGACAACCGTAAGCCAATGGCATTTCATATGCACACCAGCGTTTGTCTACTGCAATAATGTTGTGTGTGGTGTGTGGTTTGTGGTGTGTGTGTGGTGTGTGTGTGTGTGTGTGTGGTGTGTGTGGTGTGTGTGTGTGGTGAGTGTGTGTGTGTGTTGACCCCACCTGGAGCGTGCGCTCGCGGTCCAGTCCCATCTCAGACATGGCCATCAGCACCTGCTCGTTAATGAGCTCTATCTCCCGCTCAGACTTCACCTGCTCACATTCCACGATCAACTGAGAGACAGAGACAGAGAGAGGAAGAGAGAAAGAGAGACAGAGAAAGAGAGAAAGAGAGACAGTGAGAGACAGTGAGAGAGAAAGAGAGACAGAAAGAGAGACAGAGAAAGAGAGACAGAAAGAGAGACAGAGAAAGAGAGACAGTGAGAGACAGAGAGAAAGAGAGACAGAAAGAGAGACAGAAAGAGAGACAGAAAGAGAGACAGTGAGAGACAGAGAGAGAGACAGAGAGAGAGACAGAGAAAGAGAGACAGAGAAAGAGAGACAGAAAGAGAGTCCATTGAAATAAGACGACGGGTCAGAGCAGTCTTGCCAGATCATCCAAAAGCAGCTCGATGGATCCAGAGTTCGGGAACTCACCCTCTCAAACTCTGGGTCGGGGTCTCCCTGCTTCATCCACTTGTTCTTACAGATCTGCTCCATGGAGAGACGTCTGCTGGGCTCCAGCACCAGCATGTGTCGGATCAGGTACTCACAGTCTGTCAGACAGAACACAACGTCAGAAGCAACATTGATGATAGTTACACACTTCAAAGTAGCCAGTCAGACCCTGAAGAAGCTACCATTGTTTCAACTTGAAAGGTATTAGTGCTGGCATCGGGTCTCACCTGTGGACATGAAGAAGGGGATGCGGAACTTCCCACTCAGCACCCGGGCCCTAAGGTTCTGGAGGGTGCTGCCGTCAAACGGCAAGGCACCGCACACCAGAACATACAGCACCACGCCCAAACTCTACAGAGAGAGAGAGAGATGGAGGGAGAACGAAAGAAAGAGGGGAAAAGATGGATGAGATGTAATTCCTCATAGGTGAGATTCTCCAACCTTTTCCAAAAGTGGGCACATGCACACTTCCTGTCATTGATTTGAAAGCACTGGATTGGGGGGTAAGTATTGGCTGGAGGGAATGTCCACCGTTGTTAAATCCATGCCGGGAAGTGTGCAAGACAATTGCATGTTGGGAAAAAGGGTGGAGAAGCTGAGGAGTAGCTGTGGTTGTTTCTTATAGGAACTAGGATTACTAAGGCTAGGACACTGACCCAGATGTCCACTTTGGGTCCATCGTACTCCTTCCCTTCGAAGAGTTCTGGGGCCGCATAGGGAGGACTCCCACACCAGGTCTTTAGCAGCTGGCCTCGGGAGAACAGGTTACTGAAGCCAAAGTCTACCAAGGACAGAGGAGAAGGCAGGATGTACAGAAAAAGGGAAGAAATGAGAAGTTAGGGAAAATCAAACTGATCACTCCTACAAATCAGTGGAAAACTTACACACTCGCACAAACACACTGTACTATACCTGCAATCTTGATGTTGAGGTTGTGGTCCAGGAGCAGGTTTTCGGCTTTCAGGTCTCGGTGGACGATGTTGCGGCAGTGGCAGAAGTGGACGGCCGCCACGATCTGCTTGAACTTCCGCCGCGCGTCCTTCTCCGCCATCCTGCCGTGGGCCACCAGGTGGTCTGAACACAGACAGGTGAGAGGTCAAAGTTCAGATTCATTTGCCTTTTACAGGAGGTTTGCTTCGCATTTCTTGAGCTCCACCAACTTCACAAATCAACAGTGAAACAATGACAACGTCAAACACAGGATCACAGACAAACAAAGCCATTGACATGGGTAGCAAAGCCATACTATTGGGTGCAGGTGGAGAGGTCAAATATGACTATGTGAGCATACAAAACAGACACTTACCGAAAATCTCCCCGCCACTGGCATACTCTGTTACTAGGTATATCATCCTCTCGGTCTCCATCACCTGATGGCAGACAGACATTTGCATTGACGATATAGACTCTGCAGTCAACATGACTAAACACACAGTATCAGCGGTGTGGATCTGGTGTAGGGTGACATTGCCCATAGACACTGATCTTGGGTCAGATTAGTATTCTCCATACAAAATGGGGAAGCTGATCCTAGATCCGTGCCCCTGAGCTGTGGGTCTACTGACCTGATAGAGACGAATGATGTGGGGGTGCCTCAGCATCTTTATGATCTGCACCTCCCTGAAGATCTTCTTTAGGTTCTCATCGTCCAGCTGGGTCTTGTCCACTATTTTGATGGCCACCTGAACAGAGACAGAAAGACAATGGAGTGGGAGTTGGTTTAATACATACCTTGTACTATTTCAAGCGAACCAACTCCACTAATTTTGATCAGGGATCAAAAGGGCTCTGGTCAAAGTTAGTGCACTGTATAGGTAAAAGGGTTCCATTTGGAACCCGGATTGTTCACATCAGAGAATCAGTTACTTATTTTGTCTTAGATAAAAGAACCACTGGAACACCAAGACCGAGACATAGAAAGTCAAGATTCCTACCCATCTCACACCACCCGCAAAAGCCAGAATCCAGAGAACTAGTCTAATAGGTTTATCATATAATAAATAATACATGGGTTTTATAAATAACCCCCAACCCCCCAGCTAACCTGACATTGACAGAGACAATGCCTCAGGATGTCAGTGACCTTAGGGGAGGGGATCATTTACATAACGCCACTAAAATAACAAGTCAGTGCCAAACTACAATTCCATGAGGGCTACAGTGCCTTCAGAAAGTATTCACACCCCTCGACTTTTTCCACGTTTTGAATTAAAATACCTAATAATGTCAAAGTGGAATTATATTTTTTTTGAAAATAATAAAAAACGAAAAGGTGAAATGCATTGAGTCAATAAGTATTCAACCCCTTTGTTATGGCAAGTCTAAATAAGTTCAGGAGTAATAATTAGCTTAACAATCACATAAGTTGCATGATATTGCTCTGTGTGCAATAATAGTGTTTAACATGATTTTTGAATGACTACCTCATCTCTGTACCACACACATACAATTATCTGTAAGGTCACTCAGTCATGCATTGAATTTCAAAACACAGATTCAACCACAAAGACCAGGGAGGTTTTCCAATGCCTCGCAAAGAAGGACAGAGGGGTAAAATTTAAAAGAAATTAAAAACAGACACTGATTATCCCTTTAGGCATGGTGACGTTATTAGTTACACTTTGGAAAGTGTATCAATAAACCCAGTCACTACAAAGATACAGGCGTCCTTCCCAACTTAGTTGCCGGAGAGGAACCCATGAGGTCAGTGGTGACTTTAAAACGGTTCCGAGTTTAATGGCTGTGATAAGAGAAAGCAAGAACAACTATTCTCTTCGGAATTACCTGGATTTCTGCATAAATCAGTCATAAAATCTGATCTGAAGTCACAAAAATAGATAAACAGTGTGCTTAAACAAATAACACACACAATTATTGTATGTTTGTCTATATTGAATACATAATTTAAACATTCACAGTGTAAATTGGAAAAAGTATGTGAACCCCTAGGCTAATGACTTCTCCAAAAGCTCATTGGAATCAGGAGTCAGCCAATCTGGAGTCCAATCAATGAGACGAGATTGGAGATGTTGGTTAGAGCAGTTTACCCTATTAAAAAAACTCACGAAATTTGAGTTTGCTATTCATAAGATGCATTGCCTGATGTGAACCATGCCTCAAACAAAAGAGATCTCAGAAGACCTAAGATTAAGAATTGTTGACTTGCATAAAGCTGGAAAGGGTTACAAAAGTATCTCTAAAAGCCTTGATGTTTATCAGTCCATGGTAAGACAAATTGTCTATAAATGGAGAAAGTTCAGCACTGTTGATACTCTCCCTAGGAGTGGCCGTCCTGCAAAGATGACTGCAAGAGCACTGCGCAGAATGCTCTTTGAGGTTAAGAAGAACCCTAGAGTGTCAGCTAAAGACTTACAGTAATCTCTGGATAATGCTAACATCTCTGTTGACGAGTCTATGATACCTAAAACACTAAACAAGAATGGTGTTCATGGGAGGACACCACGGAAGAAGCCACTGCTATCCAAAAAAACCCATTGCTGCACGTCTGAAGTTTGCAAAAGAGCACCTGGATGTTCCACAGCGCTACTGGCTAAATATTCTGTGGACAGATGAAACTAAAGTTGAGTTGTTTGGAAGGAACACACAACACTATGTGTGGAGAAAAAAAAAAGGCACAGCACACCAACATCAAAACCTCATCCCAACTGTAAAGTATGGTGGAGGGAGCATCATGGTTTGGGGCTGCTTTGCAGCCTCAGAGCCTGGACAGCTTGCTATCATCAATGGAAAAATGAATTCCCAAGTTTATCAATACATGTTGCAGGAGAATGTAAGCCTATCTGTCTGCCAATTGAAGCTCAACAGGACAACGAACCAAAACACAGAAGTAAATACCCGTTCTGACCTTAACCCGATAGAGATGCTGTGGCATGACCTCAAGAGAGCGGTTCACACCAGACATCCCAGCAATATTGCGGAACTGAAACAGTTTTGTAAAGAGGAATGGTTCAAAATTCCTCCTGAACGTTGTGCAGGTCTGATCCGCAACTACAGAAAACGTTTGGTTGAGGTTATTGCTGCCAAAGGAGGGTCAACCAGTTATTAAATCCAAGGGTTCACATACTTTTCCCACCCTGCACTGTGAATGTTTACACAGTGTGTTCAATAAAGACATGAAAATGTATAATTGTTTGTGTGTTATTAGTTTAAGCAGACAGTGTTTGTCTATTGTTGTGACTTAGATGAAGATCAGATCAAATTGTATTACCTATTTATGCAGAATTCCAGGTAATTCCAAAGGGTTCACATACTTTTTCTTGCCTCTGTATATTGTTCTACACAGAAAACTAAAGGCTTAGAAACCGTAAATGACTTGGTAATAGGAAACAAATGCATTTCCATGACAGAATTGAGAAGCAATTTTGGACTGACCAATGTAGATATTTTCAAATACATGCAACTTCAAAGTTTAATATCAAGAAATGCATATTTGAAAAATTTGGGACAACAGAGTAATCTTGAGGGAACCCTTTCTGAGTCAGAAAAGGATACTCATATGACAGGTAAGACTGAAAAATATAAACTACTGGGCCCAAGACTTACAAAGAACGTAAATGTATACTTAATCCAGTATAAATTCATGTATTACACAAGACAAAATTCACTAATTGTACAGCACAACGGCAGAGTCATGTCTTGGTAGAACTGATCATGAGTGAAACCCTTCGCTTGATACGGTTATCCATGAGAAAAGTCGACCTTAGAAGGCAGTTTACTTCGAAGCACCTCTGAGCGAACTTATCTAAAGAGCTGTAGTGCGTTAATATGAATTATGGAAAAAGGGTGTATACACGACCAACCTACAACTGGTAAAAAGTTGTCACGACGGCGTGCGCGCATGCTGCTCTGTCCCCGTGACTCAGCTGCAGCACTCTCTCTCCTGTCGTGTCTAATTAAGACCTAGACAACCAGGTGAGGGGTTAATTGATGAATCAAGCATAAGGGAGGTGTGAAAACTCGCAAACATGATCCTCCAGGAATTGAGTTTGACACCATGCTGAACTAATCAATTCTGACGGTGCTTACTTTTACCAATAACTGTGACATGTTAGCTCAACGTCAGGTTTTAGGCTAATTCATGAACTATCCTAAAAGTTTAATGAGGTGAGCTGTTGAAAAGCTGCCTAAACCTCCTTGTGAGCTGGCTTGGCATTCTGGGAATACTAGTTATTTCTGAAGCTAGTCTTCCTCCTCTCTGTTCTTGGACGAGATAATAGAATGGGGCCATATGAAAGCAAGCTGCGGGCCCATTTCCTGCTAGCGGACAGGAAAAGGAAGAGCCAGGCACATGGTGTTCTAGCATTGAACCCTGTGTGTGTGTGTGTGTGTGTGTGTGTGTGTGTGTGTGTGTGTGTGTGAGTGTGTGTGTGTGAGAGAGATGGGTCCATCTTTCTCAGTAAGGCTGTGTGCATGTCCCTCTCTGGTATTTTAATCTTCATTGGGCTATTATTGCTGCCCCCTCCCCCTCCCCTGAAAAACACACACACACACACACACACACACACACACACACACACACACTGAACACCACACTACTATTATACAGTAAAAACAGAAAGGCCCAAATGAGGGAAGAAGGTCACGAGGCATTGTGAGTTCACACTCCCGGTCTCACGCCATAAACCCAAATACTTTGGGAACATCAAGTCCCTCTCCATGCAAATGGACTCAAAATAAGGAAATTGGGTGCGAAATCAAAACTGAAAGAGAGAGCAATGCTGGTCTATAAAAGCTGGTGCCAGCAGCATGTTTGATAGAACATCCTTTGGCAAGCCTTATAAACTGGGAACAGAGGAGTTTGGACAAGCTGTGCTAATGACAAGCACAAGTCATTTCCTCACACACTCAATTCAATGGCCAGTTGTAGTTGGAACTATTGGCCGGTGTTTAATGAACAGTTATAGTGACAGTAATCTACGTGGAGGGGTGACGTGTCTGGCTTGCATTACTTTGGAATTTTCCATTGAAAGATATGGATACAGAGAGAGTCAGTTAAGCTGAAGTGTCACATAGCCCCTACGATCACAAGACTGTTGACCTAAAGCATAGCACCGCGCCACTGCTGACACTTAACCAGGAACAGACAAGGGGCAAGTGGCCTACAGAACTAACAAGTTTCATATACATATGACGACTTTGCAGTCATCAAATTCATTTTATGATTTATATAGCAGCGTCTGACTATGGAGAGCTCAGAGTCAAATATGTAAAAACCAAAAACGCAATCTGAAAATCGAAGATGGAATGATGATGTATCAAATAGTCTAATAAGAGTTATTAATAATACAACAAGGAGGTTAACACAAACCAAATTAAAACATATTGGCGATGGTGTCATGTGTGGATTTAGCCTAACCTATTACAATATAATGTGGGCTACCAGTAAGTAGGCTAACAGGTCAGAGCGTTTTAAAAAATACGGCCATAAAGATACCATCTCAGCCGTCGGGCCATGTGGAAGTATAATATTTACTGCAGCAGTCAGTCAGGCCCAAAGCCGCTTGTCTCAGGAGCAATACTAAACAACAGAGACCAGGGCTAGACCAAGACCGCCCCGCCCCCCCTCCAAACATATACACAGATACACTCAAACATACAAACAAAGCCTATACACACACACACACACACACACACACACACACACATGGTGCATCTAAACATATGCATGAGTGGGAATGTGGATAGAGACGGTTGAAATGACATCACAACCAGTTAACAACAACTGGTTAGGCTATAAACAGGTTATAATGACGTCATTTCTAATCAGCTTTGCCCGCCGAGTTCCCTGTTGTAGAGGGTTGCCCTTCTATTCCAATCAAGCTCCCTATGTGGAGGTTAACGTGTGCAGTAAGCGTCACGTGGTCACACAAATAAGCCTGCAATATTTATTCAACCCATGTTGTTAGTTTCCTTTGCTTGTTCCTTTCAGCGGCAACACTACGCAGCGCTGCATGCGGGAGGTCCTCAACGTTCTCATCATCAGGGGACAGTCACCACACAGGGTGAAAGTTCATTGACCTCCAGACTCGCTGCATTGTCGTATTAACACGTGATAGTTATCAACAAATGGTGACCCTGCCTTTAACCACACCGCAGAGCCACAGGATTTACACACTCCACCAGGGAGAGCGAAAGACTGTTCTGTGTCTTTGTGTGTGTGTGTGTGTGTGTGTGTGTGTGTGTGTGTGTGTGTGTGTGTGTGACGCATGTGGTTGACTCAGCTAAGTCATAAGTCTACTTTCAGATGTTCCTGTATGTGTGTGTACCAAATCAAATCGGCCTATTCATGTACGTGCGGATCAGGAGTGCATGTGCTATTTTAACTGTGAATAGATCTCAAATCATCGATGAGGCAGCCAATACCCGAAATGGACCATGGGGAATATCAAGAAGACAACGCAGTCTTTCTAAAACCAAAGACAACGAGCAAAACCGAGATGAGTAAAGAGGCATAAAAAAGCTACAACCCATAATAATAAATAATAAAAATGGGTAGTTCCAGTCCTGGATGCTGATTGGCTGAGTCCGTGTTCCAGTCGTGTGTATAATGATGATATAGCCTATTCACGATATACCACAGTGTGTAGTGCCTTATTGCTTCAATGTCCACGGTCACAGTCTAAAACCTCCATCTGATAATATGGGGCACCTCCATTTGAGAACCAATGACAAGAGTTTTTCTGTAGACAGAGTTTGAGATAGATAGATAGATAGATAGATAGATAGATAGATAGATAGATAGATAGATAGATAGATAGATAGATAGATAGATAGATAGATAGATAGATAGATAGATAGATAGATAGATAGATAGATAGATAGATAGATAGATAGATAGATAGATAGATAGATAGATAGATAGATAGATAGATAGATAGATAGATAGATAGATAGATAGATAGATAGATAGATAGATAGATAGATAGATAGATAGATAGATAGATAGATAGATAGATAGATAGATAGATAGATAGATAGATAGATAGATAGATAGATAGATAGATAGATAGATAGATAGATAGATAGATAGATAGATAGATAGATAGATAGATAGATAGATAGATAGATAGATAGATAGATAGATAGATAGATAGATAGATAGATAGATAGATAGATAGATAGATAGATAGATAGATAGATAGATAGATAGATAGATAGATAGATAGATAGATAGATAGATAGATAGATAGATAGATAGATAGATAGATAGATAGATAGATAGATAGATAGATAGATAGATAGATAGATAGATAGATAGATAGATAGATAGATAGATAGATAGATAGATAGATAGATAGATAGATAGATAGATAGATAGATAGATAGATAGATAGATAGATAGATAGATAGATAGATAGATAGATAGATAGATAGATAGATAGATAGATAGATAGATAGATAGATAGATAGATAGATAGATAGATAGATAGATAGATAGATAGATAGATAGATAGATAGATAGATAGATAGATAGATAGATAGATAGATAGATAGATAGATAGATAGATAGATAGATAGATAGATAGATAGATAGATAGATAGATAGATAGATAGATAGATAGATAGATAGATAGATAGATAGATAGATAGATAGATAGATAGATAGATAGATAGATAGATAGATAGATAGATAGATAGATAGATAGATAGATAGATAGATAGATAGATAGATAGATAGATAGATAGATAGATAGATAGATAGATAGATAGATAGATAGATAGATAGATAGATAGATAGATAGATAGATAGATAGATAGATAGATAGATAGATAGATAGATAGATAGATAGATAGATAGATAGATAGATAGATAGATAGATAGATAGATAGATAGATAGATAGATAGATAGATAGATAGATAGATAGATAGATAGATAGATAGATAGATAGATAGATAGATAGATAGATAGATAGATAGATAGATAGATAGATAGATAGATAGATAGATAGATAGATAGATAGATAGATAGATAGATAGATAGATAGACTAAAGTTAGATAGATAGATAGGTACTTTATTGATCCCCCGGGGGGGACATTTCATTGTCAAGCAGCTACAACAAACACAGGGCAGGTGCAAAATGTCACAACGAAAGTACACAAAAGACAGATACACAGTACATGATACATAGAGCGGCAGTATGAAAAAGTATAGAAATACAAGATAAAATCAGCCAATGACTGTGGTCCCCTCGCGGCAGCCGAGCTCCATACACGAAGGGGTCATGAGAGCATCAAGTCTCTGTAGTCCTCCATCTCTCACCAACACAGGGTTAACGTCTCTATGGATACCAACAAGATTCTAATAGAATTACCTTATCCGGGGAGCGTGACGTTGGTAATACACTAAAGTTAAGTGATTCCAATGTGTACGTCTCTGTGAAAGACGCATCATGTCGTCGACGTTGCCACCTGACTCTCGAGAGGGGGGGGGGGGGCTGATAATACAGTGTTGTAACGCATGGACCGAGACCATACAGTCAGACCTAAAAGTAGGTGAAAGTTTCCTTTATGGGGATTCTTACTAGGAACCTTTCTGTGGTAAAAGGGGGTGAGTTTGGACAATGGTATCAAAAAAGGTAAGACCTAATGTTCAATAAAATAACTGAAGGAATAGTCTACTGTACTCAAGTACCATTTGACAAGGTCCGGTCACACAAATGTCATAGGTGGCAAAAGTCCGGATGGATATCGTCAATTATCGGTGTACTAACAAACCCCCACCTCGTAACCCAAAATGTGATGACCTAGTTTTTTCCCCCGTATTGACCCCGTTCTGGGTCCGGATCCGGACCGCCAGTTGATTATGGCTGGTCCACTGTATATGAGTGAGGATTTTATTTCACCATAATCTAGGTAGCCTTCTATCAAAACAGCCTACTCAGATATGAAGTCATATAGCTACACACTATAGATCCACTCAAGTATTCAGACCCCTTGACTTTTTTCACATTGTTACGTTACACCCTTACTCTACAAAATTCCCTCATCAATGTACACACAATACCCCATAATGACAAAGCAAAAACAGGTTTGTATACATTTTTGCACGTGAAATCAAATCAAACTTTGTCACATGCGCCGAATACAACAGGTGTAGACCTTACCGTCAAATGCTTACTTACAAGCCCTTAACCAACAATGCATTTCAATAAAAAGAGTTAAGAAAATATTTTCTAAACACATTTTTAAAAACTAGCACAATAAAATAACAATAACGAGGGTATATACAGGGTCAATGTCAATGTGCGGGGGTACAGGTTAGTCGAGGGGGGGGGGTCAATGTAAATAGTTCGGGTGGCCATTTGATTCATTGTTCAGCAGTCTTATGGCTTGGTTTAGAAGCTGTTAAGCGGCCTTTTGGTCCTGCTTGCCGTGCGGTAGCAGAGAGAACAGTCTATGACTTTGGTGACTGGAGTCTTTTTTGAGCTTTCCTCTGACACTGCATAGTAGATAAGCGCTCGATGGTGCATTTATCCCATTTACATAAGTATTCAGACCCTTTACTCAGTGCTTTTATGACACAGCTTTGGCAACATTTACAGCCTTGAGTATTCTTGGGTATGATGCTACAAGCTTGGCACACCCGTATTTGGGGAGTTTATCACATTCTTCTCTGCAGATGCTCTGTCAGGTTGAATGGGGAGCGTCGCTGCACAGGTATTTTCAGTTCTCTCCAGAGATGTTTGACCGGGTTCAAGTCCGGGCTCTGGCTGTGCCACTCAAGGACATTCAGAGACTTATCCCGAAGCCGCTCCTGCATTTTCACCTCCCTGACCAAGGCCCTTCTCCCTAGATTGCTCAGTTTGGCAGGGCGGCCAGCTCTAGGAAGAGTTTTGGTGGTTCCAAACTTTTTCCATTTAAGAGTCTGGAGGCCACAGTGTTCTTGGGGACCTTCAATGCAGCAGACATTTTTTGGTGACCTTCCCCAGATCTGTGCCTCGACACAATCCTGTCTCGGAGCTCTTACGACAATTCCTTCAACCTCATGGTTTGGTTTTTGCTCTGACATGCACTGTCAACTGTGGGACCAAATCATGTCCAATCAATTGAATTTACCACAGGTGGACTCCAATCAAGTTGTAGAAACATCTCAAGGATGATCAATGGAAACAGGATGCACCTGAGCTCAATTTCGAGTCTCATAGCAAAGGGTCTGAATACTTGTGTAAATAAGGTATTTCTATTTTTGAATACATTTTCAAAGGTGTCTAAAAACCTGTTTGGGCTTTGTCATTATGGGATAGTGTGTAGATGTGTGAGGAAAAAAAATGTATTTATTCAATTTTAGAATAAAGCTGTAGCATAACAAAATGTGGAAAAAGTCAAGGGGTCTGAATACTTTCGAATGCACTAAGTAGTATGAAATTGCTTGTCAAAAACTACTGGTTTTGGATAAAACATGATATGAGTTAGACCTAGGACAGATTCCACTAAGGCTAGTACTGAACGCACCAACAAGAACACAAGAGGACGGGTGTACAGATGATCTCTGTGCATAACCAATAACTATGGGGCATGAAGGTAGGTCAAGCAGCAACACCGCAATTGTCAAATTATTCATCCAAATTAAATCACGGTGCGACACCTGCATTAGGCCCGTTATCTAACATTGCCTGGCCACCGCGACTGCTGCTGCTCCTCGATGCAAATCTAAGCTGAGGAGGTGGTGGTAGGGGAAAGAAGACGTCTGGATAAACACAGTGTAACATGAGGAGACGGCGCAACGCGCTGCAGACAAGCCAGTGCAAGCCGGCCACCTTCTTTAACCATACCCGTCTGACTGTAGTGGAGCCAAAAGGAGGTGCTAGTCAGCTGGCAGACACATTTAGGTTTATAAACAAGCCTGTCAGGTCCACCCTAGCGGATTGGACTGTCGCTCTTCCAGAGCTGTGACGCTTGGCTCAGTCTAACACCACGTCTCCACAAACCCCTTCTCCCTGACTGGCTCCTGTCTTTCACACCACTGATTAGACTAATGCTGGCGGAGAAAGGTGTGCAGTGCAAAGATCTGTCCAAATATGCTGAAATGGCTCACTTCTACGTAGGCTAACTGACTGCTAAGGAGGGTGTTATGTCAATGTATGTGAGCAACAATAATAGATAGGCTACTGCTTGAATTCAGTAGAAATGCAGTTGGTGTAGCTAGAAGAGGCTACTGTTTTTGTTTCTTATTCCATTATCATGCAACTTTCTCAGTAGCTCTTCGATTGCATAACAGGCCAATGTTTGGACTTTGAATTTCATAAACATGACCACAAATATAAGCATTTATAATCTTGAGTTGGTGAGAAGGCAGCATCAAGGCACTGGTTTCATAAGCTTGAGCATCTATTTTCAAAAACATCAGCAAGTCCCATTTAAATTGTAGACACCAGATGAACAAGAAGCATGTTGGCTGTCTACGGACAAAAATGTCATAAGATGGGAGGGGTAAAAAAAAAAACAGAATAAAAACTGGTTTTGAGTGGTGTTACATTTCATGACAAACCTAAAACAATAATATTTGGACCAGCTATTTCTTCCAAACATTACACGCAAACCACACTGGCCAGTTGAAGTCGGACGTTTACATACACTTAGGTTGAAGTCATTAAAACTCCACAGATTTCATGTTAACAAACTATAGTTTTGGCAAGTCTACTTTGTTCATGACACAAGTAATTATTCCAACAATTGCTTACAGACAGATTATTTCACTTATAATTCACTATGTCACAATTCCAGTGAGAAGTTTACATACACTAAGTTGACTGTGCCTTTAAACAGCTTGGAAAATTACAGAAATGGCTTTAGAAGCTTCTGATATGCTAATTTACACAATTTGAGTCAATTGGAGGTGTGCCTGTGGATGTATTTCAAGGCCTGACTTAAAACTCAGTGCCTCTTTGCCCGACATCATGGGAAAATCAAACAAAATCAGCCAAGACCTCCACAAGTCTGGTTCATCCTTGGGAGAAATTTCCAAAGGCCTGAAGGTACCACGATCATCTATACAAACAATAGTATGCAAGTATAAACACCATGGGACCACACAGCCATCATACCGCTCAGGAAGGAGAGGCGTTCTGTCTCCTAGAGATTAACGTACTTTGGTGTGAAAAGTGCAAATTAATCCCAGAACAACAGCAAAAATAAATAAAAAAGACAGACTACGGTTTGCAACTGTACATGGGGACAAAGATCGTACTTTTTGGAGAAATGTCTTCTGGTCTGATGAAACAAAAATAGAACTGTTTGGCCATAATGACCATCGTTATGTTTGGAGGAAAAAGGGGGAGGCTTGCAAGCCGAAGAACACCATCCCAACCGTGAAGCACGGGGGTGGCAGCATCATGTTGTGGGGGTGCTTTGCTGCAGGAAGGACTGGTGCACTTCACAAAATAGATGGCATCATGAGGAAGGAAAATTATGTGGATATATTGAAGCAACATCTCAAGACAACAGCCAGGAAGTTTAAGCTTGGTCGCAAATGGGTCTTCCAAATGGACAATGACCCCAAGCATACTTCCAAAGTTGTGGCAAAATGGCTTAAGGACAACAAGGTCAAGGTATTGGAGTGGCCATCACAAAGCCCTGACCTCAATCCTATAGAAAATGTGTGGGCAGAACTGAAAAAGCGTGTGCGAGCAAGGAGGCCTACAAACCTGATTCAGTTACACCAGTTCTGTCAGGAGGAATGGGCCAAAATTCACCCAACTTATTGTGGGAAGCTTGTGGAAGGCTACCCGAAACATTTGACCCAAGTTTAACAATTTGAAAGGCAATACTACCAAATACTAATTTAGTGCATGTAAATATCTGACCCACTGAGAATGTGACGAAAGAAATAAAAGCAGACATAAATCATTCTCTCTACTATTATTCTGACATTTCACATTCTTCAAATAAAGTGGTGATCCTAACTGACCTAAGACAGGGCATTTTTACTAGGATTCAATGTCAGGAATTGTGAAAAACTGAGTTTAAATGTATTTGGCTAAGCTGTAAATAAACTTCCGACTTCAACTGTACATGTTATTCAATAATTTCACCCACACCATTCACGCGCGTTAACGAGCGTCTGCGTAGCCAAGTGCTAAAATAGAACTTGGTTCTATTTGAGACCCTCCACAAGCTGCCTCCTTATTGGATAAGAGGAAAATACAAACCCATGTGGATGCTTGAAAGACAAACAAGGAGAGATTAATTAAAAGCAAACAACTAAAAACAAAACTACATTTCCCTTTTGATCTGTGGATTAATCGTTGGGAGAAGAGAAACACCCAATTTATGACTCCGGGTCAAAATGCTAAAAAGTAGACCATATGCACATCAGGTAAAATAACAACACAATGTTCATCTCCCAGGAAAAACTAGCTAGCAACAGCTAGCCAAATGTCCATGCATGTTTCATGTGCGTTTCGACCCGCCCCTGTGATTCGGTGTGGCATATTTAATTATACATTTATTAAATGAGAAAATTCTAATATAATTATCGCAATCACAATGACCTCTGCCTAGAAAGGGTCATTTTCAAATTCAACTAATGCAATCCATTCTACCAATCCAGTAGAATGCAAAAAATCACGGCCCGTGTGGAGTCCCACTCTGCAAAAGTATCACTCAACAAAAAACGTGGCCTAACAATGGAGAGAACTACATTTTTAGTGGTCAGTGTTTCATCAATGAATCGTTATGTAACTTTGATGCATTAATATGTGGTTCCCTATAAATATATTTTCACAAGTTCTGTAACTTAGCCTAAAGTTGCTTAGGCTATAGCCTAATGTGTTTTTGAGCATGTTCCATGTCACCATGTGAGTTCTCTGTCTTATACACACACATTACAATCTTGATGCCCTTAAACGTAGCCTTCTGTTCATCCCTCTCTGATGACTCTGGCCTCCCTCTCTTCCATGAGCGTGTTGCAGATCCACAGTCTTATTGTTAGGAGATCTGTCAGCTTAGTGGCACAGGCTTAAAAGTATGGCCAGAGTGGGTAGGCTATCAGTTGACCTGCCCTACTCCTTGGTCACCCAGGTCGTTATTGAGAGAAAGGGGGGACACTAGTCAGTTGTACAACTGAATGCATTCAACTGAAACGTGTCTTCCGCATTTAAACCAACCCCTCTGAATCATAGAGACTAGAAGGATGAGAAATGATACAGTAGGTAGGTAAAGGACTACTATGATTATGGGTTTTTGTACCAATATAGACAAACGAGGTCTGTAGTCTCCTGTGTCTATTCGCCACACTGTGCAACATCATAAGGGATATCAATATGCTATGACATATCTGAGGCTGCACATTCTACCATAGCCTCTGCCTATACTCAAATGAAAACGCCACATAACCTGGCACAAACTAAAATACCCTCTGAATTAAATAAATACACCATGACAAAACTTAAAAAGATGAAAATAGTCAACACATTTTTAGGGGTCAGATACGGCCAGCCAGCAATATGTTTACGGTCAAGCCGGCTTTTTTTGTTTTAACTACCTAGCCAACTTAAGTAGCTTGACAAAGGAACATTCACTTCAAAATCTCACAGATATATAGTTAGCTGATTACTAATTATACGTATAAACTACTGATGACATCGATGACACGATGCATATGATTCTACCTAGGTAATACATAACACCAAAACTAGCTGGTTAGTTAACTAACTAACTAACTAACTAACTGGCCCCCTCTTTCACCCCAGAGGAAGACCTTTACACTCCTCTCCGCAGACAAGTCACCCCCGCTGTCCTTGTTACATTACAACTGGTTATATCATGTGAAAAACTCATACGAAAAAACTACAAGGCGAATGATTGCTTGTGATGCCCCGTGTTTACACCCCCGCACTGCGACCAAAAGCGGGCTGGCCGTCGCTGTAGTCGCTCTCAAACCCGAAGGCCCAATCTTCAGCCTGGGTGAGTGACAGCGACAACACAGTCAACTGGGTGACAACTTGGAATTGATCCCATTCAAAAGCATTGTATTAATCATCCTACCTTCGCTTTGGTGATGATGTGTGTTGCTAATTTAACAACGGCGAAATTTCCCTTGCCGATGGTCCGCTCGATTTCGTAGTAGCCCACTCGGGCCAGGGGGGGCCTGCCGGCCGAGGGGTGGCCGGGGTTGGTGATGCCTCCCGCGGCCGGGTTAGGTCGATTGGAGTGGCTGATCCCAGAGGATGGCTGTGCTCGGTTCTGGGCGCCCATGCCTGCGTGGGCCGGTCGGGTAGAGTGCGTAATCCCGGCCGCAGCGGACCCAGCTGCACCTCCGCTTGACACGGCCGCCATCTTCTCGCCTCTCTGCGGGAACAACAAGCAGCCTTGCGCAGCGCGCATCCCAGGCACGCCCCCACCCTGCGTCATATTACGTACGCAGCTCCTCCGCAGCGCCCTCTCTTGGTTGTAACTATAGAAACTATCAGCGTAACAATGACTTCATCCACAGGAAACGGTTGCCTTGGCGACAGAACTGCGCATTATCGCACTGGCGCAAGTCTGTGTGTGTTTCTTAAACGCGAAGACAGCGGTGCGGTTTCACGCGTCTATCGAGTTTACGTCACATGGTTGGACCTCTCTGGTTCGACTCATTCTAATGGACACTGAAAATACTTTTATTGCCTGCAAAATTACACTCATCACCTCGTTCAGACGTTCCCTCTGGAAAAATAAATACACAGTTATTATGTTCTGTTCCATTCCATTCTATTATACCTGGTGGTCTATACCCCCCCCCCCCCCCCCCCCCCCCCACACACACACACACATCCCGTTGGAAGTTTTTTTTATTTTTTTATTTTTAAACTCTGCATTGTTGGGAAGGGCTCGTAAGCAAACATGTCACTGTAAAGTCTACACCTTTGTATTCAGCGCATGTGACAAATTACAATTTGATTTCACTTGATTTGATGTCATGTCTCATCCATCGTCTACAGCAGGGGTGTCAAATATACGGTGGAGAGTCCAATCCGGCTTGAGTAAAATAAACACGGGAACGAACTCAATATGCTCAATATACTTTCAACCTCGTTGAAGAACGAATCCTCTCTCGGAGTTCAATGGACAATTCCTTCGACCACATGGCTTGATTTTTCTGCTGACATGCAGTCAACTGTGGGACCTTATAAACGATAGATCACACTAGGGCCATTCACTTTATTTCCTTTATCAATATTATAACGTTTTTACTTGCACACGACTAAATCAACTAGTTTAATAACAATAAGAATTTGATGGCAATTGGAGACCTAGGCTACTTCTTATTTTGATGGTGAAACTGTAGAGGGAGAAAATATAAGTTACGTTTTTCTGATGAATTATAACTGATGAGAAACCTTGCCAAAGAGACACAGCACTACTTCACTGTTATAAAAGGTTCCTGGAGTACCTATTAGAGGTTCTTCAAATTGAGACGGTGGGGGAACCCCTGTACAGTAAGTTCTTTCGAATGGTTATATCCTCTGGCAAGTTGATGTTAATGTGTTGATGTTCTCCGTATCCATAGCCAGAATGATTTTTGCAGTGCATAGTGATTAAACAGGTTTCTTGTTATATTAATCAGAGGTATAGGGAGGGTGAAGTCTGTGAATCCAATTTTTTTTTAAATTATACAGATGATTAACAAAACATCCACACAACATAATTGATACCTTGAATTTTGTGGTGAATATGAATGAAATAAACTGTTTTGGTAATGGCTTTCATAAACATACCTTGTCCATAATGTAGAGGCCTATGGGATATTCATTGAAGAGGTAAGGGAGGAGGATGGTCAATGTGATCAGCATAACATACCAATACAAATTGACATACCTTTGTATGCCTCCTCGTCTGTATACCTGCAGACACAGACAGTTTAGTAATCTGCACCCAATACAGCTAGCCTTCAACATATTCTTATAGCCTACATATTCTTACTTCTTTGTTGATTGATATCCATTGAATTGTGTCCATTTTCTGTTTTAGAAAGATTTGCACAAATATGAAAAGATAGAAGGTATCATCATAAGACAATATACATTTAGATCATAAAGGGACAAACCTTCCCTTAAAATGAGGAGATCTTTACATTTCTCAGTTAAGTTCCTGCACATGCTGTCCTTTCAAATTCAAATCCAAATGTTTCAGTTGAGCAGTTAGGTTCCTGCAAGAACCCCCATCAACTAAGAAGGTTCCTCAATGAACTCTAACTCCTATGGGGTTCTTGGAAGAACCTTTTGGGGACTATTTTCAGTGCCAAGAACCCTAAGGTTCTTCGAAGAACTTTGAGGATCTTAGAAGAACCCTTGTTGAACCCCTAATTTTTATAGTGTAATAGACCCATTTCTTGCAGGTTGGCATTTATTGTCATGAATCTTGTCCAGGATGCATTTCTGAAAAGTGGTCACTAGCTGGCACAGCCATAAAGTCATAACATTTTAAACCTTAACCCTAATGCCTAACTCTGACCTTAAATTAAGACCAAAAAGCAATTTACCTGGTAAAATAAAACAGAATGGTAATTTGAGTAAAGGCAAATGTGGATAAAAAAAAAAGGAGCCTACTGTTCATGCTAAGGTCTCTCAACTAGAAGGATGAGAAATTATACAGTATGTAGGTAAAAAAAAAAAAAGTAAAAAAAACACCACATAACCTGGCACAAACTAAAATAGCGGAAATAGTTCAGTTCTGCCTCCAGGTCAATAAACGTGAAGCAAAGACAAGCGGTACCAGTGCACCAAGTCTGGAACCAACAGGACCCTGAACAGCTTCTACCCCCAAGCCATGACTGGTAAACAAGACTGCTAAATAAAGAATCAAATGGCTACCTGGAATACCTGCATTTACCCCTTTTTGCACTAACTTTCCTGCACTGACTCTATGCACACACACACACACACACACACACACACACACACACACACACACACACACACACTGCATACGCACGCCTACACACACATAACACGCACACACATGCGTACTGACAACACACACACACACACACACACACACACAAACTGTCTATTATCCTGTTGCCTAGTTACTTTACCCCTACCTATGTACATAGCTACCTCTATTACCTCGTACCCCTGCACATCAACTCGGTACTGGTACTTCCTGTATATATCATTATATTTTTTAAATCTTTATCTTTAACTCTGCAACATTGGAAAACGACCAGTAAGTAAGCATTTGACTGTTAGTCTTCTACATTTGATTAGATTTTGATTTGAACATGACACCTCTGCTGGTGTAAGACCCATCCTGCATCCAGGCAATGCTTCATTTCTTTCAGGAAAGGCCTGTCTAAACAAGCTTCGGTCATGTGTTGCATGAACAATAATTACAGGATTAGTTCCAGGACTGTGGGAATAATATGGAGGACCTGTGACTTTTCGTGTTCCTGTGATAGTGTGAGTGAGCTAGGTGAAATGATTTACCCTAAATTTAGATTTATGTCTATAAATCTAAATTTAATGAATGTGAGTTGCATTACGGTTTAGATAATCTTGCATCCATAAAAAGCAACAGTATAAGACCACCACACTTCAGCAGTGGTTCAGAAAAGCCCCCTACAAAGCGAGCCTCTGCATCCCCTCACACAACAGTCCACTTCCCTCTAGGAACTGGGGCAGGGGGCCAAAAAGTTGATGCTGTTGATCTGGTGTTGCGGCATCATTCAAATCATACCAAGGCCCTTCTTCCCAGATTGTACAGTTTGGCCGGGCGGCCAGCTCTAGGAAGCGTCTTGGTAGTTCCAAACTTCTTCCATTGAAGAATGATGGAGGCCACTGTGATCTTGGGGACCTTCAATGTTTTGGTACCCTTCCCCAGATCTGTGCCTCGACTCAATCCTCTACAGACAATTCCTTCAACCTCATGGCTTGGTTTTTGCTCTGACATGCACTGTGGGACCTTATAGAGACAGGTGTGTGCCTTTCCAAATCATGTCCAATTAATTTAATTTACTACAGGTGGACTCCAATCAAGTTGTAGACACATCTCAAGGATGATCAATAGAAACAGGATGCACCTGAGCTCAATTTCGAGTCTCATAACAACTGGTCTGAATACTTATGTAAATAAATGTTTTATAAAAACCTGTTTTCGCTTTGTCATTATGGCTTATTATGTGTAGATTGCTGAGGAATTTGTTTTATATAATCCATTTTAGAATAAGGCTGTAAAGTAACTGTCATGACTTCCGTCTGATCTGCTGTGTTTTGTGTTTTTTGAGCACATGTGCCTTGTTTTGACAGCTGGCCATGTGCTCCCCTGTCATTGTAGTGTCTCCCCTCCCACTCGTTATCCTTAACTATCCTTGTTCTCTTCACACCTGCTGTCAATTAATCCCTCATTACCTCCCCTATTTTAGGTCTTCTTGTGTTCAGTCTTTTGTCAGACCGTTGTTGTGAGTATGCTTTTCCTGTGACCTACTTATCCTTGCCTTGTCTTGCTGTTTTTCTTCAGACTCCAAGTGTTGTTTTGTCTTTGTTTTGGCATTTTGATTTTTGTCCTGCTTCCACTGTGTCCTGCCAGGCCTGGTTTCCTAGTCTGCCTGCCCAGGTGTTTTCTCTGTTGGGACTTGGATGTACCACCCCAGACCCTCACTGTCTGCTCATCACCATTCCCAGGGAACTCAATGTAACTCGGACACTGCGTCGGATGACGCCATAATTTGTTTCTTTTGAGAAGTACTCTCCTGGCCCAGAGGACATTTATTTGGACTTCCTCTTTTCTTTTGTGTTCCTGTTTATTTTTTCCTGGGCTCATTTAAGAGCAAAATAAACACTGTTGCCTGCAACTGAATCCGTGTCTCTCCCTGACAGAACGGTCTGACCATAAAATGGATTCAGCAGGTGCAGACCAAGTCAGAAATGCAGTGAGTCAACAGGGCGCTCTTCTGGGACAGCATTCCAGCCAGTTAACTGCCACTTCACGGGAGGTTGAGTGCCTGACCGCCCAAGTAGCGGATCTCAATCTCCAGATCCAAGAACTCCAGCGGGAAGCCTTGGCCAGAAGATCAGCTGCAGCATACGGCCGTCCTCTACCTAATGCTGAACCTGAACCCCATGCCAATAGTCCGCCACCCTACGACGGGGATCCCAATTCCTGCCGTGCGTTCCTGTCTCAGTGCTCCCTTGTCTTCGCACTCCAGCCTCGACGTTATGTTACGGAAGAGTCCCAGGTGGCCTTTGTCATCACACTCCTGAAAGGAAGGGCCCGCGACTGGGCAACGGCTGTGTGGGATGCTCGTGCTCCATTCTGTGCCACATTCGAGGACTTCAGAGCGGAGATGATTAAGCTGTTTGACCGCTCTGCTCAAGGTGATGAGGCGGCCTCCCAGCTGGTGCGGTTAAATCAGGGCGGCCGCTCTGTTACGGAATACTCCATCCAGTTCAGAACTCTGGCAGCCACATGTGACTGGAACGAGGCAGCGTTACGCGCTAGGTTTCGGGAGGGGCTGGCTGACGACATCCAGGATGAGATTGTCACTCACGAGCTGCCTCACAACTTAGACACCCTTGTGGAACTGGCGCTTCGTGTGGAGGGGCGTCTTCAACGTCGACGTCAGAGGTGTACAGCTCGATCCTCCTGGGTGCTGGATGAAGGTGCCTCCAGTGCTGTTCCCACCTCCTCGTCTTCTTCAGCAGACCCTGAGCCCATGCAAGTGGGGCGTGTTCGTCTCACCCCTAAGGAGAAGCAGGATCGTTTGACTCGGGGCCTTTGCCTTTACTGCGGGAAGCCAGGGCATCGTGCTATCCGGTGTCTTTTAAAAGCCGAAGCCCATCAGTAATCCGGGGAATCCTGGTGGGTGCTACTCCTTGTCTCGACTCCCCCATCTCACGTTCCCTGCTAAATGTTTCTGTTCAATATCAAGATACTGTTCACTCCTGTTCAGCCCTGATTGACTCGGGTGCTGAGGGCAACTTCCTGGATGTCTCCGTTGCTGTGCTGTGGGGCATTCCTGCCATTCCTCTCCCTTCTCCTATCTCTGTCCGCTCCCTTAATGGTCTCCTCATTACCTCCATCACCCATTCCACTCCTTCCGTAAGTCTTCTTGTCTCCGGCAATCACCGTGAGGTGATTGAGCTGTACCTCCTAGATTCCCCAAGTGCCCCCGTTGTCCTAGGGCATCCGTGGCTGGTGCAGCACAACCCTCACGTGGATTGGTCAGGGAATTCTGTGTTCTCTTGGAGTCCGTCTTGTCTTGCGTCATGTTTAGGTTCTGCCTTGTCTCCTGGCTCTGTGTCTTCTGTTTTTCAGGTTGAGGAGGCCGATCTCACCGGAGTCCCGGTGAAGTACCACGATCTCTGTCAGGTCTTCAGTAAGTCCCGAGCCACATCCTTGCCTCCTCATCGGCCATATGACTGCGCCATCGATCTCCTCCCAGGCACTTCTCCACCCAAGGGTCGTCTGTATTCCCTTTCTGGTCCTGAGAGAGAGGCCATGGACAAGTATATTCAGGAATCCTTAAATGCCGGCCTCATCCGTCCCTCTTCCTCGCCCGCTGGGGCTGGGTTCTTCTTCGTTAAGAAGAAGGATGGCTCCCTGCGACCCTGCATTGACTACCGGGGTCTTAATGACATCACCAGAAAGAACAGGTATCCTCTGCCTCTGATGTCATCAGCTTTTGAGTTGTTACAGGGAGCCAGGGTCTTTACCAAGCTAGACCTCCGCAATGCCTACCATTTGATCCGGATACGTGAGGGGGATGAGTGGAAGACAGCCTTCAACACCCCAACGGGACACTTTGAATACCGGGTCTTACCCTTTGGGCTCACCAACGCCCCAGCTGTCTTCCAGGCCCTGGTGAACGATGTGTTGAGGGACATGGTAAACAGATTTGTCTTTGTGTACCTGGATGATATTCTCATCTTCTCTCCCTCCTTGCAGGTACACACTCAACACGTCCGTCAGGTGCTACAACGGCTGCTGGAGAACCAGCTTTACGTGAAGGCAGAAAAGTGCGTGTTCCACGCCAAGTCTGTTTCGTTCTTGGGGCATATCATTTCAACGGAGGGGATCAAAGCCGACCCCGCTAAGGTAAGGGCCGTGGCCGAGTGGCCAACCCCTGACTCTCGGAAGGCGTTGCAGCGGTTCCTGGGGTTCGCCAACTTCTATAGGCGATTCATCCGGAACTTTAGCCTGGTTGCTGCACCCTTAACAGCACTCACCTCTCCTAAGGTACTGTTCAGATGGAATTCTCAGGCTCAGGAGGCCTTTGATGTTCTTAAGTCCCGTTTCATCTCTGCTCCTGTTCTGTGTCTTCCAGATTCTGAATGCCAATTTATTGTTGAGGTGGATGCCTCCGATGTCGGGGTAGGCGCGGTCCTATCTCAGCGGTTCCCCAGAGATGGGAAGGTGCACCCGTGTGCCTTCTTCTCTCACCGTTTGAGCCCTGCTGAGCGAAATTACGACATAGGTAACAGGGAGCTGCTGGCAGTCAGGCTGGCTCTGGGGGAATGGCGTCACTGGTTGGAGGGAGCAACGCGGCCCTTCTTGGTCTGGACGGATCACAAGAATTTAGAGTATGTCCGTTCGGCCAAGAGGTTAAATGCTCGCCAGGCCCGCTGGGCACTCTTCTTTGGGCGGTTTAACTTCTCCCTCTCGTATCGGCCGGGCTCCAAAAATGTTAAGCCTGACGCCCTCTCTCGTCTGTTCGAGGGTCCTGGCGGGGAGGCGACCCCCAAAACCATTCTCTCCAGGGAGTTGGTGGTGGGGTCCCTTTCCTGGGACGTCGAGCGGCGGGTGAGGGAGGCCATCGAGGGCGGGGAGCCCCCGAGGGGGTGCCCAGGGGGTCGGTTGTTTGTGCCGGCTGCGCTGCGTCCTGAGGTCCTTCGGTGGGGACATGAATCCAGAGTAGCCTGTCATCCGGGGTTCGGAGGTCGCTGGCTGTCATCCGTCAGCGATTTTGGTGGCCATCCATGGCCCAAGATGTCAGGCAGTTTGTGTTGGCTTGCTCGGTATGCGCTCAAAATAAGACGTCTAACCGTTCTCCTGTTGGTCTGTTGCAGCCTTTGCCCATTCCCTCTCGCCCTTGGTCACACCTAGCCCTTGATTTTGTCACTGGCCTTCCCCCATCGAGAGGTAACACCGTGATTCTGACGGTGGTGGACCGCTTCTCCAAGGCGGCCCATTATATCCCCTTACCCAAGCTCCCCTCCGCCAGGGAGACAGCACAGGTGGTGGTGGACCACGTCTTCCGGATCCATGGACTTCCGGTGGACGTGGTCTCCGACAGAGGACCCCAATTTGTCTCCCGGTTTTGGAAAGAGTTCTGTAGACAGATCGGGGCCTCAACGAGTCTGTCTTCAGGTTTTCACCCTCAGACCAATGGGCAGGCCGAGCGAGCCAACCAGGATCTCGAGCGAGCTCTCCGCTGCCTGGCGTCACATAGTCCGAGCTCCTGGAGTCAGCAGCTATCGTGGGTGGAATATTCCCACAACTCCCTGCCGGTAGCGTCTACGGGTATGTCTCCTTTTCAATGTTCTGTGGGTTATCAACCGCCCCTTTTCCCCACACAGGAACCCGAAGCCGCGGTCCCGTCTGCCTTGGCCTTTGTCCGTCGGTGTCGTCGCACCTGGAGGAGGGCTGAGGAGGCCTTGGCCCGGGCTTCCAGACGGACCAAAGCGGCGGCTGACCGTCACCGGACTCCAGCTCCCCAGTATGTGTGCGGTCAGAAGGTGTGGCTATCCACCAAGGACCTGCCTCTCCGGGTGCCTTCTCGTAAGCTGGCACCCAGGTTCATTGGGCCATACCGCATCACCAAGGTCCTGAGTCCGGCAGCAGTGCGGCTCAAGCTTCCCCCCACGCTTGGTCGGGTTCACCCTGTCTTTCATGTGTCCAGGGTCAAGCCTGTGTTTCGGTTCCCCCTTAATCCTGTTTCTTCCCCGACACCGCCCCCTCCTCGTCTGGTGGATGGTACTCCAGTGTACACTGTGAGAAAGCTTTTGGACGTTAGACGCCGTGGTCGGGGTTTCCAGTATTTGGTGGACTGGGAGGGCTACGGTCCGGAGGAGAGGAGTTGGATTCCGGCTCGGGATATTCTGGACCAGACTCTGATCGAGGACTTTCGTCGGAGACGAGGTGAGCCCCTCCCGGTTGCGCCAGGTGGCGCTGCTGGGGGGGGGGGGTACTGTCATGACTTCCGTCTGATCTGCTGTGTTTTGTGTTTTTTGAGCACATGTGCCTTGTTTTGACAGCTGGCCATGTGCTCCCCTGTCATTGTAGTGTCTCCCCTCCCACTCGTTATCCTTAACTATCCTTGTTCTCTTCACACCTGCTGTCAATTAATCCCTCATTACCTCCCCTATTTTAGGTCTTCTTGTGTTCAGTCTTTTGTCAGACCGTTGTTGTGAGTATGCTTTTCCTGTGACCTACTTATCCTTGCCTTGTCTTGCTGTTTTTCTTCAGACTCCAAGTGTTGTTTTGTCTTTGTTTTGGCATTTTGATTTTTGTCCTGCTTCCACTGTGTCCTGCCAGGCCTGGTTTCCTAGTCTGCCTGCCCAGGTGTTTTCTCTGTTGGGACTTGGATGTACCACCCCAGACCCTCACTGTCTGCTCATCACCATTCCCAGGGAACTCAATGTAACTCGGACACTGCGTCGGATGACGCCATAATTTGTTTCTTTTGAGAAGTACTCTCCTGGCCCAGAGGACATTTATTTGGACTTCCTCTTTTCTTTTGTGTTCCTGTTTATTTTTTCCTGGGCTCATTTAAGAGCAAAATAAACACTGTTGCCTGCAACTGAATCCGTGTCTCTCCCTGACAGTAACAAAATGTTGGAAAAAGTCAAGGGGTCTGAATACTTTCCGAAGGCACTGTATATACATCATTGGTCACCACCGATGTTTCAGTTAATCTATCAACAACTTATCAAAACCCCAAAATGTTGATAATAAAATGCAATAAAATATACAATAAAAAACACTATAAAATAAATAGAAATGCCATAAAAAAAAGCTAGAAAAACACTTAAAAACTAAAAAATATTTACTATATTGACTATATTTACAAATATTTGCAGAGCTCTCTCCCTCTCCGCACAAATACCTAGGTGTCTGGTTAGAACGTTAACTCTCCTTCCAGACTCACATTAAGCATCTCCAATCCAACATTAAATCTAGAATGGGCTTCCTATTTCGCAACAAAGCCTCCTTCACTCATGCTGCCAAACATGCCCTAATAAAACGTACCATCCTACCAATCTTTGACTTTGGCGATGTCATTTAAAAAATAGCCTCCAACACTCTACTCAGCAAATTGGATGTAGTCTATGAGAGTGCCATCCGTTTTGTTACCAAAGCCCCATATGCTACCCACCACTGCGACCTGTATTCTCTCGTCGGCTGGCCCTCACTACATATTCGTCGCCAAACCCACTGGCTCCAGGTCATCTATGTCTTTTCTAGGTAAATCCCTGCTTTATCTCAGCTCGCTGCAGGTATATTTCACTGGTCATCCCCAAAGCCAACACCTCATATGGCCGCCATTCCTTCCAGTTCTCTGCTGCCAATGACTGGAACGAATAGCAAAAATCATTGAAGCTGGAGACTACCATCTCCCTCACTAACTTTAAGCATCAGCTGTCAGAGCAGCTTATCAATCACTGCACCTGTACACAGCCCATCTGTAAATAGCCCACCCTACTACCTCATCCCCATATTTGTTATTTTTGCTAATTTGCACCCCAGTATCTCTATTTGCACATCATCATCTGCACATCTATCAGTCCAGTGTTAATGCTAAATTGTAATTATTTTGCCACTATGGCCTATTTTTTGCCATACCTTCCTATTCTTACTACATTTGCACACACTGTACATAGATTTTCTATTGTGTTATTGACTGTATGTTTGTTTATTCTCATGTGTAACTCTGTGTTGTTGTTGTTTTTGTCGCACTGCTTTGCTTTATCTTGGCCAGGTCTCAGTTGTAAATGAGAACTTGTTCTCAACTGGCCTAACTGGTTAAATAAAGGTGAAATAAAATAAAATAAATGGGCAACCACAGAACAAGGCAGCATGGTGCATCATCCATAAAATATATGTATTTTCTCTCCCTTGTCCCATATGCTATGGATCATGTATTATATAAATGATCCATATAGTTTTAAGTGTCAAGTTTTATTAGTCGTATGTAGGCCTACAGGCTACACTTGGTATCACCATCCAACGAAATGCTTACTTGCAGTTTCGTTCTCTACAATGCAACAACAGTAAGAAATAATAAAAGATACGAATACGAACATAAAGTAAATGGCTTAGTAGAATATAATAAACTTTTTAGCATAAGTACACAGGAAGGAACAATTTATACTCCAATATTTACAGGTGTTTTGGGGGATTGGGGGGGCAAGTGTTTAAATGGTGCAGTATTTAGCAATCATAATATTCTGGAAATGGGTGCATGTTTGATGGAAAGACATTTCTGTCAGTTAGCGTGATACACTTTCTGGAAGGTTCTATTAGGTATATTTTTTATAAGAATTGCACAGAACACCAGTATACATTCAATAAATATACAAACAAACAAACAAACAAACAAGAACAACATATCTGCTATATGCTAGGGCATGGTTCCCGAACTGGCGGCCCACGGGCCAAAGGTTTTACTTGGCCATCCAAGTTTTCAGAGGAAAAAAAAATATATATAATTTTCATTGTTGGACATAAAATACTGTAAAAAACACCAGGAAATCAGCTCCAAGTAATTTTAATTTAAGAAATCTGTTCCCAAGTATTCCTACGCATAATAGAGAGACACAACGTGATCTTATTAAAATGTAAGCAAGGTTTTAAATGATTGTGTTTTAGTCAAACATATTTTTGGGCTTCTTGTAGTCAATTTGCAGTCTACAAATGATTTGTAATTATGTTCCGGCCCCCCTGACCATCCGCTCAATAAAAAAATGCTCCCGCGATAAACAAAATGTATCAATAATATTATCAATTTTAAATCTACAAATATCTAGCCATAATCTCTTTACATGTGTGATATTGCGAGGTGTGAAAGTGGAGAGAAGGCGAAAGAGTCAAAAAGGTATTTAGCGAAAAGGAAAGATTTAATAAGATCAGCAATACACAATGAAATAAACAATAACCTGCGAGGGGTGAACCAAAACAGACAGTAATAGGGTGTTGCTACCATCTTCCCCCGACCGCATGTTAGAACGCCGGCGAGGAAGAGCGCTGGAGAGGAGGAGGGACCGCAGCTCTGCGCGGGGCATTCGATACAACATGTAGACAATGCCAAAATAAATCCCCAAATGTTTCTGGATGCTTAACACAAAAAGTACTGTTAATGTTAATGACTTTTTTTTGGTTTCTTCAGGTAATGATTCGCAGGAAAATACTTATGTATAATTCTGAAAGAGACCTATTTGACCTTGTTAGCAAGCAGGTATTTGTGTGGTAATAACCAAACCTTTTACTAACATGTAGAATAGACAAAGTCAACGTTTGAATGCAGAAGGGTTTTTAATTATGACAAATCTTCATCTCTTTACAATTTACAATTTCGCCATAGTCTTTAATGTATTCCATCTGGAACGTGCATGTGCAACCAGAGTCAGACCTCAGCTTCTCGAGATGATTTTTTGTATATATTTTTTAATTTAACCTTTATTTAAACTAGGCAAGTCAGTTAAGAACAAATTCGTATTTACAATGACGGCCTACCCCTAAAGCTCCGAACGTGGAATTGCGTTTTGGTACAACAGAAGTACATAGCCCGGGATCGAACCAGGATCTGCAGTGCCTTAGACCGCTGTGCCACTCGGGACATACCTTTGCTTAGTCCAGTTGACTCTCCATTAGGAAAAATGTGTTTCTCCTGGCTCCCTCAGAACAATAACAATAATATATATATATAAAAAGTACTATATATATATATAATACGTGCTTTATTTCAATGGAATGTTTTATCTGTTCCTTTGTCAGAATTGAATGGAATAGGTTTGGTTCTATTTCTACCTTTGGGCCGTAGAGAATGACGTCATCACGCCGTGCTCGGGGTCGTTTACGGCGTCCGCGAGGAGGGAGGGAGTGAGTGACACAGATTGAACCCCTCAAACGACCTGTTACCTGATATGACACTATACAGGTACATGTCGACCTTAAATGATAACATGCGGATGACATTAGCTGTAACAAGTTGTAAAAACTGCGGATATTGAATCGTTCGGGATCTAGCTAGCCAGTTGTAGCTGTGTTGTTATCGTGTAGCTAACGTTAGTGTACGTCAGACTAGCACCGAGGAGTGGCTAGCTGGCTAGCTTGCCAGCTGGTGATGGTGAAACAGGAGGAGCGGTGTGAGTGTAATACATTGAATATTACCTAGCAAATGTAGCTAGTTGGCTGGATTATCACACTAGCTAGTCGTTCGCTATCAACTGTTCTGTTGTTGTGAATGATAAATTACAACTGAGCTGTCTAGTTAGTTAGAGAGCTACTGTTGACAAAATCGCAAGGAAATGGTTTTGAGGAGCTGTTGTAAATTTGGCCCAGTTTTAGTCTGGTTCCGACTTGGTTATGTGGCCCTGTTGTGGTTGTGTGTGACCCACTTGATGTTCGCACGGGCTGAAACTAAAACGGTGGTCCAAAAAGATGCAGAGTTTGATGTTACCTACAACGATACGGTTACGAGTGACAACCAAATCATCTACGCCTTCAATCACACCGTCTCCCGAAACAAGGTGAGTCAATAGTTCAGGTCACAAATCCCACTTTTTTCTTCGATCCTGCTTTTGCACAGACCCCCCACGGTATGGCGTTAGTTGGTGCCTATTGATAACACATTTGTTTCAACTAATCATGTTAGTACTGGCCTGGAAATAACCCTCCTCAGTACTAGGATTGAAGAACACGGAACTACTGTCAGTTATTGGTTGCCTAATTTGGTTTTATAGTAAGATATGATTGCAAAACGTGATCAATACAAAACTTGAGTGTGCAGGTGTATGTGTGTGATGGGCGTGCGCGTATGTACTGTATGTGTCTTACTTAGATACAGGGAGTTTCTGTAACCCTCTCTCCCTGCCCTGGCAGACGGAGGGGGTCCGTGTGACTGTGGACGTACTGTCGGTGGGGGCAGAGAGCAGTCCCATCCTGTTTGTGGTCAGACAGAAGCAGGCCGTGCTGTCCTTCCAGGTCCCCCTCATACTGCGTGGACTGTGAGTAACCTATCCTGCTGGCACACCTGGGGCGTGTTCAGTAGGTCACAATGTCGTGGAATGTTCAGACAGAAACAATATGTTATGTAGAACAAATATGAATCTCTGACATGTAGAATAAGGACTCGGATCGACTCTCTACAGGACATTTCTATCTGAACGCAGCTCTGGCACATCCTGGTCCTGTCCCTGTATTATATGTCACCACACCATTTTATTATGTTAATATGTACCTGGGCATGTTCAACTAGAGTGGAGGGGAAGCGTGATACGTGGTTATGCTTTGGTATTAAATTGTTCAGTTCTGTCAAAGAAAACAATTGCAAACAACAAAACCATACAGTTGTGTAAACCTAGTCTGAGAGGTTGTTTCTCATTGGGTGTGTTTCTCTCCACTATGTAGGCTAGGTATATTGACTTAGTCACGGGTGAAGATACTATGAGCTCCAAATGTATTGGGACAGTTACACATTTCGTGTTTGTTTTGGCTGTGCACTCCACTTTGGATTTGATAAGATACATGCAGTGCAGACTGTCAGCTTTAATTTGAGGGTATTTCCATCCATATCAGGTGAACCGTTTAGAAAAATGACAGCACCTTTTGTAAATACCCACCCATTTTAGGGGACCAAAAGTATTAGGACAGTAACTGAAAGATTGCTGTTAGGTTAGGAGTGTTGGGCCGGTAACCGAACGGTTGCTGTTAGTTTTGGAGTGTTGTTCCAGTAACCGAAAGGTTGCTGTTAGGTTAGGGTAGGAGTGTTGGGCTAGTAACCGAAAGGTTGCTGTTCGAATCCACTAGCCGACAAGGTCAAATGTGTAATTCTGCCCTTGAGCAAGGCACTTAACCCTAATTACTCCAGTGTCACCATCAATAATGGCTGATGCTTGGCTGTGACCCCACTCTCCGAGGGTGTCTCAGGAGGAGTGGGATATGTAAAAAAACACATTTCCAATTCACACCTGTACAGGTTACACACATGTACATACAGTGAGAGCACTCCCTAATTATTATATGATATAGCAGAACCTACCTGTTGGACCAGTGTATCATTTGTTTTATTATATAGTAGCCCAGGGCTTCCTGTCCTCGGGACCCCAACGGGGGCACGTTTTGTTTTTTTGTCATTGCACTACACAGCTGATTAAAATAATCAACAAGCTTTGATCATTTTAATCAGCTGTGTAGTGCAATGACAAAAAACAAAACGTGCCCCTGTTGGGGTCCCGAGGACCGAGCTTGGGAAACGCTACAGTAGCCTGTCCTTCATGGCTTAACATAATCCATGGACTTGCGCAATACCAGAACACCTGTGTCAGGTGGTAAAGCCGTCTAGTTGAGCGAGTCATCGTTGAACCTTGAGCTTTCACTTCCACATAAACAGCCATAATTACACTATTAGCTATGTTGTTGTGTTTTGGGAAGTTGCAGACCGTGGGTTTTTCTGTGGGACTGTAGTTGACACAACTTAACAGGCCAATTCAGAGCCTTTCTCAGCAGTGGTACTTCTTATCCATCTATCATTTCCCCATCATAGGAACTGTTATGAGCTGTCTGCAATGGTCATGGTTGTTTAGTTCAACCTTAAGATGGCTTAGGCTGCATAAAATGAAATGGTGCCCTATTTTCCTTATGGACCCTGCTCAAAGTTGTGCAGTTATGGCAATACATAGGGATTAGGGTGCAATTTTGGACGTGACCTAGTCTAATACAGACCTTTTATGTTCTATGAGCTCAAGTCTCTCATCATGATTTGTATATTGAGCTACCTTCTTGGCCAGGTCTCCCTTATAAAAGTCTTTGTCGTCATCCCCCCCCCCCCCGCCACAGGTACCAGAGGAAGTACCCCTATGCCCATGTGGGCCGATCGCTGTGCCAGCCCCCCACCCGCACCCCCACCGAGACCCAGTACTTCTTTGTGGACGTGTCCACCCTGTCCAGCTTGGGCACGCAGTACCAGCTGAGGATCAGCCGCGTGGACAGCTTCACCCTGCAGTGAGTCATCTTCATCAGGGATCATTACCTTCATGATAGCTAGCCCAGCGAATACATGATACCTGAAATCTTGTCGTGGAGCTGCATCCCTTACACAGCCTCCCACAGCAGTGTATATTCAATACTCTGAGTCATCATAGTTTATAGCACTATTATGCTACTGTGCAGAGCTGGTCTAATTTGCATTGAATACTGCCTTAATGCCTACACACAATCGTGACTGCCTATTTCTACAGCAAGCCAAGACACACCCTGTGTAGCAACACCACTCATAGAGTAGAGATGGCATACTGTATGTGTGACCTGACTGGCTAATGTTGTTGTTGAGTATTTCTTGTTGTCTTGTTGTTAATTACAGTACAGACAAGAAGTTCAGCTTCACTGCCTCACCATCCCAACCCCAGGTAAGAAACATAGTCACTCACACCCATACACACGTGTGTACAGACGCACACGGCATATTTCCCGTAAAAACCCTTATACCGCGCATGTGGACATGAGAGGTGTGTGTGTGTGGGTGGAGAAGACTGTTGGGTATTACCTGTTACAGTGCCTAAGTCTAAAGACCAGGGCCAAGAAAGGGATTGAGATGAAAGAGCAAATGTGTGTGCGTGATCTGTTGAGGTGTTGCATAACAGAGATGGAGAGAAAGAGACAGGAGAAAATGTATATTGTTACATCATACATTTTGTGTGTAAACATGTTGTGCGTTTGTATTCTATGCAAGATTTGCCCTTTGAAAACGGTAGATATATCTGCCTAATAGAATGGTATTGCTAGGAAGTATGTTTGAAAAAAATATATTTAAAAAAATAATGATATCTTTGACTCGGCTGAATTATGACTTGTTCCGATAAATATCCATTTTTATTTTACTATAACTAAAAATGTTTTTTCCTCAGTACTTCAAATATGTGTTTCCTGACGGAGTGGACACAGTCATCGTCAAGGTCAACTCTGAGATGACCTTCCCGTGCTCTGTCATGTCCATCCAGGACATCCAGGTAAACTAACTTGACCAAACCTGTTCATTAAGCACCAGAGGTGGGACCAAGTCTCAAGTCACAAAGTTTTAAGTCAAGTTCCAAGTAGAACGGGTCCAAGTCGTGCATTCTAAGAGCGAGTCGAGTCATACGTTTTCAAGTCTCAAGTCAAGTAAAAAAAAATCTATACTTGCAACGACTTTCAGATTAAGCTACAAATCTTTGTCTATTTAACAAGAATACAGGACAGGCCTGTTCATTATTTTGTCTTCAACACATTTTGATTAGCCCATGTAATTGCAAAATAGGGACCGTGTAGCAGTCGTGAGGGCATGAAATCAGCAGAAGGCAAGGCTGGGTGATGTGCTCAGAGTGTAGATTTATTTACAGGTCTTGGTGATCCAATGGCAAAAGTACCATATCATACAAAATATACAAGTACATCTACCAAATATACATGGGAAATAGTCCAAAAGAAATAGTCTCAGGACAGGTTAAGCCTGATGCAATCTGACACAGGTAGAGGGCTAGACTGTAGAAACCAAATGGACTCCGTCTAACAGGAGCTCGAACAGGTAGGCCTGCATAAATAATATAACCACTCGGCCCCCGGAAACCATACAATTACCCAATTGGCAATTTCCACATCCATTGTTGCCTTGATACATTCCTCTTAATCAGACTTAATGATTATTAATGCACAGCCAGAATGACAGAGACTACTGGTGCTTTCAAGACAACTGCGAACTCAAAAAGAATATGAGGACAAATCATGACATCCGTGATCTCCAGGGCGGAAAGTCGGAGCTCTAGAAAGAAGCCAGAGTTCCAGAGTTGGAGTTCCCAAATGTCTTGAATACACTGAAGTCTGAGATTTCCCAGTTCAGAGTTCCCAGTTGTTTTCAATGCGGCAATGGGACAGAGACACGGAACTCCAACATAACCAGGGAAAAATGAATAAAGGAAACCATACATTGAATACATTTTACAGAATATCTACCTCATGAGTCTCGTGAACTATCATGTGCACTATAAACATCACGGCCCTCAGAGGGTAAGAAATGGTTGGCTAAATGAAAATGTATCGTAGTCCTAACAAACAAAACAAAAATTCTATGTGTTGCAATAAACGGTACAGGGATGGAATGATAAAACGCTAGCAATTATTGTAGTATTAGATGGAATATACAGTACCAGTCAAGTTTGGACACACCTCATTCAAGGGTTTTTCTTTATTTTTACTATTTTCTACATTGTAGAATAATAGTGAAGACATCAAAACTATGAAATAACACATATGGAATCATGTGTTAAACAAATCAAAATATATTTGAGATTCTTCAAAGTAGCCACCCTTTGCCTTGATTACAGCTTTGCACACTCTTAGCATTCTCTCAACCAGCTTCATGAGGAATGTTTTTCAAGTCTTGAAGGAGTTCCCACATATGCTGAGCACTTGTTGGCTGCTTTTCCTTCACTCTGCGGTCCAAACCATCTCAATTGGGTTGGTGTCTGGTGATTGTGGAGGCCAGGTCATCTGATGCCGCACTCCATCACACCTCCTCCTTGGTCAAATAGCCCTTACACAGCCTGCAGGTGTGTTGGGTCATTGTCCTGCTGATAAACAAATGATAGTCCCTCTTAAGCGCAAACTCATCAGACCAAAGGACTGATTTCCACCGGTCTGTCCATTGCTCGTGTTTCTTGGCCCAAGCAAGTCTCTTATTGGTGTCCATTAGTAGTGGTTTCTTTTTAGCAATTCAACCATGAAGGCCTGATTCACGCAGTCTCCTCTGAACAGTTGATGTTGAGATGTCTGTTACTTGAACTCTGTGAAGCATTTATTTGGACTGCAATCTGAGGTGCAGTTAACTCAAATAAACGTATCCTCTGCAGCAGAGGTAACTCTGGATCTTCCTTTCCTGTGTCGGTGATGAGAGCCAGTTTCATGAGCCAGTTTCATCATAGCTTCTTGATGGTTTGTGTGACTGCACTTGAAGAAACTTTCAAAGTTCTTGATGTTTTCCGGATTAACTGGCCTTCATGTCTTAAAGTAATGATGGTCTGTCGTTTCTCTTTGCTTATTTGAGCTGTTCTTGCCATAATATGGATTTGGTCTTTTGCCAATTAGGGCTATCTGCTGTATACCACCCCTACACAACTGATTGGCTCAAACGCACTAAGAAGGAAAGAAATTCCACAAATTAACTTTTAAGAAGGCACACCTGTCAATTGAAATGCATTCCAGGTGACTACCTCATGAAGCTGTTTAAGAGAATGCCAAGAGTGTGCAAAGCTGTCATCAAGGCAAAGTATGGCTACTTTGACGAATATCAAATATAAAATATATTGTTATTTGTTTTTAACACTTTTTTGGTTACAACATGATTCCATATGTGTTTTTTCAGAGATTTTATGTCTTCACTATTATTCTACAATGTAGAAAATAGTCAAAATAAAGGAAAACCTTTGAATGAGTAGGTGTGTCCAAACCTTTGACTGGTACTGTTTATTTACCACAGGGCTTATGCATTGAAATGTGTGAAAGCAACAGAAAACATTTCAACAACAGGAAAAAAAGCACTCTCCACTGGCGAATGTTTGGAGAGCGCAGCCTACGGTTGTGTTTCTTTGCCATAGTAATAATTCATTTTATAGAGTGCAGAGTGTGCGTTTCACTAGCCAATCTGTTGCAGGTACTATGCTGCGCCTACTGTCTCTGGCTGCGTGTGGAATAACCCAGTTAGAGTGTGTGCCATAAAATGAGTGACAAGACAAAACGTTACAAAACCTGTCTCGAGTCAAAGTTGAGTCCCGAGTCTTGAGGCTCCAAGATATTTTATTTTCTATCGTATCTCAAGTCATCATGTGACTCGAGTCCACAACTCCGTTCGACACCAATCGGAAGTAAGTGAACTGAAACGGGGAGGGACTGTTGAGAACCCTAATGAATACTGCCATGACCTTACATCTACCTGCATCCACTGACCTCACATGACATCACTGAACTGTGGTCCCTCAGCCTATTGTCTCCAATGGCTAGCCTCCAATTCACCACGCAAGGGCAGTGTTGAGTTAATTCTGAGCACCCCAGCAACCACTAGACAGCTGTGAATGAACTTGTGAAATGCACAGGTTTTACCTTAAAGCTGTGAAAGAGAGGCGTTACTAAAACGCAATATATAGTTCTGTCTGGTGTGTAATCAGCTCACTGAGGGATCTATGAAATGTAGGCCAATGTAGAAATCTCGTTTGTCTCTGATTGATAAATTCTGTGTTCTTCCTCATCAGTGCCCAGTGTATGACTTGGATAACAACGTGGCCTTCATTGGAATGTATCAAACCATGACCAAGACAGCTGCCATCACTGTCCAGGTAAAACACACACACACACAGACACAGACACACACAGACACAGACACACACACACACACACACACACACACACACACACACACACACACACACACACACACACACACACACACACACACACACACACACACACACACACAGACACAGGAGGGATCAGGTAATTGATCAATATGTAAATGTTTACTTGCCATAATGGACAACCGTTTAATCTACACTTCTTTCTTTCTTTCTTTCTTTCTTTCTTTCTTTCTTTCTTTCTTTCTTTCTTTCTTTCTTTCTTTCTTTCTTTCTTTCTTTCTTTCTTTCTTTCTTTCTTTCTTTCTTTCTTTTTTTCTTTCTTTCTTTCTTTGCTCCACTTTTCTTTTGTGGTTCTCAGAGGAAGGACTTCCCTAGTAACAGTTTCTATGTGGTGGTGGTGGTGAAGACTGAGGACGAGGCATGTGGGGGTCCCCTGCGCTTCTACCCCCTCCGTCCAGATGAACTCATTGATGCCGGCAACCGCAGTAAAACTCTGGACGTGGTCGTCTCGCCCGCTATCAACTGTGAGTCACTCAGCCAGGCAGGCCAAAGAGTACATCCTTCCAAATGTATCAGAGAGAAATGTTCATGTCTCTCTCTCTCTTTCATTTTGTCTCACACTCCTCTCTCCTTCCTTTATCCCTCTTTCCCCTCTCTCTATTCCTCTCTATCTCCCCTCTCTCCGTCTCAGCGGATGTGTACGTGATGGGCATGCTGTTCTGCCTGGGCATCTACCTCTCCTTCTATCTGCTCACCTTCCTGGTGGCCTGTGTGGAGAACAAGAGGTCTGTCGATCGCTTCACTGTCGTATACAGTAAGTACATTATGTCATACACTGTCATATAGAGGCTTTGGAACTCAAGTGTCTCTGTGGGTCTTTTCTCTGGTCAGGATGCACAGGAGGAGGGAGGGGCTTCTGAACCCAGCGGACATGTCGCCCGCGGAGACAGGTATCCCAGCAACCCCACTACAATGGCACACTCCATTGTATCAGAGAGGTGTTCTTAAATAACTCCGTATTTGAGAATAGGAGATGAGTTTAAAATGGATGCGTACCATTAACAGTCGCCCCATCAGATGAAGGATTACTGTGTATTGAATTTGTCTTTTACTTTCTCCTCATGCTAACCGTTGGCTCAGCTTGTCTACTGGGTAAGAATGGAGTCGCAGTAGTGAGATATTGCCTGTGACTGAGCTTCTGTCACAGTTCCACACTACTTATTACCCTTTGTGCACGCTATATATTGTAAATTATTACACCCATCTCAGTCATTGTCACCAGTATGATGTCATCCAGTGGCAGGATGACAGCTTATCATCTGGGTGGATGAGGATCCATCGTCATCGTCATCGTCATGCATGTTTAATGATTGGCCTTCACCACTGTTGGGGACAATTCGAATTCAGGAAGTGATTTCAATTTAAAATGTGGAAAAGAATTGTTTAAACAATACTGTATATTCTCCTTCTGAGTTTATTGAGAAGTCATTGAAAATAGAAACCACTTTTACAATTATTGGATTGGAATTTCAG